>CM057459.1:319670833-321147500 GCA_016271365.2 Neoceratodus forsteri
CGAGTCTCCCAGACCCACACTACCCGGTCTCCCTCCGGCTTGCATCTTGTAAAAAGGACATATTCTATCCCCCACCCATTTAAGATCTCCAAAATGCCCCGTCGCTTATTAAATCTTTACCCTATCTCTCTCAGATATCAAATTCAGGCCTCGAGACTACCACTCGTCATCTTAGAAAGAGGCCTACCCATAAGACCACAAAGCGATTGATAGGAAAGCGGTCAGCCAAAAATCATTCACAAGGCCCACCTTAATAACAATGTGATATGGTTCTCGATGCTAAGTCTTGCTCCCCACCTGCTCCCCACTGCTTGTCCCCATCCCCTCAAACACCAGCCCACCACCTGTACTCCCCCCCATAGCGAGCCCGCCTCCTCCCCCTTCCCCCAGCCCAAAGAAGAGCAACAGAGATCCCCATCCAACCATCCACTCCCTCCTCTCATCTTCCTCCAGCCCACCAACTGCCCATCTGCTTCCTCCCCTCAACCCCCCTTTTCGATTGAGGGACCAGATAACTCCACCCTCTCTTAACTCACCCCCTTTCGCTTTACCGCTTCCTATCCGTAAGCTTCTCTATGCACATTATATACTGTAACATTGCATTATTCAAAGCCCCTAAAAAGAACACAGTCAATACATCGGTTAGACGGCAGTCCATCCCTGACCCCCCGTGTCAGGAGGGGGAAGAACACCAGATCGGCAGATTATAAATCCAGTAAGAAAGTTCTCACCAACTCAGTCATTACTTGCATGTATTTAAGTCAGTGTTGTGAAGTGGGGTCACAGAGTCTCTAGTCTTGATCGAATATGAGCCTGGCCCCATTATACTCCACCCGGCCCTGTTTCCACGCTGTTTTTAGTATTTGCTCCTTGTCTCGATAGCTCGAAAATTTAACAATTATCGAGCGAGGTCTGGCTGTGGGCGAGGTTGGCTTGGCACTAATGCCCTGTGAGCACGTTCGATTTTAAAGTTCAGCGCTTGTGGTAAGTCCAGGACATGGCGGAACAAGTCCTCCACAAATTCACACATGTCACCGACCTCTGCTGCTTCTGGTAGCCGTGAATTCTAATGTTTTCTCTCCGAGAATGAGCTTCCAAGTCGAGGCATTTGGCGAGATAAGATTCGATTGATGTGTAATGTATTCCAGCGCTTTAGAAATCTGTCGTAGGTCATCCTCCGCTGTCGATACTCTTTCTTCTGCTTCAGTTACTCTAGAATCTAATTTACTTAAATCAGAGTGTAGTTTATTAAATTCAAGTTTTGTTTCAGATCTGAATTGTTTTATTTCGGATAACAACGTTTCAAAACGTGTTCTAGAAAGGTTGTCCATTTCGGTCTCTGTATCGACTCCCGCCATACTTTGAGGGGAATCTCTCCCACTTGCCGCCGAGCTAGTAGGGCTCGATCCTGGGCAATCCTGCTTCCCTTTCTTGTTTTTGGAGCGGGATCTCCTTCTGTTTGTATTTCCACAACTTGATTTCTGCATATTGAGGATTATTTGTCGGATCTACGTGTGTGGAAATGTTTTCCTGGATTCTAGGTTGGAGAGCTCTTTGTCTAAGCTGCCATGTCCCCAATGACGTCACCGGAAGTCATGGCTGCCTCTCTTAACTACTTACACCTCTCCTCCTCCTCTACACCTTACTCATCCTATAATTGACCCCTTTCAACAGCACTGTTGTACATGAATTGTTTACTGTTATTTCACTGTTGCTTCCTTGTTGTTTGTTATTTCTGACATGGAACCTTTGTAAAAGAGCCTTGGCTCAAAGGTACTTATAATCCTAGAATAAACAAGCATTTGTCAATACTGAATGTTGATTGCGTTGGTCTGTTGAGCTCGTTTAGTGGCCCTCTGTCACTGGCTCAGTCTGTTTGTCCCGGTGCTGGAGGCTGCTCTTTTGTACTGGGCTACTGCCTGCGTTGGCACCTTGTTCAGCTGAGGAAGAAAACTGCAGCTGTCCCGACAGAGCTCCATTGAGGTGGCTCACTCCCCTTCTCACTCACTCAGTCTGGTTCTCCTGGTGCCGCAGGCTGCTCTTTTTGTAGTGGGCTCCTGCCTGTGTTGGTGGCTTTTTCTACCCACATAGAAATCCACAGCTGTCCCGACAGAGCTCCGTTGTGGTTGCTCACTCCCCCTGTCTCACTCACTCAGTCTGGTTCTCCTGGCGCTGCAGGCTGCCCTTTTGTACTGGGCTCCTGCCTCTGTTGGCGCCTTTTTCTGCCCACAAAGAAATCTGCAGCAGTCCCGACAAAGCTACGTTGAGCTCGCTCACTGCTCTTCTCTCACTCACTCATTCTGTTCTGCCAGTGCTGCAGGCTGCCCTTTTCTACTGGGCTCCTGCCCACGTTGCTGCCTTCTTATGCCCACAAAGAAATCTGCAGCACTTACAATGCAGCTCTGTTGAGGTCACTCACTCACTCACTCTGGTTTTCCTGCCACTACAGGCTGCCCTTTTGTACTGGGCCCCTGCATGCATTGCTGCCTTTTTCTGCCCACAAAAAAATCTGCAGCAGTCCCAGCAGAGCCCCGTTGAGCTCACCGACTCCCCCTCCCTCACTCGCTGTTCTGTGTCTCCTGGTGCTGCAGGCTGCCCCTTTTGTACTGGGCTCCTGCCTGCACCGTGACTTTTCTGGCCAGAAGAAATCTGAAGCAGTCCCAACACAACTCCACTGAGCTCGCTCACTCCCCCTCTGTCACGCTCGCATTCCGTTTCTGCCGGCGGTGCAAGCTGGCCTTTTGTACTGGGCTCCTGCCTGCGTTGCCGCATTTTCTGCCCACAAAGAAATCTGCAGCAGTCACACTAGAGCTCCGTTGACGTCGCTCACTGCCGCTCTGTCACTTGCTCGTTCTGTTTCTCTTGGAGCCGCAGACTGCGTTTTTGTATGGGGCTCCTGGCTGCGTTGGCACCTTTGTCTGTCCACAAAGAAATCCGCAGCTATCCCGACAGAGCTCCGTTGAGGTTGCTCAGTCTCCCTCTCTCATCGCTCATTCTGTTTGTCCTGGCGCTGCAAGTTGCTCTTTTGTACAGGGCTCCTGCCTGTACTGACGTCTTTTTCTGCCCACAAAGAAATCCGCAGTAGTCCTGACAGCACTTCGGTGAGTTCACTCACTCCCCCTCCCTCACTCGTTTTGTTTCTCTCAGTGCTGAGGCTGCCCTTTTGTACTCGGCTCTTGTGTTGGGGTCTTTGCCTCGTCCACAAACAAATCTGCAGCAGTCCCGACAGAGCTCAGTTGAGCTGGTCCTCCCAGTCACTTGGTCAATCTTAATTTGTCCCAAACACTGATTTCCCAGAGTGACCATGCTATTATCCGGCAGGAGTACAAAAACATATTTTAGCCAGGATGTGAAAATGACAGCTGTAGTGTTCATAGGGAGTTGTGAAAAAATGCCACTGTTGAACATGTGCGTAACAGTATTACAAATTTGCGAAGTTACAAGGGTGCGTGGAAACAGTTCAACGCACGCTTCTAACACAGTCATGTTATGGAGTTTCGTCACCAAATTTTCAACATAGGGATTTTAGGACCTCTGCTCATGAACAGTGCCACTGTCATTTTCTTAATCTGTCTCGAACACTGACTTCCCACAATGACCACGTTATTCTGCGCCAGAACTGTGAAAACACATTTCGGTCAGGACGTGAAAAATGACAGCTGTACTGCTTATAAACAGGTGTGGAAAAATGGCACTGTTGAAAATCTGGTGTGACAATATTACAAATCTGCGAAGTTACAAGGGTGCGTGGAAAGTAACGACACTTGTAACACAGTCAATTGATGGGTATCGTCACCAAATTTTCAACATAGGCATTTTAGGACCTCTATTCATGAACAGTGCCACTGTCATTTTCTTAATCTGTCCTGAACACTGATTTCCCACAGCGACCGCGCTATTCTGCGCCGGAATTGCGAAAACACATTTCGGCCAGGATGTCAACAATGACAGCTGTACTGCTCACAAGGAGGTCTGACAAAATGCCAATGTTGAAAATCTGGCATGAAAATATTGTAAATTCGCGAAGTTACAAGCGTACGCAGCAACTGTGCAACGCACGCTCATAAAACAGTGATTTTTTGGATTTTTTCCACCAAATTTGTAACACAGGCTTTTTGAGAGCCCACCTCATGAACACTGCACTGTCGTTTTGTTAATCGGCCCCGAAGGGTGATTCCGCACAGTGACCGCAAAACCACCTTTCGGGGCCGATTAACGCCATGACAGTTCAAGAATTCATGAGGAGGGGGTTCCAAAAACCCCATGTTGAAAATTTGGTGAAAAAATTCCCAAAAATGCCCGAGATATGCACTAAAGTTGAAAAAACCCTATTCATTACATTATACAGCTTACCAGCATTTCCTCAGTTTGCGGTCGGCTTTGAAGAGTTCAGACGTGTTCCCGATCCACAGAAGATCATCTGGCCGAGCTCCGGAGGTAAGTATGGGGTGAGGGGGGTGTGGGGAGGCAGGATGCGCGGTGCGTGGAGTGCGGGTTGTGGGAGGGGCTCCAGAGACTACGAGGACAGTTTCCTTTTTCAGGTAAAAATAAAACAAAACAAAAAAGTCATGGGACCGTTTTACCTTTACAGGGCAAGTCGTGCCACGGGTCTTCCTGGGGGTGCCGTATGTAGCGAGGATCGGGCACCTGTCGGCAAACAAAGGGAGTTGTTTCTGCCAACAGGGATTGGGCACCCGTTGGCAAACAACAAGGGATTTGTTTCTGCCCGACGGGGACTGGGCACCCCGTCGACGAACAATAAAACAGGGGTTACAGTATGCAGGCGGGGAGTGGGCTCCCCGGCAAATAGCGTGGGGGGGTGAATATTGTTTGTGGCAGTGGCAAGCCGCCGCCATGTTCACAAACAATATCAGACATCCCATCCTGCCCTGCAATGATGGGTTGCTCCCTCATTGCAGCGGATGACTGGCGCTGCAATGGCGAGGTGGCCCCTGATTGCAGCGGCTGATTTTAGAAAGCTGGCAGCACGCTGGCTGAACTAGTGTCAGCAGCAGCGTGCCCCGGCAACGATGAGAGATAAGGGGACAAGCCTTTGCAGAGGCTGTGGGGCATTAGGCACAACAGTGCCACACCTCCACAACCTGCTTGTGGAGAAAGCTGACGCAACACGTTTCTTGCGCATGCGCGCGATCAACATAAAAAATAAATAAAATAAAAATAAAAGGTTCAGTGCCTCACAGGTCAGGCAGTGCTTGTGGTGGTAAATAATCCCAATTCTTTTATTGATAGCCTTCGCAATGTAATCTATGTGTTGGACATATAACAATGTGAAGTCTATCGTGATGCTCAGTTACCTGAAATGTTGGATGTGCTCCAGGGTGTCACCACATTCATTTCTGATCACAAGGGGTAATGTTTTGAACTTGCTCTGGGTGCTGGAGTACATCATTGTTTTTGGGTTTTTTTGCAGTTCCTGACAAGCCTGTGCTCCTTAAACCATTTCTCTGCGGATGAGACTCCACTTTGGAGTTCTACTGCATTGTCCGCGTAAAGGAGCATCTGAGTCGGGCATGAGTCCGGCACTCGGTTTAGGAAAAGACTAAACAGAAGTTGCCCCAGAATTGACCCCATAGGACCCCTGAGTGGACTGGTCTACCCCTGATTGGACAGGTCTACTATCAGAGAAGGTGTCTCCTAGACTAACCATTTGAGAGCAGTTGTGAAGGTAGCTGCTGAACCAACAAGCGGATTCAGGAGAAAGCCCAATAGCAGACAACTGTTTCAGAAGGAGCTTGTGATGCACAGTGCCAAATGCTTTTCATAGGTCAATAAATGTTGCCCCTACCAGAAGGCCTTGACCTAGAGAGTGATGGATGTGACCTGTAAATTCAAGTAAGGATGTGATGGTACTGTGACCTGGGCGAAAGACATGTTGTTCAGGACAGAGGAGTTGGCACTAGTCTATGAAAGGGTACTTGGCCTGTTTCTGGATAGGCTCCACAGGGATGTTCATGGACTCAGGATACAAGTCGGATAAGAGCTAATGACACCAGCCCATGGTCGGTGGTCAGCTCCTAGACCGAACCCCGATCAAGGATATGAGTCCCAGAGGAAGCTATGGACGAATGATCAAAGTCATCCAAAGACTTGTCTAAAATGTCCCACGACTGTTTCTTGTCACAGACCACTAGAGTACCTTCAGACTGGGTGATCTCCACTGACAACCGGCCTGGCAAGCTGATTGCCAACCAGGCCTCCTTGGTCCGACGAGCGCCCACCTTTAGCTGCCGTGGTGGCAACTCCACCATTAGGGATGGAGAAGCAGTTGCAGGAAGCACCTGCATTGGATGGACTGACAAGGGCATCACTGGTGACTGCCAAATTACTGAATGTCCAGGCAGTAGAGCCCTACCCTGTTCTGCAGTGGTTCACTGTTGCCGAAGAAGCTCCTTGTAGCAGTGGCACATCTTTCAGTGGTGCCTCTCCTCACTTGAGGATGAGGAGGCTGAACAGCATCAATGGTGATGCCTCTCGGCTGAGAGGGATTGAGAGCAGGAGCACATCAATCGAGACCTCAACCGTTAACCAGACATTCAATGTCAAGGACAGCCTTCCAGCTGGTTGCAGTAGATCACATGCCTGGCTACATTTAGTAAGACAGGCTTAGAAGACTTGACCACCAGTGGAGGCTGCTCCCAAGATGACCCAGCAGGGACACTGACCGGGTCGTGTTTTCCTTAATGAGGATGGGGAGCACTCGTGTCTGGGAAATCGAAGCCTTGATCTCATCTGACAGCTGATTGGCAGGCTCGAGGAAAATCTCCATGGCCTGCTCGACCGAAGCAGAGGTTGACAAGCCCGATGGAGGTACTGAGGAGCCCTCAACCTTCCCCTCGACTGAGGGAGTGTCAACCAAAGTCGAGCGGTCGGGGCAGTCAAGGGAGTGGAAGGACCGCAATCTCTCCTGATTCCACTACTGACATCTGTAACACTTGTGCTTCTTGCTGTGGTGAGAAGGGCTCTCCCCAAGGAAGAATCCTGTCCCCAGCTGGAAGCAGTGCCAAGACTGAGGCAGTACCTACTGCAGCAGCCTACACCTCTCCACAAAGGCACAAGTTAAGATGTCAACCCGGCAACTGCTGAGGCCTGCTTATGGTCTTTAGGCTGGATTTTCAGATCCTGTTCCGAAGGTCAGCCAAGGGTAAGCTAGTGCTTCCTTTCTTCCAGGAATTCAGGAAGTATCAGAAGGCAAAGGTCATACCCAGCCATGTTGTGTTGCCCAGCCAGGCAGTACAGACATGTGTCATGTGGGTCAGTGACCAACATCTACTGCTGGCACCACATACAGTACTTGAATCCCAGCTTCAGTGACTCCATCTTTGAACACATAGGGGATTCCAAGGACAGAGAGATAAGTTGAATAAGTAAACTATAAAATACTTTGAAAAAAGAAGTTCGCCAATGACGCAGTATCCTTGCAGAAGCTGTTAAGGTGGTGACCTGTTCTTCCAGCAGAAAGAAATCTCTGACATCACAGGGCAGAGTCGGGGGATATACTGCCAGGTGGTGAGAGGAACTTAGCTTAAAGACGTCCAATGGAAAGCCTGTTCCAGTGGAAATGCCAGAGCGTGGATACTGAACTCTATCCACACTCCAAGAATTATAGGTTCCTCATTAAAAATAACATTCCTGCTCTGTGACACTGTGTGGAACTAAGGAATGGCTTTTTAATGCCTGTTCTTTCATAGGCTGGAAGAAAAGCAGCTTTTATTTGAATTCCTCCATGAAGGACATCTGAGTATATCCAACAGGCTCCAATCCAATGGGCTCATTTACTTTTTTCTTTTCAGGCTCTAATGTTTTCTCTTTCATCTTTTAAAGCTTTAAAGCTTGTATGACAGGACAGCTCTTCTGTCTGCCTTTTTATAAGTCCTTTTACCAGAGCATTCCTCAGCCAAGGAGTTATGCTCTTTCATGCAGACTCTGCTTTAGACTGGCCTTTAGGCAAAGCAGTGTCAGCTGCTTTACCAGGCGATTTTCTTGGATCCATGACAGTCAGTCGAGAAATTCGTTGTCAACCAGTATTACAGCGAAACCGTTATCTAAACCGCAATTGCTGTCGGCATAAAAATCGGTCACTTAAGACTATGTGTTTTTCTTGAGAGGTCTGCCTAAACGAACATAACTAAAATAATCAACTCTGAGCCGGAGTTGATTTGGGGAAAGTGCAAGACCCCCAGAAAGCAGTGTCAGGGTCCCACGCCGACACTACAGCAACCTGTCACAGTTGTCACTGTACTGCCAGTCACGGTAAAATTGTCACTATAGTGACGGCATACCGATTTTCTCAGTCTTAATAGAGAGACATTCTACAGAGCTAGACAGAGAGCTGGGGCTGACAGAGGCTGACTGCTGCTTGCCTCTTTTCTCTGTCTCAGTGCAAAATGCTTTGCACAGATCACAGTTTAACCAATCATGAACAGGACCAGAAACATTTGTAGCACTCTGTATGTCTAGCTGCCTTAGGCAAATAGTGGCCAAATGTTTGGCACTTTTGGAAACATGTGGGCCCAGCAAATTTTCTAGGCTTTTGTTTTTATTCTTATTCAAATGTGAAACTACAAAAAGAAAGCACCACTGTAAAATCAGCAACCTCGGTCATAGAGACAGTGTTTTTAGGTCAATCACTGTCGTTATGAGCCAACCAGTTTTAGTTTATTCAACAAGTCATTGTGAGACTAAAACAGTTTGAAAGTGCTGTAAATATATAGGCAGAAATTGCACTTTACAGTTGACCACAATCATTGTGAATCGACAAAAGAGCCTGAAGTGTACTGAAAATAGAAGCAGATGCACTTTAATGTCATATAAAGCAGTGCTGTTATAATGGAACCACTAGGGTGTTAATCTAAATCGCAAACTCCACACAGTCATTGTGAGCAGAACATCTTTTGTGGTTCAGGCCAGTGTTAATGGAACTGTTTGGGAACCATGTAAAAATGCAGAAAACACACTATTCTGCATGAAAACATCATTCAGAAGAAATAGTAAACATAACCCTAGGAAATGAACTATAAATTTCAAACCCAACAAATCTTTACGATTTAGATATCAAATTAGCTGGGAGCACAATCCGCGAACACTCTCTTCAGTGGAAGGAGTCTCGAGATATAGAAATGATGTACTAATCATGATTCTTGATCTTCTTATGCGAAGTCTCCACCACTCATTCACTCTAATGGGACTATACCGGACGAAGGCACTGTGACCCCGTGGGAGCCAAAAATCTTCAGGAGGACCAGCGCCGGGACAGGACCGCACATGTGCAGCACCGCGAGACTAGCTCACGCCATATAGGCTATCTCAGCTCGACCTGCCAACCGCCTCAGTATCTTTTCGACCATGGAGGTGCAGCGTAAACTAACGAAAGAAAACCTAACTCTAACGTCTGGGCATGTGAAGGCCCGGATGACCCATGTAAGAAGAGTCAATTCAACAATGTTTACAGCCAGAACAACAAGGAAGTAAAACCAAAACAGAAGTGGAGAACAAGGACAGGTGGGTAGGCGTGTGAATGAGTGGTGGAGACTTCATCAAGAAGATCAAGAATTACGTAAGTACATAATTTCCATATTATCCTAGACAAGTCTCCATCACTCATTCACACTAATGGGACAGTACTGAGCTAAAAATCCCCAGTAGGGTGGTAGGAGACAGAGCTCACTCAGGGCAGAAGTCCATAAGGACTGTTCTGCCAAAGAAAGTTAACTGTCAGGCATGGACATCCAGAACACAGTGCTTTAGAAAGGTATGCACGGAGCTCCAACTCACCGCCTTGCAGATGTCTGGAATGGGTGCATTACGAATTTCCGCCAGGAAAACCGCAACCACTTCAGTAGAGTGGTGAGAAACCGACCTTCCAGCCTGAGATGTGCCATGGATTAGTATTGTCAAAGACATGTTACCTAACCAAGCAGAAATACATCTCATGGCAACAGGCTGATCCAGCCAAGGCATGCGAAAAGAAACAACTGTTGCGGGGATGCATATCTCTTCGTTCTGTTGATGAAGAATTGCAGAACCCTCTTAACATTCAGAGAGATAAAGGGAGCTCTCTCCTTCATTCTGGAGTTAACAAAGTAAGTACACCTTAAGGGCATTAACAAGGACTAACGTTTAAATACAAGAAAAATAGCAGGACAAGAGGACACAGCATAGAAATTAGAGGAGAATGATTAAGGGGGATGGAGGAAATTCTTTTTCACAGAAAGGTGGTGGATGCATGGAGCGGCCTACCTCAGGAAGTGGTGGCTATGAATACAGTGCAGGGCTTCAAACAGGCATGGGATAGGCATAAGGGAGCAATACAGATGAATATGAATAGATAGGCCACTGACAGAGCAAAGGCCGATGGCACATTTATAAGGTAGAAAAAGAAAAGGGCAGATTGGATGGGCCTTGCGATCCTTATCTGCCGTCAACTTCTATGTTTCTAAGGAGGGAGAAGCAAAACTTGACTAACGGTAACTGAGTCAGTGACATGTTGTCTACTAGTTCATGATAGTCCGAAAATGTGCAGAGATGAACATTCTCTGCCAAGAAATGCAGACCTGCGTTCAACAGGTCCATGAGGAATCCCAAAATTTTACTTGGTGGGCAAACAAAAGGGTCCAAGCGGAACTTTGCACACCAGATGGTGAAGTGTAACCACTTAGCTGCCTAAGTCCTCCTGGTGGAAAGTCTATGCATGGCTAAGAAGATTTCTATGATTGTCTGGAAACCTAAAACATGCCCACTTTCATCTCCTCAGGAGCCCGGCATGGAAATGAAGGGAGCGCAGGAAGGATGGACCAAAATCCCTGTGTCAGAGGGTCCGCTCAAAGAGGGAGTCACCTCAGGGGAACTTCTGACTGACTGTTTATCTATGCAAATTATATCTGAGGCCAGTCTGGGATGATGAGAATCATCCTGCCCCTGTTTGCCTACAACTTGAGCAGCACCCTCTAAACTAAGGGAAGAGAAGGAAAGCATACAAGAGTATCTTGTCTACTGCAGTGAATACATCCTGACAGAAAACACCAGGGTTTGGATTTCTGAAGCAGGACAGAGGCAGATTTGCATTGAGAGGGGCCAGAAAGGACCAGGTCCAGACTGCCCGCGTCGGATCAAGCAACTGCACAATGACAGAACTGATGCGATGCTCAAGGCACCACTCTCACCTCCCCACTGCCTTCCTGCATAGAGGGTAGAAGAATGCTCCACCCTGCTTGTTGATGAAAACATCACAGTTTGCCATCGTCCAAAGTGGGATCACTTCGTGGCAGAGAGCCTCCTTCACGACTTGGAAAGCATATAAGACAGCTCTCATCTCTAAGAAATTTATGTGAAGATGGTGCTCCTCCTCCTCCTAGCTTCACACCAGAGTGTGGAGGTCTTGACAGTGAACTCCCCAACCGATCAGGAGTGCAACCATGTCGATGGTGATCTGGAAATTAGAGGGTAAGGGTAAACCTAGCAGAAGCTATGCCAACTGCATCTACCATGTAAGTAATTTTGTCCGAGGTTCTGTCATTTATGCTGAGGATTGCAGATGTGTGGTTGGAGACCACTATTTGTTACGAACGAAGGCATAAGTCCCAGCATCCACTGCATCGAAAAGGGCCCGGACAGAGTTGCTTTCCATGAAGTAACAAGACATCTGAAGATGCTGTTTCTTCCATTCTCCAGAAGGAAGAACCCTCACCCTGGAGGTATCAAGGAGGGCTCCTAAGAAAAGGAGCTGCGTGGAAGGTGAATCTGGCACCTTCCCTGAATTAGAAAACCCCTCCTGGAAGAAAGCGACTGAGAAGCTGTGGCAACTGCCTTCTGAGACTCTAGCCCAGATGGCGTGGCTCAGAGCCAAACGTCCAGGAAGTGAAGGCTTGAATACTGAGGTTGTAGTGAACTCTTCCCTGAACAGGTACTTTTTTTTAACCTTTCAAGGTCGCGAAATGGATGCATGCCACCTGTTACCTTGGAACCAAGCAAAGAAAGTAGGAACCTGTGTTCAGACTCGCTGTGGAACAACTTCTACTGCTCTGAGGCCCCATCTCTCAGAGGAAACAGGGTCTGACAGAGAGGCAAACAGACTGGTTGCAGCCTGGGTCTAGGGAAAATCTCTCTGAAATTGGGAGAGTATCCCTCTCAGACAATCCAAATGACCCATACGTCCACTAGTTATAAAACCAAATCAGGTGCCCCCCCACTACCGCTGAGAGGCGTCCACCTCAGACAGCTGGGCCGGATCCAAGAGGATGGTACTTCAAATGAAGTCTCCCTACCATCACCGCTATCATCTAAGATCAACTCCATTGATGGCAGGCTGAGAATTTCTTCTTCTTCATCATTTTCTCTTTTTTTTTTTTAAATAAGAAAAGAACACTAAAAAAGTAAATTAAACAAATACTGAATGGCTATATCTGCTGTCGTATAGATGAAGACCTGACTCCCAGCAGGCGAGCGACGTCGTCATCGAAGCGCACTGGGCGCTGGGAGAAAGGAACTGAGGCGGCTGGAGGTCGATGCTGAGATAGTTTATACAGCTTAAGCTAGTCTTGTGGTAAGTGCATGCGCGGTCCTATGCCGGCGCCAGCCCTCCTGAAGATTTTTGGCTCCCGCGAGGTCCTAGCGCCTCCAGCATAGTCCCATTAATGTGGATGAATGGTGGAGATTTTTAATCCAGGAAGATCAGCATGTCTGAAAATGGAGATGATACATGTTTGACTGGGCTTTTCTAATTTATGTAGTTAGAAGTCACTAGTACCACAGCTTTCAAAGTATACACCATGTATGCATTACATATGCATCAGAGACAATACGGCTGACTCTGATGGTTCCCAGCCACCTCCTGTTTCAGAGGGCAGGTTAAGCTAACACAGATGAATAATAGGTAAATAAATTGAATTACTTTAGATAGAAAGATACCAGCATCCAACACAGCTTTGATGTGACGAAGCCATCCAGAGCTCTCCAAGCCAGATAGATAGTCACTCACAGACAGAGCTTTTGTTCCAAGGACTAAAAGGAAAAAAAAAAAGTAAATAAAACAAACTACAGGAACAAACAGAATAAATGATAGGGAAGGATTGGTTTATGAGGATAATATTTCCAGTGAGGAATTTAATGAGGTGATAAGCCACGATGCCAGAGGGTGAGAGGCATCATCAACCTTGTTACCCCCCCCGTTATAATTATTTTTAAAGTTTACACTCCTCCCATTGTAGTTAGGCAATACGTGGCTTTATAGCCCCAAATGGCTTGCATTTTGTGGCTTTATACTTGTGGGATAGTTGTTTAGTTCCTAGATTAAGGAAAACTAAGTAAAAGCTGTAATACACCCACCCAAAGCTTTACCCTCCCCAGTTAGGCTTTTGAGATAGTAAACTAATTTTAATGGCATTGTAACTTACTTTATTTTAACTGCTAAAAGTCTGTGATCCTCAAAAATGGCGGATGTTGCGTGGTTCATTTGGTATGAATATGTGGTGCCGCACTGCTTGGCTCAGTACAAATTTATTGAGCCGAGAGGCGAGAGGTGTGGCCTGTGCACGTGTTCATACCATAATGGACCTGTACAGCATCTGCTATGTTTATGGATCACAGACTTTTGTGAATTAAAATAAAGTAAGTTACAATGCCATTAAAAAATTATTTTCCTATCTCAAAAGCTCAATCAAAGCTTTGGAGGGTGGGGGGTCACAGATTTACACAGTTTTCCTTTACATGAGAGTTTTTGTTGATTGTTTCTATGGTGTTTAATTACTGCTCATTAAACCTGAGATGAGGTGCCTTAGTGGATGCATGACTGAGCATCAGGACAGTAAAATGGATTCTCTGAGGTTATTGCAGTTTCAAGCATTACTGGCTTACTTTTGAAGTATAAATATATATATATATATTTAGGCAAATGTCTTTTTTCTGTCAAACTGTCTTTTTTTGTGGTGAATCACATTAATTCTATGGAGTTGTGTGTGTTTTATGTGAAGTTAAGATGAGTAGCTGCAGTATGAAGTTTGGTCCCAGAAGGGGAGAGGAATATGACAAGTCTGTAATATGTGTTGTCATGCATTTTACAATTATTTTTTTTAATCTAGGATATCCCAGCTGAGCTGTAACATTTTATTTTCATCAGGAATCCAGTTTTTTACCTATTTCCATCGCTGCATGGACTAGAGCACCAGGTCAGGTTGAGTGTGTCAAGCTCACACAGTTCAATTTTAAAATGTCAGTTGGTGATGTCATAATTTTTAGATTTGTAGGATTTAATACTCCTTTACAGGTATTTTTATAACTGATTGGATTTTTGATAAACCTATGATTGAAGTGATTTTGAAGGGATGATGTTCTAATTCATTAATTAATTTAGTGGTGGTAAACTTGCAGTTTCCTCATAAGGCAAATCCCACTCATATTATGAACATTTTCAGCATGAGATTTGTTATTATTAAATAGATTTTGCAGGATCCAGCAGAGCATTTTAAAATATAATATTCAAACACAAACATATGTCATTAATTTCCTGTTTCTACTCACTCATTCTTTGTTACTGAAGACATGTATGAAAATAGATATTTGACATCAACTTTAAAGCATCCTCCCTGTTGTTTACTCTGCTTAAGTCATCATTATTCTTTGTGACATAATCTGTTGTTGTGGAAAGCGACTATGGTCTCATAGACAGACCTTACGACTTCAGCAGAGGGAAAGCAGGAGCATGAGATGAAGTTTGAGAACATCCTCTTTCAGGCAAATGTCCTCAGTAACAAGACGAGAGAGAGATAAACATAGAAAATTAATTAAGTGCCAAGCTGAATTGTGTGCCAATTTGACTGAATTTTATTGTACTGCAACTGGTATACAGTATCAGGTTAAAGTTATTATCTAGTAAATAAATTATCCCATTAATACAATAACAAGTGAAAAAAGAATCAAAAATGTATTTTAAAAAGTTCACCAGGACACAGGAAAATCACTTAAACCCCAAGATTAGTATTCTTATAATGCTTACGTTACTTTTCAAATTAACATCAAAATTCTCTACTATACCTTCTAAAAGTTTCTGCAAGCTGGATCTCATGACATGAATATTTTCAATCCCAACAAACTGGAACCTAATATTGGAATAGTTGTCTTCATTTTCATAACCTTTTCCTGCAGCTCTGTTAGCAATTGCATTCAGCTGTAACAAAAAAAGCATCAATGAACCATTTCTCAACAAACTGCAAAAGTATATATCATTTTTTCCCATTTAAATCTCTATGCCTGATGGGCCTTTCCTTCAACATCTCACTATTCCAAGATCTGGCTGCTGAACCCAACAACCTAAATAAGTACAGCAGGGAAGGCATGGCAATAAACATTCCCCATAACCAGGCAACATTCCTCTATGTCAGGTTCACAACAAAGGGAAAATGCCTAACATGACTGTCACCTCCTTCCTGGGACTAAGGTATATTTGTCCTTTCCAGTTAAGGTTAGGCAGCCTCAGCTTCTGATTGTAAATAATAAGGAAAGAAAGCCTCTGGAAGGAAATGAGGAAAAAAGCGAAAGAAAAAGTGTGAATCAGTATTATGTGAGTTAAAGCTAATTCTGCAGCATGTGGCAGGTTCCACCACTAAAGAATGCCAGAGAACCAAGGACCTTGCCCATATGATAAATATTTGGTATATATAAATGACTGCTTTTCTACTATAAAGGACATATAATAACTGAGCAGCCTTTTTCCCCATAGAAACCGTGGCGTAATTTGCCGTTATAAAGGCGTTTATAACGGCAAACCACCTTTCTGATTTCCTTATTCACACATGCCCACACTGCTCTTTTCCTTCAGAATCGGAGGGCAGCGGAGCAACCTGCATTCACTTTATATAATTGCTGAGGCGAAAAAGGCAAACTCAGCAATTATATAAAATAAAACATGGGTCGGTGTGTATAAACTCGAAGTTTACACACACCCTCGGGTTTAGATGCTTCTAATAAACCCCTCGGGTGTGTGTAAACTTTTTTGTTAACATCCTGACCCATACTTTATTCTCTATGTATTACTTATCAAAATCATAGACTCTGACACAATGTTTTATCTTAATGATTGTTTAACAAAACATAGATCACTGAAAAAAGTAAAACAAAACAGTAAAGAAATTTCTTTATAATGAAGTAAACATTCTAGCAAAACAAATGGGCTTCTTCTTGTGGAGCCATTATACTCAACTCTCTTGATAACCCAAGAAGCAAGTATTTACGTCTTAATATGGTCATTTGCACTGGTCTGAATAAACCTGGGAGTCAAGGCATGGGAAAGAACGTCATATAAGTAAGGGATAAGACAAAAGAGTGTGTGGCTGTGCTGAGATATATGCATGCCTCGGGTGCATTGACACAAGGCCAAAGGCTAAGTGTCTTCAGCACTCAAAGAGTGCATATACAGTATCAACCCACATCCTGAATTGCCTTATTCTGCTTATAAAATGAATACCTTTTGTAGTGAAGCAATTAAATCCATAGAAAAAAGAACATTAACTACTTAAACTAGTTTGTGCAGTTTATTCATCTGTTTCAAGACGAATGTGTTTCATGTCAAGTGCAGCAGCGCTATAATGCGATGGCAGGTAGGTCCTGGTAGGACGAAACATGTGTCTGTCTTCTGTTGGCATCCTCTGCAGACTGTGTGAGAGGCCTTTTGGCACCATGCATTTCTGCTTAAAGTTGAACCAGCATAATATTTTGTGGTGATTTGCATATACAGCCCATGATGCTTTGCATTATGGGGTACATGTGATTTTGTATTTCTTTGAAACTTGGTTTCCCGGCCAATGCCCTTTGGGGTAACACTTGCCTCAGTGCCTGCACGTAGAGGTTTCATAAGTTTGTACAAGTGAGTAGACTAAAGTCCATAATGCTTGCCCATTGAACATTACTAGAGATTTGGGCAGAATTTAGTTGAATCAGTCATCACTGAATCCAAGTTAAATTTAAAGTGGTCCATGCTTGAACTATCCACCACTAGAGCCGGGAGATTATTCCAAATTGGAATGGATCTTATACTTAACCAATTTTCCTTCTTAGAGTAAGCCACATACTCATCAATAGTTGTTTATTATGTTTCCGATTATTGACTCTATATTCGGACTCAATTAGACCTAATCCTGTTCTAAGGACAGAATCCCTTAGTGCACTGTAAATGAGACACAAGTCTCCCCTCAGTCTCCTATACTGTAAAGTATACATGTTCAGAAGTTTTAACCTTTCATCATAAGTCTTTCCCTCCATGCCTGTAATAGCCCGGGTGAATCTTCGCTGGACCCTCTCAATTTTTAAGATGTCCTCTTTAATGTAAGGGGACCACAGTTGGACACAGTATTCAAGGTGTGGCCTAACCAAGGCAATATACAATGGTAATAGTACATCCTACTGGCTGGCTACATGTCTAAAAATACAATTTAGATTCTGGTTTGCCCTGTTTACTTGGGTGGTACAATGGGTTCTAAATTTTAAATCAAGAGTCACCAGTATTCCTAGATCATTCTCTTGCGTGGTTTCTTGTAATATTTCAGACCCCAATGTATATTGAAAATGTTGGTTGTGAATACCCAAATACATAATTTTACATTTAGCATTATTCAGGACAAGCTTACTAGCACAGGACCAACTTGAGGATTTTATCCAAAAAAACCTGGAGAACAGATCTTGCATTAATGTTATTGACTATGGTGCCTATACAACAATTGTCGGCAAATTTCAACATCCATATACTATCGTTTTCAGTTGTAAGGGTGGAAACATATACATCAAATAGGTACCCAACACAGATCCCTGGGGAACACCGCTAGAGACTGGGGCCCAATTTGAAAATTCTCCATTTAGAATGACTCTGTTTCCTGCCCTCTAGCCAATTAGCAATCCAGTTTATAAGATTATTAAGTTTGAATGCCTTAATGTGTCAAGAAGCTCGAAATGTAGTAACTTAGCAAAAGCTTTGGCAAAATCTAAAAATACCAGATCCACTGAATTTCCCTGGTCAATTTCACCAGTGACCTTGTTATAAAAGGTTAGTAGGATAGTTAGACAAAATCTAGACTTGGTGAATCCATGTTGAAGATTATCAGTTTGTCACAGTGACACATATGGTCCAGGATACAGTCTTTAATGAAATGTTCTAAGATTTTCCCAATGAGTGAAGTAAAGCTAATAGGCCTGTAATTTTTAGGTTTATTTTTTTGTCCTTTCTTGTGGATAGGTACTACAGATGCTACTTTCCAGTCATATGAAACTTCCCCAGAATCTAGTGAATGCTGAAAAATATTAGTTAGAGGAAGATAAATAAACTCAGTAAGTTCTTTTAATACCCTTGGATGGATTTCGTCTGGGCCTGGAGATTTATTAATATTAACTTGTTTTAATTTATCCAGTACATCTTTGGGTTGCATATTAAACTGTCCAGGTACAGATGTCCCGAGTTTACATATTTTACCTTGTACATTTTTAGTAAACACCGAAGGAAAGTATTGGTTCTGTATATCTGCTGCCTCCTGGTTATTAGCTATGCTACCTGAATTTGTGGTAAATGGTCCTATGGTATTTGTTTTTCCTTAACTTTGTTTATGTGAGAAAAAAACTCTTTTTTTGTTGTCTTTAACCCTTGATGCCAACTGCAACTCAAATTGATATTTTGCTTTTCTAATCTTAGTTTTGATATTTTTGAATAGCTCCCTGTATTTGATATTTAAGTAGGAGAACCCCTTTTTTATTTGTTTAAATAGTTGTTTTTTCTTATTAATCAAAGCTTTTATTTTAGGGTTCATCCAACCAGGAGTTGTGTTAAATTTGGTGCTGTATTTTTTTTGTTGGGATGTTAGCTTTAATTAAATATTTTAATTTATTTACAAAGAGGCGCCATTTAGATTCAACAGAAAGATAGGTAAATAATTCAAGCCAATCCCAACGATCTAAGCTGTTTTTCATGTTGTTAAAATTGGCTTTATAAAAATCCGGAATTTCGGTGACACCGGTAGCAGCTCGTGATTTACCAGCTGAGATCAAAAAATGAACAGTATTATGGTCACTGTTCCCAGTGGTGCATTTATATTGATGTTAGATATGCAATGAGCAGAATTGGTTAATATAAGATCTAATATATTCTTGTTCCGTAGCATGTTGGACCAATTGTTCAAACCCTATTTCATTAAATAAATCCAAATAAAGACCATCAATTTTGGTGGTTGCCGATGCCCAATTTATACTGGATAAATTGAAGTCACCCATAATCAAGATGTTGTTTGATGGATCAAGAGTCCCAATATGTCTTAACAATTCAGCATCACTATCAGGAGTCATAGAAGGAGGTTGATGTACTAAACCTAGGGTAAACGAGGGACCCATATAAGGGGTTAGTTTAACCCAAAGGGTTTCTAAATTGGTGTTAACTACTAAAGTTTCTTCACTCACTATTATTTTGTGAATATATATATAGCCACACCTCCACCTTTTCTGTGATCCTAATTTTAAAATAAACATTATAGCCTTGAATATTTTTATCCAGGAATCATTTGCATCCCACCAAGTCTCTGTGACAAGAACAATGGGTATGATGTTGGTGGAGAAGAAGTTTAAATTAATCAAAATTATTGGTTAAACTTCTGGCTTTTTAATACCCATTCCATCCATAATATTTGATTTTGGGAAGGTAGCTGTCAATAGTGTTTAGGTTACTAGTGAAGCAGTGCCCTCCCACCCCCACCCTGATTCCAGTTTAAATGGAATTTTATAACTGTGTTATTTTTTACCCATAACCCTAATATCAAGATAGTTAAGGTGCAAACCGTCCCTTTTATAAAAAACTAAGTTTTTAAATGTGAGGGAATTATCCATGAATCCAATGTTTTCGGAAAAGCAAAATTGTCTAAGTCAATAATTTAGTTCTTGAGCCTGTTAATTTTTGCATGACTGTTTCCCAGTAATGGGCAGAATCCCAGACAGAATAATAAATATCACCTCCTTTGTCTTTATTTTTTTTATAGTCTTCTTGGGTTTCAGCCATAGTACATGAAATAAGGTTATTCACCCCACGTGCAGGAGGACCAAGGGTTTGTTGGTATTCTCAAGTAGTCCATCTAGTAATACCACAATATCTCTGGTCCTAACCCCGGGGAGTGAACTGACTGTGGTATATGCTTTACGCCCTTCACATACTATGGTATCAACTCCCCTTAGTAGTGAATCCCCTATAACTACTATATCTCTGGGTAAATCAGGGGTATTTTCAGAGGATTTACATTCAGGGGGAACATTGGGGGAGAGTGCACAGTATCCAATGTGTTGTTAGTTGTCAAATTGAGTTTTTTGGCAACTCCATCTAAATCTAGTGTTAGGGTTTAAAATTTATTGTATAAAGAAATAGGCTGTATGTCATGCTTGTGCAAGCCATAAGGGGGAGATGTACTAGGTTCTTGTGTCAGTTTAATGTGAGGAGACATGATTTTTACATCATCATCATTATTAACAGATTCAGTGTACATTGTGCTTGCTTCTCTAGCTGCTTAATCAATAAAATTTTCCAAAAGCGTCATCTCCTTTTGAGTTTCTAGTCTCCTATGTAGTTGGTGAATTTCTTCCTGCAGCATGATAATTAATTTACACTTTTGACAAACAAATTCCTGGTTTGATACGTTGTCTGAGTACATTTTACACTGGGAACATGCTTTTTCTTAGTGTTTTTACCTTTCTTTAGTTTTACCTGTGCCATTATAGGTATGAAAGGTCTTCTTCAAATGGAATTAAAGACACGTACTTAAGAACTTAATCCCTCAAAATGCTAAAGATATTCACAGCTTAGGTCCCAGTGTCCTCAGTGGACACAGCACAAGCCTGTAGCATATCTTGGCGTCTCTTGCTATAACTCCCGCTTCATCGCCCGTTCGCCAGCAAGGGCTTGCTTACATATCGTAAACCACCCTGGAAGTATACGGCAGGGGTCAGGTGATTAGCAAGTGACAAAAAGGCTACAAATAATAAAATAATCGCCTTGATGTCCTGGTATAGTGAGTGCCAGTAGCTTAGGACACCCCCAGAACCTTCAGGCTAAAAAAGTTAATTTAAACAGAGGAACAGCAGCTAGGAGACTGCTAGACATCAGACTGCAAAGCAGTCTCTCTTCCTGGATACCACTTAGATAGCAACCAGGGCTCAATACATACAAATGCTCAAGGAGCTTGAACAATCACAGATGTTTCATTTGAAAGTAGCCAGAACCCAAGTACACATACTTCCCAACAATGTCTGCCTTCAGTGCTGAGTTTTAATTACAGCACTTGCAGCAGGGCTCGCTTAAAGAGCGTAACCGCCCCGGAAGTACACGGCAGAGGTCAGGAGATTAGCGAGTGACAAAAAGGCTACAAATAATAAAATAAATCACCTTGATGTCCTGGTATAGTCAGTGCCAGTAGCGTAGGTCACCCCCAGAACCTTCAGGCTAAAAAAGTTAATTTAAACAGAAGAACAGCAGCTAGGAGACCGCTAGACGTCAGACTGAAAAACGGTCTCTCTTCCTGGATACTGTTTGGGTAGCAACCAGGGTTCAATACATACAAAAGGCAGTATAGCGCAGGTGGTCTAAGGCTCTGAGCTGCAAATCTGGTGACATCCAGCAGACCAGACCTGGGTTTGAATCCCACAGCTTCCACTTGCATACTGTGTGACCCTGAGAAGTCATTTAACTTCTCTGTGCTCCCAGGTCACTCCTGTAAAAAAGTTTCAGCTCAGTGTGCTATACCTGGCTGAACAACTAAATACAAAAAAAAATGCTCAAGGAGTTTGAACAATCACAGGTGTTTCATTTAAAAGTAGCCAGAACCCAATTACACACACTTCCCAACAATATCTGCCTTCAGTGCAGAGTCCTTTAGCTTGTTTTTTGGTTTTATTGAGCTCACCAAAATCTAACCCAGATAGACCAACCTAGGGTAGCTGGTTCATTCCACTGGGGTGTCATACAGATGAGGCACACTGACGGGTCCTGGTACGACAAAACCTGAGTCAGTGTCTTTTGTTGGCACCCTTTGCAGACTGTGTGAGAGGCCTTTCGGCACCGTG
This sequence comes from Neoceratodus forsteri, assembly GCA_016271365.2. Lineage (NCBI taxonomy): Eukaryota > Metazoa > Chordata > Ceratodontiformes > Ceratodontidae > Neoceratodus > Neoceratodus forsteri. The sequence goes on from CM057459.1 coordinate 319,692,920, forward strand.
CATTTCTGCTTAAAGTTGAACCAGCGTAATATTTTGTGGTGATTTGCATATACAGCCTATGATGCTCTGCATTATGGGGGAATGTGTGATTTTGTATTCTAAGCACTGCTAATGCCGCATTGCCAATGGTCAGTGACTATCCATACGCAAATGAGCCTGAGTCGGCAGTCGTTGGGGATTACAATACAACTTTTGGAGTATCATTAGATAATCACATCACTCAAATCACTGCATGTTCCAGGACACACACTTTATCAAGACATTATCTACAATGAGAGAAGAGCACTACAGATAAAGCAGAGTAATAGCAGGATGACGGTAAATATTAATGTCAGGATTGCTCCTTTACCAAGGAATGCCTGAAAAGTTATGAAAGTTGCATGATCTAAAACTAGTTAAAATCTGATTTATTTTTTCAAAAATGCAGACTTGTTTTATGGTGCGGTGCTATCTATACATACCTTGGGCCGTGTGTCCATGACATACATGTAGCGATTGTTGGGATTAGCTTTGTTGATGGCATGCAGCATGTGTTCATCCTCCAAGCACCTGGCACTGAAACCTGAGAGAGGCTGACTGCACCTACAAATGGCAGCCTAGTGAAAGCAAAGGGAGTGTTACGAACAGCAGCTAACAATCTCACTCCAGACAAGACAGCAGCATTTATTTATTTATCTTTTGTTAACCAGGTAAGCACATTAGACAGTCAAGTGCCTATTTTCAGGTGCGATCCAGGAGATTACAAGGTACAGGCAAAAAACAGGCATAACAGGACATCATCGAAAGGAAATAGACACAGCATGACCTGATACGAGGGCACTCAGAAAAGTATTACATGACAAGGTAACAATTGACAGTCAGGTGTTGAACATCACATAACAAGATAACATCTGACATAACAAACTATAATCTCATAAACACACCAAGCTCAATGACCGAACCATAAGGTGCAACACTGTGCAGAAAAGGGGGATAATACCTTGGGTACAATGACATGATGAGGCAGGTTTCAGGAAGCCCCAGAGGGAGTTTCGGTAGCAGGAATGGGAGGGGGAAGAATGAACATGGGCAGGGAGGGAGTTCCACAGTCTGGGTGCATAGACGGTGAAAGCCCAATCACCTGTTAGGGAACGAGTTTTGGGAACTAGGAATACTTACGAGCCAGTAGATCTTAATAGGTAGGGGAGGTTTGCAGGCTTGAATAGCTCATCTAGTGCAGGGGGAGTGGCAGTTCTGATGATACTGTCAACAAAATTGCCCATAACAAAGGTGCGAGGTTGTCAGGGGAGAGCCACTCAAGTTTGCTGTATAGCTCACAGTGGTGAGTGAGACAGGGGGCAGAGAGAGCAAAGTGACATATATTATTGTAAATACAAAATTACACATGCCCACACAATGCAAAGCATCATGGGCTGCATATGCAAATCACCACAGAATGTTATGCTGGTCCAACTTTAAGCAGAATTGCATGGTGCCGAAAGGCCTCTCACACAGTTTGCAAAGGGTGCTAACAGAAGACACAGACAACGTGTTTCGTCCTACCAGGACTCATCAGTATGCCTCGTCTGTTTGACACCCCAGTGGAATGGACCAGCTACCAATATTATTGTATGCAACATCCCATTTTGTTAGACAGGTTTTAGAGGCACATGCAAAGGAGACCAGTCTAACAAAGCGTGGGAAGTAGAACCCCCTTAGCCAGGGGCATGACACGCTGCTGGGTGTGGCAGCACACAGCTCTGTATGCCAAACCCAGCCTGCAGTCGCAGCAGTCTTGCATAAATTGTGTATGTGCAGTGAGAAGTCGAGCTGAGGATAAGAAGGTATCAAGAGCACTGGAATGGTCTCAGCAAGTCAAAAATATTTAAGCTGCAAGTTCAAAATTACACTGAACAACACAAAGTTAACAGTACAGTAACAGTGGCTCTAACTGAATCATTTTGTATGGGCACTGTTCAGTTCTAAAACAGCAGAAATCCCCCTCCTGTTGTTAAACTTCAAAATGCAATCAACAAATCAACAACCAAGAGAATTAAGCTTCTGACTAAAGACTTCAACAACTCAGACTGAATGAACGTGAGGAAGAAAAGTACAGTTATGTAAGAACTTACCGTAACAGTAGCTCTTCGAGAGAAGCTCTTGCCGCAAATAACACTATAAAGACTGTAGCTGGTAGGCGGCAGGACCACATGTAAAACTTCTAGCTAGCAGTCTTCAGCAGGGGCTGTGTCAGCCCGCCCCCAACGTTACGTATAGTATAAAGGTGAGTGGTCACCAGCGTCCCTCAGTTCTCCTGCCGGAGACTCCAGCATCGATGACGGAATGTGAACATGAACAGAGAACTAAGCCAAATACCGAAGAAGGCAACCGGAACATTGCCAATGCAAGCCATGTGCAGCAGAGTCTCCCCAAGGGGAAGGTGGGCGGGAAGCCATACCTGCTGCAAGAGCTTCTCTCAAAGATCTACTGTTATGGTAAGTTCTTACGTAACTGTACTATCTTACTTCGAAAGTCAGCTCTTGCAGCAGGCAACACAATAATGACCAAGTGCAAAGCAATAAAAGGAGACCCAGACAGGAACTGGGAGGAGGAAACATGTGAGAGGCGACAGAGGAGTGAGCTCAAGAGAGAAGTCCTTGCAGAACTGCACTGCCGAAGCCCGCTCTGCGTCTGGAGGCAATGTCCAAACTGTAGTGTCTGACGAATGTATGGACAGAGTGCCATGTGGCTGCTGCACAGATGTCTACTGTAGACTTACAGTGCGAATGTGGTGGCAAAGGCTGCTACTCCCATCGTGAGGGTGACCCTTCACTGGGCCTGGCAAGGGTTTATCGTGCTTCTGGTAACAGAATGTAATACAGTTATAACCAGTCATTTTGAAAGGGTCTGTTTGGCCACAGGCACTCCCGGAGCCTGGGGCAAAAGAAAAAAAAGCTGATGTGTGTCGAGAAACCCTCTTGTCCTACAGAGGCAGAATTGCAAACGTCCATGAGACGTCCAAAGGGTGGAGAATGGCCTCACCCTCATTAGAGTAGCTGAGATAGTATACAGGAAGGTGGATGTCTTGATTAAGGTCAGCTTACATACCACTTCCAGTAAAAAGTTAGGACTGGTCCTCAAGGCCACCCCGTCCTTGTGGAAAACCAAATAAGGCTACTTACACATCAGAGCCTGAAGCTCGTAAATTCTCTGAGTAGAAGTAATCGAAACTAAAAATAATGCTTTCCAAGAGAGGAAGCACAGCTCGCAATCCATGGCTGGTTCAAAATGGGGTAGCGTGAGCTTTTCCAGCATGAAAAGCAGGTCCCAGGGAGGGATAGGTTCTCTCATGGGGGACTTCAAATGAAGGCTACCCCTTAAGAAGGTCCGGGCTACCTCAAACTGAGCCACAGTACTGCCTTGGACAGACATATGATAGGCAGCAATGGCCGACAGATGTACTTTAATGGAGGAGAAGCCCAATCCAGAGTCCGAGAGGGACAAGAGGTACTCGAGGATTGAGTTCTTCAGACAGCCAAGGTATCCAGGCAGCGGGCAGAAGCTGAGAGGCAGAAGCGCTTCCACTTCATGGCATAAGTGGCTCTGGTGGAAGGCTTTCTAACTGCCACCAGAACAGCAGCCACCTTGTGAGAGACTCCAAATTGTGTCCTAGCTAGGTCCTCAGAAGCCATGCATAGAGATGCAGTGACGGAGGTGCAGGTGGGACCAGGGTCCCCTCTTCCTGAGAGAGTACCAGTGCTTAGAGGCAGAGGAACTGGTGGTTCGCTGCCAACTGTTGCAACAGTGAAAACCAGATCTGTCATGGCCATAACAGGGCCATGAGGATCATCGTGCCCCTTCCATTTGCATTTTGAAAAGCACCTTCTGAAGAAGCAGGAAGGGAGGGAACCTCCCGCTCCAGGAGAGGGACAACATGTCTCATCAGAAAACTCCATGCCCTTGGGGCGTTGATGAGCAGCCAGCAGTGGAGACATGGATTCCCGCAGCTCCCAAACTTGCTAAAGATAAAACATAAAATCTAACAGCATCCGTGTGCAAAAAATCGCTAAACGATCAAGAAGTAAAGGAGAATGTAGGATGGAAGAATACCTGCTTCCAACCTCGGGGAAAGGCCAACGCTCAGCCTCCAAAAGCCAAGGTAAAAGGGCAGCAGCAAAACCCCCTGAGGCCCATGGGTCCGATCTCACCTCGGATAAACTGAAATAGGCGGTCTTAGGCCACAAGTATCCGAGAAAAGTTATGGAGGTGCTGGAAGGGAAATGAACAAATTAGAACAAAAAATAGACACTCGCCTGCAGAACATGATGGAACAGATGACAGTGCAAGTGAACAGAGTTGCGGAAGCGGAGGAACACATCTCCAAAATAGAGGATGAAATGGATCCTTTAGTCAATCGAGTCGCCAAGCTACAGAAAAAGCTAGCAGAACTGACTGAGCAACAAGACTACCAAGAGAATTATGCCCAGTGTTTAAATCTCCGCCTCAGAGGGCTCCCTGAGGGGAAAGAGGGTCCAGACATTTTGTTGTTCTGTGCAGAAAAGCTCCCGAGTCTGTTGGGCATGAAGCTTAAGAAGGGGAAGCTGAAGTTGAAATGCACCCACAGAGTGGTGGCGGCGCGACTGCCGGCAGGACAACCCCCGAGACAGATCATTTTTACATTTCACGGCTACCAGAACCGGAAGGAGATGTGGCGGGCCTATCGGAGAATGAAGGAATTTAAATACGAGGGAGAAAGGCTTTATTTAGTGCAGGATTACTCCAACAGAATTTTAAAAAAGAGAAAAGCCTTCAACCCTATGCTGGCACAGTTAAGAGAGCTTAAAGTGGACTGCTTCATGCTCTTTCCTGCAATCCTGAAGGTTAAATATGAGGGTGCCACATTCTCGTTCTGGGACCCAGAGAGAGCTGCTGCATTCATGGAGGACCTAAAGAAAAGGCGGGATGAGAGCAGTCGGCTGGAGGAAGTCATGGTGAGAGCACTCGTATGGCTTGGAGGTTGCCTGAACTCTAAACAGTCTAATATGTTGCCAAGACTTGAATAATAATTGTTTGATTTTTTGAAGCACTAGCAAGTGAGTTTTTTGGCCCCCCTTTCTTGCATTTCTCTGGAGCGGCTACTGGACCTGGGTGAGATTAAGTCGAGGAGGTTCGCGGTGCACTGAGAAGTGGATAGTTGGTGCGCAAGAGGGTGGCCAAGCGCACGATTAAAGGGAAGGAGTGCCACTGCAGAAGGCGGACTGAATTACGGTGGGAGATTCACCCAATGATGAACTCAATAATGCTAGAAGTGCCCACACCGAATCCTTGAGAGCAGTGCATCGCTGTGGTCTGGTAAGTGGGGGTCTGGGGGGTGGGCTGCCACTGCGTGAATTTCTAGGGCAGCGTCGGCACCCCTGGGGCCTCTGCAACCTTTGAAAGGCTCCTTTGATCTGGAGCGTGGAAAATAACTGGGCCGCCCATAGGTTTAAACTCCGCATAGCAAGAAGGTTGAGGTAGCTGCATTGGGGTGTGTGGTTATTATTAAAGCGTGTTATGGATTTCTTAAAGTGTTTAACGTTTTGGGATGCTGATTTAATAGCAAGTTGGGGCGATTATCTATTAAGATTAGTTGGATGTTGTGTGAATTCAGTTAAGCAGGGATGGAAGTGGGGAATGGAGCGTCTACAATGCATGGCGGCAGGGGCCATTCTTGGGCTGAATGGCAAGAGGCAGTTAGAATATAGATCGGTAAATATATCAAGGGATTTATTTTATGGTTGGAAATGGGGGGGGGGGCTATGTTTGGAAAGGGGTATGTTACATTTATGTGTTTTTGTTTGTTTGCATAACTGGAAATGTCTCTCATCTTTATTAATAGTAAAGAGTGTAATGCTAATATATGTCTCAACCACCACTGGGAAGCTGGAAAAGTGGGAAACTTTGTTTAGTGTGAGAGTAAAAGGGAGGGTGAAGGGAAAGGTATTTTGGCCACATGGTTAAGTCCATTCCCCCCCAAAGTGGCTAGTTTTCCATTAGCAGGTTATACATACCTGCCACTAGAGGGATTATTGGTCTTTCTACACAAATCACTGTACTCAATTGTGGGCAATATGGCCTACATTATCATTCTACTTCTAATCCTGGCAAAAACTATGACTTATAAAGCACTGATCCATGCTAAGTCAGAAGTCATCCCAGCCTGCCTGGGAACCCACAATCATAGTTCCTGCTGCATCTTCATATTGCTTCCCTACTCTTAATCTGTCGGGTTTTCATTTTAATTCTCATCCCTCTCCTCTGGCCCTCCTCCCTTCGCCAATGTCTTTCTGTGCACTTCCCTGCTAGCCATGAGCAGCCATGTCAGCATCTCCTATGCCTGGCTAGGCGTACCTCAATGACTGAACACCACAAAGAACCCATCCGAAAAGAACCCACTTCTACCTGATAAATGCCCTCAAGAAAATGTTTCTAATTCTCCTTTTCTGTTCAGGCAATGTCGAACTAAATCCAGGTCCCCAACTCAAATCACTTCTCCATCGGGTTTGCAGCTGCTCCTGGGATGAAACTGATGATGGTCAATATTCTAAGCCTGCTCAAAAACTTGATCATCTTCAAGTTTGGGCAGCCACACTGACCAGATCTGATTATAATTACGAGTCATGGCTAAAAGACCAACACTGATCATGAAATTACTATACGGGCTTCAAGCTCTTTAGGGCTGATAGGGATTCGAGGGAGGGAGTAGTAGTATACCCCAAATAAAATTTGATGCTAGCAGCATTTCCTGTAAAACTAAGCCCAAGGAATACGAGATTGTCTCTTGCTTAAACTTCACCTTCCATCCTCAGAGTGCATCACAATCATTGGTGGCTATAGACTCCCGTCCAGGAGGCACAGAAATTCTTAACGATGTTGAAATCCATAACTTTGGCTGCTAACGCGGAAACAATAATCTTAGGGGACTTCAATATGGATTGTCTCACTGCTAAATCCCATTCCTAAAAGCCATCTGTGATGAGCTGGGTCTTACACAGATAGTAACTGAACCCACAGAATCAATGCTTCAACCTCACAACAGCTCACTCTTAGATGTCATCTTAACCCGCATCCCATAAAATCTCACATTCTGCTGTTTTCCATAACGACATGGCGACCACAGTATTGTTGTATGTACAAGATTCCAATCTAAAACCCAGCAGCACCCTAAATTCAGAATCAAGCTGGCCCGTAAATTCAACTCAGTAAACTTCTAACCGATCTAGCTACGATCAGGTGGCAAGACCTATATCTTGCCAAATCTGCTGATGCCGCGTCTCTGTCCTAAATGACAACCTCACCACCTAATTAACAAGCATGCTCCTCTTATTAAAATGAGGGTGCGGAAAATCTCATCCGTGGTTCACCCAAGAGCTCAAATCTGCACTTACCAATAGAGACAAGCTATGGGCTAGGGCCAGGCACAAAGGAACCGACAGACTGGCAGGCATTTAGACACTGCAGAAATGCCTGTGTTAAAGAGTGGACATGCTACTAAAGCAAACTTCTACATCCCCACTCTGGAGCAGGCCAAGGAACTCCCAAAAAATATGGAAGACACTGAGATCCATTGAAGGCCATCCTGCTGCTTCCTCCCTTGCCACCAAGATTCTGGCTAAGGACGGGATGGTTGAAAATAAACTGCGAATCCTCAAAGAACTTAACCTTCACTTTGCCACTGCCGGGTTGGCATTCGACTCCTCCCCATACGCTAGCCAAGTGAATAGCAACACTAACCCAGATACTACACATGCTACTCCACCTCATCCCTTCCAGTTGTGCCTGTTTAGCTACAAAGCAGTCAAAGACATAATTCTTAGCCTTGACACCAAGAAAGTGCAGGGACAATGGCCTTGAATCATTTTTCTTCTTGGTTAGACTATGCCCAGCTCACAGCCCCATCCTTCACATTTTCAACCTCTCTATTACCACAGCCACTGTTCCATCCTGCTGGAAATCTGCCCATATTCTTCCTCTCTTCAAATCAGGAGATCCTTGTGACTTAAACAACTACCGTCCTATCTCTATCTTGCCCGTTCTCTCCAAAGTGCTGGAAAAACTTATATGCAACCAACTAAAAAATCACCTCGAAGCGCACTCACTCCTAAACCTGGCCCAATCTAGCTTCAGGTCGAAGCACAGTACCATCTCAGCTTTGGCTAAAGTCTCTAATGACTGGATCCATGCTATGGACACCAAGAAGGTTACTGGTGCAGTCTTTCTAGACCTCAGTAAGGCCTTGACACTGTAGACCATCACCTCCTAATCACCTGTCTTGCCTACCATAGGTGCCCCTCCACTTACCTTACACGTGGTTTTAACAGTTATCTCACAGGAAGGATACAAAAAGTCAAAGCTGATGGCCTACTACCACCCCTTCCAATGGCCAGAGGAGTCCCTCAAGGCTCCATCCCAAGACCAATCCTTTTTCCCTGTACATCAACAACCTCAGCTCCCATAAAGAACTCTAGCATACATTTCTTTGCAGACGATACGGTTTAATACGCATCAGGCTCGATCCTTAAATGAAGTCGAGGAAGCACTCCAGCTGACTTTGATCCAGTTAAACAACCTTATCAATGCAAGCTTCTCTTAAATGCCAAAAAAACCAAGACAATGATTTTCTAAAGACTTGCCTTGTCTGGTGCCCTACCTACCCCCACCTAAAACTTCATAGTTACCTCCCATTGAACCCTTGGAAATAGTACCTAAATTTAAATATCTAGGTATGTGGATGAATAACAAGCTTTCCTTCAATGACCACATCGAGGATCTATCAAAGAGACTTAAAGCAGCTCGGGTTTCTTCTTCAGAAATAGGATCCTCTTTTCTCTCCACGACCCACAAAGACTTGTCAAGCAACATTCCTTCCTTGTGACTGGAGACATTATATTTATCTCCTCCCAACCTTGAGCCTATCTAAAAGCTGTACATACTCTATCACTGTGCTCTTCTCATCATTACTAACTCTGCGTACAGGACCCACCACTGTGATCTTTATGCAGCAGTTGAGGTGGACCTCTCTTGCCACCAGGCGCCTCCTGCATGCTGGCATTTGGACCTTCAAATTACTTCTCCACCAAACTGCCTATCTAACGTCGTCTCTCATACATCTAGCATAACTTCTCCTAAGAAATCAACCTTATCCTACTAGATGTTCCCCAGGACACGTACACAGCTGGCCAAAAGAGCTGTCTCATACGCCTTGCAAACATCTGGAACCAACTACAAGCCATGCTGAAGCTAACCAACATCGTATCAATCGCTCCTACAAAACACTAGCTATCTCTAAATTTAAAGACATGTATAGAATTGCTACTAGAGCTAGCATGAAGTCAACTGCCTAGGTACCAACTAGCCCTCTATTTATTAAGCTGAAATATATTTGCATAATTTAAAGGCAAAATTAAAGCTGGAATTACTGCATATATAGCATAAGAACTTCTATTATGTATACCTCTTGTATTATATATATATTTTTTTTTGTTCTACATTTTATATCTCCTGTCTATGTAATTGCAAACTATATGTATATGTGCCTCAGGACCTCCTTGTGAATGAGCTTGTTCAGCGGAGTCTTTCCTGCAATAAAACTTGAACTTGAACAAGACACTGGGGATTACCTCATGGAATGTAGAGGATCTCATCGCCGATTAAGCGTGCTAGCATACTGACGGCCCTCGCTGCCAGGGCACTCAGGTAGCCCTCTTACAACGCACCTCACCAGCCAAGAGCATGGACCGACTGGAGGAGGGTGGGTGGGTAAGTGCTATGCATCACCTTATAATTCACACAAGAGAGGGGTTGCGGTACTGATAAGCAAGACGACCCCATTCACCTGTACGAGGGTAGTTACAGATAAAGGGGAGGGGAGATACGTCTTCATAGAAGGGCTGCTTTTAGGTGAAAAGATAACTTTTGGAAGTGTTTACGCCCCTTCGGTTTTCAACCCGGCCTTTTATCAGGAGGTTCTGGATGTTCTAATGAGGGAACAATTTGAAGGTCTAATCATAGGAGGGGATTTTAACGCAGTTATGCAGAGGAGAGTTAGACCATTCAGAGGGAAGAGTAGACAAGAGGGGCTGAAACCATGGCAGGAGGAGTGCTGGATCTGGACATGATTGATTGTTGGAGAGCTCTACATCCAGCAAAGAAGGGGTTTACCTTTTACTCGAACCCACATAAAGCATGGACTACGATAGATTACATCTATATGCCCCGATCTTGGCTGGACAGGGTACAAAAGGTTGAACATAGTCCCATTCTCCTCTCGGATCATGCTATGGTCCAGATGGTCTTAGAGTTAAAGGAACAGAGAGAGGGGGTCCTCCACCCTGGAAGTTCCCAAGGTATTTGTTGGGTAAAAAAGAATTTATAGAATATCTTGCGCAGCAGTGGCAGTTTTACAAAGAGACTAATGAGGAGTCGGTGGAATCCCTAGGAATATTTTGGGAAGCTGGTAAATCTTTAATAAGGGGAGCCATTATTAGGTTTGTGGCTCAACACAAAAAAGAAAGAAGCCACTCGGTGGAATTGGGGCAAGAGTGAAAATATGGGAGAGGGCAGTAGTGGAAAGAACAACAGGGAGGCGTGCAAAGTCCCAGAAGGCTGGGGAGGCGCTGCTTTCCTCACAGGAGAGGTGAGAATGGCAGGATGTTAGCTAGAAGTCGGTTGTTTGAATGGAGACAAATCTGGCCCATTAATGGTCCAGCCCCAACCGAGGAAAGGCGATTGTACACACACATCGCAGATATTAGAGATAAGGAGGGAAATTGTTGAGGGACAAAATTCAATAAGGAATAGATTTTAACAATTCTATCCAACAGCTCTATCAAGCAGAGTGTGTCGGTACAGGAGACATAGCAAACAATTTTTGAAGAAGTAAAATCCCAAAGTAACTCTGAACAACAACGGAGGCAGCTGGGGGGGGGATCACATTAATTGGAAATTAGGCAGGTAACACAATGTCTGAGGTAGGAAAGCCATGGGCTGGATAGGTTTCCATATAATTTTATAAGACATTACAAGAACATGTAGTGGAAACCCTGTATCAGGGTGTTTTCTGAGGTTAGAGGAGGAGACCTCCCAGTCTCTAGTTCAGGAAAGCGGTCATTTGTTTGGTCCCAAAGCCAGGAAGGATGGGCAGGATGTTCTTCATATCGGCCGATCTCCCTATTGAATTGTGATGCCAAGATCCTGGCTAAGGTGTTGGCCAGGAGGCCTGGACCAGCTCCTTCCGGGATTGGTTCACCGGACCAGATAGACTTTGTCTCCAGTAAAGCTCATATCATAATATGGAAAACATAGCAACGTAGTATGGAGACTTCCACAGTCTAAAGAATATGCGGTTTAACAATGGATGCTAGAGAAGGCTTTGACTGTACAGAATGGGAATATCTGTTGGAGGTTCTCTGGGTCTATGGGTTGGGAGAAGGATTTATAGGTTAGGTTAAAAGTCTGTACAGAGCCCCAGATGCAAGAGTAGTTAGTGAACGGAAGCCTGACAAAAAATTTACCCTTCATGGGGCACTAGACAGGGCTGTCCCCTCTCGCCGCTTTATTTAAGCTGGCTATAGAGTCATAGTGGTCACAATTAGAAACTTAGCCAAAATTAAGGGAGTGATAGGGAGATCGGGGAGAGCGCATAAGGTCACATTATACGAAGATGATATGCTGTTATATGTTCGGGACCCGGCTAGATCGGTTCCCCCATTGCTAGAAGTGATGAGGCAGTTTGCAGCATTCTCTGGGTATAAAATAAATATTCACAAGTCAGAAATAATGTTATGGGGAGAAACCGAAAGAGAATTTTGGGATACGGCTTGGGGTCTTAAAAAAGCAAAGAAGGAATTTACATATCTGGAGATCCGAATTGGCCATGAGTTGAGCCAGTTATATAAATTAAACTACGGCACAATGGTACAGAATATAGAAGAAGAGTTGAGAAGATGGAAGGATTTCCCTGTATCATGGTTGGGCCATATAAACCTTATAAAAATGAATACCCTGCCTCGGATCTTATATTTGATGCAAATGTTGCAGACGGGGCTAAATAGGAAAGATGTGAGGAGGATAGATAAAGCCTTCTCAGGTTTTTTATGGAAAGGAAAATGACCGAGAGCAAGCCTCCGTAGGCTCCAGGCAGATGGGGACAAAGGAGGCCTAAACTACCTGATTTAAGAAATTATGCTTTAGCCATGCATTATAGATTTATAGGGATTGGGTAAATAGGCCACCAGAGGCAGGATGGTTAGACCTAGAGGAAGGGAGGGAGTGGTAGGGTCTCGGCATACTGGAGAGAGGAGGGAGAAAGGCATATGGTAGACAGGCGAACCCAAACCCATTAGTAGTATCAGTATTAGAGGGTTGGGAACAGTTGCTGAAATGGGTTGGTGTGAAACCAGGGGAAGAGACACTGCTGCTTCCACTAAGGGGAAACCCAGGATTTGTGGTAGGATTGGAAGATAAAGGTTTTCTTCTCTGGGAGGGAAGAGGTGTAAAATGTGTAAAAGACCTGTGGAAGAAAGGGAAGTTAATGTTGGGAGAGGAGCTTGGTGTGTGTTTGGGGTCAGGAATGTTTCGGATTCTTCAAGTGAGAAACTATGCTAAGACAATTAGCAGAAGTCGAATGGAAGACTCTCCATACAGCAGGTTGAGCACATGGTACTTAGCACTTCGGGGGAATAATAGGGCGGTGGCAAAAATGGGACAGCAATATCTACCCGACTTTACCAGCAAAAGCAGGAGGTTATGCAGCAGAGACTTAAGGGAGATACCAGACCAGGGCTGGGATTTACTGTTGCAACTGCATAAAAGGCTACTAGTTTGTAATAAGTATCAGAAATCATATTATAGTTTATACAGCAGGCTTTATTGCTCCCCAAGAATGGTTCATAGATTCCACTCGAGATATCCCCTCTCTGTGGGAGGTGTAGAGGAGGAGAGATACGTGCATACATACACTGTTTTGGGAGTGCCCGGCCCTAAAACAGTTCTGGGATGGTGTGGCCGGTGAGGTCGGGTAGGATGTGGGGAAGGCAGCTGGAAAGGAACCCAGTGGTCATGTTGTTTGGGGTGGATGACTCAGAGGAAGAGGACTGAGACCTCCCTAGATGGGTCACGGATCCTGGTTATCTTGGCCAGACACTGCATATTAAAACATGGGTCTCAAATGAGATTCCTACTATGCAGCAGTGGAAAAATCTGTGTCTGTAGGCTCTGGGCCTGGAAAAGTTACACTATGTGACTAGAAACAGGGAAGACCAGTTCTGGAGAGTATGGGGAACGTTCATGTCCTCGTTGCCCATAGGACAGATGGACATGCTGGGAAGGGCTGCAAGGATAAAGTGAAATGGCCAATAATTGAGGAGGAAGGAGGGACCATGTAAATGAAGAGTTAGGAAGGTGAGAAGTCACCCTGGGATGGACAAGGTGGAGGATACTTAAAGTGAGAGACAAACTTTTCAATTTATTAACAGTCTGCACAGTTAATCAGTATATGTCTTTATTATGTTCCCTGGGCGTAGGTTTTGGTTTTTTTTGTGTTTTTCTAGAGATAGGGGGTGGGAGAAGGGATAATTTAATAAGCTGTTATAATAGGGAGATGTTGGAGGGACATAGGTATATGTTGGATTAATGATGTTACTGTCTTTTATTGTACGTGTATGATTTTATTTTTGTTTACTGTTGAAAAACTTAATAAACATGTTATGCAAAAGAAAACTCCATGCCCTGGAACGAGGGAACAAAAATTGGGAGGTTGAACATAGTCCCATTCTCCTTGGATCATGCTATGTCCAGATGGTCTTAGAGTTAAAGGAACAGAGAGGGGGTCCTCAAATTCTGAAGTTCCTCAAGGTATTTGTTGGCAAAAAGACTTATAGAATATCTCTATGAGTGCAGTTTTACAAAGAGACTAATGAGGAGTCGGGAACTTTAGGAATATTTTGGGAAGCTGGTAAATCTTTATAAGGGGAGCTATTATTAGGTTTGTATTCAACACAAAAAAAGAAAGAAGCCACCGAGGGAATTAGAGGGAAGGTGAGAAGGGAGAGGGCAGAGGAAAGAACAACAGAGGAGAGCGTGCAAAGTCTGATGGCTGCAAGGAGGCGCTTAACGCTCTCCTCGGGAGAGGTGAGAATGGCAGGGATGTTGGCGTAGAAGTCGCTTGTTTGAATGGGAACAAATCTGGCCCATTAATGGTCCAGCTAATAGAAGTAAGGCGTATTGTACACATATCGTAGATATTAGAGATATGGAGGGAAATTGTTGAGGGACAAAATTAATAAGGAATAGATTTTAATAATTCTATCAACAGCTCTTACTCAAGCAGAGTGTGTCGGTACAGGAGACATAGCAAAACAATTTTTGAACGTAAGTAAAATCCCCAAAGTAACCTGAACAACAACGGAGGCAGCTGGGGGGACTATACTTTGGAAATTAGGCAGGAATACAATGTCTGAGGCAGGAAAGCCAGTGGGCTGGATAGGTTTCCCATATAATTTTATAAGACATTACAGGAACATGTAGTGGAACCCCTGTATCAGGGTGTTTTCTGAGGTTAGAGGAGGGGGAGACCTCCCAGTCTCGTTCAGGAAAGCGGTCATTTGTTTGGTCCCAAAGCCAGGGAAGGATGGGCAGGAGTGTTCTTCATATCGGCCGATCTCCCTATTGAATTGTGATGCCAAGATCCTGGCTAAGGTGTTGGCCAGGAGGCTGGACCAGCTCCTTCCGGGATTGGTTCACCCGGACCAGATAGACTTTGTCTCCAGTAGAAGCTCATATCATAATATGAGAAAACTACTTAACGTAGTATGGAGAGCTTCCCACAGTCTAAAGAATATTGCGGTTTTAACAATGGATGCCAAGAAGGCGTCTGACTGTACAGAATGGGAATATCTGTTGGAGGTTCTCTGGGTCTATGGGTTGGGAGAAGGATTTATAGGTTAGGTTAAAAGTCTGTACAGAGCCCCAGATGCAAGAGTATTAGTGAACGGAAGCCTGACAAAGAAATTTACCCTTCATAGGGGCACTAGACAGGGCTGTCCCCTCTCGCCGCTTTTATTTGCGCTGGCTATAGAGTCCTTAGTGGGTCCAATTAGAAACTTAGCCAAAATTAAGGAGTGATAGGGAGATCGGGAGACAAAGATAAGGCCTGCCATTATACGCAGATGATATGCTGTTATATGTCTGGGACCTGCTAGATCGTTCCCATTGCTAGAAGTGATGAGGCAGTTTGCATTCTCTGGGTATAAAATAAATATTCACAAGTCAGAAATAATGTTATGGGGAGAAACCGAAAGAGAATTTTGGGATACGGCTTGGGGTCTTAAAAAAGCAAAGAAGGAATTTACATATCTGGAGATCCGAATTGGCCATGAGTTGAGCCAGTTATATAAATTAAACTACGCACAATGGTACAGAATATAGAAGAAGAGTTGAGAAGATGGAAGGATTTCCCTGTATCATGGTTGGGCCATATAAACCTTATAAAAATGAATACCCTGCCTCGGATCTTATATTTGATGCAAATGTTGCAGACTGGGCTAAATAGGAAAGATGTGAGGAGTGATAGATAGCCTTCTCTCAGGTTTTTTATGGAAAGGAAAAATGACCGAGAGCAAGCCTCCGTAGGCTCCAGGCAGATGGGGGACAGCAGGCCTAAACTTACCTGATTAAGAAATTATGCTTTAGCCATGCATTATAGATTTATAGGGATTGGGTAAATAGGCCACCAGAGGCAGGATGGTTAGACCTAGAAGGAAGGAGGGGAGTGGTAAGGGTCTCGGCATACCTGGAGAGAGGAGGGAGAAAGGCATATGGTAGACAGGCGAACCCAAACCCATTAGTAGTATCAGTATTAGAGGGTTGGGAACAGTTGCTGAAATGGTTGGTGTGAAACCAGGGAAGAGACACTGCTGCTTCCACTAAGGGAAACCCAGGATTTGTGGTAGGATTGAAGATAAAGGTTTTCTCTCTGGAGGGAAGAGTGTAAAATGTAAAGACCTGTGGAAGAAAGGGAAGTTAATGTTGGGAGAGGAGCTTGGTGTGTGTTTGGGGTCAGGAATGTTTCGGATTCTTCATGAGAAACTATGCTAAGACAATTAGCAGAAGTCGAATGGAAGACTCTCCATACAGCAGGTTGAGCACATGGTACTTAGCACTCGGGGGGTGGGGGAATAATAGGACGGGTGGCAAAAATGGGACAGCAATATCTACCCGACTTTACCAGCAAAAGCAGGAGGTTATGCAGCAGAGACTTAAGGAGGGAGATACCAGACCAGGGCTGGGATTTACTGTTGCAACTGCATAAAGGGCTACTAGTTTGTAATAAGTATCAGAAATCATATTATAAGTTTATACACAGGCTTTATTGCTCCCCAAGAATGGTTCATAGATTCCCCCGAGATATCCCCTCTCTGTGGGAGGTGTAAGAGGGAGGAGGGTACGTACGTACTTACACTGTTTTTGGGAGTGCCCGGCCCTAAAACAGTTCTGGGATGGTGTGGCCGGTGAGGTCGGTAGGATGTGGGGAAGGCAGTTGGAAAGGAACCCAGTGGTCATGTTGTTTGGGGTGGATGACTCAGAGGAAGAGGACTGGAGACCCCTCCCTAGATGGGTGCGGATCCTGGTTATCTTGGCCAGACACTGCATATTAAATACATGGGTCTCAAATGAGATTCCTACTATGCAGCAGTGGAAAAATCTGTGTCTGTAGGCTCTGGGCCTGGAAAAGTTACACTATGTGACTAGAAACAGGGAAGACCAGTTCTGGAGAGTATGGGGAACGTTCATGTCCTCGTTGCCCATAGGACAGATGGACATGCTGGGGAAAGGGCTGCAAGGATAAAGTGAAATGGCCGAATAATTGAGGAGGAAGGAGGGACCGATGTAAATGAAGAGTTAGGGAAGGTGAGAAGTCACCCTGGGATGGACAAGGTGGAGGATACTTAAAGTGAGAGACAAACTTTTCAATTTATTAACAGTCTGCACAGTTAATCAGTATATGTCTTTATTATGTTCCCTGAGCGTAGGTTTTGGTTTTTTTTGTGTTTTTCTAGAGATAGGGGGTGGGAGAAGGGATAATTTAATAAGCTGTTATAATAGGGAGATGTTGGAGGGACATAGGTATATGTTGGATTAATGATGTTACTGTCTTTTATTGTACTGGTATGATTTTATTTTTGTTTACTGTTGAAAAACTTAATAAACATGTTATGCAAAAGAAAACTCCATGCCCTGGAACGAGGGAACAAAAATTGGGCAATTTTGTGTTGATAGGGAAGGCAAAGAGGTCCAGTTCTGGCCTGCCCTATTTGTTGAATAGATCATCGGTGACTGACTGCAGAAGGGCCCACTCATGTGCTTTGGACCGGGTCTTGCTGAGAGAATCTGCCAGGGTGTTCTGAACCCTGGGAACATGAACAGCTGAAATATCCAGGTGGTGGGCAATGGCCCAGTTCCAGACTCGCATGGCTTCTCGGCAGAGGGGGTAAGAGTAAGTGCCACCTTGCCTGTTGACGTAAAAAAGTCACTGACATGTCCGACTGAATCAGGAGGTGTTTCAGGTGGACTGCTGAGCTCAGAGCTTGTAAGGCATACAGAACCACCCTCATCTCCAGGATATTGATATGAAGAGTTTCCTCGGCCGTTGACCAGATGCCCTGTGTCCTGTGAACATCCAGATGTGCTCCCCAGCTGATGCCCAAGGCATCTGATGTTAGGACTTGGGTTGGAGTTGGCCTCTGAAAGGGAATCCCCTCTGGTAAGGAAGGGGACGTCATCCACCAGCCAAGTTCTCAGCGAACCGGTTCTGAAACGGAAACCGAAAGATCCATGTCGTCCCAATGTTGATCCCAGTGGACTCAAGAGTCTACTGAATCGTTCTCATATGCAATCTGGCTAGTGGGACTGTGACAGTGGAGGTGGCCATATGGTCTAGGAGCTGGAGAATCAATCTGGCTTGGACCCTTGGGAGGGACAAGATCTGATCGGCCAGCCCCCGGAGAAGGAAAGCCCTGTCTTCTGGGAGGAAGGCCTTCCCTCTGGTGGTGTTGAGCAGTGCTCCAGATAAACTGGAGGGATTGGGATGGAGTCAAGGAGGACTTTGCCACATTGATTGTAATCTCTATTTCTCCAAAGAGAGAACAGGTGGCTGGTATCGTCTGCTGCAGCTGTCCTCTGGACGGGGTTGTCAGGAGCCAATCATCCAGATAAGGAAAGACATAATGTCCCCTCCTTCACAGGGCAGCTGCAACCACTGCCAGGCACTTGGTAAAACCGTTGATGCTGATGACAGGCCAAAGGCAGCACTCTGAACTGGTAATGTCTTCCCTTAAACTCGAACTGGAGAATCCTCCTGTGTGGTTTTGCCACCATTACGTGGAGGCACGTGTCCTGAATGTCTAGATATGGTAACCAGTCCCCTTGATGGACTAAGGGCATGATCCCCTGAAGGGTGACCATCTGGAACCATTTGTATTCTACAAACTGGTTGAGGTTGCTGAGGTCCAGAATAGGGTGCAAGTCCCTGGTCTTTTTGGGGACCAGGAAGAAGTGAGAATAGAAGCCTGTGCCCCTCTGGGATGGGGTACAGGCTTTATGGCCCTTTTTGTCAGAAGAGCTTGGATCTCTGCTTGAATGAGTGCTGCATGTGCCAGGGAGCAGCGAGAGGGGAAGGGAGGCCTGTCCGGTGGCTTCTGAAGGAACTCAATCGAGTGTCCCTTGTCGACGAGCTATAGGACCCACTGGTTGGAGGTGATCTCCCGCCACCTTCTGGTATAGAGAGAAAACAGCCTCCGACTGCTTTCCGGTCTCTCTGAAAAGGCAGAGTGGGTCCTGCAAAGTCAGGCAGATTCAGAGAGGGGGAGGGCATGGGCTGATAAGCTGCCCTGGAGGCAGGCCCGAGGCCTCTGCAGGGGCCCTTGTGACCATAATTTCCTCGCTGCTGCTGCTGCTAACGAAGTTGTTGTCCCCCTCTGCCTTGAAAGCGAGGTTTACAAAAGGGCCTCTACTTTGGTTTGTACATAGAATGTACCGACCTAATGCTTTGCCAGAGTCCTGCAATTTGGTGATCATCTGTTCTGAGTCCTCACCAAAGAGAACAGAGCCATGGAATGGTGCATCCAGGATATTTGTCTGTACGTCCTGAACAAAATTGGAGACCCTAAGCCACGAGTGCTGCCAGACACACACCCCTGTGGCCGCAGTCCATGCTGCCGTGTCCGCTGAGTCGTAGGCTGACCAGAGGACATGTGTACCTATATCCGAGCCCGTCTGCATCAGCTTTTCGAGCTCTGATTTTTGTGGGCAGTCCCAAAGCTCCTTAAGTCAAGTCAGTGCTCCCACATGGCATTCTGAAACTGCACCATGTGGGTCAGAAAATTCAGACTTCTGATGGTGCAGGTGGAGGAAGAATAGATTTTCCGCCCCATGGAGTCCGGCTGCTTAGACTCCTCGTCAGGAGGCTGGGTACTAAGGTGGCTCGGCCGCTGTGACCCATCGTGGGCAGCCAAAATGACCACTGGATCAGCCAATGGCTGCTCCCCCAAAAAGGGTTCCTCCTTTGGGGCCCTATAAAGGTGGTCTACCTTCTTGGGTATGGTTGGGGCTGAATGGGGGAATTTCCAGACTGCTTTGGTGACATCCGCGAAGGTGTCAATCAGGGGCGGAATGACCACTGGTTTAGGGTCTTTCTGACATAGGTATTTCACCAGTCTTAGTCTTTCTGGGTCCAAGTCCTCCATTTCCCAACCCATATTTTCTTGGATGTGTTGCATTATCTCCATAAAGGAGGGATCGTCGGTGGCGACTTAGGAGTATCTCTTGGGTCTGGGGGGGGGGGTCCCGACAGACAAGCATTCAGAGGAAGACAGGTTGGAGGACCACTCCAAGTCTGCCAATGAAGAGGGGGACTTGGATCTGGTACGTTTGTGTTTTGGCCTGCCATGATCAGGGAAGCCTAAGGAGCTTGGGCTACTTGATTTGGACCTGAAGCGGCGCTTGTGTGGAGCTTTGCCCTTATTTTTAACCTAGGAGGGGTGGTCTCCTTTCTCTTGTCCTTGTCTAAAGGAAAAGGCGGCGGAGGGGCCCCTGCACCAGCTCGGGTTCCTCAGTCCGTGGTAGTTTTGGTGGCAACAAGTTTGTACGTATTGTCTCCCACCAGTACCTCAATACGTCTTTCACCTGGGACACGTGGAGCCTAGGATCTGTGTCTGATGTTAGGCCTGATGTTGGATCAGTGCCTTGATCTGGCCAGGAGCTGTCTGGCAACGGCTGGCAGACAGGAGGGGGCAGTGACATTATACCCGATGTTAGTGGTCGACGCCTGGTTTGAGGCTGGCTGTCATTTGCTGGCACTGGGGAGGGCTGAGTCTTGACAATTTGTCAGCCAGTGGCGGAGGCGAGACCGATGGCGCCACTAACTATGTTGTCGGTGCCAAAGGATGGTTCACCAGAGGGGCAACGTAGATCGCCTGACGTCGGGGGGAGTCACCACCTGACTAAAGACTGGTCGACAAACGTTGATCTGATGACGGTTTGGATGAATGTTTGTCCAATGACAGTTTGGTCATCCTAGGAGACTGAGAGGCTGATCTCCCGGAGTGCCCCAAAGCCTTGCAACTGTCCCGGGGTAGGCGTCTGACACTGAGGTCGACCGGAAGTGACTTGGCGACGGCTTAGAAAGCTCCAGATGCCAGCCTGTAGTCTGAGCAGGTGGGCGGATCTTGAGAGGCTGCAGGGTGGTGCCTGAGTTGTGGCCTTTCTTTCCCGAAGCCCGTAACAGGGCGGGAGGTTTAAGAACTGTTAGCAGGGAAGGCGAACGGGTTGCCTGGGAGGCAGAATCTGAACTGCCCCGGGAGACAAAGCAGAGGTCGGATGAAGAAGATCTGGAGGGAGATTTCTCCTTTTCCCTCTCCCTCCTTTTCTCCTTATGCTTTCCCCAAGGACTGATGGTGGGAAGAACTTCTCCCGGGACGGGACTCTCTTTCTCTGCATGGCTGCCAGGTGTTGTTCGGTTAAGTAGGCCTGAAGAGTCTTCTGGCGGCAGATCTGAGTCCTGCTATTAAATTTATGGCAGTGCTGGCAGGCCTGGGTGTCATGGTCTGGGCCTAGACACAGCAAGCAGGTGGAATGGCCGTCCCTCAAAGGGATCTGTTTTCCACAGGAAAAACTTCAAGGAGTGCCTTTCTATAGAAGATGCCAGAGAAGACAACATACAGGAGATTGAACCTGAGAAAAAGCAAACTTTTTCAATGGAAAAGTAAAGAAAAACGTCCCAAAGGGCAAATACAATATGGTGGTCGAACTAGCGAGAGGCGATCTGTTGAGTCGATGAACGTGAGTCGACAGCAGGAAAAGAACTGAGATACGCCGGGGACCAACCATCCTTTATACCATATGTAACGGGGGTGGGCCGACGTCGGTGGACGGTCCTCGACGAAGACCGCTAGCTAGAAGTTTTCCATGGGGTCCTGTCACCTGCCGGCAGCAGTCCTTATTGTGTTACCTGCTTAAAGTCACCATTGGAATGAACCGAGAAAACCTAGGGGAAGGACACTGATCGTGCTCATGCACTAGGCAGATTTTAAAAAGATTAGGGAGTCCACAGCACAGGTACCTTGTAAAAATCAAGCTCATGGGCAGCATCAGTGGCACACCAAATATATGGACTGCTTAAATCTAGAATGTGTACCTCAGAGATGAAAGTCCAAGAGTAAAATATACAGACCAATGTGGATGGTAAGAGGGCAGCTTAAAACAATTAGGGAGAAAAGTGATGCACAAAAGAAGAGTAAACTGTAAAACAACAAGTGCAAGCAACTGCAGAAACAAACCCAGATAGAGCAAACACAAAATCAGTGGAGTAAAACAAGTGATACATGAACACTAAAGGAGGAACATTTCAAGAAGATGAGAAAATGCTAAATATGGTCAATGTAATTAAATGCAATATGTTAATCTGAACTACATACAGTATGTGCCTGTCGACTGGAAAGTGGCACATGTAGTGCCATTATCCACAAAAGACTCCAGAACAGAACCAGGAAACTATAGGCCAGCCAGGCCAGCGACATGGAACCTTCATAAACGAACTCTGAGCTCAAAGGCTGTATCCGAAAATTTAAATAAATAGGCCAGTCAGCATAATGTCAGTACCACTGCATCTGCTAGAAACGATCATAACAGTCAGAACTGACAATTTGGCATTGGTGCCATAATTAATAAGAATACTGTATAGGAGAACATGCCAAATTCCTTTTTTTTTTTTTTTTTTTAATGCCATGGAACTAGATTTGGGAAAGCCGTGGAAGGCATATATCTCAATTTTAGTGCTTGATATGGTACCACACTGGAGGACTTGTTCATAAATACCAATATATGAATGTGCCAGCAGAAACAGACCACCCGGTCTATCTAAGTCTGCTTGAGTGTGCAGCTAGCACCCCTAGTTTGCAGCTGCCCCAACCCCCCTCCCATTTGTCATCCCACTGCAACCCCCACCTCCCCTACCCTCACTCTCCCCTGTTCCCCGTCCCATGCCCTATTGAAGTTGTTCACAGATTTACATGACACCAACCATTCTGGTACAGCATTCCATTTTGCTACCACCCTCTGTGTGAAATAGTGTTTACTCATTTCCTTCCTAAATCTTCCCCCCCTCTATTCTTAGCCCATGCCCCCTTGTGACCCTCCCCCTTCTTAACTTAATGACCCCATCTGCCCTATCCTTATTTTGTAATTTTTAACTTGTGTTGATGATTTCGTATTCATATGATGTACATCACGTTGATACTTTTGTAAAGAAAATACTCACCTTAGTATGTTGTTTCTTCCAAAGGGATCCCACACGAAGTTTAACAAGTGCAATCATTCCCCTGTACTAAGCAGCCCCTGAGCGTTACAATTTTATGCAAATTATGGCATTTAGAATGAAATTCAAAGTTTGCTGTGTGGTCACGCTCACCCCTGTACTCCAACATCAGATTTTTTTTTTTAATTCAAACTTTATTAAGGTTTAACAGCAATGCATGACACGTGTACAGGATACATAAAGATGAAGACAGTATGCTAGAAAACATGTCATGCCCCTCCCCACCACGGCTTGGCATCTATACACTAGGAGTCACTTCTTGTGTCCATAGGCCCAGGAAGCCAAGTCTGACCCTGCAGCCTGGCTCTCCACCGAAAATTCCTCAGACCTTACCCTGAGGAGGTACCCAACTGTAATATGTATAGGGAAAGGAAACCATCCCGAACATTTTTGTAATGAGGCAAAGAGACCCATAAACTAGCTTTTAAGTGTTCCGCTTTAAGGTTGAACATTAGGTCTTGAAGCCATTCTGTATAGGATATACTTTTTCCATCCCGCCAGTGGCGTAATACTAACTTCTCTAAGGTTAGGGATATCATGGCCACATGATATCTATGAACCAGTACTGGTATTGAGGAAAAATATCCTAGTAAACAAATTTCGGGAGTAAATAGTTCTTTTAACCCCAATAAAGGGTCCGCCTTACTCTTGATGGTCTCCCAAAGCATTTTAATAGGTGGACACTCCCAGAAAATGTGACGCAGAGTTCCCTCTTGCTGCTCATATCGAGTACATAGTGAAGTTGAGACTCGGCCCACTTTGTATAGCCTTGAAGGGGTCCAGTACATATCACTGAAAATTTGGTACTGGGTTAACCAGAGACTGTCTTGGGGTACATAAGGGTTCATATCCTTCCAGATACTTCCCCATCTTCCCTGAAAGTGAGGGAATAGATTCGACCAATACCTAGCTTCTGTATACTGGGCATCAAGAGATCTGGACACTAGCACAGCATACAAAAGCGAGACAGCATGAGGTTTATCACAAACCATACTCAAGGAGTATACCCAATCCTCTTCCCTGTTCACTCCCCTCAAACACTCTGAGACTTGGACCAAAAGGTGACGTAATTTATACACCTTCAAGGCTTGGAGCCTGTCAATATTATACTGAGCCATGATTAAGGTCGTGGTCATACATTGGTGACCTAGAAAAAAATCCCTAATTCTGGAGTCTTTGAGTTGAGGGATCCAGGACAATGGGATGTACTTCCCTCCAGTTTTGAAGTTGGGATTCCCGACCACTGGCTGATGAGCACTCTTGGTGTTTTTGATCTTCAAAAAAGAACTCAGCTGGGTGTGTATTCTCACCGAGGTAGCAATGGGAGCTGTAGCTAAACTGTTCGGCAAGACCTTGAGAGATATGTGCAGCATTGCCAGAGACAAAAGCCCGGCCTGCAAGATCAGTTCCCTTTCCAGAATTAGCCACGTTGAAATATAGGGGTCATATACTACCCTTTCCTGAGGCAAGCTCCATCTCAGGCATTTAACCCAGTTGACTTGCCCAAAAATATAACCCAAAATGTGGGAGTCTCAGTCTTCCGAATCTCTTAGATGCAGCCAGTTTATTGTAGGCCCGTCTGAGAACTTCTCCGAGCCAAATAAAGGAGGAGATGATAGAGTGAACTTTTTTGAACCCAGCCAATGGGATCCAAGAATTCAACATGCTAAGGGGATAAAATAATCTGGGGAGAATGTTCATTTTAACAAGATTGATACAACCCCAGAGTGAGACAGGAAAAGACTGCCACCGACCAAGGTCTTGCTGAATAGTAAGGAGCAGAGGATCCAAGTTTAATTTCCTCGTCTGTGCATCCCCTCTGGTTAGAAAGAGACCCAAATAGATAATCTTACAGGGACACCACTGTAAACCAAATGTTTTTATATCATGCAAGGAGAGCCTACAGTTCAGAGGGAAGATTATAGTTTTACTCGGGTTGATTTTATAGTTTGACATTGCACTATACCCCTCTATTATGGAGAGAACCGCCGGAAAGGATTGGCCAGAATGCATTAAATGCAAGATGACATCATCTGCATATGCTGAGAGTTTAAAAACTTGTGACCCAACCTTAATGCCCTAAACCCCCTCATGTTCTCGCAGCAATACTAATAAAGGTTCAAGTTAAATATCAAATAAGAGAGGGGACAGGGGACACCCCTGACGGGTTCCTGAGTGAAGGATGAATCGATCCGAAAACACTCCATTACAGTAAATGCGGGTTTGGGGATTATGATATAATGAGGAGACCCATTCAATAAATTTGGTTGGGAAACCAAATCTCGACATAGTACAGAAAAGAAACTGCCAGTCCACTCTGTCAAACGCCTTCTCCGCATCCAGGGACAGCAGGCCAGCCAGATCCTCTGAATCCCTGGATGCGGAGAAGACGTGTGCTAGTTTCTTGAAATGATCCCAAGAGTTTTGCCCTGTCATAAACCCTACCTGGTCTGGGATTAGCATTTAGAATCGAACTGAAGAGAAGCTTTAACCAGGGGGTCAATAACTCACTGAATCTTTTATAGAAATTTGGGGAGAACCCATCTGGCCCCGGAGCTTTGTCTGTTACAAGGGATGATACAGCTGCCACAACCTCCGCCTCAGAAATAGGTACAGTCAATCTCTTCTGGTGCTCAGGTAGCAAGGATGAAAGGGGAATAGACTCTAGGTAATCTTGAACTTGATCTGACCTCGGTAAACTCCTCATAGAGCTACATAGGTCCACGTATTATTTCACAAATTCCCCAGTGTTTTCCCTAGGGTAGAGATGGAAGGACCCATCCGGTTGAGACCTGATACCTTTCACTATTTTGGAAGCATCGGACTTTTTAAGCCACAAGGCCAGAAGGCGACCGGCTTTCTCCCCTTGGTCTATATATTTCGTGCCTGTTTTTAATATGGCATACTCCGTTTTTTCTCTGAGAAGATTGCA
Source organism: Neoceratodus forsteri (assembly GCA_016271365.2). Taxonomy (NCBI): domain Eukaryota; kingdom Metazoa; phylum Chordata; order Ceratodontiformes; family Ceratodontidae; genus Neoceratodus; species Neoceratodus forsteri. Next base: position 319,718,740 of record CM057459.1, read on the forward strand.
ATACTGGTCCCGGAGTCCTAGTCTAATATGTTCTGCTTCGGGAGTGGCCGGGGACAGGGAACCTTCTAGACTACGAATGTCTGCCAACAGGGAGAGGGCTTTGTGTTCTTTGTCTCTTTTCCTCTGAGAAGCTAGTTTTATAAACACCCCCCTCAAGACACATTTTAATGCTCCCCATTTGAAATCAGGCCGTCCGGTAGAGTTTAAGTTGGCCTTCATAAAGGTTTCAATTTCTTGGGTAATGCAATCTGCTACTGCCTGTTCTTTAAGCATCTGATTATTCAATTTCCAAATTGACTCTTTGGGCGTGTCAATTGAAAAAACAAGGGAACACCAGGTAACGGAGTGGTCAGAAATTACCCCAAGGTCTATTTTGGCATCTAACACCCCCCTAACAAGGTGTGGCTAATTAGGATGTAATGTATTCTAGACTGAGACTTGTATACTCCTGATCTGAAGGTATATTCCCTGGCCTTGGGGTGGAGGACTCTCCATGGATCGCACAAGCCTAGATGATCCACCAACTCCCTGTTGGATCTCTGTGCCAGAGACAGACCCTTCCTTTTAGGTTCTGATTTGTCCAGGTCCGGAGAGAAAGGGAGATTCCAATCTCCTCCTATTATGATAGGAGAAGATGCAAAGGGGGCTAGGGCTTGTAATAACTCTGTGAAAAAGCCAGGGGTGTCCGCATTTGGACTATAAACACTACCCAAAACTACCGTGGATCTATCCAGAAGGCCATTCACAAAGATATACCTCCCCTTTTGGTCTCTTACAATTTGCTCACACAAAAAAGGTGTTCTCCTTGCAATCAATATAGCAACTCCTCTGCTCTGACTGCTATCCCCTGCATTAAAGACCTGGCCTACAAATTGGCGGCGGAAGAAGATACCTTCCTTTTCTAAAAGGTGGATTTCTAGCAACAGGGAAATGTCACTTTTAAACAACTGAAGGTGTTTCAACACTTGATACTTTTTTACCTTATTACAGGCACCATGAATATTCCATGAGAGAATCTTTTTAAGGCACACCATTATCCCCAGAGCAGTGTCTAAGCAGAAAGAATAATAGACTAGAAATTTGGCTACACTTGCCTAGAATTATTCTACCCCAATGCCAAACCCCCCCCACTCACCCTTCTCCCCCCAGCATGTAAACACCCCCCACCCCATTCCCTGTCCCAACAAACATAAACCGCCCTCCCCTCCTTCCTGAGCACATCCCAGACCATCAGATTAGTACTGAATACTGAGCCGGATAAGGGATTACCCCCCCCCCGTACACCTACTTTACTGTACATGATGTACCTTCTGTAACAGCACCATCCCCCACTCTCCCTTCAAACCTTCCGTCCCACATTAACTATGTCTTTAATCCCCTTTAGGGTGAATTACCCAACAGTGTGTGCGTGTACCTGGAGCTGGATTCAAACCATAACGTCCCGGGCGTCATGTATTCCAGGTAACCAATCCAGAAGCAGCACACACCCAAGTGGTCACTGGGGCTGAGAAGCGGGATAGAAGACCACCACCACTTACGATCGCAGCTCAAAAGGAAAGCCCCCACCTTTTGTAGGACTCTAATATCCTAGAAGGATCGTAACCCCTCGGTGCGTCCCTTTCCCAACACTGCTATGGGAGGTCGCGACTAGTGCAAGGTCCAGACGAGCAGGGATCCCTCCTGGCGAAATACACTTGCCCTCAGATAAAGTACCCAAGATTCCTCACACAACATACAGAATTAAATAGCCCAATCAATTACCAAAACTCCACGGGTCATGTTCAGTATTCACACTAACCCAAGTCTCTGTTCTAACACTAATGCGGAACTTTAATCAACAAAGTCATTTGAAACAGTGATAACATTAACTAAACAACTGTGAGAGTAAACCCGCTACTAATACTATTCCACCCCCATAGAGACACTTTAAATTATCAGTCCGATGCAATGCACTTGTCCAGCGAATTAGTTTTAGCCCTGGTTATCCATACAGTAAAAATGAAATGCTGGTCTGGACGATGTCACAACTTTAACAGAGTGCTTAAAATTGAAAACATAACTATTTTAAACTGCATAACCAGAAAAACAGGGTCCAGTTCATAGTAGAAATCGGGGGGTGGTAAGCTGGCTTATGACTTCACAATCCTTACAGATACATACTCACTGCGACACCACTAGTACAATACTGAGATTAGCTAGGCCCAGTGTGGAATCCCACTCAGCTGTCTCGGAGTAGATCAGGTAAGGCCTTCCTCAGTGTATCTTCCGCTGCTTTAGGGTCCACAAATGCACTCCATTTTCTATCTAGGTAGACCTGGAAAATAGCAGGATACCCCACCTTAAATCAAATGTTGGCTGCCAGTAGCTTTGTAACAACTTTGTGGAAGGCCGCTCTCCTCTGGCAAACAGTGAGCAGGAGATCTTGAGCCAGCCGGATCGCCTTCCCTTCCCACTGCACCTCTTTGAGCTCTCTTAGCTTCAGCATAAAGTGTTGGCACTGTTGATAATTCAGAAATTTGAAGATAAAAGATCTTGGTTGAGAGCCTGGCGGGGGCATCGGTCGCAGAGCGTGATGTGCGCGTTTGATTGTGTACACCGGTCCAAAGATTGAGGGGCCCACCAACTTTTCTACAAACTTCTGGTCAAAAAGAACCAGGTTGTTCACTTCCTTTTCAGGGAGCCCTTTGACAATTGCATTATTGCAGTGGCTCCTCCCCTCCAAATCTTTAATTCTGGCCTCCAATTTGGCGATCTTCTATTGTGTCACTGCGAGTGCTGGATCATACTTCTCCACCTTTTTCTCAAGCAAGAAGTCTCGGGCCTCACAGTCTCCGGTATGCAGCGTTAGACCTAGGGTACTGGAAATATTTTTGACTTCCTCTGTTAAGGAGTGCATCTCCTCCCAAAAAGGACAGAATTCTTCCAAAAATCGATCTAGAGTTAGGAGGGTCTGCTCTTGAGAACCAGCTGAGTTCCATCCTGACGACCCGGTCTGGGCCTTTTCCGGCGTGGTAGGCAGCGTGTTGTGGCAGAGTCGCCTGCATCTCTGCTTCCATCCTCAGCAGATCGCTCCCAAAATCGCTAGACAGCAGCACAGTGAGTACTATTTTAATTTAATTACTTGATCGCACCCTGAAGAGAGCATTTACTTTAAATCTAGTTGGAAGATAGGAGACAGTAGCAGGAGCGCTCACACAAGCTGCTGCACAGGGGGTTGCATCACGTGATCTCCCTCAGATTTATTTCTAAGGCTAGCATGAGCTGTGACCTCTAAAACTAGCTAAATAGCTTCCTAAAATTCTAAATTTAGTTTCAAAAAATTTGTAAAATTGTTTTAAACAAGGCAGAACAAATGAATTTGTTATGAAAAAATAAAGTCACTCAGACCACTTCGCAACAACTGTAAATGCACAGAATAAGCTCTTTCAGAGATGCCGACGTCAGTTCCATGCCAGAGGTGGAGACGAGCAGGACACTGAAGCGCTGCTCCCAGATCTAATGGTGACTGATTAAAATTTCGCAGTAAACAGCAGGTTTATTTGAAAAGAATGCAGGGGCTGCTTGAAATACTCTCATTGGGTGAGTTCATGCCTCGTCTGAGATTCTGACAATGACGCAGCGGCATAAAACGCTAAACGAAATGTTCAAGTCAGTTCGCCAAGTTAAGGAAATTACAGGCTCTAGCAACAGGACCAGGAAGGCAGAGAACGGCAAGCAGATTCCCTCTGGAAACCGTGAAACTACAGAGCAGAATTTTCTCTCCCTTAATTTCCTGGACGCATGACTGGTAACACGTCACCCCCTTCCCCTTACCAGACTCTCCGGTAAGTAAAAACAAAACTCCTTTACCTGGAAAAATTACCTACTACTGCAGGCAAAAGGAAGGTGAGCAACCTGTTTTTTCTGCCTCAAACAAGCTTTCTGATAACGTGTTAACAGCTCCAAAAGGATTAAATCCAATACAATGGGAGATGAATGGCATAAGTTTAGCCACTTCTGGTGATAACATAACTAATGAGGACCTAGGGAGGGGGGAGGCGATTCTGTATCAGTTACTGATAAAGTTATTGATAATCGGAGACAGTCTATAAATGAATACGTTCTTAGCCCCGACACGCAAGAATCTCAGGACAAACAGCATAAGCAGCACAAACAGGTTACTATGAATGCCCCCTTCCATTAGAAAATTCAACAGAAACGCAGCTGCAGCAGAAAATCGCCACGCCACTTTCAGCAGAGTCAAATGAAATAATGCAAGCAGTTACATCTTTATGTGTTGAAATGCTGAAAGCACTGGGTGATATCAATATATCCGTAAAGGGTATCTCTGACTCAGTTAATTATCTTACGGCAAAATTGGAAGGGCTTGCAATTCGAACCCAAAATCTGGAGGCGCGGGTGTCACAAATTGAAGACATTAAAGGGCCTATACTCAGGATCCAGACGATTCATGACAACAACTTCAGTCTTTGATTCAAAAAGTGGTGGAAATGGAAGACAAATCTAGACGGGGAAATATCTGAATTTGTAGTATCCCAGAAGGTCTGGAGGGTAATGGGGACCCAATCCTATTCTTTAAAAACATGAACACAGTTGCAATGGGTAGACAGTACCCCCTGCAAAAGATTGCTCTAGACAGAGCCCAGGGCAAGACCTCGCTCTTCAAACCCCCAGCATAACTACCCCAGACCTATCTATCTAAAAATTCCATCAACAGCTCACTCCTGGATATTATGTTGGTAAACAAGCCTCACTTATATTCACATGCAGGAGTGCTACCCAGTGATGTAAGTGTTCATTGTCCTATAGCTGGCATTAGATCTACACTCAAGCCATCCAACCCTGCAAAATTTCTCCTCAAAAGGTCAAAAAAGAATTTCAACATCTCAGGATATCTCCATGATTTGTGCAATACAACATATTGGCAAGATGTTTACCTTACAACCTCAGTTGAAACAGCTTCCAGATCTTAAAGGACATTATCACTAATGCCCTCAATATTCATGCACCAATCACCAGTATCAGATCTAAAGTAAAATCTTGTCGTTGGTTCACTGCTGACCTTAAATCAGCTTTGTTAGCCAGAGACAAACTCTGGAAAAAGGCAAGAAAAACAAAGGATACTAGAGACTGGCTTCAATTCAGAAAAGCAAGAAATTCATGCACAAAACAAATAAGAATTGCCAAAGCTGCCTATTACAGAGCTGAATTGGATGCATCCCACACTAATCCATCCAGACTTTGGGGTACTATAAAGGGAATGCTAGGCCAGAACTCTACCCCTGCCTTACCCTCCAAACTGCTATTAAATGACATAGAAATCACTGACAAGCAAGAAATTTTAAATACCTTCAACGACCACTTCACCACAGCTGGCCTAGCATTTGACTCCTCACCTGCAAATCTCTTGAGATCATCATTAAACCTTCAATCCACTGTGGGACAAAAGGCTGCTTCAACATTTTCCTTCAAACCAACATCCTTGAAAGAAGTAGAAGACCTCCTATCTAATTTAGATACTTCAAGAGTGCAGGTGCAGACTCCTGGATCCCTACTTTCTTAAAATAGCATTACACGCCTTATCTGCCCCCCTCACTCACCTCTTCAATCTTTCCCTAGCTACTGGTTCCATACCCTCCATTTGGAAAACAGCTCAAGTAGTTCCACTACTTAAATCAGGTGATCCCATGGACCTTAACAATTATAGGCCCATTTCCATCCTACCAGTACTATCCAAGATGCTTGAAAAATTAGTAAATTCACAGTTAAGGGCCTATCTGAACACCAACAACCTCCTAAATCCAGCACAATCTGGATTTAGATCAATGCATAGCACCATCTCTGCCCTAGCCAAAGTAACTAACGATTGGCAGACTGCCTTGGATAAGAAGAATAGTACCTGTGCTGTGTTCCTGGATTTGAGTAAAGCATTTGATACAGTGGATCATGAATCATTAATCTCCTATCTCCTCTCTTAGCTCTCTAGGCCTTGATTCACTCTCACTCAATTGGTTTAGGTGCTATCTCTCTGGAAGGTCACAATTGGCAAAAAATGAAAATTACCTATCCACCTCTAAACCGCTGCTAAGAGGTGTACCGCAAGGCTCTATTCTAGGCCCCATCCTCTTTGCCATTTATATTAATAATGTCGATGCCAACCTCTCTCAATCTAACATTCATCTGTTTGCTGATGATACTGTATTATATGTCAGCAATCCTCATTATCAAAAGCCTGTGATCTGCTACAGTCAGAATTCTCCATCCTACAACACAACCTATTGGAAAAAAATTACTTCTAAATGCCAAGAAAACAAAAGCTATGTTCTTTGCCACAAAGAATTGCTCTGCCATTTCCCATCATTCATCACCCCACAATTATCCACCTTATATGGAGAGAGCTGGAATTTGTGGATAAATTCAAATATCTTGGAGTCTGGATTGACAATAAGCTTGATTACTCTGTCCATATTGAAGAGCTACTAAAAAGTTGAGACAAAGGCTTGGCCTATTTTTCAGAATAAAACACTACCTTACCAGAGACTCCAAACAAAAACTAATTCAGGCATCATTCCTATCCCTCATTGACTATGCTGACTTTCTCTACGGCCATTGCTCACTCTCCCTCTTAAATAAGCTGGACACCCTGTATCATAGATCCATCAGATTTATCACAGACCTTCCCTCCAGCACCCATCATTGCTCTCTTTACATGGCAGTTAATTGGACATCCCTACAACACAGAAGAAAAAGGAATGCTGCAATCTGGATCTTTAAAGCTTTATCAGGCAAACTCCCCTCCTATATTACAGACTGTTTCACCCGAATCACATCTAGGCCATATACCTTAAGGATCAGTAAGCTCATCATGCTAAAGGTTCCCAATACCTGCACCCGGTTTGGGAGGGCTGCTATCAGCTATTCCCTAGCAATCATGTGGAACTCACTCCAAAAATCTATGAATCTAAATACCCTCTTACCCTTATCATCCTTCAAAAGATTATTCACCGCCCTATTCCCAGAGTTGTGCAACTGCTTCCACAAGGCCTAGTCTCCCATCCAACCCACACACCCCCTTCTGTAATCCATTATGTTAGTTCCTCTATTATCCAGTCAGCTACCATTCATATAAAAGCCAACAAAGCCCTATTATTTGTTCATTATCACTGCTATATCTATTATCCTCTTCATTTTACAGGTTAAGTTATTTTACTGTGCCTTGTATATATGTAAATTTTGTATATTTTCTTTTATTTCATTGTACTAATGTTATGTTATTTTCATGTCCTTGTAAAAACTCTTGTACTATTATTTGTATGACCACTCAGGTCCATCTTGCAAATGAGCTATGCTCAATGATGTTCGCCTGACTAAATAAAGATTTTGATTGATTGATTGATTAAAGTCACACACATATCAAGATAAGGAGGCAATACTGCAAAAAGCTAGAACCTAACATGGATTATAGTTTCAAGCTATACATTTCAATGCCTACCCTGATCTTTCAGCAAAACTGTAAGTAAACGTAAACTTTTCAACCCAGTGAAAAAGAAGTTGTATGACATGGAAATAAGGTTTACCCTACTTTATCCAGCTAAGCTGTATTTTGTGGTTAATGACAAATTAATGACATTTGATGATCCAGAAGTAGCAGAAGAGACTTCTGAAAGGACACACAGCAAACAACCAAATCAGCATCTATCCCCCACCTCAGAGCAGCATCGTCACCAGCCATATTCACAGTAAACCTAGCCCTCAAACTCATACATGGATAACACCCAGAAGTTATAAAGAAGGAGGAGTGGAAGAAAGCGGGAGGAAAGGGAAAGAAAAATTTGCTTTTTTGCTTTTTGACAACTCTCCCTGAGAGATAACCCTACCTTATCCACAACTGATCCCTCATAACCCCTCATAATGATTTAAAAAGGATTAAGTGGTGTATGTCAGATAATCCTAGAGGCACCATACAATATTTTAAGTGTTTCCTCTTTATTAAGCACTACTTTTGATATGTTTCCTTTTTTCTTCTTTTTTTTCCTTGAATGTCATTGCTCACAAATAATTACACAGCGGATACGGGGAAGAATCATAATTATATGAAATATATATTATGTATGGCTGTAAACGAATCAAGAAATCGTACAAGGACCAAACTGTATTGATCCCGGAAGGCGATATACGGTGCACAGAGATGACGCAGAAGTCATCTCGGCTACTAAGGGGGAAGGATGGGAGAATGTTTTATTCTCCTGAATGGATTAGGGCACTTGGGTGTTGGAGTGATAGGGTGGTAAAGCTATAATATTAAATAATAAAACTAGAGACAAAAAACTGAAAAGCGTAAAAAACAACAATTATACAGAATCCAGGACCAAAAATTCTTTAACAATAGTAATTATTATAAAATAAAATTCAGAAATGGCTGAAGTACTAAAAATAGCTTCATGGAATGTCAAGAGCTTAAGACAAAAGGTCAAAATGAACAAAGTTATTAATGACTTAGAAAGGAGGCAGATCAATTGTATATTTTTACAGGAAACACATTTTCTAGATAGAGACCCATCTATGGTTCCAGAAGAAATGGGGCACGGGGATTTTCTCTTCCATAAATTCCAATTCAAGCGGAGTGGCGATGTTTTTTCACAAGAAGAAATTAAACCCTGTAATTTCTAAGGTAAACACTGATCAAAATGGAAGGTATATAATAATTATGGAAGTTCAAATTGGACCAAATCATCTAAGTCTTGCCACACTATATTCGACCAAATCAGAACATTCCAGCCTTTTACACTGAATTCTTTTTACAATTATCGTTGCACAATACACCTTATGTAGTAAGAAGAGACTTTAATATTACCCTAAATAAGAAAGATAGAACCTCCAGCTCTCAGTAACTTTAAAGCAATCTCAAAAGTAATTACAAATTTTATATTAGACTTTAAATTGATAGATCCCTAGGTAGAACTTTCACTGACATCTTGGAAATTCTCATATTACTCCCCTGTTCATCACTCATACTCACAAATTGATTACTTTCTGATATCTGAAACCCTTCAACATAGAATTAAATCAGTGGATTACCCTGGTATTACTATCTCAGACCATTCACCTTGCTTATTGAATTTAGTATTGGAAGATACATGTCAAATCTCATTATTTTGGAAGATGGATATTACTTTGCTAAATAAGGAAGAAACTAATAATCTGCTCTCACAAGAAATTAAAGAATTATTTCTAAATAATACAGAACAAGAAACAAGCATCTTTAATATCTGGGAAACATTTAAAGTATGGTTATGAGGTAGACTGCAGGCTCTAAATCGTTTTTGGGACCAGCAGCAAAAACAACTAGAGACTGAATCCAGCAACTAGAAGAACTACACACTTCCACCCTGGATAATAAAACCCTTAACTTACTAGTCAAAAAAAAGGAGTCCGATAATCATTTATTTATTTATTTATTTATTAAATTTTGATAACCGGGTAAGCCCGCTGAGCCCTGAAGGTCCCTTTTTCAGAGGCGACCTGGGGAATTACATGGAATAATACATGGGGTAGCACACAGCACAGGTACATTACACTAGACAGCGAAGAACATAATACATAGTAGTTTTTCAGCAGTTACATTTAAGAGGTAAGACATAGTAGCTTTTTAGCAGTTAACATTTCCTGGGTAAGCTCTACAGATGGGGTGCAGTGATAGTTGCTATTTCCGTATGAGGGAGGGTGGGCTTTCATAAAGCCTCTCACTTTAGCAGTTGCATATGGGTGACCATCATATGAGCCTTCAGCCTAGTGCGGAAGGTGTGGGTAGAGGTAGCATCCTGAACACCAGGGGGCAGGGAGTTCCATAGGGTGGGTGCTGTGATGGTGAACGACTTAACCCCCGCCTTGGTTCTAACCCTTGGCACTGCGAGGAGGGTTCTGTCCGTTGTTCTGAGGAGCCTAGCATTTCTCTTTTGGGCAATGAGTCCAGTGAGGCTGGGAGGAGGGGCTGAGTAGTTTATGAGTGTGGCAGAGTAGGGGGTATTGGAGCTGGGCCTTCCAGGAGGGCCAGTTTAGTTGGGACAGAGTTTCACAGTGGTGAGCCCGGGAGCCGGATAGGGTGGTGAAGCGAGTCACCTTGTGATAGAGAACTTGTAATCTGCTCACCTCTTGTTTGGCAGCTCCCTGTATCACCGGGGCCGCATAGGAGAGGGTAGGGAGGAGGAGGCTTGTGGGGATGGAGGCCCTGGCCGCGGGTATCAACTGGTCTTTCAGCCTATACAAGGTCCCGAGTTTGGCGTGAATATTTTTGGTTACCTGGTCGACATGATCCTTGAGGGAGAAGCACTGATCCAGGGTGAGGCCAAGGTATTTTATCGATTCAACCACCTGAAGTCTTTTTCCTGATTTGGTCATTAGCCTGAGATGTGGGCTTCTGTCCCGGCTGAGGGCTCTTGGGCCAAATAGCATGGCCTTGGTCTTGTTAAGGTTAATGATCATTCTGTTGGTGACAAGCCATTGCTCGAGGGAACCCAGGTCTTCCTGTAGCCCGGAGCAGAGATCTCCCAGATTAGAGGAGGGGTGGTATATGACCGTGCCATCTGCATACTGTACCACTGAGCTACCCCCACAGTGTTTACTGAGATCATTTGTGAAAAGAGAGAAGAGAAGGGGGCCAAGGACAGATCCTTGGGGCACCCCATCCGTTAGGGGGAGAGGCTCCAACAGGGAGTCTTTCCATTTTACCTTCTGTGTCCTCCCTGTGAGGTAGCTGTTGAACTACGATAGGGAGTGGCTGTCTAACCCGACCTAGCTCAGTTTTGTAAGGAGCAGGTTGTGGTTTACAAGGTCAAAAGCCTTGGAAAGGTTAATGAAGACTGCCCCGGTGGGGGATCCCTTGTCCAGTTCTCTGAGAACATCAGTGGAGAACTTGATAAGCGCGGTGTCAGTCCCATGATTGGTTCTGAAACTGTGCTGGGAGGGGGCAAGTAAATGGTGAAGCTCTAAGTAGTCCCAGAGTTGTCCATAAATTAGTCTCTCCTGAATCTTACCAAGGCTAGATAGCAGGGAGATGGGCTTGTAATTGTTGATAGTCTCCCTTGAACGACCCTTGTGGATGGGGACTACATGGGCCAGTTTCCATTGTTCCGGGATGGCACCTGTGATAAGGGATCGATTGAGGAGCCAGGTGAGGGGCCTGGCGAGTGCAGGGGCCCCTTCCCTTAGTATGGGGGATACCATCAGGTCCCATAGCTCTCGACATTTTGAGGGACTTTAGTAATGGGAGGGCTTTGTTTGGTCTTACAAGCCGGATGTGGAAGATTGGGCGGTCCAGGCTTTGGGGATGGGATAATTCGAGAATGGGAGGAGGGGTGGCAAGTCCGCTTTGAGCAGGTCCAGGTTTGTGAACTGGCAGTCGACAGCCATGGTGATGCTAGGGTCGTCGTTAGTTAATTGGCCACTGACCTCTATGGGGCAGTGAGCGGTCTTCCCGCTCCCCTTTATAAGCCCGTTTATGTGAGCCCAAAAGAGTCTAGGGTCGTCTAGGTTCTTTTTCTGTAGATCTGTGAGGTAGTCTCGTTTGGCCATTTTGATGGCCAGTTTGCACTTATTTCTCAGCGTCTTGTAGCGGTTTAGGTCAGCGGATAGGGAGGACAGCTTGTATTTTTTCCAAACAGTGTCCCTAGTTTTCATCAGTGTTTTCACTTGAGGGGTGATCCACTTGTAGCAGCTCCCCTTGGTGCGGAATTTCTTCAAAGGGGCCAAGCAGTCAGCAACCATAATGACTGCTCCCTGGAAGAAGGCCGTAGCCTCTTCCAGTGTGGGGAGTAGTTTGATTGGGCTCCAATCAATCCCGTTTAGGCAGCCAACCAAGTGTTCAGGTTGATAGTTTGAGTAGTCCCATGTCGCGAGTATTTGCGGGGGGACTCTGGGGGCCCTGTTTTTCCAGGAGCAGAAGATTGGGGAGTGATCACTCAGGGCATCCACTAGGGTGCCAGCCGCCTTTATATTGGCGGGTTTGCTAGTAAGCACCCAATCAAGTGTAGAATGGTTACCCGTTTTGTAGTTCATTCAGGTGGGCCCTGTGATAACCTGCGTAAGGTTAGCTTCCTGAACCAGCCCTAGTAGGGAGGGATTGTCTTTCGGGGCCCAATTCAGATTGAAGTCCCCCAGGATGATTAGCTCAGAGGTGACCTCAATGGAGATGTCCCTTAGGACCGCCTCCAGAGATAAGCGCGAATTGGTTGGGGGGTTGTATACTCATCCAATGTTGAGATGCTTACATGGGCCAAGGGTGATGCGAACGAAGATCGATTCACCTTCCACACTAGTGGCCTGTAGCAGGGTGACCTGCACTGAGTTAAGGGTGTCTTTTGTGTAGATTAGGACCCCTCCACCCCTTTTCCTCAGTCTATCTTGTCTATGGGAGAGGTATCCTAGGGCTGCAACCTCATGGGAGGGTATGTGAGGCTTGAGCCAGGTTTCTGATACGGTCAGGATGTCCGGGTTGTACCGGTCCAGCCAGGCTTGAAGTTCCTGCATCTTGGGTCTCAGGCTACATATATTCATGTGAGCAATCCTCAGGCCCTTACTGACCACGCAGTGCTGGTCCACTGGGGAGGAGACCAGAAGATCATAAGGAGGGGGACCAGGATCTGGTTGGATGTCCCCTGCCATGAGCAGGAGGGTAGCAAGGAGGCAAAGAGAAGGAAGCCGACTAAGGGGTAAGGACTTAGTCCAGAGTCTCCGTTTAGCAGTGAGTAGAGTTGAGTACAGGATGCCTCTCCTGCAGAATACATGGGCAGTCAGAAGCGCCTCCACGTTATTAAGAGGGAGGGTGTAGTGGTCCCAAGAATGTCGTGGGGGAATGTCTAGTTTGGGGGGACTTCTCAGGTCCTGTTCTCCTGTGCTTATAGTCCTATCTGCCCAGTGTAGGAAGAGGAGGTACAGGACGGCCAGTAGGAGCCCTCTATTTGGGCAGCCAAGAGAGGGGGGTCCAAGCATGGAGGGCATCATACTGGTGAGGAGGCCGGGTGGGGAGGAGGGATGGATGGGCGGTAGGGATGCTTGGGACCCTGGGAATAAGTTCCGCTGAGTCCACCGTGCTCAACTTAAGAGTAATAACCAGCCTCATCAGGCACAGAGTCCCTGACAGATCAGGTCAGTGGTGTGGCCAGGAATTACCACAGTGAGCCGCTGGTCAGCAGTTCCCAAACTTATAGGGTATCAGATGTCTTACCTCAGGAATAGATGCGACAGCGTATTGGAGGGAGGTGGTCTTGGTAGCACTTGTTACTATAGGATCCTCCTGGGGATGAGTTTGAGCGCCACTACCCTTTAGGTCAGCAGGCGGGTTGGACGCAGGAGCTGTCTATGGCCTGAGGCCGGGCATGCTCGTGTTAAGCAATAGGGGAGGCAATCTAGCTGGAGATACAGTGTTAATTAGGTAATCAGGCAGTTAAGGGTGCACCTATATATGTACTGAAAACCATACCCCTGAGGTAGAGTTGAAATCACATTTATACGATTCATGGGAAAAATAAAATAACATGCCATTTACAAGACATAACTGGATGACTATAGTGCTTAATAATCACTTAGATACTGCAGGTACAGCAGCAGCTGTAATTTCTGACTACCTAGTTTATGATAAATCTGGCAGTTTTGTGGGTAGCAGGCAATTTGGTAGGGAGAGACAGAGATACTTCCCCGAGTTGCACAGTAATTTGCAGGTGGTGCAAAAAGGTTGGGATTAGAGAAAGCAGGTGCAGTGATGGCTAAATGCCACTAGAGGAGGTACTGGAGTTTTGTATTGGGCACGGTAGCCAGAAGGTCCTTTTGTTATAGCGGCCACTAGTGGACAGCTGTGATAACCTGCAAATGGAAAAGTCACCTGATAGGTTAATTACAGTCAGGTGCTTTATCCTATAAAAAGGAGTAAACGGACCAAGGGTGGTGGTGGGGGCGGCAGGGCAGCCGATACGTAGGATCGGCGGGGTCCTTGCTCTGCCATTTGCACTCCTCGCTCATCCCAGTCTCCTTTACCTGTGCAGATTTTTCGGTTTGAATTCCACGCCTTTTGCAGGGGGCGATCAGTGTGGGGCTTGGGAAGAGCCAGTCAGCTGTGGGGGAGGGCTGCTCGGTTGCCCTCTCGATCCAGAAGGCTCCCGGGGAGCAGGTTTGTCTCTGCAGAGAAGGAGGAAAAATGTGAGGCTTTTATACAGATCCTACACAAAGCAGCAGACTAAAGGAGCATTGAGGGGGGTGGGGATCACATATTCAATGCAGTTAAGGTTATTTTAGCCCAGCCCTTGTTAAGCTCATTATAGGACTTTCTAAACAAAGAGGGCTCAGGTGGAAACAAAGCAGTTTTTGCAGGCACTGGGGTTTGTAAGGTTAAAAGGTGCAAAGGCAGTACAAGTTTAGCAACTTGGGTAATCAGGAAAAATATTTTCTCTGGCACTACAAGTTTCACTGATTCAGTTTAAAATAAAGGTCACGGTCACAGAAGGCACTGAAAAAGCAGAAAAGCAATTTCTACATGCCAAAACCAATTATTACATAACCTCAGATGAACCTCAAACTAATGGCTTGGCAATTAAAAAAAGAGCAAGAAAATATGAGTATTATTATGATTAAAGATACAGTTGGTAACCCAGTAAGTGACTGTAAAGCTTAATGCAGCTCGCTCCATCCATACTTTGTTAGTGGCAGCAGATGTCCGGGACTCTTTCGGTAATATTTCTGGAGTAGTCTAGCATTTAAAATACTTCGAAATTTTTGGCGAATACAAGTGTTAGCGGGTTGCAAGTGAGGGGCGCTTATGTAGCTGGAGTGTTCAGCAGCGGGCTGCAACACTGTAGCTCTTTATGGAATAGCAGGAGGGGTTATCATGCTCATTTTATTATCGGCGGGTTCAAAGCTTAAATTAATATCTACAGTAACGCCCCTTCCGTGTTGCTGTAAATATTAATCTAAGCATCAAGACCTCCCACAAAAGTAATAAATGAGCATTTTAAACCCCCCTTCCGTTGTTCCATAAAGAGCTACGGTGTTTGCAGCGTCACAACACAGGGTGTAAGACCCAGCTACACTTGCGCCTGCTCACTTGCAACCCGCCAGCACTTCCGTATTCGCCAAAAGGTTTCTGCAGTATTTTAAAATGTTACAAGTACTCCAAAAATATTACCGAAAGCAGCCCCGGACTCCAGCCGCCACTAACAAAGGTATGTGGGATGGGAGTGGGCTGCATTAATAACTTTGCAGGTCACCTTTAAGCATCCCAAATAAATAAACCAAGTATTTGTAGATTATTATAAGGATCTTTATAGTTCACAAATTCAGACTCATAAAGTGAACATCTCCAAACTCCTAGAAGAAATACAACTGAAACAAATTTTACGAGCTAAAATGCAACTTGGACAGCCCCATAACAACAACGGAGGTAGAACGTGCAAAAGACAACTTAAAAACAGGGAAAGCACCCAGTCCAGATGGTCTTCAGATAGAAGTTTTTTAAAAATATAAAGAATCTCTGACTCCTATCCGAATAAACATCTTCAACAAAATGAATATCGCCAATAATATTCCTCCCTCATTCTCAGAAGCTTATATTCTTTTATTTCATAAACAGGGAAAGGATCCAGCACTATGCCAGTCCTACAGCCGAATATATCTGCTCAATGCAGACTATAAAATATTTGCAAATAGACTAGAGGAAGTGATGCCGGTCTTGATAGACTAAGATCAAAATGGGTTTATTAAAGGCAGAAGAATCTCAGAAAATATAAGTCGTACGATAAATATAATGACAAATACAAATAATCCTGGCACTTATCTCTTTACAGTTGATGCTGAAAAGGCTTTCGACAAAGTAGAGTGGGAATTCATGAGTCAAACATTGCATAAAATGAACTTTGGAAAGATCCTCATTGATTGGATTAAAGCCCTTTATCATCATCCCATAGCAAAAATTAAAACAAATAATATAATATCAGATCCCATAAAGCTATCTAGGGGAACAAGACAGGGCTGTCCACTCTCTCCCTTATTATTTGTGCTTACAATGTACCCCTAGCAGAAAAAATAAGGAATCTTCAACAAATATTGGGAACACACAACTCTATAGAGCATAAAATAAGCATGTATGCAGATGATGCTTTATTGTATATGACAGATTCACAGAATTCTTTAGAAGAATTCATTAAAATAACCACAATATTTGGGGAATGTTCAGGTAACAAGATCAACTGACACAAATCCTTAATTCTCAAATTAAACGGAAATGCAAATATACACCTTCCTTATAATTGTGCCTGTCTGGTGGTTGACTCCTTTAGGTACTTAGGTATCACTTTAACAAGGTAAACAGAGGCATTATACACAAGCAATCTGGAAAATGTATTGCAAACTGCAAAATCAGATTTTAATAAATGGCACTCTCTCCCACTAACATTGATAGGCAGAATCAATGTAATAAAGATGCAAATTCTTCCTAAAATCAGGGGTGTCGGCAGGCATACGCACTGTACTCAGCAAAGTACAGTAACAAATCAGGCAGGGGCAACAAAAAGAGGAAAGCAAGGACATTGTGAGTCACATTGTGTCTGTGTCTCGCTGAGACCTTTTGTCTTTGTTGTTTGCTATGGGGCACTGATGCCACCAGCCAACTACACAAACAAGAACAACTTACCAGGCAGGCAGAAAACAAAGGAAGGAGGATTACAGGAAGAAACTGATTACTTGAACTCAGACTTGGCAAACGGGGAGGGGCTATTGCTGGTGTGGCGTGGCAGTGCATATTTTGGTTTATGTTTACATAATGGGGGAAGGGCAACAGTGCATCAGTTTTGAGTACAAGTTTAAAATTTCTGGCTACACCCCTGCCTAAAATATTGTTTGTTTTTCAAACCCTACCCATACCAGTTCTGAATGAGTTTTATCAAAAGTAAAAGAAAATTGATTACTAACTTTTTATGGAGGAATAAAAAACCCTGAATATCTTATGAACAATTAACGCTTGCAAAACAAAAAGGTGGACTATTATTACCAGATTTCCATAATTACTATGTAGTGGCTCAAATAGCTGTTGTATGGAACTGGTTAAATCTACCTCATTTGCCCCTTAAAAATAAGCTAATGGAGATTAAGAGATATGATTACGTAAAATTAATCTATTATTCTCGCATCTCTACCTAAAAAAAACAAAATAGCAATAAAGGATATCTAGCCACATGCACAACTGTTACAAACTGCCATGAAATACACAGAAAATTTAATTATAAGATTGGGATTACCCAGTATACCCCAATATATATGAATTATGATGCAGCACCCTCTATTAATGATAAAACGTATAAAGAATTGTGAGCACTATGCCTAAACGAATGTGGTCAGCTATTTTTTAATAACCAATTCAAAATATGTGTACAGCTAAAAACTTAATATAATATTTCAGATAACCATTTTTAAATATTTACAAATAAAAAATTACATAATAAAAATGAATGGAAGCTTACCTTTAAAATCTACTCCAGTACTAGCCATCCTAATCTCTCAAAAAGAGAACAAGAGCCTAATCTCAAAACTTTGCGCTATTCTTTACCCAATCACATCAAGAGATAATATTGCTAAAAAAACAAAAGGGAACAAGATTAAGGAACAGAAATCCCACAAGAACAATGGGCCTCTATCATTCTAAACATTAGCATAAAGTTAAAAACTTCTAAGATGCAACAAATACAATTTAAAAGGAAAAAACTTATTCTTGTCTTAACATTTTTCCAGGTTCTGGAAGTGGAGACAGAGATTAGAGATTGTTAAAGGTAGTGAGGGATCCCTCTGGAAGAAACAACATTACTATGGGGAGTAATTTCTTCTTCAAACCCCAGGAACTCCTCACTTAAGTTTAACAAGTGCAAATTCCACAGCAGTACCTTGGGAGGCTGGGTACAGAACCTATTTAGGGAAAAGGTTCTAAAAGACAACAGTGTCAAAACTGGCACCACTTCTGGACTGTATGTCCAGACAGCAGTGCTTTGTAAAAGTGTGCAGTTTTCCAGGTAGCTGCTTTACAGAGTTCCTGCAGACGTATACCACTCGATCCTGCCACAGAGGTGGAAGTACCTCGTGTAGAGCATGCCCTGAGGCCTTTAGTTGGCAACTTTCCAGTTTTGTTGTAGCAGAACTGTATGCAGGAGACTATCCAACAACAAACTGTTGTCTTGGATGCTGGTTTGCCTTTCCTCACTTCAACACAGATGACTAATAACTGAGTGCTGGGGGACCTAACATCCTTTGTGTGGTCCAAGTAGTAGCTCAGAGCTCTCTTGACATCTAAACTGTGGAGCTTTTGTTCTCCTGAGCTGGATTTTGCTGTAAAGAAAACTAAAAGAGCAACTGATTGATTCAGATAGCATTCTGACACTTTTCTGGGAGGAATTTTCTTTCTCTTCTTAGGAATACTTTGTCCCTATGGAAGATAGTTTAATTAGCAACAGTGCAGAGGGCTTGTAGTTCACTAGCCCTTCTGGCAGATGTCACTACCACCAGGAAAACTGTTTTCCAGGTGACGTACTTCAGTGCAGCAGTGGCAATCAGCTCGAAAAGGGGTCTCTATCAGCTGGGCAATGCAGACATTCAAATCCCAAGGAGGGACAGGGTCCCTCACTCAAGGGTACAGGCGATTAACATAGAAATATAGACTTTGACGCCAGATAAGGACCTCTTGGCCCACCTAGTCTGCCCATTTTCCTACCTACAGGATACGCTGCAGATCCCAGTTAACCGACAGCCTATTTCTTCTTAGGAATGATTAAGGCCTTTGAAAAACTTTTTGAAAATGGGTTCTGAGGTCTCTGACCTGCCTTTGCCAGCTGATATATAAGCAGACACTGCTGCCAAATGAACATTCAGGGTTGAGGGCCTTAGGCCCAAAGACTGGAGATGGACTACATAGTCTAGGATTGTAGACAGGCTGCCCAGATGGGATTGATCCATTTAGGAGAACACGAGAAGGAGAATCTTTTCCATTTTGAGACACAAGTTACTCATCTCCTAGAGACCTTCTGCTCTTCCATTACTTTTTCAGAAAGATTTAGCTCAGAGAACTCTAGCTCTTCAAGAAACATGCTCTGAGGTGCAGAGTTCTCAGGTCATGGAAGGTTATCCTGCCCTGTGACAGTGTCAAGACTTATCTTGGGGACAGGATAACTGGTGGTCTGTTGGAGACAGGCAGAAGCATGGAATACAAGGTCTGCCTGGCCCAGTCTGGAACTATGAGGATCACTGTTACTGACTCCCTTCTCAGTTTTATCAGAATTTTCAGTAAATGTGGGAATGCATAGAGGAAATTCCCTGACCAGCTGGGGACTAGAGCATCCAAAACAACCAAAAGGGCTATACTCAGAGTGCTGGCGCAATTAAAGACACAGATGTCAAGAAAACATGTTGCCAGAAAATAGCTAGATATTTTATTGCAGTAACAAACAAATAACTTGCTGCAGACTGCACAGGTGCTCCGGCATTTCAACTGCTAAGGCTTCATCAAGGGGCAGGTACTTGAAGTTACGAAAGTCCCTTATGTACTGACCTTATAACAATAACAGCCAATCAAATGAATTCATAAGGTCTTTGGTCAGGGTCTTAAGGTAATTAACGTAGAGCAAAAAAAAGTGTTTTTTGTTTCCATCCTGCACATCATTATCAAAAAACACACTGCAGCATGCA
The DNA here is from genome assembly GCA_016271365.2 of Neoceratodus forsteri. Taxonomy (NCBI): domain Eukaryota; kingdom Metazoa; phylum Chordata; order Ceratodontiformes; family Ceratodontidae; genus Neoceratodus; species Neoceratodus forsteri. The sequence goes on from CM057459.1 coordinate 319,738,450, forward strand.
TGTAAATCACTGGACAACCGGCAGAAAACAAAGATGCTCTTCAATATCTGACGAGATATAGTGCTAAGTGAAAAATCTCACAGTTTAGTATGTAGAGCAGATGGAAGCAATGTACACTGAGTCTGAAGCAGTCCCCAAAATAATCACAGTACAAAATTCCATGTCTCAATACGGGAACACAGCAGGAGATTTCTGTGCTCTTTAAACCTCTTAACACAACTGTAGGGAGAAAGATAAAAATTCAAATTGAATTCCAAAGCAATAGCCTAATATTGGAATTACACCCCTTTTGGGAGGAATTTTCTGTTTCTTCTTAGGAATACCTTGTCCCAATGGAAGATTATGTAGTTAGCATATGAGCAAACAGCTTGTAACTCAACCACCCTGCTGGCAGATATCACTGCCACTAGCAAAACTGTTTTCCAGGTGACATTCTTCAGTGCAGTAACGGCCATTGGCTTAAAAGGAGCCTCCATCAGCTGGGCAATGCAGACACTCAAATCCCATAGAGGAAAAGGGTACCTCACGTGAGGGTACAGGTGATTAAGGCCTTTGAAGAACATTTTGACACTGGGTTATGAGGCCACTGACCTGTCTTTGCCAGCTGATGTGTAAGCTAACAGTGCTGCCAAATAGTACAGTTACGTAACAACTTACCCTAACAGTAGATCTTTGAGAGGATCTCTTGCAGCAGGCCAGAGCTATGGAACTCTAGCCACCAGGCGCTAGGACCACATGGACACTTTTCCAGCTATCAGTTTTCCAGGAGGCTGCCCACTCCGATGTCACCCTATCCCATAAGAAAGGGTGGCCCCCGCATCCTCCTCAGTTCTCATGCTGGAGACCGGAAACAACTTGTCTCCTGCTAAGGAACTGAGAAAGAGCCGAAGGTTCCCACCAATAAACAAACAGCAGAAGGTTCTCCGCTAAGGAGAAAGACAGAGAGGGATAGGAAGGCCCATAAGGTCAAGGGGGTGTAGGGTGGTATGGCATGGCTTGCTGTAAAAGATCTTCTTGAAGATCTACTGTTACAGTAAGTTCTTATGTAACTGTACTATCTTCATCGAGGGTATCTCTTGCAGCAGGCCACCCCTATGGAACAAGTCCCAAACAGGTCTAACATTAGGAAATGAAGTTTGGGTGGTTGGAAACCAAGAGCCTAAGAAAGCAGGCCCTGTAGAACAGCTAGGCCGAAATTGGCCCTTTGCCTAGAGGCAATGTCCAGACTGTAGTGCTTGGTAAAGGTGTCGACAGTACTCTAAGTGGCAGCAGAACAGATCTCTGCAGCTGATACATTAATGAAACAGGCAACAGAAGTGGTGGAATAGCCATGAACAACCCAAGGAAGTTCCTTGCCACACTTCCTACAACAAAAAGTAATACAGTTAATCAACCATTTGGACAAGCACTGTTTAGAAACAGGAACGCTCTTTTTCCCAGGGATTGAAAGAAACAAACAACTGGGAGGACTTCCAACAGTCCATTGTACGATGTGTATAGCAATGCAGAATTCTATGCACATCTAAAGTGTGAAGCAATGCTTCCCCTGGATTGGCATCTTCTGGGTAATATATAGGCAGGTGGATCCCCTTAGGAAGAAACTTCGGGTTAGTACACAGAGACATTCTGTCTTTGTGGAAAACAAAATAAGGCTGTTTACACATGAGAGCCTGTAGCTCTGAAATCCTTCAAGCAGATGTAATAGCAACTAAAAATAACGCTATCCACAACACAAAGCATAGCTCGTATGTTGCAGCCAGCTCAAAGGGAGCCAAAGTAAGTTTCTCCATAACAAAGTTCAATTCCCAAGGCAGGACTGGACTGCAGATAGGAGACTGTGCCTCTTGGCACACATGTGCACTTTAAGAGAGAAGCACTTCATACTGGAGTCTGAAAGCGACAGCAAGTACTCCAGAATCTGATTCACTGGACAAGTGAAGGGGTCCAGAAGATGAGAAGCAGCCCACAGGGTAAAATGTTTCAACTTCACGGAGTAAGTGGCCATGGTGGAAGGCTTTCTAGCCACCACCAGGACCTTGGCCACCTTTTGGGACACCCCAGATCTAGCCAAGGCTACGTCTTCAGGAGCCAGGCATGAAGATGCAGAGATCTGTGATCCAGATGGATCAGAGTGCCCCAGTCTTGGAAGAGCAAGCTGCTGCACAGGGGCAGGGGCACTGGAGGTTCCACTGTAAATTGCTGCAATAAGGGGAACCAGATCTGACGAGGCCAGAAGGGGGCAATGAGGATCATAGTGGCCCCTTCCATCTGTAGTTTGATAAGAACCCTCTGAAGTATGGGAAAGGGGGAAGGAGTAAAGAAACCTCCCTTTCCAAGAAAGGGACAACGCATCTCACCAGAAAACTCCAGGCCTTGGAACAAACGACTCAAGAGTGTGGTTTTGCACCAGAGGGACGCAAATGGTCCGGACTCTGGGTGACTCCACCTGTCAAACAGGTCTGCTACAACGGAAGTCAATAGTTCCCACTTGTGCATCTTTGGCTGTGACTGGCTTAGTTTGTCTGCCAGGGTGTTTTAGGTGTCTGGAACATGGACAGTCGGCAGTTCTAAACTATGTTCTAGAACCCAGAACCAGCTCTCATCGCTTCCTGGCAGAGGGGGTACAAGTGAGTGCCCCATTTGTTGATGTAGTGAACTACACTGTTGTCCATCTGCACTGGCAGAAGGCCCAGGAATAGCTGTGTCTGGAAGGCCTGCAGGGCATAAAGGACAGCCCACATCTCCAGGACATTGATGTGGAGAGAATTCTCCATCCTGGACCACGTCCCTTATGTTTGGTGATGCCCCAGATGAGCCCCCCACCCCAACCCTGAAGCATCTGTGGTGAGAATTTGCTGAAGGATGGAATGAGGAAAGGAACCCCTCTTAACAGATTACTGGGTTCCATCCACCAAAGCAGAACCTTCTTGACCAGAGAGGAAATTAGGACCTGCTGTTCCAGGTCATCAGTATGTTGATCCCACTGGACCCTCAGTGTCCACTGGGGTACCCTCGCATGCAGTCTGGCTAGAGGCACTGTGACTACAGCTGCAGCCATTGGGTCCAAGAACTGGAGCAAGGTTCTGGCTGAGACATATCTGCTGTTGTATGGCAGACGAGCTTGAGCCATTAAGTAGTCTGCCCTGTCCTGGGGTAGGATGGCCATACCTTGAGCCATATCCAGGACCACCACTTTGTGCTGGAGGTGCTGACAGGGGATCAAAACTGGCTTGGGCAGATTAAGTGTGATGCCCAGCTCTTGGAACAAATGGTCAGTATGTTCTAAAGTATGCAACAGGTGTTCCCTGAAGTGTCCTTCGAGAAGCCAGTCATCCAGGTATTAATCAATCAATTTTTGTTTACTATAGTGCTCTTTTCATTGTGATTCAAAGCATTGTACAGTAAGTAGAATTATCTAAAACACTTAGTATGAAACACGTGTCTTCTGTTGGCACCCTTTGCAAACTTTGTGAGAGGCCTTTCGGCACCATGCATTTCTGCTTAAAAGCTGAACCACCATAATATGCTGTGGTGATCTGCATATGCAGCCCATGATGTTTTGCATTATGGGGGTGTGTGTGACTTTGTATTTCTTTGAAACTTGGCTTCCCGGCCAATGCCCTTTGGGGTAACCATTGCCTCAGTGCTTGCACACGGAGGTTCTTTGTCTTTTAACTTGTTTTTAATTTTATTGGGTTCACCACAACATAATCCAGACAGACCATCTTAGGGTAGATGGTTCATTCCACTGGGGTGTCATACAGACAAGGCACACTGATGAGTCCTAGTAGGATGAAACACGTGTCTGTCTTCTGTTGGCACCCTTTGCAAACTGTGTGGAGAGGCCTTTCGGCACCATGCATTTCTGCTTAAAGTTGAACCAGCATAATAAACGGTGGTGATTTGCATATGCAGTCCATGATGCTTTGCATTATGGAGGTATGTGTGATTTTGTATTTCCTTAAATACATAAACATGTCTATAATAAAGCAATCCTAATTAATTTAATGTTAAGGTTGACTAACTCCTGTCAGGCAAAAAAAATGTCTAAATAAAAATGTCTTCAGCTCCCTTTAAAAGCTTATAATGTTGGACTCTCTCTTATAGAACGAGGGAAGGAGTTTCACAGGGTTGGCACCACATAGGAAAATGCATGGGCACCTGATGTTTGCAAATGCATCCTTGGAACCTCCAAAAGTCCCTTCTCTGCTGAATGGAGGGGATGGGAAGAGTGGTAGGGCCGTAGGAGGTCTTGCAAGTAGCTGGGCCCCTGACCGTGCAGGGCTTTATAGGTTAGCAAACCGATCTTGAAGGTAATCTACCATCTAACCAACAGCCAGTGCAGAGAGCAACATGCGACATGCTCTCGACAGACCAGTCAACAACCTGGCTGCCGCTTTCTGCATTAGCAGCAGGCAGTGAAGATTGACCCCTGATAACCCCAGGTAAAGGGCATTGCAGTAGTAGAGCCACGACGTCACGAAGGCATGGACCAGTGTCGGCAGATCACCCAGGAAAGTATCAGGTGTTTAATACTGCCAATGTTTCTCAGGTGGTAGAAAGCACTCTGGACCACAGCCGACACCTGAAATTTAAGTGTTAGGCCAGTCCAGAACAACGCCAAGATTCATCACCTTTACGGAAGTGAGCAACTGAGAGTTCCCAATCTTAAGCCCAGAGACTCAACCAGGTTGTACATTCACCCCTGGGTGAGCAGGTTCCACCACTAGTACTTCAGTCTTGTCTGGATTCAGCCTCAACCAACTGCCCTCATTCAGTCTTGGATGTCAGCAAGGCACTGATTAAACACTGAGACTGCCTCCTACTGTTCGGGTGCAAAAGACAGGTACAGCTGAGTATAATTCGCGTAGCAGAGAAAACCATCTTATAATGTTCCCTAGCGGTAACATATGCACTGTGAACAACATGAGGGACATAATGGAGCCCTGCAGGACCCCACATGGCAGGGGCAGGGATGCAGAGGAAAAAAATCACCGATACCACTCACTGCATCCTACCAGTGAGAAACAATTGAAACCAGCTGAGGACTGTACCAGCCAATCCACAATGAACCCGAAGGCACTCCAACAGCACCCCGTGGTCCACAGTGTCAAATGCAGCCGAGAGATCGAGGAGAATAAGAATGGAAAGTACAGTTACATAAGAGCTTACTATAACAGCAGATCTTCGAGAACGGCTCTTGCAGCAGGTTATACCATTAAGACTAAAGCCGGCAGGCGCCAGGACCCCACAGAAATTTTCTAGCTAGCAGTATTCAGCGGGGACCACCTCCGACATCTGTCTCGCCCCCGACGTCAGGCACAGTACATAAGGAGGTGGCCCCGAAAATCCCCAGTTCTCCCACCGGAGACTCCCGGCTGCTGGATGACATCAGAAGAGAAGACTGAGGATCTGCAATCAAATGGCAATCAGAGAGATGCTGAGAACACCTGATCCTAGCAGAAGGATGCTGGAATTAGAATCTACCTCCAGTGGGGACGGTGGGAGGGAAAGTACCTGCTGCAAGAGCTGTTCTCAAAGATCTACTGTCACAGTAAGTTCTTACGTAACTGTACTATCTTACTTCGAGAAACAGCTTTTGCAGCAGGTTACACCACTAGGACTGATTTCCAAGCAATAATGGAAATCCCATACCACTGGGAGGAGGGAAGGTAGAAATCCTTAATAGGACCTGAACCTAGGACAGAGGTCCTTGAAGGACTGCTAGACCAAAACCTGCTCTTCGCCTCAATGTAATATCCTGGCTATAATGCCTGATGAAAGTATGCACAGAGCTCCAAGTAGCTGCAGCACAGATGGCCGAGGTGGACACATTCTTTAGGGCCGCAAAGGAGGTAGCCACCCTATTGTGGAATGACCCTTGACCGCGCCCGGTAAGGGTTTGTTGCGTTTCTGGTAGCAGAACGTGACACAGTGAATGAGCCACCTGGCAGAGACTGCTTGGAAACAGGAGCTCCCATCATCCTGTGGGCAAAGGAGACAAAAAGCTGGTCCGATTTTTGGTGGTGTTTGGTTCTGGTCAGGTAGTATCGGAGACATGTATGCACATCTAAAGTGTGCAACAGGGCCTCTCCTTGATTAGAATACTTGGGGAAGTACACTGGTAGATCGATGTCCTGATTAAGGGTGAGAGCTGAGACCACCTTAGGCAGAAACTTAGGATTAGTCCATAGGGATACCCTGTCTTGGTGAAAAACCAAATAAGGCTCTTTGTACATGAGTGCTTGAAGTTCAGAAATTCTTCTGGCCGAGGTAACGGCAACTAAAAACAATGTCTTCCAAGTAAGAAGATGTAGCTTGCAATCTGCGGCTGGCTCAAAGGGTGGCAGTGTAAGCTGCTCCAGGACAAAGGGGAGATCCCATGGCGGAATCGGATCCTTAATTGGAGGTCTAAGTTGGAGAACACCTCTCAGAAAGGCTCGTGCCGTGTCCAACTGACATATGGTGCATTAGCCTATAGGAAAGTGATAGGCTGAGATGGCACAGAGGTGTAATTTAATCAAGGAGTAGGCCAAGCCTGTCTGGAAAAGAGACAGGAGGTAGTCCAAGACAGATGTTTCTGGACAGTCTAGAGGTGAAAACTCCAGCGCTTGAGCCCACAGGTAAAAACGGCGCCATTTCATGGCGTAAGTAGCATGAGTGGCCAGTTTTCTTGCGGCCACCAGAACGTCAGCTACCTCTTGCGAGACCCCCTGTCGCAAAATGGCTATGTGTTCTAGGAGCCAAGCGTGCAGGCTCAGCGAACGAAGGTCTGGATGGACCAAGAAGCCCGCCTCCTGAGACAACAAGTGACAGCTGATTGGCAGAGGTACTGGAGGTTCCCGGGATTGCTGATGTAGTAGAGAGAACCAGATCTGCCTGGGCCAGAACGGTGCAATAAGTATCAGCATCACTTGCTCTCTGCGAAGTTTCAGAAGGACCCTCTGGATCAACGGAAAGGGGGGAAGGCATAGAGGAATCTACCCGCCCAGGAGAGGGACAACGCGTCTCGCCAGAAAACACCAGGGCCTGGATCTAGCGAGCAAAAATTGGGCAGTTTTGCATTGGATGGGGATACGAAAAGGTCTAACTCTGGTGTACCCCATCTGCGAAACAAATCCTCTACTACCTCCTGGAGCAGTTCCCACTCGTGGACTCTGGCCTGAGAGCGGCTCAGGCCATCTGCGATGACGCTGTCCACTCCTGGGACATGAACAGCAATGAGGTTTGCGCCGTGTTGCAAAACCCAATCCCAGACCCTCATGGCCACCCTGCAAAGCGGGTAGGAATGGATGCCTCCTTGTTTGTTGAGGTAATACATCACCGTGGAATTGTCTGTTTGTAACAGAAGAGTATCCGGGTGGGATCTCCGACTGGAAGGCCTGCAGGGCATAAAGAACTGCTCTCATTTCCAGGATATTTATGTGGAGATGAGTCTCTTGGGCTGTCCACAGGCCCAGAGACTGGACACCATCGAGGTGTGAACCCCATCCGTGCCCTGAGGCGTCTGTGGAGAGTGTCACAATCGGAGACGGCGCAATGAAGGGGACTCCCGCTGATAGATTCTTCAGATCTAGCCACCATTGCCAATCCCGGATTACGGCCTTCGTGATCCAGATTGGGAGCTGCAGATGGTCTTGCTTTTGATCCCACTGGACCCATAACATCCACTGGGTCACCCGCATGTGGAGACGGGCTAGCGCGGGACTATTGCAATGGCCGCAGCCATGTGTCCGAGCAGGCAAAGGACCAATCTGGCAAGAACAGTCTTCTTCGCCAAAATGTCACTGATGAGGGATCTGATGTGTTCCGCTCTATCCTGGGGGAGAAAAGCTTTCCCCTGGACGGTGTCCAGAACTGCACCTGTAAATTGCAGCGTCTGTGACTGAACCAGGCGTGACTTCTCTTGATTGATAATGATGCCCATCGTCGAACACAGACTGAGTATAATGAATGGCGGACATCCTGAGAGGGTGCCATGAGAAGCCAGTTGTCCAGGTAGGGGAACACGTAGTGGCCTTGTCTCCTCAGAGTCGCCGCTACAACCACCATGCACTTCGTGAATACTCGAAGTGCTGATGACAGTCCGAAGGGGCGGGCTCGGAACTGATAATGGTGACCCTTAAACTCGAAGCGTAGAAACTTCCAGTGCACTTGAGCAATGGGTATATGCAGGTAAGCATCCTGCATGTCCAAGGACGCTAGAAAGGCACCCTGCTTGAGCATGGGAATCAGACCTGGGAGGGTCACCATGCGGAAGCGACAGGCCAGCACCGACCGTTGAGGTCGCTGAGGTCCAGTATCGGACAGAGGTCCCCTGTTTTCTTGGGAACCAGAAAGAAGTGAGAATAATATCCTGCACCCCTCTGGTTCCGTGGTACGTGCTCTATAGCTTCTTTTCCGAGAAGTGCGAGCACCTCCTGCTGTAAGGGCCAGGCATGCTGACCCGGGTAATGGGAAAGCAGGGGAGGTCTTGCTGGTGGGTGGTCAAGAAATTCTATGAAGTGGTCTTTCTTGACCAATTGGAGAACCCACCGGTCTGCGGTAGTTGACTGCCACCCTAAAAAGTGGCAAGCGATGCGACCACCTACCTTTTGTGCCCGCTGATCCAGAGGAGGGGCAGGGGACGGGAAGAAGTCATGCTGTGGCAGCACTGGTCCCTGAAGGCTGGGCCGGTTTAGTGTAGCGTTGGCCTCTGCCTGGAGACGACTTGGCCTGGGCTTTACGCTGAAAAGTGCCCCTTTGTTGCTGGCCGGAACGTTGTAGGGGACGTCAAGAATGTTCTTCTGTATGTCCGGGGTGAAGCCGGAGACACGGAGCCAAGAGTGTCTCTGGAGACAGATGCCTGAAGCTGCAGCTCTGACGGATGAGTATCGTATGCGGCTCGTTGTACTTGGGTACCCACATCAGACTCTGTGCGGAGAAGGTTTAGGAGCTCCACCTTCTGATCGCCATCTGGAAGTTTATCGACCAGGTCTTGGCCCTGTTCCCACAGGACGCTCTGAAACTGTACCATGTGAGTTAGGTAGTTCGGGGACCTGATGTAGCATGTAGCAGGTGCATACATGCACCTCCCCAGGGCATCCAGTTGTTTGGATTCCTGGTCCGGTGGCTGTGTGCTCATATGCTGCGGTCTTTGGGACTGATCATGCAAGGCTGTAATGACCAGGGAGTCTGCCAGAGGTTGTTTAGCCAAGCACTGATCCTCTTTCCGGGCCTTGTACAGGTGGTCAGGTATCTTCGGCACAGCGGGAGTGGAGTGCGGATGTTTCCACGCAGCCTTGGTGATATCTGTGAAGGTGTCCACCAAAGGTGGCACTACCACAGGCTTTGGGTCTTTCTGCTGAAGATAACGGGCAAGGCTCTGTCTTTCCGGGTCGAGGTTTTCAGCATTCCACCCCATGTTGTCCTGGATGTGCCTCATGATCTCTGAGAAGGAGGGATCATCCGGAGGAGACCTGGGAAGGTCATGTGGGTCAGGTGATGGAATGCTGAGTGGAGAAGGAGATCTGGAATAATCCGAGGTATCCGATCTGGAGTCCTCCCCTGATGGAGTGTACCAACGACATCTGGGTCGCTTGGGGCTGGGGGACCCTGATGGAGATCTCGAGGGAGGCCTTCTCCTGTCCCTGGATCTACCCCTAGGAGGTGGAGTCTGCTCCTTAGGGGTTGGTGGTCGTCCTGCTGGCCCCTTGGGTGGAGGAGGGGGCGTAGGAGGTGGAGGAGGAGGAGGAGGTTTTACGGGGACCACATCCTTTCAGATGGTGTCCCACCAGAAAGTAAAGAGATCCTTTACTTCTTGTAGAGTCATGCCCGACGATGGGCCTGGCACCAGTGGTCTGTCGCCGGGGTCGGGCGTCGGGTCCGCGGGTGTCTCCGGGGTGGGCGAAGGTTCCCTCGGAAGCCTGGCATCCTCAGTGTCACCCGCCTGGTCTTTGGGCAGTGTTGTGTCCTCCTCCATGGAGTCCCTGTGACCGGTGTCCACCGGTGACTGGAGGGCGGTCCTCGGTTCCGGTGAATGCGAGGCCGATGTCAGTCGCTTGGACGACGCCTTTGGGTCCGGTGAACACCCGGACGGCATTTGGTGCCTGGCTGGTGTCCGCGGCTCCAGCGAATCCACTAGCCGACTTTCAGAGCAAGCTTGGCCAATGTCGGGTGTGCTTGGCCAACGCCTGTCTGCTGCCTGCTTTAGGGATCGCCAGGTCTTTGGTCTTCCTAGTGGTGGATCTGGACCTCTGGGCGGCTGAGAGACCAATCTGGAGTCGAGGTCCTGACGTTGAGCCGATGAGGAAGACTTGTGGTGTTCGGAAGACTTGGAAGAGGCCCGACAGGGAGTGGAGGAAGCCGAGGGCCTTGCAGTCTTGATGGGCTGGAGAGTCGAAGAACCGCCTGAAGCCCGGACTTTGGCCGGAGGGGCTGAGAACGAGCCCTGGAGGGAGAGCAGTCTGATCTGGTGAAGCCTGAGCTGCGGGAGTCCGAGGCCCGATTTGGGGATCAGGACCTTGCTTTCTCCCGGTGTTTATGGGCCTTGGAAGAAGAATCGCCCCTGGAGGAAGGTTCTTGGTCCATCCTGCTAAGTTTTTCTTCCAGCAGATAAGCCCGGAGTGCCTTCTGACGGCGGATCCTGGTGCGGCTGTTGAACCCTTGGCAAAAGGTGCAGGCCTTGGTGTCATGGTCCGGGCCTAAGCACCGCACACAGGAGGAATGAGGATCCTTGAATGGGATCTGTTTTCCGCAGGCACACTTGGAAAGGTGTCCCTCAAGTGAAGGAGTTGGAGAGGACATTAGTTTTGAAGAAACTCTTGAAGTTCTAAGTCGTTGTACGCTAGGTAGAGACCGAGAGGCCGATGCTGGCAAGTTGATAGTGGGAAAAGAACTGGGGATTCTGGAGGACTGCCTCCTTATGTACTGTGCCTGACGTCGGGGACAGGACCAAAGTCGGAGGCAGTCCCCGCTGAATACTGCTAGCTAGAAAATTTCCGTGGGGTCCTGGTGCCTGCCGGCTTTAGTACTAATGGTGTAACCTGATGTGAGAGCAGTTTCTCGCAGTAAGATCACCCCTTCCTCAATTCTTCGCCACCAGGAGATCATCAAGCACCAGAATGAGGGCAGTCTATATGCTATGCCTTTTCCTAAAACCCGACTGGAGAGGGTCATAGATGTCATGAGTTGACAAATGGGTCTCCAGCTGTAGGGCCACCACCTTCTCAATAACCTTTCCCACAAAGGGAAGGTTAGAAACAGGTCTGTTGTATCTGGGTCCAGTGAAGCTTTCTTTATCAGTGGTCTTACCACTGCCTACTTCAGGGGCTCAGGAAAGACCCCTATCACTAGAGAACTCAGGACTATCCTAGCGAGAACCAGGCTGATGACATCCACACAACCTACTAAAAGGCTTGTTGGACACAGATCCAAACTACAGTATGCCGGCCTCAACCCCTGGATGACCTTCACAACATCCACGACTGCCAAATGGTCAATGTCGAACCAGGCAGAATGAATACCCATGACCTCCGGCTCACCACTGCATGCCCCGACAGAGAGCGTTGATTGAATCCCTGACCTGATGGAGGCAATCTTATCAGCAAAGAACAGAGTGAACTCATCACACCTTGTTTGTGAAAAAGCTCCCCCGGACTGAAGACAGGCAGGATTACACAGCCGATCGAGAGTCCGGAACAGCTGAGCAGGTCTGTTAGTTGCTGGAGCAATCTCCTTGGGCAGGAACACTGCCTTCTTACAGGAGACTGCTGACTGATAGTCTCTATAAAGAGACATCAATACAAGCTTATCCTCCCTAGGTCGGGATCTCCGCAACGTCGCTTCAGCCTTCATCCCCTCATCTTCAACTCCCAGAGAATCCCATCAAACCAAAGGGACCTCTGGTGTAAAGTGAGGAGTTGAACATGGGACAGGTGTGATAAGAGTTGAGGGTTTCAGTCACAGCCCTGTTATAGGTCAGGAGCAACTCCCCCGGCTCATCGCAAGCACTCATCATACCTGATTGCTCAAGCACTGACATCAGACCCTGTGGCTTCAAACCCCTCAAAAGGTGCTACTGGATCATCTCTGTAGGGGAAGGTCTATTGGGGGGGGCTTTGAAAGAGAACCTCACACTATGGTGATCAGATCAAATGACCGGTTCCACTATAAGGTAAGTGACCTCCAATCCCAGCGAGAAGACGAGGTCCAGTGAGTGGCCGTGTACGTGGGTTGCAGAGGTAACAACCTGTGTCAGGCCCAATGAATACATTAGCTGGAGGAAGTCTTGCCCAAACTATGAGAGTCTGTAGTCGACCCAGGTGTTGAAGTCGCCCAGAATAATCCATCTGGGCGACTCCAACACCAGTCCAATGATGAAGTCCGTGACTTCCTGCAGGTATTCCTTCTCATCCCCCAAGGGATGGTAGACGAGAAGGATCCTGCAACCTACACCTGCAACCTCTTGCATAGAGCCCTTCCCTCCTGAGGGCTGCTGCCACTACAGCCAAGCATTTGGTAAACATCTGAGAGGCCAAGGGCAATCCGAAAGGCAGGGCCCAGAACTGGAAGTGTGCTCTCTGATAGTGGAACCTGAAGTACTGACGGGGGCAGGCACATACCTGGATATGCAGATATGCATCTTTCATATCGAGAGAGCAGATCTGATCTCCTCGATGTAGGAGGGGTAGCAGTCCCTGAAGGGTGACCACACGAAACTTCTCATACTGAATGAAGAAGTTTAGTTCCCAGAGGTCTAGGGTAGACCCAAGATCTCCTGTGCATTTGGAGACCAGGAAGAAGTGAGAGTAGAAGTTCCTGCCCTGCTGCATCCCTGGGATGGGTTCTATGGCCCTTTTGTGCAGCAGAGAGCAAATCTCCTCCCAGAGCACTGGAATGTGGTCTGGAGGGTAAGAGGACTGAACCAAAGGGTTTTCTGGAGGCCACTCCAGAAGCTCAACAGTATAGCCATTTTCTATGAGCTGCAGGACCCAGGCATCTCTGGCGATCTCTCACCACTTGTCCAGGTGCAGGGAGAAGCGCCCCCAAATTACCACCTCCTGCCTGTCTAGAGGGGTGGGGGCCAGGAAAGGAGTCAGGCTGAGGTAGGACCTGTGGCTGGTGTTGCACCACCTCCTCTGGGAGATTTCCCAGTGGTGGAGGTGGGAGTAGGCAGGGTTGTGGCTGCTCTGCATTTACTCTGAGGTTTAGAGCTGGGTTTAGGCCTAAGGGCAGCATGCCGAAAGGGCACACGCTGACTGCTTCAAGGCTGGTTGGTGTGGTACATGGAATCAACCGAATTCAAGGTGCAGCCAGAGGCCTACAGGTTTGATAGCATGTCCTGCACGTCAGCCCCAAACAGTTTGTACCCTCTAAAGGGGGCATTCTGGATAGACTGTTGGACATCCTGGGCCAAGCCTGACACCCATAACCAAGAATGGCACCATAGGAAAATGCCCGCCGCAGCCACCCGGGCCAAGGCATCCACGGCGTCGTAGGCAAAGTGAGAAAGATGCTTGCCAAGATCAGCCCCTGACTGAATGTTCTGGAGCAGCTGCTGCTTCAGGGGGTCATCCAGGAGGGCTTTTGCTTCCCCCTTGGCCTGGGCCCAAAGTTGGTTCTGAAATTGGACCACATGTACGATATAGTTGAGGGCCCTTACTGTCACAGTGGCAGAGGCAAAGGTGTGCTTGCGGATGTGATCTCACTTCATGGACTCCTTGTCTGGTGGGAGGGAGCGGAGGTGTTTGGGCCTCTTGGTATGGCCATGGGCAGCATTAATTACCACAGAGTCCACTTGAAGCTGCTCTGGCAAAGAAAGGCTTCCCCGCGGGAGTCTGGTATAGCTTGTCCACCTTCCCAGGCACGACAGGGACTAAGCTAGGCAAATGCCAAGCGACCATCGTGGCATCCTCAAAGGGTTCTATTAATAGGGGAATGACCAGAGCAGGAGTGTCCAGCAGGTCAAGGTAATTGGACAAACGGCGTCAGATAGGGTCCTGCTCCTTAGTGTCAAACCCCATGGCCACCTTAACCTTTCTCAGAACAGAGACAAAGGAAGGGTCATCTGGGGGGGACCATGGTATATACTTGGTGGTCTCCTCCCCCTCAGATGACACAGTAGATGCACAGTGGAAGAAGGTAATGCCTCCTTTGTCTACAGCAACTCTTTTGTACTCCTCGTCAGGAAGGAGGAGGTCTGGGCAATACTCATCCTTACCCCTCAGATCCTGAGGGAGGTGAGATGGCACTGGATCCAAAGATGCATGCCACGGCCCCGTGGGAGGTGGGGCATGGGGGCAGGCACTGTAGGCCCTTGCAGCATCGTCCCTTGTGGGGGGCAAGCTGAGCTTGCATAAAATCCCACAGAGAGGAAAGTACAGCTTGAAAATCTATCATGACCGGCATTGAGGCACTACGTGGCACTGGCTGAGAATGGCATGGGTGCCAGTGCCGGAGCTGCGGCCGGGAAGGGCAGCCCAACAGGCCGAGGCCTGCGTGGTGTTTCATCTGGCTTGGCTGTCGTTGGAGAGGGAGAGGATGATCGAGAAACCATCCCAGGTGATGCCGAGGATACGGCCAAGGTCGGCGTTGAGGCTGACAGGAGGAGCTGCCAACAGTAGCCCTATGGGGAGAGGGCATGTGAAGAAGATGAGGGTCACTCCCAAAGACAGGGACAGCCCCACCGTGGCTGCAGCGTGAAGCGGAGACCACAAATATGTTGGGGAGGATCAGGTCTTGGCGCAGTCCATGTCCCTATGTTTATGCTTCCTGGTGGATTTGTCCCATGCCTTAGAGGAGGCTGAACTCGAGGATGGGGCCGGGGAAGCTGAGGAACTCCTGGCTTGTAGCTCCTTCTCCATGAGGGTGACCTGCTGCTTCCGTAGGAAGGTTATCAGGGTCTTCTGGTGGTGCCACTTGGTAGCCTGGTTGAAGCCACAGCAGATGTCGCAGGCTTGGCTGTCATGGTCTGGGATGAGGCAGCAGGCACAGGACACACGACTGTTCTTTTCTGGAATCTTCTCGCTGCAAGTACACCTCCTGATGACAGTATCAAAGATGAAGCTTGGCATAAACAAAGAAAAAGAATCACTTTAAACACTGGCCCAGTGGCAAAAAGGGCTGAGGCCCTGGTGCCTTACCTCTTCCAACACCGGTGACCTGTGTTCAGGAACGAGCATGGGTCACTGGGGGTTGACCAGTGGAGGAGGGTGAGGAGTTGGATTGAATTGCCGCCAGGCAGCTCTCCTCTCCATGGGAGAGACATGGGGTTTCCCCTGGCTCTTGGCTACCACCAGGTGGAGGCTCTTTGGCAGTACAAAGCCTGAGGGGGACCTGGCACTAGGCTGGGTGGGAGGAAGTTCCCATCACCAGAGCCTCAGAGCGCATGCATACTTCCATGCGCATGTGTGTCCATGTACCAGGGTCTTGAGATAAAGGGGAGAAAGAGGAAAAGGGAGCACCAGGGCAGGTAAAATGATGCCCCTGAGCTGAGGGGTGGAACAGGTCCTCTTGAGGAGAGGACCTGAGCAGAATCTGCCTGGTGCCCCAAAGGAAGAAAAACCTATATGGAAAAAGAATCACTTTAAAGTGAAGAGATGCTAAACTAAGGAGAGTAAAACAACAAAAATTCAAATAAATGGCAGTCGACTGAAGCTGGCTGGTACTCCAAGAGATCCGACATGCAATCGTCGATGGCAGGAAAAGAACTGAGGAGGGCACAGGGGCCACCCACTCTTATAGGACTGGGTGGCATTAGCGTCTGATGACTGAGTGGGCGGCCCCCTGGATGACTGCTAGCTAGAAAAGTTTCCATGTGGTCCTGTTGCCTGGCAGCTATAGTTCTATAGGTGTGACCTGCTGCAAGAGATACCCTCGATGAAGGTGAATCATTAGGGTTCAAGGCCTTAAGCCTAAAGACTGGAGATGGACTAAGTAGTCCAGCATTGCAGACAGGCTTCCCGGGGGATTGATCTGTGTAAGAGCACATCAGAATGAGAATCTTTTCCATTTTTAGGCATAAGTTCTCCTTGCTGGTGGTTTCATAGAA
Organism: Neoceratodus forsteri; assembly: GCA_016271365.2. NCBI lineage: Eukaryota > Metazoa > Chordata > Ceratodontiformes > Ceratodontidae > Neoceratodus > Neoceratodus forsteri. Next base: position 319,754,480 of record CM057459.1, read on the forward strand.
ACCTTCAGCACTTCAATTACTTTCTCAGAAAGATTCCGCTCAGAGAACTCTAGTTCTTCAAGAGCCATGCCCTGATGTGTAGAGTTCTCAGGTCTGAGAATGTTTTCCTGCCCTAGGACAGTGTCACAGATTGCATCTCACAGACAGGTTAATCTGCAGTCTGTTAGAGAGGGACAGGTGCATGGAATACCAGGTCTTCCTGGCCCAGTCTGGAGCTAGGAGGATCATGGTTGCTGACTCCTTTCTCAGTTTTATCAAAACTCTCAGTAAAACTGGGAATGGTGAGAATACATAAAGGAATTTTCCTGACCAGCTGAGGACTTAGGGCATCCTCGAGGACTGAGCCCACTGCTGGGGGTCTGCAACAGAAGAGTGGGAGCTTGTTGTTCTCCCAGAAGGCAAACAGATATATTTCTAGCATTCCCCACTGTCTGAACACTGATGCCAGCAACTGCTGTTTTAGGGTCCATTCATGCTTGCCCTTGCTGATCCTGCTCAAGGAGTCTGCCAGAACACTGTTCTTCCCTGAAAGGTGCACTGTGGATAGCTGAGCTTCGAGGGAGTAGGCTAGGCTTCAAATCTTAAAAGCTTCAGTACACAATTTTGAAGGTCTTGTTCCTCCCTGGCTGTTTATGTAATACATTGTTGTGGTGTCTGTTCTGATTTGGACAGACTCAGCCTGACATGGGAGAAGAAAGCCTGCATTGCCAGGTAAACTGCCCTGAGTTTCAGGAGATTTATGTGCGCTAAAGTTTCCTATGTGCTCCAAGTGCCACTCACAGTAAGGTCCTCTAGGTGGGTGCTCCCATCCTAAGAGGGAAGCATCTATTGTGAGCATGACTAAGGGTGATTGCTGGAGAAAAGGAATTCCTTCTCTGAGGTTGTCCTCCTCTTTCCACCATTCTGGTTCAGTTAAAGTTTTTGTGACAGGCACCAGCTTGGACAAAGGATTCCAGCTCTGGGACCAATGGTCCCCTAGGTGATACTGAATGTCACTCATTAGGAACCTGGCCCCTGGCACCACTGCAGTGGCGGAGGCCATCTGACCCACTAGCTGTAGAAAGTCCCTTGCAGACCTTGGCTGGCCTGATCCATTCGTTCCAGTAGCCTCCATATGGCGTCGGAATCATCCATTGCTGAACCCATCCCAAAATGGCCACCCAGAGTGAATGAGAATTCTGCAGCCGAAAACCAGATCTACTACCCTTACTTGAGGAAGGAGTGCTTCCCCTGCAATTTGTTTAGCTCTACACTGATAAAGTCCAGTACCTGCACAAATTCTGTTTGTGACTTTTGAAGATTTAAAAGGAAGTCCAGGTCTTCCAATGTGTCCTCAGTCAGCAGCATCAAGGACTATGCTTTCTGCTGTTTTTTTTCCTGAGATCAGCCAGTCTTTCAGCTTGGGAAAAACCACCATCCCTTTCTCAAGTGTGCTACCAACACATCTAGGCACTTTGTGAATACTCTTGGAGCCGAGGAGAGGCCAAAGGGAAGGGTAGGGTAGGGTTGTGAACTGGTATATTCTGTGACTTGGCCTGACTGGCATGTAATAGGTGTCTTTCAGATCCACTGATCCCAGCCAGTCTCCTATTTGCAGAGATGGAATCACTAAGTGTAGTGCTACCATTTTAAACTTTACTTTCTTTAAATGTTTGTTCAGATATCTCGGGTCTAAAATGGATAACCACTCCCCATTTTTCTTGTGGGTCAGGAAGTATCTGGAATAAAGTATCTTGCCCCATTGTGAGGCAGGTACTTCTTCCACTGCATTTGCATGCAAGTTTCTTGACCTCTATCTCCCAAATAATTTTTTCTGCTGGAGTGTGAAGCTTGAAAACGTTTGGGTTCTATAGTTTTGGGAACTTTCTGAACTGGAAGGACAAAACCTGGCTCACTATTTCCAGGACCCACTTGTCTGTAGTGACTTTTGTCCATTCCTGGAAGTAGTAAGCCAGTCTTCCCCCACTAGCAATGGATGGGTGACATGGGCAGACTTGTCAGGGGTTCTGCCTTATCTGAGGTTTGGGGGCTGGTGTTGCAGATGCACACCTAGTGTCCCTTTTACTCCTTCCCCATAGTAGCCCTTTGTGGAGGGTACTCATAGAAAACAATACCAGGAGGGTAGTATCCCCTACACCCACCTCCCCTTCCATAAGGCCTGTAGGAAGTGAAGGCCTTTTCTTTCTCAGTATTGCTCTTGTAGGTGATTTTGTCACTTTTGTACTTGTCACCAGAGAACTTCCCTTACAGGGGAAATCCATTACCTTTGTTTGAGTGTCCTGGGGCAGGTTAGTAGTTCTGAGGCAGGCAAATCTTCTTAAGGACACTGCATGGGCCATGACCTTGGATGCAGTGTCATTTGTTACCACTGCTGTATGGAACTGGTACTTTGTAGCATCTATGTCTGATCTTGCTGTTTCAGCCATATCTTGCGCCATGTATCTGGTAGCCTTTTCACTCCGTGCCAGTATAGAATTCCACATGGCTTTCTAGTACTGGACTGTGTAAGCCAAGTAAGCTGCCTGCCTTAGTAGAAGGGAAGCTAAAGAATAAACTTTTTACCCATACTATCCAGCTTCCATGAATCTTTCTCAGGAGGGTAGGAGGAAAGCAGTTATCACAAACGGCAGTCTGGACCACACCCTCATGATCAGGGTGGGAGTAAAGGTAGCCAGTGCCCTGTTTGTCCACCTGATATTTTTTCTCAATTTTCATGTCTATGCCAGTGGCTGAGGTAAGCGCAGACATAATTTTGCATGTGGCTTTCCTGTAGGATTTGTGGATGGGCAGCATCAACCTCCTTGTGGGTGCTAAGCTCAACACATTCATGAATTCTAGCTCATCTTCATCTTCTTCAATCTCGTGGGAAGAGATGTTGAGGGTATTTACTGTCACACTTGGACAGCTGGTTCTGATCCCTGTATCATATTTTTTGTAAATATAAAAAAATGCATGGTGGACTGTGGCAGAAGGAAATGCTGGCTGCTGAAACTGACACTTCAAACCCCCCTCAGGGATAAGTTCAAAGGACAGGACATAGCTAAACTGCAGATATCTGGGGTGCAATTATCTTGTCGATTTGCTTTGATCCCAGGAAATAAAATTAGCCATCTATGACATCCTCAGGGAAATCCTTTGATCTGCACTAGATGTCCTGAGAAAAGGGACACTGGCCAGTGTTATGAATAACCTCCCAGGAAGCCAGCTCATTTCATCAAAGAGACCTTTGATGTGTAGATACCAAGGCCCAGACGGAGTTAAAGAGTCAAACACACTTTTGCTGAATACACAGTGACTTATATCAAAGAGACTTTTGATGTGTGTGTGAAGCAAAGCACACACCGGTTTAGACCAGTAAACATGAGAAGAGGAGATTTATTATGTCATCTCTTATTTTTTTAAATACCTTAGTAGGCCATCTTGGTGTTATAAAATATAGATTTTGTTACACCAAGGCGGAGTTTGATGACCTCAGAGAGAAGGCCAGCTCAGGACTGTTTTTAACTGCTGAGAAAACCTTAACAGAACACACTTTCATATTTCTGACTGAGAGTGAAGGAACATCAAAGTGCTGAAAGATTAAAAAGCAAGGACCTTAGGCAAGACTAGTCTGAGTGTTATTATTTGTAGAAATCTGTACTTATAAACCTGTTTGTTTTAAGACTGTATGTGTGGGGATATTTTGTTCTGTAATTTTATCATTTTCTTATTTTATCTATTTTAAAGTAAAGATATATATTTTAAAACAGAAACTGCCTGGTGTGCCTTGACATTTCTTTTTATTTAAGTGAAGCTTTTAAAAGGTTATAGTTGACACTGTGTATGAGCTTATTGTTGTACCAAACTGGGAAACAGAGTTCTCTAAGGTCCTGCATAGAGTTCTAAGGGTTCATTTTGTAGACCTGGTTAGGTGCCCGTAGGCAAAGATATCTGGCCCACCGAAGCCAGAATTATCCGAGCTGGATAACTGGGTACACTAACAAGAGGTTATCAGTTTGAATCCCTCCAGAACTTGAGACTAAGGTGACTCAAACTCACAAAACAGACAAGAGGGTTACCTTGTACTGTTAACTGTCCACAAATCCTACTCTCAGAGGCTGGCACTCTGGGAGTAGAGGGCTGACCGGCTGAGCGAATTTGTGACATTTACCATATGCCTTACAAAGTTATATGGGCAAGCGTAGTCCTCTGAAGGCTTAGGAGAACAGCCAAATGCTTGGTCAGGAGAACCATCCAGTTCTATGGGTTCTCCTTCCTCATCTTCATACTAAATTTCAGTTGCCTCCTCCACAGGCATTGGGAATGGATCCGGAGCCTGGGGAAGGGGGAAATGGCATATTCATGAAATTCCCCATAGCTTGGAATGCCTTGAGGAATTGACACAGAAACATAGAAATTGTCAGCAAATAAGGACTGCTAGGCCTATCCAGTCTACCCATAAGCCCAACACTTGTATGCAGCCTCTGACCCTATCTGTTCAGTGGTCTTTTATCACTCCCTCCCACCTCAAGGTTCCCTTGTGCCTGTCCCAGGCATGTTTAAAACCCTCAACTGTGCTCGCTCCCACCACCTCTTGTGGCAGACCACTCCATGCACCCACCACCCTTTCCATGAAGAAAGACTTTCTCATATTTCCTCTTAATCTACCCCCCTCCAATTTCAGATCATGCTCCCTCATTCTTGTACTTCTTCTACATTGCATACATGTGATATGTCCAACTTGCTTAAGAGGGAGATTTGGGTCAAATTAGTAGGGAGATTGGCCTAGTAGTAGGGAGATGCCGTAACATCATGAGTTTGTCCTTATATGGCGTCAAAAAATAAGAATAAAAGCATTTAATATATTTCATTTTGTCAAGAATAAGCACTAAAATGAATCAACAACTAGTTGTACAATGTTATTACTTACACTGTTCATCACTAATTTACTTTTTATGTGTCTTTATCTGCCAAAAACAAACATGAATGGATATTTTGGACATAATTTTACTTAAGCAGGAGATTTTGTTTCTGGGAGGGAGAGATGGAGTTCAGTCAAAAAAATAGGAGTCTCCTGCGCAAAGAGGGAGGTATCACATGTATGCATTGGAAGAGGTCTCCCCCCCCCGCACCTTGTTCATGCACTTGAGGTACTTGAAAGTTTCTGTCATGTCTCCCCACTCCCTCCTTTCCTCCAGTGAGTACATATTGAGGTCCTTTAGTCTCTCCTCATATGTTTTGTGGTGCAAGCCCTGTACGATCTTGGTCACCCTTCTATGGACCACCTCCACTCTTTCAATATCCTTCCACAGCCTTTGTCATGTCCCTTACTGAGTGCATTTTATTTGTGTCCACTGGCAGCACCTTTCCTTCTTCAGGAGGAGGGATAGTGACATGTTTTGGGTTTTTTTTGTTCGTTTGTTTATTTTTGGCAGGCACTGTTTCCAGCACCTGCTCTAAGGCTCTTTTATTTTTGCTGGATTCAGGGTTCTCCATTTTGGACTTCCTGAGTTCTAAACCATCTTTGACAGCTTTATCTTTCTTTTCTCTCCCCTTTTACAGGGACCGCTGCTTTACTCGGAGGGGCTGGACTCCCCTCCGAGCCATTTGGTGACATGGAGGCAGACTGAGAAGTAGTTCCCTAAAGGTGGGAACCGAGCCACAAATGGCTTTCTCCGGTTCCTGTGAACTGACTGGGAACCACAGAAAAGTAATGAAACACACATAGATACATTAGTAACATCCTAATTAATGCAGAGTGTTGAATAAGATAAGAATACTAAAATATAGTAAAATATTAAAATAATAAACCGTAAACCATACAGAAGTGTAGACAAGACTTCAGGATGACTGCTCTCTTCAGGTAGAAAAATAAATCTGATGTTAGACAGCAGGGGTGAGTGTGACTACACAGCAGCAGGGTTTTAAATAGCTGGTATTGCACTGCACTTTGCAATATGAACCGGCTGCACATGCGACCCATTTTTACCTGTGGATTGCAAAAAAATGCGATCCATTATGTGAACCTCCTCAGCTGCCATTTAGTATACCTAACAGTGTCACTGCGGCGGTCCTGCAGAGTGCACATCCTAAGAACAAATGATTTTTTCTATACAGTTAAATAAATTGCTTTTTTTAACTGCTGAAGTTGCAGATTCAAGCAGGAAACAAGTGTTCACTCACATCAGAGAGGGGGTGGCATCTCTCCTCCATTGACCTACCACTGCCCACTAACACCACTGAGATCACAATGCTTGCTTGGCTTTCAGTTTTGTCAGCATTCATCAGAGTGAAGGGTGAGACTGGCCTATATTTTTGGTCAGGTGTTCAATGAGGGCAGCCCTCAAGGTTCAGAACTCCTCTTTTGTTTTTTTGACCCTTGTCTGTGTCTACACACTCTTAAGGACAAGTCGCCATACTATGTGAGTCCGAGTGCCCTGATCGATTCAGCATTGGATTGAAGGATGGCTGGGTGTGTGAGCAAGTGTTGCACTCCAATGCAATAATAGGGTAGGCAAAACCATCCCCTCTTACCAATGTTCAAACACTGACCAAAAGTAAAGCAGTTCCAACTGTTGGAGCCAAAACTCCAAATTCCACCTGGGATCCTCTAAGGTGAATGAAACTCTGGCACACACCTGTAGAATGAAAATGGAGCAGCGGTACCACAGCACACAACTCTGAAAAAAAAATGTGCTGACCATTCAATTAAAGAAAACTCTCAAAAACTGAAAGTTTATTTGGTGGGCTAGGTGAACAAAAATGGCATAATGGCTACTGTTTACTTGGTGCCTCGGTAAATGGGGTCTGTGCCTTAAGTAGTGGATTAACTTTCGTAGTAAAGTTTGAAGCACCAGCGCCAGGGTGTTCTTAGGCCATTACTATTCAGCTAGCCCACCAAATAAAATCTTTCAGCACTTCACATCGTTTTTGGGAGCTTGTTTAACAGAAGGGTCAGCACAGTCTGTTCAGAGTTGTGTGCCTTCTTACCAATGCCAACAACCCGCACAAGCTTTTTTCTGTTTCATAAACTGAGCTTTTACGGTATTCCTAAGCTGCACTGCACTGCAAAAGTAAATGATTTATAGCAGCATTTACTGGAGGTTGTGGGAGTCAAACCCAGGTCTTCTGGAGTGAGTGAGGTCTGTATTCTTTGGTAACCAGGTATGGCCCACTAGATACAAGACAAGTTCTATGTTTTCAGGGGAGGTTAACTGACTTGCTCAGAGTCGCACAGTGTACAACTGGAGGTTGTGGGAATCAAACCCAGGTCTACTGGATGTATCAAGAAGCTAATTCATAGCTCATCACTCTAACCCTAGGCTATATGGCCAAACAGGCATGTGTCTGTGTATTCAGGAAAACAGCAACCCCCGCCCAATGCCACAGGTGTACTTGGAGAACACAACTTCAAGTCAGACACACATTCAGCACCATCTACTGCAAAGAAAGCCAGTCAGACCACTAAATGAAAATTGAAATAGTCAGATTTAATTCAATAGTGTACAAATGAGACCACTCACCAGGAGCAGAAGAGCAGCCCACACCTCCCATGGAGGTGTGTGCTCCTCTGCGCTGGGTGAGAGGTCTCGTTTGTACACTATTTAAATTAAATCTAGCTATTTCAATTTTCATTTACTGGTCTGACTGGCTTTCTTTGTGTGTTGAAACAGATTATGCAAAGACAGAACTAATTATAATGAGTAGTTTTATTCAGGATAAAATAAAAATAAGAACATTGTATGTATACACATTTTTAGTATTTTTACTTTGCTAATCAAATTGAGGCAAGTGCTATGCATCTTCACAATTGATTAGCAGAAAGTGCTAATCAATTTTCGCAGCTCATTTAAAACCCTGCAGCAGAGTTTGGCTTTCATTCTAAATTCCATAATCTGTATAGAATTCCAAAGCTCCGGAGCTGCTCATTCGAGTGATATGATTGCACGTATGAAACTTAAGTGAGATTCCTGGGGTTTGGACTGAGCTTTATAAATAAAAAATAACAATAATAATAAGTGTAACCCCCTTGTACCCAGGGGTTACTAGAATCCCAGTTAGAATCAGTGGCAGGCAGGGAAGGCAGCTTGTGCAATGCCAGGTAAATGAGTTTCACACAGTCACACTCCGTTTTCAGTCTCAGCTGAGCTGGACTGATAATGTAATCATAGAACTCTCGCAACAGCATAAGCCACATTGTTCAGTTGGCTTCAGAGTGAATTGGAATGTTAAGTTAGTCTTAGAGTGGAGTTCTAAGAGGAGGCTGCAACTGCTGTGCAGCTCCTCACTTTAGCTCAGGCAAAGAGCTACCCTTTTTGTTTTTGTGGTAGTTTGTTCTCACCCTACTAGAAGAGCAAAGAAGACAATTTTTCTGAAGTGGTGGAGACCTGTGCCAGTATGGTTTCTTTGCCCCATCCCAGGAGGGATGGGGCTAGCTCCAGGATTCAGGGTCAATCCCCTTGATCCACTTGTTTGGTGAAGCTGCCTTGGACATCTTCATTGGTTGTTAGTACAATTTCTCTGTGTAAGCCCATGTGCATCTGCAATACCTAGGGGTGAATTTCTCTGACAAAGGGTCCCTGTCACCTAGACTTTCTGTTCAAAAGTGTCTGCCTTCGCTGGAGTCCATCATGTGGCTGTCCAAGTACAGAACTTTTAATTTTCGGACACCTTAGGAGTGTGGTGTGTGTGTGTGTGTGTGTGTGTGTGTGTGTGTGTGTGTGTAGGATGTTAAATGTGATATACTGTACATTTCAAGAAAGCATCTACAGTGTTTCTACAGCTGTGTGGTGTTATTAACCAGATGAATGACAGAGTATAAGCTTGGAAACAAAAGGTGGGAGACCACCCACCTGGAGTAACCAGTTTACCTCTACGGGTTCTGAAGGGCACCTATTACTTTTTCTTCACTGCAATTGGCCACTGCCTGAGAAAAGTGTTTACACCTGTATGTGGGTTGTTTTCTCTCAGTTTACCCCAGTATAGTGGGTTCTGAAAGTCCTGAGCCTGGATGTGCTCCTTTGTGGTAGTGTGTACCACCTTCACTCCTCATGAAATATGGGAAAGTGTCCTAGTACTGGCCGTGTGCGCCTAGTCTATGGGAAATGTACTACGTCTGGCCGTGTGCGCCAATCTCCATTTCAGAACCAGAGTGTTCACTGTTTTGTGTTTCTTCTGACTATGCTAAATGAGAATTCAGGAATTTCTGTACCCTGGAGAATCTGTAATACCAGTATAGTAGCCTCATGGGGGGGCCATCTTCGCTTTGTGATTACTCCTACTTTGTTACATGAATAAAAGCCAAACTCTAGAATCCCAACCTGGTTTGGACAATATTGTTATTGCTTCCCTGTGTCTGGAGTTACTTGGGTGCCCCTGTCCAGAAGTGCAAACCTAGCATAATTATGAGCAAACGTTTTCTCCCAGGGACGTGGGTTGCTGGCCATGGTAAATGGTCTCACCAGGTGTGTGCCAGGTAGTTGCCACATTTGGTTGACTGTTTTTGTGTAACAGTCTGGTACACAGAGTCTAATGGTGGCCATCTCTCTTTTTTTATGTCTTGAACTAATTTATGTAAACCCCTACCAGTCTCTGTTGCCCCTAGACGTTTGTGGTGAGAGGAGGGGCCGGTGGTGGTGGTGGGGGGTTACATACGAAATAATACTAAAATGGATGTGTGATGAAATGGGTGCAAAACTGATTGCAGCATAGGTAACAAAGGGTTATAAATAAATGGTAACCTATCAAAATGGAGTCATGTAATTAGCGAGCCACAGCAATCTCTCCTAGGACATGTATCATTCAACATACAGCATTTATAAGAAATCTAGTGATGGACACCAGTAGCTGAACTGTCAATTTTGCAGAGGATACCAAGATACAAAGAGTAGTTATATTTAAGCATGAAATACTGTAAAACAAATGAAGAAGGATCCAGACTTGCTCAGGAAGTGGGTAGAGAAATGGTTGAAGAACACTAATGCCACCAAATGCTGGGTGATGTATTTAGAAGAGGAGATGAATTGCACCAGGGGAGACCTAATGCAGATGTTTAGGATTACAAAAGATAGCGTCTTAGCTAAAAATTGGGTCTGACCACTGTTAATGGAATCGATGGACTGAGAAGTCACAAAAAACGACTTAAGCTTACTTATTAAAGGACTACCTTGAGGAGAGCCTTCTTCACCGAGAGAAGCATTCCAGTATGGAATAGTTTGCCTAGGCATGTTGTGGAGACTGATAGTTTTCACACATTTAAAAACAAGCTGGATAGTTATTTATTTAAAACATAGGGTATATTTTAGTTATTTAACCAGGAGTAGCACACTTAGCTGAAAGCTTTTTTACAGGAGCGACCTGTGAGCACAGGGAAGTTAACTGACTTGCTCAGGGTCACACAGTATGCAAGTGGAAACTGTGGGATTCAAACCCAGGTCTGGTCTGCTGGATGTCACCAGATTTGCAGCTCAGAGCCTTAAACCACTGCGCTATACTGCCTCCCTATATAATGCTCGCTAGCACGGGGGACTTGCTTTATGGGCCCAGAGCCTTTTGCTAGTCCTATCAACTCAGTATTGAACTCAGCATTAAGAACATGAAAGCAAAATACTACCTAAGCGGCAATGTTTTCTAAAAAGGCAGCAACACTTCCTAAAACACAACAGGAAAAGATCTGGGTATATTTATTTATTGAATTTTGTTAACCAGGTAAGCCCACTGAGACATGATGGTCCCTTTTCCAGGGGCGACCCGGAGAGTGCAATAACATTGATAGTGCTGATTTTATATATCGGAAGTACAGGATAAATTCATACAGTGAGTGAGCGAGCGAGCAGAGGAGTAGATACATAGTCGAGCTGAATACGACTGTAACAGCAGACAAGTAAACATCTACAAGCAGGGATATCAGTTTATACAAGAGGGTAACAAATACAACACAGCTAGATCAATACTATATACATTCTCCAAAATTATTTACACATGCCCCACTAAGTGGTTTGTGAGAGCCAGAGGTGCTGGATATGGACATGGACATGGAAATATAGTAAAGACAGCAGAAGAGGAGATGGACGCTTAAGTGTTTACCTAAAGCACGTATAACCAGGTGCAGCAAGGTGACCGAGTAGAACATGCTGAAATTGAGAAATGGAGGCGCAGGCCAGAATTGGTGGAAGCAGAGAGTTCCAGTAAGACACAGCCCCGTAAGCAAATGATTTCTGGGGCATGGAGAGTCTCAGATTAGGTACGGATAGCAGGGGCAGGGAGGCTGATCTTAGGGCACGCTGGGGGAGTTTACGTTGGACTACGCCAGATAAGCAAGGAGGGGGGTGAAGCAATGGACAAACTTGTGTAGCAAGCTAAGCATAGTGTAGCAGAGTTTGGACAGAAAGGGTAGCCAACCCAGGGTAGACAGTACATTGCAGTGATGGTGTCTTGCGTCAGTTCCCAAGGCAAACCTACCTCCATGATGATGTCTGTGTAAGGCAGGATAGGGAAGAAGAAGAGGCAGAGAGAAGGAGTGGTACACCACACATGAGGAGGGGCAAGACAGTGGCATGAGCGATCTTGTGACATGAGGTGGAGGAGAGGTACGGGCGGATTCTGTAGAGTACGCCTAGCTTCTGGTTGAAAGTTTTCATAAGGGAAGTTACATGTACGTCCAGCGAGAGGGAGGGATCCAGTGTGATACTTAGATATCTGAAAGACTGAACTGATTCTAGGGTAACACCATCACGTGTTTGGATTGCAAGGGGGGAGCTAGCGTGGGATGAAGAGTGGGAAAAGAGCATGCATTTGTTTTTTTAGCATTAAGGACCAGATGCTTTCGAGTAAACCAATTCTCAAGGGTGAGGAAACCAGTTGCTAGTGATTTGTTGAGCCACTCGGGGTCAGAAAAGGACCAGTAGATGATGGCATCATCCGCATAGAGATGAAATGTGGCATCACCACAGTTGTTGGGGAGCTCATTGATAAGGAAAACAGCAAGGGGCTCAGAATAGAACCCTGGGGTACCCCATGGGTGATGGGTCGTGCGTCCGACAAGGAGCCCGCCCATTTGACGTGTTGGAAATGGCCAAGGATGTAGCTTCATGTCCAGGATAGCACATTCGGAGTGAGTCCGAGTTCAGGTAGTTGTCAACGGAGTAGGTTATAGCTGACCAAGTCAAAAGCCTTGGTCAGGGTATATTGCTCAGTAGTGACTTTAAGTATGAGCAGCAGTGTGGGACAGCAGTTAGCAAGGCAAACCAGGTCAAGAGACATCTTGAAGCAGCCAGAATCTTACACCACATGCCTGGCTTGCAATTCTTCGAGGTCCATGTGTCTGTCTATGCATCTATTTCCACTGCTACCCTAAGGAAGTGGGATGTCTCCTATAACAATATTTGTCACTTTGTTCTGGCGGCACTAGGCTCAGATGGCTCCCCAACTGTTCACTAATGTTAAAGGGGTTTTAGTGACAATGTTCTGCAAAGCCAGCGGCCCCTGTTCTTTGTCTCCCAGTTACATCCCAGGTCAGTAAATATCTGATCAAGCTCTCTTGGCTGTCCCTAAATTGAGGTCTGATCTTGGTAATGAAGAGTTCTCAAACTCAGCTGCCAGGCTCTGGAACACTATTCAACAGACGATATGGAACTGCTCGACTGCAACAGGAATCTGTAGATGGTATTGTAGATTTACTAAATGCTTTCACTTGCACCTGTCCTTAAGTCTGATGATATATAAGATAATCAGATTTTCCATTGTTTGTACACTGCCTCATGATTGTTGTTTTATCTTGTGTTGTGACTAGCTGGCTACGTTCTGATATGCTTGTACTTTATTTTGTTGTACTACATGTGATTTGTTGTTACGCAGGCCTTTTTTGTACTGTGCCTGTTTCTGTATGATCCTGCTGTAACTTCCCAGGTCATCACTGAAAATAGGCAATTCTTGTCTAGTGCATTTACCCAGTAAACAAAAACTAAATAAATAAATATTGACCCTATATAGATCTTTGGTCAGGTTACACTGCCAGTACAGGGAGAAGTTCTGGTCTCATGTCAGAGAAAAGATAATGAAAAGACTATGAAAGTACAGAGGAGAGCGACCAATGTGGCTGAAGATTTGGAAAACTTGGGCTATATGGACCAGCTGATAGAGCTTGTGGCTTTTTTCCATGGAAAAACAGAATAATTAGAGGGGACATGAATGCTTTCTTCAAATATCTGAAAGATGATACTGCTAGACCATATGCAGCTCTTCAGGATGTATAAAGAAAACAGACATAATGTCACTGATAGGAAGAAGATTCGTGAGAAATGCCGGAAAGAACTACCTCACAGAATGATCAGTGAACAGCTGGAAGTGATTTCCAGAGCAGGTGATGTCAGCCGATACTGTAACAACCTTCAAGTTAACACTCAACAAGCCCTTTTAAAACTAAAAGAACAAACCCTGGTCACAGCCACTGGCTGTGGAGAGCTTTTAGGAGCGGCAAGAACATTGAAAAGAATATATGGTGCTCTTGCTGCACCAGAGTCAGCCGTAAGTAATACTGCAGTGATTACAGTACTGCGCATGCGTGATACTTGCACATGTGCAGTTTGCCCCAGAGTCAGCTATGCACAACATGGCAGTGCTGACATAACTACATAAGCATGACAGTCATGCATGCACAGATTAAGTCAGCGCCACCGTGTTGCACACCGCAGCCGTCACTTCTGCAGTTGTGGAAAGGAAAAGTAGTGTGCTGGGAAGTGGGTATGTTTATGCGGCCCATGGACAGGAAGGGCTACATAAACAGAATCACTGGAAACTATGCCGGAGCACTGTGGCAGCACAATGGCAAGGCAGACTCACAGGCAGCTTCTTCAAGCATAGAAAATGCCCCCCTACCCCTCTCCCTTCCTCCTGAAACTGACCCTAAAACCTACCCCTCCATCTCACCCAACTCTTCCTTTCTTTGCTTCCAGAGCCAGCACCCTCCATCACCGACAACACGTTCCGGCTTTGTGAACAAGAGGCCATAGTGTGAACCTCAGCACAGTTGATTGAAGACTATTTACATAGCCATTCTAAAGAAAAAAAACAATTGTTATATTATTCTTTTTGGCTTTCTAAATACAAGGGTACTAGTTAGTATTAATACGTCTATTTCTATGGAAGGTAAATGCAGGAACCAATCAAACAAGGGGCAATTGTGCAGCTAGCAAAAAAAAGGAAATACAGAAACACTTGGAAGCAACATAATTTATAAGAATTTGATTTGCTCAATCTTAGGTAATCAGTAGGGTTACTTGTGCATACTTTTGTATTTCTCCACACTTTTACTTTGGAAATTTGTAAAAAAAAAAAAAAAATATATGAAAAAATTGCACTTGACCTTTTGCACATGTCTTTACCTCCCATAAAGGGACTGGCTTAAAACTTATTTGAGAGGTATTCAAGAGTTATCCCAACGTCAAGATTTAGTAAACTATACATCTAATGTGTTTTAATAATAGAAGTTGCCAAAGAGGACATAATAAAAGAAAAATTAGTGCTGCAGCCTAGATGCCTAAAAGTTTCACAGACAGCCTTGTTTGTGCACCAGGTCTTCCTTCTGTGTGTGAGGAGAACTACAAAAGAACCCCAGAGCAAATGCACTGGGGCATGGGTTATCCTGGAGGATATTGGCCTTACAGCCAAACATTATTGGGGTATGTGAGCATTGTTTTCTTCTCTGTCTTGCTTCTTCCCCCTATCTGGTCAGTGTCAGGATCTGCGGTCAAATTAGGCACAAGAGATAAACAAGGTGGTGTAGTATTTCACTAAGTGGCGGAGTGGTTTGCAAAAACGAGACTTTTTAGAAGTGTAATAGGAGTTATGCCAAACAAATGTAAATATCTCTAAAAGTATATCAGTTACACATAAAACAAAATCTGGTCAGATCCACCACGGCTGCATAATGAAGTTAGTGAAGTTGTGTGGAATTGTTAAGGAGGTATGGAGAAACAACACAATGATTTGTAAGTAGTAAGATTTGTTTTAGTTTCTGTTCTAAGGGAGGCATACACATTAGGAAAAAATATTGAGGTATGCATTTTAATGGAAGGAATAGGAAGCTTACAAAAGGACCCCAGAGCAAATGCCACTGATGTATGTGTTATCCCGAATGATACTGGCCAGACAGCCAAATTCTAAAGAAAACACAATTGCACATATCCCAATAATGCAAAGCATCAAGGGAAACATATGCAAATCCCCATGATGGTACAGAAGGTGGCAGTACATGAAAAAGTAATGGCTGGCATATGTTCAGCCTTGGGATTATTTACAGTTGTTTTTATTTTTTAAGAGAAACAGGGTTTTTGTCCATGAGGTGATGTAAGTTATATTTAAGTAATGTGTTGATGTCAGGAAGTCAGGTGCAATGATGATGGACTGTTAGAGAAAACGTGATATTAACTTTCAGAGGGGGTCACTTTTGATAAGGGCAAGGTAGTTATGCTTGTGATAATGGGAATATTAGGAAAGTATAAGGTCTACGCAGAAGTGGAGCACAAATATGCACAGTTTCATAAGTATGTGTTCAGAGTGCAGGCAAGTGTGATAAGCAAGTTTGTTTTAGAAATAGGTATAAATAGTGATACATGCAATTAATAGAAAGACAGTTAATTACATAGACATATAGATAGAGAGAGACACACACACACACAGAGACAGGCAGAATAGGAATGGCAGTGAAGTACTGAAGTGACGCCAACCCAACCCCCACCCCCCAGACATGGACAGGCATTGGGGTGTGCCTTTGGGTCACTGCCCATAACGCTCACGCCATTTCACCCCACCCTACCCTGCAGACACAGACAACAGTCGAGGTGTGCCTTGGGGTTTTCAAACTTTACACGCAACCCATTCCACAAGGTAATATGCTGAAATGGGTACAGTATACGAGAATGGAGTGAACTTTGGGGCTGAAGAGTCAAAGGCACACCTCGCTACCTGTCACTGGCTGCAGGGTTGGGATGGGGGTGGAACGGCGTGAGCATTATTGTTGACAATCCCAAGTCACACCCCTGATGCCCGTCAGTCCCTACAGTGCAGGGTGTTATGGTCAGGAACCCTAATGCCCTGGGTGTTTCTTGGTATTTTCACTCCAAGTTTTCAGTATGGACTTTTTGTGACCCCACCGCATAAACAGTGACACTATCAGTTCATTAGCCGAAAGGGTATTTTGTGCAACAACTGTGCCATTTGGCACCACAGGTGCAAACACACATTTTGAACAGGATGTAAAAAATGACAGCTGTACATTTCTTGCTTCAGTAACTGAGGTGCTCAGCATATGTGTTGCATAACCTGCTTATTGACATTTTATATCTGTTATGCAATATACCGCTGCTATATCTGGGAAAGTACCTTTCCTAGGTTGCAAGAACAGCCTCAGAGGAACACACATACATACACACACAGCAGAACACATCTGCAAATTGATTAGATTGTCTACAAGCACTATCTTCTATGCAAGTTGGAGCATGGGGTGGGGGCTTAAGCTGGAGATCGGTTATGGTCTATGACATAACCACATGGTCAGAATATTAAATATTTTAAAATAAACATAAATGCAAAAGTAACTATTGTCACAAACCCACTCAGCAGGTCAGCCTTCTACTCCCAAAGTGCCAACCTCCGAGCGTAGTCTTGTGAACAGTTAACAGAACAAGGTAACCCTCTTGTCTGTTTTTGTGGATTCGAATCAACCTTTGGTCTCAAGTCTTGGAGGGATTCAAACTGCAGAACCTCTTGTTAACGTACCCAAGGTACAGGCTCAGATAATTCTGTCTTCGGGGGGCCAGATATCTTTGCCTACGGACACCTAACCAGGTGTACAGAAATGAACCCTTAAAAACTGTAATAAAAGACCTCAGATTTAAAACGCTTACCTTTTTCCAGTTTGGTATCACCATTCAAGCTTATGTACAGTGTCTGCTTTAATCATATATACACCACTTGTAAAATGAAAGAAACCAAAGACAGACCAAATAGGCTCTAAAAATAGAGTTTTACTCAAATAGATAAAAAATATGTAACACATAGAATACAGAACTATTATATCACAAGACATACAAATATATTAAAAGAACAATGCTTTAACAGTACAATTCCTACTACAGTACTTAGATTTTGTCTCTCTCTCAATACCTGCTTAAAGTGCTCACAGATGTTTCTTTGTCAGAGTCTAGATAAAAGTGTCTCTGAAGTAAAACAGAATATTGTCTAACAGCTGGCTTTGCCCACCTCTTTGCATGAGGTCACCTAGCTCCTCTCTGTCAGAATATATATAAAAAAATATATATATCTATATAAAAACAGGATGCCTTTTCCAAGTATTAAATTCTGCAACCTCAGCATAACTCATGTTCTTCAAATGACTCTCTTTGATCTATTATCAGTTTTCCCCTTTCCAGGACTTCAAAGCATGTTTTATGGCTTCGCACTAAAACTTCATACCCTGCTCTTCTTCTTCTAAGCGTTATACAAGTTTATGATCTATCTTGGCAGTTAGGTATCTTCTAGCCTGTAATTAGCTTCTTGCCTTCTATGTAACACCTGGTATCTAAAATCTGTGTGTGTTCTCACATGCTGTTTCAGCACTTCTCAAGAGAGACAGTCCATAACCTATTTTCATATTTTACGAAAAATTATACAATGATCAGAACCAGCTGTCCAAGTGTCACAATTATTTCAAGAAGAAAATGCAAACTGTGACACTTAACAGTTATAGGGTAAGTTAGCACATCTGGACTTATTTGCTGCTTATGTATCTCAATTGCTAAGGGGTCCTGACCATGTTCACCCTTCCTCAAGCCAAGCTAGCTACAATATGTCTAGCAATAACATGGATGGAAAAATTATGCCATATTTTCAATAAGAAGTTAGCATTTTAAAAAGACAGTGCTGTAGACTGAGAAGCAACTTGCGTAGGCGCATTCATCATGCTAGCCAAGATATGTTCTGGCTGCATTCTATAAGGCATAACCAGTGGGAGAAGTAGGGGAAAGGGATAGAAATCTAAAATAGAACCATTTAACCCATTTGTGATTTAAAGTTGCATGACAGTAATGCAGCTTCCAGAACTGGACACTATATTCCAAATGAGGCCTCACCAGTGATCTACCCAGTGACATCACCACCTCCTTCTTTCTGGTGGTAATACCTCTCCCTATGCACCACAGCATTCCACTGACTCTCCTCACAGCTTTGGTACATTGTTTAGCCACCTTTAGGACATCCAATATGATTACCCCAAAATCCCTTTCCATTTTGATGACCATCAGCCCCCCCCCCCCCCGGTAATCATTCCCTGGGTTCCTGCAACCCTTCCTTATTCAGCAGGCAGGTGTTCCCAGGGTGGAGGGAACTTGCATCCGGGAACAGGGAGGAGATACCTCATCATTTCTACCTTTCCTAGGTTGCAAGAACAGCCTCAGAGGAACACACACACACAGAGCAGAACACAGCTGTGAAATGATTAGATTGTCTACAAGCACTGCTTTCCATGCAAGACACAAGCAATTGAATCAAAAGCACACACACCAGAACACAGCAGCAAAATTATTACATTTGTCTACAAGCACCATCTTCTATGCAAGCTGGGGGGGGGGTTAAGGCTGGAGATCAGTTATGGTCTATGACATAACCACATGGTCAGAATATTAAATATCTTAAAATAAACATAAATACAAAAGTAACCATTTCAAGAAGAAAATGCAGACTGACATGTAACAGTTGTAGGGTAAGTTAGCACATCTGGACTTATTTGCTGCATATGAATCTCAATTGCTAAGGGGTCCTGACCATGTTAACCCTTCCTCAAGCCAAGCTAGCTACAGTATGTCTAGCAATAACATGAATGGAAAGATTATGCACATGAAAACATATTAATTATGCTGTACATACCCTAAGACTCAAAGTGTGCCTCCTTTGGCTGCTATGATGTCTGTGGTTAATTTGAAACAAAACACAATGTAACAAGACACTGGCCTCCACACGGAGCTATTAAACAATAGAGCAAACTGCACTCTGGGAAATTGCCAGGGACAAGATGCAATTAAAAAAAAAACCCTGAATAGCAGGTTCTAGGGTGTATAAAACCACCGGAATGTTAGAAAAAACTCCCCCTTCCCACTCATTCACAGGTGTCAATCAACTATCACAGACAAATGGCATCAGTGCTCACTGATGTGTTAACATCCTGTTTCTAGTGTCCCTGATAAAATAAAATAAAAAATACAGTTGAGATTTTTTTAAATGTCAGCTCTGATCAGAATAGCTTTTAAAATCACCAATTGTTTTCTTGTTCAATGTTTTCTAATAAATACTTCTCAAACTGAAAAGAAAAAATACACTTTATCATCAAAGCGCTATGTTTACCAAGTACTGTACCCATGATTAAAATAATTTGAACCCCCTTTCCAAAGAAATGTGCCCTCAAATGAAACTGCATGTTTAACTGTAAAAACAATTTAAAAATGTATTTCTAAATGCATTACTAACACCAATGCTTCATGATTAAAATAATTTGAACCCCTCCCCAAAAAATATGCCCTCACATGAAACTCGGAGGAGGTTGTGGAGTCAAAAACAGTGGTTGAATTCAAGCATGCATGGGACAGTCATAAGGCAATTCTACGGGGTGGGGGTAGAAAGAAGTAGGCTGCTGGTTAACTAGGATCTGCAGCTTATCCATTAGGTAGGGAAATGGGCAGACTGGGTGGGCCAAGCGGTCTTTATCTGCCGTCAAATTCTATGTTTCTATGCATGTTTAACTGTAAAGACAATTAAAAAATGTATTTCTAAATGCATTACTAACACCAATGCTTTCAAAGTTTTGAAACTACTAAAAGGACAAACTACATATACATATATATATATATATATATATATATATATATATATAACGCGTAGTGCTACCATAGTTAGGGTTGAGGACCATTACTATATTAAACCCAAAACTTTGCACCTTAATAACTTTGCAACCGTATGACAGATTTGGCTGAAATTTGGAATACAATCCAAGAACCATAGGCCTTGGCATCTACCAAGTTTCGTGCCAGTTGGATACACGGCCGCGGAGTTGTTGGATTTGCGCGACGCTTACGCTTTTCTGGAATTCTACGGTTAGCTGCATACAGGTCGCACGTGTTTATGCGACCGCCCGAAATCTTCAGGGAATGTGGGCCGGGTCCCCAATGTGCCTTCGAAGATTTGGTGAAAAAATATTAAACGGTTCAAAAGTTATTAAAAAAAAAAATTTCCCATTATAAGTCAATGGGAAAAGTTAAGAAAAAGTTCGACAGTGTCACAAATGCATTTTTACTTTCACAAATGGGCCTGTTACTTTCGCAAATCAGCCATTTTGTTTTCAGTTGGTGATCAGAAAAATGGTTGGCATTTAAATTTGGGACCCTCTAGCAACCTAATTATTTTTGTATTCACCTAGTCGGACCCTGAGGATGCTTGCCATGTCTTTATTTTGTGGTAAAACACCCCAGAAATATGTTTTTCAAATTTCTGGAAAAAGTACTTTCGCAAATTACTGTCATGCTCACGAAAGTGTCGAACTTTTTTGCGAAAGCTTTCACAAATTGCGACAGTAGTTTTCCATCTGTGGGAAAGTGACAGCGATTCTTTGGCATTGCTCTGCAAAAGAACCGTTGGGAGTTTTGGGCTGAAATTTGGAAGGAACAGAGCCGACATCTCACAGATGTGCCTTTCAGTGTTGTATTGAAAAAATATTACACGGTGGCAAAGTTACAGCACTCCAAAGTTGACGTTTTTTCCCATAGGATAACATTACGGCGCCCGAGACATTACAGAAATCCTTTGGATTCCTGCTGCAAAATAACGGTTTGGTCTTTTTTCCTGAAATTTGGAGGGAAGACAGCCAACAGCCCACAGATGTGCCTTTCAGTGGTTTGGTGAAAAATATTACAGGGCAAAGTTATGGCACTCTGAACTTCTCTTTTTTTCCCCATAGGATAACATTATGGGTTTCGCCGCGCATTTCAGGGCCCGTATCTCGGAAACGGTGCGAGATACGGACTTTTCGTTGGAAAATTTCTTAGCCAGGACAGTTGTAAATAATATGACTTTTAAATTTTTTTCTACATCATACGGTTCCTGAGATATAAGCTATTTAGTATTCCAAGCTCTCATTTTCTGCTCCGATACTCATTATTATGCATACATTATTTGTACTCACTGTCTTTCTCTATGCAGGTTTTGGGGAAAACCAGCCTGTGCATTTACATTACTGTTACTGTTGCCCTTTCTGCTTGCGGTTCCGTAACCGTTTCACTTACCGTTGACGTTTGCGTCACGGTGTGCGTTATCCTTGGCATTTTCATTTTCGGTTGCGTTCTGTAATTTTTGCCATTTGTGTCTACAGTACTGTTTCTCTTCTGTTTCAGTTTGCGCCACCATGCCCATTGAAATTTCCATTTGCAGGCACCATGTTACTATGTGACAACACATCACGTGGCAGACCGTTCCGCTCACGCCACCGTAGGCGTTACCCTTTCTGTTCTCATTCGCGCTTG
Organism: Neoceratodus forsteri; assembly: GCA_016271365.2. NCBI lineage: Eukaryota > Metazoa > Chordata > Ceratodontiformes > Ceratodontidae > Neoceratodus > Neoceratodus forsteri. The sequence goes on from CM057459.1 coordinate 319,776,022, forward strand.
CGTTACCATGTGCGCCACTGTTGCAGCTTCTGTTATGCGTTGCTGTTCCTGTTACTATGCCTCAAGACACCACGTGGCGGGAGCCGCCGGCCCTCCGCATTACATTCACTCACTACATTTCAAGCATTACTCAAAAGAAGGAATAGAGGCAAAATCTTTAATGCATAGTTAGTTAGAGTCGCTGTTGTTGAGATTTCGTTTGAGCCTTGCGCCACCTCAACTGGTACTGGGTGCATTGGTGTCGCCGGTCCCAAATCTCACCCCATTCTCCTATACTCTGCTGCTTTACACATGTGATAGGGTGAGAGTTAGGGCTGACGACCCCAATGCACACCCCAATGCCGGTTGGGGGGGTTGGCAGGGGGTCCAAGGGGGTTTTCAACCCTAACAGTGAATTTCCTCACTTTTGTCGCTGTGGAACAACCCTAACTAATGCATTAAACTGAGTTTTTTGCCTCTAATATATATATGTATAGAGATATATATAGATATATATTGAATATGGTAAACAAATATTGTTAATCCCAAAAGCTGAACTTTATGTTTTTAGTATATAAATGTTTAAGAAAAACCTGTGGCTCTTTCAACTTGAATCAAAACGCTGTGTCTATTGTTTTCCTTGGGAGCTGTAGTTTCACTCCTTAATTACTCTTTCCTTCTGAGGCCCCAGGTGGCTCTGATAATCATTTGTTCCAAGGGTTTGTAAGTCAATTTGAAGGCAATAAGTATCTTCTGTTCTATTCCTTAATAAAATGCAGGGGCTCTACAACTCGATCACTCCACAGACTTGTTCTGTTTGGTCCAGGTCCCAAACTAGTGTGCCTTGTTCCAACAAGATAGAGCCACCTCATGCCCCTCCCACATGAATAAAAAAAAATATGGGGGTGGATCTTTAGGAACTTCTCAGGTGGAGGTGGGGGTGGATCTTACTCCCCCCAAAAAACTAATGCTGCCTCCCACTACTCAAGTTCCAGTTCTTGTACCGCTCATTTAAGAAAGAAAATAGTGCCCTGCAACCATTGACTAACATGAAAGTGTATTTATTTGAGGGCGGAAAACATTTCTTGGAGGAGGGTAAGGCAGAGGAGACCATTTACACCTTCAGTCAGTTTCATGGACAGAAAACATGACATCACTGCTTTTGTACATGCAAAACATCGGCAGACCGTTAAAAGCAGTATGAAACCTGTTCAGGACAAAAAGACCTTTCCAATGAGCATGTTTATTAAGCTGCACTAATTATAATTTTTAAACTATGGCCATCTGATTACCTGAATTTTAATTTTTCTTCTCAATTTTCACCTTTTGGATGGCTATATTTAAAAAGCTAATGAATTCAGATTAGTGACTACCCTCATTTGAAAAGTAGTTTTGTCCTGAACAACTTTCATGTTGGTTGTATACTGGTAATTTGTATACCTTCCAAGGTAAAAAAATGAGGTCATTTGGAAGACCATATTTTACAAAATATAAAGAACTCAGATTAGTGACTACCCTCATGTGAAAGGTCTTTTTGCCTGAACAACTTTCACGCTGGTTGTTGTTGTGTACCTTGAATACTTTTAAAGGTATTTAAATTTGTCTGGAATGTGTGTACATTTGCTCTGAGAGAGAGGCAGCTTGGAGTTCTGTGTCCAACATTCTAAACTGAAAGAAGAAAGTATTTCTTTAACTGCCATAGTGATTTGTACTTATGGAAGGATACAATGAAAAGTCAAAAAATGTATTCCATGGTATGCCATTTTTCTAGCTAAAGCAAAATGGCTGTAGGTTCCGTCCACAGCCATAAAAAGAAGAAAGAAGACAACTCCATAGCACTGAGCAGCGGGGTACCATTCTGACACATTGGCGACAGGGATCTCCCCGAACCCAAGATGTCAGGAGCAGATAGCAGTCAGCAGGGAAAGCTCAAAGCTTCCATCTCAGACACTCTCTTCCTAGAGTGGGTGACTGTCACAAACTGCATAGGAAGTGGCACCTGACAGAGATGTGGTGCGATGCCCTAGGGGATGTTGGTTGCCACAGATTGCCTGCCGCCCCTACAGTATCAGTGTGTGTGTGTGTGTGTGTGTGTGTGTGTGTGTGTACATGCAAACATAGCTGAGGGTGGTGGGCGGGACTTTAACAGGGAGGAAGAACACTCTATGGCTTGCAGCAACCTCAAACAGTAGGTCTGATCACTGCCCATGCCTTACAAGCATGTAGGAACAACTGTTCCCTCCCCACCAGCAACAGTTTATCCAAAGTGATTTTGACCATACCCAGTATGCCAAGGGGGGGGCGCAAAGACTAAAGGAGCAACTGTGAGGCAGTGGTGTCTGTATGGGAGGTGGCTCCAGCTAAGTACCATAGTCTTTGGGCAAGAGATGGTGAAGAGACCTCCAGGCCCTGAGGTGAGCACAATTAAGGAGAAATACAAATGAGTGTGCACACACACACCTGCTTGGAAAAATTTATTTGGAAAGCATACATCAGAAAATCTGGAATATTACCTGTATTCCTGGATGGCTATATATAAAAGTTTTAGTTGAAAAGTCAAATAAAAGGGTACTCAACTCAGGCCAAATTTGTATCATTATCCTGTGCAGTTCAAGGTGCTACCTGTAAAAAGCAGTGGGCACACTTTTAATAATTTCCTCAAAATTACAGTGCACATAAATATATGACATTTTATAACATGGGTTGGAGAAAACGAGGAATACAACTGGTGGAGTCGCTCTGCGTGTCTGTGGATTCAGCATTAATTGATGGTTCTGCGGAGCGATTCTGGAGATGTGGAGCAGAGTCTCCTTCTCGCTAGAGCAAATAAAAGTGTGCTGGCAGCCATTTAAAATGCTGAGCGAGCAAGGGGGAGTGCGGTATGTGTCCTTTTCCAGCACTGTGTGTTAATACCAGTATACGTGGGCAGCAGCATTTGTCGACCTGTGGTGTGGAGTGAGACCAAGGTGACAACCCTCTCGTGTGGATGGCCTGCTACCCCCATTTTCCAACAGAGTCGTCCCGAAGCAGTTGTCTCCCAAAGTGTAGTGCCATGTGGCTTCACACAGCAAGAAACAAAAGTGCATCCCGATCGTGGTACACAAGTGAGGGACAATAAAGCAGAAGACTTCCAACTGTCCCGCCCTTGTTAAGATTTTGTTGTTCCCCATCCCTGGCAGAGAGTCAGAGAAGCAAACACATGAGTTAACCTCCCCTACAGTGGTAATGTCTCCCCCCCAGCACCACCACAATCAGCAGTCCGGGAAGGGAGTGCAAGCACAGTAGGTGCACATATGGTCACTTCAGAGAAAGAGAGGCCGCCCCCCCCTGGCCAACACTGTCTGATCCCAGTCCTTCGCTCACCAACAGCAGGACATGTAGGTCTTGGCAGGTGGGTTTCTGTGAAGTGCCATGCAGTGGTGACCAGTGTCTTCTCCCCCCCCCGGCCCTCTGTGCAGTAATGCTCACCCCCACCCCGCATCACCACCACAATCAGCAGTCAAGGAAGGGATGTCTGCTGCGCCCATAGGTAATGAAGAGAGAGAGAGAGACACACACATGAGAGCGAGAGAGAGAGAGGCCTCCCACCTCCCTCACCCTGCAGAGCTGTGATTATTGTCCCATAGTGGGTTGGACAGTGCTAGCCAAAGGAGAAACAGAAAGTGCTGAGTTGTGCATGTCCTGTAAGAGCTAGCAGTGGGAAGTGTGCATAGTACCTATCTTGGCTGCCTCAACCATGCACCAGTGATAGCGAGTGAGAGAAACACTGACAGGCAGATCATGACATATGCAGTGTCCTCTCTTTGTCTTTGCGGCCCGTGTTGTGGAATGGGGATGCCACAGGAGACAGCGGCACAGAGAAGGCTGCCACCTATCCGATTTGTCCGGTTCTCTGGTGTCCTCCCTGTTTTTCCCTGAAGGTGTTCAGCAGATTGTGCTGCCACGCAGCTTGTCCCAATGGCGCAGTCAGGTGAGAGAGTGAATGGAACGAGTGGCAGAGACAGAGCAGTGAGAGTCAGAGAGAAAGAGAGATTGAGCTCCTGCAGCGGGCAAAATGCCAATTGGTGTCAAGCTGAAATATAAGAACTGCACAGTACTGTAAGGTCTGGTAACAGTTAGTGGTAGTATTCTCAGATGTGCTGTGAGCAGCATACACAGGAAGTGTGGGAGAGGGAGAGCAATGTGGTAAAACACAGGAACTGCACAGGGAGAGAGACACTGGGGTACATGTGCAATGAGGTTTTAGGGGGAGCTACAGTTAAGGTTATGGGGAATGTACCAGACAGTGTTATGCACAAGAAATGTCAACTATCATGTCAGTGCTGTATGTGTGACATTTCTATGTGCATCACAGCAGTGCTATATGCATTATTTGTTATGGACTATTTTGCAAGGTGTCAGGATACACAACCTTTCTTGGCTTTTAAACAGAGGGTAAACCCCTTTCTGTGGGTTTTTCCTTCCCCATATAACCCATAAGTGCAATAACCCTGCAACCTCGTACCTCACAACACACCCGGGGTGTTGATTAATCCCCAATAACCGCATACCGTCTTGGGTTATTGCTTACATAATTGGTGCATCACTTATTTTAACATACAGCAGCAAGCTGGAAGCCTACAGCAACACAAAGACTAATCTGTTTTGTGGCTTCCTCAGCATAAATCATATATGTAGATTATGAATATTTTAACTTCATAATTTGTGTGTACTGCATATTTCAGGAAAATAAAATACTTCATCATAATCCTTAAACTGTAACTAAATAAACTGCATATGGTGGCAACCCAATTATCTGAACCACTCGGGAGACATCCAGTCAGTTCAGATAGTCAGGAGTTTGTAAGAACGGGGTTACACTGAGCTACCACACTGTTCAGCTAATGTTGTTAATACATACACTCTCCCACCCTATTACGGCAACATGAGAATGCAGTACTGCACTGTACCTCTCAAAACATGTACACAATCATCCTCTGATATGAAATCTAAACACCCTGTAAGAAAAAACAGTACCGTATGTCACAGCGTGTGGGAATAAACTTCAGACGAGGCAAATTTACAGGTCTGAAACACACCGTGGTGTGACATTTATTTTTCAAAAGTTTGAAAGATAATAAATGAAAATACAAACATTGCAAAGAAAACCACTACTTAGCATCAGTAGTTTCTCACATAATACAGTCCTGGATCTTAGAGCTCCTGAGACCCTTTTCATCTGCATTCAACAGCTTGTCTGAGGAGGCAGTAGAGCCTCTCTCCTCCTCTCTCAGGGCTGAGCCCCACTGGACTGAACTGAAGTGAACTCGGTGAAGAGGTTTTATATCTTTTGGTGGGGTCACCGGACTGAGCCCCTTCTAGTTACATGTCTGGATATGTTGTTTCAAAACCAAAGGGGGGGGGGTGTTTCAAGGGATTTCCTGTTTCAGTTAAAGTTACAGTGTATATCTCCACAGATATTGACTCTATATCTCTGATCCACAGTAACTAAGCACTTTTATACATAGAACCTTATACAGTAACAGGTTTCTAGTGAGAATTTATGAAAATACCTTAAGGATTTCTTATAACTGTACTAATGATGAAATTATTATTTTATATGGTTTCTGAATCCTTTTTTATTTAAAAAGGCTTTATTAACTGTATGTATTCCTATTTAAAATAGCCTTCATGCTTTTTGTACACAAAATGCACTTATGCACTTTAGACAACACCTCTCCGGGTGTTTGGCATCATTCTAGGGACTGGATGGATGGAAATGGAAAAACAAAGGTAAGAGAGAACTAGTAGGAAGTTTAGTAGGGATAGTAAAGAGCTACGCTAGTTGGCTAACCTAGGGTAAGGGGGAAAGAAGAAAAGCAAAGAGTAAAGCGTTAACTGTTGTGTAACAGACGTTTTGGTAGCTAGGAAATAAGGAGATAGAAAACTGGTTCATCAGTCACAGCTGAGGGTGTAGCATAACTACGCCACACACCTCCCTTTAGAGAAAAACAGTTCTCAAAACTATACTGTTTTTTCAAGAACCCCCTCTCAGTCATAAATATTCTATCAGGACAGTAGAATGGGGGTTGTTTGAAACTTTCTCTTACCCACTATGACAGCTTCACCCCAGGATCCCTTAATTCAGCAAATTTTAGTACTGTCCACCATACCAAGTTACTGCAATATGACAATACTTTCACAACATTACCCTGGGGCTGTCATACAATTCAGCACAGTATCCATCATCTGCGCTCTCAGAAGACTTCAGTCTGTAGTGACAGTCTACCCCCTATTTCACTCTGGTTACTACATCTCAGATATTTCATATGTAATATCAGGCACCCATCAATAGGCATCGTTTCAGCCCTGTGCACCCACTATTGTACCTTCATCAGTACATTAAAAAAAGAGGATGCAATACACAGCTGTTTTATGCTGCCTTCTAGCTTCCTCCATCTAGCTATCAAGGCGACCGTACAGGCCTATACCACAACTTTCTCCGGGGTGAGCTGTACCCAGCTCTAACCTCATTCTAACACAATGTTTCCACTCAGGGGCCCAATCATAGGTTCCACCCCATACCTAGATCCTCCATGACCCTAGGTTCCTCATTTTGTATCATACAGTATAGATATTTCTTTCATGTTATACATTTCTTGTAATCATTTCATTTATCCATTTCCCTTTCAAATATTTTTTGGTAGACAAGGATCCTTCTCATGCTGAACATCAACCAGCCTGTTCCTAACAGCCAAAACCTTTGGGGGTTCCTTTCAACCCTTATTTGTAACATACTAGGGGTTTCCTTTAGACCCTTACGCCGTTCTGGTACCCTCAACTGACTGTACTCAGCACCAACCTTAAAAGCTATATTCATTTTAAACATTACATGTTTCATACATTTTATGCCATATCACAGGGGGTTCAAAACATGCGAAAGTCCCTTCATCCACCATGGTATCTTCCCTGTTGCTTGTAGTCTTCACCCCAGTATGCATATGTCCTGAAACAGTCTTACCTGGGGCCTTCACCTTGTCGTCCTCCAAGTAGCTGCAGCCCAGAAAAATGGGCAACTACGGGATCTCAAAACTGGCTGGCAACAAAGGTTCCATCAGGAGGGTCCTTCTCCTGTAGAACCCATGGATTCTGGCCCCCTGCCTCCACCATGAAATCCTCCAGTTGGGAAGCTTCCATCAGCACCTGGCAGCAGTGCTCAGCCTCTCTCCAACGCTGGTCCACCTCCACGTTCCACCAAACTCCAATCGAGGCAATAGTTCCTCTACAGTTCTCCTCACCTGGGCTCAGGGATGCACACCAGTAAGCCCCCCCTCCTTCAATTGATCCTTGCCATCCACAAGATCCTGGAGGTATGCCATCCTGCTCTTTGCCCCCTATGTCTGGACATCAGGGCTGGTATCTGGGAACTGGTCCCTCCCTTGTTTCTCTGGACAACCAGTACTATCCCACTTCTAAAACCAAGTTTGTCACAGTGTGTGGGAATAAACATCAGACAAGGCAAATTTACAGGTTTAAAACACACTGTGGTGTGATATAAACAGATTACTCACCTGTAACAGTAGTTCTATGAGTGGTATATGTTGTTCATCCACACTTATTGGCATGTCCCTTTCCCTTTAAGGATTGCCGGAAGGTCTTCAAGCTGGCTCCTCCCACCTGGGTGGTATATGCCTCGACTCCACCCCATGACATCAGATCTTAGCCCGCTAGAAGCCAGGTGTTATGCATCCGTAGCCGGGGAGGTCAGGTGGGTCCATGTGGATCAACAACATATACCACTCCTAGGACTACTGTTACAGGTGAGTAACCTGCTTTTCTAGGATTGTGGATATGTTGTTCATCCACACTTCTTGGCAGACTCCTAGCAGTTCTCTGGGAGGAGGGAGGCAAGGCGCACCCACCCCCCAAATGATACTCACTTGGGGAAAAGAGATTGAAGAACTGAGGCCCCAAAACCAACATCCCGGCGTGACTCAAGGTCAATGTGGTAATGAAGGTGTTTGAGGACTTCCAGGTAGCAGCCCGACAAATTTCCTGGATAGGGATGTCCCTGGAAGCAGCCACCGATGCAGCGTTATGGCAGGTAGAATGAGCTCTTATCCCTCGGGGGAGGCTCCATGCCCGCCAACTCATAGCACAGACTTATGCACAATGTAATCCACTTTGTAATAATCTGTTCTGCTGAAGATCTGCCAGAAGTGGCTTCAGCATGGGTGACAAACAGCTGGTGAACCTCTTCCCGAATTTCCGCCGTCCCCTCCTTATAATAAGAGAGCTCATCTCGGGTCCAAGGTATGGAGCCTGTATTCGGCCTCCGAGGTGTAATTAGAGTAGTATACTGGCAGAGTTAACACCTGGTTAAGGTGAAACTCTGACACCACCTTCGGAAGGAATTTCGGGTGGAGGCGCAGGACAGACTTGTCCCTGTGGAAGACCAGATAAGGGGAGTCCACCGAGAGCGCCTGGAGCTCCTCTGTCCTGGTAGACGTGATAGCCACCAGGAAGGCCGTCTTCCATGACAACTATGACAATGCACACTTGTGCATTGGTTCGAATGGCTTGCCCATGAGCTTTGCCAGTACCAGCAGTAGATCCCATGGAGGTGGAGGTTCATGCACCGGAGGGGATATGTGACCCAGGCCTTTGAAAAAGTGCCCCACCACTGTCTCCTGCACCGTCGGCTGACCAGTCCATGCACGACAAGCAGAGATGGCTGCAAGGTGCACCCTAAGCGTCAATGACCGAAGACCCCCTTTGGACAAAGACCAAAGGTAGTAAAGAATGTCAGCCACTGGACAGGACAAAGGGTCCAGACCCTTGCCCTGACACCAAATGGAAAACCTTTTCCATTTGAAGACATAACATTTCCTTGTCGATTCCTTTCTGGATTCCTCCACCACGGTGATGACATCCTCAGAAAGACCCAAAGCCTGGAAATCTAGCCGCTCAGGTACCAGGCTGTGAGGTGCAGGGATTGAAGGTCTAGATGGTATACCTTCCCCTGACTGAAAGAGATCAGGCTCGGGTGTGCTGGAAGCTGCTCCTTGGGCCTGCAGCTGAGGCTGAGGAGATCGGATACCAGAACTGGCGTGGCCAGTCTTGGGCTACCAGAATCACCTTCGCCTTTGCCCTCTTTTTTTTTTTTTTTTTTGCAATTTTCTGTTTATTAGTTTTGTACATAAATTATAACACAATTTCCTGTAAGAGATTAGCAAATTACAAGGAAATATATTGAAAACAACAGTAGATATCTCTCACTTCTGGTACAGTGGGGGGTAAAGAAACAACAGCAATTATCTGCTTAAAGTCCATAAAAGTTCATAGGAAATGTCAGCCGCTTCATGGCTAAGGTCAAAGTCCTTGAAAAGAAAGGGAGAGGGTAGTGAACCTGCACTAACTTAAACGTGCCATGAACCTTTATATAAAGATAGGTTACACTTGAAATCGGTCCCCACCATCTCCGCCCGTCCCTCCTCATAGCCACTCAAAAAAAATAAATTTTTATATTTAGCGGTATCTGAACCTTGATCTGGGCAAAACCATAGAAATTATTAAAGTAAGATATGAGCAATACAACAATACTGAATACTACTACAAGAGTATTAGGGAACATTCATAAATGAAAATAAGTAATGAGTTTTTGAGACTCCCTCTACCCTTGTCCCCGACTGATTCCCTGCTCATATAAAAAAAAATCTCAAGACCTCCGAACATACTCTTCCCTTGTAAACATTTAATTAGATACTAAACATTAGACAGGCTAAGAACCAAAAATATAAAAGAGTCACTCAATCCTCTTCATAGTCAGAGTTCTCCCGAACTGCTTCTCGTGGTGGCTGGGCCTGAAACTCTTTCTCCGTCTTCTCGACCCACCGACCTGCATCTTGTGGATCACTGAATTGCCACATCTTCCCTCCATATGTTACTCCAAGTCTCGCCGGCAGCATGAACGAGTGAACTATCCCCAAATGTCGAAGCCTCCGTCGAACAGCATCAAATTGCTTGTGACGAGCACGGGTCTGGAGCGAGGTCAGGAAACAATTTTACATCTTGCCATGAACATTGAGTGGGTAGGTCATGCTGCCCCCTATTAATGCATCTCGACTTCTGGCCCAGTCGCTTTTAGCAGCACAGTGCGAGGCAAATTGAGGTCTGTAGATTGAATTCTAGGCCTAATACGATATGCTTGACGTAGTTCCATCCACTCAAAGTGCTCGTAATACCAAGATTCTCCGCCAGCCAAGTTTTTAATATGAAAGGAGATCTGCCCTCAGATCCTCCGGAAGGCCAACGATACGCATATTCCCTGCCCGCATAGCTTTCCACCACTTCCAGTCTGCCTCGGAGTTGCTGATTTTCTTTCACTACCTGGGCCACAGTAGTTTTGCGCAGACAGGGATCTCTTATCCGCTTCTAACACTGATGCGGTCAACGCTTTAATCGCTGCATCCTGTGACTCTAGCCTCCTCAGCGTTTTTCTTTTTATTGTCCATTGCCCTCACTGAGTCCAAAACAGTTTGCCAGGGAGGTTCCTTTCAGTGTTGATATAGCAGGTCGATCCGTAGTTCCATTCCCCTGCTCGGCACTTCACATGCTCCCACAGGCCGCTGTATTCTTGAAGCTGGGGATGTGTATTTTTCGTTCGCCCCATAATGTATTTGGTATCGTTGAGCAGCGGAGATCTTGGGGATTCTGTAGATTTCATCCAAACGTCAATTCAGAGCCCTTAAAATATTTTTTATTGGCAAAAAGGAGCAAAACGACACGGAGCTGTGAAGAACACGTCCTGCCCCGAAGCTGGCTCTCTGGCGCCCCCGCCTTGTCCCTCTTCACCTTGAGGAGCACCTTGCGGATCAAGGAAAATGGAGGGGAGGTGCAGAAGAGGCCTGAGGTCCACGGCCTCGAGAAGGCCCTGCAGCAAGCCCTGCTGAGGGGGGTGGGCATGAAACAGTCTCAGCTTGGTGTTGTCTCTGGAGGCAAACAGTTCCACCATCGGTTTGCCCCAGTGGGCGAACAGGCTGTAAGCTACCTCTGGATGGAGGGACCACTCGTGGGATTTCTCGCCTAAGCAGCTGAGAGCATCCGCCAGATGGTTTGAGGCTCCTGCCACATGAATGGCTAGGGTATCTGCCTCCAGATGGCTGGTGAGGGTCCAGATGCGGAGTGCCACCCTGCAAAGCAGATGGGAATGAGTGCAGCCCTGTTTGTTGAGGTAGTACATGGTCGTGGTACTGTCTGTCTGGACTTGAACCACTTGACCCCAGAGCTGAAGAGCGAAAGCTGACAGTGCCAGTCTGACTGCTCTGAACTCCAACAGGTTGATGTGGTATAGGGACACCTCGAGGGTTAAGAACCTGTGGGCCCTTTTGTCCCCCATGTGGGCTCCCCAGCCCATGAGAGAGGCATCAGTCATCAGGATGGCCGTCAGCTCGGGGCTGACAAACGGGATCCCTTCCTGCAACCGGTGTGGGCAGTCCACCATTGGAGAGTGTCCCACATCTTCTGGATTACAGTGATCAGCTGGTCAAAATGACCGTGATGCTAAGTCCACTGGGCAGCCAGCTCCCATTGGAGGGGAGTATGTGCCACCGAGCCCAACAGACCACGGAGGTGCACGCTGCCATGTAACCCAGAAGACGCAGAAAGTCCTGGGCAGGGCGCAATTGCCCAACCAGAAATGACTGGGCAAAAGAGGAGAGAACCTCTGCCCTGTCCACCAGAAGCTGAGCTCTGGCTTGACGAGAGTCGAGCTATGCCCAGATGAAGCACATCACCTGGGAAGGCATGAGTTCCAACCTGGCCTCGTTGATCAGGAGGCCGAGTTGGGAGCAGGTCTGGAGGGCCAGGTCCCTGGACCTCTCCACCTCCTGCTGGGTGAGACTTGCTAAGAGCCAATCGTCAAGGTAGGGGTAAATTCTGACCCCTCGACACCTGAGATGGGCTGCCACCACTGCAATGCATTTGGTGAAGACCCGTGGGGCCGATGACAGGCCTAACGGCATGGTTCGGAACTCATATAGGGTCCCTTCGGTTCTGAAGTGGAGGAACCGCCAATGAGACGGACGGATTGGGATGTGAAAGAATGCATCCTGCAGATCCAGTGAACAGAACCATGTGTTTCTCTCCAAGGATGGTATGTTCTGGGACAGAGGGACCATCAGAAAGGTGCGTAACTTGAGATACTGATTCAGGTAGTGAAGATCTAGAATGGGGCGCCAGCCCTTCCCCGTCCACTTAGGAACCAGGAAGTACCTGGAGACAAAGCCTGGGTCTGCTGGAGAATCCACCACTGGAGCTACTGCCTCTTTGAGGAGGAGCTGAGCGATGTCGTCTCGGACAGCTGACTGAGTAAGGGCAGATACTCTTTCCTCCTGTGGGGTGCGGATTCAGCCTGGAGGGTACTGCTTGAATTCCAGAGGCAGTGCCTGACCAACCAGCTTCAAGACCCACCTATCCATGGTGATAACAGGCCAAGCGGAAAGGAAATGGTGGAGCCGGCCCGCCGCGGGAGGACCCAGAGCTGGTGTGATGGGAGACGGGGTGGCAGCCCCCGCCCTGTCACTGAGCAGGCTTGGAGGAGGAAGATCCAGGACCTGAACCTCGGCCTCCTTTACGGACCTGGGAGGGCCTGGGCTTGGGCTGGGGCCGCCAAGCTTGAGCCTGCTGCTCCCTCCTTGAAAGAAGAGTTGCTGGGCCACAGGGGAAGAATGCAAAAAAGGCTTCCTCTTCTTCTGCTGCTTCTTACTCGAAGAACCTTTAGCAGATGTGGCATCCAAGGTGGCAGTGGACTGCTCAATACAGTGAAGGTGACCACCCACACCTGGGCCGAAAAGATTGGTGCCCAGGAAAGACACATCAGCTAATTTGTGCAGAGTATCTGCTGGGAAAGAGGACAGTCTCAGCCAAGCCCTGTGGCGAAAGGCAACTGCGGCTGCCAATGAGTGGACACAAGAATCCCCAATGTCCAGGGCCATATGAAGCTGCAGTTTGGCAACAGCCCAGCCCTGGTCCTGGACTTGCTTATCCGTGGGGAGATGTGGGAGGACTACATCTAAAGACCCAAGAGGGCATGGGAGAAGGTGCCATGATGACGGCCGAACTTGCCTGACGGAGGCCACATAGACCTTCCGAGCCAAATGATCCAAGTTTTTGGATTCCTTCTCAGGAAGTCGATCAGTGTCGGCAGAACTTCCTGTATGCCTGAACACAGAGGCAGTCACCAGGCTCTCGGCTGAAGGGTGCTCTGTGAACCCCGCAAGGAACCCCACGGGCACCGCATACTTGCAGGCCATGCAGGCAGATGGAGCTGGACAAGCGACAGGGTGCTGCCAAAGTTCTAAGGCTGGGCCAACTATGGCCTCGGCCACAGGAAATGCCTCCGTCGGGGTATCCCCTTTCTTGAGGATGTCCGTGAGAGGGTACTCTGCCTTTTTCTGGATGAGCTCCAGAGGCATCCCTGCAGACTCAGAAATGAGGTGAAGAATGCCCTGGAAAGATGAAGGACCTTCCTCTGTCTCAATCCCTCTGGCCGATTCGTCATCCCCTGGGTGAGAATGTAGGCCAGTCTTATCCGAATTCAAGGAATCTGGATACAACGGTCGGTCGCCCAGGTCACCTTCGACCTGCCAAGGGCGGTCCAGGGTGACGGTGACCGAAAGACGTGGGGAAGCCCAGTGTCTGGTCTAGCTTCCTTAGAAGGAGCCCCTCCCATAGGTTGCTTGGGCAGTGGTTCCACCACTATCGATGGAGAGACCGGTTTATGCTGAAGCGGAGGTTTCACTGGCTCCCTGGGCAGGGGAACCAACTTAATCGACTCTGAAGGAGTCAGTTTCGGCCTGTGAGGCAAAAGCCAAGTAATGGCTGGGGTAGAAGCTGGAGTCGGCTTGTGCATGGTCAAAATCAGCTGTTGCCACATGAGGTCCTCGTAGTGCTGGAATTTCCGCCAGAGCCTCTCCTCATCCGAGGAGGACAAGGATGACCGATGGTGTCACCTCTTTTTAGAGTGCTTGTGGCTCTTCCTCAGCCTGTCGGTTGACGGGGTCCTGGACCTCGATCGAGATCAGACAGGCCAATTCGGTCGCTCGGGAGACACCGGCAGGACCAGTGATTTCCCAGAGTCAGGGACCACTTCCTCGACGGTATTCCCAGCGGGCTGGGTCTCCTCATCAGGGAAAGAAAGGACCGGAGTCTGATTGAAAGAATCGTCGACCAGAGTCGGCGACAACGGGTCGATCAGATTGATAATTATTTCCACCACTTCGATCAACTGGCCAGATGGCAAAGACAAGAAGCCAGTGGCCAAAGAAGCAATCTCAACTGAAGTCGAGACTGCCGGTTTCTGGGACCAAGATCTCTCCTGATCCCAAGAACATCTTCGTCGAGATGAAGACGATCCCAGGTCCTTTTCCCGCTTAAGGGACCAAGAGGAGTGCGTGCCTACAGTAATCTCTCCCTTAGTTGGGAGAGACTGGCACAACTCTCAGAAAGAAGCCGAGAAAGTGGAGCCCAGGTTGAGCAGAACGAAGAAGCTCTGAGTGGAAGATTCACCGGCACGAGCCACTTCCTCCTCGAAGGCTTGCACACGTTCCAACTGCTCACTGGATCCCGCACCCGTGGAAACCACCCACCGAGCCTCCTTTGATTTCATTGGAGGGTTCTGTTTTTCCAGCCTCCCCAACTTCAGGCGTGCAAGACAGTCGTCGAGGACATTAGGGTGAAATGCAAGACAAAAATCACACTTCGAGGCGTCATGGTCGACACCCAAGCAATAGACGCATATGATGTGGGGATTGATGCACGATATCTTCTGGCCGCATGAACATCGGCGAAATCTGGGGGAAGACTTGTCTTCCATAATCAAAGATAAGGAGTCGTAATCGCTAATGCGAACCAGATGGATTTTCGGAATAATCAAAGGTATAGAAGCCAGGGCCTACAAAATGCGATAGCACGAGGAAGGCAACCTGAATCTTACAGCAGAAAGGAAGATCTGGCATCAAGGGGTGGAGCTGAGGGATATACCACCCGGGTGGGTGGGAGGAGAGAACCTGAAGACCTTCCAGCAATCCTTAAAGGGAACGGGACATGCCATTAAGTGTAGATGAACAACATATCCACGATCCTAGAATTATTTTTCAAAAGTTCAAAAAAATAATAAATGAAAACAAAACAGTTGCAAAGAAAATCACTAATTAACATCAGTAGTTTCTCACATATTACAGTCCTGTATCTTAGAGTTCCTAAGACCCTTTTAATCTGCATTCAATAGCTTGTCTACAGTAGCAGTAGAACCTCTCTCCTCTCTCTCAGGGATGAGCCCCACTGGACTGAATGGAAGTGAACTTAGTGAAGAGGTTTTATGCCTTTTGGTGGAGTCACCTGACTGAGCCCTTTCTGTTAACATGTCTGGACATGTTGTTTCAAAATTAAAGGGGAGGTTTATTTCAGGGGTCTTCCTGGTTCAGTTAAAGGTACAGTGTATATCTCATATCTCCACAGATATTGACCCTATATCTCTGATCCACAGTGACTGAGCACTTTTATAAAGCACCACATTCTTTTGTTCAGCAGGTTTATAGTGAGAATTTAATAAAAACACCTTTAGGATTTCTCATAACTGTATTAATCATGAAATTATTATTATTTTTTTTAAATTACTTTCTCTCTCTCCCTAGTACCTGCTGGCCCCGACCCTTTGGGACATCCATTGAGTCATCCTCCTACCTCGCACCCACCAGGACTCACCTCTCTTCCTCCATGGAGCTTTGGTTTTCCCCCCGAGCGGGGACGAGGTGGGGTCCATCGCCTCATAATCCTACATCTCATCAGGCTGAGATGGTGGCCCTGGTGAGTGGGGCACATCGAGCCGCGCTCTGGGAAGTCCGTCTTCCCAGAGCCAGCAGGTGTATTTTTCTCCCTCCCCACAGTGCGTAGCCCTGGTGACATCAATACAACAAGCGCCCACCTGCATTGTAAGAGGCCGCCATTCCTTTGCACCGGGGCTTGTAGTATTCTGAGCCTCTGCTCGGAGTCAGACAAGTGTTCAGCAGTGGCCGCAACCCTCCCCAGAGAAGGCGAGCTGTCATTGGACGCTCAAGCCTATCTCCCCGCGGCCAACCCACCGGCGACCTCAGTCATCTCCCAAACCCGGGTCACCGGCATGGAGGGAGGTATGGCATCCAGCGCCTCAACCCTCAGCACCACCGGGGCCGCTAAATTATTATTTTATATGGCTTCTGAATCCTTTTTATTTAAAAAGGCTTTATTAACTATTTTTATTTCTATTTAAAATAGCCTTCATGTTTTTTGTACACAAAATGCACTTGTGCACTTTACACAACACCTCTCTGTGTGTTTGGCATTATTCATAATCCAAGCAAAGGCCAATGGCACATTTATAAGGTAGAAAAAGAAATGGGCAGACTGGATGGGCCTTGAGGTCCTTATCTGCCGTCAACTTCTATGTTTCTATGTTTCTATTCCAGGGACTGGATGGATGGAAACAGAAAAGGAATGAAAAGAGATAACTATAGTAGGAAGTTTAGTAGGGATAGTAAAAAAACTACATTAGGTGGCCGACCTGAAAGGGGGGGGGGAGAAAAGTAAAGAGAAAAGCATTACCTGTTGTGCAACAGAAGTTTTGGTAGCTAGGAAATAAAGAGATAGAAAATGGTCCATCAGTCACAGCTGAGGGTGTAGCCTTACTCTGCCACACTGCTCCATAGATCAAAAAACAGGACCTTCACATGCTGCTTAGTGTGTTTTAAATACAGATGCTCTCCCACCCTACTAGACAACAAAAGAATACTGTAGCAAACAATCACACTCTGATCTGAGACCATCTTTTACATTTTTAAAGCTTGAGTGTGAACTATGCAAAAAGAACTTACATTTTAGCAAGATACAGCTCCACATTACAGGACCGAATGGTGTGATTACCAGCCGCTCTACAACCTCCCCAAATACCATGTAAAGAAAAAACCCAGTAATCCAGTAGACCAGAAGCAGGACTTGTTAATTTGCAATGTTAGTTACTTAACTCGCTTAACTTTACTTTTTTTCTACATGGTCATGATCTCAAAACTGGAAGCAGGCTACTCCATGCCACGAGCTGCGACATGCAGCTCTCCAGTACGCTATGCGATACTGACTCCCACTCACCACCCACATACCCAGTATCTCCAAATCAGTCCAAATCAATGCAGTAATTCTCACTTGCTGGACTGAGAATAAGACAACATTGGAAGTACAGTACAACCCCGATCTGTAACCCTGACCTGCAATGAAAAAAAACCGGCAACATAGTTCAGGTTCGCTAGATAGGGAGTTCTGGATGATCGGGGTTCATTAGATTGGGGTTGTACTGTATCTTAAAATCTGTAAAAGTTTCTGCAGAAAATTATTTCTTCTCATAGTTTTTTTTGATTAAAATTAGTAAGAACAAGTCATTAGGTAATGGGCAATGTAAGATTGAAATATAAGTATAAATTACTGAAGAGTTTCCTTTATCTATTGGGAACCCTAAACTGAATTCAGTTACAGCCTTTACTAGCTAGTTTATAGTTGAAATCACAAGTCCAACTGTTATGATGTTTTTACTGCATGTTCCACATATTTCATAATTAGAATGTGCAAGGGGCAGTAGTGAATTTTTTTAGTCATTACAAAATCTTTCTTGCAGTACATGTTATGATACGGATCTTCTAGTAATTACTGCAGTATTTAGGTAGGTAAACATGTAAACATAGTTTTACCTGAATAGCCCTGCTTTACTGGTGATGACAGTAAAAGTGTCATCGCCCGCCATTTGTTACAAACCTCCCTGTTTCACTTTGATAGCCATCTTGCTTGAGACATCCACTTCCTTGCCTCTGCAAGGGAATTAACTTACATTTTTATTGACTGGAAAAGGTCCTACTGGAGCCAAAATGATTGCCAGCAAAATCAGACACTGATAACTGTGTATATGAACTCCATGCAAAGGCTGCGAAACAAACAATGGCAAAAAACATTCTATTAAAATTCATTAGAAGCAGCAAAGATTAGCATCTGCCCTTTGAGACACTTCCTCCAAGTCTTACTTTATGCCAATGGCTGTGTACTCCTTTCTTTTCTGTTAAATAGGCAACCCCCCACCAAGTGCACGCCTCTTATAGTGCTCATTCTAGAAATGAAATTCAGTGGGTCCCAGAGCATGCTGAACCTACAGAACTCAATAACCTACAAGCTCAGACAGTGTCAGGAAGACCATGTGAGTAACCTTGAAAAAAAATGTCCACCTACTATGGCAATCACTGGGTAGTAGGGTAGGTATAAAATCAGGAAAGCTCTATAACTTAGCAGAGTTGGGGTCAATTCCACTAATTCAACTCAATTCACTTACCTCTTCAAATCCATCAGTTCCAATTCCAATACAATTTTGTGTTCCCAGTTCAAATTCAATTCAGATTCTTTCTCTCAAATTCCAATTCCAATTATATTAAATCAATGTGGTCAAATCCAAATAGTGGGCTGTATTCACCAAGCGATTTTAGGACAGGACTGGTTAAGGACAGTCTTTGAAACTATTGACAAAAGTCACAGAAGCTTTAAAATGACAAACTAGAAAGCCATGCAAAGGAAGATGTCGTTTTGCATTTTAAAGCTTCAATGAGTGTTGTGTGTAGTTTGAAAAACTGTCCTTAACCAGTCACCAAAACACTTGGTGAATACGCCCACTTGTCACAATCCATTAAATTCCCTAAGTTTGTATCAACAACACCCAACACAAGTTACGCATTTTGTCATATTTATTGTCACTTGTTACATCAGGAAGGAAGGACAAGGATAGCCATCACTTATCAAATCTGTTGCATCTGATCATCATTAGCTCTTCAAATTTTGCGTCACTTAAGTTGCATCATTCAGGTCTGAATATTTTGCCAGCAACACTAAAAAGTCTCTCTACAGGTGCAGATGAGGCAGGTATGGCGAGATGCTTGCAGGCTAGCTGGGATAAATAGGGGAAATCTGTTAGTTTTTCTTTCCAATATGCCAGAGGATCAGAGTCTTCTGGCAGACAGGGTTGACTCAGATAGTTCGAGATTTCAACATGTGCAAATGTGTTGGTGTTACTGCTGCCCATTTCAGCAGAACGGGAGGTCATGTATGAGAAGAGTTTGGTGCATTCTCTTAATGGAGGTGATGTAGCCATGTCAGCAGCTCTTGGCAGCAGGGAGGTCACCTCTTCAAACAGCAGCTCCTTCATGCTGTGCACGTCCTTGTCCTTGCACCAGTACAGCTTGAAGCGAGGATCCAGGCTTGCTGCCATCTTGAAATTCTCCATCCCCTCATACTTTGCAAGTCGTATCTCCAAGGATGACTGCATGGTTGATAGCATCTTGTTACTGTACTTCTCACTAATATGTGCCATTGCGTGATGTAAACCTCTGACACATGCAATGACATAGCTGGCAGTGATTATCCAGTCCCCCTGAATCTTCTCAGTGACCTCCTCAAAGGGCGCAAGAATTTCACTGAGTTCACCAATGATTTTCAGTTCATATGGTGTCAGCTTGCATCGGGTATTAAGCTCAGCTAGGACCTCTGTAGGGAATTTCAGAATGGACCTCAGCATTTTAAGCTGGCTATTCCACCTTGTGACATTTGACATCTGTAGTTTGCAGTGTCCCGCTAGTATCTCTGTGACTTTGTTGGATTTATGGCAGTGAGCAACTATTCTAGACACCTTTGCCATCACTGGTCTTAAAGGACCAGCCTGCTCAAGGGCATCACGAACAACCAGCTGAAGAGTGTGAGCAAAACAAGGGCTATGCACAGGTGGCAAATAATCCAGCTTGTCACTCACCTTCATCACTTCAATGGCAACATCCTCATCCTGGTCTTCATCACTGTCTTGGACATCTACTGGTGGGAATACAGTGAATGCCTTCAACATGTTGGCAGCATTGTCAGTCACTATGCCTGATACTTTAGCTGCAATGTTATAAAATGTCACAGTTTTCTCATACTGTCTGTAAATGTTCTCTGCAGTATGTGCACCCCTAAATCGGCGACAAGCCAACATGGTGGTCCCTAGTGAGTGGACAACAATGAAGTTGCTTGTGAATCCAATAAATGACTTCGTATCTCTACTAGACCACAGATCTATGGTGAGGTAAATGTTTTCTGCTTGCTGCATTCGATTCCTCAGTTTATCTTGGACACTGGAAGAGGGTTCAGGAAGTAGCTTCTGGCTGGCATGTTTCTTTCTGGGCATGGTGAAACGTGGTTCAGCTGTGCTGAGGATGGCACGAAATGCTGTGTTGTCTACCACAGACAAAGGCATGAGGTCTTCAGCAATGAAGCCAACGATTTTGCTGGTAAGCTTCTCCTGGCGAGGGTCTGTGGCTTCCCACTTCTTGGGGCCTGAGGTCTGGCAAGATTGATGAGACGACTCCCCAAAGACTTCAGGGTGTTTCATCTAAAACATTAACATGCAACTTACATTACTTGATCCATATTATAACCACACAGACAGCATTTGCACACAATATACTCTACTAGCATTAGAGGATTCTCTAGTTAAACAACATACTCATTGAACTGATCGATAAAATTATCGATCCATGTAGACGTGCAAGACAAAGAATTTCAATTTTAACTGTACT
Organism: Neoceratodus forsteri; assembly: GCA_016271365.2. Classification (NCBI taxonomy): domain Eukaryota; kingdom Metazoa; phylum Chordata; order Ceratodontiformes; family Ceratodontidae; genus Neoceratodus; species Neoceratodus forsteri. The sequence goes on from CM057459.1 coordinate 319,796,649, forward strand.
TACTTTGAGGTGCCTTATGAAATTAGAAGTAACTTTTATTGAGCCAGAGACAGAAGTTTCACAGTATTTGCATATAGCACGATAGTTCCCATTTGCGTTATATTCACTTGGCTCCCCAAAATGTTCAAAGACTGAATACTTTTTTGGCATAATGGCACTTGAGATCAACGGCAACTTCTAATTTGTCAGGCAAAGTTTGTGGTCAAACAGCAAGCAAAATAGGGTTTATTCCATTTCTCAGTTCCTCTTCCAGTCCAGGGTCATTCAGTCATCAGGGTTCTCCTTTCCAGTCCAGGTCCAAATCCAAGTAATCATTCAATACTCTTCAACACACCAAACTGTTCTCCAAATCCCAACACTCCTAGTCACTCTCCTTGTCTTTCCAAAGATGTACTCAACAAACAATGAGTGTAAGGCTGGCTCTTACACAGAGCTACAAGACAGGTGAGATTGTTCTAATTAATTAAAGAACAGGTGTGAGCATTCACATCACAACTGGATACTAATAGACTCACCTACATAGTTCCTCTGGATGAGGCAGTAGGTGTGCTAAGTTGCAATCAGCTCATCATTCATGACACCCATTACTGTGATTGTGTGATTTACATACAGGTGTGTTGACCACTGAGCCAGCCTCAATTAATCATTAGGGTTCGCTACCATGTGCTACCAGTGATTGACAGAACCAGTGCGTTGAACTAGTCAAAGTGATTTGCTCTCCACCATAAAGCACTTTGATCGGTTCAAATCAGTCAGTCATTAGAAACATAGACTTTGATGGCAGATAAGGACCGCTAGGCCCATCTAGTCTGCCCATTTCCCTACCTACAGGATAGGCCGCAGATCCTAGTTAACCAACAGCCTATTTCTTCCTACCCCCCCACAAGAATTGCCTTATGTCTGTCCCATGCATTCTTGAAATCTCCCACAGTTTTAGACCCCAAAACCTCCTCAGGAAGGCTGTTCCATGCATCCACTACCCTCTCTGTGAAATAATACTTCCTCACATTGCCCCTGAACCGCCTCCTTCTATCTTTAAATTGTGTCCCTTGTTCTTGTAAGTCTCTTTTTCTGAAAGATGCTACCCTCTTGGACTTTGTTGATTCCACTGAGGTACTTAAAAGTTTCTATCATGTCCCCTCTCCTTCTTTCCTCAAGGGTATACATATTAAGCTCCTTTAGTCTCTCCTCATACGGCTTCTCTTGCAGACCCTGCACCATTTTGTTGCCCTCCTCTGGACTACCTCTATCCTGTCTATGTCCTTGCGAGATGAGGTCTCCAGAACTGGACACAGTACTCCAGATGGGGTCTCACCAACTGTCTGTACAGAGGGATAACAACTTCTTGTTTTCTGCTGCTGATGCCTCTCCCTATACATCCCAGTATACCCCCAGCCCTCCCTACTGCCTTCTCACATTGACTGCTAACCTTAAGGTCATCTGATATGATTACCCCCAGGTCCCTTTCCTTTTTTGTTGTTGTTACTACCTCCCCACCCATTGTGTATTCTTCCCCTGGGTTCTTGTTTCCCAGGTGCATTATTTTGCACTTCTTTGCATTGAATCCTAGCTGCCATACTTCTGACCATTCCTCCAACCTTGCCAAGTCCCTTTTCATCCTTTCCACGCCTCTTTGTGTATCAACCCTGTTGCAGATCTTTGTGTCATCTGCAAAAAGGCATACTTTTCCTTCCAGTCCCTCTGCAATGTCACTGATGAAGACATTAAAAAGGACTGGACCCAATACTGAACCCTGCGGTACCCCACTAGTAACCCCTCTTTCTTCAGAGTGGACTCCATTTACAATTACCTTCTGTGTCCTGTTGTGCAGCCAATGTTTTACCCAGGCTACCACCCTGGGACCCACTCCCAGACTGGTTAATTTGACTATTAATCTTTTGTGTGGGACTGTGTCAAATGCCTTGCTAAAGTCTAGGTAGGCCATGTCCACAGCCCCTCTCTGGTCTACTACTTTGGTCACCCAGTCAAAGAAATCTATTAGATTCGTCTGACATGACCTTCCCGCTGTGAACCCATGCTGCCTTGGGTCCTGTGCCCCACTGGCCTCTAGGTACTCAACTATTCTTTCCTTCAGAAGTGACTCCATCACTTTCCCTACCACAGAGGTCAGACATGGTAGCTCACTTATGATGCCTCACTTGCCAAACACTAAGCCAGACTACACTATGAATGCTATTCCACAATTTAAAGCAAAGGTTTTGTGCTAAATAAATGTTATTTAAGGATTGGATTTCAAATTGAATTGATAATATGTCAAATTCAATTCAATTCCAATTCTATAGCTTTCGTTTTGTTTCAGATCCAATTCAATTCCAATTACCCACTTGATCACAGTTTTATTTGAATTGATTTATGAATTTCAATTAAATTCTGAATTGACCCCAACTCTGTAAATTAGTATGTTTGGATAGTTGTTGGTTCCCACTTATGAAACGGGGGTGGGCAATGGATTGGATGAACCTAGTGTCCCTTCAGACCTTAAACTACTATGTTACTACTGTATGTATGTTGCAAATTAGCCCACTGAGCTCCATAAAGGTGGTTAATTTTAAGACAAATGTAGGCCACTCAATGAATTTTTGAGAAAAAAAAATGGGAAAACTTTTATGGATGTAATTCTGCCTATACCCTGGCTGCAACCTGCTTACTGCCTTGCAAAAGTTGAAAGCAGAGAGGAGGGAGACAGAGACAGTTTAACTCCAGTTTTCTATGCTATAATTAAGCCTACAGCCACACCCTATCTGGGTGAGCACTACAAGGTAGTTTTGTTTTATCCCTGTTTTTGTGTGCTATAACTGAGCCTTACAGCTAGACCCCATCTGGGCGACCTCTATGACTTAAACTGGGCATCTACTTAGTATAGGTTTTAATGGAGATGGGATTTAGAGATGAGGCAGTCAGTTGTGCCAGCTGTGGGGTGCTCTTCTCTATGGACAGGCAGCTCAGCAGGAGCCCATCCCCCTCCCATACCCCCACTCTTCTAGGGACCCACCAATCGGGGGGGTGCAGAGTGGTGGGGAGGGGAAACAGGATCAACCACAAGGAGTTGTCCAGCCCCTCACCACCAAGATGGTGAATAGATCTGCACCCCAGAGGAGGTTCAGGTACCTGACTCTCTTGTGGAAGTCTTCAAGAATTTCATTGAGAAAGGACAAGGCAGCAATGTTGGCACCCAAGGGGAGCAAGTCTGCCAAGAGAGTCTTAGTCATGGGGGACTCAATGATTAGGGGGGTTGACAAAATAGTGGATGGGGGGTGGACAGGAGGAAGGATGGTCTGGTGCTTTCCTGGGGTATGTGCCATCCGGGATTTAGAGAGGACAGGGAACATAGTGGAGAGGGAATTAGGGGGCTTGGTACACCAAGTACCTATGACCTGGTGAACCATTCGGTGGAGATGGTGAGGTGGAACTTTCGTAGACTGGGGGAAAGACTGGCGGCACACTCGGCCTCCCAGGCCTTTTCAGAAGTGTGCAGGAAGGAGGGAGGTAACAGAGGAGTTTAATGGATGGCTTAAGGGATGGTGTAAGGATAAAGGGTATCACTTTGTGGGGGACTGGGGGGGACTTCTGGGACAGGAGGCTCTTCAAGAGTGACAGACTTCACCTGACAAGAGAGGAGGCCTGCACACTGGGGCAGAAGACTGACATCTATATCGGACATTTCCTATCTACAGCCGAAGGTAGCCTTTTCGAATGCATTGTGCAAGGAGTTTGCTCAGTTCTTCTCGGACAGGGTGTCTGCCATCAGGCAGGGGGTTCCGCCAGTGGACCAGAATCTGGCCGACAGTGGTCACCATGGGCGACCGGGGAGCACTCCGCCTGGCTGGGGTGAGTTTAGACTGGTGGAGGTGGCTGAGGTCAGTCAGATTGCCTCCAAGCTTCGGCACACCTTTTGTGAACTGGACCCGGTGCCAACTCATTTCTTAATGAGATGTGTTGACTCTGTCAGCCCGGTGTTTGCTTTGATTGTCCGGTGTTCCTTGTCAGAGGGGGTCTTTCCTGATGTCCTGATGTCCTGAAGGAGGCAATGGTGAGACCCCTTCTGAAAAAAAAAAACATTGTTGGACCCTGACGTCAAGGCAAATTACTGTCCTATCTCCAATCTCCCATTTTTGGGTAAGACTGTCGAGAAGGTGGTGGCGCTTCAGCTTGAGGTGCATCTCGTGGCCCATGATCTGTATGAGCTGCTCCAGTCTGGGTTTCATGCGAGGCACAGCACAGAAACTGTGCTAGTTCAGGTGCATAATGACCTCCTTAGGGCTAGAGATTGAGGGGAAGGGACAATACTTGTTCTCCTCGATCTCTCTTCAGCATTTGACACGGTGGACCATCGAGTGTTACTTGACCACCTAAGGGAATTCTGCGGACTCGACGGCACTGTTATCTGCTGGTTTGAGTCTTTTTTATCTAACAGGAGGCAGAGATTAGTGATGGGGAATTTCTCCTCCTCCCCTGACCACCTGTCGTGCAGAGTTTCCCAGGGTTCGATCTTGTTGCCAATGTTGTTTGCCGTGTACATGCTACCCCTGGTAGAGCTCATTAGTAAGTACAGTCTGGGTTTTTACTGCTGTGTTGGTAACACCCAGCTGTACCTTTCCTTTGCACCTGGAACATCTTGCACAGTGGAAGTGCTTAACAGCTGCCTTGCTGAAATCAATGACTGGATTGCCTCCAGCTGGTTGCGACTGAACCCCAGTAAGATGGAGGTACTGGTGGTGGAGTCGAACACAGGGTATGACAGGTTGGCCTCTGGTGCAGAGACAGGACTTTGTCTTGGCTCTGTACCACTGAAGGCCTCCTCTAGGCTGCGTGATCTGGGTGTTATTCTCGACAGCGATTTGACACTTGAGTTTCAGGTGGCGTCCATTGTCCATACCAGCTTTTATCATCTGAGGAATATCGCCAGGATAAAGCCCCTAGTTTCGCCACTGGACCTCCCCACTTTGGTGCATGCCTTTGTGACGTCCAGGCTTGACTACTGTAATGCACTCTATCTCAGGGTCTCAGGGGGTACCCTGCTCCGACTGCAGCTGGTGCAGAATGAGGCAGCGAGGCTGCTGACAGGACAGCCTAAATATTTTCATATTACTCCAGTGCTGCGTCAACTGCACTGGCTGCCGGTTAGGTGGAAGGTCCTCTTTAAGGTGGGTTTGCTCACCTTTAAGGCCCTACACGGCCTGGGCCCTGGCTACCTGAAGGACCTTTTTGCGCCTGCTGTCTCGGTCTGCTCCCTCCGCTCCTCCTCTAGGGGCCTCCTTGTGATTCCCAGGACGAGGTTAAGAACTGCTGGTGACAGAGCATTTAGTGTTGCCGCTCCCATCCTGTGGAATTCACTTCCTTTAGCAGTTAGGGAGGCCCCGTCTGTTGAGGTATTTAAGGCCCGCCTCAAGGCCTTCTTGTATAATCAGGCCTTCCCAGTCTATGTTTTATAATCCCTACCTGTCTTTAAAAAAAAAAAAGAATTGATGTTTAATTCAGTTTTAGTGATTCTAAATGCAGCTGAAGTTGAGGGTAGCAAATTTTGTTTTACCTGTTCGGAATATTTTATATAAGTGATTATTACTGTATTGTTTTCTATTTATATGACCAATGTACGGTGCCCAGTGCCTCTGGGATGGGCATCTTTTTAAATAAAACTTGCCTTGCCGTTTAAACTGACTGCTTGGGAGACTGGATAGTACAGTTACGTAAGAACTTACCATAACAGTAGATCTTCAAGAGAAGTTCTTGTAGCAGGCCACACCAGTAAGACTAAGTCGCCAGGCACTAGGACAATATGGAAAACCTCTAGCCAGCAGCCTACCATGGAGGACCACCCCTCGCCGATGCCAGTCAACTGACGGCAGCACAGTATACACAGGAGAGCAGTCCCCCACATCACCTCAGTTCTCCCACCAGAGACCCCGTACGGGCAGCTGAAGAAGAACCATAGAGGTTTCTCGAGAGCCAAAACAGCAGGCAAAAGAAGGTACACAGAGAAGGCACAGCAGGGGGAAGGAGGGAGGGAAAGCAGGGCCTGCAGCAAGAGCTTCTCTCGAAGATCTACTGTTAAGGTAAGTTTTTACGTAACTGTACTATCTTACTTTGAGGAAGGTTCTTGCAGCTGGACACACCAACAGGACAGAGTCCCAAGCAGTACCAGTTAACACCAGGATAACACCACCAGGAGGTGGACATGAAAGAAGAACTGCCAGGCCGAAATTGGCTCTACGCCTGGAGGTGATGTCCAGACTGTAATGCTTGGATGAAAGTGTGGACAGAACTCCAAGTGGCAGCTGCACAAATGTCCGCAGCAGAGACATTTCTGAAGTTAGTCGTGGAAGCAGCCATATCCCTGGTGGAATGGCCCTTGACTAATCCCAAAAGGGGCTTGTTGTACTTGAGGTAGCAGTAAACAATGCAATTAACTAACCACTTAGGCAAACACTGATTGGAAACTGGAGCGCCCTCTCTCTTTGGGGTAAATGAAACAAACAACTGATCAGTTCTCCTCAAAGACTTTGTGCGGTTAGTGTAATACCACAACATTCTGTGAACATCCAAAGTACAAAGCAAGGCCTCCTCCTGCTTAAAATACTCAGGAAAATAGACTGGAAGGTGGACGGATTGATTTAAACAAACCTCAGACACCACCTTAGGTAAAAACTTAGGATTAGTACACAAAGACACCCTGTCTTTGTGAAAAACCAAATAAGGCTCTTTACACATCAGAGCCTAGAGCTCGGAAATCCTGCAAGAAGAAGTAACAGCAACTAAAGAGAGCACTTTCCATGACAGAAAGCACAACTTGCAATTTGCAGCTCGTTCAAAGGGACCAAGTCCCGAATGGGAGGTTTCAGATGCAAAATGCCCCACAAGAATGTGCGGGACACATCAAGCTGAGCAACAGCTTTGCCCTCAATAGGTGCATGGTACACAGAGATGGCAGAAAGGTGCACCTTACGGAAAGAGTACCCCAGTCCTGAATCCAAAAGGGAAAGGAGGTACTCCAACACCCGATTCACCAGGCAGGTGAATGGATCCAAATGGCGAGCAGCAGCCCAAACGGAGAAGTGCTTCCATTTCATAGCATAAGTGGCCATGGTGGAGGGGTTTTCTGGCCACTGCCAGGACATCAGCAACCCTAGATGACACTCTAAAGTGGGCAATAGCTAGGTCTGCAGGAGCCACACATGGAGATGCAGGGACTTGAGTGCCCTGGTCCTGGGACAGCAAGCCTGTGCACAGTGGTAAGGGCAGCGGAGGTTCCACAGCTAGCTGTTAAAGCAGAGGAAATCAAATCTGGGATGGCCATAAGGGAGCTCAGAAGGGGCCCTCAAGGTCCACTGAGGGACTCACATGTGTACTTGGGCCATGGGGTCAGTGGCGACTGCCACCACCATGTGGCCCAGAAGGTGAAGAAAGGCCCTGGCTGGGACCTGCTGACTGGAGGAAACCAGCTGGGCCTGCGCCATCAGTCGCTCCACTCTGTTCTCAGGCAGAAAGGCCTTGCCCCAACTGGTGTCCAGGACTACCCTGATAGAATGGAGGTGCTGGCAAGGAGAGAGGTAGGACTTCATCAGGTTTATGGTGATTCCCAAGACCTGGAAAAGACTGAAGGTTGATTCCAGGGTGTGAGACAAATGTTCCCTGGTTGGGGCTGCAAGCAGCCAGTTGTCCAAGTAGGGGAAGACATAGAAGCCCTGCTTCTTCAATGCGGCAGCCACCACTGCCAGGCATTTGGTAAATACCCAGGGGGACGAGGGAAGGCCAAAAGGGAGGACCTGAAACTGATAATGGGTTCCCTGTAAGTGGAAATGGAGGAAGCGATGATGGGCAGGAAAGACCCAAATATGCAGGTAAGCATCCTGCATGTCCAGAGAACAGAGCCAGTCCTCCTGGTGCAACAGGGGTTAACAGTCCCTGAAGGGTGACCATCCTGAATCACTTGTACTCGATGTACAGATTCAGATGGCTCAAGTCCAGGATGGGCGGAAGATCCCCAGTCTTTTGGGGGATGAGGAAGAACTGGGAGTAAAACCCCCTTCCCCACAGAGACTGATGGACAGGGCTCTATGACTCTGTTTTTGAAGAACAGCCTAAATTTCCTCCCAAACCAGAGACAGGTGTGCTGGAGATAAAAAGAGCAGACAGAAGAATTTTTGGGTGGCCACTCTAGAAATTCCAGAGTGTAACTGTGAGATATGATCAGAGCACCCAACTGTCTGTGTTTTTTTTTCCCCTGGGTTCAGAACACACTTTATACAAAATAAAGTGGTTAGCAACGGATTACTCTCACCCTCCTGGTGAGCTTTTTTGTTAGGCTGTATTACATCCTTACCCAGGGTTGTATGTACCTACCCCCTTCCTCTAAGTCTACATATTATCTATCTTTCTATCCTACTTCCCCTCCCTGCCCCCCCCCCTCCCGAGAGGTCAATGCAGTCCACAAATAAATTTCTCCACATTGTATATTATGGTGGATCTTCATTTTTCCACAGTCTGGCAATAAATCTTCTTACATTTATTAATCCCGTGTTTACTATCTTCCGTAGGTGTCCCGAAGGGAGCTTTTGGTATTGGGTGGTTCCCAATAAAAACAGGTTACTCACCTGTAACAGTAGTTCTAGGAGTGGTATATGTTGTTCATCCACACTTCTTGGCCTTTCTCTTTAAATCAGCCAGAAAGTCTTCAAACTGGCTCCTCCCACCCACCCGGGTGGTATCACCCTCTGCTCTGTCCAATGACGCCAGATCTCAGCCTGCTGGAAGGCAGGTTTGTGCGTCCGCAGCTGGGGAGGTCGGATGGGTTTGTGTGGATGAACATATACCACTCCTAGAACTACTATTACAGGTGAATAACCTGTTTTTCTAGGATCGTGGATATGTTGTTCATCCACACTTCTTGGCAGACTCCTAGCAGTTCTCCGGGAGGAGGGAGGCAAGGTGCACACCCACTACTTGGAAACAGATTGGAGAACAGAGGCCCCAAAACCAGCATCCCGGCGTGACTCAAGGTCAATGTGGTAATGGGTAATGAAGGTGTTTGTTGTCGTCCAGATAGCATACCGATAGATTTCCTGGATAGGGATGTCACCGATGCAGTAGTATGGCGGGTAGAATGAGCTCTTATTCCTTTCGGAGGCTCCATGCCCGCCAACTCGTAGCACAGACTAATGCAAGATGTAATCCATCGAGCAATCATCTGCTTTGCTGCAGGTCTGCCAGAAGCAGCTTCAGCACTGGTGACAAACAGCTGGCGAACCTCTCTCCGAATCTCCGCCATTCTCTCCTTCTAACAGGAAAGAACTCATCTCAGGTCCAAAGTATGGAGCCTGTATTCGACCTCCGAGGTGTAATTGGGGTAGTACACCGGCAGAGTCAACACCTGGTTAAGGTGAAACTCTGGCACCACGTTCGGAAGGAATTTCAGGTGGGGGCGCAGGACAACCTTGTCCCTGTGGAAGACCAGAAAAGGGGAGTCCAACGAGAGCACCTGGAGCTCCCCTGTACTTCTGGCAGATGTGATAGCCACCAGGAAGGCCATCTTCCATGACAAATGTGACAACTCACACTTGTGCATCGGTTCGAATGGCTTGCCCACGAGCTTTGCCAGTACCAGCAGTAGATACCATGAAGGTGGAGGTTCACGCACCGGAAGGGATATGTGATCCAGGCCTTTGGAAAAGTGCCTGACCACTGTCTCCTGCATCAAAGTTGGCTGACCGGCCCACGCCCGGTAAGCAGAGATGGCTGCCAGGTGCACCCTAAGGGTCGATGACCGAAGACCCCCTTTGCACAGAGACCAAAGGTAGTCAAGAATGTTAGCCACTGGAGAGGACAGAGGGTCCAGGCCCTTGTCCCGACACCAAATAGAAAACCTTTTCCATTTGAAGGCATAACACTTCCTGGTTGACTCCTTCCTGGATACTTCCACTATTGTGTGGACATCCTCGGAGAGACCCAAAGCCTGGAACTCTAGCCGCTCAGGTACCAGGCTGTCAGGTGTAAGGATTGAAGGTCCAGATGGAATACCGTCCCCTGATTGAGTGAGATCAGGTCTGGGCATACTGGAAGCTGCTCCAGGGACCTGTTGCTGAGGCTGATGAGATCTGGGTACCAGAACTGGTGTGGCCAGTCTGGGGCTACCAGAATCACGTGCGCCTTGTCCCTCCTCACCTTGAGGAACACCCTGTGGGTCAAGAGAAATGGAGGGAAGGCGTAGAGGAGGCCTGGGGTCTATGGCCTCAAGAAGGCATCCCCTGCAGCGAGCCCTGCAGAGGGGGGCGGGCATGAAACAGCCTCAGCTTGGTGTTTTCCCAGGAAACAAACAGATCTACCAACGGTTTGCCCCAGTGGAAGAACAGACTGTAAGCTACCTCTGGATGGAGAAACCACTCATGGGATGTCTTGCCTATGCGGCTGAAAGCATCTGCCAGTTTATTTGAGGCTCCTGCCATGTGGATGGCTAGGAGATCCGCCTCCAGATGGCTCACGAGTGTCCAGCTGTGGAGCACTTCCCTGCAATGCAGACAGGAATGCATGCCGCCCTGTTTGTTGAGGTAGTACCTGGTCGTCGTGGTATTGTCCGTTTGGACTTGAACCACTTGACCCCAGAGCTGAGGAGCAAAAGCTGACAGTGCCAGTCTGACTGCTCTGCGCTCCAACAGGTTGATATGATAACGAGACTCCTCAGGGGTCCAGAATCCATGAGCCCTGTTGTCCCCCAAGTGGGCTCCCCAGCCCATGAGACAGGCATCAGTCATAAGGATAACCATCGGCTCAGGGCGGACAAATGGGATCCCTTCCTGCAACCGGTCTGGGATGGTCCACCACTGGAGAGCGCCCACATTTTCTGGGTCACAGTGATCAGCTGGTCAAAATGACCGTGGCACTGAGTCCACTGGGTGGCCAGCTCCCATTGGAGGGAGCGCATGTGCCACCGGACCCAACAGACCATGGAGGTGTATGCCGCCATGTAACCCAGAAGGTGCAGAAAGTCCCGGGCAGGGCGCAATTGCCCAACCAGAAATGATTGAGCAAAGGAAGAGAGAACCTCCGACCTGTCCGCCAGGAGCCGAGCTCTGGCTTGACGAGAGTCGAGCTCTGCCCCGATGAAGCACATCACCTGAGAAGGCACAAGCTCAGACTTGGCCTCAGTGATCAGGAAGCCGAGTTGGGAGCAGGTCTGGAGGGCCAGGTCCTTGAACCGCTCCATCTCCTGCTGAGTGGAACCTGCTAAGAGCCAATCGTCGAGGTAGGGGTAAATTCTGACACACACACACACACACACACACACACACACACACACACACACCCCGACACCTGAGGTGGGCTGCCACCACTGCAATGCATTTGGTGAAGACCCATGGGGCCGATGACAGGCTGAATGGCATGGCTCAGAACTCGTACAGGGTTCCCTTGGCTCTGAAATGGAGGAACCGCTGGTGGGACGGATGGATTGGGACGTGAAGAACGCGTCCTGGAGGTCCAGTGAGCAGAACCACATGTTTTATTCCAGGGATGGTATGATCTGAGACAGAGTGACCATCCGGAAGGTGCGTGACCTCAGATTCAGATCATGCAGATCTAGAATGGGGTGTCAGCCCCTGTCCGCATGGGAACCAGGAAGTACCTGGAAACGAAGCCTGGGTCTGCTGAAGGGTCTGCCACTGGAGCTACTGCCTCCTTGTGGAGCAGCTGAGCAATGTTGTCTCAAAGAGCCGACTAAGTGTGGGCAGATATCCTCTCCTCCCGTGGGGCATGGGCTCAGCTTGGAGGGTACTGCTCGAATTCCAGAGGCAGTCCCTGGCCAACCACTTCTAAGACCCACCTGTCCATGGTAACAGCGGACCAGGCGAAAGCAGTGGAGGAGCCGCCCCCATGGAGGACTCCAGAGTTGGCGGACGGGAGTAGGGGTGGCAGCCCCACTCTGTCATCACTGGGCTGGCTTGAGGCAGAGGGCTGTCCAGGCCTGAACCCCAATCCTCTACGGACCTGGGGGTCCGGCATGGGCTGAGGGCCAAGTTGAGCCTGCTGCTGCTGACCCCCCTTGAAAGGAGGACTGCTGGGCTGCAGGGGAAGAATGCTGAAAAGGCTTCTTCTTCTGTTGCTGCTTCTTGGGACCAGAAGAACCCTTAGCAGAAGTGGCATCCAAGGTGGCACTGGACTGCTCAATGCACTGAAGGTGACCAGCCACACCTGGGCCAAAAGAGATTGGTCCCCAGGAAAGACACATCAGCTAGTTTGTGCTGAGTATCCACCAGAAAGGAGGACAGCCTCAACCAAACCCTGCAGCAAGAGGCAACTGCGGCTGCCAATGAATGGGCACATGAGTCCCCGATGTCTAGAGCCATCTGGAGCTGTTTGGCAACAGCACGGCCTTGGTCCCGGACCTGCTTGACCATGGTCTGCAAGTCCATGGGGAGATGTGGGAGGACTTTGTCCAAGGACCCCAAAAGGGCATGGGAGAAATGTGCCATGACGACGACCGAGCTTGCCTGACGGACGCCTGGCGGTCATGAGGCTCTCGGCCGAAGGATGCTCTGTGAACCACACAAGGGACTTGTGGGCCATACGGGCAGATGGAGCCGGATAGGAGGCAGGGTGCTGCCAAAGTTCTAAGGCCGGGCCAACAATGGCCTCGGCCGCAGGAAAGGCTTCTGTCGAGGTATCCCCTCTCCTGAGGATGTCACGGAGCGGGTACTCCGCCTTTTTCTGGATAGGTTCCAGGGGCATCCCTGTGGACTCAGAGATGAGGCAAAGAATGCCCTGAAAGGATGAAGGAGCTTCCTCTGTCTCTATCCCACCAGCCGATTCATCATCCCTTGGATGTGAATAGAGGCCAGTTTCATCCAAATCCGATGGATCTGGATACCACGGTCGACCGCCCACATCACCCTCAACCTGCCGAGGGCGGTCAGGGGTGACAGTGACCGAGAGGCACCGGGGAAGCCCGGTGTCCAGTCAGGCTTCCTTAGAAGGAGCCCCTCCCACAGGCTGCTTGGGCGGCGGTCCACCAAAATTGGTGGAGAGACCGATTTAGATCGAATCCGGAGGTTTCACTGGCTCTGTGGGTGGAGGAACCAACTTAATCGGCTCCAGAGGAGTTGGCTTCTGCCTGGGAGGCGAAAGTCAAGTAATGGCTTGGGCAGAAGCCGGGTAGGCTTGTGCCAGGACAAAATCAGCTGTTGCCACATGAGGTCCTTGTAGAGCCGCTTCTCCTCATCCGGGGAGGATGAGGACGACCAATGGCATCATCTCTTTTTAGAGCGCTTATGGCCCTTTCTCAGCCTTTCGGATGAGGGGGTCCGAGACCTTGATCGAGATACACATTTACACAAGTTTCTGAGACTGATACTGTTTTATTTAGCCATATCCAGAGAAATACAGCAATTGTGCAGCAGCACACATACATTTCAGGAGCAGAGATAGGATGTCTGCCAAAGCAGACTGTGAATTTGTGAGTGTGATCCATCGTGAGTCGTGACAAATTAAATAATGAAACCCTGCCCCAGCATAAAAACTGGGACCGTATCTCCCTGAGTCTCTTAAATGTTCACTGCAGATGCAGGGCACACAACATAACGGCACAATAAATAGCGGGCAGAGTACAGAGCATCTCTGCAAAGCAGGGCACATTATCTTAGTCTTATTCTGTTCCAAATGTTCACTGCAGACGAAGCAGGGACTTAAGTAGGGCACATTAAATAAGTTCTGGTTCCCCCAATCTCTGCAAAGCAGGGCACAATACTTAGTCTCTTTTTCTGTTCCCAAATTGTTCACTGCATGTGGGCACATACTAGCAGGGCACACAGATCTCTGCAAAAAGCAGGGCACATTAACTTAGTCTTATTCTAAATCTAAGTCTAAATCAACCGGCTCAGCTCTTCAGAACTGTGGACAGGCTGTGCAACCCAGCCTGTCTCCAGCTCCGTCAAGCTTTTTCACAAAAGGAGTGTGATGAGATCACTCAGTTCTTTGTGAATAAGGTTGCCGAATTCAGATCAGAGATCCGCTTGACACACTCTAAGGGGGAGGCTGTTGGTCGGCGTCTGGCCATGGTACCCCCGGCCTCCTGGAGTTCCTCTGACCTGCCGATGTTTGAGAATATTATGCGGATCATCCAGAGGATGCGCCTTATGTGCTGTAGTTTAGATCTGGGTCCAACCTCCCTGATTTTGGGTTGTGTTGAGATCGTGGGCCCGTTTCTGGCTCAAATAATCTGGTGCTCCTTAGAATTGGGTGAGTTTCCTAGCTCCCTAAAGGAAACGGTGGTGACTCCCCTTTTGAAGAAGGTTTCTCTGGACCCAGATATTTTTGCCAACTACAGACTTATCTCTAACCTTCCCTTTATTGGGAAGGTTATTGAGAAGGCAGTGGCAAACCAGCTGGAGGACCATTTGACCATCCATAGTATCTATGAACCTCTCCAGTCTGGTTTTCGTAAGAGGCATAGTAGCGAGACTGCTCTGGTTTGGGTGCTCAATGATCTCTTGATGGCGAGAGATTAGAGAAACCATTCTATCTTGGTTCTCCTTGATCTCTCTTCAGCTTTTGACACTGTAGACCATGGGGTTTTGCTCAAGCGCCTGAGGTCCATCTGTGGACTGTCTAGTACAGTGCTCAGATGGTTTTCATCTTTTCTATCGGGGAGAACACAGAGAGTTGTGTCAGGCATTTTTTTCTCTGACCCTTTCTCGTTGCAGTGTGGTATTCCTCAGGGCTCGGTGCTTTCCCCCATGTTGTTTGCAGTGTACATGCTGCCCCTCGGAGACACTGTAAGACGGTATGGGCTGAGGTTTCACTGTTATGCTGATGATACCCAGCTCTACCTGTCTTTTGCCCCCGACCAGGTTAGTGCTTTCTAATAACTGCCTCACTGAAATCCATGACTGGATGAATTTGCACTGGTTAAAGTTGAACACCAGCAAGACCGAGGTTATGGTTGTGCACCTAGGTCATGAGATAGAGGGTTTGGGGTCTGACCAACCCTCTGGTTTATTTCTGGGGGAGGAGGGGGGATCAGATCCTTACCTCTGAATGGGTGCGTAACCTGGGAGTGGTACTCGACGACGGGCTGACCCTTCGTCATCAGGTGTCAGCAGTCGTTAAGTCTGCATTTTACCATCTTAAGAACATTGCCAGGGTGAAGCACCTTGTTCCATCCAGCGATTTACCTGTGTTGGTCCACACCTTTGTGACCTCACGCCTTGACTACTGCAACTCCCTGTACCTGGGGCTTTCTGGGGTTGATATCCGCCACTTGCAGCTAGTGCAGAATGCCGCTGTGAGGTTGTTGACAGGGGCATCCAGAAGGACACATATTACCCCTGTGCTGTGCAATCTGCACTGGGTGTCTATACAGTGGCGGATCACCTTTAAAGTAGGTCTTTTGACCTTCAAAACCCTGCACAAACTTGGCGCAGACTACCTGAAAGAGCTTCTGATTCCTTACAGCCCTGTACGACAGCTCCGTTCGGCTGACGAGGGGTTGCTGGAAGTTCCAAGGGTTATTTTAAAATCTTCTGGAGCTCGGGCTTTTGTGTTTATAGCCCCAACCCTCTGGAATTCTCTACCTCGCCGGCTTCGGGAATGCACAACCGTGGAGTCTTTTAAGCGGGAACTCAAGACCCATTTGTGGAGCCAGGCTTTTATGGCTTGAGGTTATTGTGATCACTTTGATTTTATATGTGTATTTTCTGATTTTATCATTTATCTGTACAGCGCCTTGGTGCTTGAAAGGCGCTTAATAAAGGTTTATTATTATTATTATTCTGTTCCCAAATGTTCACTGCAGATGAAGGGCACATTAAATAAGTTCTGGTTCCCCCAATCTCTGCAAAGCAGGGCACATTTTACTCAAGTCTCTTTTTCTGTTCCCAAATTCACTGCAAAGTCAAGAGCAGGGCATACAACTTTACTAGCAGGGCACGTTACTTCTGGTTACCGAAATCTCAAAGCAGGCAGGGCTGCTTACTTAGTCTTATCTGTTCCCAAATGTTCACTGCAAAGACGTAGGGCACACAACATAGTAGCAGGGCACATTAAGTTCTGGCTCCCCCATAATCTCTGCAAAGCAGGGCACATAGTCTTTATTCTGTTCTCACTACTGCGTTAACTGTTTGCTCCCAAATTCACTGCAAGCAGGGCACAAACAAAGTTCAAGGCAGAGCGACCCTTTCATGCCCTTGTTCTCTTACCACCCACAGTCCAGCTCTAGGCCTTGCCCGTTCGTTGCCATTTCACCATCCCCCCATCTGTGTCCTGAAGTCCATGTGCCCCTCTTCCCTTCTCCAGCTCCCCAACCAAATGAAAAGGTTTTACTTGTTTTGCTGCTGAGCTTCCCGATTCTGCTGCACTCCTGCTCTCCTCTGAATCCACCGTCTGACCGTGCCTCATCCCGCAATGCAGCCGCCTGCTCTCCGCTCCATCCAGGTTGCCCCCGTGTCCTCTCGTGATCTCAGCCAGGCCATCTCCCTCCGGCTCCTCCTCAGTGCGGCCACCACTCCTCCTGGCTCCAGCTTATCTCCAACCACCTGCAAAACAAAGAAACACAATTACTTAACCAGACGACAGCGCAACGCCGATTTAAAAAAAAAGTGAAATAAAATAAAGAAAACTCACCTATGGACTCCTGCTTGACCTCCCAACGCCTGTGTCCTCTTCTGGGTGCACTGCAAAAGGACTCAGTCACGTTTCTCCCGCGCAGAGACTGGGAGGGGGGTGGGCGGGCAAAAAATGGATACCAGGACAAAAAAAATTAAAGTGATAGTGCCCAATAAGACACTTTTACAGGACCCAGGACCAACTGGCAATGATTAGCATTGACTGCTAATCATTGCCAGATTTGACTCGCTTTTTACCGATCTTGTGCCACTAATTGCGATGCGAACCCGCTTTATGCGTTGTTAGCTATCCAGGTTTGTAAAGTTGTTAATTTAGGAATATATAAATCTCTTCCCCTCTATCCAACAAGGCCAGCCATAATTCTAAGATGGTTAAAATTTTCTGTACCTGGGAGGTTATATATCCGTTGTAACTCTGCAAACATTTGGAAATTATCCTTCGTATAAATATCCCCTATACCATAAATACTATATCTTCCCCAAGGGTTAGTTTCCCTCATCTGACCCTGTGTCTTTCCATATTTTGCAATCTTAATTTTGATGGGGCTGTGTATATTAATTGTAATATGTTCCTTCAGTTCCTTATGGTACAAATCCCATATTATGAGGATGGATCTAATATGAATGTTATTTATATTTTTTATTTCAGATTTACTATATCCTTTGTACAAATAATGGTAGTTTTTTTATTTTTAAAAAAGAACCTCATACTCCGACCGGGGGGGGGGGCGTTATTGGAATAGTTAGTATTCTAAGGTATGAGATAGTATTGCTACATATTGGTATACACTAAAATTTGGTAGATTTGACACCCTAGTTGTTCTTTTTCCATTAGTTTCGAAAGTGTAAGCCTTTGCCTTTTATTTTTCCACATAAATCTTTGTATAATTTTTTCCTAATTGTTTAATTTGTTTGTTTTTGCCATCATTATTGGGATTGATTATGAAATATACAAAATCCTTGGTAGAACATTCATTTTGACTACCTGGGCTCCTCCCATTAAAGTTACTGGTAAATGTGTCCATTTTTCAAAGTCCTGTCTTACTTTTTCCAGTGTTAATTTCATGTTATATTCTATAGCTCTATTAATATTTCTAGTTAAGTATATCTAAAATATTTATCTTTTTCTGTATTAATGGCAAATTTAATAAATTCTTGAGGTGGATCTCCTTTAGTATTTAATCTTAAAATGTCTGATTTGTTTTCCAGTTTATTTTGCAGCCTGTTTCCTCGCCAAAGGATTGTATAACTTCCATAATCTTAGGAATGGATGTTACTGGGTTTGTCAAATATAACGTGATATCAACTGCGTACAGTAACAATTTGAGGGTTCTACCATTTATCTGTACCACTTCAACCTCTTGCATAGCTCTTATTTTGTTTGCCAGGGGTTCTGTAGCCAAAGAGAAGAGTAACAGGGATAGAGTGCACCCATGTCTGGTTCCTCTATAAAGACTGAAATTTTGAGAACTGTTTTGATTTATTACTTTCACCACTGCATTCATATACAGTTTAATCCAGTCCAAAAATATTTTCCCTACCCTTGCTAGGCTTAAATAGGTATTCCCACTCAACCCTGTCGAAAGCCTTCTCCACGTCAAGGAAAAGTAATACAGTTTCTGAGTTTTTATAACCTTTGATAACATACAGAACATTTCTAATATTATAAAGCTCGTTTTCTGCTTCACAAAGCCAGTCTAGTCTCTATGAACCAAAGGAGGGGCAACCTTCTCCAATCTTGATGTCAAAATTTTAGTAAAGATTTTATAATTTGCACTGAGTAAAGACATCGAGCGGTATGATGAACAGAGTTTGGGATCCTTTCCCTCTTTGGGTAGTGCTATTATTACTGCCTCCTTGAATGTGTCTGGTATCCACTTTTTTTGATTAAATGAATTGAATAATTCTGTTAGTACTGGAATGATACGATCTCCTAAAATTTTGTATAGCTCAATACGCAGTCCGTCTGGACCCAGGGTCTTACCTGTTTTCATTTTTTTAACAGCTTCATTAATTTCTTCTTTGGTTACAGGCTGATTAAGCAATTCTCTGTGGGATTCACTAATTTTGGGAATTTCTATCTGAAACGGAATATTTTTACTATCTTTATTAAATTCTGAGGTGTATAAGGCTGAATAAAAATTTTCAAATTCTTTATTAATAATCTGTGGGTCATTTACCAAATTGTTTTTCCACAGTATCTCCTTCATCTGTCTCTCTGTTCTCTCCTTCCGAAGTTGGTAGGATAATATTTTTCCAGACTTATCAGCCTGGGCATAATACTTGGCTCTGGTTCTGAGAATCATCCTTTCCATTCATTAATGTATTATATTGATGTTTTCAATTGTTGTTTAATTCTTTCTCCTATTTGGTGTGTATATGTTTCATTTCTGCCCTCTTTTCATATCTTTTTCCAGATTATCAACTTTCTTTTTCCTTTCCTGATTTAACACTGATTTATATTTAATAATATGTCCTCTCATGGATGCTTTTAAGGCATCCCATATATTACGAACAAACAAAAATGCCAGCAGACTAGGTCATGAGGTCTACTGAATCTGCTCGAGATGCAGCTCACAGCTTGATAACTGCTGCTGCTCCTCCCCTCTCCCTTCCATCCTTCCCGATTTCCATTCTGAGTTCCCATGGACTTTACTATCACTACCTGTACCCTGCCTATGTATCTATCCCATACCTTTTTAAAATCTCCCACTCATTCCCTTGATACCAACTCCTCAGGTAGCCCATTCCAAGGCGTGACCACCCTTTCCATCAAGTAATACTTTCTCAGGTCTCTTCTGTACTTCCCACCAACCATTTTTTGGCTATGACCCCTCGTGGTCCCTACCCCCTTCAGTCTGAAAACCCCCTCTGTGTTTACTCTATTAATACTCTTCAAGTATTTAAGGGTCTCAATTATGTCCCCTCTGTCCCTTCTGTCTTCCAAAGAGCACATATTTAACTCCCTAAGTCTCTCCTCATAGGACTTATCCCCCATTCCGAGCATCGTCTTAGACGCCCTCCTCTGGACCCTCTCCAAGAGCATAATGTCATTCTTTAAGTAAGGGCACCAGAACTACACACAGTATTCCAAGTGTGACCTCACCAAGGATCTATACAGTGGCAGAATAACCTCCTCCCTTCTTGAAGTGCTCCCCCTAGCAATGCACCCCAGCATTCTTCAGGGGTTCTTCAGGGCTGTAGCTCTATTGCAGTTAAAGGATAGAAACATTTCCAACTGTTCTTTAATATGGACTGCAAACCTTTGGTCTTTATAAAGAAGGGGGTCCATTAATCATCTAGCACTTGGGGGTTAATTTCTAGTTCCATAGAACAGGTTAAAGCCAAGTGGTCTGATAAATTAATCCCCTCATAACTTATCATTTATTTTGGATATAATGTTGACAGATCCAATCAACCAATCTGTCCTGGAATATGTTTGAAATGAGAAAATTCGACACCATGAGTGGTGTTATTATATCGCCAGATACAACAAAGTTGTATAGCCTCCATACTTTTAGAGATGATCCCTGAGGATTTCAACAGAGCTGAGTGGGAGTCAGATTTATCTAGTATGGGATTCAAAACTGTGTTGAAGTCTGCATCTATAATCATTGGATGAGGAAATTGGGCTAATGTGGTAAAAGAAATTCAACAAAAAACCTTGGTGTATCCTCATTTGGGACATACAACCCCACAATTGTCAGTCTATTATTAAACTTGATATGTACGATCATACAGTGTATTGTAGAGCATTATTCTATATAGAAATCCATCCTTTTCAAAATGCTGTTGTACCACAGTACAAATGTCATGGAATGCGATTGCACCCTTCTGTAGTAGAACAGCATTCTAGAACCTCTAGAGACTGCACAAGTCAGTTTCATTGTGAAATAGAAAAAAACACAGTGCACACATTTCACATACTATTATACACTATAAAAAATACAGGATAAGCAACTTTATGCACAACCGGTGTGTTCTGCCACCTCGGGGTTCTGCTTCCCACGGACCTCAGAGTTTGTCTCGGGTCACAGAATCAGAACCCCTCTGTGGCAGAACACACTGGTTGTGCATAGTTGCCCATTCAGTATTCTCTATATATCTATTGTTTGGGTCTACTGATTTAATACCTCCATGTTGTGTTTCTTGGCAAAGGAAAAAAGCTTCTCCACGCCAGAATTTGCAAAACTTTTTGAATTCTGTCTCTATCAAGTGAGTTTCTTGTAAAATCAGACAGTCCGTTTGAAGTATGTTTTACATGAGAAACAATTATTTTTCTTTTTACAGGATTTTCATCCCCGTTTATGTTCAAGGATACTTTACTAAAATCACCCATCATCAGAATAATTTATTTGCTTTAGAATGAAAAGCCCCATTGTTTGCTTGTAGCCAAAAGGCACGGGGTCTATTTGACTCCAAATCTGTTCCTGAATTTAATAAATGGCTTTACACTTCCTGTCTCTGTTTTCCCTTCTTCTTCTACATTTTTTACCCCTGTACCCCCTCCCCCTTACTATCTTAAGTCTGCCTATCTAATACTTCCCTTCCCTTTAACCCTTGGTCTATACAGTGATAGACCCAAACCTGCTGTATTCTAAACAAAATGGTATCCTACCTTTCCAGTCTGCAGCAGTGCCCGGGCCCTTTTATTTATGGAAAACTTATTACTCGCACTACTTAAAAGTTAAATATTAATTCCCGAGTTTCCTGGTTTCACTAGCTTTCTTTCTCCCCTGTGAAGCAACGGTGTGGTGCAGCAAAAAAAAAAACACTTTCCCCCCCTCCACTTTTCCTCCCTTTTTCCTTTTCTTGTTCTCTCTTTCCCTTTTTCACCTTTCAGTAAGGTACAGTTAAGTCCATGTAGTTATTTATTTCTTCCTTCGGACACTCGTCTTTTTATACTCCTCCAGTCAAAATCTGTTGTACTGAGGAGAATTTACAATTGTAGCTGTTCCTCTATAAGTAATTTTTAATGTGGAGGGTGATGGGCATAAGAAGGGGATTTGTTTACCCTCTTTGTAGGCATTTTTTTTTTTTTTTTTTGCAACTCCGGACCAACATCTGGGAAAATAGAAACCCAGGACCCCTGAAAGGTTAATGTTTTTTTCTTCCTTGCTTCCCTCAAAACCCATTCTCTTTCTTGGAATATGTGAAACTTCACAGTAATTATCCTGGGGTATCTTGCATTTGAATTCCGCATTGTTGGCGATCTATGAGCCCTCTCTAGCTTTATTTTATTCTCTTGATATTTGTTCCCCACCATTTCCGAAAACCATTTTTCACAGAAATCCATGATGTCATCCTTTCCCGACCCTTCTGGAAGGCCTAGAATTTTTAAATTATCCCTTCTAGAATGCCATTCTAAGTCTGTAATCTTGTCCTGCATTCTCCCCAGTTCATTGTGAGATCTTATGTCTTTTTTAATGCTAGAGACTATGTACTCTATATCTGAGGTGCGTTTCTCATTCTCTATGATTCTATTGTTTAAGCCCTGGAAATCACCTTTAATACTTTTCATTTCTTCCTGCATACCTGTTATCTTAACTTCCAGTCTAAGGAATATACATTCTAATTTCTTGTAGGGTATGTTTAGCAACATCTTCAGGGTATTCCCCAGGTTTCTCTGAGTTCTGATTAGATTTGTATTTTCCTTAGATCTGGCCCCTAGCCTTTTCTGGGCTTCTTTGTTTGTAATTGACTTTTCATCATTTTTCTCTGCTATTTCTAAAAGGGGGTGAGAATTTGTCTGGTTGCCAATGTACTCAGAGTCTACTAAATCAGGGTTTTCCATATTTTGTACCTCTACAAAGTTCTTCATTTGAGTAATTTGCTCCTGATTTGTTTCTACCATAGTTTCTGTTTCATTTTACTGTATAAATCTAATATATCCACTAAGGCCCATGTTTACAAACTAATTGGTGAAAGAAACATAACAAAAAAAGGAGCAAATTTTTCACACAAAGAATAACCGTTTGGAACACCCTCCCACAACAGATAGTTGAAAGTAAAAATATAACAATTTTTAAACAAAGGCTAGCTCACTATATGGGACAGAAAGTATATGATTTCCACCCATGATACGAGTGGCGAATTCATTAAAAGGCTTAATTGCCTACTGAATTCGTATCTTCCTATGAAACTCTTCTGGAAACTCTGTTGCAGTAAGTATACCCTACTTCGATATTTAGAATTGCCAGGGAATAGGGTTTTAGAAAAATCCTCAACAGAATTGTTATTCTCTGTTGCTACGTTCTGGTTTCCTAGTTCTTCAAAGGGGAGTTCTGCTCTGCTAGGTAATGTGTCCCAGTCCCTTGTTAAGTCGGGCCCTCCAGCCTCCCACCTAGATTTTTGTCTACCCATTTCTGTCTGTAGGGTAACATCATTCTCCAAATTTTTAACTGTTTTCTCAGAGTCTGAGTCCGCCTACCCTGCAAGGTCCGCTGCTCTTCCGTTTGCTCCCTGTGCACCTTGGTTGAACACCACTCTCTGATCTACTGTGGCCATTACTGTAATCTCCATCAGACTCGCCGCTCCATCTGCATTCCTCCCCTACCATCTGGCTTAACCCTGGAAGTGGGACCAACCCACCCATCAAACCTTGGTTAGGTAGGGGGTTATTTTCTCCTGTTTCTTTGCTCCACTGTTTTCCATTTGTACATGCCAGGGTTTTCACTATAGTGCGCTTGTTCATAGAGAGGGATTTTAAACATATCTGCTCACTTAGCATCTAACAGCCTACCCTGACCTTTCCCTTGTGGCCTGAGTGGGGGGGGGGGGACAAATACATACTCCTGCTTCACAATCAACCATTTCTAATTCAGGTGAGTTGGGAGCACTATGGGTTTTATGGCAATGTGGCTTTCTCCCAAGTACGTTCTTAGCTGAATAATCCACAAAGTATGCTCTTATTTCCCCTTCATTTTTCGGTTTGTTACTCATTGCCTCCAAAATGTTCAATTTGCAAAATGAGGAATTACTTACAGTTTACAGGCTGAGTTAAAGGGAGTTTTTACCATTTTCATTCAAGTTTTACCAGGAAAAGTTTCTCCATAGAGCAGTTCACTGTCCGTGTTAGAGCTTCGTGCTGCAGCAGTTCAGCTCCGTGACCCCATCTTGGTCCCACCCCCCCCAGCCCACCCAACTGTCTGTGGTCACTTCTCTCCACCTGTCCAGGTGGAAGGAAAACCAACCCTTGATCGCCTCCCTTGGATTCTCAGTTGGGGGGTCGGGTAAGGACTCAGAAGGTGGGGGCAGGCGCGGGCAGTAGGGCCATGGGAACTCTAGTAGCTCTGGCAGCTGCCGAGGTCTTGTGCTTCTGCTGACCCCAGGTTTGTTTGTGGGAGGGCTGGGTGTGATAGAATGAATGGATCAACTTAAGAGCCCACCCAGACTCCTGTAAAGTAGAAATAATGTCCTGGACACCACCTCCAAAAAGGACCACCAAGGAAGGGGGTGTCCAAAATGCTAGCCTGCGTGTCTGAGGCAATACCGGACATCTGGAGCAGGAAATGGTGCCAGAGGCAGACTCCAGCAGCCACCCCACACCCAGATGTGTCTACAGCATCATAAGCTGACTAGAGGACATGACTGCCTACATCTGAGCCCAACTTTAGAAGCTGGGTGAACTGCATCTTAATGGAATCTTCAGGCAATGTCTGGGCCAAATCCCTAGCTTGGTCCAGGAGTACATTCTGACATTGGACCATATGTGCCAAGCAGTTGATGGTCCTAATGGCCAACATAGTGGAGGCAAAAACACACTTGCCAATGTGATCTAGCTGCCTAGATACCTGGTCTCGGGGGAGAGTACTGAGGTGCACTGGCTTCTTAGTATGATCCTGTGCCACATTAATCACCACAGAATCTGCCCTAGGGTGATGGCCCAGAAAGCGTTTACCCGCTGGGGCATGGTAAAGGCTATCTACCTTTTTAAGGAGAGGCAGGGTAGTAGAGGAGTGGGTCCAGGCTGCCTTGGTGATATCCTCGTAGCAGTCAGTCATGGGGGCACCACCAAAGGAAAGGCATTACACTGTCTGAAGTAGATAGCCAAGACGCGTCTCTCCAGGTCCTGTTCTTCGGTCTCCCAGCCCATCATAGACAGGATGTAACGCATAACATCTGTGAAGGATGGGTCATCGGGGTACTTCCTAAGCCTGATCCCCCACACACCTACCCGGGCAAGAGAAAGATCCCAAAGATTGAGTCATCCTCTGTAGTCTCACTGTACAGGACAGGCATCAGAGGCCAGCGATCGTCCCTTCTAGAACATGAACTGATGTTAGGTTGCGTCCCTGAAGACCCCGATGTCCAGGGTTCGCTAGGACCAGCCCAGTCAGAATTCCTGGGGTGTGGGTCCTGCAGAGGACAGTGGGGATATGCAGGAGGTGGGCCCTACGAGTCAGGGGTCTGCTTCTGCAGTAAGCCCACTCTGAAAAAAAGGGTGTTGTAGTCCACCTGTGGTGCTGCGTTATACACCAGCAGGAATGGAAGAGACGGCGGGTTGGGGAATGTCAGCTGAGGAGCCGGTGAAGGGTACCCCGGCACTGGCCCATTTGGCGCTGGGTAGTGATCCAGTGATAGGCCAATGGGCACTGGCTGCAGTGCAGGCTCTGGCAGCGGTGACGTTGGTGCCAGACCCAAAGGCTGGGGTTGCGGCAGGACTGGTGGCAATCGGGCAGGTGCAGGCCTAATGTGGCCCAGTAACAGGGCTACTGGTGCCAGCCCTACATGAGGAGACGGCACCTGGAGGGAAGCAGACCCCCTGGAAGGAAGCAGAGGTGAGGCCAGAGTGGAAGAGACAGCATTGGTCTGCAGCGGCGTTCCCTGTCCAGACTGGCAGTGAACCCCAAGATGAGAACCAATGACAGCAATGCTGGGGCTGTTGGGGCGAAGGCAGAAGAGCTGCCGCCCATAGAACTAAAACAGGATGAGCCATGTGGCTGACAGCCCATGGAGGATAAGGGTCTGAGTGTCAGGAGCTGGGGGGGCCAGAGATGAAGTCCCCTGCCCAAAGAAGCTGCCGCCCAAGACTGAGACGAGGGCAGGTGACTGAGCCACTGAGAGCCTGGAGGAAGAGAGGGCTGGTGGGGCTTAAGAGGCTGACCCCTGTGGGAGGGAAGGAGTATGGCCCTGTCACGGTCAAAGGTTTGTGGGGTGACCACGACGAGAAGCTGACAGAGTCTGATCCCGATGTTTGTCCTGGTGTTTATGCTTTCTGAAATTCTCTTTATGAGAAAAAGAAAAGAACTGTGCCTGGGGGGAAGCAGACCCCCTGAAAGGAGGCAGAGGCAAGGCCAGAGTGGAAGAGACAGCATCGGTCAGCAGCGGGCATTGCCAGGCCAGACTGGCAGTGGCCCCCAAGATGGGAGCCGACGATGGCAATACCAGGACCGGTGGGCGATGGTAGAAGAGCTGCCGTCTGAAGAACTAAAACCGGCCAAGCCACCTGGTGGACAGCCCGTGGAGGATAAGGTCCTGAGCATCAGGGGCTGGGAGGCAGGAGACAAAGTCCCCTGCCCCGAGGAGCCACTGCCTGAAATTGAGAGAAGGGTGGGCAGCTGAGCCACCGGGAGCTCGGAGGAAGAGGGGGCTGGTAGGGCTCGAGGGGCCAACCCCCATGGGAGGATGGCTCCACTGCAGTCGAAGGTTTGTGAGGTGACCACGACGAGAAGTTGACCGGGCCAGATCACAATGTTTATGCTTCCCGGACTTCTCTTTATGAGAAGAAGAAGAAGAGCACTGTGCCAATGAGGATGAAGAGATCCTAGCCTGCAGCTCCTTTTCCATGGCTACCAGCTTCTGCTTTAAAAGACGGCTCTCCAGGGTTTTCAAATGACTTCTCAGAGTGGCCTGGTTGAATTTCTGGCAATGCTGGCAGGCTTCGGTGTCGTGGTTGGGGCCTAGGCATATCAGACATGCAGAGTGGCCATCCTTTTCAGGAATCTGTTTGCTACAGGCACACTTAGTGGAGCAGTCGGAAGACGAGGCTGGTGGAGATGGCAAACTCGTCAAAAAACAATGTTTTACATCGTAGAAGAACAAAAATAAAAAAGCGGGATAAGTGTGAGGAATGGCAATCTACTATAGCAGCAGCGTCCGCTAAAGTCCGACATGCGTGGTGTGGGCGACCGCCCACCTATACAGGCTATGCTGACGTTAGTTGACGGATGTTGACTAGGGGGGGCCCCAGTGGTAGACTGCTAGCTAGAAGTTTTCCATGTGGTCTTGGCACCTGGCAGCTTAGTCCTACCAGTGTGGCCTGCTGCAAAAGCCTTCCTCAAAGTAAGAATTAGGGGAACCTCAATGGCAGGGGAGAAGAAGGGGATCCTAACTAGTACTCACCACAACTGGGAGCTTATAGCAGGTACAAAGAAAGCCAGGTGAAGGGACTTTGGAGAGGGCGAACAAAAAGGGTGCAAGCACCGAGAAAAACAAGAGGATGAGAAGACACATGAAGCACAAGGGTAGTAGCAGAGCAGGATCGGGGGTCAGATGGAAGGAGGCATGCCTTAATGCTAGAAGCATAGGTAATAAAATCAGTGCGCTCCAGGTGCCAATGGCAGACAATGAGGTGGACACTGTGGCCATAACAGAAATATGGGCTTTGGAAAATAACAAATGGGAACTGTAGATCCCTGGTTATTCAATGTTCAGGAGGGATAAGAGGAACAGATGTAGGTGGAAAAGTAGCCTTTCATGTCAAGGAGGACATAGAGATTATAGAAAATGGGTGCATCAGGAATAGTAATGGGAAGACTGAGTTGTTGTGGGGCGACTCATGTCAGCCTCAGGCAAAAGAACTGCACTTGGGGCTAGCCCAGTGGTGTACGATCTTTATTGTGCCCTATCCTTCCCCTCTATTACAAATAGATGACTCTCCCACTGTGCTAAATTCACCTCCAAGCACTGGTTGGGTGAGCTCCCTTCCTACCTCACCTCCTACTTTATAACAACCCACCCCCCCCCAACCTCCCATTCCCTTAAATCAACCAACTCCCGCACCCTGGTAGTCCCCCGCAGATCCACCCTAATCGGCCAATCAGGTTACTCTCTCCGACTCCCAAAAATTTGGAATTCCCTCCCCCCTCAAATCCAGCACTCATCCTCCACCAACTCCATCAGCTCTGCCCTCAATAATTATCTTGCACCTAGCTGCTGCTGCCATGTCCCTCCCTAATTCCCTCCTCTAAACCCTGGATAAACCCCACCCCTTTACCATCACCTTCATTTTACCTGTGCACCTACACACCCCAAATTTCTCTCTCTCCTCCTCTTCCCCCAAATTGCTCCCCCTTACTGGCCTCCGTTGATCTCTCACAGAATGTAAGGGAACCCGAATGCTCCCCATGGGTCCATGCATCTTGATGGACTATTGAGTAGGCCTCATCCCCTCCAAAGGTGCGAATTCTCTCCCCCCTCAAGGGTTCAATTCTCACTGTCTCACTCTCCTATCACTCTCTTAGTCCCTATCTACTGACCTTCTCCAACCCCGTCAGGGTACCCCGCATCCTGAAGGGTCCTCTCTTGGGTTAGGTCCTATTCCCCCTCCTAGCATTTAAGTCACACCTCCTCCTCTTTCTCCTCCCTCTTTAAATTCCTACAGCCTTATCCCCCTTTCTGTCTACCCCATAGCCCCCTTGCAGAGTTTCTCACATCCTGAAGGGGTCCCTCTGGGACACGGCCTATCCCCTTCTCTCTGGTCCCCCCAGTCCCCTTGCAGGGTTCCTCGCACCCTGAAGGGGTCTCCAGGGACATGACTCTCCCCCTTCCCTATCTTTTTCCCCCTTGTCTTTCGTGTAAGCACTTGTTTATTTATTATTAACCAGGCACTTATTATTGTCCACTCTTTCTACATATTATGTGCAACACTGTTTTAATACTGTTTATAACACCTGCCTTACAACTGTATGTTAATGTTAATGTTGATCTTGTAACTTGAATGTTTAATGTTTCACTCCTATTGTACCCCTTCCCTCCAGGTCGCACCAGGAGACGAAGGACTTGTCGGTCAGTGTGCCTTCCTGGTGAAACATTTCAATAAATCAATAAATAAAGGGCTGAGGTAGTGTCTGCACTTTACCTTTTCCAGACCAGCAACCAGACTTCAGGAACTGAGGATCAGCAGGGGTGGGGCTGAGGGCTCGAAGAGAACTCTGTGGCCGCCTGGTAGCTCTCCTTCCCCAGACTGGCCTGATACGCCTTCCCAGCTCTGGGATGCCACCAGGTGAAGGACAGGCGGCAGAGCTAACTACCTGGGATGTTGACAAAATCTCGGGTAGGGGGAAGAGCAATGGTTCCTGAGAGTGCGCATGCTTCCACATGCATGCACCCTCCACGTTACCATAGCTGCAGGACTGCCAGAAAACAGAAGTAGGGACCTGAGGGTTGGCTGACACACTGCGTGTCTCTCCAGACCCACACCATCACCTGAATGCCTCCGCACATTCTGAATATGTGTACAGGAGATATGAGGGACAAAGCTCAGGAAAGAACTGGAAAGAGGAATAGGTAAGAGGGAAGTAGTGGAAGTTGGTGACCTCAACCTACCTGACATCGGCTGCAATGTCCCAGTGGTCAGGAGCAACAGAAGCCAAGTCCTGCTGGATGCATTCCAGGACTGTCTGCAGGTACAGTCAGTTAAGGAGCCCACCAGGTAGACCACAGTTCTCGACATGGTGCTCACCAATTTGGAAGTAATAGAATCTGTGAGAGTAGTAACAGTAAACGGTGTCCACTCCAAAGAAAGGGGGGTTATTTGTGGGGTACCGCAGGGCTCAATATTGGGTCCGGTCCTTTTTATGTCTTTATAAGTGATATTGTGGAGGGACTAGAAGGAAAAGTATGCCTCTTTGCAGACGACACAAAGATCTGCAACAGGGTTGATACATAAGGAGGGGTGGAAAGGATGAGAAGGGACTTGGCAAGGTTGGAGGAATGGTCAAAAGTATGGTAGCTTAGATTTAATGCAAAGAAGTGTAATGTAAAGCACCTCGGAAACAAAACCCGGGGGAAGGGGAGGTACTAACAACAACAAGTTCTAGCCAGAGCCAATAGAGCTGTGAAGAGCTACCAGATGACCAAAGTTGTTTTCTTGTTGGTTCCATATAGTGCTGTTTAGTCACAATCATCAAAAACTGGCATGCTGCTAATTCAGTCCTCCTAAATTTATTTAGTCAGAGTACATGGTGGGGGGTGTGTGTGTGTGTGTGTGTGTTCCCACAGGGGCGCTGGAAGACTGTAAAAGGTGGGGGTGCCAAAGATAAAAAGGGCACTTGTTGCACTATAAAGGGTGCTTTTTCCAAACCAGGTTTTTATATGCAGTAAATGCACATTTATGACGATGATAATAATTTTAAAAATATCTTTATACCAATTCAGAATATTTAATATGTAATATTAAGGGTTCTGCTAGTTCCAACTTGTTTTTCAAAGTTAAAAAAGTGAGCCACAAAGACACATTATCGTATTAGACAGCAATAAAACACCATACGATTGTACAGAAAACAGCAGTGCAATTAAAAAAAGGAGAGAGAAAACTGTACCATACTAACAATGTTACCTTTAAAATATGCAAACAATGGATTACAAATTGTATATGATATCATAAGCAAGTTAGTTTTGCTTAGACTTTTACTGTAATCATGTATTTCAATATCCATCAGTTAAAAATGGCCTGTGGTGTTACAGAAAATGTCCAGGATGGAGTTCCTTAACATTTAGATAAAATACCAGACATTCCCTATAAGCTTAGTTAAAGGAGAACTGCACTGAACCTGTGAGTAATGTTTCCTGTAGAAGCTTTTTTTCATATAGTGGGTCCCCTTTTGTTTCTGCCCCATTTTTGTTGGCCTTTTAGTTAACCCATTGGATATTTATGGGTTACACACTGCTGCAAAGTGCCATCTGAGAATTGTATGATGTTTATGTCTCCATGAACCTAAGAATTCTAAATTAGAACACAGATGCATTGTACCAACAATGTAAGTTCTTAACAAGATCATACTGTTCTAAAATGGTCAATGCCACCAGCGTTTGAATCAGAAACACTCACAGAATCTACCAAAAGGCCAGTTAAGATTAAGCAGTAACAAAATGAGAGCTGGTATTTTAAAAAATAACATCTACTTCTACAAATATGCATGTTTGCCAATTCAAGGCAGCTCTCCTTTGAGATATTAACAGCCCGGTCTAAACTGTTCACTATTTATGGGGCTGGCAGTATAGCCTAGAGGTTAGAGTAATGAGCTGTAAATGAGCTTTGTACATTCAGCATTCAGACATGAGTCTGATTCCCACAACCTCCATTTCCATACTGTGTGGCTCTGATTAAGTCACTTAATCTTCCCAGTGTTCCCGGGTTGTCCCTAGAAACAAACACCTGTTCCTAGTAGGCCTTACCTGGTTACCAAAGGAAAAAGTATATATATATTTATTAAATGACATTTATAAACTGTAAACAAACATTAAAGTCTAGTACATAGATTCCAGATCCATGCAATAACCAAGGAATAAACCAGCCAAGTCTGGGGCTGTCAGTATAGCCTTACAGGTTAGAGTAAAGAGCTTGGTACATCTAGTACACAGACCTGAGTTTGATTCCCACAACCTCCATGTGCATACTGTGCGACTCTGAGCAAGTCACTTAACCTCCTCAGTGTTCCCGGGTAGCCCCAGAAAACAGGCACCTGTGCCTAGTGGTCCATATCTGGTTACCAAAGAATAATAATAAAAAAAGTCTTTAAATGCTTATATTCTTTTATCTTTAAAAGGACACAGTTTAAATATTAGAGGTTGGTGTATGCTGCTTACAGCCTCAAATCAGGAACAGATATAAATACTGCTATTTTAAGCAACAAACCCAAACAAGAAACCCACCCTGAGAAACTTAGGACTTTTAGAAGGGACTCCATTACAAATGAGCTTGATTCAGTGGTTACATTCCCTAACACCGAAGTCTGTGATTATAGACAGTGACAATCCCCTTCCCCATCAGTGCAAAAAAGACAGGATACTGCCAATGAAGTGTAAAGTCTCATCTCCCCCACCCCAGATGTGAACCAGAACCGATAGGGCTGTGAAGGGCTACCAAATGACCAAAGTTATTTTCTTGTTGGTGCCATATAGTTCTGTTTAGTCACGTGTGTGTGTGCGCGCGCGCATGCACGCATGTGCTTGTGTGCAACCTGTCATACCCATAGGAATAAGTTAGCTTACAGCTGCAGGTGCAAAGTCTGTAATCCTTCACTGTAGTCTGACTTTCACTTTCAGGAAATACCACAACATATAATGAGTTAACACCAAGGTTGCTGAAATAAATCGAATAAATCTATTAGACTGAGTTGGACAGATGATAGAAACAGCAGTTTAAAAAGTTTTTTTTTGGTTAATATCCTGAGAAGTCTGAGGTACAATACAGTAGCATCCCCCTCCCTTCAGATGCCTTTAACATAGAGCAACACATAGCAAAAATCAGAGGGGGAGTGCACTATTTTGCAGCTGTGGAGGAATACTTCCAAATCTCCAAAAAGGAAGTTCCATGATCAGCCGTTTAGAGCTACAATCTGATCGATGACAGAAGGGCTGTAGGCTCCGCCACAGCTCTAAAAATGGAAAGGGACCTGGGAGTAATCATATCAGATGACCTAAAGGTAAGCAAGCAATGAGGAGGCAGTAAGAAGGACTGAGGGATACTGGGATGTATAGGAAGAAGCATCTATAGTAGAAAACAGGAAGATGTTATCCCTCTGTACAGATCGTTGGTGAGACCCCATCTGGAGTACTGTGTGCAGTTCTGGAGACCCCATCTCTGCAAGGACATAGACAGGATGAAGGCAGTCCAGAGGAGGGCAACTAAAATGGTGCAGGGTCTGTACCAGGAGCCATAAGAAGAGAGACTAAAGGAGCTTAATATGTATACCCTCAAGGAAAGGAGGCAGAAGGGGGACATGATAGAAACTTTCAAGTAACTCAAGAGAATCAACAAATTCCAGGAGGGTAGCATCTTTCAGAAAAAGAGATGTGCAAGAACAAGAGGGCACAATTTGAAGATAGAGGCGGGGACGGCCCAAGGGCAACGTGAGAAGGCATTTTTTCATGGAGAGGATGATGCACACATGAAACAGCCTTTCTGAGGAGGTTGTGGGGTCAAAAACAGTGGGGGAATTCAAGAATGCATGGGACAGACATAAGTCAATTCTGGTGGGGGGTAGGAAGAAGTAGGCTGTTGGTTAAACTAGGATCTGCAACTTATCCAATAGATATGGAAATGGGCAGACTGGGTGGACCAAGCAGTCCTTACCTGCCGTCAAAGTCTATGTTTCTATGTAGAGGAGCCATTATGGAACAGTGACCATAACTCTGTTTGGTTCAAACTGGCCCTCGGGTCTAGTAAACTGCAGTTAAGAGCTGAAGTCCATGATTTTAGAAGGGCAGACTTCAACACACTGAAGGAACTGGTCAGGGATAAGTTAGCAGATGTGGACAACACAGATGGAGTGGAAGAGAGATGGGAAGGTAGCTAAGGGGACCATTCTTGGGGCATCTAAGGTATGCATGAGAACAATAACCAAAAATGGAAGGCTCAAGAGCCCACTATGATTCTCAGCAATGGTCAGGGAAGCAGTGAGGGCCAAAAATAAGGCCTTCTACAAATTTAAAGAAAAGCAGGGGGAGGAAGAATGGGAACAATATTTGCTTAAAAATAAGGAGGCAAAAAGGTTGGTTAGGGAGGCAAAAGCAGACACAGAGCTGCGTATTGTGGAGGGGGTTAAGAGCAGAGAAAAACAGTTCCTCGGGTATATTAGTGAAAAAAGGAAGAAAGGAGGGGGAATAGCAAAGCTAACAGAGGGGGATCGGGTGATTGAGGCACATTAGAAAAGGCCACTGTCCTTAGTGATTACTTTTGCTGAGTTTTCACTAGGGAAGACCATGGGCCCATGCCAGAAAGTGGCATCAAACTGGACATTAACTCTTTCTTTTCTTTTTATATGAAAGCATCTCACTCTGTAACCCCCAGCAACTTCCTAAGTCTGGTACTTCGTACCTGATGCTGTATGTACTATGATCAATAAAATTTTTCATGAGTTAAAAAAAAAAAACGGCCAATAAGGGGTCTAGACCATGAGGCAGCCAGCATTTACCAGCTAAAGGGTCCTAAAAGGGATGGCAGCCCTAAAGACTGGTAAGGTCCCAGGACCAGATAGGTTGTTTCCAAGGATACTCAGGCAATCGGCTGCAGAACTGGCTGATCCCCTGGTAGGTCTATTCAATGGCTCTCTAAGGATAGGGGTGGTTCCAAAGGATTGGAGGGTGGCAGACATAGTTCCGCTCCGTAAGGGGTGGGGACGAGGAACAAGAAGGGAACTACAGACCTGTCAGTCTCAACTCTATTGTACAAAAACTGATGAATCACTGGACAAACAAGAGCTCGTGGACTACTTGGACAACAGTGGTCTCCAGGATAATAAGCAGGAAGCTGGGGTTTAGTGCCACTTTCTTGTGTGTGGAGCTCTGCCGAAAAAAAATTATTACTTTTTATTTATTTATTAGGTCTAGGATTACAATACCTTTGAGCCAGGGTTCTTTTACAAATGTTCCACGTCAGGTTACAATTCAAAACATAAGACATGTAAGTCAGATTACAAATTCAATACATAGGACAAAGTTACAAAAGTGTAAACTAAACAGAGTTACAAAGCATCTGAGAAACAAAACAAGTTTTGAAGGCTAGGTTACAAGGAGATAGCGGATGAGATGCAGAGAGGGTAGAGGGGGGGTGGAGAACTATAGAAGTGGAGCGCAGCCAGAGGCATTGTCATAGACATAACATGGGGAAATGCATGCTAAGGGGTAACCAAGTGCTAACAGGAGAGAGAACTGCATAAAGTTAGGGAAATATTCATGGGGTCAGCTAGTGGAGGCAGTCACAGGAGCTAGAGGCAGTGAGAGAGAGGTGGAGCCTTGATTTAAATGCATCAAGGGTAGGAATGGAGTAGATGTAACTGTTTAGACCATTTAGCCAGCTGTGCACCCTGTAGGCAAAAGATCTTTGACCTTGTGAGGTACGACAACGTGGAACCTGCAGGAGCTGTGATTCAGACCACCTGGTTGAGCAGGGGTTATTGCTAGGGTGCAGGTGTGCACACACTCCAGGGGGCGCAAGGCCCATAGTTATATCCCATACTTGGATACAATTTTGTTAGTTTCAGTCTTCTTCAGAGGAGTGCAGCTTTTCTTGTGTTTTAAGTGGCATGTTAACTGTCAGTCAGCACCTTCACAATTTGGGTTCCAGCACACAATATTTGTGTTTGTTTGCAGTAGCAGCAAGGATTCGTGGCAGGGAGGTCTTGTCAGCCTAACCTGATCATCTTCTTTGACTGGGTGACGAGAAAATGGGATAGGGGCCACGCTGTGGTTCAGCTCCACTTAGACTTCAGCAAGGCTTTCGACTCAGTACCCCACATACACTTGCTGGAGAAGATGGAGGGTCTGGGTGCGGTTAAGGTCACAGTAAATTGTGTAGGTAACTGGTTAAAAGTGAGGCAGCAGATGGTAGTGGCCGACAAGATCAAATCAGAAGAGAGGGAGGGAGGTCATGAGCAGGGCTCCACAGCGATATGTCCTGGGTCTGGTCTTCTTTAACATGTTCAACAGAAACACTGGTGAGGGGAACCAGGGCAGTCTGTGTCTCTTCGCAGAGGACAGTAAGCTCTGTGCGAGGGTGGATACTGACAAGGGAATAAAGAAAATGCAGAGAGACTTGCAAAAACTGGAGTGGTGGTCAAGGATAGGCAGCTGAAATTCAATGCCAAAAAGTGCAAGGTGATGCATCTAGTGAACAAGAACCCCAGGATGGAGTACTCGATGGGAAGGGTGACACTCAGCAACACGGCTAAGGAACATATCCTTGGAGTTATGATCAGCAATTCCCTAAAGCAATCGTGTCAATTTAACAAGGCTTATAGCAAGGCAAATATGTTGCATGTATGTATAGGGAGGGGTATTGATAGCAGACAAAGAAAGGTAATACTTCCCCAGAATAGATCCTTGATGAGATCACACCTTAAGTACTGCACCCAGTTCTGGGGTCCTCATCTCAGCAGGGTAACAAAAATGATTCAGGGCCAGCCGGGCATGTCCTGTGGGGAGCGCCTCTAAAGGCACTGAATACATACTTGCTGGAGACCAGAAGGGACAGGGGAGATATGATAGAGATCTTCAAATTCCTAAAAGGAATTAACAGGGTGAACTGCGGGATACTTTAACTTAAATACCAGCTCGCAGTCATGCGGTCATGAGTGGAAGCTAATAAGGAGGAGGTTCAGGAGGGACATGAGGAAATACTATTTTACAAAAAGGGCAGTGAAGCCATGAAACAGGCTGCCAGTTGAGGTGGTGTGTGCAGAAACTGTTAGTGGTTTTAAACAGGGTACAGAATGAAGGGTACAGGAGTTTCTCAGGGCATCAGAATTGGGGGAAGGGGGATAATGTGTAGGGAGGATTAGGACCCTGGAGAAGTAGCAGGCCCCAGGGCTAAATAGTGAACTCATGAAGACTGGATGGACCTTTAGTCTTTTTCTGCCAGCATTGTCTATGTTTCTGAGTTACCAATCCCCTAGCCTACAGTCTTCCTCATTTACACTGATATTCATTCTCCACTTGACATGCATTTACATACAAAACATAATAACATATGAAACTGCCAGAAGATACAGCCCATATAGTCTATCAAGTCAGCTCAAGTGTGCAGCTAGCAATCCATTACACTGCAGCTGCCCTCCTCCCTCCCCCAAACGGTAACCCTCCCCTCACTTTGTCTCATCCCATTTTAAAATGCCCACCGACTTACAGGATACCACCTCCTCGAGTATGCGTTCTGCCTACACACCACCCCCTCTGTGAAAAAGTGCCTCCTCATTTCTCTCCTGAATCTTCCACCCTCCAATTTCAGACCATGCCTCCTCATGTCCCTCCGTCCCCTTAACTTAGAAATCCCTCTGTACCAGTCTTGTTTATATCCTTCACATATTTAAAGGTCTCAATCATGCCCCCCAATCCCTCCTCTCCTGTCCTCCAGGGAGTACATGTTAAGCTACCTCAGGATTTCTACTAGTCAATAATAACTAAATGTCTCTGCCACAAGATTGGCCTCAGCCTACCTGATATGAAAAAGTATTGTCTGTGCAGACTGCAGAAACTGGAACTCACAAGGCAGAGCAGAGAATGTTTTTACACCCCTACCTGCTCACACAGCCTATTGTGAAAAATGAATAAATAAAAACTACAGAGCCAGAGGAGAAAGAATATCCAAATCTCAGGTAGGATCTCTGATGATAGCATAGGGAGTAAAAAATTAGCAGACTACGTGGGCCAAGGGGTCTTTATCTGCCAGTAAATTCTATGTTTCTGTTTCTAATCCCCGTACTGCCTCTTGGTCTCAGTTTGAGTTTTTACATATCTGCCTGAAGTTTTTTTTTTTTTTTTGCTTTCAATTTTTTTAAGCCCAGATAAAAAATGTATTCACCAGAGTACAACTCTTGCCTAACACTTGTCAGCATGCTCACACTGACTGCCTTGTGAAATAATGGAGCACACTGGGATGGACAGAGAGGTGATCATCTCTCCTATACACTCACTGCCACTTAGTCATTCTATGACTTTTGAAACTACCCAATAAATTTGTTGCTAGCTTTTTGGTGATAGTGGAAATTATCAGACCAGCGCTACACTAGCAGAGTAAAACTTTTGTGAATACAGCACGTGCTTGCGCTTACTGTTAATGTTTGCTGTGTCAGTTTGTTTAAGTTGGCCCCCCCCTTTTTTTTATGGGGGTGTTGGGGGTGAAGCCCATCAACTCAAATAAACTACTAAAAATAACCTAATGACTGATTTAAGACAGTAGCATAACTTGATCCCACGCTGATAGTGTAGGTCCGTTGATGGTCTGATAATCTCCACTAGCTCCGCTTTTTTTTAGTCTGCAGTCAGCTGATCTTTTTAAAATTCACAAAAAATAAGAACCTGAGGAGGCCCTGCTACATCATAACTCATGTTTTACCTCTGTCCACCTTTTTCTTTCAAGCTAGAAAAAAAAAATTCTGCCACATAAAAAACATGCCTGTGTCACTGGCCAGAAGATTGCTAAAATATGTCAGTACAAGTGGTGTACCTTTTTTTTTGTCAAACTGAATCAATCTCCACCTCTCAAAGTGCACCATCAGAGCATCTTGTCTTGTGACTTTTCCCAACTGAGTATATATACAGTCATAACACTGCAGTTCTGCTCTGATCTGTACCATGTGGGAGTCTAAAAGGCTCACTGTCTGTTTTCAGCTGCTGACGTTTTTTTTTTTGTTTTGTTTTTTTTTTTAAACAGAAGCAGGCTGTCAGTGTGCTTCTTAGTGAGAACCACCCCCAAAAGCTCCCGTGCATCACCGCTAATTGTGTCATGACACTGATGACATGCACTTCTTCTTTGTTGGAATGCAAGCAGGCATTCACGCACAGAAGCAGGAGTGTGCTCCAGCTAGCAGTTACGCAGGCACATATCTTGTGTTAACACGTAGGAACCCAGTGTGACCCACCATCTGCAACAAAAAGAAACCACAGTGGGGAGTCTGTTCCAGATAAAGCCTGTCTAAGTCTCTATCGCTTCTGAAGAAACAGATTCACTCACCACTTATATTCTTCAATTTTCACTATTTTTATTTAATAACCATTGGTCACAGTACTGGTAAAGTTACTTGATTGGCAACTGGGAATTGCATGTGTACTGTTTTTATTTTCTATAATATAAGGTCAATCCCTATTTTTAGAGATCAAAGAGCAAGTCTAACCTAAAATAAAGGGCTAAAAGCTATGCTATTTACAGCTATGTTTTCTAGTTTTACTTTCTCCTGTTAATGGTGTACTAAATATTTCAGATAATACTGTAGTTATTTCACTGTGACTTTCACAAAGATGGATGCCCTGACAATTGCTATTTTCAGCACCACAGTCTGTTCTTATGGTAAGCACTGTGATGTAAAAATGGCACTATCCGAAACCCATAACTTATGGTGTTCCTCAAGGCTCCATTCTGGGCACTTTGCTATTCTCGTTATTCATTAATGACCTGCCTAACTTCTGTGGAGGGGCTATGGTACACTTATATGCAGATGATGCAATCATCTATCGCTCCTCTCTGGATGCTGACTGGGTTAACCGCATGCTGGCTTCTGACTTTTCGGCCCTTGAGACTTGGTTCCGGGGTAGACAACTTGTCCTGAATACAAAAAAGACAAAATGTATGATATTTTCCCACCTACCCTCCTCCCGGTGCACTCTGTCGCACCTCACCATCACCTCCCTCTCTGGTGATATTCTTGAAAATGTCCACTCCTTTAAATATCTGGGCATTACCTTAGATGCATCTCTATCCCTTAAAATGCATGCCACCAATGTCTTGAAATCTTTGAACCAGCGCATTGGCCTGCTCTACAGGATATGCCCTTTTCTATCATCTGGTTCCTGCCTCAAGATTGCCACATCGTCCCTTATACCTCTCCTTACCTATGGTGTGCCCTTGCTGGTCTCTCGGTCTCCCTCGACCCTGTCTATACTCTCCAAGGCCTACCATAGGGTGGGTAGGTTTGCTCTAGGGGTTAGCTTCCGTCAGCACCACTGTTCCATCCTCCCCGCACTAGGATGGTTACCCTATGCATCTAAGTTAAGGTACCATTCCCTTAGCCTCCTGTTTAAACTGGTGCACAAATTGACCCCTCCCAGCCTCAAGGAGTTAGTATGTCTGAGACATGCTCCTCGCTCCCTCAGATCTGCCACACTACCCCTACTAACTAAGCCAAAAATGCGTCTTGCCACTGCACGCAAGTCTTACTCCTTCACTGTTATTTCCGACTGGAACTCACTCCCACCCTCTGTTCTATCCTGCTCCTCTCTCCCTGTGTTCCAATCCACCTTACATGCCTCACTCTCTGCCTCAATGACCTGTTCCTGTCTCACCTCATATCTCTTTTCCTACACCTGCCTCCTTTTCATTAGATTACTGCTCCAAGAGTGAGTTGGTCCTGCATGGATCCTATGACTACCGAACATAATTTGTATAATGTTCATACCAGCCTGTACTTTGTATAAAATGTTTTGTGTCATAATGCTCAACTCTCCTGCTAGCTTGCCTCAGCACACTGTTACTTTTACTCTGTACCATACTGCCTGTCAGGTTTTGAGGCTGTTGTATATAATGTTTCCTTATTTGATATTGTCTTACCTGTGCTTTGTATCATTTGTTTATGTACCTCGAACTGCATATTTTATTGCAAACTTATTTCTATACCTTGCATAACTTATTTTTGTTCTTATCTGCTTTGTTTTCTACCTCTCCCAGGTCATCCTTGAAAAAGGGACTGCAATTGTCTCAGTGGACTTACCCGATCACCAAAATTCAATAAATAAAAATCAATAAATAAACTATGAGGTCAGCTGTGGACAGTTAAATGCTTTTTATACACACTTCTTAGGCTGCCAAAATCTGCTATACACCCTGGGAAAAAAGTGAAAATAAACAATGTATTTTGTAGTCAGTTGCAAAGACTGAAACATTGTGCATATGCTGAAGTGCAAAACTGCTCTTTTAAACTGCCAAATATGAAAAAAGTCCTTTCCTTGTCAGTAGAATGTGAATCAAGAAGGCATGGTTTACCTCAGAATGTTGTAGAGTAAGTGAAGCATTGACATAGATATACTAAAAAAAATGCTCTGACAGTCCTGACATCATAAAGAATATTTACCTATCATAACATTAGATCTTCGAGAGCATCTCCTCCATTGTGCCACACCATGGAACTGTAGGCCATCACTGTCAGGACACCCCAGAAATTTTTGCAGGCTGGGGCCACTCATGTCGACACAACTCATTAGTGCCTATATAACATGGTGTCCCCAGCATGCCTCAGTTCCCCAACGGAGACAAGCTCGGAGGATCACTGGACCAGCAGAGAGACTGAAGCAACCAGGACCACACAAGGCATACAAAATAGGATATGAAAATCTGAGTAGATATGCCCTGAGAAGCAGCAGAGAAGGACCAGCTTGCAAGAGCAGGCAGGATAGTCACTCATCTCACGAAGGGTGGGTGGGGGGATATGGCTCAATGGAAAAGATTCTCTTGAAGATCTGTTGTTACAGGTCATGCCTGAAAACTGGCAATGCTTGTCTAGTGCACCTACCCAGTCAACAAAAACGAAATAAACTACTCTTATCTTCTTCAAGGATATCTCCCTTGACTGGGCCACAACATAGAAGATGTTCATGGTACACAAGAAGGATGGCAGGACTTCATGATCCAGAGTTAAGAGGCCTTGCACAACACTAAGGCCAAGCCGGCAATCCACAAGAGACAATGTCCAGATTGTAGTGCGTAGCTAATGTATGAACAGTACACCTTCAAGTAACTGCAGCACAAATGTCAGCAGTGGGCACATTCTAAAAATAAGCCATTGAGGTAACCCTGGAATGAGCATGAAAGGGACCAATAATTTGCTTACTGCACATATGGTAACGTAACAAAATGCAATACAATTGGCCAGCCATTTGGACAGGCCCTATTTAGAAATGAGACAGCCCAGCATTCAATGGGGGAGGGGCAAAGGCCACAAACAATTGAGAGGATTTTTTACAATTCTTTGTACGATCCAAATACCAACTCAGCGTCCCACAGATATCCAGTATATGTAAATGTAGTTCTCCACTGCCTACAGGGGATGAAAAGTAAACAAGAAGGTCTATAGTCTGATTTCATGTTCTTTCAGACAAAACGTTTGGAAGAAAATGAGGATTTTTTTTTCCATTCAAATTTTATTGAAATCTTCCAACACAAAGAATACATCCATCTATAAAAGTACATAACAGTAATTACATCAGTACTTGAGCATGACATTGCCAGGATGTCTTCACCCCCCCACCAAATCTCACCCTCCTCCTCCCCAAAATCCCCACACAGCACACATATCCTCAACCTATACTATTAAAATGGGGAAGAACCATTCCTTGGATAGTAAAGAATACAAGGTATATGGGGGGCCCCATATCAGATTAAACTTTGGTAGCTTGTTCTGGAGACTAGCAATAACCCTTTCCATTCTAAGATTAGCAAGTAACTCTTGTAGCCACTCGCCATAGGTCATTTCTGAGGTATCCTTCGAGTGCCTCAGGACAACTTTCTTAACTGAAGCGGAAATCAGGCTAATATGGTACTTCCTATTCCGTACAGAGATAGTGGAAACATCACCTAACACACATATCTCCGCAGTAAACAGATCATTCAGACCCAGTAGGGGATCCATCTCTTGTCTAATCCTAGTCCAGAGTGGAGCTACCTTGGAACAATTCCAAAAAATGTGAAGCAGAGAAAATGAGGATTTGTATGTAATGTAACCTTATACTTGAGTGTTCTGCAAGGCCTCTTAACTCAGGATCATGAAGTCCTGCCATCCTTCCAATAAGACAAAACATTTTATGGTTCTCCCGGACTGCCTAAGTGATCATTCACCTGTGGTTTGCACCTAGGTGAGAAAAGAAAAGATAGCACCTCCCATCACTGTACATAACAGGGTTCACAAGCGCAGGGCAACCCAGGCCTTTAAAGCTGCACTGGCCAAAACCGACTGGTCTCCAACTGATGCCACTGATGACATCAACCAGGCCCTGCAATTCTTTGTAGACACCTTCAATGGTATTTGTGATACCTTTGCACCACTGAGAAAGGGAAGGATAAGGGCAGCCTCCAATGGCTGGGTCTCCAGTGACCTACTCAACTGTATGAGGGAGTGGGATAACCTCTGGTGTCTGGTTAGAAATTCTGGCAACCTCACTGACTGGCAAAATTACCGGGCAGCAAGAAAATGAAAATTACGTACCTACCATAATTGTTGATCTTTCTGTATATCTTCACCATTCATCACTGGTGGGTACAGCGCCAGAGCTAGGGCCCCACGGAAGACTTTTTTTTTCTTCTATGGGTGGAGTCAACGCAGGGCCAGTGCCACCCTCGAGGCCGACATTCCACATGACGTTCTCGGCTTGGCTGTTATCTGCTATTGACTCCACCCCAGTCCCAGTTCTGAGATGCCGGAGAGTGTAAGGAAAGGGAGGTGGGGAGGGGCAAGGGATCCCAAGGGATATATATATATATATATATATATATAAACTAAAAGGAGAAATAACGACAGAGGACACAGGGGGGAGAAACCAGATATGGAAAATTGGGGACAGGGAAGGGGCCCCAATCTCTGGAAGGAGGAGAAAGAAAGGGAGGGATGGGGGGGACCACACCCCCAGAGACTATCCTGAATCCTAGGATTTTGACAAGAACGATAGACCATAATCTGGACTACCAAGGTTAATAGCTGCAGGGAGGCAAAGCCTGAACTATTAAGCAGCATTCGCCCGAGAGGGCCAACCTTAAGAGGGGGGGTCAGGAATGGGTTGTGTCTCATACTCCCCCCGAAATAGGGGAAAAACTAAATTGCCAGGAGGACATTAAGGATCTAACTCAAGCAAATAAGCCCAAGAGTTTTGAGTTCATAAAGAAAAGGGGGGACCCTAATCCCTCAACTCACTCCCGAAGAATGAGGGAGAAGACTAAAGACAGGGCAGAGGACTGCTCCCGCACCCCAATAATACCCCCTACAGGAGAAAATTCCTCCCTGTGCGTCTCCAGGGTCCTCTATCTCCTAACCTCTTTGAGAAGACCAATTGGCTTAACCTACCCAACAGAATAAAATACCAAACTTGCATGTTGGGCAAGAAATCACTAGTAGGCAAAGCAGCTCCGTTCCTCAGCGGCTTGCTGCCTGCCTGTAGATCTGGGTACCAGACCAAAGGCCACTCCCAGGGCTCCCTAGCAGTCCCCTTCAGAAAAACGACACTGGGACAGTGGCCATTTGTGTACCGTGCTCCTCTGTGGCTTGACGAGATCTAGGCTCAACTACTGACAAACTCAAGCCTACCTGCTTTTAAGGCCAAGCTTAAACAGTACCTCTCTGGGAGCATGGCCTGTTGCTGTAGGCAATAATTGCATTCCCAGCCCTGCAAGTTTTAAGACCCAATCGCCTGGCTAACCAACATGGATCAAGTCACCTCCCACATCCTTTTTAACGAAGCCCCCACAGGGCCGCTGCCCACATCCCGGATCCCCCACCCACAACTCTCTACATCAATTCCACTACGTAGATGGAGCTATCTCCCTGGCTACTGAAGATTATACCTTTGTGCCTAGCCTTTGGCTGTTGTAAATTATACCTGTGTACCTGACAGTGTTGGGTCTTGTCATGTTTCTTTGCACTTATCAGACAGCTTATGTCTCTGTTAGTAATGTTTCACCCTTGTAACTTGCTTACATTGGGGATCCACACCTCCTTTGTTTTCTTGTTCTCAATTGTTCACTCTTTGATGTACCTGACGT
Source organism: Neoceratodus forsteri (assembly GCA_016271365.2). NCBI lineage: Eukaryota > Metazoa > Chordata > Ceratodontiformes > Ceratodontidae > Neoceratodus > Neoceratodus forsteri. Next base: position 319,840,737 of record CM057459.1, read on the forward strand.
TGAATCTTTGTAAAAGAGCTTTTGCTCGAAAGTAATGTCTGAATCTTGAAATAATAAATAAAACAATAGTAAAAGAAGGGTCAACAAACAGGGCCTGTAACTCAGAAATGTACCTAGCAGATGTCATTGCTGCTTGGAACACTGTCTTCCAAGACAAGAAGCGCAGCTCACAAGTAGCAGCAAGCTCAAAAGGAGGTGCAGTCAACGTCTTCTGGACCAGATTAAAGTTACACATCAGAATGGGATCATGGTCCAGGAAGTGTAAAAGGAAAATAACTCTCGGGCCTCTACAGGGAAAACTCCAGCTGTTTCTTCTAATGGAGTCTTGCTGTATTCAGACATAATGTAGTTGGCCCCAGCACTTGAACTGCCCCAGAGAGGAAAGAGTTAACTCTATGCAGAAGCATAGAATCTTGAGCTCGAGCTCGGTTTTCAAACCTCTGTCTGTGGTACTTCCCAGTGTAACCGTCAGATTCTTACGAGCTAACTAACTAGTAACTAAAGTATGAAAATTGTTCAAAATATAGCCAAAGGGCAAAATGCATCCTCTTGGGCCCCAAAAGACTCAAGTCGAGAACCCAAGAAGGAAAGGTAGTGACAATATTCAAGTAAAACACCAGAAAAATAATAATCATAACATCTACCCCACCCAAGAGGGAGGGTACAAGGTCCACCACTGAGGTGCAACACTGTATCTGCCAGCCCACTTCCCAAAACCAGGTTCTGAGAGGGGAGGCGGGTGGGGGTCTGAATACAGCAAGACTCCATTAGAAGAAACAACATTACTATGGTGAGTAATTTTTTCTTCAAACATGAAGTCTTACTGTATTCAGACATAATGCAGACTACCAAGCAATTCCCTATGGAGGAGGGAATGCAGAGCCTACATTGGGAAGAGGCTCTGCAATACTGCTGTACCAAACCTAGAATCACTCTTAGCCTGGATGTCCAGGGAGTAACGCTTGGTGAAAGTATGTATTGTTTTCCAGGTGGCTGCTTTACAGATCTCTAACAAAGGTATATCTCTGGCTGCAGCTAGAGAAGCAGCTGTACCCCTAGTCGAGTGAGCCCTCAGGCCTGAAGGAGGCGTCCTACCCAACTTGTCATAACAAAATTGTATACAAGAAACAATCCACCTGGCAATAGTTCTCTTAGTGGCAAGCTTACCCTTTCCCACTTCACCATAAGTGAGAAACAATTGAAGACAGTCATTTCTATGTGCCTTAATATGCTCAATGTAGTAGCTAAGGGCCCTCTTAACGTCCAGACTGTGTAACCTTCTTTCACCTGAAGAAGAATGGTCAGTGAAAAACACAGGGAGAGATGTAGACTGGTTCAGATGAAAATCTGAAACCACTTTGGGCAAGAACCTCCTATTGGTTCTGAGGACTACTTTGTCCCTATGGAAGGAAATGAAGTCAGGTTCCACTGGCAGAGCCCTAACTCACTAATCCGCCTGTCAGAAGTAATAGCTACCAGGAACACAGATTTCCAGGTCAAGTACTTCAATTTGGCCGAAGCCAGAGGTTCAAAGGGTGGCTGCATTAGCTGAGCTATGCAGACATTAAGATCCCAAGGTGAAGTGGGCTCCCTAAAGGGAGGGTTAATGTGAACCAGAACTTTAAAAACTTTCTGAAAACAGGATGAGATGCCAGGGAAGAGCCCTTCCCTGCTGAGAGGAATGCAGAGACAGCTGCTAGATGAACCTTCAGAGTGGCAGGCCTAAGGCTTAAACCATTGAGATGAACTAGATAGTCTAAGGTTGTGGAAATGTATGCAGAATCGGGCAGGATGCCTTTCTGAGAGTACCAAATACTGAACCTTTTCCATTTGGAGTTGTAAGTTTTTCTAGTGGAAGGGTTCTTAGAGACCTTCAGAATATCCAGAAATCCCTGAGAAAGATGTAGAGCTGCATATTCTAACTCTTCAAGAGCCAGGCCTTGAGATGTAGAGACTGGAGATTGGGGTACCAGATCCGCCCCTGGGAAGAAGACAGGAGATTGTATGTCCTGGGCAGAGACAGGGGACGTGACACTGACAAGGACAGCAGTACAGGATACCAAGGCTGTCTGGCCCAATCTGGAGCCACCAGTATCACTGTGCAGGGTGGAGTCCTGATCTTGATCAGAACTCTGAACAGCAGAGGGAAGGGAAGGAAGGCATAGAGAAACCTGCCCTTCCAGTCCAAAAGGAGAGCATCCTGGGGAACTGTCCCCAGGACTGGAGGTCTGCAACAAAACAGAGGAAGTTGATGATTGTCCGGTGCTGCAAAGAGATCTATCTCTGGAGTGCCCCATCTGGAGAAAATTACCTTCAGTATGTGAGGATCCAGGGTGTCCCTGTGAAATTCTGCTCAGAGCATCTGCTAGTACGTTGTCCTTCCCTGGAAGGTGAACTGCTACCAGAGAAGTCTGAAGAGAATAGGCCAGACACCACAGCTTCATGGCTTCTGTGCACAAGGTCGAGGACCGAGTGCCTCCCTGCTTGTTAATGTACCACATTGTGGTGGTGTTGTCTGTTCTGACTTGGACCACCTTGCCCTTGACTGAATTCGAGAAGCTCTGCAGGGCTAGGAAAACTGCCCTGAGTTCAAGGAGATTGATATGAAGGAGAGCCTCCTGTGGAGACCAGAGCCCTTGAGCTGTCGTCCGTCAAGCCTTGTGTATGTGTGTGTCTCGGTTCTGTTTCGCCCTGCTCGATGTTGCTTCTGCCAGTAAGATCGTTTCATTACTTTTAAGCGGTGTCGAGTACTGCTTTTTGTATTGTTTTCCGTATGGTCATGTCTCGCCCCGTGGGCAAAAAAATAGCCGAAAGCAGGGCGGCTTCTTATGCATCGGTGCCCCACCCGGTGCCCCACCCTAGGAGAGAAGCATCCGTAGTTAAAACTACTGATGGGACTTGAGGGAGAAATGGAACCTCTTGTCTGAGGTTGTCCTGGTCCAGCCACCACTGCAGAGCTTGGACCATAGTCTGAGTCACTGGAATCAGTTTGGTAAGTGAATCATTCTTTTGAGACCAGAAAGACCTCAGATGAAACTGAATGTCCCTCATCTGGAACCTTGTGCCCTGCACCACTGCCGTGGAAGCTGCCATGTGGCCCAGGAGCTGGAGGAACTGTCTTGCTGGGCGGGAGACTGGAGGTCGAAAGGAGGAAGCGAGATCCACTAGGGCCTTTACCTTTGCCAGGGGAAGGAAGGCTTTTGCTTGTGCAATGTCCAACTCTATGCCTATAAAGGTGAGAAGTTGAACTGGTTCGAGTACAGACTTTGTAAGATTGAGAAGAAAACCCAAGGAGCTGAGTAGGTCCTGGGTAGTTTAAAGAGCTGACTTGACCTGTAAAGGAGACTGACCCACTAACAGCCAGTCGTCCAGATATGGAAAGATGGTGATACCCTGTCTTCTGAGGAAAGCCACCACTACTGCAAGGCACTTTATGAATACCTTGGAGCTGATGTTAGACTGAATGGCATGGCTATGAATTGGTAATGGCCTGAAGGCAACTCGAACCTGAGGTATTTTCTGTGGGAGCACCTGATAGGAATATGGAAGTAGGCATCCTTGAGGTCCAGAGATGCTAGCCAATCCCCTGGCCTTAGAGAGGGAAGGATTATTCCCAGAGTTACCATTTTGAATTTGGGCTTTGAAATGTGTTTGTTCAGATACCTTAGGTCTAGGATGGGTTGCCACTCCCCTGTTTTCTTTGGGGTAAGGAAGTACCTGGAATACAGTGCTTTTCCCTTGTGCTAAGTAGGAACTTTCTCTATAGCTCTGAGAGCTAGAAGAGAGGAAAACTCTGCCTCTAGGGCAAGGGTTTCTGAGACTGATGCAGGTGGAAAAGACCTGGCCCTTCTTTTTGGAAATTTTTTGAAGCTGAGGGCAAGTCCCTGGCTTACCACTCCCAGGACCCACTTGTCTGAGGTCACAGACTTCCAGGCCTGGAAGTAGTAAGCCAGCCTGCCTGCTACTGGAAATGGGGAGTCGACCCGGCTGACACATCAGGGCGCCTGCTTGGCAGGAGCCTTAGACTGAGAGAAGGAGGGAGCAGCCCTGCTCATCCCCCTCCTACCCCTCCCTCTGAAGAACCCCCTCTGTAGGAGAGGAGAGGAAGGCTGGGCTTGGTAAAAAGGCATTTGAAAGGGCCTGCCCCTAGACTGCTGCTTGTGCGGAGTGGCCTGCCTTTCCTTGGCCTGTGCACTCCTGTACGTGGTCCTATATTCATCCATTTTCTTCATGTAAGCCTCTGTCTGCTCCCCAAACAGAGAGTTACCTACTACAGGAAAATCCATGGCCTTAGTCTGGGTATCCTGTGGAAGGCTAGAGCATCTGAGCCAAGCATGTCTTCTGAGAGACACAGATGTAGCCATGACTCTAGATGCCACATCACTGGAGTCCACAGCAGCATGAAATTGCATTTTGGATGCCTCAATTCCATCAGCAGCCACCACCTCCAGCTCCTTGGCTAGCTGGGGAGAGGTCTGTTTAGCCAGTTCCAGAACCGTGTCCCATCTGGATTTCTGGTACCTGGCTGTGTAGGCCATATAAGTAGCCTGCCTGAGTCCCAAAGAGGACGCCAAATACTGTGTTTTAGCCATGGCATCCACTTTCCTGGAGTCCTTATCCGGGAGGGTGTGAAGCCAAAGGAATGTTAGCCCTGTCACAGGCTGCAGCCTGCACTACCCCAACATGGCTGCAATGACTACAAAGGAACTCCACATTCTCATACGGAACTCTGAACCTGATAACGAATACCTCCTGTCCATTCTCTTATCCACAGGAGGTACTGAATTAGGGGTTTGTAAAATTTTGTGTCTCTGTTTCCCCAAGGATTTATGAAGAGGGATAGACAGCTTTTTTGGACTCTGGGATGTCCATCATTTCCACAAAATCAGGCTCTTCATCCTCCTCTGCTGCTTCAACCAAGGGAAGCTGCAGGGTTTGTGCCACCTTTTTGTAGAACAAAAAGTGTGAAGGGGACTCAGAGAGCCTGGGAGGAGAAACACCTGAGGGCCTGTCTGGGGAGATGTTTGGTTCAATGGGCACATCCAGACCCCCTTCATCGTCATCAACACCGGGATAGTCTTCGTCTGCCTCCCACTCCTCATAATAAGCATCTGGGTCATAATCAGGAGAAGACGGATCCAACTGAACTGACCGCCGAACCGACAGTATCGGTTCAGACGGAACCGGTCTAAGCAACTGGACAATACTAATCGCTTTGGCTATTTCGTCCGCGGTTGGAGAGTGGGATACAGGATCTGAACCGCAGACTTGCACTTTTCTTTTGATTTGAACCGGACCTGGTGGTTTCCTTTGCCCGAGGAGGTATCGCCTAGGTCAGTAGGCACCTCCTCAGGTTCGGCCACAACTGAACCGGGCTGGCCATCCGGATCTATGGACTTCTCGGCCTCCCTTTCCTTCAGCCTACTCAGTCTTTTATCTAGAGTGGTTTTAGGAAAGTTCTTACAGATTTGGCAGTCTGACTTGAGGTGGTCAAACCCCAGACAATAAACACAGATGAGGTGGGGGTCGGCCTTAGCAAAGGCCTCCCCACACTCAGCACAGTGTTGAAACCCAGTGGGACTGGTTTTCTTCTTGGGTTTCTCGGACATGGCCAACCTAACAAATTACCCTATAGCAGCTTTCAAGCCAGGTAATGAAACATTTGATAGGTTACAAACCATGTTACGGGCTTTTTAAAAGAACCAGCAAAAGTCCAGTTCTTTTGAAACCGATTGGTACTGGAACACCACTCTAATCTCAGAAAGAGAGAAAAATTAAATTAACTTTAACAAAGTCAGTTCCAAACCGGACCGACCGGAAAGAAACTGAAGAAAAACAATTTCCACTCTTTTTAGCAAAATAAAACACAGTCACTACCTATCTACATACCACCTGTATCGTAGACAGAGACTGGAAATCCGAAAAATAACAAAAATACATGGTTTAAACCGAACGCTTTTTTCTTTTACCGAACTGAGCAGAGGAAATCTCCGGAGCGACTTCACTGTTAGGCGGAGTAAAGAATCTGACGGTTACACTGCGAAGTACCACACACAGAGGTTTGAAAATTGAGCTCAATGTTCTGTGCTTCTGCATAGAGTTAACTCTTTCCTCTCCGGGGCAGTTCAAGTGCTGGGACTAACTGCATTATGTCTGAATACAGCAAGACTTCATGTTGTTTGAAAACCAATACAAAGGCCATGTGGACCTTTATGGAGGAATACCAGAGTCCTTAAGGGACAAGAGGCAGTCCAGCATTTTAGGAACCACACATGTAAAGGAATCCATGGCATGCCAAGTACACCACACTGTAAAAGATTTCCATTTTTGTGAATATGTGTACCAGGTAGACAGCTTTCTAGCCACCAACAGAACATCTATAACTGCTGGGGAAATCCCAACGCAGGAGAGCTCTATGTCCTCAGAAGCCAGGCATGAAGGTGCACTGATTGAAGATCTAGGTGCACTATAGCACCCTGCTCCTGCATCAGAAGTCCCGCTCACAAGGGGAGTGGGACAGAAGGTTCCACAGCCAGTTGCTGGAGAGGTGGAAACCAAATTTGTTTGGGTCAGTGAGCAGCCACCAAAATTAGGGAGGCAAGCTCGGCCAGCACCCAGCAGTTTTACCAGAACCCTCTGTATGAGAAGGAATGGAGGAAATATAGAAACCTCCCTTTACAAGAGAGGGACAACACGTCTCAACAGAAAACTCCAGGCCATGAAGCAAGCAAGCAAAAACATGGCAGTTTGGTGTTGTAAGGAGATGCAAACAGGTCTATGTCCAGACTACCCCAATTTTCGAAGAGGTCAGCCATGACAGAGTCTGAAAGTTCCCATTCGTGACAAAGAACATGGGACCAACTAAGTCAATTCACCAGTGCGTTCAGGTTACCTGGAGAGGAACACTGCTGACAGGAATATTGTGTGTTCCCCATCCAGTGCCATACTCTCAATGAATCTCTGCAGAGTGAATGAAAGGACTCCATCCTGTGGACTGATGTAGTAAATCACTGACACATTGTCCATTTGTATGAACAGCTGATTCCCTGCAAGTGGGGCAGTGAAGGCCAGTAGGCCATGCAGAACAGCCCTCATCTCCAGAGTGCTCTGTTGAAGCACTGCCTCCAGAGGGCCCCACTGGCCCTGGGTTCTGAAGGGCCCAGATGTGCACCCAAGCCTGAACCTGAAGAGTCCGTGGTTATCACCAGAGCAGGGAATGGCCAGAGGAAGGGGGACACCATCTCAAGGCTGGAATGATCCAACCACCATGGCAGGGAAGAAAAAATTACTCACCTTAGTAATTATGTTTTTTCTACTGGAGTCTTGCTGTATTCTGACTAATGCAGTTAGCCCCAGCCTTTAAACTGCCCCGGAGAACAAAGGGTTAAACCTTCTATGTAGAGCATAGAATGCTGAGCTCGAGCTCGGTTGATGTCTCTGTCTGTTTCCCTTTGAAATTTAACCGTCAGATTCTTACGAGCAAAAACTCACTAGTTATCCTATGTAGAAATTGTAAAATTTTTACTAGCCAACTGGCAACAAAAAGTTTTGGATTCCCAAAGGAAGACTCAAGTCAGGAAACACAAAACACAAAACCAATTCAAATAAGAATAACAACAAAATAAACACCCAAACAAAAAAGCAGAGGGTGAAAAGGAGCACCCCTGAGGTGCAACACTGCACCTGCCCACCACTTCCCAAAAACAGGTTCTGAGAGGGGAGGCGGGGGGGAGGTCAGAATACAGCAAGACTCCAATAGAAGAAACATAATTACTAAGATGAGTAATTTTTTCTTCAAAAATCATGAAGTCTTGCTGTATTTTGACTAATGTAGACTACCAAGCAGTACCTCCACAGAGGAGGGACAGAACCTACTTTGGGAATAGGCTCTGAAGTACTACTGTGCCAAACCGAGCATCACTCCTAGCCTGGATATCCAGAGAGGAATGCTTGGTAAAGGTATGTACTGTTTTCCAGGTGGCTGCTTGACAAATTTCTAAGAGAGAAATATCACTGGCAGCAGCCAGGGAAGCAGCTGTACCTCTTGTAGAGTGAGCCCTCAGGCCTGAGGGTGGAATATTTCCCAATTTCTCATAGCAGAATTGTATACAAGACACAATCCACCTGGCAATAGTTCTCTTGGTGGCAGGTTTGCCCTTTCCCACTTCTCCATAAGTGAGGAACAACTGGAGGGACTCAAACCTATGACCCTGGGTATGCTCTATGAAGTAGCTAAGGGCTCTGAACATCTAAACTGTGTAGCCTCCTTTCTCCTGAGGAATAATGATCAGTGAAGAAAACAGGAAGAGACATAGACTGATTCAAGTGGAAATCTGAAACCACTTTGGGCCAGAACCTTCTATTGGTTCTAAGGACCACTTTATCCCTGTGACAGGAGATAAAATCAGGTTCCACTGACAGGGCTTGCAATTCACTGATACGTCTGGCAGAGGTAATGGCTACCAAAAACACAGTTTTCCAAGTCAAGTACTTAAGTTCTGCTGAGGACATAGGCTCAAAAGGAGGTTGCATAAGTTGAGCAATGTAAACATTTAAATCCCAGGCAGGGGCAGGGTCTCTAAAGGGAGGACTGGTATGAAGCAATCCTTCAAAAAATTTACAGAATACACGATGGAGATGATAGTGAGGAAAACTTCCCCACTGACAGAAAAGCAGAAACAGCTGACAAGTGTACCTTGAGAGCAGCTGGTCTGAGGCCTAGGCCATTAAGATGGACCATACAATCCAGAACTGTAGGCAATTCAGCAGTATCTGGGGAAATATGCTTCTTGGAACACCAAATGGTGAATCTCTTCCATTTGGAGTTATAAGTCTTTCTGGTGGCGGGCTTTTGAGAAGCTTTAAGAATATCCAGAACCCCCTGAGATAGATGCAAATCTGCAAACTCCAACTCTTCAAGCGCCATGCCTTGAGATTGAGAGACTGAAGACTGGGGTACCAAATCCTCCCCTGAGAGGAGGTTAACAGGTTGTAATTCCTGGGAAGAGACAGGGGAAGATGGACTGCTAGGAACAGCAACAGGGGGTACCAGGGCTGTCTGGCCCAATCTGGAGCAATCAGAATCACTTTGCAAGGCTGTGACCTTATCTTGACTAAAACTTTGAACAGAAGAGGGGAAGGAAGGCATACAGAAATTTCCCTTCCCAGTTCAGAATCAGAGCATCCAGGGGGACTGAGCCCAAGACTGGGGGTCTACAACAAAACAGAGGAAGTTGGTGATTGTCTGGGGCTGCAAAAAGATCCATCTCCAGAGTGCCCCACCTTGAAAAAAATCACCTTCAATACCAGAGGGTCCAGGGACCATTCGTGATGGCCCTGTGAGATCCTGCTCAGTGCATCTGCTAGCACATTGTCCTTCCCTGGAAGGTGAACTGCTATCAGAGAGGTTTGCAGAGAATAAGCCAGAGACCACAACTTCATGGCTTCTGTGCACAAGGCTGTAGACCGATTGCCTCCCTGCTTGCTGATGTACCACATGGTGGTGGTGTTGTCTGTTCTGACCTGAACCACCTTGTTCTGTACTGACTGAGAGAAAGCTTGTAGGGTCAGAAAAACTGCCCTGAGTTCTAGAAGATTGATATGGAGAAGGGATTCCTGAGGGGACCACAATCCCTGGGCAGTGAGGGCACCCAGATGGGCTCCCCAGCCCAGAAGGGAAGCATCCGTGGTAAGGACCACTGAATGAGGCTGAGTGGCAAATGGGACCCCTTGCCTTAAACTGTTCTGATCCTGCCAGCACTGAAGGGCTTAGATCAAGGTCAGAGTCACTGGAATCAGTTTGGTAAGGGAATCCTTCCTCTGAGACCAAAAAGCCCTCAGAAGGAACTGAATGTCCCTCATCTGGAATCTTGCCCCTTGAACCACTGCCGTAGAAGCTGTCATGTGGCCCAAGAGCTAGAGGAAATGCCTTGCTGGTCGAGATACCTGAAGGCTGAAGGAAGAGGCTAGTTCTAAAAGAACCCTTGCCCTTTCCAGGGGAAGAAAGGCTCTTGCTTTGACCGTATCCAGCTCTGCCCCAATAAAGGTAAGAAGCTGGACTGGCTCAAGAACCGACTTGGGAAGGTTGTGAAGAAATCCTAGAGAAGTGAGAACTTGCTGGGTCACTTGCAGGTCTGACTTGACTTGGTCTGGAGACTGGCCCACTATTAGTCAGTCGTCCAGATATGGAAAAATGGAAATCTTTTGCCTCCTTAGAAAGGCAACTACTACTGCCAGGTACTTTGTGAAGACCCTTGGGGCTGAAGTTAGGCCAAAGGGCATTGCTCTGAACTGATAGCGGCCTTAGGGCAACTCGAACCTGAGGTACTTTCTGTGGGAGCACCTGATGGGAATGTGAAAATAGGCATCTTTGAGATCCAGGGAGGCTAGCCAGTCCCCTGGCCTTAGAGAGGGAAGGATTATTCCAAGAGTTACCACTTTGAACTTTGGTTTTAAAAGATGTTTGTTTGGGTATCTTAGGTCTAGGATGGGTCGCCACTCCCCTGTCTTTTTTGGGGTAAGGAAGTACCTGGAGTACAGACCTTTGGCCCAGTGTAGGGTAGTTACTCTCTCTATGGCTCTTAAAGCCAGCAGAGATGAAACCTCTGCCTCTAGGGCAAGGGTTTCTGAGAGACCTGCAGGTGGAAAAGATCTGGCTCTCATCTTCAAAAATTTTTTGAAGCTGAGAACCAGTCCCTGGCTTACTACTTCCAGGACCCACTTGTCTGATGTAATAGACATCCAGTCCTGGACAAAGTAAGTCAGCCTGCCCCCTACAGGAATAGGAGAGTCGACCCGGGCAGGCTCATCAGGGTGTCTGCTTAGCAGGGGCCTTAGGCTGAGGAATGAATGCAGCCCTGCACATCCCCCTTCTGCCTCTCCCTCTGAAGAACCCCCTCTGTGAAAAGGGAGAAGAGGCCTGTGCTTGGTAAGAGGCCTATGAAAAGGCCTGCCCCTGCCCCTAGACTGCTGCCTCTCTTTGGCTTGAGCACTCCTGTAAGTGGTCCTGTGCTCATCCATTTTCTTCATGTAATTCTCTGTCTGCTCCCCAAACAGAGAATTACCCACTACAGGAAAATCCATGGCCTTAGCCTGGGTATCCTGCGAGAGGCAAGTACATCTGAGCCAAGCTATTCTCCGAAGAGCCATAGATGTAGCCATGACTCTTGATGACACATCACTGGAGTCCACAGCAGCATGAAACTGAACTTTTGATGCCTCAATCCCATCTGCAGCCACCTCTTCCAGCTCCTTGGCTAGCTGGGGGAGGCCTGTTTAGCCAGTGCCAGTACAGTGTCCCACCTGGACTTCTGGTACCTGGCTGTATAGGCCATATAATTTGCCTGCCTGAGTCCCAAGGAAGATGCCATGTACTGTTTTTTTGCCATGGCATCAATCTTCCTGGAGTCTTTGTCTGGGGTGCGTGAAGCCAAGGGTATGTTTGCCTTATCACAGGCAGCAGCCTGCATAACCCAACATGGCTGCATTGTTAACATAAAAGCTCTGTATCTGAGCCTGAAAGTGTATACCTCTTGTCCATTCTTCTATAACAGGAGGTATAGAAATGGGAGACTTCACGATTTTTTGTGTCTGCTTCCAAAAGATTTGTGAAGGGGAAGAGACAGTCTCCTGGACTCTGGGATGTCCATCATTTCTACAAAATCAGGCTCCTCTTGATCCTCCATTGCCTCCACCATAAGAAGCTGGAGGATCTCAGCCACCTTTCTGTAGAACATAAAGTGGGAGGGGGGACTCAGAAAGCCTAGGAGGGGATACACCTGAAGGTCTGTCTGGAGAGATGTCCGGTTCAACAGGCACATCCAGACTTTCACCATCACCATCATCATCTTCAAACTCCCCCTCCTCCTCAAACTCCGGTTCATAAAATTCTTCATAAGTATAATCGTGAACCGGGGGAACCAACCGAACAGAGACCTTGCCAAAAGGTGCCAGATCGGTCGGAACCAGGCGAAGTGATTCCACAATCTGAATCGCTCTGGCTATTTCTTCGGCGGTCGGAACATGGACTTCTGGATCCGAACTGGACGATTTCTCTTTACGTTTTCTTTTTGTCGGAACCGAACCCTCAGGATCGGCTCTCCTTTTGCCCGAAGAAGTATCGCCCTGGTCAGAGGGTACTCCTTCTGGTTCGGTTGGAACCGAACCAGGCTGGCCATCCGGGTCAGCGGACTTCTCAGCCTCCTTTTCTCTCAGTCTACCTAACCTCTTTTCAAGGGTAGAGTTGGGAAAGTTTTTTACAAATTTGGCAGTCTGAATCGAGGTGTTCAAACCCCCAGACAATAAACACAGGTGGTGTGGGGATCGGCCTTAGCAAAGACCTCCCCACACTCACTGTAGTGTTGAAACCCAGTGGGCCCGTTTTTTTTCTTGGGTTTCTCAGACATGGCCAACCTAACCAACTTACCCTTTTTTTGGCAACCGCCAGGCAAGACTCCCTTATCGGTTCCTAACCGTGTCACGGGTCTTGGAAAAAAATATACCAAACACATTTTTTTTTAGAACTGATAAGGACCGGTAACCACACACTAAAGTAAGATACAAGAATCAACAAATGATCGGTTCACACTTTTACAAGTTCCACACAGAAAAACAGTACAAAACCTATCTAGTACTCATGGTACCACAGACAGAGACTGAACTGACTATGCGGAAAATAACTTTTGGTTAAAAGCCGACAGTAAACCGACACTTCAACCGACTTTCGAACCAAGCAGCAGGAGGAAACTCCGGAGCTACTGTTCAGTGAGGCGGAGTAAACAATCTGACGGTTAGATTTCAAAGGGAAACAATCAGAGACATCAACCGAGCGTGAGCTCAGCATTCTATGTTCTGCATAGAAAGTTTAACCCTTTGTTCTCCAGGGCAGTTTAAAGGCTGGGGCTAACTGCATTAGTCAGAATACAGCAAGACTTCATGTTGTTTGAATGACAGAAAGGAAGTGTGACCTGTATGAGGTGCTCCAGCTTGCGCGAGTGCTGAGCCCATTGTGCCCCGAGAAACCACTAAGGGATCCTCATGTGGAAGGGGTGCCAGTGGTACACTCAGGATGGCAGCCACCATTAGGCCAATCAGTGGCACAGAATTTGCTGGCAGATAAGGACCGCTTGGCCCACCTAGTCTGCCCATTTCTCCCTGCTTATAGTATCACTGCATAGCCTATTTGATCTCCAGCCCATTCACCCACCCTCTTCCCTTTCCCTAACATTCCCTTATGTCTATCCCATGCATTCTTGAATCCCACCACTGTTTTCACCCCCACCACCTCTATTGGAAGACTGTTTATGGAATCCACCACTCTTTCTATGAAGAAATACTTCCTCACATCTCTCCTGTATCTACCCCTCTCCAGCTTCTTTTCGTGCCCCCTTGGTCCTTGAGCACCTTTTTTTCTGAAAAGTACTTCCCTTCTGTTATTTAACCCCTTGACGTATTTAAAGGTCTCCATCATATCCTTCACTCTCCCCTCTTTTCCAGGATGTGCATATTTAGGTACTCAAGTCTCTCCCTGTAGGGCTTCTGATGCAGATGCCGCACCATTTTAGTCGTCTTCCTCTGGACCACCCCAACTCTTTCTACGGCCTTTCAGAGATGTGGTTTCCAGAACTGGACACAGTACTCCGGGGGGGGGGGGGTCTTATTAGCAATCTGTACAGAGACAATATCACCGCCCGCTTTCTGCTGGTGATACCCCTTCCCATACACCCTAGTATCCCACTAGCCCTTCCAACTGCCTTGTTGCACTGCCTGGCCACCTTTAGGTCATCTGATACGATCACCCCTGGGTCTCATTCCTGCTTGGTGGTTGTCAGTACCACTCCTCCTGTTTTGTACTCTGCACCTGGGTTTATGTACCCCAAGTGCATTACTTGACACTTTTTCATGTTGATGCACTGAAACCTACCCTTGAACACTCCTCAAGTTTTCCTGGGTCTCTGCTCATCCTTTCTGACCCCCCCACCCCGGAGTGTCAACCCTACTTCAGCTTTTGGTGTCATCTGCAAAGAGGCAGACCTTCCCTTCCAGGTCCAGAAATGAGAAATGAGCTTGGGCTCCTCTGCATTAGGTGGGGTGCTAACTAGGCATCAAGCCAAAGTCTAGCAAAGCAAGTACATAAGAGTCAACATTCCAAAACAGGCACTCCTCACCAAATTGATGCAAAGATAAGCATTTTAATGTGAAAAGTCAAAATTCCGACCACAGGCAAACCAGATGCCCATGTGCTTCAACCATTAGGTCTTCCTCAGGTTCTCTCTACTTTTTCCTTCAGCCTGTTAGGTAGGAGAAGTCAGTTACTGCTTCCCCGATTTCTTTTGCTGCTCCCCCTGGCTAGTTTAAATGTCCATCAAAATAACATCTAAATTGTCCACGGAGGACTGCAGTTCTCCTCCCAGACAGATGCAGGCCATCACCCCTGTAAAGGCCCTTCTCTCGCCAGAAGGATCCCCAGACCCCAATGTAGCCGAATTCCTTCTCAGCACCATTCCTGCAATCGTGAGCTGAAGGTCTTGGCGAAGAGATCCCTCTCCTTCCGTGATCTTAGAACATCTGACTGACACACAATCGCTGGATGAAACCAGCTGTGTCTGTACCACCACTGCTGTGGCATTGTCGGAGGGCATATATGAATGACCCAGCCTTGTGTCTAGGATGACCCCTATGTACTAGATCCTCTGGTAGGGGGTAAGGACTGATTTCATTTCACTGACCAGTATGCCCAGCTGGCTGAACAACTGTCGGGTTTGATACAGTGTGTAGACAACGGCTTCCTGAGAGAGGGGCCTTTAGCAGCCAATCGTCTATGTAAGAAAAGACAAACAGGCCCTCCCTATGGAGGAAAGCTGCTACCGTGGCAAATAGGTTCTTGAAAACATGAGCTGACAAAAATAAGCCACAGGGCAAGACACAAAATTGGTAGTGTGAACCTGAAGCATGAAACGTGAGTATTTTCTATGCAACCTGCGGATCTTTACATGAAGGTGTGTATCTTTCATGTTCAGTGCAGCCAACCAATCTCCTTTCAGTAACAGGCACAGAAGAGATTGCAAGGAGACCATTATGAACTGCCTGTATTCTATAAACAGGTTCAGATCTCAAAGGCTGAGTAATGGCCTTAAATCTCCAGTCCATTTTTGAACCATAAAGTACCAGGAGTGATAATTTTATTTTATTTCTGAAACCAGGACTAATTCCACAGCCTTCTTGCGGAGGAGAGTTTGAACCTCCTCCAACAGAAGGGCAAGACGTCCTGGAGGATATCTGTTAGGCAGTGGTGGGGTAACTACAGGAACAGGGAACAATAAGGAGTTCTAGGGCATGTCCACGCAGAACCACTTCCAGCATCCAACCATCTGTTGTGATCTCTCCTTTTTCGAAGAAAGAGGGAGATGCTGCCTCCCATCAAAACATCCTAAGGCAGTGAGGCCGGAGAAATGAAACAGGGGACAGAAGGCATTGAGGGTGGCAGGAGTGCACGTAAAGGTTTGACCTTTTGTAAGTCTGGTTTGGGAACCCAAGGGCAAGTTTGTAGCTTGGAAAGTGGAAGGTTAAGGACTCTGGGAAACACAACCGGGGCTCCTTGAGTAGCCGCTGCTTGGACAGACACAGGGCCTGTGAAAAGAACCACGGCCCCTTCCATGGGGCTTAGAGTTCAAAGTATGAAAGAACCGAAGTCATTTTAGAAAACCGTAAATCCCTTAAAGCATTTTCAGCATCATTTCCAAACAACTGTTTACCTCTGAAAGGAGCATTCATCACAGACTGTTGCACATCAGAGGCAAAACCAGCCACCTTTAACCAGGAATGACGACGGAGGCATATCTCAGAGGCAGCAGCCCTGGCAGCAGCATAAGAGGCATCACAGTCTGATCTCAGCAAGTGCTTATAGCTTCTTGGCCATTAGCTATAGTTTGCTCAGCCAGTATTTTATCCTGGCCCTCAGACATTTTTCAGCCAGACTGGCCATTGTCTTCCAAATGCAGTTCTGATATTTAATCATATATGCCTGACAGTTAGCAGTTCTTAAGTCCAAGGAAGCAAAACTCATTTTCCCTACCCTGCCCAGCTTCCTTGATTCCTCACCAGGAGGAAGACAGCTTATATGCTTAAGAATTCTGGATCTACCGTGAGTAGCAATTATTACTACAGAGTCCATTTCAGGCTCTGAAGAATAATACAGCTTTGCAGTAGGGGTGGATATTGTTTATCAACCTTCCTGGGAATTGCAGACAGTTGTGCAAGCCTGTGCCAGGCTGCGAAAGTAGCATCTTCAAGTGCAGAAAGCATAGGGGGAATAATCACTGTTGGGGAGGCTGAAATCTCCAAGAACTCTTAGAGACTTTCTTTTGAGAAATTCTCCTCTTCATCTTGGAACTCTAATTTAGCCTAAACCTGTTTACAGAAGGCTTGAAAAGAGGCATCTTCAGGAGGAGACCTTTGTGTGTTTTCACACTCTACACTGAGCAATAGGCTAGAGTGGAGCTGGAGCCAACCACATCTGTTACCTCTTCTTCCTCATCCATGGCCTTCTCTCTTCCTCCTCCATGTATTCTGGATTATATTCCAGTTCAATGTGGATGTTGAACGACATTGGCTGATGGTCAACAGGATGAGGAGATGCTGACAATGGGAATCCCATCAACGGTGGCCATTCTGGGCCCGGCACTGAGGCAAGGACAGAGAACTGGAGTGTCAACAGCAATGTTGACGAAGGGATAGCCACAGGTTTTGATGGACCAGGTATCAATGGCAGCAACTGCTGAAACAACTCTGACATTGTTTGGCAGTGTCTGAGCGTCGACGGGTCCCGAAGGGGTCGATGATGGATGGCTGAGCCATCGATGGGACAGTGCCTGATGGCAGAATAGGCTGTGAGTCCCCTAGCAGGGACATGATCTGACACCAGACTCTGACCTTTGTGTCTCAGAGACGGTAGGAGAGGCATCAGGAACCACAGCCAGAGTCAGGGGCAGTTCAGTTACGTAAGAACTTACTGTAACAGTGTATATCTTCGAGAGAAGCTCTTGCAGCAGGCCACACCAGTAGGACTAAGTCACCAGGCATCAGGACCACACAGAAAATATACAGCTAGCAGTCTACCATGGGGGACCACCCACCGCCAACGTCAGTCAACTGACGTCAGTTTAGCCTATATTGGTGGGCGGTCCCCCACTCCTACCTCAGTTCTCCTGCCAGAGACCCCATATGGGCAGCTAAAGGAGAACTGCAGAGGTTTCCCCGAGAGCCAGAAGAAAGGCAGAAAAAGTTTAAGAGAAAAAGAGCAGCAGGGAGAAGGAGGAGAGAAAAAGCAGGGCCTGCTGCAAGAGCTTCACTGGAAGATCTACTGTTGTGGTAAGTTCTTACATAACTGTACTGTCTTACTTCAAGGAAGGGTCTTGCAGCAGGCCACACCTGTAGGACCAAGTCCCAAGCAGTACTAAGTAGCACCAGGATGGCACCACCGGGAGGAGGACAGATCAGCAGTCATGAGTTCAAGAAAGAAGGCCCTGAAGAACTGCTAGGCCATCATTGGCCCTGCGCCTAGAGGCGATTTACAGATTGTAGTGCTTGATGAAAATGTGGACAGAACTCCAGGTGGCAGCTGCACAGATTTCTGCAACAGACACATTTCTGAAGCAGGCTATAGAGGCAGCCATGCCCCTGGTGGAATGGCCTTTGACCACCCTGGGAAGGGGTTTGTTGTACTTGCGATAGCAAAAAAAAAAAAAGATACAATTTGCCAACCACATAGACAAACACTGTTGGGAAACAGGAGCGCCCTCTCTCTTGGAGCGAACCAAACAAATAACTGTTCAGACTTTCTAACAGGTTTTGTGCGGTTCATGTAGTGCCGCAGAATCCTATGTACATGCAAAGTACGGAGCAAGGCCTCCCCCTGTTTGGAATACTCAGGAAAATAAACTGAAAGGTGGATGGATTGATTCAAAGTAAACTCCAACCTTGGGTAAAAACGTAGGATTTATACACAAAGCCACCCTTGTCTTTGTGAAAAATTAAATAAGGCTCTTTGCACATCACAGCCTGGAGCTCAGAAATCCTTTGCACAGAAGTTAACAGCAACCAAAAACAGCACTTTCTACGACAGAAAGCACAGGTCACAACTCATGGCTGATTCAAACGGAGGTAAAGTAAGTTTCCCAAACATGAAGTTGAGGTCCCAAGGAGAGACCGGGTCCTGAATGGGAGGTTTCAGATGCAGGATGCCTCGCAGTAATGTGCAGGACACCTCTAGCTGGGTGACAGCTTTATCCTTGAGAGGTGCATGGTATGTAGAGATGGTGGAAAGATGCACCTTAAGGGAGGAGTACCCTAAGCCTGAATCCGAGAGGGAAAGCAGGTTCTCCAATACCTGATTCAACGGGCAAGTGAAAGGATCCAAATGGCGAGCAGCGGCCCAAATGGAGAACTGCTTCCATTTCATAACATAAGTGGCTCTGGTAGAGGGTTTCCTGGCTGCCACCAGAACATCTGCGACCCTAGAGGACACCCCGAAGCAGGCAATAGCTAGGTCCACAGAAGTCACGCATGGAGATACAGGGACTTCAGGTCTGGATGAACCAGGGTGCCCTGGTCCTGAGAGAGCAAGCCAGTACACAGGGGCAAGGGCACCAGCTGTTCCACTGCCAGCTGTTGCAGCAAGGGGAACCAAATCTGATGCAGCCAGAAAGGGGCTATGAGGATCATCTCTACCCCTTCCAACTGAAGCTTGAACAGAACCCTCTGCAGGAGCGGGAAGGGAGGAAAGGCATACAAAAACGTCCCCTTCCAGGAAAGGGACAATGCATCTCACCAGAAAACTCTAGGCTAGGGATCAAGTGAGCAAAAAAGCAGCAGTTTTGCGTTGAGTGGGGATGCAGAGATCCAACTCTGAATGGTCCCACCTGTTGAAGAGATCTTCAACCACTGAGGTTAGCAGCTTGCACTCATGAGACTGTCAGCCAAGACGATTTAAACACCTGGAACGTGCACGTCCAAAAGCTTCAGACTGTGCTTGATGGCCCAGAGCCAGACTCTCATTGCCTCCCAACACAGGGAGTAAGAATGGGTCCCCCTCGCTTATTGATGTAATATACCACACATATGTTGTCCATCTGCACTAGCAGCGGACCGGGGAGGCGATGAGTCTGAAAGGCCTGCAGGGTGTAAAGAGCCGCCCGCATCTCCAGGGCGTTGATGTGAAGATCCTGCTCCACTTCCATCCACTCCATCCCAGGCTGGACGTGTCTATCATGAGAATCTGTTGGGGGGGTGAGAGCTGAAAGGAGACTCCCCGAAGGAAGTTGGCTGGATTCAGCCACCACGGCAGTATCCTCCGGACTGGGTCAGAGACCAGGACCAATTAGTCCAGATCATCGGTGTGCTAGTCCCACTGTACCCTCAAGGTCCACTGAGGAACCACATATGCAAACAGGCCATTGCGACTGCCACCCGCCATATGGCCCAGGAACACCTTGGCGGGGACCTGCCGACTGGAGGAAACCAGATGGGCCTCTGCCATCAATAGCTCTGTTCTATCCTCAGGCAAAAAAGCCTTGCCCTGGCTGGTGTCCAGGACCATTCCTATGTATTGGAGGAGCTGGTAAGGAGAGAGACAGGACTTTGGCAGATTTATAGATATCCCTAAGTCCTGGAAGAGATGGAAGGTGGCTTTCAGGGTTCGAACTAAGCAACCCCTGGAAAGGGCTGTAAGCAGCCAGTTGTCCAGGTATGGGAACACACAGAAGCCCTGCCTCCTCAATACGGCTGTCACCACTGTCAGACATTTGGTAAATATCTGGGGGGGGCTGAGAAAAGGCCAAAAGTGATAATGGACTCCTGAAAATGAAAGCTGAGGAAGCGGTGATGGGCAGGAGAGATCTGGATGTACAGGTAGGCATCCTGCATGTCCAAAGAACACAGCCAGTCCCCTTGGTGCAAAACGAGTAACTGCCCCTGGAGGGTGACCATCCTGAAACACTTGTACTCAATGTACAGGTTCAGATGGCTCAGGTCCAGGATAGGCCTAAGATCCCCAGTCTTTTTGGAAACAAGAAAGAAGTGGGAGTAAAACCCCTTTCCTCACTGAAAAAAGACAAAGTCTATAGACTTTGTCGTTTGCGTTTTTGACTGTGTTGCCTTTCCTCACTGAGCCTGAAGGATGGGCTCTATGGCTCTTTTTTGAGGAAGAGGAGACCAAAAGTAGATGTGTAGGATGGTATATGGAGTGAACGGGAGGGTTTTCTGGAGGCCACTCTAGGAACTCCGGAGTGTGACCATGAGCTATGAGCTGCAGCACCCAGATGTCTGTTATCACCCCCTTCCACCTTTCCAAGGTGAGGGAGAACTGACCCCTGACCACCTCCCTTAGATCCTTGGCTGGAGGGGCGGCTAAGGAGTCAGGAGGTAGGGGTGGATGCCGGCAGAGGGACAGTGGAGGCCATGGGGGCGCTGGAGGTGGCAGTAACACAGACTGCTGGGGTCTTACACTTCTGCTGACCCTTGATAGGCTGGTTCCGAGATTGCTTGCAGAAAGACCTGAGAAAGGACCGACTCTGGCCCACTCTAGATTCGGTGCGATAGATCAAATGGACCAATTTGAGGGCCCACCCCGACTCCTGCAGGGTGGAAATGATGTCCTGGACATCCCCCCCCCCAAACATCCTCTCACAAAACGAACTGAATCCCAAAAGGGGGCATCCAAGATGCTGGCCTGCACATCAGAAGCAAAGTCGGATACCTGGAGCCAAGAATGGTGCTGGAGGCAAACCCTGGCAGCTGCCCCATGTCCGGAGGTATCCACCGCATCATAAGCGGCCCGAAGAACATGACTACCAATGTTCGAGCCCAACTTCATGAACTGGGCAAGCTGCATCTTGGTGGGGTCCATGGGTAGAGTTGCAGGAGATCCCTAGCTTGGTCCCAAAGAACATTTTGATATTGGACCATGTGGGCCAGATGATTTATGGTCCGAATAACCAGAGTGCTGGAGGCAAAAACAAGTTTGCCAATGTGATCCAGCTGCTTAGACTTTCAGTCCAGTGGGTACTAAGATGTTTGGGCTTCATAGTGTGGTCATGCGCAGAATGAATGACCATGGAATCTACCTTTGGATGAGTCCCCAGAAAGGGCTTGCAAGCCAGGGCATGGCAAAGGTGATCTGTCTTCTTGAGCAGAGGAGGGGTGGTGGAAGAGTGAATCCAGGCTGCCCTAGTGACCTCCTCCTAGGAGTCAATCAAAGGAAGAACCACCACAGATAGGGCAACATGCTGCCAGAGATACAGGGCCAAATGGCGTCTTTCCGGATCCTGCTCCTCCATCTCCCTGCCCATAATGGACTGGATGTGGCGCATGACATCAATAAAGGATGGATCTTTGGGGGGGGGGGTGGACTTCTGCACCTTTGTTTTTTTTTTCATATGTAGTTTCTGGGTTTTTGCAGATTTTCTCCCGATCCCTATACCCACGCGTCCCTGATGTAGCATGTGTGTGTCGAGGCACGCGCGCCGTTTGGGACGACCCTCCCTTCCAGTCGCATCATTGACAGCCGGCACAGGCACCAAAGCTCCATTCGGTGACAGCAGGACTACGAGTGGGAGACCCCACCCCTTACCCGACAGAGGAGAGCCAATGCTCGATCAATCCTGCTCCCACCTTCCTTCTCCGTGCCGGCACCCCGAGGTTGTTCCTGAACCCAGGTTGCTGGCATAGCGCGAGGTGTGAAATGCAACACCTCAACCCTTAGCACCACTGGGCTGGCCCAGGACTTGGGCACCTCTTTCGACTGGTCCTCCCCAATCTGAAGAGTCACCAGGAGAGGACGAAGACCCCGAGGAATCAGAGTCATCTTCTATAGTATCAGAATCTGAGACCGACGTTGTGGGCCGGCGCTTGTCCCTTCAAGAACCCAAACCAAAGTCAGGTTGAGCCCCTGAGGACCCCGACATGCGGGGTTCACCCTGACCCGCCCTGTCTGAATTTGGGGGATGAGGGTCCTGGGGAGGGCGGAGAGGAGATGCCGGGGGCAGCCCTTGAGGGGTGGGGGTCTGCTTTTGTATGAAGGAACACCACGTCGAAAAGAGGGCATTATAATCCACCTGGGGTGAAACATTGTACGCCAGCAGGAAAGGCAAAGAGGGGTACAACAGCTGAGGATCCAGCGAAAGGTACCCCAGCGAAGCACCACCCAGCATCAGCTGAGGATCTGGCGTCTGCTGCAGTGCAGGGTGCAGTAGGGGCGACGATAGTTAGGCCCAGAGGGTGGGGCTGTGGCAGCACTGGCAGCAGCCTGGCAGGTGACTACCTGGAGCATCCAGGGAAAGGATCCCCCATCGCTGGCCCAGCTGGTGCCTGAGGGGAAGGAGACCCCTGACTCAAAGGCAGCGATGATGTAGGTGAGGAACAGACAGCAAGCACCTGCTGCGGGCATTGTGTAGAAGGACGGAGGTCGGTCCCAGACGTGGGAACCGATGAAGGCAGCGCCGTAGCCGGGGGGGGAAGGTGACGGCTGTAGAGCAGACACCTGAGGAACTAACACTGGACAAGCCACCTGGCTGAGACCCGTTGAAGATATGGGCCTGAACGTCGGGGGCTGGGGGACAGGAGACAAAGTCCCCTGCCCCGAAAAGCCACCGCTCAAACTGGAGATGAGGGCAGTCAGTGTAGCCACTGGGAGCTTGGAGGAAGCGAGGGTTGGTCGGGTTGATGAGGCCGACAACTCTCAGAAGGATGACCAAGATGTGGTTGAAGGCTTAAGAGGTGACTGCAAACAGGAAATTGACCAATCCCGGTCCCGCTGTTTGTCCTGGTGCTTATGCTTCCTGGACTTCTCCTTACGAGAAGAAGAAGAGTCCCCGGATGACTGTGCTGGCGAGGCCGAGGAGCTCCTGGCCTGCACCAATGCAAACAATTTCTGCTTCAAAAGAAGAGCTCTCCAGCACTTTTAGGTGACGTCTTCGAGTGGCCTGGTTAAATTTTTGGCAATGCTGGCAGGCTTTGGTTTAGTGGCTGGGGTCTAGACAGACAAAAAAAAAGGCAGAGTGGCCGTCTTTTCCAGTAATCTGTTTGCCGCAGGCGCACTCTGTGGAGAGATCAGAAGACGAGGCTGGTGGAGAAGACAAACTTGTCAAAGAAAACACAGAAATTTCGATATTAGATTGAAGTGAGAACTGAAAATAACTGCGGCAAGTGCCGGTAATGCCGGTCTACTGTAGTTGATACATCTGATAAGGTCCGACATGCGCAGGTCGACGGTGGGAAAAGAACTAAGGGAGATGTGGTTGACCGTCCACCTATATAGGCTAGGCTGACGTCAATTGACTGACATTGGCAGTGGGCGGTCCCCCGTTGTAGACTGCTAGCTAGAAGTTTTACATGTGGTCCTAATGGTTTTGTCCTAGTGGTGTGGCCTGATGCCAAGAGTCTTCCTTTAAGTAAGATCTGTCTTTATTGTTAGACTTACCGTCTAATAGGCAAACTAGAACAGTCTGGAGAAGTGGTCTTCATCCTTCTGGTGCTTGTCCTTTTCAAGATGGCGGTGTTTTTCCACCAATTTTGAAGACCTGCCCTTTTTCTTCGATGAGCCAGCAATGGCTGCCATCAAGCGTGGGGATCGACAGGCTGATAGTGAACTGGCAACAGAAGCAGTTGATGATGGTGAAGCCACATTCAGTGCAACCTGTGTCTCCATCTCTTTAAGCTTCAGAAAAACCTCTACAGCTTTCTTGCAGTGTATCCCTGTTGCCCAGTTAAAGGTCTGGCATATTGTGCAGGCTTTAACGTTGTAGCTTATAGCAAAGCAACGGATACAAATGGAGTGGACATCATCTTTATAAATCTTAATGTCACTACAACAGCAATAATAGTACAGTTGTTCCTTGTATTTTGGTGGTATAAAAGTTGAAAATAGCAAAGTTAGTAAATACTTGCAAAAGTTCAACAGTGTTCTTTAGCAGCGGTGGACCAACGAGCGACTGACAGCAGGAAAAAAGCTGAAGCACGCTGGGGACACCTACATTATATAGGCACAGTCGATGGGCAGCCCAAGCCTGCCAAAATTTCTGAGTGATCCTGATGCTGACGGTTTACAGTTCCAGGATGTGGCTCAATGGACAGAGATATCCTTAAAGAAGATCTGTGATTTATGACAAAAAGGTGTATGGGTCATCTGTGAAGTACACTGCTGACCACGATTATATATGCACCCCCGAACTTAACCCCTAATGGATTTTCTTTAGCCTTCTTCAATCTTACTTAAAGAGCTAATGCATCAAAAGTAAGTTAAAGGATACCTAAACTATCCTTTTCACAATTTTTATTTTTTTTGTAAATTACTCCATAGGCTTGTAAATAAGAGGCTGTTTACATTTATACTGATACTGCATTTATTAAAGTAGGATAAATGCAGTTTTATAGAATTTTAAAATTGTAAACAAAGCCTCTTTTAATTCAAAAATCCTGCTCTCAGAATTCTAAAATGGCTTCCATGATGACACCACTCATGACAGAGCCGACAGCTGTGCCCTAGCTCTTCTAACTGTTTTTGAATGCAAATAACTTTAAAAAGAAAAATGATAGCCTGGTACTGTGAGCATGAAAGTTGTTCAGCACAAAAATATTCACAAAGTAAGTGGTGTTTCATTTATACATACCTTTTAGTTTTTTTAAAAAATTAGCAAAACAAAAGCAGCAGAAAATTCAGTTTGTCACTTTTTCAGCAAACAAATGCAAATAACTTTAAAACAAAAAATGATAGCATGGTACTGTGAGCACAACATTTGTCCAGCACAAAAATAGCTACAAAATGAGTGGTACTTCATTTATAGATACCTTTTTTTGTAAGCAAAAAAAGCAGTAGAAAATTCAACAGTTTGTCACTTTTTCAACAAACAAATGCAACTAACTTTAAAACAAATGACAGTATTGTACTGTGAGCATGACATTTGTTCAGCGCAAAAATATCTACAAAATGAGAGGTGTTCTTATATATACACTTTTCAGTTTTTTTATAACTAGCAAAAAAAAAAAGCAGAAAGCTATTTTTTAACATTTTGCAACAAGCAAATACAAATAGCTTTAAAACAAAACCGATAGTATGGCATGTTGAGCACAGAAGTTGTTCAGTACAAAAATATCTACCAAATGAGCAGAGTTTCATTTATAGATACCTTTTAGGTTTTTTTTTTTTTTTTAATATAAATCGGCAAAGAAGGCAACAAATTCAATTGTTTTTTGCTTTTTTTGAGGTATGGAATAAATGGATTATGCTACTTCCAAATTGGAAATATTATTGATACTTTTTGTTCTCATGCCGATTGACCTGATGACATCACTTGTGGTTTTGCCACTCATGATGTCGTCAGTCAACAGGCACTCAAACAAAAAATATCAATAAAATTTCCAGTGGAAGGGTAGCATATCCCTTATATATTCTTTGCGAAAAAAAACTCTGTTAATGCATCAGTTAGAGTTGCTATTAAAGCGGCGGTAGTATGGAAATTTGGCGTTATGGTTTTCAACATACAGCAATTTAGTATTACTGTACATCCTACCATATGCTAGTGCTACTTACAAATTACAGTGTGATCCTATTGGAATCATTTACCACACTTCACAGGTGGCTGAGGGCATTTGGCTGTTCTTCATGCCTCACAGCCCACCATGAGCATGTGGTAATTTAGCAATGCATCACACCATCATATGTTATTCCTTGCACACAATTTACATTGTGATCCTAAGGGAATTTTTTCCCAGGTGGTGTGCAACTGTGCATGTGCATCCATGGGTGGCTACAGAAGCGCTTATTTGTCTTACCTGATAATGGATGCCTGTGGTTGCTTGTGTTTCCTTTCCCCCGCTTGACTGCTTTGGGGGGGGGGGAGATGCGGAGTTAGTGTTTAAAACCCTAACATCACATTTCCATACTATTGCCTCTTTAATAGCTACTTAAACTGATGCACTAATGGAGTTTTTTTGCAAAGAATATATCAGGGATATGCTACTCCCCTACTGAAAATATTGTTGATATGTTTTGTTCGAGTCCCAATTGAGTCGACATCACGAGTAGTGAAAACACAAGTGATGTCATCAGGACAATCAGCATGAGAGCAAAAAGTATCAACAATATTTCCAATAGGGAGATGATATAATCCATTTATGCCATTCCTCCAAAAATGTAAAAACAAAATATTGAATTTGCTACCATTTTTTGCTGATTATGAAAAATCTAAAAGGTATCTATAAATGAAACCACTCATTTGGTAGATATTTTTGTACTGAATAACTTTTGTGCTCAAAGTACCATCATGTCATTTTTGTTTTAAAGCTATTTGCATTTGTATGTTGCGAAAGGTGAAAACAAAGGAATTTTTTGATTTTTGTTTTGCTAATTATAAATACACTAAAAGGTGTATATGTATGTATGTATGTATATATAAGTATATATATATATATACACACACACACACACACACAAAACACCACTCAATTTGTAGACATTTTTGTGCTGAACAAATGACATGCTCACAGTACCATGCTATCATTTTTTGTTTTAAAGTTATTTGCATTTGTTTGTTGAAAAAGTGACATACAAATGTGTTTTCTGCTGCCTTTTTTTGCTAATTAAAAAAAAAACTAACAGATATCTTAAATGAAACACCACCCATTTTGTAGATATGTTTGTACTGAACATCTTCTGTGCTCACAGTACCATTCTATCATTTTTCATTTTAAAGTTATTCACATTTGAATACAGTTAGAAGAGCCAGAACACAGCTGTCATCTGCCCTACCCACCTTCCACACCCGGGATGGGACCATCCTGGAGGACACATCCTCATTTAAATATTTGGGGGTCTGGCTGGACCAGCACCTCAACTTCTCATTGCATATCAATGCTATCCTGAAGAAACTGAACCCCAAGCTTGGTGCTCTGTACAGGAATCGTAGTTGCATCCCGCTGACTGCAAGGCGTGCAACTGTCCAGGAGATGATACTCCCTATCTTTGACTACTGTGACGTAGTCTATGGTGCTGCTCCCAAATCTTCCCTGGCCAAGTTGGACACTCTCTTTAACTCCTTCTACCGTTTTGCTCTTGACTCCCCTTCCCACTCCCACCATTGTGAACTCTATCGCTCTCTAACCTTCCTTCCACTATCTCACAGACACATCTCACACTGTGCCAAACTAACCTCCAAATTCTGGTTCGGAGTGCTCTCCTCCTATCTCTCATCCTCTCTCTCCACTCCACCTCCCCCCATCCACTCTCTCAGATCTAATGACGCCCGCACCTTGACGGTCCCTCGCCTCTCCACCCTCATCAGTCAGGCTGGATTCACCCATCGCTTCACTAAAATCTGGAATTCCCTCCCCCCCGAAATACAACACTCCTCCTCCAACTACTCCCTTATCTCTCCCCTACACAATTACCTCTCCCTCAGCTGTTCCTGCTTTAACCCTCCTTAATACCTATCCCCAGTTTCTGCCTTCCTACCCTGACCCCCCCCCCAGCAAGGTTCTCAACTTCCTGAAGGGGGAAATCAGGAAATGTCTACCCCTTCTCCTCATATTCAGTTCTTGCCTCTCCCCCTCTCTTCTCCACCTGCCCTTCTGAGTCACCTGTGTGCACAACCTACTCAGTCCTTTTTACTCCAACAGTACTTGCGTACTACCTTGAGCCTGCTCCTGCTACAATCATGCATTATAAGGGTTCTGTTGCATTATTACTGTTTTGTACATTTATATGTTCTTTTGTATGATTTTGGACATGCATTGTAATTTTCCCAATGTTCCACTACTGTTTATTGTACAATACCTTGTGTTCCAACTGTTGCATAATCTTACAATGTTGTATTATTTGTACTACCCACATATTATTGTAACTGATCATCCTTCACAACCCTATGCAACCCCTTCCCCCCAGGTTGCACCATGAGACGAGCAACTTGTTGTTCAGTGTGCCCTCCTGGGGAAACATTTCAATAAATAAATAAAAATGTCATCTCTGTCAGGGGTGACATCATCATGGAAGCCATTTTAGAATTCTGAGAGCAGGATTTTTGAATTACAAGAGGCTGTGTTTACAGTTTTCAAATGCTATGAAACTGCATTTATACTATTTTAATAAATGCAGTTTCAGGATAAATGTAAACAACAGCCTCTCCTTTACAAGCCTATGGAGTAATTTACAAAAATATGTGTAAAAAAGATGGTTTAGGGTAGTGCAGTCATCCCAAGATGTGACCTGTCAACTGTATGGTGGTTTAGTACTTATTTTTGTTTGGTGAAGAATTGAAGTTATCATTTTACATTGTTTCTGTGTTTCAGGCTGTGTCCTGCACCATTGCTGCAAGCCATGGATGTGACGGAGTTGGGCAGAACAGCGTCAAAGTCAATTAAATGTGCAGCCACACTGATATGACCTGTGTGTCAAACAGACACAGTGATTCCTCACCTTCCACATTTCTGTTCCTACAGAAACAAGTTTTCTACAGCTTTTTTTTTTTTTTTTTTTTTTATAAACAGTACTCCCCCCATCCCATGTGATCAGCTCTTTTATTTCACTGTAATATCATGGTCTGAACAAGTCACTTACACTGCCCATATGGTACTGTACAATGAGCTCCCCTCCCCCCAGAAAACATTCCCTTATCACCTCCACTGCTGGCCAATCCCCCCTGCACTCCAAGTCCTCACTACTACTGCCCCCTGCCATAGGTGCCTTCACCCCTCCACTGCAACCAGCACAGTCTCTCCACAGCCACCAAGCTACCCTTTGACTGAATGAGCACGATCATTTGTTAGTCTTACTTTTTTTTCTTTTCTAGAGGACCTGCTCGTATTCCTGCCACCAAGGATGAGCCTGGCAAACATCAAACACCGTTATATCAGTAGAAACAAAAATTACTCACCTTAGTAGTTGTGTTTCTTCTAGTGGAGTCTTGCTATATTCTGAAATATGTAGTTAGTCCCAGCACTTTAACTGCCCCGGAGATGAAAGAGTTAACTCTTTGCAGAAGCACAGAACGTTGAGCTTGAGTTTGGATTTCAAACCTCGGTCTGTGGTGCTTCAGAGTGTAACCGTCAGATTCTTACGAGCAACTAACTAACTAGACCCCTGGTGTGGAAATTATAAACAATAAACTAATAGGTAAAATTTTGGGTCCCAAAAGACTCAAGTTGAGAACCCAAAATAGAAAAACCCAGGTAGTGAACAATATATAACAATATATAAACAAACAAGAACAACCACCTCACCCAAAGGGGAGGGGTGTAAGGTACACAACTAAGGTGCAACACTGTACCTTCCAGCCCACATGCCAAAAACTAGGTTCTGAGAGGGGAGGCGGAGGAGGTCAGAATACAGCAAGACTCCATTAGAAGAAACACAGTTACTAAGATGAATAGATTTTTCTTCAAACATTTTTTTATTTTTATTTAGTTGTTTAACCAGGTATAGCACACTAAGCTGATAGCTTTTTTACAGGAGCGACCTGGGAGCACAAGGAGGTTAAGTGACTTGCTCAGGGTCACACAGTATGCAAGTGGAAGCTGTGGGATACAAACCCAGGTCTGGTCTGCTGGATGTCACCAGATTTGCAGCTCAGAGCCTTAGACCACTGCACTATACTGCCTCCCAAGATGAAGTCTTGCTGTATTCTGACATATGCAGACTACCAAGCAGTACCTCCATGGAGGAGGGTACCGAACCTATTTTGGGAATAGGCTCTGCAGTACTGCTGTACCAAACCTAGCATCACTCCTAGCCTGGATATCCAGAGAGTAATGCTTGATGAATGTATGGACCATTTTCTAGGTGGCTGCTTTGCATATCTCTAGTAAAGGCATATCTCTGGCAGCAACTAGAGAAGCTGCTGTACCCCTAGTCGAGTGAGCCCTCAGAACTGAGGGAGGTGTTTTACCTAGTTTGGTATAACAGAATTGTGTACAGGCTACAATCCACCTAGCAACAGTTCTTTTAGTAGCTGGCCTACCTTTTCCCATTTCACCATAAGTGAGGAACAATTGAAGACAGCCTTTCCTATGTGCCTTAGTATGCTCTATATAATAGCTAAGTGCCCTTTTAACATCCAAACTGTGTAACCTTTCTCCTGAAGAGGAATGATCAGTGAAAAACACAGGAAGGGTCATGGACTGGTTCAGATGGAAATCTGAAACCACTTTGGGTAAGAACCTCCTATTGGTTCTGAGGACCACCTTATCTCTATGGAATGAGATAAAATCAGGTTCAACTGACAAGACCTGTAATTCTCCAATTCGCCTGGCAGAAGTGACAGCTACCAGAAACACAGTCTTCCAGGTCAAGTACTTAAGCTCAGCTGAAGCCAAGGGTTCAAAGGGTGGCTGCATAAAATGAACAATGCAGATATTGAGATCCTAAGCCGGGGTAGGCTCTCTAAAAGGAGGGTTGATATGAGTCAAACCTTTAAAGAACTTTCCAAAAACAAGGTGGGATGCCAGAGAAAAGCCCTTCCCTGCTGACAGAAATGCAGAAACAGCTGCTAGGTGAACTTTTAAAGTGGCTGGCCTAAGGCCTAAACCATTAAGGTGAACCAGATAATCTAAGACTGTGGCAATACCTGCAGCATCTGGCAGGATATTCCTGTGTGAACACCAAATACTGACTCTTTTCCATTTGGAGTTATAAGTTTTCCTGGTAGAGGGTTTCCGAGAACCCTTGAGGAGGTCTAAAACTCCCTGAGAGAGATGCAGCCTTGCGTAATCTAACTCTTCAAGAGCCAGGCCTTGAGATTGCGAGACTGGAGATTGGGGTACCAGATCCTCCTCAGAGAGGAGGTTAAGAGATTGTGTCTCTTGGGAAGAGACGGGGAAGTGAAACTGCTAAGGACAAGAACAGAGGATACCAAGGTTGCCTGGCCCAGTCTGGAGCAATTAGAATCACTGTGCAGGGTTCTGACCTGATCTTGATAAGAACCCTGAGCAACAAGGGAAAGGGGGAAAAGGGGGGAAGGGCATCAAGAAACTTGCCTTCCCAATCCAATATCAGAGCATCCAGGGGAACAGTCCCTAGGACTGGAGGTCTGCAACAGAACTGGGGAAGCTGATGATTGTCAGGGGCTGCGAAGAGATCTATCTCTGGAGTGCCCCACCTGGGGAAGATTACTTTCAGGATGAGAGGATCCAAGGTCCATTTGTGATGGCCCTGGGAGATTCTGCTCAGAGCATCTGCTAGCACAATGTCCTTCCCTGGGAGGTGGACTGCTATTAGGGACGTCTGAAGGGAGTAGGCCACAGACCATATTTTCATGGCCTCTGTGCACAAGGCCATAGACCGAGTGCCCTTGCTTGTTGATGTACCACATGGTGGTGGTGGTGTTGTCCATCCTGACCTGAACCACCTTGTTCCTCACTGAATCTGAAAAGATATGAAGGGCCAAGAATACTGCCCTGAGTTCCAGAAGATTGATATGAAGGAGAGAGAGAGACTCTTCTGGGGACCAGACCCCCTGTGCTGTGAGGGCTCCCAGGTGGGCTCCCCAGCCCAGGAGAGAAGCATCTGTGGTGAGAACCACTGAAGGAGTTTGCTTGAGAAATGGGACACCTTGCCAGAGATTTTCTTGGTCAAACCACCACTGGAGAGCTTGGACCAGAGTCTGAGTCACTGGAATCAGTTTGGTAAGAGAATCTTTCCTCTGAGACCAAAATGATCTTAGATGGAATTGAATGTCCCTCATCTGGAACCTGGCCCCTTGTAACACACCAGTGGAAGCTGCCATGTGGCCTAAGAGCTGAAGAAAAAGTCTTGCTACACGAGAAACCAGAGGATGAAAAGAGGAAGCGAGATCTGTAAGGGCCTGAACTCTTGCTAGTGGAAGGAATGCCTTTGCTTGAACAGTATCTAATCCCTATGAAAGTGGGAAGCTGTACTGGTTTGAGAACTGAGTTTGGTTAAGTTGAGAAGGAACCCCAGGGAACTGAGCAGATCCTGAGTGACCCATAGAGGAACACTACCCTACAATGAGCCAGTTGTCCAGGCATGGAAATAGGGAAATGCCCTGTCTTCTGAGGAAGGCCACTACTACTGCAAGACACTTTGTAAACACACTCAGAGCTGATGTTAGATCGAAAAGCATAGCTCTGAACTGGTAATGGCCTGAAGGCAACTCGAACCTGAGGTACTTTCTGTGGGAGCACCTGATGGGAATACGGAAATGGGCATCCTTGAGGTCCAGGGAAGCTAACTAGTCTCCTGGCCTTAGAGAGGGAAGAATTACTCCCACAGTCACCATTTTGAAATTTGGTTTTAAAATGTGCTTGTTCAAATACCTTAAGTCTAGGATGGGTCGCCACTCTCCTGTCTTTTTTTGGGGTAAGGAAGTATCTGGAGTACAGACCTTTGACCCTGTGTACAGTAGGAACTCTCTCCATGACTCTGACAGCCAACAGAGAGGAAACCTCTGCTTCTAAAGCAATGGTTTCGGAGAGGTTTGCAGGTGGAAAAGACCTGACCCTCATTTTTGGAAATTTTTTGAAACTGAGGGCCAATCCCTGGCTTACTACCTCCAGGACCCACCTGTCTGAGGTAACAGACTTCCAGGCCTGGAAGTAGTAAGCCAGCCTGCCTCTTACTGGAATTGGGGAGTCGACCCGGGCTGACACATCAGGGTGTCTGCTTGGCAAAAGCCTTAGACTGGGAAGAGGATGCAGCCCTGCTCATCCCCCTCCTGCCTCTCCCTCGGAAGAACACCCTCTGTTGGAATGGAGAGGAGGCCTGGGCTTGATAGAAAGGCCTGTGAAAAGGCCTGCCCCTAGACTGCTGCCTCTGAGGAGTGGCTTGGCTTGATCACTCCTGTAAGTAGTCCTGTATTCATCCATTTTCTTCATGTAAGCCTCTGTCTGCTCCCCAAACAGAGAATTACCTACTACAGGGAAATCCATGGCCTTAGCCTGGGTGTCCTGCGAAAGGCTAGTACAACTGAGCCAAGCAAATCTCCTGAGAGAGACAGATGTAGCCATGACTCGTGATGCCACATCATTTGAGTCCAGAACAGCATGGAATTCTACCTTGGATGCCTCAATCCCATCAGCAGCCACCTCCTCCAGCTCTGTGGCCAGCTGGAGGGAGGCCTGCTTGGCCAGTTCCAGAACAGTATCCCACCTGGATTTCTGGTACCTGGCTGCATAGGCCATACAGTTTGCCTGCCTGAGTCCCAAGGAGAATGCCAATTATTGTTTTTTTGGCCATGACATCCACCTTCCTGGAGTCTTTATCTGGGGGATGTGAAGCCAAAGGCATGTTAGCCCTGTCACAGGCTGCAGCCTGCACTACCCAAACATGGCTGCTATGATTGTACAAAAACTCTGTACCTGAGCCTGACAACATATACCTCCTGTCCATCCTTTTGTCCACTGGAGGTAGAGAGTTTGGTGTCTGAATAATCTTTTTTGTCCGTTTCCCCAAGGATTTGTGAAGGGGAATAGACAGTCTCTTAGTCTCTGGGATGTCCATCATCTCGACAAAATCAGGATCCTCTTCTGCAGCTTCTACCATAGGGAGTTGGAGAGTTTCAGACACCTTTTTGTAGAACAAATAGTGGGAAGGGGACTCAGAAAGTCTGGGAGGGGAGACATCGGAGGGTCTTCTGGCAAGATGTCCTGTTTAATGGGCACATCCAGACATTCTAAATCATTATCATCTTCATCATCTTGTTCTGGATAGTCTTCGTCCCCCTCCCACTCCAATTTATAATAGGCATCCGGATTGTAATCCAATGGAGTAGGATCCATCCAAACCGGCTGCCTGACCGCAGGCGTCGGTTCGGACGGAACCGTTCGAAGCGACTGAACAATACTTATCGCTTTGGCTAACTCATCAGCGGTTGGAGTACGTGGTTCTGGATCTGAACCGACTGATTTCCTTTTTCTTCTTGCTGGAACCGACCCCTCTGAGTTGGATCTCCTTTTGCCTGAGGAGGTATCGCCCAGGTCAGTGGGCACCTCCTCAGGTTCAGCCGCAACCGAACCAGGCTGGCAATCCAGGTCAGCGGACTTCTCGGCCTCCCTTTCCTTTAGCCTACTCATTCTTTTAACCATAGAGGCTTTGGGAAAATTTGTACAGATTTGGCAGTCTGTTTTGTGCTGGTCAGACCCCAGACAATAAACACAGATGAGGTGAGGATCAGCTTTAGCAAAAGCCTCCCCCCAGTTACCACAGTGTTGAAACCCACTGGGCCCGGTTTTCTTTTTTTGGGTTTCTCAGATATGGCCAGACTAACAAAAATTGCCCTTAACAGCTGTTATGCCAGGTAATACTCTCTGTCCGGTAACCAACCATGTTACGGGTTGTGGAAAGAAACTGGTAAAAATCTGTTTTTTTTGGAGCCGATCGGTACCGGCACACCACTACAAACTCTAAAGGAAGACATTCAAACAGAAACAGTCGGTTCCCAACCGGACCGACAGCTAGGGAACCGAAGAAATTACAATTTCCACAGAATGAAACAAAAAAACAATTCACTACCTATCTACACACTTACTGTACTGTAGACAGAGAATTGAAAACTGAAAAATAATAAATCGGTTAAAACCGACACTTTTTATTAAACTGTACCGAACTGAGCAAAGCAGCAATCTCCGGAGCGACTTCACAGTTAGGCGGAGTAAAGAATCTGACAGTTACACTCTGAAGCACCACAGACAGAGGTTAAAATCCGAGCTCAACGTGCTATGCTTCTGCATAGAGTTAACTCTTTCATCTCCGGGGCAGTTCAAGTGCTGGGGCTAACTGCATATGTCAGAATACAGCAAGATTTCATGTTGCTTGAATTATAAAACAGCTCAGTGGGCTAAGCTGAAGAATGTATCACACAATTAAAAAACTAGGCCCAGTGCATATGAAATTCGGATCGAAAAGTCATGTCATGACATTGTGTCACGCTGGGGGGGGGGCTATCAGTTGTGAAGACTTGGGGGGGGGTCCAGCAATGGTTAGGACATGGGAGTGGATGGGGGCCATTTTTCACTCCGTCTCCCCACAAACAAATAATGAAGTTAATAACAACTAATTTGTTCAAATGTTTAGAAAGGCACCCCAATAGGCAGGCATTTAAAACACAGTTCTACATTTTCAACTCCACTCCGACAACACAGATGACATAGAGCTGCACATCCTCCCCCCACAGCATCACTTCCTTTCACCACAGAGTTGTGCACGAGCTACCCATGGTGAACCTGTCTCTGACAAAAGAACACTCACTGGCACATTTTGATACAAAAGGAACAGCTTACTGAAAAAATCTGGATGGCAACATATCAGGTAAAATCACACAAACACAGTACTCCGGTTACAATCCGTGGCCTCTAATATCTCAGTACACTAGCTCTTTAACATCTCTTATGTGCATCTAATGGCTGCTGCACACAAAACTAAATTCTATTCCTTTCCCTATATGAAGGCTGTAGCCAAACACAGCTGTTTACAATTAGATTATACAACTGTCATTTATGATACCTTTTCATAAAGAAATGCTCTACAATTCGAGGACCACTGAAAATCCTTGTGATGAATATCCTTTAGAACATCTCACCAATTTGTGCTAGGTAGATAGACCAGAAAGTCAGAATATGGCTGCTTTCCAAATTTCTACAGTAAGCAAATAAACCTTGCAATGAGTATGCAGATGAAGAATCTAAGCCATACCTGTTTTTCCTGATGAAAGTATGAGAGCACAGGAAATCTTCCTCGACTACGAAATTTCGAAGATCCAACAATAATGGGTTTGCTAGCAGTCATAGGGACATAAAGGTCTTCTGGATATGTATCACAAATCTGTATATGACATGGTAAAGAGTTGATTTCACAAGAGGATTGGCAGTCTCGAACACAGTATGCATTTGCAACGTAAGCATCATCCAAATCTTTTCATTTATTTACTAACAGTGAAAACAACAAATTGATGGTTTGCACCAACAATTAAATCACGGCATCATAAACTTATAGCATGTTACAACAAACACACATCAGATAAGACTTCTTTGAGAGGGTACGTTTGAAAATTACAGATGACATTAACAAAAGTGAGATTAAGAATAATACTGTTTGGAGCCAGCCCAGTGGAGTAAAGGGCTAGGGTAGTGTTTGCTTTTCCCACGCCAGTGACCCGAGTTCGGGAACAAGTTCCGGTCTCCAGGAGTCAGGCAGGGTGGGAGAGGATCGAGCGTCCAAAGGACTGCTTTTCTCTCCCGGGGAGGGATGTCAGATTGGCCTATAACTGCCACCAGGTGGAGGCCTGGGGGTAGTGCAGTGTGAGAAGCATGGAGGAAGGGAGATGAGGAACATTCTGTGTGAGCACCTCCAGGCACAGGCTGATGTCCTATGGTAGGGATGGGGAGGAAAATGTGGGAAAGTACTTCAGGAAGCCCTGCCTGGTCCACCTGGACCCGCGCCAAAGCTGCGGTCTGCCTTGGATATATGTGCATCGGGGGGGGGACCTCCTCTCTCTGGCGGGGACATTCATGGGAGGACTCCAGACTGCGGTAGATCCTGGGGAAGATGGTGGCCAGTTCAGGGGAACCTGGATGAGATGGATAAAGAGCCATTATAGCAAAAAGAGAACACTATTTTAGTACTAGAGAATCTTCATAATAGCAGTTAACACCACAGTAGGTGGGATTGGAGACCTGTTTTTGTTGTTTTTTTTTGCTCATTTAAGACAATCAGATGAGCATTAAAATAATTTTCTTTCTGCAACGGGATTCCTAATAGTTTGAGTGGCACCATTGAAAATCTTTAGGAAAAAATAGGCTGATGGAAAGTCAAGTAACTCATTGATACAAATATTTAATCCATATTTAAAAGCTGTTATCCAACACAGCAAAAACAGAACTATATGCTGGTCTACAACACCCTATGCATTTTAAACTGAAACATTTATCTGTTCTCTTGTATCAAAGATTCACGTCCCACAGGACACTGAGAGGGTACTGTCTGGACTATAAAACAACGCAGAACTAATGCAGTAAATGAGTATAAATCAGTGGATTTGCCCAAAATAACACAGATTATTAGAAAAAAACACATTCAGTTCACAGAGACGCATATAACAACGGCTACCCGGCGCTTCGAGGGCATACACCCTCTTCATCATATTAATACACATATTCAAAATCTCCAAATGTTAATAGCATGTATTTATTAGGAACACTATGGTATTAACATTTGGCAATTCTGAATATGTGCCTTAAAACAGGATAATATGGTAGAGTACTCGATTTTTAGCACAAACACTTTATCAGTATCTTACTGGTTAGTTTGATTTTGGTCACTAATTGATGTGGTTATAATTATGTGTTATTTTATTGACTCCACCCCTCCCAATGAAGAGGGTATGTGCCCTCGAAGCACTGGGGAGCCGTTGTTATGTGCGTCTCTCAATAAACCGAATGTGTTTTTTCTAATAATCCGGGTGTATTGCTTTTTAAAAAGGTTTTTGTGGTTACTTTCTGGACTATGACAACATGGTTCCCATCATTCTCCGTTATAGGCTGGGAATAGTCAGTAACTATGGGAATTTTCCTGTTGTGACCAATAGTCCTTTAACTGGTGTTGTTTTGTCTTATGCAAACTGCCACTGGGAGAGATTATTAGGGATGCAGATGATACCACACTGTATCTGTCCTTTACTCAGTGCTTCTCACTACTGTTAGACCAGCGTCTGCCACAAATCAGCAACTGGATGACCTCCAACAGGTTGGAACTGAACCCCAACAAAAACAGCTGTTACTTAAGGGTTCAGATCAACAGGTTTCTGCCTTATAGCATAACCTAAAGCAACATATCCTTGACAGGATTCAGCTTGAGGCAGTAAAAGTTGCTTGCAGTCTGGGAGTAGCACTTGATAAGAAGTTGTCACCTGAGTCCAGCTGTGAGACAGAGTCAAGAGCTACTTTGTCTATTTTAAGAACATTGCCAGACTGCACCCTAGTCTATGAAAGGGAGACCCGAAAACACTTGTGCAGGCATTCATTGCATCTAACTTTAATTACTGCAATGTGCTCTTTAACGGCTTGCCTTGTGGCCAAATTTAACATATGTCGTTGGCATAAAACACATCAGCAAAGTTTCTGATAACGCTGTTGCATGATCTGCACTGGCTGCATGTGAAGCAGAGAACTGACTGCAAATGACTTTTACTGACTCTTAAAGCCCTCAATACAGCCAGCCTAGAGTGTTTTGGAACAAACGCGGTCACTGGGGGTCGTGAGGGGAATTGGGCATCCGGACAGCTCTTCTCTCCCAGGGTGGTGAAGTCTGCCAACTCATTCTTTGGCTGCCCCCAGGTGGAAGCCCAGGAGTAGTGCTGGGAGCTTGAGAGCCATGAAAGGGAGGGGCTGCGGTTCCGTGGTGGGTGTATGGGGGTTACTGGGGGAGAAAATAAAAAAGGGACTGGTGCAGGTTATATGAAGCCCTGCCTGCCTTCCTTTGCTCTGCAACACTGCTGGTTCACCTAGCCCCATCTGGATTGTGTGCCAACGGGTAAGAGGGAGGACCACCCTCCCCTTCCCAGCCCCGCCACGGTGGGTAATATGTGGGGATCTCAGGCTCGGTGGATAGTGGAGGTAGTTGTCGGGCCAGCGGGGATGGGGACACGGCTCACAGACTGCCTGTGCCAGCCCAACTGGTAAAAAGCTGTATAGAAAAAAAAGACCTTAATGCACTAGTCCCTCATATCTTCAAGCAATCCTGCCTGTCTCACAGGGTGAGCCACTTGTGACACTAGCCAGAGACTGTTAAGCATCCACCATCACAGTTAAATTTGTGGGAGACTGGGCATTCGTTGTGGCAGTCTTGGCTTTGTGGAATGCCCTGTCTTTAGACAGCTGCCTTGCTCTCTTCCTGTGGATACTGACAAGCAAGCTTTAGCGTCTTATTTTTCAGCATGCCTTCCTCAGCCACATGTTACTGGTTGACCCTTTTTTTTGCTGTGTCATTACTGTATGCATTTGTATCCTCCTCCTTTATTTACTATGTCTACATTTATTTTACAGCTGTCTTTGCTCTGGATTAGAGCTTTATAAGCAATAAACCAAAACTAACCTTAATCACCCTCCTGAGACAGCAGCAGCCTAGGAAGGTGATTAACTCGCAGTAGCCTAAGCCCTGGTCACTCTTTATTGCTTATTAAGCCAGTCTACCTATTCTAGCTGTACTTATAAACACATTAGATAAAGTACACAGCATGGTTGTCTGCAACAGCATTTACATTATGATCATTAGAAGCCTAAATAAGCATTAGAACCAGACACTACCATATGGCAGGGGGTACTGTAAGAACTGAGAATCCCAAACTGAAGCCACGGGGTGCCTAACAGCAAGCAAGGTCTCTAATGAGGAGTAGAGAGCTTGCTGGAGGATTATAGTGTAATCAGTAAATAGCAGCTTAAAGATTTAATTTCTGTGTAATTTATTTTTATCTGTTTATGAAAACTGTTTATGCCAAGTTCACAGAGCAATACAAGAGCATTCTTAAGCTGGGCATAATGTGATGCAAGTCTCACTGACTGAAGAATTACATTGGAGATATACGTATTATAGGAGATGCCACTCTATCTCAGTCCAGTAACAGCAGTTTGTCACTGATGTTTTTTAATACACCTTGAAAACATTAAGAACATTAAATTACCATATTCTGTAAGCCATTCATGGGTGATTTATTATGAAAATCAAGATTCATAACGCAAGCAAAAAAATGAAAATTACGTACTCACCATAATTCATGACCTTCCAGAATATCTTCACCATTCATTACTGGCAGGTCTGCGCTGGAGGCATTAAAACCCTGCAAGAGAGTACACTTTTGAAGCTTCCGAGGCAGGGGCACTGACATCAGGGGCGACACCGCCCATAAGGCAAGTGTATGACATGGCACATGCGGGCTGGCCAGAAACTGATGGCAGCCCCCTTCCTCTTTAGTTCTGCTCACCAGGAGAAAAAACAAAGGGTAAGAAAAAAAGAGAAGTGTTGGGGCACGGCAGCCCAAGGGATAGACAAAAGGATATAGGATATGAAAGGAACAAAAGAATAAAAAAAAATCTATTACAGGAGAAAGAAAGGTCTGGAGAACGGGATGTGGTAGCGGTTAAAGGATGACCAGGTCAATTGGACTTCAGAGAGAGGTAGAGAGGAGGGTGCAGGGGGTACCCTGAGCTCCTAGGAGAACAGTACTGTCAGAAGAGCTGGCTTACCCCAACTGTAGAGAAAAGGTTTGTTCATGCTCACAAGGTAAAGCAAACAGGATGCTGGGATGCACAGGCAGGGGCATTACCAGCAGGAAAAGGGAGGTCATAATTCCACTATACAAGACACTAGTGAGGCCCCACATGGAGTACAGTGTACAGTTCTGGAGACCTTACCTACATAAGGACATAGACAGGGTAGAGAAGGTTCAGAGGAGGGAAACAAAGATGGTACATGGATTGCATTACAAGTCCTATGAAGACAGGTTGAAGGAACTGAACATGTACTCCC
Organism: Neoceratodus forsteri; assembly: GCA_016271365.2. NCBI lineage: Eukaryota > Metazoa > Chordata > Ceratodontiformes > Ceratodontidae > Neoceratodus > Neoceratodus forsteri. The sequence continues at coordinate 319,881,253 of CM057459.1, forward strand.
TGGAGGAGAGGAGGGAGAGAGGGGATATGATAGAGACATACAACTATCTTACAGGGAGGAACATGGTGCAGGAATACACTATTTTTAAGCGAAAAAGATGTTCCAGGACTAGAGGGCATGGGATGAAGTTGGAGGGAGGATGATTCAGAGGAAACGTGGGGAAGAATTTCTTCACAGAACGGGTGGTGGACAAGTGGAACACCCTGCCAGAGGAAGTGGTGAGGGCTGAAACAATCACGGGATTTAAGAATGCATGGGTTAGACATAAAGGAATTCTGGAGGTCAGGGGTAAGGGGCAACAGAATTCTAGGAAAACATAAACTGAACTTACGAGCTCAAATGAGCAGACTGGGTGGGCCATAGGCCCTTATCTGCCGACACTGTCTATATATCTATGTAAGAGGCTAAACAACTCTCAAAGTCCAAGGTGCTCAAAAATGTCATAGGACCAGCCAAGGATGGGGAAAATTTCCAGAGAAAGGAGGTACCTTCCTGAAGGCCGAGAAACAGTAGCAGAGCTGTGAGTCCTGCAATGCCAGCAGGGCTTCTCCATACATAGATATGAGAACTAGAGAGGGTCAGAGGCTCAGTGATCCCATATGACCAAAGTATAATATGGAAAGAAATTAATGAGAGCCCCTGCTCTTGAAAGGCCTGTCAATAGCATTTACAGGCCCATGTTTTACCAAAGAAGTTAAGTGACTTGCTCAGTGTCACACAGTACGCAAATGGGGGCTATAGGATTCAAACCCAGGTCTTCAGGTTTGCAGCTCAGAGCCTTAAACCACTGCACTATACTGCCTCCTACCATGCCGAAAAAAAAAAACAGTGTTGTCCATGTTCGGCATGGCGAGATCCCCAATGTTGACAGGCGAAATTTCCGATTGGCATACCCTTTCTTCCACCCTGTTCCTCCTCTACTCTTTATATATATACATACACACATACACACACACACACAAGGGGAGAAATTAGAAAGAGTGGGGTTTCAAGCCAAAGAGAGACACCTAGGAGCTCAAAAGGTAATGGAGCAACCACTAAGAGGGGAAAGAAAATAACAGAGGTGGGGGTCCCTGCTAGAAGTGCAATTGCTGGGTAAGGAAAACTGCAGAAACCGAACGATTTCCCTACCGCATGCTCCCTCTCTCTTAATGAAGATTAACCCAAAAGAGAGAAAGATAAATGTATCATATTACCAGGAAGGAAGTGCCAGAGGCGAACTGCAAGGGAAAGAAAGCTGTACCAGGTAAGGGAATTTGGGCTACAACTCCCAAAATATTTCCTGGTCCTTTAGTAAGCCTGCTCTCTTGCAAGCCTTCGACCCCAGAAAAAGGGACAAAAAGGGGGCTTATCCAACAGCAAACAACTATAGGTTCCTTCCCACATGAAAAAGAGGGAAAGACGGGTGGAGGGTAAAGGGCTTTCTTCGGTTCTACCATGCTGAAACGACAACAGTGTTGTCGAGGTTCGGCATGGCGAGATCCCGAATGTTGACAGGCAAAATTTCGCCTGTCAGACATTGTGTGTTTTCTATAGGGGGGCTGTGCCCCCGAACTCCCCATGAGGGGGGCTATGTTCCCCGAGCTCCCTTCTAAAGATATCTAACTCCAAGTTGGAGTTGTTTCGAAGGGAGGGGTGAAAGATGGCAAAAGGATGAAATTTCGCCCTTGGGTCCCTCACAGCGACAATCTCGAAACCTGTCGAGACTGTCGCTGTGAGGGATTTTGCCATCCCGGAGTTGTTGTCTAGTTGGCATACCCTTTCTTCCATCCTGTTTCTCCTCTTTTTTTTTTTTTGTTTCATTTTGTTTTATACACAAGGAAAGGCATTAGAAAGAGTGGGGATAAGAAGAACCCTATATGGTCCTTTTGTCTCCATTTCCTTTAAAAACTAATGGGGAACTAGAGGGGTTTGGGAATAAGAACAACCCTGAAAGAAAGATTTTTTTTTATTCCCCCCCTCCCCCCGAGGGCCACAACAGGGGCCACAGGAAGGGGGAAAAAGGTCCCTTAAGATGGTTTGCCCACTTATGTGCCTCCTTTTTTTGTTAAACGTAAGAAGGAAGGCAAAGACCAAAGAAAGAGAATAGCTGCCCAGAAACCTGGTCATTGCGGAGGAAGGTGGGAGGGTTGCACTAATGAATGGTGAAGATATTCTGGAAGATCAAGAATTACAGTGAGTACAAAATTTTCATATCTTCCAAGAATCAATCTTCACCATTCATTACTGGTGGGTCTAAGTGCCAAGCTACCACCCAAGGGTGGGGTTGGCAAACCCTGAGGGAAATGGTTGTTCACTCAGCCTTCTATGGAGGAAACACGGATAGGTGGGGCTCCCTCATGGGCCTGGCAAGGCCTGAGATTAGTCAGGGGCAGGCAGAGGCTCTCGTGGCCTGGAGGCAGGAATGCATCCTGAAAGCTCACACCTGGCTCTGAGAGAGAATAAGTAAGCCCCCTTGAAGCGTGAAGTGATCACTCTATGCAGGGCCAAGGGTGACAACCTGGAAAGATGCAGCCACGCTGTCCACCTAATGCAGACCACAGTTCCCACTAGCATGGAGGCTACCTCATTTGCGTTGTAAGACACCCTTGCTTGGTGTATCACCAGCTCCAGGCACTGTGCAGAAAGGCGTATGGCTTGTCTGGTTTGCTTACAGTATGGCAGGGACGCCTGGAGCTGTCCCAGCGTCACCCACAGGTGCCTGCCATAGGACGCCCGGTGCAACTGGTGTGCAGTAATGCACAACATTATGCACACCATCAAGAAGACTCTATGACCCCAGATGTCAACTGAAGTTGAGTCTGACTGGGGGATAATCACACACTGGGCACCTATGACCAGAGGGGGTGTCCAGGAGGTGTACCACAGAAGAGGGGTGTGGCATGGTTCCTGAAGACCCCGGCAGTGAGCAACACCTGTATTTGACGTCCCTTGGGGCTGGAGATGGGACAGAGGGACGGAGCCAGATGTCTCTTGATGCCTCCACAAATGGTCTGGGACACAGAGATATAGCTGTGTATAGTCATGACTGTACTCCTCAAGGAAGGACAGCATCAGGCGTGCAGGGTTGTGGCCACAGAAATGGGACATTCACAGCTCCCTTAACATCTCCAAAAGGAACTGCTGATAACTAGTGTAGTCAGTGTTAGGGGATAGGTGGATGGAAGAGATCTCTTCCTCAGAGGAGGGAGACGAAGATGAAGAGCTAGACTCAGGGGAGAGCAATGTCAGGGTTTCAGGCTGAAGACAGCCTTGTCCAGTGCCCTCAGGTAAGTGGGGAAGGCACTCACTGAAGCCCTGAATTGTTCCCAGGTAACTGGCCCCGTGGGACCCGAAATGCCTGGGACAGCGGGGGCGGGGGCGCAGAGGAGAAAGAGACTGGTGAGCTATGTCAGAACCTCTGCCAGGGCTGTGAAAGCAAACAGGGGACCTGGCCCGAGGGGAGGGCCTGTCAACTTGTCCACCTGTGAACATGCAACTGTAGAGGGGTGATCCTGGTGGGGGCCCTTGGGGGGGACCCCCAGGTGAGGGAGGCTGGAGCTGTAGCGGTCCCATAAGGTGGCCCCTATCCCCATCCACTGCAGGCCCGGACAGTTCCATGGAGAGCAAAGGACCTCAATCAGCATTCTGACTCCTGTCACAGCCACCAACCACTCTAGGCGTGGAGTGCAATGTCGACCAGGACCTACCAGCCCCCACCTCACCTGAATGAACTCCGCCCCTTGGGCTAGGCCAAAGGACATCACCAGCAGCAAGAACCTGAGGTAAGGGAAAGCCGGTGCCACAAGCAGCAACGGAAACCCCCTCGGCACCACAAACAGCATTCAGACTGGGATTTGGCACCGAGGTGGTGCCGGAACCCAACCCGGCGCCAGCCTCGCTCCCAGTGCCACCACGAGACAGAAGAGAGGTGGTGCTGTGGCCAGCAATGGATCAAGAAGAACCCAGACATGATGTTCCAAACACAAAGGCCAAGGTCTAGGTTCAGAAAGGTCTCCTTCCTCACCAGAGCCTAGAAGCCAGTCAGGATCATCCCGGTCCCCATCTCCTGGATCATCTGACTGCTCAGGGGATGAGATCCAGAAGATCTCCAACAGGCCACTGGCTCCAGAGACCTTCCCTCTCCTAGTGCCACGAGTAGCAGCAGAAGGGGACTCAGCTGTGCAGGCAGCGCCGCTCCACTCACTGACACTGGCCCTTAGTGCCGAGAAGCGGCACCAGGCCGAGGCCCCAAGGAACCCACCAGTTTAGGCCCAGCCTATTGCTGCGACCTTGCAAAAGGGGGTGTCCAAACCTCTGAGGGGGTACCAGACTGGGAGGGGTGTGCAATCAGTCCCTTGGGGGGGGCTGGCTGTCCCACAGACCCCCTCCCCAGGCCATCTGTCACAGTGAGATGAGGACAAGAAAGCACCTGGTCTCCCACAGTACATAAAATACTGGGGAGGGGTTCAGGGGAAGAGGCCAGGGACAATAGGATGCCTGCCTCCCAAGGTGGGGGGTTGCCAGCCCCACCTCATCATGAGCAGCTCTAAAGTGCGGAAGTCCATGAAGAAGCAGGCATCAAAGTGGTCCATGTCATGTTCTGCTTCACGGCAGGTCCAGCGACATTCATGCCGATCCCGGATGGCCATGTTTCTCCCACAGGTTCGCCAACACATGGGGGAGAAACTCCAACTTCTTGCTAGACTTCTTCAGATTTTTAGGCCCCTGAGATCCGGACATGACCGACTACGGAAAGAAAACAAAACAAACAAAAATAGGGCTCAGTGCCATAAAAGAGACAGAAAAAAGAAAAGATGGCAATGAAAAGCCGAAGTAAGTGTTATGGCGTTGAGCGAATGGTGATGAACAGAACCAGGCCATGTCATGCAGTTGAAAATGGTGAACACTCCCACAGAGTGCATTAGCAGGAGGGAACCCAGGACCACCTGGGAGCAGTGATCACCGGACGCAAGGTTTAAAGAAGACAGGAAATAAAACATGAACTTTGAACCACTAAATGTGTTCTGTCTTTATTATTAATCAAATGAGTATAATTTCAAGTAAAAAAATAACAATTGATGAGTTATTCTGTCTTTTTTATTTGTGATTTAACCTATTTTGTCAATATGGCTGATATTGGAGCTGATTAATCTTGCTTTCCGGTTTTCAGCTGAGAAAACTGTGTGTGCCGTTTTTTTTAATGATGTGCTTGTTTACTGGCCACGTGCTGAGCACTAATTTAATCATTCTCTGCTGACAGCCACTTCGAGATAAATGAATGAAAAGCAGAGTGTCTAATCCACTTTTATTCGGACAGCCACAGTAAGCTGCAATCCCAGGTTAATAAAAGTGAATGGAAATGCATGACTGCAAAGAGTTTCATCCTTCTACCTAGTATTATAGCAGCACCTTATTAAATTCCCCTTACCCAAAGAAGCTAATAATTTAACTATCAACAGTGGTAGACAGTCCCCTTCTTTAACAAACTTAAATGGTGTTATTAGCAAAATACCAAACAGCCACCTTCATGACTTGATGCCTCCCTATTGCGCCGAGCCGGAATAAACACAGGATAGCTATTAAGCCGATAAGAACAAATAACTGAAAACTGCAGATAACCTCTGGATTTAAATGTGAAAAATACCTTCAGGGAGGAGCTGGCTGCACCTCTGACAGCCCTGTTCAACCTATCACTAGAAAAAAGGGAGGTACCGAGGGACTGGAGGAGGGCAGATATAGTCCCACCCCACAAAACTGGAAATAGGGAGGAGGTGGGAAACAACAGGCGGGTCAGCCTGACTTCGGTAGTGGGTAAAGTAATGGAATCACTACTGACACTACTGAAGAATACCTTGTTACCATCAATCTACAGGATCCAAGGCAACATGGATTCACAGGGTACACGTCCTGCCAGACAAACCTGATTGAGTTCTTTGACTGGGTAACAAAGGAAGTGGACCAGAGAGGAGCAGTTGATGTGGCCTATCTGGATTTCAGCAAGGCCTTCAACACCATTCCACATAGAAGGCTGGTAAACAAAGTGACTAGCCTAGGAGTAGGTGTTAAAACAGTAAAATGGGCTGGCCCAGTGGCGTGGAGGGCTGAGGCATCTTGCCTTACCTCCTGCCACACCAATGACCCGTGTTCATGGTGCGAGTGGGTCACCGGGGGTCGGCAGGGGAGGGAGAGAATCAAGCGCCCTGAGGACAGCTCTCCTCTCCTCTCCTCTCTGGGGGAGGGGTGGAACGGAGTCCACTGCATGCCTGACCCCTAGTGGAGGCTGGGGGCCAGCACTGGTAGTGGCTCGCACACAAGGGGTGATTACAGGGTAGACGCTGGGTGTATCATGTACGGAAGCGTGCGGGGCTCGGCCACTGGCAACACTGCATGTCGCCGTGCCGCACTTGGGGAGGAGGAAAATGGAAAATGGCTCCTCGGCTGGATGAATGCCGGTCGCCTCAGGCCCCGCTCCTGCAACTGGCAGCAATTCCTGCACTGGATCCATTCCTGCAGGTTGAGGGATCCCTGCCGCCCTGCCACGTGGGGTAAGCCGTGGAGGAAGGGGAGAGGTGAGCTGTGTGTGGAAGACGGGGCTGGGTGACCCAGCAGGGGGAGCACCGTAGGGGATGAAGGAGATAAATAGACTTAACAGCAAAAAAAAAAATAGTAAAATGGGTGGAGAGTTGGCTTAGTGGTAGGAGCCAAAGAGTGGTGGTAAATGGGTTGCACTCTGGGGAAGTCAAGATGACTAGTGGGGTGCCACAGGGTTCAGTACTAGGCCCAGTCCTCTTCAATGTCTTTATTAGCGACATTGCAGAAGGACTGGAGGGGAAGGTATGTCTATTCGCAGATGACACAAAAATCTGCAACGAAGTAGGAACATGGGGGGGTTGAAAGAATGAGGGAGGATCTAAAGAAGTTAGAATGGTCACGAGCTTGACAGCTAAGATTTAACACAAAAAAGTGTAAAATCGTGCACTTGGGGCACAAAAACCTGGGGTAATGTACCAACTTGGGGGGGGTGAGTATTAGCAGTCATAAAACAGGAAACAGACCTGGGAGTTATCATTTCTGATGACCTAAAGGTAGCTAAACAGTGTGACAAGGCAGTGGGAAAGGCTAGCGGACAACTCGGATGTATAGGGAGAGGCACCACCATCAGAAAGATGGAGGTAATAATATGCCTGTATAGATCACTGATGAGATCCCACCTCAAGTACTGTGTACAGTTCTGGAGGACCCATCTCCTAAAGGACTTGGGGTGGAGGCGATGCAAAGAAGGGCAACCAAAATGGTGCAGGGCCTGCATCAGAAGCCTTATGAAGAAAGGCTTAAGGATTTAATTATGTGCTCCCTTAAAGACAGGAGGGAATGGGGGATATAATATAGACATTCAAATACCTAACAGAAATAAACGAGGTACAGGAAGGGAGCATTTATGTACAGAAAGGGTGCATTTTCTGAACAAAAAGATGCTCAAGGACAAGGAGTCTCAATATGAAGCTGGAGGGGTGGGGGGCCTCAGAAGCAACATGAGGAAGTACTTCTTCACAGAAAGGGTGATGGATGCTTCGAACAGCCTCCAAGTGGAAGTGCTGAGGGCCAGTGTGAAGGTTAATGGGCGAGACAGATGCACAGACTCAGGTAAAAGGTGTAGAACGCACTTTGTGGTATTCATTTTCCAAAATAAACTAAACATACAGAGAGGAATTGGGTGATTAATCCTTCAGTTCTGCAAAAACAGTGCACAATTCCCTCAGTGCATAACTTCCAGGCTTTGTTCCAGCCAAATAGATTCCTAGCACATGAAAACTTGCATGTACTATGAGAAACAGTGCACAGTTCCCTCAGTGCACAACTTCCAGGCTTCTTTCCAGCCAAACAGATTCCTAGCACATGAAAACTTGCATGTACTGTGAGCTGCTTCCTCCACAACAGTCAGGTCTCTACTATCTGACTCATCTGTTTTGCATCTCAGGAGGTAGATTTTTATCCCTGCCTACTGATGATGTCAGCACCATGTGAGCTGTCTGACTAACAATTCTCTAAGTAAACAAATGCAGGCTGACTCATCTGACCTTTACACACCTCTGCTTCACCTAGGAAAGAAGGTTTTGTTTTTGGCTTCTTGCAAACCCAAAGCAGTTTACACAGAATAAAACACAGAGTGCAAGGCTCTGTGTTTCAGTTCTTTCTCATTACTTATATTCCCTCTGTGTCTGCCTGCAGTACAGCACAGGGGAAGGCAAGCAACTTATTGCCTCTTGTCTCATTTATATGTTCCTTATACAGTACTTGGGAGAAAATGGGGAGAGACTACAAGACAAAGTGGCCAGTTTTCGGCCTGTAGCTAGAACAGTAAACTTACAAGAACAAGATAGTATAAAAGAAAATGCAGCACAAATTCAGACAGGGCTCTGACCCTGTCATAGCCAGAATGGTCACAGGATTTAAGAATGCATGGGACAGACACAAGGGTAATCTTTGAAGCGGGGGAAGGGGTGTAAGCCAGAGTCCAAGTGGGGTCTCCAGTGGCACTATAGGTAGGGAATGTAGGGCAGACTAAATGGGCCAAATGGCCCTTATCTGCCAACAATTTCTATGTTTCTATGTGGGAAGGGGGCCAATGGTGGATACTGGCCAGCCTGCAAGCACCATATTGTAAGTTTGCCTCATGGGCAGCGATGTCCCCAATGTCAGTCCTGTTATGCTTGGGTTATATACCACCAACTGACCCACATGTAACCATAATCTTATACACCTACAAGTATTAGTGCCTTACCACAGTCTCATAATGTTTTACCTATATACAGTATATGTTATGTTTCTCCCATATATACTGTTTCTAGTTTCCACATATATTCTGCTATCTTTCACAGTACTATAACATGCTGTATGCTTTTCTGATGACATTGTAAGTGTTTCCAGACTCACTGAAACATAGAAACATAGAATTTGACTGCAGATAAGGACAGCTTGGCCCACCTAGTCTGCCATTTCCCTACCTAACGGATAAGCTGCAGATCCTAGTTAACCAACAGCCTACTTCCTTCTACCCCCACTAGAATTGCCTTATGTCTGTCCAATGCATTCTTGAATTCCCCCACTGTTTTTGACTCTACGGCCTCCTCAGGAAGGCTGTTCCATGTATCCACAACCCTCTCTGTGAGACTGATAACAGGTTGCTGACTATGAATTTCCTTTGTTCAGAGATTCTTCCTCACATTGCAACTTCATTTCCTATGTAATATCCCAAGGGAGCTGCCTTATTGACATGCCTTATCCAATGCTGTATGTTTATCATATCTGTAACTGCACTGTTATCTATCATATACAGTATGCACACCAGTTCCTCAGAGAGAAAGAGACCATACTCGAGGAATGGTGGAAAACTGGCTCCCTTGTGATTTCTTTATCACATATCTGACATGAGTATTTGTAATAAAACTGCTCTTTATTACATACTGTTTGTGGTATATTCTTCTGCTAGCCAATCCAACATACAAGAATCTGATGGGAAGCTAGACTTACTGCAACAGTCCCCCTGCCTCTGAAGCTTTAAAGGTATATGCTCCCATGGGGTACTGAAGCCTCCGGTACAGACCCACCAGTAATGAATGCTGAAGATTGATTCTTGGAAGATCTGCCTATACCCTGCCCCCTTTTTCCTTCTAGTAAAATTATACAGTGCCATTCACCAGGATCATGGGTTCTTATACCGTATGCTGTGATATCTTGCCGAACACCGCAGGAACTCAAAACAATACAATTGTAATTATTAGTCCAATTTGTCACACAGTAAACTGAAATCTCACACAGAAGGTTTGATCCATCAGACAGTACTGTACTTCAACAGAGCAAAATTCCATAAACTGTGGAGATCTGTTGAGGAAGGAGATGATTATGCCACTGTACAGGGTGCTAGTGAGGCCACATTTTGAGTACTGTTCTAGAGAAGAGAAAAAAAGGTCAGGGACAGGCTACAGATGATATGGAGAAGGGCAACCAAGCTGATACAGAGGCAGCAGTGTATGATTTATTAAGACACAGAGCCTTAGTATGTACTCCCCTGGAAGACATGAGGAAAAGGGAAGTCAGGACAGAGACCTGCAAGTACTTGTCATAGTACAAAAAGGTGGACTAAACAGAGCTATTTGGATTGAATGTAAATTCATCCACCAAAAGGCACAATTTGCAGCAACTGAGCAAGGAGTTCAGAAAAGATGTTATTGGGCACATTTTCACGAAGAGGGTAGTGGATAAGTGGAATAGTCTACCCAGCGTAGCTATCAAGTGCAAAAACCAACACTGGATTTGAAAATGACTTGGATGGTTACAAAGGGATTTTTAAACAGACAAGGATGTGGCAGACGGGGGGGGGAGGCGTGGCAGTAGCCATATCACAGCAGCAGCTCCAGGTAGGGTTCCATAGCCGAATGGATACACTAAGTCTTTTTCTGTCCTCACCTTTTTATGTTATAAGAGAAGAACCTAGATTCAACAGATGTGGAGAAAGAATTGGAACTCCTTAAAGGGGATAATAAAAAAAAAATACAGTGGATCACCATGTAGCCACAAGGAACAAAGGAATAAAAACAATGGAGTGTCCTGCCTGAATGGAAAGAACCACCACAGAAATGGAGAAGGGAAAAAAACATTTAAAGTAGAGTAAGAAGTACATCACAGAAAATAAGCCCAAATATAAACAGGCATTAAAAAGTATATAAAAACATCAGACTGGCAAAAGAGAAATTTGAGAGAGGTATGGAGAGAGATAATAAAGATCATAAAAAAATATTTAGGTATATCAGAAGAAAAAGGGCAGTTATAGAAAGAGTGGGATCATGAAGCACAGAATCAATTGTTGCCAAATTCTGGTTTCATTCCCTCCCTCACTATCTCTCCTCCTCCGTTTCTCTCAATCTTCTCACTCACTCAGAAACCATGACCAACACACTTTTACCATCCCGCCCAGGACTACCTTGGTTGGTTAGACTGCATTCTCACACCGTTTCCCTAAAATCTGGAATGCCCTTCCTCCCTTCCTCCTCCCATCTGTCATGCTGCCTCCCCCCATACCCTCAACTCCCTCCTCAAGGACCATTTCCCCCCTTCCTGTAATTGTGTTTAGCTGTTTAATTTTTACTCTTACCTTACTTGCCTCTGCACTCATTTGCAAACTAGCACCTCTCCTATATTATTATAAAACTGTTTGTTCTTATTAGTGTTGTTGTTTATTGAAATGTATCGGTATTTTCTTTGCTCATACTGTGTAAGTTGTATTCTAATTTCCATTATGCAAGGTCTTGCCTTTTGCTGCTGTAATGCTGTGTATCCCTTTTCCCTTCCACCCCAGGACGCATCTGGAAATGAGATATCTGCTCAGTATGTCTTTTCTGGTGAAACTTTTAAATAAATAAATAAAACGCGGTGGGGTGCTGCGGAGCCCAAGCTGAGAAGTCGCTCTGCATTTCGGCTCCGTGGCTAAGCTTTGTTAAACTTTGAAAAACTAATACTGAACTTAAACACGAGATTTAGATAAACTAACAGAAAGCGAAAATTTCTTGGAACCTAATGGGTAAAACTCACAAAAATCAGCCACCTGGAGATGGCAGAAAAAAGAATGGAAAAGGTCTGGTACCGGGACCTCATACGTGCTCTGCACAAAATATTGCAGCGGAGGGAGATAACTCCGAGGAAACTATTCAGTCACTGGGAATTAAAATGCAACAACTTCTGGCTTCGTCGATGGCGGTGAATCAGAAACGGGACCTTTTAACAGGCCATTTAGTCATGGTGGAGAATGCTGTCGATTCTATGCAAGGGGACATGGAGGTGAAATGCCATTCAGAGGCCTGCAAAAGTGCCATGGTACAGCGGGCTAATGAGTGACAGCATGTTGATAATCGGATCGAAATACTGATCAAGTGCAGAGCCAAAACATACATTTGACAGGCATACCAGAAGGTGCAGAAGGGGACTCTGCTAAGTTATTTGTTAAGGACTGGTTCACTGATCAGTTCCAATCACCTCTCTCTGAAATGGAGTTTATCATCAAAGCATACCGGATCCCACATAGAGGTAAACCAATGACGGAACTCCCATGGGTTCTTATGGTCATCTTGGATAATATGGGGACTTGGGACACTTTGTTAAATCTGGCAAAGTGATTCAAACCGCTGACCCTGGATGGGGAGATGGTACATATGTTTCCTGATTATTCCTATGCAACCCATGTTCGCCGAAAGAAGTTTGATGGGGTTCGTGCGGTTCTTAGAGAGTGCAACATTCCCCACACCATCCAGTTTCCTGCAAAGTTATAGATCGTCTATGACAGTAAGGTATATATTTTTACTGATCTGGGGACGTGGGGAAGTGGGCCTTGAAGATGGCTGCTGTAACTAAGAAGGCCAATGATCCTACAGCCAAGGAGGCAGAAGATATACCATGACAGACTGTCCCTTTTTGGTTTTAATTACCACTCTGCTGTACACATTATACTGTTAAGGTTCTGAACTCTGCGTGTCTGATCTCAACACAGTTTAAAAAAGTACAGTTTTATACTTCTAGGTGGTTATTATAGTGGTAAAGTTTAAGAAAGTTAAATGTCAGTAGGGAAGTGCTGAGTACTTCTTGTTTTATAGATCTCCCACTCCTTGCTTGTTTTTATTCCTTTCTTTAATTAGAGAGGACAATACTACTCATCAGGTTAACAGTTTTTGGGGTAAATCAAGGTATAACTGTGCCTATATCTAATCAATAAGATGTCCTCTCAAGTTATGGAGCCGAAATTGCTGTTCTGACTGTTTTGCCAAAATCGCTTGTAAACTTACATAAAGTTGTACACATGGCATCATTTGCCCTTTTGGGTGCTGGTTTGACTGGATAACATTTCTGGACTATTTAATTTCGAACTCTTGCCATGTGCTCTTGGGCTACAGTTCCATGGCACTTTCTGAACTCACACTGTGGACGATGAACTATAAAGGGGCCTCCCCTATTATGGAAAAGTATGGGACACTGCTAGACAGTATAAGAATAGAATGTGTTTCTATATTGTCTTGAACTCTTGATGCTCCTTACTTGCTAAGCTTGTATGTTGTGCAAACTGTAAAATGAATAAAATACAAAGTTTAAAAAAAAAAAAAAAGAGGGAGAGGAAAATATCAGCTGATGCCTTCTCAGCAAAAGGGATAATTCAACTGAGGGGACAGTGCATTGCGCCTCTTGTTCACAGAGGTGTTCCATGACCTGGATGCCATTATCCTTCTATAAAAACAGTTCAGATAGATAAGGGAAGGGATCCTTTGGTTTTATCGAATTACAGGCTAACTGCCCTGCTCCCGGTTTTGTCAAAGGTGCTCGAGAGATTTGTTCATAGGCAGCTTTCTGAGTATCTACAGCAGTATGATTTGATCACAAATAGTCAGCATGGGTTTAAGGCTGGGAGGTCCACAGACACGGCCCTCACTGACTTTAACAACCTTATCGCTGTACTCATGAACCAAGGTTGCAGTATGGGGGCCGTGTTCGTGGACCTCAGCAAAGCTTCTGATCTGGCAGACCATGGCACTGCTCTGCGAAAACTGCATGAAATCAGACTACACGAGGTATCTTGGTTTGGATCTTATCTATCCCAAAGAAAACAGTGTGTATCAGTGGGTAAATCTTATGTCAGTATTACGGGAAGTGAGGAGAGGAGTTCCCCGGAGCTCAATATTGGGGCCCCTTCTCTTCAATATTTATGTTAACGGCCTGCCTGATGTTATAAAAAATGGAGTGGTGCGGCAGTATGCGGACGACACCGCCTTGGTGGCATTCGTGACAAGCCATACCATTATGGAGGCAAAACTGCAGGAAGACATGCTTGCTATGGAAAACTGGTTTTGTGAAGCCAGATTGTTGATGAATTTTAAGAAAACACAATGTATGACATTCACAACTAACAACAGAATGCAAGTAGGTGGGGAACTGAATTAGTTTTTCAAAAATAAACAACAGATACCTAAAATGAATGTTTACAAATATCTTGGGGTATTGACTGATCGGAGCTTATCATATGAAGAACATGTTAATGTGATAGTAAAAAAAGCGCAATCAGAAACTGGGTGCCCCAAGGTGGATTGCTGCTCCCCTTGAGAAACCTACTAGGACTAAACTGGTGAACCAGCTTTTACTTCCTGTCCTAAATTACGGCGTTCTGGTGTATGGAACTGCTCCAAAAACTGTCTTGAAAAAAGCTAATTGAGCCTATTATAAGGCTTGCGAGATTTGCCTGGGGAAGCAAATTCGGAGAACATCACTGCAAAGCATGTGATAGACTTAAATGGATGGGACCTGAGCTAAAAAGGGAAATCCAGTAGTCCACCTGGTGTTTTAAGTTAATAAATGCAGACCATGCTCACCCCTTGAAGTCTCAGATAATGTTAAGTACAGTAATAAAGAAAACAAATATGGTTTGAGAGGCGCCTCTTTTTGACATGGGATGGCCTAGGGTTAATAATAGATTTGGAGATACTGCACTGATTCCCACTTTAGCACGTACATGGAATGATATTCCAAACTATATAAAACTGAAGGATACAGCCCACACATTTCAGCTGGAGTTGATTAAATACTACTATAAAGGTTGTACTTATATTTTTTCTTAATTTATTGTACCCCCTGTTTTTTATGTAACATTACCTTTTAAACTTATAATTGTGTATGATTTATACATGTGTACTTGTTGATGTTAAATGTTTATGTACAGGGCATTATTTGTAGACAGGGACTTGTTCTTAAATTTTGTTCCTAGATAAAAATAAACATTTCATCATCATAACTGGAAGCCACTCTACCTCAAAAATGTGGGATTAAGAAGACTGCCGCACTGTGGTGACAAAGCACCTAATGTTTAAGTTTACTGTACGAGACTAACAGATGATTACAAATCGGGTTCCCCTTGAAGATTTGCAGATTGGACGTTTGTGAAAACGGGCATTTTTGCTCACATACCCTCCAGTATAAAATAAAAATTGATCGATTGATTTCCTCTTCTCAAACGATAAAGTAAAGCTGCCAAAGTCTGGAACCCTCTCCAAGTTCTTTCAATCTGCAAACCCATCTCCATATTTACGGGTCAAACCAGCCATGGAGGCCAGTCAACTGTGCTGCCCAATAGTACCATTCAAAATTTGGAATTCCAATTCCCCCTGTAATATAAGTCACTGTTAAAGTGTTAAGGTGTTTTTGGTTTCTACAAAGCTGTTTATCTTCCTCCAGCACCCACGCCGGCCCCCATCTGGACCGGTCTCCCTGGCCCTGCTACCAGACTTCTCTGGGACATACCTTCTCCGATGGTCCTGCTACAGGACCCTGGATCGGAGGCACCCAATCATCGGTAACGGGCCAATGAGAGACTGGGCCATCACCGTGCTACAGTCAGAGGATTTTTCCTATTTTGTCTCCTACTGGGCTTATGCATGTGCCAAAGACACATGTGCATACTCTGCCTCCATAGAGATGTCCCCAGTGTCTGGGCATGGGGTCCCTTTTCCCATGTTGTCACAGGGTGATACCACCTAGACTCCTCTAGGCAGCAGGCAACCCAGGGGATATACAGTCTGCCCTCCCTGATGGAGGAGAGCTGTCCAATGAGCTCTCAATCCTCTCCCAAGCCAGCCCCTGAGTGACCCAGGTCCATTCCCAAATGCAGGTCTCCAGCATGATGGGAGGTAAGGCGCTCAGTGCCTTAGCCCACCACACCACTGGGCCAGCCTAGTGTGTTATGTTTAATGTGAGGGGGTTCTGTTCTACCATCGCCAGGCACGCACAATCAAATTCAGTTCTCCAAAATAATTTCTTTGGTGTCAGAACAGGTAATGCTTCAAAAAGACACAAAATCTTGCGCATAACAGACATTTTAATGATTTTCTCCCTACCCAGTAGTGATAAAGGAAATGGTTTCTATCTGGCCAGGTCCTCATTTACTTGAGTAAACTGGGGTTGGGGGATTTGCTGCATACATGTTGTTATCCAAACCATGCCTATAACTTCCTTCCTCGTTGTACCCGTTCCCCGGGTCGCACCTGGAAACAAGACTCGGCTCAGCGTGCCTTTCCCAGTTACCAACTTCAACTAACGAAATAAATAACTAAATAACTGATGGTATAGAGTCTTGATCTGTACACTGAGATATTTAAAGCTATCTATAGTACATCGAAATGGATGCTCCTTCCCCAATGCCGAAGAATCAAAATGTACCAATAGTTTAACTGTATACCTACCTCATTAAATTTTGCAACCTGATTCTATCCCAAAGGTGTCAATTAAGGATAGCAAATTGGGGAATGATCCTCTGAGCAGGTAAGCAGGAACGAGACGTCTTCTGCGTACAGATACCATGTGCGTTACCACTCCAACTGGAATCCCATAGCTCATAAGATGCACCTTTATAGCCAGAGCCGGGGCTTCAAGCACCATATAAATTAAGCAGCAAGGGTGACAGTCACAGAGGGCATCCCTGCTTGGTCCCCCTTCCCAGTGAAAAGGACCTGCACATTTCAGGAGTTAGTGTGCATCTCAGCAGCTGGCACCTTACATTGTGCCTGCACCCACTTTTTAAAGTTTAGGCCAAAGTCCATATGCACCGTAACATTCCATATGTGGCTCCACTCAGCACAGTCAAAGGCCTTCTCCCCATCTAGGGATACCACCATCAGTCTGTCTGCTTCACTCTAAGCCCCCAGGCCATAATGTATACCATGTTTTGAAGATGAGGGTTGCGCCCCCCCCCCCAATACAAACCTGGTCTAATATTAATATGTTAATTTGGGGTGAACTTTATTCAGGTGATTAGCAAGACTTTTGACCAATACTTTAAAATCCACATTTAATAGCACTATTGTGCAATATGAGAAGACTTCTGTCTTACATTTGTCCATTTGAGGGGTAAGAGAGATTCTAGCCTCTGCAAAGGAAGGGGGAGAACCTCCTCCTCCAGCAAGACCTTAATGGTGTCATGCAGAGTTCCTAAAATTGTAGGAAACTTTTTTTTATACAATTCTACTGGTAGCCAATCAGGGTCTGGCATTCCCCAGAGGTCAAAGAGGCCAGGGCCTTTAGGATTTCCTGTTTACTGACTAAGGGTTTACTTGAACAAAAATTTTGTCAGATTGTTTTGTAATTATATGTTTTTTGTTGATTCTGTTTATGTTAAAGTGTTGGTTTTTATATTTACTTTATATTGTTATTGTCACTGGACGTCTGTGAAAATGGGCATTTTTTGCTCACAGATTTTGCAGTATAAAATAAATGAAATGAAATGAAACCCTACATATGCTTTATCATCTGCTGATAGCATGGGAATATTTTTCAACTGAGAGAACTATATCAGCTCCCCTGGTCCCCATTATCTTTACCTGTGGTATACAGTCGTTCAAAATAGGCCACAAGCAACTTATTAGTTTCCTTTGGGAGGTCACCACCCCATAGATAGTTTGTGTTAGTGGCTCTATATATCACTGTGCCACCTTCTTTTTTAACTGTAGGGTCAGCAATGTCCTACACTAATCAATATGCTCCTAGTATCTAGCTCTTTGAAAAGAGAATGACCAATCCACCTGCTGAGATGTAGGCACATAAAGTTCTATACGAATTTGAACAATTTTCCAAACCAGTATAGGGAATGGTTTAGTTCTATATGAATTTGAACAATTTTCCAAACCAGTATAGGGAAAGGTTTAGACTTGTTCAATCCTTCCATTTCTTTTATTTGCACTTCTAAGGCCCCCTAACTTAGCATTACTTTCTTTCCTCAATTTCCCCATGTTGGCTATTGCCAGACCTCTAATGAAACCTTTTAAGAGTCCCACTGTATGCCTTGTGACTCCACCATTTCCCAGTTAAATTGAAGGTATTCCTTGATCTACTTTCGCAATTGTTCTGTGAAGTCCAGTCCATTCAACAGTTTCAAATTCAAACTCCAGAGGAGTGCATTCCCTTCATCTATCTGTAAATCCCAAACAGTTTTGAATGGAGATGATTTAAGACTAGGACGGTATTCAATAGCTTTGATGGCATCTTACTTCTCCTCTGATCCGTATATCAAATCATTCCTCACATGTGATTGATATACTACAGAGAAGTAAGAGAAATCTTGTACTGTCAGTTGTAAGCCCCACTGAAGTTCTCTTAGGCCATGCTCAGTTGTTTGCTGCAGTCACAGCTTTGCCGATCAAGTGAGATTGAAGGGCTTAATGGAGAACCAGTCTAGTAAATTGTCCAGGACCATACTGAAATCCCTTTCCCAGAAGGTAGGACCTGTTAGAGAGCCAAGCATCAACATCATCTCAACAGTCCTTTGTATTACCAAAGCTGGGGCGTATATATTTACAATATTAATGGGAGTCTGAAATACCTGTGATCAAATCAGCATTCATCTACCAGTCTGATATGACCTGCATTCTACCAATTTAAAAGAGAACTTTTTATGTACTAAAAGAGCAACCCCTCTGGTGTGTGATATTAAAGAGCCCACAAACACATGCCCCCACCCTGTTCCTTTACAATTTGGAGTGTTCTGTATCCCATAAGTCATTTTCCTGAAGGAGAGCAATCTTGACTGTCTCCTTCTTTAGATAGCTGAAGACTCTTCTGTGTTACAGAATGATTTAAACCTCAAACATTGCAAGATGCAACAGTGATAGGGGTCACCCACTTATAGCACTAAAGAATGTACTCCTTACACTAGAGGTCAGATAAAACGGTAATGTAGAACTTTGTCTCCAGCAAGAGGTAATGCCCCTCAAGTGCTTTAATCAAAGCTGGGATAAAAAGCTAGTTCCATGCCTTGTCAAATAACACATGCAAACTAGAATACTGAACAAGAAAACCACAAAGAGAAAAAACATACAGTACTCCGAGCCTCCAAACCACAGGGGCTCCAACTTATGATGTGCTTGATGGCTCATGGCAACTTGAATCTAGTATGAGTTACCACACAACCTTAGCAAGAATAGCACCCCTTGAAGCTAGGGAATCTATGGCATCTCTAGCTTCCAGGTTTTCCAATGAGTAGCCAGAGATACCCCTGGAGAGTGTATAAAGGACAGAAAACAGGAGAGGCTTCTAAGAGTAAAGGCAGGCACTAGGTACAGCAGCACCCCCCCCCAAATGCTTAACCATGTGGAGTTACATACGAAAGAAGCTGTGCGGCCATCTAAGACCCAACAGTGGCGCAGGCCAACTGCATCATTAAACTGCCTCTCTACCCCCACCCTCAAAGATGGACTACAAACCAATTGAACTGCAGAGAGTACTCCCCTTCCCAGATCAGGAAAGCCAGCACTCCTGGCTGAGCTAGTGAAAGCTAAAAAAAAGATAGGAAAAACAGAACAGGGTAAGAGAAAATAGATCAACAAGGACCCTGGCCACTTCGATGAAGGGAGAGGTGGAACTCCGTATATGAACGCTCGTCTTAGACCCAGTGAGTGCTAGAGACAGCTCTGCCTATAATATAGATGGGAGGCCCCCGGTGCCCCCCCCAAACAAAAAGTGCTAAGCCAGTACCCAGGCCAAAATTGTTAACATATCCCACCCCAGTGGGAAGGCAGGCAACCAGTCCCCATGCTTAAGGTGGGAGTTACTAAAATAAATTACCCACAGACATATTGTTACTTGCATTTAAACCTGCCAGTCAAGTCAGAAAGCAGATAATGTTATGGTGACCAAAGTTCACAACACTCAGGAAACTCAGAGTCTTAAAAGTTCTGTGCAAGTCCTGTAATACAGGAATAGAGGTGTCCTAGGTTGAACCTGCATGCCTTTTCAGTCCACCGCTATAAAGCCCTCTTCAGACCACAATAAAAAAAAGGGTCAGTAGCCGGCACGGTGGCGCTGAGGAGTTGAAGCTGGTCACAGCACCTTGTGCCACGCCAGCGATCTGCATTTGGAATGAGCGGCTGCCGGGGTCAGGAAGGAAGGAGGTGGATCGAGTGTCCGAGGGACTGCTCTCCATCTCGGGGGCACCTTCGGTCGGTGCACATCTGGCCCCTGGTGGAGGCTGAGGGTTGGCCCAGCACTGCCAACACAAGTGGGCGGGAGCCTGGCAGATGCCTGGCGAGGTGTGCACGGACGCATGCAGTGCCTGTCACTGCCATTGCACACCAGGGCTCTACTTGGGGAGAAACGTGAAAGAGCCTGGTGGCTGGTTGTAGGCTTGCATGTCCCTGGCGCCTCCACTCCCTGGAGGTAACACCCTGAGCCACATCCTGTTTTAGGACAGGTAAGTAGGGGGCTTTCTGTTGCCCCACCATGGGGGGTAAGCCGGGGCTGCAAGGGTGAGGGCCTGATGGGAGCAGAGGCCAGGAACAGCGGCTGGACGAAGGAATGCCAACCAGGGCCAGGGAGGGGTAGAAAGTGAAAGCCAAAAAAAAAAAGGGACAGTTATTAGGAGTCCATGTGGTTGTGCCGCCGAGCACTGTGAGCAACAATCTCCCTACAAGTGTGGTCAATCCAGGTAGGAGGAAGAACCACCTGGTACACCCAAGGTAAAGTCCTCAGCAGCTCCCCAGGGGAACCATGGGTGAACTGAGCCATACCAACCTGGGGACTGGATCACCACTTTCTGGACAAGGAAGCTGCCAAAGCAGTGGTTACAGACATCCATACAGTCATCACTCCCTAGGCCTCAGTACCTGTCAGCACTTCTGCCAGCCACACTTAAGATTAAAGGGATAAGAGTATGCAGACACTCCAGAACCGCAAAGTACTGGTCACCATTGCTTTCTGCATTTTGCAATGAGCGTCTTGCACACCATCCATACCCCTGCCAGCTAGCCCTGTCCTACCCCGCCTCTACCACAGCCTATAGGGGAAAACCACCCCAATCCCAATGGAAGCAGCCACAAAAAATTCTCAACCCTTACCTTACATTCATGAGTCCCCAATGTTCTACAAGTCTTGTGCCCTTTGATATGACAGAAACCGATCCATGAGCTCCTCAAGGTGGTCTGGGCATGCTGTTTTTTGACAATCAAAATTCACAATTGTTTCACAATCTAAATTAAAAAGAATTCAGCTCCCTCAGTTGGTAATAAGCACATCGGAGAGCCAGCAGATTAATCAGGTGTGCTAATACTAGTATCTTGGCTACTAGATGGAGCCTTTAGGGACAGGAAATTTTCGTGATGAGAAATTTGCGAAAAAACTGGAAACAAAAGCCTGACTGTTATTTAGACACCAAGATTGTTTAGGATATTTAGATTGAAATTTATTCAGACACAGGTGTTACCAATTTCAGATTATGCAAATATTACATATGATTGCAGTGGCACGGAAAGATTGCTAAAATTGGAGATTTTGTACAATAGACTAGGTATATCCACCGTTGCTTTATGTATAAGGAACTAGGTTGGATTTTGCTACCTGAACATAGGCTGTTGCATAAAAGTTTGCTTGCGCTGAAATGTGTAAATGGATCAGTCCCGCAACACCTTCTCGAAAGGCTAATGATTAGGGAACCTCAACTGAATCTAAATTTAAGAAGTTCTAGAGGTATGGAATTGTCTATACCAAAAGTTAAAACCCAAACAGCTACATATTTTTTTTTAGTTATATGGTACCGTATACATGGAATTCCCTGCCTACTGAATTTTGAAAAAGGAATGACAGACTCCCTACATCTATGATGACGAAATCATGGCATCCGAGGTCAAGGCCTGTTTGTAAACACACTGCAGCATCAGGAAGTGGGGTGACATGAAGACCCCTAGATGCTGGAGTGATTCCTCATCTAGCATTTTTTCCCCTTTTCCCTTGAAATAATGGGGGAGGTCTTGTCAGACAAACCTGATTACCTAGGGCTCAGAAACCCAGGGGCAGTATATGAAATGGGGAGGGGATATTGATGGTCACAGAGCAAGAAAGTGACCTTGGAGTTATCATATCTAATAACCTCATGGTGGTGAGACAGCATGACAAGGCAGTAGGCAGAGCAATTGGGATGCTGGAGTACACAGGGAAGGGAATCACCACCAGAAAGAGAGGTGGTGTTGACACTGTTTCAATCACTGGTGAGACCCCACCTGGAGTACTGTGTCCAGCTCTGGAGACCACATCTCAGGAAGGACGCAGATAGAGGCTGTGCAGAGGAGAGCAAGTACAAAGGTGCAGGAGTTGCATCATAAGTCCTGTGGTGAGACAGAGATCTCAATAATCTCAATATGTACACCCTGGAAGAGAGAAGTCAAAGGATGCTATGATAGGGACATGTAGGTATCTCATGGGGGTGAAAAGGGTTCAGTAGGGGAGTATTTTTCAGAAGAGAAGGAGCACAAAGCAAAGAGGGCATACAATGAAGCTGGAAAGGGGAAATTTAAAAGGGACATGAGGAAGAAGTTCTTCACTGAAAGAGTGGTGGACATTTGGAACAGTCTGCCAGAGGAGGTGGTGGGGTGGAAACAGTGATGTGGCAGAACACGCATGGGATATGCACAAAGGAATCTTGGTAGGGAAGTGGGGGGTGGATGACTAGCTGGAGGTCAGGTGGGGTCTGCGGTGACAGTGTAGGCAAGGACAAACTGAGCAGACTGGCTGGGCCAAGCAATCTTTATCTGCTAACAAATTCTGTTTCTAAGTTTCTATAACAGTTTCAACCTGCACTTGTATCAAAATTAAAGCAAGCAAATAATATACTGTAATTTAGTATTATTATAATGATGAAATGTAGATATAGTGTGGAAATGTGTGTTTTTTATGAATGACAAATTTATGCAACCTATATGTTTGTGCAATATGTTTTTATAAGTATTCTGGAACTGTATATGCAACAACTTGCCATGATTTGCTCTTTTGGTTCTCCACTGTAAATGAGAGTCTGTTCAATGGATTTTCCAGAATAAAACTGAACTGAAAAATTGCAACTGAACTAACTGCTGACCCCTCCAAGTGGGATGCAACATGCCATCCCATGCCTTGCTTTGTTGGCCCTGTTTCAGTGGAGCAAAAATGGAGATGCCCAGATCCACAAGACTGCAGACTGCTTCTCTGGTGAACATAGAAAGTTGTTTACCACTTGGGAATTGCACAAGAAATATGGTGCAGTACAGGGTCTGGAATACAATGTTTTGTGCACACAGGGTCTTAATTATGGGGATATGTTCCCATTGGCGCTGCAGAATTGCAGGGGTATAGTCATTATCAAAGTAGTTTCTATCCAAGTAGGCTTGTCGCCTTGTGATGCATTTGTTTCATTCCTCAGGCTTGCAACTCTAGTTTAACTATTTTAAAAAATCTGATGATTAAGCTTTGTCCTGAAGCAGAGACAGCTGGCTTTGTCGCCAATGCGCGATGGGTCTTTTCTACTTGAGTTGTGCAGCTGGGCTCCTGAAGTAGCCTCTCCTGTAGCATCTTGACCAGAAGGGTAGACATATAATGGCCCTCCATCCCTTCAGGAAGGCCACGACTGCATATACTGTTCCTGCACTCCTGAAAATCCTCTATCTTCTCCGAGAGATGGGAGTGCACCTTAACCATCTGTTGCAGTGACTTATCTAAGCTTTTAGCTGTTAATATGCTTCCATAACCCATTCCTCCACTATATCAACCATTTACTCCACAGCCCTGAGCTCGGCCATGACAGACTGCACAGTATTCTTCATCTCAGCCTGAAAACTTTGTAGCTCAGCAACAATAAAGTCTAGCTTCTTGCCTATATATGGTGTCTTGCATTTCTGTAATGCCGACCTCATTGTTGCCATTACACTGCTGGAGGTCTCAGATCTATCGCCATCATTTCTGCTGGCCACAGATCTCATCTTGCGTGTCTTCCCTATTTGAGAATATGCTCTTATACTTCTCCGATGTAACAAATTGGACATAGGAATTGTGCAGAAAAGAGATGAATTAAGGTATAATGTCCCGGGACTTCTGGTTCACCTTCCCTAGATGCAGACATGAGGGCTTTCAGTTCTGGAACCCCCATTTAAAGAATCACTGGTAATCGACTCAGGTTGCATCCTAAACCATCTGAAACAGACCTACATTTAATGTACACCATAGATGCCCTCCAAATCCAGATGAAAAGAAACTCTCTTGGAGTTTTTAAAGCCAGGTAATCGACTGGTGCAGTGGGACACCCGGGCCTCAAGCCACAACAGATTGATCTTGGTAGCCTTGTGCTCCCACAGCAAGGGGAGCTATGAGGAAAGTAATGAGAATGCCGCCATAACACTGAATCACTTGTTTAAAGAGCTGGGCAAGATTAGCAGCATAATGCTAACATTTGAGAAAGCTATCTCAGACAATGCCAAAGGCCTTCAGGAGATGGCTTGGCATATGTCTGAAACTGAAATAGGGCTCACCAAGGCATCAGTGGTAGTAGATGGACTATAGAACAAAAACAATGGTCCTCCAAAAAGCGTGCTCGAAGAAAGAAATTGTTTTCGGATATCAGAGACTCTATTTCGACCAAGACTTCATTCCCCTGACAGCAAAAAACACGCATTCTCCTGGCAGTTAAGAAACACCTAGCTGCCAACGGCACTAAAATGCACCTGATCCCACCTGCCCAAATGAAGATTTTCCTTCCAGATGGCCCAGTGTTCTTCTGTACATTTCAGATGCAAAGACAATCCTGCAGAAACTGGGCATTCTGCCAGAACTCTATGCCCAAGCAGATGACACCCTACCTGCAGCACTCCTGGACTCTAACCCCTGGATTAAGTCCACTGGGCCAAACAAATGGAGCAAGGCTTCCAAACAACAAAACAATATACCTGCACGCTCGGAAGACGCCTCCCATCCCACTATATCCAAGACCTGATCGCTGAAGTAGCAGAAGGCACTCATTGTGACAAAAACTATTGAACTCTGGCAGATCCTGCTTTTTCTTTCTAAAGCGACCCTTGTGGCAACTTGCAGACGATGGCATCATCTTGGTTTGGAGACACGATCTCCTAAGACTGGGGGTATAAATAATGCTATTTTATTAGGCATTTAGGAAAAATAATTACGGTGGTAGTCTTATTGGATGGGGGGTGTTAGCATCCGTTCCATGGAAAATGCACCTCTGCTGGGGTGGGGGTAGGAATGGGTCTGGGAAAATCGAAGTGCTAAACTCCAATGCAATTCCAGTTTCCTTGTCCCCTGCTGATAACTGCTGGTTTGGTCTTTTCCCTTCCTTTTTTCAGTGATTGCGATGCCTTGCCATTTCACCCCCCCCCCCGATTTGCAGGAGCTGAAGAACGAGCGGTGGATGGAGCCATGGGGGTGGTGGTTTAACACTGCCCAAGGTAAGCTTAACCGCAAGGTGAGGGAGGAGTGCAACAAGACACAAATTTCAACAGTCCTCGTGGTGGGCCAGTGAACCTCGCACCATTTGTCCACAGGAAAGAATCATGAACTGGAGTTGCTTCGGAGGTCAGGTAAGGCCTTCTTCTGTTTGGACAACAGATTAGGGTTGCCTAATTCAGGAATTTGTTTTAACCCCAGCTAACACACGATCACTGGCCTAGCAATACACTGGAGTGGACAGACGGGGGGGGGGGAGAGAAGGCTACCGACGCTGAGATGGTTAGACACAGTTGGGCCTCAAATAGAGGGACAGAGACCCCGCAATGCTATTTCTCGAATACTGATTCCTGTCAGTCTTGCAATTCCCATCCCCTCAAGTGTGTTAAGTGTTTAAGCCAAACAGAGGAGGAAATAAAATGCAGGGCTGACCGGGTATGAAGAACTCAAAGCTGGCGATGCTTTGGGGGAAAGGAGAAGAGCGCGACTGCTCGGGTTACATGATCGTATGTACTGGCAAAATGACTGGGACATGAGGTAGATCGCGACTCACATTTATTTAGTAGCTGTTCAGCACACAGGTTGCTGCCCCCCCCTCCCCAGCTTAAGCCCTGTAGTCAGAAAAGGACTTGGCAGGTTTATCAGGTGAAATAGCTGAAACGCAGGCCAGTGGATCCTAGGAACCTATGATTGTGGCCTAGTATTAGGCTTGGGCCAACCTCCCCCAACAGGGGTACTCCTCAAATTGGGTCTCCCATGGTAGGTGACTGGTGCTGCTGTAGTAGTTGTGGCTGTATCTACAGCTAACTTGACTCATCAAGGGGGATGTCTAGTAGTGGGGGGAAGGGAAGCGGAAGGGGTACAGTTAGACTGCCTGTGGACCTTGTTCAATCCACATGGTTGGGGCCTGGTCCTGACATGGTGTCACTAGGAGTTAAACTAGCATAAGAGATTCATAATTTTGACTAGGCATGACTTGTCACAGACCAGTCAGCTCCTACCAGTGGAGGTGTACATTAGGAGAAGGGGGGAGGCAGAAAGTTTTTTTTTTCTTTGTTTTTCTTAGATTTTACATCTGCTATAAATTCGTTCCGGGGGAAGTGTACTGAACAGAGCTACTAACGAATGGGGGAGAAGGAGGTAGGAGCTCTTAAGCATATGTACAGCGCAAGGCCCCTGGTTAAGGGGCCTCACCTAGCCTTCCAGGACACACCTAAACAGAGGACTGGGTGCAAGTTGTGCCATGTGAAGTACCCAACAAAGGATTGTAATATGTTATATAACTCAGTTGTTATTTTGGTTCATAAGTTGTTCAACACTGGTAAAAGTTATTGCACAATTCTCAGTTTACTAAATGTTTACAATGGATGAAGGTAATGTAATAACATACAATATTTGAGGTTTACATAGCCCCATCAGAAGATCTAGGGTTCTTAATGAAATGAAAAAAACAAGGAGCAGAAGTGGTGTTCCTACAGGAGACCCACCTGACTCAAGAGGAAGCTATGAAATTAAATGGGTTGGTCATGTTTATCATGCCTCTTGTCAGGCACAGCCCCATAAGAGAGGGGGTAGCAATTTTCATTTATAAAAACTGCCCCTTAGAAGTATCGATGGCCCACTCAGACACTGCAGGTAGATTTCTGATGCTCAGGGGCACCTACAGGACAGTACCCTGCTCCCTGCTTTACCTATATGCTCCTAACAAGGAAAAGGAAAGAGTGCATTCTTTCCAACAAACTGAAAAGGTTCGCACCCCCACCAGGGAAGCGGTTTGTGGTGGGAGGGTACTTCAGTACAGTGCCTGATCCTAGTTTGGACATATTGGGGGCCAGACCAGCCCCTAAGGGACCTGCTGTGAGGTGTCTGGGGCGTTAGTCACACGCACCCAAAGGTCAGGGACTATACGTGTTGGTTCGCCCCACATCAGGCCTACTCCAGATGATCTCTTTTTTATTTCAGCAGAGTGGGTTCATTCCCTTGACTCTGCGTAGATACTCCAGAGAATAGTGTCCGACCACGGGGCCATCCGAATGTCCTTGTCCCTCTCACCCACCCCGTAAACTTCCTCCTGGAGGCTAAATGTCTTTTTGTTAAATAGGGAGGACTGTAAAATGATGGTAAAAGCATATCTAGAGGAATACAAGGCCACGAATCCCCCCCTTGGATTACTCCACTGTGACCTGGTGGGATGGTTTCAAGTCAGTGCTGACAGGTAGACTGATTAGTTTTGCAGCAGGGGGTAAAGAAGGCCAGGCTGAGGGAACAATCAGACCTGGAAGAGAAAATATTTGACCCTGAAGCGGAGCACAAGATAGCCCTGAGTGGGGAGGTGAGGAAGAAGTTGGAGGAACAAAGAACCAGACTCAATAAATTGCTGGATGACAAAAGTGAAGGGGCCCTTCGCTACTCCAAAGATATTATGAGGCGGGGAACTGGGCCAGGAGGCTCTTGGCCTGGCAACTGGGTAAGTTGTCAGCTGGCTGGATTGTCTTGAGGATAAGAAAGGATCAAAGGTCTACACAGTACGATTCTAGCCCCCTAAAAATCTCACATTTTCAGGCATACTATAGAGGCCACTATTCTAGTGACCAGACAGATAATTCTTCAGTAAAATTAGATACATTTTTAATAAACTAACATTACAAAAGCTATCCATGACACAAAGAAAGGAGATAGATGCCCGATAACTCAAGAAGAGATAACCCGCAGTTGTGAAAAACCTCGGGGGGGGGGGGCACTGGGCCCTGACAGGTTACCAGCAGAGTTTTTTCAAAATTCCCCTAGAGGAGCTCTCCCCACACATCGGTGAGGTCTGCAGGGCTATCCAGGAGGGAAGGTAATATGCCCAAATATCAGTCATTCATAAAATGGGCAAAGACCCCATTCTCTCTGGTTCTTACTGCACTATCTCGCTACTAAATGTAGACCAAAAAATATTTACATCTATTTTGGCCAGGAGGTTTCAGGCATCAGTGGGTAGGTACCCTGGTTCACCCAAACCAAACAGGTTTTATCACAGGGAGATTAATCCATGATAACATTTGCTATCTTTTAAACCTAATCACTTGGCAACAAAGGAAAAAGGAACCTGCCCTGGCTACTTTCATGGCTGCCGAAAAGGCATTTGATCGGGTGAACTGGGGTTCCCTCCACAGGATGCTGGAGGTAATAGGGCTAGGGAAAAAAATCTAGATAGCATTAGGGTGCTTTATGCCTCCCCACAGACCACAGTATGGGTTAATGGAGTCACATCTCCACGATTCCACCTCCAGAGGGGCACTAGGCAAGGATACCCACTATCTCATCTCCTCTTTACTTTATGTATAGAACCATTGGCAGTGGCCATCAGGCACAACGAGGCTATCAGAGGGATTCAAGTGGGTGATGTTACACACAAGATATCCTTATATACAGATGATGCCCTTTTTTTCATCATCTCCCGACATACTTCGGTGCCTGTGCTTCTGGAGCCACTGGAGGAATATGGGTAGATCTCAGGTTATAAGGTCAACCTCGACAAGTCAGACTATTAAACTGAGAGGTCATCTCTCACAGGAGTTATTGGCCAATTTTTTGTTTAAATAGGCTACCAATAATGTGATAAGATATCTCGGGGTCAGAATTTCTCCCCATACGACAAATCTATAATGAGATTTATCTGGAGGGGTGGTAGACATAGAACTTCAGAGAGGGTGCTATCTCTTCCAAGAGAGAAAAGGGGGACTAGCCATGCCAGACTTAACACTATATTATTACATGGCTCAGCTAGCACCGGTAGTGACGTGGATTAAACAGGGCAGAGATTCTGGATGGAGAGAGAGACAGAGGTAATATTAATGGGCAACACCCCTCTGTTCGCTCTACCACGTCACATTTACCGCTAATGTATGGAAAGAGGTGGGGAACCCTTGAGCTAGACATACGATGAAAATTACTGCCAAGGCTAGAGTTCTCAGAGGCATACCCAATGAAGTGGGCCCTCACTTCAATAACTGGAGATCCAGAGTTTCTGCGGGCAAAAACCGACTCAGCATTCCATAGATGGAACCAGCTTAAGTTGATTGGATACCGCTACTTGGTCCAGAACAAAATCATTGTTTCATTCAGGGACCTCCAGACAAAGTATGTGCTTCCTCACTCTGACTTCCACAGATGTCTTCAAGTTAGGCACTACATACATTTGAACCAGTTAATCTCTAAAGTTGACACTAACCTAACCACACTGGAAAACTTTCCTTACTGGTCAGCCAAACTTCGAGACTCCAATGGTACCGTTTTGGAGGCCTATAAAGCACTCTTAAGCCCAGACAGCCAAGTACTGCAGGGCCTATGGTGTAGGTGGGAGGTGGAGGCGAGCATCACGATCCCTGAGGAGAGCTGGAAGAGGGCATGGGAGAGGGGATGGAGAGTTACGGCTTCTCCATGGTGGAGAGAAGTCAAGTAGAAGTGCATGTCAAGGTTCTTCCATACACCCACGATTACCAGACACTTCGCAGCAAGCAACTAGGCTCAGTGCTGGAGGGCGTGCAGACAGACTAGCTCCCACCATCACATATTCTGGGCCTGTCCAAAAGTGGCTGACTTTTGGGGTAAAGTACACTAAGAGGTCTCCAATCTGTGGGGGGTTCTGGTCCCTCAGGACTTCCAGCACCTGGTTTTGGGCCTGGAGGTTAAAGAGGTGGGAGGCTCACAATCTCAAGGGCTCTTCAGAATTCTTTGTTTGGCAGCCCAAAAGGAAATCACAGCAAACTGGTTGAGGGACAACCCTTCCCCTTATGAGTCATGGATCCAAAGGGTTGAGAACACAGAATGGATGGAAAGTCTAACAACAAAGCTTAGATTGCGAGCCAATAAACACAGAGAAGTGCAGTAGATGGCTAACTAACAGGGGCCAGGAGGTTTTTGAGAGGGATGAGGGGCCTGGCCCAGGTGGCAGGAATGGAACTCATGGATCATATGGGAATAAGGAAAGGGTGCCATCTTAAGGGCAGATATAACGAGGCTCAGAGAAGGGAGACAGCCAAAATACAAAAAAGGGGCGATAAAGAAGACTTGGAATAGTACTATAGAAAGAAAGGAAAGCAGAGAGAAAAAGGGGCAGTGGATGACAGGTAGACAAACAAAAGCATGAGAAAAAAACCAAAAAACAGTGAAATGTTTACAATGATTTACTTAGTTTTTCTGTTCACTGTTGGTTATGATTATCTCTTTGATTCTTTAGGCCACAGCTGGCCATGCTGTAGAGGAGGTGGGAAAGAGAAGGCGGAATACAAGAAATGACAACTAACCTTATGGGCAATTAGGATAAGCAGCAAGTGTATTATAATTGTATTAGCTGATAACACAGACTTGTCATAACATGTGGTACATCTGTATCTGCTGTCTTTTCCATATCTAGTATGTATTCAATACGTAGTAATGTTGAAGATACTGTCATACGTAAAAAAGTTTATTTTCCATAATAAAGATGAGTTAAAAAAAGTATAATGTCCCACAGCTCCTCTCCTAGCTTGTTCACGGGTCATGATGTCATCTGAAATCTCCCTTAATTAGGATCTCATTAATTTCTATTATGTCAGTTTTTTTAGAGTCTGTACGACCAATTTGTCAAAGAGTACAACAAGCACTCCAGTGTAGGGTCAGAGATTTAATTTCAGTTTAAGCACTGTTTATACAACAGGTGCAGACCTGACTTAAAATATGCAATTTATCTTTCAAGTGGGAGGAGGCAGGACCATAAGTCACCAGTGGTGGTAGAGCCACGAGTGAGTTATGAATGTCCTGCCCCCTCACAAGTGATGATAAACTGCAGGGTTTTTTTTTAGCTTACACTTTATCCTTCTTGCTCTCCCCTAGCCCTTACTCAGAGTCACCTGCTCTGCACCAACCCTGACACCCTGCCTTGTCCTAGGGCTTACTTACCTCCTTCAGCAGCCCCGCCTGACATCCCCTGTCCCAGGTGGCGGACAGTGGGGGTGAACCAAGTCCCCGGCCGTAAACTCAATTTCTCCTGGCACTGAGGAGGCTTGCCTGGGTCAGCAGGTGCAGGGTCTACGTGTGGATAAGTGACTTTCGTACTGTATTGGTGGAGTGTGTTTTCCTCAGTTTCTGTCCCCACCCCTCCAATGCCAGTGGAGACATGGGTGACGCCAAGATGTCAACAGCGCCTCCAGCCTATGCTGCTGATCTTGTTCCACCTGCACTAACACCACATTCTTCTAGGTGGCTGTTGCTCAGCAGCAACAAACCCTCCCTCCCTCCCCAGAGGAAGGGAGTGTCCTTGTGGAATGCTCAGTTCTCCTCTCTCCGGCTGACCCACGGCAATCCTGTCTCGATCCCTATCTGGATCGCCAGTGTGATGGCAAGTAAGGTGCCTCAGCTCTCCATGCCACCAGACCGGCACTATAAACTGCATATTTTAAGTCAGACCATTGCATATTCAATTTATACATAACTTTTAAATCATAGAAACATAGAATTTGTCAACAGAAAGGGACTGCCTGGCTCACCCACTCTTCCCATAAATCATCATGGGCCTTGCAGAGGTGCCAGTTGAGGAATCCAGATTGTTTGAGTGTACTGCAGTTGCAGGTGTGGGGTGTAAGATCATTCTCATCAATCATCCACTCGGGGGTGAGAAGTTGTTCCTGCAGGAGGTTGCAAATTTTGTTGTCGACATGGTGTTGGAGTCGCCTAGGTTGATGGTGCTGGGCGACTTCCACGCCTGGATCGATGACAAACTCTCGCAATTTGGTCAGGACTTCCTCCAACTTATGATCTCGTTGGGCTTTACACAGGCAGTTGCCTCTACAACCCATAATTAGGGTCACTCACTCGACCGGGTTTTCCTCCAGGGGATGGAGACCTCCGACTTAGTGGTGGAACCAGTTGGATGGTCCGATCATCACACTATAAGATTCAATTTCCAGGCTCCCCCCATAGGCCTGCCCCTGTGGAGATGGTCAGATACCGCCCTTTGAGGGATGAGACCCCTGATGGCCTTCTGGCGGTGTTAGACCTATCGGGATTTCTGGGTACAAGCGAGGGTCCAGAGAACCTGGTTCAGGCCTATAATAAGGCCGTAGTGAGAGCTCTGGACTCCATCACTCCTGTCCGTGTTCATCCTCTCACTCTTCGCCCCCAATCCCCCTAGTTTGATGGGACCCTGAGGGAGTTGAGGTGAGTTGGACGAAGGTTAGAGCGACACA
This sequence comes from Neoceratodus forsteri, assembly GCA_016271365.2. NCBI lineage: Eukaryota > Metazoa > Chordata > Ceratodontiformes > Ceratodontidae > Neoceratodus > Neoceratodus forsteri. The sequence continues at coordinate 319,913,718 of CM057459.1, forward strand.
GGTGGAGATCGGCCCTGGATGCTGACTGCCTTACATTGATGGAACATTATCAGGACAATCAGTCAGCAATCACCCATAAGAAGACAGGGTTCCTGTCCGGGGAGATTGCTGCAGCTCAGAACCGACCGGCTGAGCTCTTTCAAACTGTGGACAGGCTGTGCAGTCCAGCCTGTCTGCAAGTTTGAAGTGTGTTTTCTCAAGATAAGTGTGATGAGTTTGCTCGATTCTTTGACGACAGGGTGGCCGACATCAGGGCAGAGATCTGATCAGCTCATCCTATGAGGGTTGTCAGTGGTCGGTGCGTGGTTACTACTCCTCGATTTTCTTGGGCATACTTTGACAGGCCGGAGATCACAGATGTTGTGCGGATTGTCCAGAGTGTGTGGCTGACCTGCTGTAGCTTGGACCCGGGCCCAACACGCCTAATAACCGGGTATGTGGATATCATCAGCGCTGTCCTTACAGAGACAGTTTGGTGCTCCTTAGAGTCAGGTGAGTTTTCGAACCCCCTGAAGCAGGCGGTGGTGACACCCCTCCTTAAGAAATCTTCTCTTGACCCGAACTGCCCTGCTAACTACAGGCCAAGCTCTAACCTTCCCTTTGTAGGGAAGGCGATAAAGTAGTCATGCTGCAGCTGGAGAACCACCTTACCATACACGACATCTATGATCCTCTCCAGTCCAGTTTCTGGAAGAGGCATAGTACCGAGACTGCTCTGGTTCAGGTGCTCAATGATCTCCTGATAGCGAGAGATCAGAAACGCCGCACAATCTTGGTGCTACTTAATCTCTCTTCAGCCTTTGACACCGTGGACCATGGGGAGTTGCTGGAGTGCCTGCAGGGTATCTGTGGCCTGTCTCGGATGGTCCTCAGATGGTTTCAATCTTTCCTCCCTGGCAGATCTCAGAGGGTGATGCCTGGGATGTAGTCCTTGGACTTATTCTCTCTGCGATGTGGGGTCCCGCAGGGTTTTGTGCTGTCCCCACTATTGTTCGCAGTGTATATGCTGCTGTTGGGAGACATTGTGAGACGGTGTGGACTGAGGTTTCACTGTTATGCAGATGACACCCAGCTCTACCTGTCTTTTGTGCCTGACCAGGACAGTGCGGCCTCGGTCTTTAACAGCTGCCTTGCAGAGATTCAGGACTGGATGAAGATCAGTTGACTAAAATTGAATTCCGATAAGACTGAGGTGTTGGATCCAGGTTGCCGGATAGAGGGGTCAGTGGCGGGGTCACCCTCAGGGCTTTGGCTCAGGGTGACCAGTTGCTGTCCTCTGAACGTGTGCAAAACCAAGGGGGTGATTCTTGATGATGGGCTGATAATGCAGTTTCAGGTGTCGGCAGTAGTCAAGTCCTCTTTTTACCATCTGAGGAACACTGCCCAGGATAAGCATCTTGTTCCGTCTAGTGACCTTCCAACGCTGATCCATGCCTTTGTGACCTTGCACCAGGACTACTGTAACTCATTTTACCTAGGATTTCTGAGGGTTGATATCCGTCGCTTGCAGCTAGTGCAGAATGCAGCAGTTAGGTTGTTGACGGATACTCCTCATTCGAGTCACATCTCACCTGTGCTGCACAAACTGCACTGGCTGCCAATACAGTGGCAGGTCGCCTTCAAGGTTGGGTTACTGACCTGTAAAGCCCTACATGGACAGGGTCCGGGCTATATGCAAGAGCTCCTGAATCCTTACTGCCCCATCCGACCACTCCGTTCAACTGATGAGGGGTTGCTAGAGGTTCCCAGGGTACAGCTGAAAACTTCAGGGTCACGAGCTTTTATGCACGTGGCCCCCACCCTGTGAAACTCTCTACCTCGTTGGATTCAAGAGTGCCTGACCGTGGACAGCTTTAAGACGGCCTTAAAGACCCACCTGTTTCAGCTTGCTTTTGGGGATTTTACACATTGAATTATCTAATAGTTCAGACTTGTATTTTTTATTGTATTGTTTTATTGTGTTTTTATCGACTAAAATCTGCGTAACGCTTTGATATTTGTGAACTGCGCTATAAAAATAAAGATTATCATTATCTGTTTGTATAAAGATGTAACTGCTTATATGATTTCAACTGCTGGCTTCAGTACTGCATATAGCTATTGCGATGTCATCAGCATTGTGCAAGCTGCTCTCTAGCTGGTTCAGCATTGCACTGTGATGTACCCAATTTTGCAAGATATAAATTGGGACATACCCCAAACATATAGATTATTCACCTGTAACTGCAGTTCTTCTAGTTGTATACTGTTCACACTAATACTCTGGCAGTTCTGCTGGAGACAGCTGAGTCTTCAGAAGTCTTCAAGCTAAGCTCTTCCCACCACCCAGGTGGTATATCCTCTAGCTCTGCAACGTGACGTCTGACCTTCGAATGCTGGAAGTAGGAATATGGGTGCCACATTGCTACGGGAGGTCAGGTAGGTTGTATGAATGTGAACTGCCACTAGCAGAAATGAAAATTACGTACATATTACAATTGTTGAGCTTCCAGAATATCTTCACCATTGGTTATCACTTAGAGGTCTGGGGCCTGAGACACTAGGACCCCACAGAAGCAAATATTTTGCAGGGAGGAAACCAATGTCAGTTACTGACACTGCCTGCAATGTTATGTGGTGCTGCATGCACCTGCCAATAACCATCGTCGGCTTCCTCATGCACCACAGTTCTGTTCGCCAGGAAAGAAATAAAGTGGAGAAAAATAAGAGAGGGCTAAAGAATGTCTGACCCAAAGGAATACAGAAAGGATATAGGAAACAAAAATAAACAACAAAATAAAATCTGACTACCAACTTGGGAATAAGAACAGGGTACACTAGGTGGCACAAGGGGTAGCTGGGTCTGTAAGAGTCAGCGCCTCATACCACTAGCCAAACAGAAGGTGAATAGTAGTCCACTAAAAAGGGAAGCAGCCCTGAGCATTTGGCTCTGGCAGAAACACGAATGGGATGCCAAAGATTGGGATCCCCTTGTAAATGAGATGACACAATGTGCCAAAAAAGAACAACACAGACTCCTGGAAAAAAGGGCAATTCCATGAAACCAGATAGTAACTGGCTGAACTTGTGAGTTAACCATGTCCCTCTTTTTTCTTGCAGTGAAAATGTTTATCCCCTGCCGCGGCATGGCCTCCAGTCAACCGACCTCCCTATCTCCACCACCAGAATCCCAGGGACTTATCTCACCCAGCTTTCCTCCATGGCTTACCCCCCATGGCGGGATTCATCTGAGGCACTGCGCCACCGGCCAAATTGATCCAGGGAGGGCCCTCAGCCCAGTGTCCTCCACAGCTTAGCGCCCCCCCCCCCGGTGACAGTCCACCAGGCATACACAGATTCAGTGCTGAAGAGGGGTCCTCGAAGTCCATCACAGAACCTAGGAAAAGCCAGCATCATCCTCACTGTGCCTGGCCATTTTCTGCATTTCTGGAAGGAAGGGAGGGACGGACATGCAATCCAACAGACGCACCATGCACGCTACCGTGCATGAAGTGTTGCCAGCCATCCAGCCCCAAGGTTGTACTAAAATTGCCCCCCAGCCTCCACTAGGGGTCAGACCAATGCCGAGAACCCAGCAACCCTCCCTCCCCAGAGGAGGAGAACAGTCCACTGGATGCTCAATCCTCCTTTGCAAGACCGTCCCCCCCACCCTGCAGCACAAGTCTGTTCCTGAAACTGGGTCACTGGCGTGAGAAAGGAAAGGTGCCCAAGGCATCTCAGCTCTCTTCTGCCTCAGTCAGAGCAATACGAGCAGAAGTAACCGGGGAACAAGCAGCGAAGCAGCCAGCAGAAACGAGCGTAGAGAGAGAGACAAGGAGAAAGTAGGCAAAAGTGGGGGGAAGCACAGGGACAGAGAACAGCATAGTGGAATAATCCTCCCACTCACCCGAGGTAGTTGGGTCTTATACTGACCATCAATCATCAGACGTTCACTTGCCCTACAGATAGGAACAAAGAAGAACAGGTGATTGGGGCATCAGTGGCACAGTATAAGATAAGTACAACGCTAATTGTTCAATTTAAGGGGCATCTGTGGTAGGATAGATTACTAGTTCATTGTTCTGAGTGTTGTCTTTCTAAGAGTGTATTGCTGGAGCGGGTGATTGCTTATAAGAGTGTGACACAAGGAGTGCTACCTAGGAGCAAATGAATAGTATGTGCAATCACGGGGTATTTTAATTTGCAAATACCCAAGTTGTGAGGTTATACGGTGGGGGGGGGAGCGAAATTGGGTTGCGACTTTATACTAAGGGCAGAAGTTTAAATTAATCAATGGAGGAAGTGAAGTGGGTTGTAACATTATACTAAGGGCAGAAGTTTAAATTACGAAGGTATTAGTTCACCTGGACTTTGTCACATTGCTCCATAGGAGAAGTGGAATTATACATAGGGAAGAAGTGAAACTGGGGTTGAGACTTTATACTAGGGGTGGAAGTGTAACTATTGCACTGTAATTTTCCAGTATTCATCTAGTAGCAGCAGCAAGCGCCCATCAAGGGGTCAGGTGTAGCCACACATTAACAAGCAGACAAATTTCGAGGAATAGGAAGAGCTGGCAGAATTAGTAGAATGTGGGGAGTGGTGCAATGTAATGTGTGTGGGGCAACAGTCTTCCAAAGCACTTTCTGGAGGCTGTGCTGCTGTGCTATTTGCTTGCACCTCTCTGGGCTGAGGGAGGAGGTTGCCAATCTTAAGAGTCGAGCAGGCGTGGGTCAGGAAAGCCTTCTCTCCCAACCAGAGACCACCTAGTCCACTGCCGCTGCCTCACAGGTTGCCCAGACAGAGAAGCGGATGGGCGACAGTGGCCTCAGGAAGGTTTAGGGAGGTGATTCACAGGTACATCTCAAAACTATAAATGACAAGAAATATTCCAGCACTCACTCCAAACTGCAGTTATTTGTATTGTAGAAACATTTATTTGTGGTATGGATGCCCAAAGAAAACCGACCTACATCCCCAGCACTTCAGCCCAACACAGAGCCTTCCTCAGGGAGCGGGTCTGAGGAGGCACATCACAGAGCGCATTATAAGGCAAATATTTAAAGACACACTTACCCAAAAGTGTTTAAAGTGCATAACACACAATGAGTCACAAAACATACCATCTAGCTATCAAGTACATTCTAAATTTTCAAATACAGATTCAAGTAAGTGAAAAAGAAACTTATGGCCGTCTCTTTTACATAAATTATTTACCATGTTGTATACAGAATGTCTATTTTATTGCATTTGTTGTTATAATTTTAACAATGCCAAACGTTTCACTTACAGGTTGTGTAGTTTTTTTCTAAATACTACACTTCTCATTATTATAATAAGAATCTGACTTCCGGTGACGTCGGCAGCGAAATGGTGGCATAGCTCAGAGCTCCACTTCGCCCTGCAAACAATCCTCCAGTATTCACAGCAACAAATAATGCAATCTCCGGCAAAAGCAATCCGATCCAGAGGGCTAATCACAAAGAACACACAGACCCCAGAACAGGAGCTGTACTGTATGTTACAACAAGAAAAACCGGGTGTGCAGCCGGAGAGTGAGGGAGAGGAGCCAGGCATAGAAATGGCGGGTTTGGAAGGCGAAGAGTGCTCCCAACTTGTCGCATTCATCCTTCAAACGGCCAAAACAGTCAAAAACAGCAGCAACACTCTGGATGAATTACGGGAAGTTATAAATAAGACAGAACATCATGCAGACCAGATAGAAATAAGCCTTACCAACGTTACCAAACAGGCAAACCGCCATGACCTCCTCCTCTTATTCCTACTAGCCAGAGAAAGAGAACTAACGACCAAACTGGATGATCTCGAAGGAAGGAGTCGTAGGCAAAATATATGTGTCTATGGTGTTCCGGAAGGTGCAGAGAACAGAGCTAAAGATATGATCATGTTCTTACAAGGAGTCCTCCGAGAGGCCTTGAACCTTCCACCGGATTATGATTTGGCAATGGACAGGGCACACTGTTCACTGGTGCGTAGGCCCACACACCCAGGGGCCTGACCTCGCTCTTTTGTGGTTAAACTTACCTCTTATAATACCAAAGAGGACATATTAAGGCAAGCATGGAGGAAAACAGTGATTACATATAGAAAGCACCATATACAACTTGACAACGACTATACCACGCTAGTACAGAAAAGTCGGAAAACCTTGTGACCAATCCTGAAGCAACTGCATGTCAAAAACATCAAAGCCCAAGTCCTTTATCCAGCGCGACTCAAAATTGAGACAGAGGGGGGTCTGAAAATCTCAGAGGATCTGGTGGCAGCTACCCAATATCTTGAATCCACTGGAATCAACGTTCCTCACCTGGCTAAGGAGCGGCTAGAAAAGGAGCTGATCCGATTGGCCTGGTCGGTGGCCAGAAGAACCCTGATGACTGGTTCATCTGCAGAGACTGCCTCCTCGACCCTACGAACGGATGTTTGTGCCATGCTAAAACAATATGGCTCATCAGTTCAGATCAACACCATCATGGCATGGGAAGGAAGGGAACGGTCCAACAACCTGCCTGAAGCATGGGCCGCCACTTCGGAATCACAGCCCTGAACAAACAACGAAAACTCAAGGCTGTAACAATTCTCAAGGTACCCCCCCCCCCGTGAAGGCCTACCGGACTCGCCAGAAACAACTCTCAGGTACTGTACCAGGTGGGACTGAAACCAGGGGGTGGGTGGCGGGGAAGGAGGTGAGGGTCTGTCATGAAAAAGTTTTAATAAGGGAAAAGAGAGGTGAAAATGGCTTCCGAGCCTCATTGTTCTCGCTGCATCAGGAGATGAACTCAGACTTTCTACGAGAGCAAATATAAACACTGCAACTGAACTTTACTTCTTCAGAGTGAATTACAGGGGGACTGGGGAATTTTACAAGCGTCTTAGACCCATGGTGGTCTCACTATTGACGAGACATGCTACCATTGGTTCGTTATTGACGATGGGATGGGGGGGCCATGAAGCATAATTTAAACTGAAATTAAAGTACCTCCAGAGTAACAGAGAGAAATATTTACTAAAGTTGATTTACAATGGATGCACAACTTAAGAGGGGAGCTTCTCGAAACTGGATTGAGACATAAATACTACACTGAACATCTTGCCCCTCTCTTACACTCTCTAATCAAAGGGCATAGAGGAGCTCTGAGATAACTGATTACTGGAACATAGAGTGGCCGCTATTTTTCTTGCTGACATTGGATATTTGCCACGGGGAATGGCTACAACCCAAGGCACTCCCCTCAAAATGGCGCTACCCCATACCACACTTGGGGCAAAGAGTCCGTGAGAGGACTGTACCCAACAAGGAGCCATTTTTCCTTGCTGACCTAGGAAGTCACAGCTCAATTAGTTGGGAGTTTTCCCAACTGAGCCAAAACTACCTACCAAATGAGGGGACCCAATCAACCATCCTGATACATGGCAACTGCTCACATTTAGGGCAGACTCTGGTCCCCTCCCCAAGTTCTATTTGTCAGGGAATGGGAAGAGGATTTCAGCTGGTGTTTCCCACCCATACCCCAAATCATTTACTGCAGTTTAAACTTCCAGCAGAGAAAGTAGAAGCTGGAGAACTATTAAATACATTTTTAAAGGTTGTACTCCCATCTGGTGGAGAAAGTTGGAATTGTTTTAATACTTTGATGTTATGGAATTGTATAGTAAATGGTTGGCTCACTGTTAATCTGTTTGAGAAACAGAGAAGACATAACTTTGGAGAATGGCTGTTTAGTTTACAGTTGTGCTATTCTCAGTTGAAGGGAATATTGTACTCTTTAATTTTACAGAACCAAGAAAGGCACTTTATTCTTTTGATTAATTTTCATTTTCACTCGCCTCTGAGGCCGGGAGATCAGAGGGCTGTGGGTTCACAGTTCCCACATCTGGCACTTGGGTTGATATCCCAGTACTGACACTGTAGTGCAGCATGAGAGGGGTACTGCACTTCTGAGGTGCCGTCTTTCGGATGAGACATTAAACCGAGGTCCCATCTGCCTGGATTAGTGGATGTTAAAGATCCCATGGCACTTATCGAAAAGAGTAGGGGAATTTCCCCGGTGTCCTGGCCAAATTTCCCTCATTCACTTAAAATACCACCAACAGCTTAATCTGGTTCAATTTAAGTTGGCATTCATCTGTATCCCCCCTCCCCGGGCCGTGCCTGAAAATAGGCAGGATTTGTCTAGTGCACTTACCCGGTCAACAAAAACTAAATAAATAATAAAATAAATACATTTAACTTCTCAAGGTACTAGAACAGGCAATTCAGTAATACATGAGCAGAAGAAGTAAAAAGGTTGGGAAAATGAAGGTAACTGTAATTAGGGGTCGGAGGAGGACTGGGAGGCCTGGGACACCCTTAACAACAATTGGGATCCCTTTAAACTTTAAAAACGGTTACAATTAAAGCTAAAGTTTTATCCTATAACATTAATGGCATTAATCACCCCATTAAAAGAAAGCAAACCCGGAAATTCAGTAGGACCCAGAAATGTGAAATAAACTTCCTACAAGAGATGCACTTATCCCCCAAGGAAGCATTAAAGCTGAAAACCAGGGTTTTCCCAGTCCTCTATCATGCCTCGCTAGATAAAGGTAAGAAAAGAGGGGTGGTCACACTACTTTCCGGGTATCTCCCGTTCGAAGAAGAGGAGGTTGTGGCGAATCCGGGTGCCCGTTATCTGATAGTGGCAGGAAAGATACAGGACACTTGGGTGACGCTAGCAGTAAATGTGTATGCCCCACCACCCGGGGTTCCCCATCACCTTTTACTCTGACCTCTTGCAGTTGATAGCACAGAAAGCAAAGGGGACAGTAATAGCCAGAGGCGACTGGAATCTAGTCTTAAACAGGAGGTGGGAATCAACCTCTGGTATCCCCACCCCTGAAAGAAGGGTCTCTACACAATTCTCTGGACTCCTGAGAGATTGTGGCCTGACAGATGTCTGGAAAGAAAAGCACCCCAATGTAAAAGATTTCACTTACTATTTACCCAGATATAAGACCTACTCAAGGCTAGATATGTTTTTCATGTATAACAAAGATCTCTCTATATGTCCGGCCATGTGGGTGGGCACAACTACACTATCAGACCACCAGCCTATCTACCTAGAGGTGGATTTTCAGCTCCCTAGGAAACCCATGCAGTGGTGCCTAAAGACAACTCTTCTGAGGGATGAAGAAACTAAACAAGAGATACGTAAAATAATTACCCAGACAGTAGCAGATAATGACAAACCGGGCACTACATCCAAAATTTTGTGGGATACTATCAAGATGATGGTTAGGGGAAGTTGATCTCCATTGCCTCATTTAAAAAGAAAGAAAGGTTAAAACAAGTGCAGACTATTACTACACAATTGAGAACCCTTGAAACACAACAAAAACAACAACGGAACAGGGAAAGGGACATTTAGAAACCAAAAGGGCCTTGCATTATTTAAAACAGAACTATTACTGGGGGCAGGGCCACAAAGCAACTAGCATACTGGCTATGTCAGAGGGCCGCTCAGGCTACCATCACCGCAAAGAGTGACCTGACAACTGGAAAACTTAAGCACAAATGGGAGCAAATAACTGACTCCTTCATAGCATATTATAAGACCCGATATAGGGCCGAACGGGTGACAGCAGTAGATGACACAACAACTTTCCTCAGAGATTTGGGGTTACCCAGCCTAACAAGATCCCAAGCCCAGGCTCTGATGACCCCAATATCGTCGGCCGAAATTGCAGCTACAATTAAAACCCTCAAGCCAGGCAAATGCCCCGGTCCTGACGGTTACAGCAGTGAATTTTATAAGACCTTTGCCCCAGAGTTAACAACTATGCTGCAGGGAGTTTATAACCTGCTATGGCTAGAGGGTGATCCTGCCCCCCGTCTTGGCACTATACCACCATCACAGTTATACCCACGGAGGGGAAAGACCCCGAGGAATGCAGTTCCTACAGACCTATCTCCCTAATAAACGTAGACTATAACATTTTTATGACTATTTTAGCAGCCAGAATAAATCCTCTTCTGACCCAGCTAATACAACCAGACCAAACAGGATTTATAGAAGGGAGACAGGCCCAAGAAGGGATAAGGAGAACGATCAACATCATAGACCTCCTCAATAAACACCACACCCCTACTTGCCTTGTGGGCTTAGATGCCGAGAAGGCATTCGACAAAGTTGACTGGCATTTCCTGTTCAGAGTCCTGGAAAGAATGGGCTTTCCTAAAGCGTTTCTGGCAGCAATCCAGTCACTTTACGCCTCCCCACAAGCCTATGTCAGAATTAATTGGGGAATATTTTACCATCTACATTGAACCCCTAGCACAGGTCATCAGGGAGGACCCAGCCATATCAGGTTTCTCAGTGGGAGAAATTGAACATAAAATCTCGCAATATGCGGATGAGGTGTTACATGACAAACCCAGAAGAGTCCCTACCTAAAGTCTGGGAGCTTCTAAATAAATATGGGAAACTTTCCAGCTATACCCTGAATAAAAATAAAACAGAGATCCTTAAATTTTACTACACTCCCTCCCCAAAAATAAACCAGCTCCTCCCCTTAAAGCGGAATGCCTCCAAAATTAAATATCTAGGAGTCCATGACCCTAAAAACTTGAACCAACTGTTTGCTAGTAATTTTGACCCCCTCGTTTCCTAAATTAAGCAAGACATCAAAAAATGGAAACTTTTAAACCTCCCTTTATATTCCCGAATAGAGACAACATTAATGAATGTCCTGCCTAGGTTCCTCTACTTATTTCAGAACCTATCCATAAAAATCTCCTCATACCAATTTAAGATCTGGCTGCAAACATTAAAGAGGTTTATTTGGGCCAATAAAAAAAAACAACAGTCAAAACCTTAATCTTACAATCTAATAAGAAACATGGAAGTAGAGCAGTACCCAACTTATAAGACTACTACCTAGCCTCGCAACTAAGGTGTGCCCTCCTCTGGGCAACGCCGGAGTATCAGGCACACTGGAAATGCATGGAAAAAGAAACTACTGAGGGGATCCCCTTGGCAGTGAGACCATTCACCCCAAAATTCCTGTCCCAGGTCCTGGGCCAGTCCCTTTACTCAATCAAAAATACTCTTGCTGCAGTGCACAGATTCTGGGTAAAACATAAATGCCATGGGGAGCTGTGGCCCTTAAGAAGATTCACCTGGGATGGAGAATTTGAACCTGCTCGAATGGATCTCACCTTCAGGAGGTGGGACAGGTTGGGACTACACTCCTTGGGACAACTATTGAATGGAAGTATAATTACAGAATTCAGAGTTATCAAAACGCAGTTTCAACTGAGGAACTCGGACCATTACATAGATCTTCAACTCTGGGCCCACATCCAGAATTACAGAAAAAACATGGCCCATTAGTAGGACAATCTGACTTACAGGACATAATGGGGAAAATCACGACCTCACAACTAAGCAGGGGACAGATCTCTGCCCTATACGGAGCTATGAGAGATAAAGGGGAAAGACACTCAATCCCCCCTCAGGAGCAGATGGGAGAGGGAGTTGGGATAACAGTTAACAGAGAAAGAATGGGAAAACATTTTAACTCAAGCCCACAAAACCACGTACTCACAGAGATGGAAAGAATTTGAGTGGAAAATCAGAACGCGCTACTTCATCACACCAGTAATGAAACATATATGGGACCAGGAACACAGTTCTGCCTGTTGGAGAGAATGTGGGGAAGAACAAGCAGGACACCTGCATATTTTGGGACAGTGCCTTAGGCTGACTCGCTTCTGGCGGGAGGTGGGGGCCTGGAGAGCTTGCTCACCATAGAGGAATCTCTCTCTGTAAAGCACTTAGTGCTGGGAGTGGTCCCCTAAAGAGTAGAGATCAGTTATACTTGTGGAATGTCTGGGTGGCCGCAGCCCACAAGGCGATCACCAGGAAATTGCAGTCTTCAGTCCCTCCCACATTAGAAAATTGGACTGAGGTGGTTGGTGAGATCCAGGATATGGAGGAGCTGACGCATAATATAAACTTAAGATCATCAGTATTCATGAACAGATGGACCAGATGGGTGCTCTGGCAGGGAGAAAGGAAGTGCAGGAGGGAGAGGGCTCACTAGAAAGAGATGAAGCTAAACCAGTCCGACTTACTAGAATCTTTATAAATTACGCGGAGAATCCTAAATATTGTTCTCAAATTAAATAAAACGAGGTTGGGGAAATCTAGTTACCCTCTTATGGAATGCTAGTTATAGAGAGGAAGACCTTTTAAAGAATGAACTTAAATTAAATATATGTAAGCTGCTATGTAACTGATAAGAAATGCCTGTACTCTGAAAGAAAACAAATGTATAAGTACTTGAGAAGATGAACTCTGTTTGTATGCCTGTAACCTCAATAAACTTGAATTAAAAAAAAAAATGAGAATCTAAAAAGAAATGGAGAATAAGGTTTCCAATGACTGTGGTTTTAATTTAAAAAAACTTTTATGTAAATTATTTTAATCAAAAAATCCACATATCTAAGGGACAGACAAAATGGGGGTCAGACACAGAACACATAATTATCATTACTGATGTTTTGCTAGAGCCGAATGCACTAGGATGTCTGTTTGTATTGATCAAAAAAGAACCCAGTACTGATTCTTAAGCCTGGAAAGAAATTAATAAAATATGAAAAAAAAAGGGGGGGGGGAAGGATTTAAAAAAAGCATATGGTCTTTTTTAAACTCTCTTTTAGAAAGGAGGGACTAGCTCAGCTTGAAAAATAATGCAAATTCTTAGGATACATTGAGGTCCCATATTTTCTTCTGTTTAATAAGAAGGTCAAATTAACTGCAAAAGGTCATCAGAAACAGCTTTAGAGTAAAAAAAAAAAAAATTAAACCATCTCAAAACCAGTTCAGCTGCATAACTCAAGCAGCCCTTGCAGAGCTAGAATGCCCAGCAGAGGAACCCGTAGCAGAGAGTGGAAGGGATGAGGGGCCCCTCCAAAGTGGGGACAATAATGGGGGAAGACAGGAGGCCCCAGAGGAGGAGGAAGTGACTTCTGGTGGGGGACGCCATAATAAAGGGAGTAAAACTGGGATCAGGTAGCAATGAAGTAGGGAGAGTCCAGTGCTTACATGGTGCCACCGTGCGGAGGGATGGTAAGAGGATCCAAAGGAATGCTGGGGCAACAGGAAGGGAAGCAAAGCTTGACATCATTGTCCACCTAGGGACAAATGATCTTGCTCAGAGCGAGCCAGCAAGTAGTGCAGGAGGATTTTAGAAACCTGGGGTGAGACTTTAGGCAGGTGGCACAATCTGTACCATTCTATGACAAGGGAAAGGACAGGATTCGACGCACCAATTAATTCAATGCTTGGTTGAAGGATTAGTGTGGTAAGGGATATAGTACGAAATGTCGACACCAAACACCCCACTTACATTATGTCACAACCCCATTCAGCAGGTCAGCCCTCTACTCCCAAAGTGCCAACCTCCGAGCATAGTATTGTGAACAGGAAACAGAAACAGGGTAACCCTCCTGTCTGTTTTGTGGGTTTGAATCAGCCTTTGGTCTCAGTTCTGGAGGGATTCAAACTGTGAACCTCTTGCTAGCATACCCAATGTACAGACTCAGATAATTCTGCTCTTCGGGAGGGGCCAGATATCTTTCGCCTATGGGCACCTAACCAGGTGTACAAAATGAACCCTTAAAAACTCTAATAAAGACCTCAGATAACTCTCACCTTTTCCCAGTTTGGTATTACCATATAAGCTCATGCACAGTGTTGTCACACTCGTAACCATCCACGCATCACAGGCAAAAACAGAAGGACTTGGAAGACACAAATAGTCTATTTAAAAATGAGATGTAAAATGTAAAACACAGAACCATATATCACAAAACATACAAATCACTTAAAAGAATAAAAACAAGATTTTAAAAGTGCAATTTCCTACCACCAGACAATTGGACTTGATCTATCCAATGTTTATCTTATAGTGCTGCTAGTATGTTGTAGCTTTCAGAGTCCAAACGTGTGTGTCAAAACGGAATACAGACTACAGTTTTAAAACTGGCATTGCCAACTTCTTTGCATGAGGTCACCTAGCTCCGCCCTGTCAGAACATAAAAATTATACAACCAGGATGTCATCACTCAGAAGGAAAATTAAATAAGGTTAATTTCTAAGTCCTTCTTTCATCCATGAGCAACTTCCTGCTTTTATAGATATCAGAGGAACATTTATGACTTCGCACCAGTGTGACATAACCTGGTTTTCCTCCTCTAAAAGTCATAAAATGGATATTTTCTATCCTGTCATCTGGCAAGCTACAATTAAGCTAGATAAACAGGAGATGCTTAATTTAGGCCTTTTCTAGCCTGTAATTATCTCTTGGCCTTCCAGGTAACACCTTGCATCTAAAACCTTGGTGGGGGGGGGGGTCATTCCACAGGCTGTTTCAGCATGTCTCATAAGAGACACTCTAACACATTTTAATATTACAAAAATCATAGATTAATCAGAACCAGCTGTCCAAGTGTCACACATTACACTGAGACCAACACACTGAAAGACAGTAACCCGACAGACATAATATCCTGAATCATGGAAAACCAATATGAAAACAGACACTCCAAAGACACACAAACGAAGTAACAACACAGGTACATAACCAAAACATGACTTCAAACACCCCACTGAGAACACCTCACATTAAGTACGGGAGGGCTTGACTCCCTGCACCCCAAGTACTAAATAAAAACATCCCCCGAAACTGGCATATATTGAGGAGAGGGAGTATGTGGGCAACAAACAAAAATCCCAGTCCCCCATGTGGAACTCGCCCCAGCACAACAGGCACAAATGCAGAACAGCACCCTGTAAACACCCACCAGCACAAAGTAAAGCACAAGCACATAAAGTAAAGCAGAAGCACACAACATTCCCAAAACATAGCAATACCCATGACGCAAAAAAAAAAAAAATAACCATTCTGAGACAGACTCCACCCCATCTGTTGGGATTCCAATGACGGGATACCTGGAGTCGACCATCTGATTGTGTCGGGATCCTAGGGTCGGGATTCTGCATGTCGGATTCAATGTTTTAGTCTTCAATACTGTTACCTGTGGTAAGGAGGGATTCGATTTCACTAGGGACTGGGGTGACACCTGGAGTGATGGGGGCCTGTACAGCAGAGAAGGCCTACATCTGTCCGGGAGGGGCTCCGATGTCCTCAGTGAGGGGTTTATATGCTTCACTGGGGAACATTTAAACCAGCCGAGGGGGGAGGCAGAATAGTGCAGTGAGATACAGTGCCCCCCCCCCCACATGACCAGGAGAGGAACTACTCAAAACTGGGGAGAGTACAATCATGGAGTGAGGAAAACCAAGGGGAAGGGGGTGAAAATATCATCCAGAGGGTGATGCGCATACATAGGAAAGGGAAAATTAATAAAGGGAAGGTGCATGCCGACACATTCTGCAAAGCCATAATTGCAAATGCCCGTAGCATGGGGAACAAGATTTCAGACCTACAGGCCACCATGGCAGAAGCAGACCTGAAATTAGCAGCTATCGCTGAGACCTGGTGCAACAGAAACCATGACTGGGATTTGGCTATACCAGGGTATAATCAGTTTAGAACAGACAGGGTGGAAGGGGGGGGGGAAGGGGATGGCTCTTTATGTTAAAAAAAAAAAAAAAACTTGACAGTCCAAGCCTGGATTTCTCATATAGAGTCAGACGTACTAGTAGTATTTGAAACCAGGTTAAGATGTGCCACACCTGACCATGAAATAAACGTTCCTGCCTATACTAACATACTAAAAAGCCATCAGAATAGGCCAAATGGTCTGTCTTGTCTGCTCGAAAGCCAGCAACCTAATGGCTGCCCACCTCACCACCCCCCCAGCCTCCAAGAGTGTCTTCCCTAGAATCAGTTTCCCCTTGAACCTATCCCCCCCCTTTCTTGAAGCCCTCCACTGTGCCCTCCTCCACCAGCCCCCCTGGAAGTGCATTCCACGGCTCCACCACCCTCTCAGTGAAAAATGCCTCCCTCGTTCCCCCCTGTAATTTCCCCCCTCCAACTTCCACCCATGGCCCCTGGTCACTCCTCCTCCTTCAGCCTAAATAACTCCCTGGTTCCACTCCTAATTATTCCCTTTACATACTTGAAAACCTCTATCATGTCTCCCCTATCCCTCCTCCAGTGAGTAAAGCCCAAGCTCTTCCAGTCTCTGCTCATAAGGCCTCCCCTCCATGCCCTGAATCATCCTGGTCGCTCTCCTCTGGACACTCTCCAGCAGCACTATGTCCTTCTTCAGATGAGGTCTCCAGAACTGTACACAATACTCAAGCTACGGCCTGACCAAGGCATTATACAGAGGGAGGATCACTTCCCTGCTTCTGGATGTAATTCCCCTGGCTATGCAACCCAATATCCTGTTTGTCCTGGCTGCAATGTTCAGAATTATTCATTTTAACGTCTACCACCACCCCTAAATCCTTTCTCCCAATGTTGTTGAGTAGTGACCCCCGGTGCATACATGGCTCGGGTTATTGAACCCCAAATGAAGTACCACATTCCCCGGCATTAAATTTCAGTCCCCACCTCCTTGACCACTCCTCCAGGGTATCCAGATCCCCCTGGACTGTCTCCCTCGCTTCTTCACTATCCACCAGTGCTCCCAATTTTGAATCATCCGCAAAGAGACTCAACCTATTCCTAACCCCCTCCTATATCCGAGATGTAGGCAGTGAACAAAAGTGGCCCCAATACTGGACCTTGAGGGACTCCACTGATTACCTTCCTGGGGGAGGATATTATAATGTGTACTGTGCTGATAGATCCTCTTTGGGGGGGGGTCGCAATATATGTGAAGGATAAATTCTCGGTCTCCCTCTTTGACTCTACCTCAACACCCAAAGAGTTTGAAAGTATTTCTCTAAAATTTCTATTATCATCCTCTGAATCTATATGTATCACTGGTTGCTACAGACCACCTTTGGGGGGTCTTGAGTTACGAAAACTCTTAGATATGCAGTCCTCCAAGGTGATTATCATGGGAGACTTAAATCTGGATTGGCACGCTACCTGCTCTAAACCACTAAAAGAATTCTGTGATGCATACGGTCTTTCCCAGCTTATTACAGAGGCCACCCGTCCAAATATACAGGTCACTCACCTGTAACAGGAGTTCTAGGAATGGTATATGTTGTTCATCCACACTGTCTGGCAGGTTCCTTGCCGCTTTAAATCTTGCCGGAAGGTCTTCAAGCTGGCTTCTCCCACCCACCCGGGTGGTATAACTCTCGGCTCCGCCCCATGATGCCAGATCTAGCCCACTGGAAGCCAGGTTGTGCGTCCAGGCCGGGAGGTCGGGTGGGTGGAGTGTGGATGAACAACATATACAATTCCTCAGAACTCCTGTTACAGGTGAGTAACCTGTATTTCTAGGGACATGGATATGTTGTTCATCCACTGTTCTGGCAGACTCCAGCAGTTCTCCGGGAGAAGGAGGCAAGCATACACCCCTACTTAGGGAATAAAGACTGAGAACTGAGGCCCCAAAACCAGCATCCTGGCATGACTCAAGGTCGATGTGGTAGTGGGTGATGAAGGTGTGTGCTGACTTCCAGGTAGCAGCCCTGCAGATTTCCTGGATAGGGACATCCCTGGAAGCAGCCACCGATGCAGCGGTATGGCGGGTAGAATGAGCTCTTATCCCTCTGGGAGGCTCCATGCCCACCAACCTATAGCAGAGATCTATGCAGGAGGTGACCCACCTGCCTATCGTCCGCTTGGCTGCAGGTCTGCCAGATGCGGCTTCAGCATAGGTGACAAACAGCTGGCGAACCACTCCCCGAACTTCAGCTGTCCGCTCCTTATAATAAGCGAGCGCTCTTCTAGGGTCCAAAGTATGGAGCCTATATTCGGCCTCCGAGGTGTGATTGGGGTAGAACACCGGCAGAGTCAACACCTGGTTAAGGTGAAACTCCGACACCACCTTCGGAAGGAATTTCGGGTGGGGGCGCAGGACAACCTTGTCCCTGTGGAAGACCAGATAAGGAGACTCGATGGAAAGCGCCTGGAGCTCTCCCATCCTTCAGGCTGACGTGACAGCCACCAAGAAGGCGGTCTTCCACGACAGGTGAGAGATGTCACACCTGTGCATCGGTTCGAATGGCCTGCCCATGAGCTTAGCCAATACCAGCAATAGATCCCATGGAGGTGGAGGTTCTCGCACCGGAGGGAATATGCGATCAAGGCCTTTGAAAAAGCGCCCGACCACCTTCTCCTGCACCACCAACTGCTTCCCGGCTCGCGCCCGGTAAGCAGAGATGGCTGCCAGGTGCACCTTAAGGGTCGTCGACCGAAGCCCTTGCTGAGAAAGGGACCACAGGTAGTCCAGAATGCTAGCCAAGGAACAGGAGGAAGGGTCCAGGCCCTTGCCCTGACACCAAATGGAGAATCTCTTCCATTTGAAGGCGTAGCATTTTCTGGTCGACTCCTTACAGGACGCCTCAACGACGTTGAGGACCTCGTTGGAAAGATCCAAGGCCTGGAACTCTAGCCGCTCAGGAACCAGGCCATCAGGTGCAGGGATTGAAGGTCCGGATGGAATACCTGCCCCTGATTGATTGAGATCAGGTCCGGGCGGGCTGGAAGCTGCCTTGGGAGCCTGGAGCCGAGACTGAGGAGATCTGGATACCAGAACTGGCGGGGCCAGTCTGGGGCTACCAGAATCACCTGCGCCTTGTCCCTACTCGCCTTGAGAAGCACCTTGTGGATCAAGGGAAATGGGAGAAAGGCGTAGAAGAGGCCCGGGGTCCACGGCCTCGAGAAGGCATCCCCCTGCAGCGAGCCCTGCTGAGGGGGGGCGGGCATGAAACAGTCTCAGCTTCGTATTCT
Organism: Neoceratodus forsteri; assembly: GCA_016271365.2. Lineage (NCBI taxonomy): Eukaryota > Metazoa > Chordata > Ceratodontiformes > Ceratodontidae > Neoceratodus > Neoceratodus forsteri. The sequence continues at coordinate 319,932,588 of CM057459.1, forward strand.
CCCTGGAGGCAAACAGGTCCACCTGAGGCGTGCCCCACTGGGAGAAGAGATCTTGTACTACCTCCGGCAGGAGAGACCACTCATGGGACGCAGCCCCTATCCAGCTTAGGGCTTCGGCCAGGGTGTTGGAGGCTCCTGCCACATGAATGGCGAGGAGATCCACCTCCAGGCTGCACCCGAGTGACCAAATGTGGAGAGATTCCCTGCACAGAGGCATGGAGCGCGTCCCGCCCTGGCGGTTTAGGTAGTACATGGTTGTGTTATTGTCCATCTGGACCTGAACCACTTGACCCCGTAGAAATGGAGCGAAGGCGGTGAGGGCTAGACGAACCACTCGAAGCTCCAGCAGGTTGATGTGGCATTGGGACACCCAAGGGGACCAGAGGCCGTGCGCTCTGTGCTCCCCCAGATGGGCACCCCAACTCATCAGAGAGGCACCAGTCCATAGAGAGACCGTCGGCTCAGGGAGGACAAACGGGATGCCCTCCTGCAGATGTGCTGGAACGGTCCACCATTGGAGAGCGTTCCACATCCCCTGGGTCACTGTCACTAGCTGGTCCAGCGGATCGAAGTGCTGTGACCATTGGCTGGCCAGTCCCCATTGAAGGGGACGCATGTACCAGCGGGCTCAACAGACCACGCTGGTGCAGGCCGCCATGAGGCCCAGGAAGTCCCGGGCAGGGCGCGATTGCCCAACCTGAAATGATTGGACAAAGGAGGAAAGAACCTCGGCCCTGTCCGCTGGGAGCCGCGCTCTGGCTCGAAGAGAGTCGAGCTCTGCCCCGATGAAATGTATCACCTGCTTTGGCACGAGTTCCGACTTGGCCTTGTTGATGAGGAGGCCAATCTGAGAGCAAACCTGGAGGGCCAGATCTCTGGACCGCTCCACCTCCGCTCTGGAGGGGGCTGCAATCAGCCAGTCGTCCAGGTAGGGGTACACCCATACCCTTCGGCGCACAGGAATGCTGTCACCACTGCCATGCATTTGGTGAAGACCCTGGGAGCTAGGGAGAGGCCGAAGGGCATGGCCCGGAACTTGTAAAGGGATCCCTCCGCTCTGAAGCAGAGGAATCTCTGATGGGACGGACAGATTGGGACGTGAAAGAACACGTCCTGAAGGTCCAAGGAACAGAACCACATGCCTTGTTCCAAGGATGGGATTATCTGAGCCAGAGTGACCATCCTGAAGGTCCGAGACCTTAGGAACCTGTTCAGGTCATGCAGGTCGAGAATGGGGTGCCAGCTCCCCGTCCGTTTTGGGACCAGGAAATACCTGGACACAAACCCCAGGTCTGGAGGAGGATCCGCCACCTTCCTGATCACCTCTTTTTCGAGGAGCAGGGCAATATCGGCTCGGTGAGCCGACAGCGAGGCTGCGGACCCCGTGGGCCCCCGAGGGGCAACGTCTCGGAAGGGTGAGGCCTGCTCAAACTCCAGAGGCAGGCCCTTTCCCACCACCTCCAATACCCAGCGGTCCGTGGTGATAGCAGACCAGGCGGAAAGGAAGTGGCGGAGCCGTCCCCCCACGAGGGGCACCCAGGGGGAGTGACGAGGCTGGGGGCGACACCCCTCAACCCGTCACTGGGCAGGCCTGGAGGAGGGACCAGCCGAGGGACCTCCTGGGCCTTTACCTCCCTGCTTCCTGTTAGAGGAAGCCGTGGGCTTGGGTTTGGGATGCCAAGCACGAGCCTGCTGGCCCTGGTGCTGTTGGGACGGACAAGACGCAGGCGCAGAAGGATGAAAGGACTTGTGCTGCTGCTGTCGGCAGCCTTTGTCCTTCTGGGAGGAGGTGACCGAGTCCAGAGTGGCATTGGACTTCTCGATCCGCTGGAGGTGACCTTCCACTCCAGGTCCGAAGAGGTCAGTCCCCAAGAAGGGGACGTCCACCAATTTGTGCTGGGTATCCGCCGTGAAGGTGGATATCCTCAGCCATGCTCTGCGGCGCATAGCCACTGCAGCCACAACCGATCTGGCACAGGAGTCTCCTATGTCCACAGCTGTTTGCAGCTGCTGCTTCGTCACCGCCCTACCCTGGTCCCGAACCTGCCGGACCGTGGTCTGCAGGTCGGCCGGGAGATGAGGGATCACCTCATCCAGGGAGCCCATGAGGGTGTGGGAGAAGTGCGCCATCAGCACAGCCGAGCTGGCCTGGCGGAGGCCAAGGGAGGATGCAGCGCACCTTGTGCCACGTGGTCCAGCTTTTGGACTCCTTGTCGGGGCTTGTCCACATCTAGCGTTCCCAGAGCGGCCGAGCCTTGTCTGTGATCAACCCCTTGGCAGAGGGGTGTTCCAAAACCTGGGCAAGAGGCGGTGGGGACGCCGCCTTCCTGGCCATCCTGGCCGAGGGCGCAGGGCAGGAAGCAGGCCGCTGCCAAAGCTCCAAGGCTGGGCCAACAATAGCCTCAGCCACCGGAAAGGCCTCCATGGGTGAATCCCCTCGGTCCAGTATCTCCGTCAGGGGATACTTGGCCCGATTGGATACGGGCTTGAGCTGCATCCCGGTGGACTCCGAGATGAGCCGAAGCAAACCCATGAAGGACGATGGGCTTTCATTCAACGACTGGCCCCCGGAGGACTCCAGGTCAACCGGCCTGGAGAACAGGGAGGAGTCGTCGTCGGACTCCGAGGAGTTCGCGAAGAGCTGCCGACGGCCTGAGCCACCCTCCACCTACCGGGCCGGTCGAGAGAGTGAGGGTGACCAACAACCTATGGGGAAGGCCTTGACCCGACCAAGAGTCGCGGTGGTGCCCCAGTCGGTTGTGAGGCGGAGGTTCCACCACAATCGGTGGGGCAGCAGGTTTGACCGAACAACGGCCCAGGCTTGGCAGCTCGACTGCAGCGAGGGTTATTCTGCGGCGCTCGAGAGTGACAACCCTTGATGGCGGGAAGGCATTGGCATAGACTTGTTCCCGGACAAAAGTAACTGCTGCCACATCAGGTCCTCGTAGTGTCGACGCAATTTGCGCCGAAGTCTCTCCTCTTCCGAGGAGGAAGACGAGGACGAGTGGCGGCGCCACTTACCTCGGTGCCGAGACCGAGACCGCCGATGTCGACGGGATCGGCTGGACCGAGAAGAAGTCCGAGACCAAGACCGAGATCCTCGGTGTTTCCGAGGAGCGGGTCTGGGAGGGAGCAGGGGGACACCCGCTCTTCCCTGACTCGGGCCGCCTTAACCATGGACTGCTGCACCGGGCGCGAGGCAGATCCTCGGTCTCCACCGGGGGAAACTGGCGAAGAAGGGTTGTCGGCTTCACCAGTCGACAACCTGTCCGACAGGTCGAGAAAAATCTCAACCGTGTCGACGGGAGTCTCGGCTGGCTGGCCTGACGGTGACGCCGTGAAGCCAGCGGCCTTAGCCGCAACCTTGACCGAAGTCAACAGTCGGCTGTCCGGGGAAGGAGACCTCTCCCTCTCCCATGAACGCCGACGATGGGACTTACCTTTAGAATCCTTCTTTTTGGACCGAGAGGAATGTCCCGATGGCCCCTCTCCCTTCGTGGAAAGGGATTGGCAAAGCTCCTTGAACGAAGCTGAATACGAGGTACCCAAAGAGAGTGGGATAAATGCCGTGACAGAGGAGGAGGAAGATGCAGCCTGGGCTGCCTCCTCCTCGAGGGCGATCATCTGCTCGGGCTGCTCAGCCGAGCCAGCCACCACAGTAAGCGCCCAACAGGCCTCCTTCGACTTAACCGGCTGGTAGCGCTTCTCGAGGCGCCCTAGCTTTAACTGGGCAGCACGGTCCTCCAGGACATTAGCCGAGAATGAACAGCATGACTCGCAGGCCTGTGGGTCGTGTTTTAGGCCGAGGCAGTAGATGCACGTGGAGTGCGGGTCCATCCTGGACATCTTGTGCCCACAAGGGCACTGCCAAAAACCGGGAGTCGATTTGTCCATCGTAGCCGCGAGGGAGAAAGATGACCGAAGTCTTGAAAATTTTAAAATGAGTTTCGGGCGAACCGAAGAATTAGGATCCAGTCTATCACGCAGAGCATTAAGGAGGGAACCTGAGCTTCCAAGCGGTAAGGAAGATCTGGCGTCATGGGGCGGAGCCGAGAGTTTTACCACCCGGGTGGGTGGGAGAAGCCAGCTTGAAGACCTTCCAGCAAGATTTAAAGCGGCAAGGAACCTGCCAGACAGTGTGGATGAACAACATATCCATGTCCCTAGAACCTAAAAATCCTGCCAATAGCAAAGTGCTTGATTTGATGCTAGTAAATAAGCCCACGTCATTATTCACGCTGGTGTATTCTTCAGTGACATAAGTGACCACAGTATCATTGCTTGTGTTAGGGCCATTCCCAAACTTATCTCCTTCTCCAGATACATAATAAAAAAGTTGTTGTAATTTCGAATGCATTAGTTTCCTAGCGGACCTAAGTAATATCAGATGGCAAGACTTCTATCTTGCCACCTCCGTGACCAAAGCCTAAGAGTTGTTCCAAAAACTTGTATTAAAAGTCATAGATAAGCATGCGCCCCTGACCAAAATCAGAACTAAGAGATGGTTGTGTCATTGGTTTACTGCTAATCTAAAATCAGCATTACACAGCAGAGATTCCCCATGGAAAAGAGCACAAAAAAACAAGCTTCCTGCAAACTGGGCTGCATTCAGAACAATGAAGAATCAGTGCACAAAACTGATAAAAGCAGTAAAAGCCATTTTTTTTCCAGTCACAGCTAGCCTCTTCCACTAACGACTCCACTAAGTTTTGGAAAATATTGAGGGAAATAGAAGGGCATCGTCCGGCTAACTCCCTCCCTGCCAAGATTAGTACTGGTGACACTATCACTTCAAATAAACGGCATATTAGATCTACTAAATAATAATTTCGCCACAGCTGGACTAGCACTTGACACATCCTCCGCAAGTAAACTTCTCCTCCAGGCCAGTAACCCTGTTACTGTATGTCCCCCTATAAAGGCTCCTGCTCACGAGACAAAATTCTCTCTCAGCCCTGTCACCTTCAAGCCAGTCGAAGACCTCCTTCTGGGTCTGGACAGTAAAACAAAGTGCAGGGGCTGATCAACTAGACCCATACTTCCTAAAAGTGGGCTATTATGTGTTGACTGCACCCGTTACACATCTGTTTAACATGTCTCTAGCACACGGTGAACTTCCTACGGCATGGAAAATAGCACACGTAGTTCTGCTCTTTAAGTCTGGTGATCCGAGTGACCTCCATAATTACAGACCCATATCTTTACTACCCATCCTATCTAAACTTCTCGAAAAGTTAGTCAATACTCAGATCAGAAGATGCTTAACCCTCTTCAGTCTGGTTTTAGAAAAAAAACAGCACAGTGACTTCACTAGCCGAAGTAACAAATGACTGTTAATTGGCACTTGACTCAAAAAAACATGTGAGTGCATTATTCCTTGACCTAAGCAAGGCGTTCAACACAGTAGATCTACTGCTGACCATACTTCAAAGTACTGGCCTAGATGACACTGTCGTAAAATGGTTTTCATGTTACCTTATAGGTACGCAACAGCAAGTTAAGGCACAAGGTTGGACCTTTCACCACTTAAAACAATTCTTAGAGGAGTACCACAGGGCTCAATATTAGGACTCTTACTATTTGCAATATGTATTAACAACTTTAATTCTGGTATCAATTCAGCAAGCGTTCACCTATTCGCTGATGATACTGTTCTTTATGTTGCCAGACCCTCCCTTGAACTTGCCTGCAGTAAACTACAGCATGAATGTAACCTGTTGCAGCAAAATCTCCTGAATCTCAAACTCTTGCTGAATGCAAAGAAAAACCACAGCTATGTTCCCCCCCCCAAAGTCAATTCTGCTTATCCTCATTCCCCGGGAGCCAAGCCACAAATAACGACCCTCATGGGGGAACCAATCGAATCAGTGGACAAATTCAAGTATTTGGTATTCTGAATTGACACTCTCCTTTACAGCTCATACGGAGGAATTGGCAAAAAAGTTAAGGTAAAGATTAGACCTATTTTTCAGAATCAAATACTTATTGTCCCAGGAAACTAAGCTGAGATTGGTGCAAACCACATTCCTCCCCCTCCTGGACTATGCCGACCTGCTGTATAGTCATGGCCCATGCCCAATGCTGGCCAAACTTGACACCTTGAACCATTGGGTGATAAGATTCGTTACTGGAGCACCATACAATATCCACCCCCGCTCTCTCTATGATCTTCTTGACTGGCAGTCCCTAAAACCCAGGAGATTGAAAAATGCACCCATTTGGACTTACAGAGCCAAAGATAAGTTCCCACAATACATTTTTAGTCTTCTATCCAGCAACCCTGGTAGTTACCCTCTCAGAAGACACTCCTACATCTAACTCAACATTCCTAGATCTAGACTGCATTTTGGGCTATAAGCCATGCCCTCCCCGCTCTATGGAACAACCTTCAAAAATCTCTGAAGCTACCAATTTTCATTAAAATGGCAACCTTCAAAACATTACTCAGACATTACATCAGTGACACCTGTAATCGCTTTTCTTAACTTCTTTTTACATCTTGAGCCACATGTGCTTAGCCTGCCTCATACTGTCTTTGCCTGTCTGTCTCCTAAAACCTCAAAAGGCTCCATCCAACCATATGCCCATTTTACCGACTATCTTACCCTCTGCTGCTTGGGGTTTCTACCCATGCACTTTTCTGTTTTCTTCTTAACCTTAATTCGTCACATTTTCCTTTGTTGATTGCACTTGCGTGTACTCTGATGCTTTGGTGTGTTTCATGCTTTATTTACATATGTATGTATTTCATATATCATTTTGTGTTCACACTGTATAATTTGTGCTGTAATAGGTGATTACTGTGTGTAATGTAGCAGCATTGTTTTTCACTGCCCAGGTTCACTCTGTAAAGGAGTTCACTCAACGGTGTTTCACCTGGTAAAATAAACACTGATTGATTGATTGATGTAACGGGAGAACATAAAAGCCATGGAAAAACAGGGGAAGCAGAGGAAGGCAGGGGTACTGTGCGGGTCACTCTGGAAGAAAAGAAAGGGGATGTCATTTGCATAGGTGTGATCTACAGACACCCAGCACTAGGGGAAGAAGTGGGTAAGGAATTAATGGATGAAATTCAAAGGGTAGCACAAAAAGGAGAGGTACTACTAGTCAGAGACTTCAATCTACCAGACATGGACTGAAGCCTGCCAGCAGCAGCTACTACCGGGAGCAGGGGCATACTGAATTCACTACAAGGTTCCTCCTTTAGGCAGCCAGTAAAAGAACCCACTCGGGTGGGGATGGTACTGAACCTGGTAAGGACAAATGGTGAAAGCATTGCTGATGTCACGGTGGGGGACCACCTGGGAACCAGCAACCACTGTACAGTGTGGTTTACTACTGGGACTGGGGTAGCAGTAAACAACACCAAAACTAGAGTTCTAACCTTCAGGAGGGCCAACACTGATGCAATGGGGAAATGTCTACGGGACGTCCTGGCCAAGATAGGGGAACAAGAGAGAACTGAGGCCCAGTGGGCAAAAATAAAGGAGGGCATCATAAAGGCTACTAATCTCTGTGTCTGGCAGGTTAGCAAGGGTAAAAGGAAAAGGAGACTACTATGGTTCTCAAGAGAGACAGAAGAAATGGTTAGGGGAAAAAAAAAAACAGGCCTTCATGAGATAGGTTCTGGAAGCAAAATCCAATGTAGCGAGAATATCCGGAACTGGGAAGGGAGAAGCCAGAGAAGGCGAGGGGGGCAGCAACGTCAGCTCCCAGGGTGGGGGCTGACCAAACGAGCAGACGCGAAAGACCGTTAGACCTATTCTGCTGGCATTTTAGTATGGTAGTATGTTATATACAAACTAACTCAGAAGGAGGAGGACAGAGTGATCTAGCAGGAGAAACAAAAAGAGGCTAAGAAGGCAGTCAGGAAAGCTAAAGCTCTAACAGAGGAAAATACTGCCAAATCTTTGAAGAAGAGGGATGAGACATTTTTGAGACACACTGGGGACAAGAGGAAGGCTAAGGGAGAAAGTTAGGTTGAAGGGGAATGAGGGGTTTGTGTGGAGGCAGACCACCAAAAGGCAGACATGCGATACTTCTGCTCAGTATTCACGGTGGAAGGGTCAGGTAGTCATCCAGTGCTGGGGAAATAAGGGCATGAAGGTAACAGAGATGGATACAACCCTTTTCACAGTGGATAGGGTCCTAAGCGAATTATAATGCTTAAAAGTGGATAAGGCAATGTGACCTTATGGGGTGCACTCCAGGGAACTCAGGGAGGAGCTGGCTGCATCTCTGGCAGCCGTTTTCAACCTGTCAGTGGAAACAGTGGTGGTTCCAGGAGACTGGAAGAGAGCTGATGTAGTCCCCTGCACAAGAGTGGAAGCAGGGAAGAGGCAGGGAATTACAGACCAGTCAGCCTGACTTCTGTGGTGGGCAAAGTTATGGAGTTGCTGCTGAAGGAAAGGCTGGTGGAATACCTGGAGGCCAACAGGCTACAGGATCCGAGGCAGCATGGTTTCACAGAGTTGGGGGAAGATCCTGCCAAACAAACCTGATCGAGTTCTTTGATTCAGTGACCAAAGTGATGGATCGGGGCGGGAGGGCTGTAGATGTGGCCCACCTGGACTTCAGCAAAGCCTTCGACACGTCCCCCACAGAAGGTCAGTGAACAAGCTAAGCAGCCTAGAAGTAGGCCAGAAGGCGGTTAGATGGGTGGAAACCTGGCTGGAAAACAGAAGTCAGATGATGGTGGTAAATGGAGTCCACTCTGGGGAAGGCAAGGTGACTAGTGGAGTACCACAGGGGTCGGTGCTGGGCCCAATACTCTTCAATATGTTTATCAGCGATACTGCAGAGGGGCTGGTAGAGGTGGTCTGCCTGTTTGCGATAATACCAAGATCTGCAACAGGGTAGTCATTCCGGGGGGGGGGGCATGAGGGAGTATCTTAGAAAGTTGGAGGAGTGGTCAAGGGTTTGGCAACTGGGCTTTAATGCAAAAAAGTGTAGACCTGCCTGATCTATAATCCCTCATGAGGACCACCTATCTTGCAATATAAGAGAAATCAGTATTTACTTAGCTTGCTAATGATATATTATGTAGTATTACATCTATGGCTTTAGCACGCCACCTGCTGGCATTAGTTACAATGCAAGGATCAGCATAATAACTGAATTTCTCGATTGTTACCCAAAGTTTTACTAGTCAGCATAATTGCTTATCTATGTGTATGTGCAAAATCTAACAGTTTGGGGTGTTAGCTGTCCACCTAACTGACCAATGAGGATACTTCAATGCTAGGCAGATGAACAGTTACCCAGGCAATTGACTTTCTTATCTGTAGTATATCACTAAAAATACCACCAACAGCTTAACCTGGTCCAAGGTCAGTTGGCATTCATCTGTATCCCCCTCCCCCGGGTCGTGCCTGAAAATAGGCAGGATTTGTCTAGTGCACTTACCTGGTCAACAAAAACTAAATAAAAAAAAAATAAATACAAAAAAATATAACTTTATGCAACTGTTTTGTTCTGAGAGTTTTCACGCATGACCACCTGGGTATTAGGAGGTTCTGGACTCCCAGTTTACGGTAAGCTGTCTTCTTTATATGTGCTGGGGAATAAACTTTGTATTCTACAACACCTGCTTCTGAGTTTTGTTTTGCCATCAGGTCAGAACCTTGCTAAACCAGCAACAAATTGGTGACCATGGCAGGACCTGACTGAACAGAACATAACCAGCACCCCGGAAAGGTATTCAGAAGAATGGGTACGGGGAGCATGAAGGCATTTGAGTCCACTCCCACCCGCTCTACTTTTACGGACGACCTCTCAGGCTCTCCGCATGACCAATGGGACTGGGATCGCAAAGGTGTCCGAACCAATGCCCCCTCGCTTAAATGCGGTATTGGTCTGCGGGACTCTGTACCCCAACCGTATAACTGCCTAACTGTAGACTGCACAGTGGCTCGATACACTTTGTGCTCCCGGCTAGTGCAGGTAGAAACGAACCTCCCGAAATGGCCATCAGTGCAGAGCTGAAGTTAGACATCTCAAACTTTCTAGCCTGCCATGGAGGCTGAGGTGATTTCACGCTGGACACAAAATCACATGGTCATCCAACACAATGTGTGTGCACATTGTATTCGGAGACCAGACCTATGGCTAAAAAGCATAACCAGAAGGGTTTAATGGTTGCCGCCTTGTTTGCTGCCTTACAGGCAGTGGAAACGGAGGTCCTAGCTCTGAAAAAGAAACTGGGTTCCAAGTCCTGAGAGATGGGTGAGCAGCAGAGAGAGTTGGAACAAGAAATTCAGAGACTCCGAAATGAGGCCCAGAGTGAACTGTATTGTATTGTACAGTATAGGGAAAAAGAGGTTTAGAAGTTAAGAGAGGATTGTGAGAGGTTGCAGCATGATAAAAAGCATGCGTTACAAATGAATGATTTGCTGACTGGTATGAATAATAAGCTGCGGAGTGAGAAAGAGGAGCTATATAATGAGTTGGGAACGTGTCAGGTAGCACTGGATAAGGACATCAGGGAAAACAGCGAAGTGAGCGCTGCATACAGAGTTTTGCAAGAGCATGTGAGTAAGGGACAGTACAAAGGCAGGGTGAATCATTCGAACTATAGAGCCAAGATGACGAAGTTACGCCAGCAGTTGGAAATCCTGAAGGGTCATGCACGAGCTATGCCATATCCTCCACCCATCGGTCTGACGTTTTCAGAAGATGACAGTGATGATGGCGAGATCCACGATGGTGGTTCTTGGGATGCTGGTGGAAGAAGGCCTCGACCTCCACCGGTTGCCATCTTGAATAAGCAAGACGAGACTGAGACCATGATCAAACAAGTGATCACTAAAGCCAGAGTTTCTGAGCTGCAATCAATCAACAGGGATCTGGCAGGCCATGGCTGAAATGTTGAAGGAGGTGGAGAAACAGACCCTCCTTCCGGGCGTGGCAAACGCCACGGCTGAAGTGGTAGTCAAGACTATGACAGAGCATGCGGGGCCCACCCTGAACGCTCTGCAGTCCACACAAGCCATTCAAACCGTTGCGGACAAAAGCAGCCGTATGGACCCTCAGTGACTTGAGCTGTCATTTGAAAAAGGTGAAGAATCACTGTGAAATACTCAGTCTTCCCACTGAGCATAGAGTACAGGTCCTGAGACAAACCGTCGACCCAACTCTCTGGGCCAAACTGCCCGACCCGCTACATAGTGATGTCACCGCGGAATGTGATGATATAGTAGACAGCCTCATGCCGGCGCACAACCCCAGTCTGGTTGGCATGATGCTAGCCCATCCAATCAAGCAATATGCCAAAGAGTGCCAGCTCAACGTGATAGCCATCTGTGGCTTGCCTACCGTACAGGCAAAGCACTAGCTAACAAGATGGCTGACCGAGACTCAACTGAGTACAAAAGCCTGTTTTTGAAAAACATGCAACCAATTCCTCCGTGAAAAGGTGGAAGCAGCGGTATTCCCAAAGAAAAACTTCTTCCACATTATCCTGGAGAGACAGGAACGGGCATTCCAAATCTTGCTGCGAGACCTGACCTCCGGCTCAAAGGCCAAAGTGGCCGCTGTGCAGCCGGGCACTGAGCCATCCACCCAGTACATAGTGGAGGAAAAATCTAAAGATCCCCAACAGGACAAGTCTTCCTACCAGAAGGGGGTATCCAACAAAAACAAACGGAAGTATCAGTCAAGGCCGAATCAACAGACTCAGAAGGGAAATAATGGACAAAAACAGCGGTCTGGCCCTTACTACAAGGAGCTGGCCAAAGAAAACAACCGTCTCCAGGAGTTCATGGCCAAGGTCCAATCAGAGAGGAGAGTGGGCCCACTCCATCTCCAAACAAATCTCCCTACTCCGAAGTAGTGCAAATGCTTCGTGAGGTAGACCCCTTGTCAGACCAGAAGCAGAATGACTTGGACTGACGGTATCATATCATCACTACTTTGATAACCGATGACTCAGGATGTCCTTGTGTAGAAGCACTGGTTGGGGGCCACCAGCTTGAATTACTTCTGGACATGGGCCCCGCAATTTCTGTGTTGCATCAGGATGACCCACAGCTGTCTCAATGGTCAACAGGAAGGTCCACTTCCACTCAGACCTTTGAGGGGATCATGGTTACAACATACCAGTCCAGACCAATACCAGTCATCATCGTTACCCTGGAAGTGACACACCGCTCTGACCTCATGATACTACGTCATCACCAGAGCATCCTGGGAATTGACTTCCTCTCATGCTATAGATGAGTGGTGGACTTAGCCAGTCAGCTATTACTTCAAATTCCTGGCTGGCACCACATGCTTTTCATTTCTGACTCATGTAGTGGCCACAGTGAAAACCAATGATGCGGAGTATGACATCATGGTCATGCTCCAGAACCACAAACTATTTCCCAAGATCAAGCCGACTTTGGAAAGGCACCAAGAGGCCTTTGCCAAGCACCAACATGATTGTGGAAAGATGGACAGCCTCATCCAGGTGACTGGTAATAAACCACCCAGACAAAAACAATACCCATTTCCTGCAGAGGCAATACCCTTTTTGAGGGCAACTATTGACTCCCTTTTGAAATAAGGAGTCATCAGATCCTGTGTGTCCACAGTCAACTCTCCCATTTGGCCACTGAAAAAGCCTAACAGTTGGAGGCTTACTATTGATTACAGGCGACTTAATCAAGTCATCCCTAGTTGTGCACCCACAAGGTCCAGGGTATCCAAGATCTGCCACTACCAACCAGTGTGCCTACTCTAAGATGTTCCCTGGGTATGGTCATCTACTCCAGGGACTTCATTTGCAATGTTGCACAAAAGGCCACACCCCTGTATGAGCTACTGAAGAAAGATGTCCCCTGGCTCTGGGGACCTGAACACACAGCTGCTGTCACTTATTTGAAAACAGCGTTAGCCTCCGCTCCAGCTTTGGTCAACCCCAACCCAGAACTTCCATTCCATCTGGAAACAGACACCTGTGAGGTGGGCATGTTAGCAGTTTTGGCACAAAAGGCAAATGGAGCCCTCAGACCCACTGCATCTGCCTCGCAGATGCTTACCCCTGTTGAGCTGAAGTACTCTCTGTGTGTGACAGACAGAGAGTACTACCTGGGTGGAGTCAGAGTATCTGCATCAGAGAAGGAAGAGAAGGACCTGGGAGTGATGATCACCAGTGACCTGAAGAACTCCATGCAGTGCACGAAAGCAGCAGCAAATGCAAACAAGATGCTGGGATGCATATCTAGGGGAATCAGTAGTAGGACAGAGGAGGTTATACTGCCCTTGTACAGGTCACTGGTAAGGTCGCATCTAGAGTATGGAGTTCAGTACTGGTGCCCACACCTCAAAAAGGACATTAACCTGCTGGAGATGGTCCGGAGGGCTACAAAGATGATAGCAGGCCAGCAGGGTAAGGCATATGAGGAGAAGACAGGCAAGATAGAGGGGACATGATTGGGACCTTCAAATACTTGAAAGGAATAAATAAGGTTGATAAGGAGAGTCTCTTTAAGCTGGGTGGCAACCATAACATGAGGGGGCACAGTCTTAAGCTGGAGGGTGGGAGGTTTAGGAAGGGAGGTCAGGAAGCACTTCTTCACAGAGAGGGAGGTGGACACTTGGAATGCGCTGCCAGAAGGAGCCATCTCATTGAAGACAGTGGGCAGCTTTAAGAGAGGCTGGGATAGGCAGAGGGGAAAGGTAAGGATCATGGGTAGAGAAGATGGGAGGAGTGGGGAGGGAGGTGCAGGGACATTAGCTCAGGCTGTGGACCCTGCAATATGAGCAGACTTGATGGACCAAATGGCCTTCTTCTGCTGTCTTCTTCGTATGTTTGTATCTCCTGGTGACCTTCCAGGCCATCAAACATTTCATCCACATAATAGGATTCTCCCCTATTGTGCTGCACAACAACCACATCCTGACCAAGTTCCTGTTGAATGACAGAATCAAAGACAGAAATGTGTCCAACACCAGACTCACCCATTGGTCACTCCTGCTGCAAGATTGAGACGTTACTGTCCTTTCCGTCAAAATGCCCTCCATTTTGGTACACGGCCTCCTTTACCAAGGAGAGTCACCCACCTTACCAGAACCAGGTCCATTCCTGCCAGCTACAGAAGCCACCTTAAAAGGTCCTGCACTTTGCCGTGTTTTTATGGATGCATAATCCTCCTACTATGAAGGAGAACAAATTGCAGGTTTCGGAGTCTTGATCCTGAGTCCAGTAGGGAACGTTACCGAGGCCTCCAGGAAGTGTATTATTCAGTCTTCTCAGCATGCAGAACTTGCTGTTGTAGCATGTGCACTGGAACTTATCCATCAAGTACAGGAAGATACCATCATCTTTTCTGATTCCTCTTGGATGTGCAACTCCTTAACTGAATTCCTTCCTTTCTGGAAGAGACACAATTTTGTCTCCTCAGAGGGTACTCCAGTGAAATGCATGGATCTGTTTATCTACATTGTCAGCCTTGCTGAACAATTCCTCTACAGGCTGTACATACACAAGGTAAAGGCCCATTCCAAGGCCGAATCCTTCAATGAGTACAATGATCAAGCAGACACCTTAGCCAAGGATGGAGCTCGAAGGGGGAGGTATGGATAATGCCCCCCATTGTGGCACACACAGTTGCCGCCAACAGAAAGACTAATGTAGTCCCTCTGGGCCTCAATGCAGTGCAGAGGGCAGATCCAGAGATCAAGGAGGTATTTGATTACAGCTCAAAAGACACAGGAAAAGAAATGTCTGAATAATCCATTCAAAAGACATGTGGATATCCTTCATCTCTCTGCAGACCGGAAGTTGATATTTTACCACCGACAATCAGAAATTGTGGGTTATTCCCAAAGACCTTTGATCTGAGTTCATATATCAGGTCCATGACACCCCTACAGGCAGACACCAGGGGGTAGACAAAACTCTACAGAGATTGAAGACCGCCAGCTGGTGGCCTGGTATAACAGTGGGTGTCCAATATTATGTGGACAATTGCATTACCTGTGAACAGAACATTACCAGGCAAGAAAAATGCCAAACTGCTCCCCCAGAGGCAATCTGGCCCATGGAATGCAATTCAAATTGATTTCATTGGACCATTGATCACCACCAGCAAAAACATCAAGTATGCACTTGTGATCACATACCTCTTCTCAAAGTGGATAGCGGCCTTTCCATGTCAAAAAAAACACAGCAAGAGCTATTGCTAAAATCCTGGTGGATCAAGTATTTGCCAGGTGGGACCTACCTCTCAAGGGAGACTCTGACAAACCACTTTCTCAGGTGAGTTAATGCAAGAGTGTTTAAACTTACTGGGCGAGAACCAGAAGTTTCACACTGTATATCATCCTTGACTGGGCGCTGGTGACCAACCCCTGTAATATCCAGGCTGCAAGCACCCTAGCGGGTGCCCTGAGTGACCACTCCCCCATATTCTGTATCTGGAAAAATAGGGCTCCCAGATTCCGTCCAAGAATCCTGGCAGCGTGGGATTACACCCACCTATCACCCGAACAACTCTCCAACTACCTTAGCAGCACAGACTGAAGCCCAATCAAACTCCTCCCCTCTCTGGACAAGGCAGTTGCATTCTTCCAGAGAACACTCAACACGGCAGCCAACCTATTCACCCCCATGAAGAAACTCCGTACTAAGGGAAGTTGCTATAAGTGGATCACCCCCCCATTGAAGGCCCTAATGAAAAACTGTGATAAGGCCTGGAAAAAAATACAAGCTCTCTGCCCAACCTGCTGACCTGATGAGCTACAAAACTCTCAGAAACTGGTGTAAGCTGGCCATCAAAATGGCAAAGATGGAGTACGTCACGCAACTTCAGAAAAAGAATCTAGGGAACCCTAGACTTTTTGGGGCCCACATTAATGGTTACTAAAGGGGAGCGGTAAGTCCGAACTTGGCCCCATCGAGGTCAACGGACAACTAATTACATGACAACCCCCATATTGCCATGTCACTTAACCACCACTTCACTAACTTAGACTCTTACAAGACTGGGCTACCGCCCCTCTACTCTGACCCTAACACGCGGTCACTTCTTAACCTCGACCGCCCATCCTTCCATCTCAGACTGGTCAAACCATAAGAAGTACTCTCACTTTTAATGACACTTAAAACTTCTGGTTCTGGGGGAACCGATGGGATTCACCCCAGGCTGCTGAAGGAAGGGGCCCCGACCCTGGTCAGACCCCTGTCCTGGCTCTTTAATCGATCCCTAAAAGAGGGTGAAGTCCATGAACAGCCGAAACAGGCCCATGTGGTCCCCATCCACAAGGGAGGCCATTGGGTGTCTATAAGCAATTACAGGCCAATCTCCCTGCTCTGCATCCTGGCAAAGTTACAGGAGAGGCTGATCTATGGGTAACTCTGAGATTACCTGGAATACCATCAATTTCTGGCACCCTCCCAGCACGGCTTCAGAATCCGGCATGGGACGGACTCTGCCCTTATCAAATTCTCGACGGACGTACTCAGAAATCTGGATAAGGGGACCCCTACTGGTGCGGTCTTCATTGACCTATCCAAGGCCTTCGACCTAGTCAATCACAATCTGCTGTTGACCAAGCTGGGCAATGTAGGTCTTGACAGTCATTCTCTAAGGTGTTTCGGAAGCTACTTAACTGGTTTCACACAGAAGATAAAATGGAAAGACTCCATTTCAGAGCCGCTCCCACTAAAAGAGGGTGTGCCACAATGGTCGATACTCGGCCCCCTCCTCTTTTCCCTTTTTACCAATGAACTGAGCGACCACTGTGGGGGGAGCCCTGTGGTCCAGTAGGCGGATGATGCCGTTATCTATTGATCCTCCACTAATCTGGGAGACCTCAGCCCCTTGCTCCAAGGTGACATGTGTTCCCTCGAGAACTGGCTTGTTTTAACAATAGAATGGTCCTTAATATGGATAAGATCAAGGCCATGCTGTTTGGTCCAAGATCCCTGAGACATGATAAAAAAAAACACCTACACTTCACCTCCATGTCGGGTAGTAGCGTAGCAGTAGTGGCGTCACTAAAATATCCTGGCCTCGCCCTGGACCAGGGTTTCACCCTCAAGAACCATGTGGACCAAGTTACTAAAACCTTACATGGGAAACTAAGTACCCTCTACAGACTGAAAAACCAGTTGATACCTGAAGCAAGCGTCTCCATCGCCACCAGCATCCTCCTTCTGACAATCACCTATGCGGCCCCAGTAGTCCATGGAGTAGCAAGGCTTGAGAAGAACAGACTCCAAGCCCTGTACAATAAGGTGGCCCGGTTCGCCACCCGGTCAAACCCCAGGAATCACCACTGTGACAAGCTATCACAGCTAAATTGGCTCTCTTTGGATGCCCGTCTCCAGTACCCTCTGGTATGCCAAACCTTCAAATTAATTAGCCAAACTCCCCCTCCCAGCCTGTCTGGACTCATTGCGCTAAAGACTAATCCCTGGCTCCTCCGCACAACAGATCGCACTCTCCTACCTGTCCCCAGAGTAAGAACCAAGACGGGAGGCAAGTCTTTCGCTCACACTGCACCCACCCTGTGGAACTCCTTCCCTCCCGGGGTGCAGGAAGCACCGTCTATTAAAAGTTTCCGCACTAGACTTAAGGCTCACATGATTGCAACTTCCAAATGCCGCTGCTAGGCTCCTGGGACCACCTCAAGGTCAACTGAATCTCACAGTCCTATACTACCCTCAGAGAGTAAGTCGTATTCTGCAATGTGGCTCACACCCTCCTCTTTCATTCTTCGTGTCTATTCACATACTCTGCTAAACTCCTGTACCCACCACGAATGCTTGTTGTTCTCAGCACATGTAACCAGCTGACTTTAAAATACTGTATAACTTGTATCATACTGTATAATTTCTTTATCATACTGTGATATTTACCACTGTTATGTAATCCCAGGTCGCCCCTGAAAAAAGGACCTCCGGGGCCCAGTGAGCTTACCCGGTCACCAAAATGTAATAAATAAATAAATCATCAGGACAGGTAGAAAGAGCAAATAGATTAAACTCATGTTGTGTAAATTTGCAAGTGAAAACCCCAAAAGTTGGGACACTCTGTTGCCCTTACTCCTAATGGCAATCAGAGCAACCCCAGCTTTAGCAACCCAATGTACCCCCTTTGAGATAATGACCGGTAGATAAATGAGACTACATGAGCACCTGTGGATCAATCTCAATGCTCCTACTGCAGACAGAGCATCACCGGACACTTATGTTGTGCAACTAAGAGACAATCTGATAGGGACTCATCTGTTTGTAGCCCACGACCAGGGTCAAGCCCAACAACAATCCAAAATGTGTTTCAACAAGAATGTCAAAGAAATCGACTGGAAAGTAAGAGACCAAGTCATGGTACTGAAATTCTCTACCCCTGCCCACACCTTCTAAATCCAGGGGACGCTCATGACGCCCCGCCATCCACTTCACCACAGAGGGTGGCCATCAATGTCCCAATATCACAAGTTGTAAGAGGGAGGTAATAATCCCTTTTTACAAGACACTAGTTAGGCCCCATCTGGAGTATGTGTGCAGTACTGGAGGCCACACCTGCACAAGGACATTAACAAAATGCAGGCAGTCCAGAGAAGGGCAACCAAAATGGTGCAGGGACTGCATCAGAAAACATATGAGGACAGATTAGCGGAGCTCAATATGTATACCCTAGAGCAAAGGAGGGAGAGAGGTGATATGATCGAAATATTCAAACATCTTAAGGGCATTAACAAGGTGAAAGAGTCTAACATGTTTCAATATAAGAAAAATAGCAGGACAAGAGGACACAGCATGAGATTAGAGGGAGGCCAATTAAGGAGTAATGATTATGTGAGGAAGTTAGTTTTCACAGAAAGGGTGGTGGGTGCACGGAACAGCCTACCTGAGGAAGTGGTGGATATGAATGCAGTGCAGGGCTTCAAACAGGCATGGGATAGGCATAAGGGAGCAATACAGATGAGTATGAATAGATAGGCCATTGACAAGAGTAAAGGCCTATGGCACATTCATAAGGTAGAAAAATGGGCAGACTGGATGGGCCTTGCGGTTCTTATCTGCCGTCAACTTCTATGTTTCTGTGTAACAAATGGGTGTGCACATATGACATCATCAACAAATTAAGTCCAGCAGTCTATCAAGTGCGGGTCACAGACCACAAAACGCCCCTTGATAAGTGGTTCCATGTGAACCAACTAAAATTGTTTAAAGGTGATTGTTAAATGTTTGTGAAAAATGCTCCTTCCCCCGCTCGGGGAGGGATATCTGTAAGTTCATCTGTTTTCTTCTTTTGTAGGATAAAATGCTCCTGATACGGAGCTGGCTAACACAAGAGAGCTTACCCATGTGGAGAAAGGCTGAACCAAGCTGCTCCTACATTTTCCAAATCCAAGGGACCCTCATGATGTCCCGCCATCCACTTCTCCACAGAGGGTAGCCATCAATGTTCTATCCAAAGTTGTCACTGTTCAAGAAGGCAAAGGCGCACACCTTAATGCCATAGTTTTTCCCCTGACAAATGCACACTACAGACTGAGTGGAAGACAGACAATCCCAATGGACAACAAATTCCTGTGGTCCGCCTCTCCAAAGGAACTTTACAATGCTGGACCAAAACCAGCATTTCTCCCAATGGTACTTTGTTCATACGTAAAACCAAACAGCAGTACGCAGATCTTTACAATCTTACAGCCATGATGAACCCAGACTTTTGTACCACGTTCCCCAATGACACCTCACAACAATTTTGTTCTAGTCATTCCATTGCAAGGGTTGCTCTTTTCCTTACAGTACTCCCACCATCTGAGAATGATCCTGTTCAATGTGCAGTACAGGAACCAGGTCCACCCAGTGGCCTGGTTGCAACTTCCTTCCCTTGGGCTCTAATAAATAATGTACAGTTCATGCATGTGCCTGTTGTCTTAAACCTCACCCACTGGAACATGGCCAAATTTGGCTACTGTTCCTCCATCAGTGCCTCCAGATTTCATGCTGTTATGTTGTTAGATTTAATGGTAGCATATCAAGCACATGCACAAGACCATGTAGCCAGGCCTCATACCACAGAACATTTAGGTGTGTTCTGGACGTGTCCCAAAAGGGCCGCATCTTTTGCAAATGTAGCATGTGCAACAGGCACTGTTATAGGTTTATTTGGCACTGGAATGTCAATTTGGAACAGAGCCGATTTGCCATCCAGGAAGACTTAAACTTAAAAATGTAATGATGGTTTGGGTCAAAATGTCATGCAGCCCATGCTACACGGTACAGATGGTATTTCACAGGAGGAAAGATTCATTATGTATAACATGCACAATGTTGCATTTTTGTTTAATGAGTCCAAAAATAAGATTAATTAATTGGTCTTCCAAAACAATAAAGCAGTCTCTGAGCACCACATAGGCAGGGAGATCATTTGTCGTGCTTATGGTAACTTTGCCATAAACACCATCACAAATCTCTTCCGGGATCTGGGAGCAGGTAACATTCCAGATTTAATCCATGATAGATCTATGGCTAAATGGTATTGCCCTAACTGATGAACCATATCATGCACCACCCGGTGTATGGATAAGATTGTCTTCTTTTCTTTAGCCACTGTACAAAACTTAGGCTACATTACTCGACACCCCAACTGGGGACCCCGTTACGACACATGTCAAAGTACTTTAAAGGACAACCTGGAACACGACTTTCCCTGTTTCTTTGCCATATTTTGATCCAGATTCTTCGGTGCTTGACAAGCTGACCACTGTCCACTCCGTGGGCTATCTTGAGGGCAATATCTACCGTGAACAGACAGACTTCCCTCCTTTGCTGGTGTTTCATCCTCAATTCGACACTTAGGTTGCCCCACATACTGACTGTTGTGCTAAAAAGGGTTACCATTATCTCTGCAGATGTGATACTTTCGACATGGTCAAGCCTGTTTGTGATTATGCTCCAAGCTTTATGTACCGGTCCTATACGTTTGATAGTGACCTCTTTGCTAATGAAACTGTTAACACAACATCAACTCCTGCAACTGACAAGCAGGAAATTTCAAAGCCAGCCAAGCCTAAGCCTGCTTTTGCTGCCTCTCCAGAACATGTTCAACGCCTTACCAGCAGAATAACCAACACTTCCTTTATTTGCCCGATCCAGCTCACCAAGTGGCAACTTCCTCAAGTTCGTATTTCTTACAACTCTGATGGACTTTATTGTGTCATAACCAACCGTAAGACTTTTGCCTATGAACCTAAGGTTTGCAACTCCACCCTGGAACCTGATTACATTGATAGTGACCTGACTATCTGGCTGCTATTTCTCAGTATTTACCAGTTTTTGTTTTTTTTTGAACTTTCTGTTTATTGCTTTTTAAAAGAAACAAAGAAACGTTGCGAGAGGAACCCATGACCTTTAGCCCTCTACTTCCGGGTCCTTGATGCCTTAAATATCGCCCTGTAGCGAGCGGGCAAGCAAAACACTATCAAACACCTCAGTGTGAAACTTACTAAGTGGGGATCCAGATGCTGACAGCAGCATGTGTGTCTGTGTGAAACTGACAAGCACGGAGCTAACGTTATCCAATACCTCAGTGTGATACTAAGTGGGGATTCAGACGCTGACAGCAGCGTGTGTGTCTGTGTGAAATCGACAAGCACAGATATATTTTCCCTCAATTTAGAGCGATTCCTGCCTCTGACGTTCAACCTAGAAGCAGGAAGAGAGTTTTAGTCTGTATAAGAGCAGCCTGAACTACAACTAACTACAAATCACATTGTTTTTATTTATTACCGTGGCTGTTATCTGAACAGTGTCTGTGCCTTCCCCACGAATGAGTGAGAAACGCATAAGGCTAAAACAATACATTTTAATTTAGCAACGCTGTTGCGAGAGGAACCCACGACCTTTAGCCCTCTACTTCCGGGTCCTTGACACCTTAAATATCACCCTGTAGCGAGCGGGCGAGCTAAACGTTATCAAACACCTCAGTGTGAAACTTACTAAGTGGGGATCCAAATGCTGACAGCAGCATGTGTGTCTGTGTGAAATTGACAAGCACAGAGCTAAACGCTATCCAGTATCTCAGTGTGATACTGACTAAGTGGGGATTCAGACTCTGACAGCAGCGTGTGTGTCTGTGTGAAACTGACAAGCATAGATACATTTTACCTTTATTTAGAGTGAGCCCTGCCTCTGATGATCAACCTAGAAGGAGGAACAGAGTTGTAGTCTGTATAAGAGCAGACTGAACTATGACTAACTACAAATCACATGGTTTTTATTTACTGTATTACCGTGGCTGTTATTTAATCAGTGTCTGTGCCTTCCCCACGAATGAGTGGGAAATGCATAAGGCTAAAACAATTCATTTTAATTTAATTTCACGACACAGTTGCGAGAGGAACCCGTGACCTTTAGCCCTCTACTTCCAGGTCCTTGACACCTTAAATATCGCCCAGAAGCGAGCAGGGCGCGTGTTGGCGCATGCAGAGGCACACGCATTCTGCGCGTGTCTGCTGAGGACCCAAGACAAATCCACTATCAGAATTAAACAAGCAGTAAGTTTCTTTTACAGAAGATGGTCTTTAGTCCCAAAAAATGGAAGGCCCTATAAAATGCTGTAGGAAGTGTTTAATGTTTTGCCAAGGAGAACTTGATGGTGAATTTCTATGCAACAACTGCCTGCTGATAGGTGTCCTTTTAGAACAGGTTGCTAGTTTATTAAATAGACAGAAAATAAACAGACATTGAAACACGGGAACATTTTATAGATGATGCTGTAATCCTGTATACTTTAAATAGCCCTCAATCATCATCAGCAAATTAAATATCTGATAGTCCATCATTTGATTCAGCAGCTGTCTCCTCTCCCACTAATATAGAGGACTGGGCTGTGGTACAAAATGTTAAAACAAAACGCCGAGGAGGTCAGACTTATTGTTCCTTCCAGGTCCCTCTGCAAAACAGATACTAGTCATTATCAAACCAGGAGACCCATAATATGATAAACGAATTAGAATCTCCTGTCGACAAATGAAACACCAAATTTAGCAAAATTCCCCAAAACTAAATCGCCAGAACTTATAAGTTCCAATTCAAAACATGGCCTTTTTCCTTGGCACATTCCACATTTAAAAAAAATTCTGGTAATAATGACCCCCATCACAGTATGATGTTTCAGATGCCAAAATACAACATACTACCGTCAACTCAAAACAGATATTTGTGCTGGGGGATTCGATAATCAAACACATAGATAAGGCCAACTGTAATCAGGACAAGATAAATCATACCTGCTCTAGTTTTAGGGGGGAAAATATATCAGATATTACTAGTATGATCCCCAACATTTTGCAAAACTCGGGTACAAATCCTCTAGTTATCATACATGCCGGTGTAAATGATATTCAAAGTACAAATCAGAATTCATTAAAACAAGATATTATTGCTTTGAACAACATGTTGGTGGAAAAAGGATGTACAGTGTGTTTTTCTGAAATTCTACCTGTTCCCAGAGCTACTCGTTATGTAACCACAAGGATTAAACAAACAAATGAATGGTTACAAAAATGGTGTACATCACAAAACGTAGCGTGTGTAACCCACTGGGAAAACCTTGTAGACAAACCTTCCTTGTATAGCTGGGATGGACTTCATCTTAGAAGACGGGGTAGCACCATGATGGGAAAAGGGAAAAACTCTCTCAAAAATCATAAATAATTATTTAAACTAACTAAAAAGGGGAAGAAAGGGGTACTTCCCCTATCTCTTAAACATCCAGAAGTCAGTCATTTCAAGGATACACGTTTATGTCATTAAATGCTTGATCACTGAATATTTCAAAATTAACGGAATTAGAAGCTAAAAGTAAATTGCTAAATCTAGACTGTATAGGGATAACTGAAACCTGGTGGGATTCAAATTCCATATGGAACCAACAAATGTCAGGTTATAAGCTTTATCATAAAAATAGAACTGATCAAAAAGGTGGGGGGTTGCACTTTATGTAAGAGAAGATATCCCATCCCATGAACTACAGTAACAGCATAACACAGAAAGTATATGGGTGGCTATTCAGATAAATGGTCTCCCTCAAATCATTGTGGGAAATTGTTAAAACCCACCTTTATCAGATCTTAATTATAAAGAAGCTCTATTAAAGAATACTGAAACTTTCTCAGACTATAAAGATGTAATAATCATGGGAGACTTTAACATGCCACATATTAAATGGTCTACAAACACAAGTAATATCAAGCAAGATACTGCTTTCCTGAACATGCTAACTGAAAATGGTCTGTCTCAATTAATTATTAAATCAAATCAACTTTATTTTTATAGCGCCTTTCAGAGCCAAGGCACTGTACATAAAAACATATACATAATATAGATTAAAACAGTATTAAAATATATCAACCATAACTAAATAAAAGCTAAACTAAATAAACATGCTTTTAGACCAACTCTGAAACTATCGACAGTTGGGCATTCTCTCAACCAGCGAGGTAGAGAATTCCACAGGGTTGGTGCTGAAAAAGCAAAAGCACAGGATCCTGATGTCTTTAATTGAACCCTGGGAATCTCTAGCAATTCCTCGTTGGTGGAACGGAGAGGATGGAGGGGTTAATAGGGAATCAGGAGTCTTTCAGGTAACCGGGTCCCTGATCATGTAGGGCTTTAAAGGTTAGTAAACCAACCTTAAAGGTGATCCACCACCAAACAGGCAGCCAGTGCAGTTTGCGGAGCACAGGTGTAATATGACTGGTTCTAGACATCCCAGTCAGAAGCCTGGCCGCCGCGTTCTGCACCAGCCGCAGGCGGTGGATATGAACCCCAGGTAGCCCTAGGTAAAGGGAATTGCAGTAATCAAGATGGGTATTGACAAAGGCATGGACCAATGTTGGAAGATCACCCGAAGGAACCAGGTGTTTCACCCAGGCGATATTCCTCAGATGGTAAAAAGAGAATTTGACGACAGCCGACACCCGAGATTTTAGGGTCAGACTGTCAACCAAAATAACGCCCAGATTACGCACCTGATCGGAGGTAGGGAGCGGCATACCACCAAGTAACAAACCTGAAGGTTGTCCAGCTCCCAAACCCGCCCCCGGACGACCTGGATCTACTACCAATACCTCAGTCTTATCCGGATTCAGTCTCAGCCAGCTGGAACTCATCCAAAGTCTGATCTCAGCAAGGCAGTTGTTTAGCACGGAGAGTGCATCATCCTGGCCGGGCAGAAAGGACAGATACAGCTGGGTATCATCTGCATAGCAGTGAAAACCCAGACTGTATCACCTGATGATTTCTCCCAATGACAGCATATACACTGCAAACACCTACTAGAGGAGGGAATATCCTGGATCTACTTATTTCTAATATAAGTCATAAACTTACCAAAAGTACAATACTGGATACTTTGGGAAATAGCGATCATTATTCTATTATGTTTGAATTAATATGTGAACACCATAGACTAAAGAAAAAATCAATATATAGAAGTTACGACAGTGCCAACTTTGAAGTCATCATAAACAAATTGAATAACATTAAACTGACAAAACTGTTTTGTGGTCTTATAGATAATGAGGCCTGGACTAAATTAAAAGACGTCATTTCTGCATTAGAGGAAAAATTTGTGCCAACAAAAAATAAATACAATAACAAAGGTAGGATACCTAAGTGGTTTAATCAATCCATTAGATTACACATCAAAAAGAAACAAAAGTTATTTAAAAAAACTCAAAATAAGTAAACCAATTGAAAAAAATGCAATCTACATTAAATATAAATAATCTCTACGAGTCTTAAAAAGTATGATTAAAAAGGCAAAAATGAATACTGAATTTAAATTGGCCCACACCAAAGATGGCCATAGAGCATTGTTTTCATACTTAATAAAAGGGGGAATTTTAGAAAGGTAGGGCCTTTAACTCATAATGGAAATATAATACAGTCTGACTTTGACATAGCTAACCTTTTTAACAATTATTTTTGTTCAGTGTTTTCAAAAAAAAACTTTATACCAAATATGAATTTAATTACAGGTAAATCTCAGAAACAGTTATAATATTACTGCTACTGATATTCTTCCCCTTCTTAAATCCTTGAAGAAATCAATTAGTCCAGGTCCTGATCATATCACTGCCAGATTTCTAAAAGAAACTGCAGAAGCAATTTCAACACCATTAACCATTCTATTTAATAGATCCTTGCATTTAGCTGAAATTCCAGCAGACTGGCTAACAGCAACAATAACCCCTATTCATAAAAAGGGTAGATGATCATTTTTCCAGAATTTTCGACCCATAAGTCTTAAATCAATCATTTGTAAAACCATGGAAAAAATCTTAAAATCATACTTAATGAAAGAAATGAAAGAATTAGACATAGACGACATCACCCAGCATGGGTTTAAAGTTGGTCACTCATGTACAACTAACTTGCTATCCTTCTATGATAACATAAGTACGGATATAGAAAACAGACAACACATTGATGTCATATTGTTGGATTATAGCAAGTCATTTGACAAAGTCCCCCATGGAAACCTTATTAATAAAATGGAATCATTGGGTTTTTCCTATGGACTAATAAAATGGATCAATGCATGGCTGACAAATAGAACTCAGAGAGTCACAATAAATGATTGTTTTTCCAATATAGGTGAAGTTTTCAGTGGGGTACCACAGGGTTTTGTGCTTGGCCCTATTTTATTTAATATATACATTAGTGATATGCAAATAAGCAAAAAAATTGGCTCTGAAAATTTGCTGATGATTCCAAGCTAGGGGGAGTAGTAAACAACACTAATTATTATGATGCAATTAAATTAGTTTTACTAAATATTGAAAAATGGGCAAAAAATAACAAAATGGAATTTAATACTGATAAATGCACGGTTTTACATTTTGGAACACATAATCCCAAATACAACTATTACATAAACAATTGTTTAATTAAACCTTCCGATAAAGAAAGGGATTTTGGTTATTTCCAAAATCATTGTTTAAAAATAGTAAATAAAACAAATGGTATACTCAAGCAAATTCAATGCTCCTTCGTTAGAAAAAAAACTGAACAATGTTTGATACCTTTGTATAGGGCATGTATTACACCCCTAATTGATTATGGCTCCCCTTTTTGGTGCCCTTACTTAAAAGGAGACATAAACCGTCTTGAAATGATTCAGAAACAGGCTACAAGGATGGTACCAAGACTAGCTAAAAGTTCTTACTCAATTAGATTGCAGAAAACAGGTTTATACTCTCTGCAAAACAGAAGAATTGGGGGGACCAAATTTTAAGATATAAATTAATGAGAAATCCAGATTTGATGAACAAATGTGGTCTTTTTTTGGCAAATCGGTGAATTATACCAAGGAGACAGAACAAACAAAGTACAGTTACGTAAGAACTTACCGTAACAGTAGATCTTTGAGAGAGGCTCTTGCAGTAGGTAATTACATATAGGACTGATGCCAGCAGGCGGCAGGACCCCACGGAAAAAATTCTAGCTAGCAGTCCCTGGCGAGGACACTTTATGTCAGATGACCCCGTCAGGAGACGTCGGTATAAAGGGCAGTCCCAGGCGCCATGCCAGTTCTTTCCCGCCACAGGCCAAAAGAGGCCGGACGAGAGAGAAGCAGGTATTTCCCTCAATGGAAAAGGAGCTGAAAAAGCCTAGGGGGATGGAGGGCGGGAAGGTATTACCTACTGCAAGAGCCTCTCTCGAAGATCTACTGTTACAGTAAGTTCTTACGTAACTGTACTATCTTACTTCGAGAGGGCTCTTGCAGTAGGTAATTACATATAGGACTGAATCCCAAGCAGTCTGGAACAAAGAGAGGCACCAGGAGGAGGAAAACTACTCCAAAAGGTAGTTCTGGTTGTGCAAGTCTCAAGATAGGAGGCCTTGCAAAACAGCCAGCCTGAAGCCTGCTCTACAGCGAGAGGCAACATCTAAACTGTAGTGTTCAGTAAAGGTATGGACGGAAGTCCAGGTGGTGGCAGCGCAAATGTCTGCCACAGACACACTCTTGAAACAAGCCACTGAGGCAGCTACTCCTCTTGTGGAGTGGCCTCTGACGTGACCCGGGAGGGTCTTGTTGTATTTGTCATAACAGAAAGTGATGCAATGAGCCAACCACTTAGACAGGTATTGCTTGGAAACAGCATTGCCTTCCCTTTTGTGAGCAAAAGAGACGAACAATTGATCAGTCTTTCTGAGATCCTTCGTCCTGTTGGTGTAGTATCTCAGAATCCGGTGAACATCCATAGTATGGAGTAAATATTCCCCTTGATTAGAGTACTGTGTAAAAAAGGCAGGTAACTATGGACTAATTTCGAGTAGACTCAGCTACTACTTTAGGAAGAAACTTAGGATTCGTGCGAAGAGCAACATGTTCCTTGTGAAAAATCAAGTACGGGATTTTACACATCAGGGCCTGGAGCGCAGAGATTTTCAGAGCAGAAATAATGGCCACCAAGAAGAGAGTCTTCCATGAAAGGAACTTCAAATCCACAGAAGCTGCAAGTTCGAAGGGAGGGAGAGTAAGTTTCTCGAGAACAAAATTCAAGACCCAAGGGGGAGCAGGAGCACGGATGGGGGACCTCAGGTGGAGGACCCCTCTGAGAAAGGTCTTAGAGACCTCCAGTTGAGCGAAAGCCTTGTCTGCGAAGGGAACATGATAGGCCGAAATGGCCGCCATGTGTACCTTCGGAGAGGAATGACTGAGACCCAGGTCAAACAGATGACGTAGATATTGCAGCAGAAGCCCCGTTGAACGGGAGAAAGGTTCCACGTTCTTGGAAGCAGCCCAGATACTGAATTTTTTCCACTTCATGGCATAAGTGGATCTGGTGGAGGGTTTTCTGGCCTCCACTAAAATCTCCACCACTTTGGGAGACACTCCAAAACGGGACTGGGCTAAGTCTGCAGGAGCCATGCATGCAGTTGAAGGAATTTGAGGCCTGGATGGACCATGGTCCCCTGGTCCTGGGTCAACAAACCTTGAAATAGAGGAAGAGGAAGAGGAGGATCCTCTGAATATTGTTGTAGAAGAGAGAACCAGACTTGCCTGGGCCAGAAAGGAGCGATCAGAATCATTCGCGCTCCTTCTGAAGCTAGTTTCTGCAAGACTCGTGGGATAAGTGGAATTGGGGGAAGGCATAGACGAATCTGTCCTTCCAGTCTAGAGACAAGCGTCGATCCAAAAAGTGCCTCGCTCTGGAATGAGCGAGCAGAAGATGGGAAGTTTTGCGTTTAGGGGGGATGCGAACAGGTCGACCTGAGGTGTTCCCCAAAGTTGGAAGATATTGTCTAGGACCCCTTGGTCCAGTTCCCACTCGTGAGTCAGAGCAGAAGAGCGACTTAGCTTGTCTGCCAGGGTGTTGTTGACTCCCGGAATGTGAATTGCCATGAGGTGAAGGTCGTGTTGTGTTGCCCAATCCCAAACCCTCATTGCTTCCCTGCATAGAGGGTAGGACCGAGTCCCTCCCTGTTTGTTGATGTATCACACCACGCACATGTTGTCCGTCTGGACGGCTAAGTGGCCGGGAAGGATGTATTGGTGAAGGGCTTGGAGAGTGTACAACACTGCCCGAAGCTTGAGCACATTGATGTGGAGAGCTTGTTCTAGCTTGGACCAGGAGCCCTGGGTCCGATGAGGGCCTAGGTGGGCTCCCCAACCATCGCCTGAGGCGTCTGTGGTTACAGTCTGGGAGGGGGGAGGATGAAAGAAAGGAACTCCCCGAAACAGGTTCTCTCGAACCATCCACCATTGCAAGTCTCGAATCATCGGCGAGGAGATCAGAACTGGGTGATCTAGGTCGTCCACTAGCTGATCCCATTGAGAGCATAGAGTCCACTGAGAGATCCTCATGTGGAGTCGAGCGCGAGGCACCGTCGGGATAGCAGCCGCCATGAGCCCGAGAAGGCGAAGGACCGACTTCGCAGAGACCATCCTGCGGTCGGACAACAGACTTATTTGGATCTGAAGGGTGGACGCCCTGTCCGGAGGCAGGAAGACCTTGCCCATGGTCGTATCAAGAATCGCCCCAATAAACTGTAGCCTCTGGGATGGGTCAAGATGAGACTTGGAATGGTTGATGGTAATACCCAGGCAGGCCAAAACCTGTTGGGTAAGGGAGAGGAAATGCAGGAGGTCCTCCCTGGATGAGGCCGCCAGGAGCCAGTCGTCCAGGTATGGGAAAACCTGTACTTCCCTGGTACGCAGGTGGGCCGCCACCACTGCCAGACATTTGGTAATACTCGGGGGGGCCGAGGATAGACCAAACGGGAGCGCCTTGAACTGGTAGTGGTCCCCCTGGAACGCAAAACGAAGGCATTTGCAATGAGATGGGTGAATGGGAATGTGCAGATGAGCATCCTGCATATCCAGAGCACAAAGCCATTGACCGGCCAGAGAGAGGGGCAGAAGGCTCTGCAAAGATCATCCTGAGCCTTCTGTATTCTACGTAAAATTCAGGAACTGAGATCCAAAATTGGTCTGAGATCTCCTGTCTTCTTTGGGACCAGGAAGAAATGGGAATAGTAACCTGCCCTGCGCGAGATGAGGGGATGGGCTCTATTGTATTTCAGCAGAAGAGCAATTTCCTCCTGGACCAAGGAAGATGTTCCCGTGAATACGACGACTTCAGAGGGGGGGTGGCAGGGTGGTTTCTGAAGAAATTCTATGGAGTATCCCTCTGCTATTAGCTGGAGCACCCAAGAATCTGTGGTTATCCTCTCCCATCCCGGAAGAAGGAGGGAAAACCTCCCTCCTACCGGTTCCTCTGGGGAGTCCGGAGGCAGTGGGAGAGGAAAGGAGTCAGGTGGTGTGGGGCAGCGCCGGCAGCTGAAGCACCCGCTGCTTTTTTGGGCGGGGGGGGCTTGGCAGCTGTGGGGGCCCTGCGCTTTGTGGCCCGCCTTCCCTGGGGTTTTGCCTTTGGCCGATTCCGTCTGCGAAAGGGACGGCGCTGCTGCTGATGGGGATGGTACATGGAATCAACGGACTTCAGTGCCATCCCCTTCTCTTGTAAATCGGTGATGATGTCCTTGGCGTCACCCCCGAAAAGCACCGACCCCCGGAAGGGTGCTTCCTGGATAGCAGATTGCACCTCCAGGACCAACCCCGACACATGGAGCCAAGCATGACGCTGTAGGCCTACAGAGAAAGCTGTGCTCCGCCCAGCAGTGTCCACTGCATCGTATGTCGCATGTAGCATGTGTTGACTGGCCAAACGAGTAGAGCAGACAAGATCAGCCAACTCCTGCTTGACTTGGGAGTCAGGCAAGGAGTCCAGTTTGGCTACCGCCTGAGTCAGGATGGCCTTCTGGTAGTCCCCCATATGGCCGACATAGTTCAGGGCCCTGATCCCCAGCATGGAGGAAGCGTAAATCTTTCTCCCATACTGGTCCAGAAGGTGTGATTCCTTATCAGATGGTGACAGCCAAAATGTTTGTGGTTCGCCGACCGGCCGTGAGCGGCGCTAATCACAACCGAGTCAGCACGAGGGTGAGAATCCAGAAAATCAACACCCTCTGGAGCCTGATATAGCCGGTTCGACTTCCTAGGAAGTGGGGCTAAGGCCGACGGCTGTTTTCATATTGTGGTAACGAGGTCGGCGTGAGGCTCTGTCCAGGGTGGCACCATGGTCGGAGCTGTCACGGGCAGATCCAGATGTTCAGCGAGTTTCAGACGCTGAGAATCTAGTTCCAAGGAGTGCCACTGATGAACCTCCTGGATTTTCCTAAGCAACTCCATAAAAGAAGGATCCTATGGAGGAGACTTCAGAGGAGTCCTTGGCCTGGGCTTCGACGGACAGCGTGGCTTGTCGTCTCTCTCGGAGCAACCGTCGGAAGAGTCCAAAGAGTCCGAGGGTGAAGAGGAGGATGAAGAGGAGAAAGACTCCCCTTCCCGACCCGGGGGAGGAACGGACCCCTTGGGAAGTCCCCGGGGAAGCGTGTCCTGCCCTTCTCTGGATCCAGACGGAAGATCCCTGGAGTCCGGAGGTGGGGAGGGAGTGTGCCGCCTCGGACGTATGGAAACCTGGGATGGCACCGTCGCCGGAAGGTGGCTCTTGACCTCTTTGGTGAGCTGAGCCTTGGCCTCAGCCGACCAGGAGGCCAGAGTCTCCTGCAGGTCCACCGGCGGCCGCGAGGGCGGTGGAGAAGGAGAAGGTGGGGGATAAGGATACGGGTTGTAACCATATGGAGCGTATCCAAATCCCGGCTGCGGGTAGCCCGGCATCGGGTATTGTGGCGTCAAGTACTGCGGCGTCGGGAACCTGGCGTCTGGTACTGTGGCGCCGGATGCTGCGGTCCCGGGGTACACTGGTGTCGAATAGGACGGAGGGTACCCGGGAGCCGGGGTGCGGAGCAGACAGCCCGGCCGGTGGCCTCACGGGCGGGTCCATAGTGGAGAGCCCAGAGGACGGAGGGCCCGATGGGAGTGGAATGTCTCCCGGAGTCGGTAAGGCAGACGTCATGGCTGACGGTGGAGGCCCTGGCATCGGAGGGACCAATGTCGGAGGGGCCGGCGTCCGGGGAGCCGACGTGCGGTCCGGCGCACCAGGTGGAGGAAGGACTGACTGAGGCAAAAGATCCCCAGCTTCGCCCGGGGATGGAGGGGAAAAGTCCCCGGGGTCGAGTTAGGGAGACTCTGGTTCCCCAGACAGCAGCGAAGGCTGTGGGGAACCGGGCACGACGGACGGGGAGGTCCGCTGCCGGTTCCTTCACCGCCGGACGCCGGACGAGCCGATGTGAGGCTTAGGGCGCATTTCGGGCGGCGCCGGAGTAGCCGGGCGTCCGACTTATGAGAGCCATCACCAGAGGCGGGCCGAGTAGAGTAATCAGCCCGCCTCCGGTGGAGTGGAGGCCGCGCGTCGAGCCGGAGGGTCGGGCGTCTTACCGGCCCTCTCCGGGCGGATGTCAGAG
This sequence comes from Neoceratodus forsteri, assembly GCA_016271365.2. Taxonomy (NCBI): domain Eukaryota; kingdom Metazoa; phylum Chordata; order Ceratodontiformes; family Ceratodontidae; genus Neoceratodus; species Neoceratodus forsteri. The sequence continues at coordinate 319,965,469 of CM057459.1, forward strand.
GAGCCGACGCCCGGCTTACCGGAGTCGCCCACAGTGGTAAGCCGCAAGCCTGTGGCCAAACCAGGGGCGGAGGCCTCCAACTGCCCGGAGGCGCCCGCAAGGCCCGAGCATGAGCCAGACTGGCGGGCCAACGCTCCCTCGGAAACCTCCGAGGTGGCCGTCGAGGAGCAATCCCCCGGAGGGGATGTTACCTGTGTCCCAGCGACTCCAGAGGGAGACGCGGTGGAGGAGCCTATGTCCCGGTGCCTCTCCTTCTCCTTCTCCTTCTTCCGATGGCCTTCGGGGGAAGTGGACACCTGCCTCAGTTTTTTGAGCTCCTTCTCCATAGATCTCATTTTCTTCTTTAGAATATGGGCTTCCAGGGATTGCTGCTGCCTTTTCTGGGTAGCCGTGCTGAAACTGAGGCAGTGCTGGCACTTCTCGACCAGGTGATCGGGGCCTAGGCAGAACAGGCACAGGGAGTGGCCGTCCTTGTGCGGTAGTTGGGCGATGCACAAATTGCACTTATTCTTGTGCTCGGAGGGTGTAGGGGACGACATACACTGACGATAGTACTGACGTTAGTCGAAAAAAACAATTATTTTTGGTAAAAAAATGATGAAGGTAGGGCTGATGAAGCACAAACCTTTCCACGAGAGCTGCACGAGCTAACGGTGGAGAAGAACTGGAAGGCGGGCGTCTGGGACCACCCCTTTATACCGATGTCTCCTGACGCTGGTCACCTGACGTGGGGGCGGTCCCTCGCCAGGGACTGCTAGCTAGAAATTTTTCCGTGGGGTCCTGCTGCCTGCCGGCTTCAGTCCTATATGTAATTACCTACTGCAACAGCCCTCTTGAAGTAAGATCTCATTGTTCCATATGCACATACAAACCTCAAGAAACATTTTTTTTCAGTCAGGGCTCCTAGACTATGGAACCAACTACCTCAAACGCCGATTGATGCAGGAAGTGTTGAAGTGTTTAAAAGGGGGCTAGATACCTGGCTAACTATGATGCCCTTGTCTTAAAATTGCCCACATTGTGTGGGGGAAAATCTCGATGGGCTTTGGCCTTCTTTTTTCCAGAAATACCTAGTAAACCTAGTAGTAAGCATTCTTTTGCAAGAGCTCAAAGTTACACAATCAAGTATAAGTGGATTAACACATACTGTATATGCTCTTACAATCTTGTACAGAAGGAAGTGGGGGTAAAACTATATTGTTGGGCATGATATACCCAAAGTCCCAAAAGTTCCAATAATTGCCAGCCGCTTCAATGGCGAAGATAGTGACCATAGGTATACATCAAAAGAAATTATACTGCACTAAACCAGTAGTGCTATTTACCTTAAGCTGCCACTATAGTATTTAGGGAGATAAAAAAACAACAAAAAAAGTCCACACTAGACTCCACTTATAGAATATTTCTTAAATTAGGCACTTTAACATCATAAACCGTAACACAGTATATAACCTCTATTGGGTATTATAAATGAGGAAAGTCCTGGGTAGCAGGGATCCCATCTTAAATGTTTAATAAAAAAATTAAAATTGTAACTGCCCCTTTACTCCTGGACATTTCCCCTCACCAAACCCCCAAGAACAAAATGTTTTGTAAATATACGGATCTAAAAGTCCACTCAGCCTTCATCCGAGTCCCTCTCTTCTGCTAGGGTCCTTTGAGGTTGTTGTTTTTGAAATTCGTTTTCTGTTTTCTCCAGCCAATGACCCGCGTCCTTCAGATCATTAAATTGCCAGCTCTTTCCACCATATGTCATAGATAGTCAGGCAGGTAACAAAAAAGAGAGCGTATAATCCCCAATGTGCGCAGTTTCTGTCTAACGGCATCAAATTGTTTACACTTTGCCCGGGTTTGGTATGAGAGGTCCAGGAAAAACGTGATATCATGCCCTTGGAACTCTATCAGGTAAGATGCTCTTGCTGCATTGATAATCGTGTCCTCACCTCAGTTCCGATCGTTTTGAGCAATACTGCCCACGGTTGCTTCACATCAGTATGCCGCGCTCTGGTGCTGACCCAATAAGCCATACGGAGATCCATCCAGTCGAACTCTTCAGGAGTTTTAAGTGTTTCAGCTAACCACAGCCACAAAAAACTGAGGAGATGGAACCCCTTTTGTGCCCTCAGGAAACCCAATAATATGAACGGTTCGCGCTCATAGGCTGTTCTGCACAGCCTCAAGTCTCCCTCGTAGCTGTACATTTTCTTTTGTTAATAGGGCCGCTGTGGCCTGAGTCTCAAGCAGCTGCATGTCTGCGTCTGAAGCCAGGTCTTTTACCGATACCAAAGCTGCTTCATGTGCTTCTAATTTGGTGAGTGTTTTTTCTATGTTGGCAACCATAACCAGTTCTGTATCAATGATTGTTTGCCATGGAGGTTCTTGTGACAAGCTGGTTGATGGTGGCAAGGGTAAATCTGCCTCAACGCCCATCTGGATTCGTGATGCTGTAGACCTTCTAGTCCCTGTGGCTTGCTGTTGAGCATTCTTCCGACCCATAGTTAAATTTGGTATCTTTCTGTAGGGAATAAGTTGTAGAATATTGAGGATTCCACCAAATTCAAATAAAATGCCTTTTAAACAAAGTTTTGTAGGTTAATTGGAGCCGCTAGTGCAGAACTATGAAGGAATGCTTCGGGTCAGAAGCTGGCTCTGTGGCATCCCTTGTATTTACCAGTGATTAGTGTGCACATTGATCCCCTCACCCTGAATCTTAGAACCTTACTAGATAGAAAGGATACCCACCTTATCCATATCAGTAACAACATTACTAAAGCTGGTAATTCTCTCAATGCACTGTTTCATGATGAGGATCTTTCAACTGCTTTATCCAACACATGGTTGGAACTTTTAAGGGTTTTGTTATTCTTAAAGTGTGTTTGATTACTTTCATGATTATTACCTTATGCTGCCCTAGACATACCCTCAAACAACATCGTGAACAACTGAAGTTTCTCTATAAGGCCCGTGGAGCTGGACTGTAACTGGGACTCTAACCTACCTACTTACCATAATTGTTATTGCCTCCATCTTCAGGAAATAAGGGGGGTTATGCAGACCTGCCTGACCTATAATCCATCATGTGGACCATCTATCTTGCAATACAAGAGTATTTACTCAGCTTGCTAATGATATATTATGTAGTATTATATGTGTGGCCTTAGCGTGCCAACTACTGGCATTAGCTACAATGCAAGGATCAGCATAACTGAATTGCTCCATTGATACCCAGAAGTAGTACTAGTCAACATAACTGCTTATCTATGTGTACGTGCAAAATCTAACAGTTTTGGGTGCTAGCTGCCCAACTAAATGACCAATGAGGATACTTCACTGCTAGGCAGATGAGACATTACCCAGGTAATGGAAGTTCATATCTGTAGTATATAACTTTATGTAACTGCTTTGTTCTGCGTGTTTTCATGCATGATCATCAGGGTGCTCTGAGGTTCCGGACTCCCAGCTTAGGGTAAGCTGTCTTGTTTATATGTGCTGGGGAATAAACTTTGTATTTTGCAATACCAGCTTCTGAGTTTTGTTTTGCCATCAGGTCAGAACCTTGCCGAACCGGCAACAAAAGTATAAAATCGTGCACCTGGGTCACAGAAACCCTACAACTAAGTACCAAATAGGAGAAGAACAGTCAGTCACAAAACAGGAAAGGAACCGGGACCGGGGGGGGGGGTAATTATTTCAGACGACTTGAAGGTGGCTGCACAGTGTGACAAGAGGGTGGGGAAAACTAGTAGAATGCTAGGGTGCACAGGCAGGGGGACCACCAGTTGAAGGAGGGAGGTCATAATGCCCCTGTATAGAACATTGGTGAGACCTCACTTCGAATACTGTGTATAGTTCTGGAGGCCCTACCTCCGAAAGGACATAGGAAAGGGAAAGGAGAAATTGTTTAATCAGGAAAGGCACACTAAGACAAAGCTTGTTTCCAGGTGCAACCTTGGAGCATAAGGAAGTTGAGTGACTTGCTCAGGGTCACACAGTATGCAAGTGGGGGCTGTGGAACTCAAACCCAGGTTTGCAGCTCAGAGTCCTAAACCACAGAGCTATACTGCTTCCTTAAACAGACAGAGTACAGCGGGTTCAAAGGAGGGCAACCAAGATGGTGCAGGGCCTGTACTGGAAGCCATTAATGGAAAAACTCAAGGGATTAAACATATATTCACTGGAGGAGAGGAGGAAGAGGGAAGACATCATAAAGACATAAATATATCATGGGAGTAAACAGGGTGCAGGAACGGAGTCTTCTCCAGAGAAAAGGATGCTTGAGAACCAGAGGTCATGCCATGAAATTGGAGGGGGGAGGCTGAGAGGGAATATTAAGAAGTATTTCTTCATGGAGAGGGTGGTGGAGGCCTGGAACAAACTCACAACGGAAGTGGTGGAGGCTAAAACGATCACAGGCTTTAAGAGCACATGGGATAGTCATAAGGGAATCTTAGCACCAAAACAAATATGGGGGAATCTGAGGACTTAACAGGGACTGGGGTGGTACTGTAGACAGGAATAACAGGGCAGACTTGGTGGGCCAGGTGGTCCTTATCTACCGATGACTTCTATGTTTCACCACCAGGTCAGCTAACCATGTCCCTTTTTCTTACATAAGGGAAGAAGAAAGGGGGAACCATGGTGCATCTGGAGTTGCCGAATTTGACAGTCCAAGGGAGTTAAAATGTATTCATCTCCCTAGGCATCCCTAAGGGTAGTGGGCTAAAAGGAAAAATCACTCACCTTAGTAATGTTGTTTCTTCTAATGGAGTCTTGCTATATTCTGACAGTAGCAGTGAGTCCTAACCTTCGAATTGCCCCGGAGATGAAAGAGTTAACTTTCCATGCCAGGCATGGAACGCTGAGCTCGAGCTCGGTTGAAACTCTGTCTATTGCTGTTTAAACTCAAACCGTCATATCTTTACGAGCTAAACTCACTAAGGTCCTGTGTGGAAGCTGTAAACCTACACTAGCCAACTGGCTACTAAACATAAAACATATTTTTTGGTCCCAAAACAAAGACTCAAGTCAGGAGACCCAAAAAATGAAAAACACACCACCAACTCACCCCAAGAAAAGAAAGGGGTGAAAACAAAGAGGTCGGCACCTACTGAGTGCCAACACTGCACTGCCCACCCACATCCCAAAAACAGAGGTTCTGAGAGGGGCAGGCAGGGGGGGAGGTCAGAATATTGCAAGAATCCATTAGAAGAAACAACATTACTAAGGTGAGTAATTTTTTCTTCAATCAACATGAAGTCTTGCTATATTCTGACAGTAGCAGACTACAAAGCAGTACTTCCATCGAGGAGGGACAGAACCTACTTAGGAAATAGGCTCTGAAGCACAGCTGTGCCAAACCGAGCATCACTCCTAGCCTGGATGTCCAGGGAGTAATGCTTGGTAAAAGTGTGAACTGTTTTCCAGGTAGCTGCTTGACATATCTCTAGAATAGGAATGTCCCTGGCAGCAGCCAGGGAAGCAGCTATACCTCTTGTAGAGTGAGCCCTCGGGCCTGAGGGAGGAACCTTACCCAGTTTTTCATAACAAAATTGGATACAAGAGACAATCCACCTGGCAATGGATCTTTAAGTGGCAGGTTTCCCTTTACCAACCTCACCGTAAGTGAGGAACAGTTGGAGGGAGTCAAACCTGTGACCCTTGGTACGCTCTATGTAATAGCTAAGGGCTCTTTTCACATCTAAACTGTGCAGCCTCCTCTCGCCAGAGAAGGAATGGTCAGTGAAGTACACTGGAAGAGCCATAAATTGATTAAGGTGGAAATCTGAAACCACCTTAGGCAAGAACTTCCTGTTAGTCCTGAGGACCACCTTATCTCTATGAAAGGAGATAAAATCAGGCTCCACTGACAAAGCTTGTAATTCACTTATGCGTCTGGCAGAAGTGATGGTTACCAGAAACACAGTCTTCCAAGTCAAGTACTTAAGCTCTGCTGAAGACAAAGGCTCAAAGAAAGTGTATAAGCTGAGCAATGCAAACATTAAGGTCCCAGGCAGGCAGGGTCCCTGAATGGAGGGTTGGTGTGAAGCAATCCCTTGAAAAACTTGGAGAATACAGGGTGAGCTGAAAGAGAAGATGGCTTACCTGCTGAAATAAAAGCAGACACAGCTGCCAGATGCACTTTCAGTGTAGCTGGTCTCAGTCCCAAGCTATTTAAATGAACCATATAATCAAGGACTGTGGGTAGATCAGCAGATTCTGGGGAAATATGCTTCCCAGAGCACCACATGGAAAATCTTTTCCATTTGGAATTATAAGTAGCCCTGGTGGAAGGTTTTCTAGAAGCCTTCAGGATATCCATTACACCTTGGGAGAGGTGTAAATCAGCAAACTCTAATTCTTCAAGAGCCAGGCCTTGAGATTGAGAGATTTGAGGTTCGGGTACCAAACCCTCCCCTGAGCACAGGTTAACAGGTTGTAATTCCTGGGAAGACACAGGGGAAGATGGACTGCTAAGGACAGTAGGAGTGGATACCAGGGCTGTCTGGCCCAGTCTGGAGCAATCAGGATCATCTTGCAGGGTTGAGATCTGATTTTGACTAGCACTTTGAACAGGAGAGAGAAGGGGGGAAAAGCACAGAGAAACTTCCCTTCCCAATTGAGAACTAAGGCATCCAGGGGGACTGAGCCTAACACTGGGGGCCTGCAGCGAAAAAGGGGAAGTTGGTGATAGTCTGGGGCTGCAAAAAGATCTATCGGTGGGGTGCCCCATTTGGAAAATATCACCTCCAACACCATGGGGTCCAGTGACCATTCGTGATGGCCCTGGGAAATCCTGCTGAGAGCATCTGCCAGGACATTGTCCTTGCCTGGGAGGTGAACTGCCGTGAGGGAGGTGTTCAGGGAGTAAGCCAAAGACCACAACTTCATTGCTTCAGTGCACAAGGCCGTAGACCAAGTGCCTCCTTGCTTGTTGATGTACCACATTGTGATGGTGGTGTCTGTTCTGACCTGTATAACTTTGTTCTGAACAGATTTGGAAAAAGCTTGAAGTGCTAGAAATACTGCTCTGAGTTCCAATAGATTGATGTGGAGCAGAGATTCCTGAGGGACCACAACCCTTGGGGTGGTCAGGTCGCCCATGTGAGCCCCCCACCCAAGAGGAGGCATCTGTAGTAAGGATTAAAGAGTGAGACTGAGTGACAAAGGAACCCTTGTCTCAGATTGTTCTGATCCTGCCACCACTGTAGAGCCTGGATCAGGGTTTGAGTTACTGGGATCAATTTGGTCAGAGGGTCCTTCCTTTGAGACCAGAAGGCTCTCAAATGGAACTGAATGTCCCTCATCTGAAATCTTGCTCCCTGCACTACTGCTGTGGAAGCAGCCATGCGCCCCAGGAGCTGTAGAAAATGCCTTGCTGGTCGAGACACCTGCAGGGTGAATGAGGAGGCCAGAGAGACAAGGGTCCTTGCCCTGTCCAGGCGAAGGAAGGCTCTGGCCTTCTCTGTGTCTAGCTCTGCGCCTATGAAGGTGAGGAGCTGGACAGGCTCTAGAACAGACTTTGGAAGATTTAGAAGGAAACCCAAAGAAGTGAGCAGTTGCTGAGTTATCTGTAAGTGTAACTTGACTTGGTCTGGGGACTGGCCTACTATGAGCCAGTCGTCCAGGTAAGGGAAGATGGCAATCTTTTGCCTTCTTAGAGAAGCAACTACCACTGCCAGGCATTTTATGAATACCCTTGGAGCAGAGGTGAGGCCAAAGGGCATTGCTCTGAACTGGTAATGGCCTGAGGGCAGCTCTAGACCTGAGGTACTTCGATGGGAGCTTCTGATGAGAATATGGAAGTAGGCATCCTTGAGGTCCAGGGACGCTAGCCAGTCCCCTGGCCTTAGAGAGGTAGAATAATTCCCAGAGTCATCATTTTGAATTTTGGTTTTAAAGGTGCTTGTTTAAGTATCTGAGATCCAGGATGGGCCGCCATTCTCCTGCCTTTTGGGGTAAGGAAGTACCTGGAGTACAACCCTTTGCCCTGGTGTGGGAGGAACCCTTTCCACAGCTCTGAGAGCTAGGAGGAAGAGACCTCTGCCTCTAAGGCAAGTGCCTCTGATGGATTTGTAGAGGAAAGGATCTGGTTCTCATCTTGGAAACTTTGAAGCTGAGAATCAGTCCCTGGCTTACTACTTCCAGGACCCATTTGTCTGATATCAGAGACTCCCAGTCCTGGAAAAAGTAAGCCAGCCTGCCCCCTACAGGTAGCTGAGAATCGGCCCTGGCAACCCCATCAGGGTGCCTGTTTGGCAGGGGCTTTGGGCTGAGGGGTGGAAGCAGGCCTGCTTGTACCCTGTCTGCCTCTCCCTCTAAAGAACCCCCTCTGGGCATAAGCAGAAGAGGAGGCCTGGGCTTGGTAAAAAGGCCTATGAAAGGTCTGCCCTGCCCCTGGGAAGCTGCCTTTGAGGAGTGGCCTGCCTTTCCTGGCCTGTGCACTCCTATAGGTGGTCTATACTCATCCATTTTCTTCATGTAATTCTCTGTTTGCTCCCCAAACGAGGAATTACCTAACAAGGAAAATCCATGGCCTTAGTCTGGGTATCCTGTGACAGGCTAGTACATCTGAGCCAAGCCATTCTTCGAAGTGCCACAGATGTAGCCATGACTCTAGATGACACATCATTGGAGTCTACTGCAGTATGGAACTGCACCTTGGATGCCTCAATACCATCAGCAGCCACCTGCTCCAGCTCCTGGGCAAGCTGGCCAGGGACCTGTTTTGCTAAAGCCATAACAGTGTCCCATCTGGATTTCTGATACCTAGCAGTATAGGCCATATAATTGGCCTGTCTGAGTCCCAAGGATGCTGCCATGTACTGTTTCTTTGCCATGGCATCAATCCTCCTGGAGTCCTTGTCCGGGGGGTGTGAAGCCAAGGGAATGTTTGCCTTATCACAGGCTGCAGCCTGCACTACCCCAACATGGCTGCATTGTTGTGTAAGGAACTCCATGTCTGAGCCTGACAATGTATACCTCTTGTCCATTCTTTTATCCACAGGAGGTATAGTGTTAGGAGTCTTTAAAATCTTAAATGTCTGTTTCCCAAAAGATTTGTGCAAGGGAATAGACAGCCTCCTAGACTCTGGGATATCCATCATTTCCACAGTCAGGCTCCTCCTGGTCATCCACAGCTTCTTCCATAGGAAGCTGGAGGGTTTCAGCCACTTTTTTATAAAACATGAAATGGGAGGGGGACTCAGAAAGCCTAGGAGGAGACACTCCTGAAGGTCTGTCTGGGGAGATGTCCGGGTCAATGGGCACATCCAGACTTTCAAATCCACATTCACTTTCCTCATACTCCTCTTCCTCCTCCTCCTCCGGTTCATAAAATTCCTCTAAATCATACTCTTGACACGGTGGAACCGGCCGAGCCGAGCGCCTGCCCGATGGTGCCGGTTCGGTCAGAACCGGGGAAAGTGACTGAACAATTTTGATCGCTTTAGCTATTTCTTCAGTGGTTGGAGAGGAAAATTTTGGCTCCACACCAGCTGATTTTTCTTTTCTAGTTCTCTTAGCCGGAAGCGACTCCTCAGAATCGGCTCTTCTTTTGCCCGAAGAAGTCTTGCCCTGGTCAGAGGGCACTCCTTCTGGTTCGGTTTGAACCGAACCGGGCTGGCCATCCGGTTCAGTGGACTTTTTGGCCTCCCTTTCCCTGAGCCTACCAACTCTCTTTTCTAGGGTAGCTATAGGGAAATTTTTACAAATCTGGCAGTCTGCATTGAGGTGGTCAAACCCCAGACAATAAACACAAGGTGGTGTGGGGTCAGCCTTGGCAAAGACTTCCCCACACACACTGCAGTGTTGAAACCCAGTGGTCGGTTTTCTTTTGGGTTTCTCAGACATTGTGCCAGTCCTAACCAAACTTACCCTTTTATGGCAATCCGCCAGGCAAGACCCTCTTATCGGTTCCTGACCGTGTCACGGGTCGTGGAAAAAAACGTAATAAAATCTGTTTTTTTTAGAACTGATAAGAACCGGTAACCACACTCTAAAAGTACAATTTAAGATTTTTTAACAGCTTGATCGGTTCAAACCGAACCAATGAACCATTTACAAGTTCCACACAGAATAGAATAAAATATAACCTATCTAGTACTCACAAATACCACAGATAGAGACTGATCCGACAGGTTACGGTTTAAATTCAGTCGAAAACCGAGAAAAGTGGTACTTTAACCGACAAATTGAACCGAGCAGAAGGAGAAATCTCCGGAGCGACTGTTCAGTGAGGCGGAGTAAAGAATCTGACGGTTTGAGTTTAAACAGCAACAGACAGAGTCTCAACCGAGCTCGAGCTCAGCGTTCCATACCTGGCATGGAAAGTTAACTCTTTCATCTCCGGGGCAGTTCGAAGGTTGGGACTCACTGCTACTGTCAGAATATAGCAAGACTTCATGTTGTTTGAAGCCCAAGTACACAAGGAAGAAGGGACATACCAACCAAAATAGTATGACAGCCAGAGAAAACGATTATATCAAAAAATTACCTGTTTCTCCTGCAACCACAGAGATGTACCCTATGTCAGAGCTAGTATATCTCATCCAAAAAAGATGCGTAACATACCCCACATGTAGTGCAACCACCAAGTGGAATTAGACTGTACAAGTGCCCTGGGGCACATGTTGCATTTAGCAACTAACAGGGATATACCCAGAGAGGGAATATAACTTGGGCAGGAAGAAGGAGGACAAGAAACAAAAAGGGTGGAAGGGGCCACCTTCAATTAAATCCCTCTTTTTTGATGTGAGAGCCCCACAGAACCCTCACGCTAGTTTTGTATTTTCTCTTTTTTTTTCTTTAGTGAGAGTGGGCACTCAGAAGAGTGCCCAACTCACTTTTTCATAAATGAGGAAAAAGAGACCCCCCAAGAGGGTTGTATCTGGGAAGAGGCCCAGATATTGTGTCAGCAGCACTTCTAGCACCAGCAGAGTAGCATTCCCAAAGGCCCTGGCTCCTGTCATAGCGGGGGATGGTGGGTGAGGTGTGGTAATCAATTGTGAAGATAGTCTGGAAAATCAACAATTACAGTAAGTATGTAATTTTCATATCTTTCAGAAATCAATCTTCACCACTGGTTCCCCACTTATGGTTCACAGTATCAAGCTTACCTTCTTTCTGAGGGAGGAGCTGGCTCACCCTGAGTGTAACAGGTACCCTGAGCCCGCTGCACAGGGGGAAGACATTTGAGGGCCGGTGCTCCTCACAGGTCTAGTGGGTCCCAAGACTGGTCAAGGGCAAGCAGAAGCTCCTGCAGCACAGGAACAGGAGGATATTCCAACAGCTCTCACCTAGCCCTGCATGAGAAGAAATGAGCCCTAAGAACTGTGAGTTTAGCACATTACAGCAGGCCAAAAGAGCCAGTCTGGATAGGTGAAGCCACGCCATACAACTGAGGCAGACTGCAGTTTCTGCAAGCCTGGAGGCCACCCCACTGGCATAATATGTATAATATTCCATATGCCTTCGACTGGTGCTGGGCTAACTCCAGGCCTCAAACAGAAAGGCAAATGGCTTGCCTGACTAAATCACATTGTGGCAGTGCAGCTAGGAGCTGACCCAGCTGCAACCACAGGCAGTGACTGAAGACTGTCTGTTGTGTCTGGTGTGTGGCAATGCACATAAGGGCACATGCCGAGGCAAAAACCTTCCTCCCAAAAGCATCTGTCTGAGCGGAATCTGCTTCTGGAGGTTGATCATGCATGGGGCGTCTAGGCCCTAATGTGGTCTGCAATACTTACATCCCTGAAGAGGTGTGAAGTACCTCATCTGCAGACCCTGTGGGTGTGTGATCCCTGGAGGCTGGAGGGAAAGAGTAGGGAAGTCTTCTTACTACCCCTGATGCCATCTTGAAGGCTCTAGGCCAGGAAGGGGTGACAACTTCCATCACTGGGGTTTCCAGTTTTTTATTTTATTTAAAAGTTCACAAGTTACAGGATAAATTCTGTTAGATGAAAAATCCTGTTTACAAAACATCTAATGTCAAATAGTACAATACATTACTGGAAACACAAAATTACACAAAGCAGACTCAAACATTCAAGTTACAAAGCATGTGAAAAACAATCTAATATTTAACATACTTAGTTGTACAGAATTTTTTAAAGAACTAAAAGTAGAACAGCTTTGAAAATGTGGTGATAAGCTGTTCCAGGCATAGGGGAAACCAAAAGAGATATTTGCTCAGCCAAGCACAGACAAATATTTTGGCAACTGGTAACAATGGTGCTATACCTCTCATAAGGAGCATTTATGTGAAGAATCACCAACCGATCGGACAAATATGGGGCAGATTGATTAACAACTTTATAAATCAAAGAAAGTCAATATGATTCTCTTCTAGAAGCTGAAGAAAGCCAGTTTAACTTTTTAAGCAACAATGATGAGCAATCCCGTTTTACATTTAAAATAAACTGTTGCAGTCAATAAAAAAAATACTCACTGTAGTAATGTTTCTTCCAAACGATCCTTCACTATGCCTATCAACTGCAAATCATTCACCTGGAATGAGCTGCCCCAGAGCCTAGAATTTTATTCTAACTATAGAATCTTGGAATGAAATTCAAAACTGCTGCATGGTCATGCTCACCTCTGCCCTCTAACGGTAGACTTACTTCTGAAGCTAGGGTGAGCAGTGACCACTAAACTAGCTAAATCACTACCAAAAATTAATCAAAAGAATTTAGAGTCTCAGAAAGACTCTTAAATGTGGCACAACAGATTTAAAAAAGATTAGATCACTGAGTATCAATAGTAAGGTACTGTAACAAGTAATGCTCAAGCAAAATGAAAGGAACCGATTCTTGTGTGAACCTTTTCCAGGTTCTGGAAGAGGAGGTAGGGATGGGATTTGTTTAGCACAATGAGGGATCTCTTGGAAAAAACAAGATTGCTACGGTATTTTTTTTTTTTCTTCAAGCTCCAGGAATCCTTCACTATGCTTAACAACTGCAAACTCCACAGCAGTACTTTGGGAGGCTGGGTACAGAACTTATTTAGAGAAAAGATTCTGCAAGACATCAGTGCCAAAGCTGGCATCCCTTCTGGACTGTATGTCCAGATAGCAGTGCTTTGTGAAAGTGTATACTGTTTTCCAGGTAGCTGTTTTACAGATTTCCTGCAAGGAAATACCTATTGATGTTGGCACAGAAGCAGATGTGCCCTTAGTGGAGCAAGCCCCAAGGCCTTCAAGTGGCAGCTTGCCAGCTTTGCCATAACAGAACAGGAAACTTCAATGAAAAATGGTTCTCTTGGATGCTGGTTTACCTTTCCCCACTTCACCATAGGTGACAAATAACTGAGTATTGGTGGACCTCACCTCCTTTTATGGCCCAAGCAGTAGCTCAACGCTCTCTTAACTTCCACACTGTGGAGCTTTTGCTCTCCTGAGCTGGATTTGCTGTAAAGAATACTGGAAGTGTAACAGACTGATTCAGATGAAATTCAGACACTACTTTAGGGAAGAATTTTCTGTTAGTTCTTAGGGCTCTAGAATCACAGAATTATAGAAATTTGTCAGCAGGAAAGGACCCCATTGGCCCATCTAGTCTGCCTTCTTTTCCTCCCTATAGGTAGCCCTGACCCAACACCCTACGCCCCAATTCCTTGTCTCCCCAACCCCTCTTGTATATTCCCAGTCCCTATTTACTGTCAGGGAATCTATCCCTCCCTCTCCTTGCTTAAACCCATGTATTTATCACATGCACTCTTGAATCCCCCAATTGCTGATGACTCCACCATCCACTCAGGAAGCCTGTTCCAGGGACCCACAGCCCTCTCAGTGAAGTGGTGCCCTCTCTTATTAACCCTGAATTGCAGCCCTCCAGCTTCAAGCTGTACCCCCTAGTTCTTGTATTGCCCTTTAATTTGAATATACTCCCTTTCCGCACCATAATTCTCTTCAGATATTTAAAAGTTTCAATCACATCCCCCCTCTCTCTTCTTGCTTCCAGTGGCTATAGATCAAGCTCCTTCAACCTCTCTTCATAAGTCTTCTTTTGCATTCCATGCACCATCTTTATCGCCCTCCTCTGGACTTTCTCTATCCTATCAATATCCCTCCTGAGGTGAGGCCTCCAGAACTGTACACCATACTCCAGGTGTGCAGGGACCACTGATTTGTACAGTTGCATTATCACCTCCCTTCTCCTGCTAGTGATCCCCCTCACTATGCATGCCAGCATATCGCCTGCCTTTCCAATTCCTTAGTTACACTGGTTTGCCACTTTAAGGTTGTTCGAAATAACAATCCTCAGATCCCTTTCTTGCTCCATTTCCACAACATCCTCTCCTAGTATGTACGTTGCCATCGGGTTTGCATGCCCGATGTGCATTATTCTACACTTTTTGGTATTAAATCTCAGTTGCTATGTCTCTGACCACCCCTCCAGCTTTATTAGGTCCTTTCTCATGTTCTCCATCCCAATAGTATATCCACTCTATTGCAGATCTTAGTATTGTCTGCAGACACACCTTACCCTTCAGACCCTCTGCAATATCACTAATGTAAATATTAAATAGTTGTAACCCCCCCCCCCACAAATGGGGTTCCCGAAGTCTTCCTTGAGCTTGCCTAAATGCTCACTGCCAGGCTGGTGTCCTGCATTTTAGCAGCTTAAATGTGATTGACAGAGAGTGCCTGTATATCCTCTGTGTACTGTCTCTTTAAGAGCTGCCTGGATTGCAGTCATAAGTAATCTGAGAGGGAGCTCTGTTTAAAGATGTAACTATTTTCTGAAAATCATTTAGAGTGATAATGATAATGTAGTTTGTTTAACCTGCCTTCTTTGCAGCAGGGACTGTTCTGTTTATCCCCACCACTTTGGTCTGGGAATGCCGAATTGGACCACTCAGTACTGGTGGGACCTAAACTGGAGCCAGAGCCAGAATCTGTCAGAATTGTAGTTTTGCGCTTTTGGCAAATTTTTTTTAACCTGAAAGGGAGAGCTCCTGTTGTGACTGACAGATGAATCAGCCAACCGAACCTTCTGGATCTTGGGGAAATTCCCAGGCTTGCTGGCAGTTGAGTCAGATCTACGTTGAGAGCTGAAGAAGCAACAGCTTGAGACAGTCTCTATGAAAAGGCCTGAGTTTTGGCCTGCATGCCTGCCGCCCCTGAGAGGGAGAAGAGAATCAGTTTGGACTGAATTCGAGTTTGTGAGAACGAAGTAAGCCACCGAGTTGTGACCAGGATCAACCTGAAGAAGACCGAAGATTTGCTGAATGCATCGGCCTGTCATGATTTCCAGCTACCTCTAAATTCCCGGTGTGTGCAGACACTTTGCGATTGTGACCAGAGAGCGGTTTGCCTGGTATAGTAGAATCCCTTACATGTAAATGTGCTGTGTGTTTATAGTGGGTGTTGATTTGGTTCCCCACTGTGTGAATTGTGTTCTGTTTGCTGGAAGCTGTATCCAGCTCGACCGGACTGAATCTGCGTTCATCTCCATATGGCCTGGGCCTTGCCACACTGGCCCTGCCAGACTACCCCACTGCACAGAGAAAGCCATCGACGAGAGACCTGCCTGGGGATCAGCCCCCTGCCCCACGCCTGAACAGGAACATCACCTCAGCGAATCGTGTGGCCCTGCTTCTCCTGGCCCTCCAGATCAACCAGCTGCAGTCTCAATTTTTGTCCCACCTGTGTCCGGTCTTTGGTATTGTGAGTAACCATCAAGGTAGCTCCCTGCAACAACAGCTTAATCTAAGTGTGTCTTCTGATTGTCTTGTTTCTTTTCTTTCATGAACTGAGCCCTTCAGCTCCCGATTACAATTAGTGTATGTGGTGCATGTTGTTTTCTTCCATCACAGGGCCCCAACCAGCTGCGAAGCCGGTCTACCACAGGCAACAATCCTGGCTAGCCCACCTCTTCTTCACCTGGGTACCCAGAGTGTGTGACTGTTTATGGACCCTGAAGTGCATGCATAACTGTGTGATTGATACAGTCTTTAAGCAAATTAACCTGATTACGCCCCTCCCTTGTTTAAGTCCCTTAAATAAATCAGATCTAACTATTTTTTGCATTTACCCTGACTATGGTTCCAGTTTGTGCTAGAATAGTGTAGTGCTGTTATTTGCTGTGTATAACCTTGTTTTACAGGGGGTCCCCAGGGTCGAGCCAGAGGAAAGCCCTGGTGGTAAGTGCAAACAGTGTGGGTACTTGTGTGGTGTATCAGGAGTACTGTGAAAGTGATTATTGTATATTGCTCCACCCACTAGTAAGGAAAGAGTAGGGTTACAGTACCCCGGAGGGCTGTGCCCACGTTAGCTTGACCACTACCAACCCTGATCTCCGGGTGGAGGCACCCATTTCAAAACTCAGGCGCCTTAACCTGCTACTAGCCAAACAGGCAGAGGTAATAGCCCTTGGGATTGCGCCACCTAGGGGTTATATAGTATCGGCCCAAGTACAGAACCCTGGGGAACCCCCTTGTCACTCCTTACCTGGAATAAACCCCATTTACAACAACACTTTAACTCCTGTCCTCTAGCCAGTTTTCCACCAATTTTGTTATTTTTCCCCTACCCCTAGACTGCTCATCTTGCTCACCAGCCTCCTGTGAGGGATGGTGTCAAATGCCTTGCTGAAGTCTGGAATAGGCCACACCCACCACTCCTCCCCAGTCGCACTTGCTTGTCACCCACTCGAAGAATTCAATAAGGTTTGTCTGGCATGCATGACCTACCCTCTGTGAACCAGTCATCTTGCAGCCCATTTCCTACAAGATATTCCACTATTCTTTTCTTTAGGATTGCCTCCATAATTTTTCCTACTACTGATGTAAGACTGACTGGATGACAGTTGCTCAGCTCTTCCTTCCCTCCGCTCTTATGTAGAGGTACCACAACCGCCTTTCTCCAGTCCTCTGGTACCCTCCATGTGTCCAAAGATGAACAGTCTCATTAGAGGTACTACCAGCTCTTTCCGAAGCTCTCAAAGCAACCTGGGATGAAGGGCACCCGGACCCATTGACTTATCCACCCTTAACTTCTCCAATTCCTTCACAACCTTACTCTCCTTTATCGGGCTATTTTCCACCTCCTTACCCTCATTACCTCTACTCTTCAACATCGGTCCATGTTCCTCCCTTTCAACTGTAAATACTGAGCAGAAATACCTATTTAGTAAGTCTGCTTTTTCTAAGTCCCTCACTATGAGATATCCACCCTCCCCTTTTAAGTCTCATTATACCCTTCTTGTTTTTCCTTCTCTCACTGATGTATCTAAAGAACTTTTTGTCTCCCCTTCTGGCCTCTTTTGCCATCTTCTCCTCTGTAACTGCCTTCGCCCTCCTGATTTTCCTGCCCTGCCAAACTTAGTTTTTCCCTATATACCTCCCTGTCATTCGTTTCTTGTGTTCTTTTATGTGTACTGAAAGCCCCTTTTTTGTCCCCTAGGCTATTGCCCTTGACACCTCTCTAGAAAACCAAAGCAGCCTCCTTCCTCTTTTACTCTTTCCTATCTTCCTGATACACTGTCCAGAGGCCTTCACAAATTCTCCCTTAATTACCCCCACAATTCTTCCACATCACACAGCTTCATCTTATCTTCCATATTGACCCTATAAACCTCTCTCATTATTTTGAAATTAACTCTCCTGAAGTCCATTACCCTTGTGGTGGTTCTACTCACAACCTTCCCTGTACTAATTCTAAACCTAACGGATCTGTGGACACTTGCCCCCAGATTATCCCCCACTGCTACCTTGTCCACAATGTCCCCATTTATCTGCATCAAGTCCAATGTTGTGGTCTAGTGGGTTCCCTCGCCAGTTGCTGTAGGAGTGCTTCTTGCAGGGAATCCAAAAACTTACTGCTCCTAGCTGATTTAGCTGCTGGAATCTCCCAACTCACACCAGGGAGATTAAAATCATCTACAAGCAGGAGTTCCCCTTTCTTTACCATCCTTTGTACCTCCTGCAATAACTCTTTGTCCACTTCCTCCCCTTGATTTGGTGGCCTATATACCACTCCAAGGCGTAGTGCCTATCCAGTCCCCTTGATCAGTGTGACCCACAGAATCTCAGACGATCCTGGACTTACCTTCCTGATACCGCCTTTACTCCATCAATAACGTATAGAGCCACACCTGCCCCCTTTTTCCCCTATCCTGTCTTTTCTAAAAAGTGTAAACCCCAAGATAACCACTTCCCATTTATGGTTTTCCATCCACCATGTCTCTGTAATAGTTATCAGGTCCAGTCCCTTATCTACCATCATGGCCTCTAAATCTGCCTTTTTTTCTCCCATACTTCTGGTATTAGCCAGCATACCCCTCCACCAATTACTTCCATGCTCTAATTTTTTTCTTCACCATTTCCCCTGCCCTCTCCTGTGGAGGAGTGCTAACTAGGCAAGAACCTCCATCTTCTTCATCTATCCCTTCTCTAGTCTCGTACTCCCCCTCTTCTAGTTTAAATCCCTACCCAGAACCCCATCTATATAACTTTGCAATTTTTCACTCAATGCTCTAGTACTTCCCTCATTTGTATGTATTCTATCCTTTGTGTATAGATTTCCCCTACCCAAGTGTGACTACCTTGTCCCTATGGAAAATAATATATTTAGGATCTGTGCAGAGGGCTTGTAGCTCACTCACCCACCTGGCAGATGTCACTGCCACCAGGAAAACTGCTTTCCAGGTGATATACTTCAAAGCAGCAGCTGCCACATGCTCTAAAGCGGCCTCCATCAGCTGAGCAAATCACAGATTCAGGTTCCATGGTGGGACAGGATCCCTTACTGGACAGTACAGGTGATTAAGGCCTTTAAAGAACTTTCAGAAAATGGGTTGTGAGGCCACTGATCTGTCCTTGCCAGATGAAGCATATAATGACACTGCTGCAAAATGCACCTTCAGGGTTGAAGGTCTGAGGTCCAGCGACAGGTAGTCAAGATTGCGGAGAGGCCTACCTGAAATGGGCTGAGCTGCTTAGAGGAGCACCCCTGGGAAAATCTTTTCCAATTTGAGGTGTAGGGTTTCCTCATTGCAGGTTTACTGGCAACCTGAAGCATGTCCAAAACCTTCTCAGAGGGATATAGGGTAGAGTACAGAAGTCTTAAACTTCAAGCACCATGCTCTAACACACAGATCTCAGATCTGGGAATGTTGGCCTGCCCTGAGACAAGGTCAGCAGATTGTACCTCAGAGGAAGAGCGATGGGACATATGATGGAAAGGGACAGGAGAAGTGAGTACCAAGCCTGCCTGGCCCAATCTGGAGCTAATAGGGTCATTGTTGCAGACTCTCTTCTCAGCTTCAAAAGCACTCTGAGCAAGAGTAGAAATGGAGGGAAGGCATAAGGAAACTTCCCAGTCCAGTTGAGGACTACCGTGTCCTCTGGGATTGTACCCAACAATGGGGACCTGCAACAGAACAGTGGGAGCTGGTTGTTTTCCCGGGGTGCAAACAGATCTATTTAAGGTGTACCCCACCTTCAGAACACTATGGCCAGCACTTCCTTGATCAGTGTCCATTCATGGTTTCCCTGGCTGATTCTGGTCAGGAAATCTGCCAGGATGTTATCTTTCCCTGGCAAGTGTACTGCCAACAACTGAACATCCAGTGAATATGCTAGGTTCCAGATCTTCATTGCTTCTGTGCACAGTTTTGAAGAACTTGTTCCTCCCTGCTTGTTTACATAATACTGTACATGGTAGTGGTGTTGTCTGTCCTGATCTAGATGGACTGGCCCCTGATGTGGAAGGAAAAGGCTTGGATTGCCAAGAACACTGCCCTGAGCTGCAGGAGGTTTACATGCTCCCAAAACTCCTGTGGGCTCCACATGGTGATTACAGTGAGGTCCTCCGGGCCTAGGAGGGAGGCATCTGTAGTGAGTACAACTGTGGGTGATTTTTGGAGGAAGGGAACTCCCTCTTTAAGGTTGTCTTCTTCCTTCCACCACTCCACTGCTCTTAGCAGACACCTTGTGACAGGGACTAGTTTTGACAGTGGGTCCCACTTTTGGGACCCATGGCTTCCAAGGTGGTACTAGACATTCGCTCACTTGGAATCTGGTACTACTACTACAGTGGAAGAGGCCATGTGCCCAAGCAACTGAAGGAAATATCTTGCAGGAATGGGCTGACCTGTCTTGAAGGATTTTGCAAGTACTGTCACATTTGCCATCCTTTCCCATGGAAGGAATGCCTTCTCCTTGGTGGGCATCCAATTCTGCATCTATAAAATCCAGTACTTGAACTGGTTCTGTTTGGGACTTTTGAGCATTTATCAGGAAGCCCAAGTCCTCCAGGACATGCTGTGTAAAAACCTGGCCTTCTGGTGTGACTTTTCTGCTACTAACTAGTCGTCTAGTTGGGGAAAGAAAACCACCCCTTGCCTGCTCAAATGTGCCGCCACTTCCGCTAGGCACTTTTTGAACACTCTAGGTGCTAAGCATTGGCCAAAGGGGAGAGCCACAAACTGACAGTGGTGGTTCCCTACCCTGAATCTAAGCTACTTTCTGTTAGCGGCACTGACTGGAATGTGAAAGTAGGCGTCTTTCAGATCCAGTGACCGTAGCCAGTCTCCTTGTTGTAGTTATGGAATTACTGAGCCCAGTGTTACCAAACTGAACTCTTCCTGTTTGTTCAGGTATCTCAGGTCTAGAATGAAGCAATACTACCCATTTTTCTTGTGGGTCAGGAAGTATCTTGACTAAAGCCCCTTCCCCCAATGTAGGGGGGATTTTCTCAGTGTTTGCTTGAGCAGCTTTTTTTTTTTTTTTTTACCACCAGCTGGGTTTCCCTGTTGGAGTGGGGGTGAAGGTTTTCTGACTCTGCAGTATTTGACATTTTTTGACCTGCAAGGTCAGTCCTTGAATCACTATTTCCAGTACCCACATGCCTGTGATGATTCTTTCCCATGCCTGGAAAAAGTGATTCAGCCTTCCCTCCCACTAGTAATGGCTGGGCAACCCATACAGACTTGTCAGGGGTTCTGTTTCGCTTAGGCTTTGGGTGCTGGTGTTGCATCTGCATGACTAGGATCCCTTCTGCATCTTACCTCTGAAGAAACCTCTCTGAGGGGCAAAGTCATATGTAATGTAAGTGCAGGGGGTAGTAACCACTGCCCCACCTCCCTTTCCATAAGGCCTGTGGGAAGTGGAGACCTCTTCCTTCTCAGTATTGCTCTTGCAGGTAGTCTTGTACTCAACCACCTTTTTCATGTAAGATTCTGTCCTGTCGCCAAACAACGAATTTACCTCACAAGAGAAATCCATTGCTTTTGCTTGAGCATCCTGAGAAAGGTTTGTGGTTCTGAGCCAAGCAAACCTTCTTAGGGACACTGCATGTGCCATGACCCTAGATGCAGTGTCAATGGCATCTATTGCCATGTGGAACTGTTACTTGGTGGCACCCATGGGCGCTTTGCTGTATCCACCAGATCCTGTGCCAAGTCACCAGTACCTTTCTCGCTCACTGCCAAAATGGAACTCCAGAGGGCTTTTTTGTATTTAGCTGTGTAAGTCATGTATGCTTCCTGCCTTAAAGGCAGGGAAGCCAAGATATAGACTTTTTTGCCCATAGTACCCACATTCCTGGAATCCTTTTCCAGAGGTTGGGCAGAAAGTGGGACCTTGGCCTTATCACAGGCAGCCGTCTGGACCACTACATCACGATCAGGGTGGGAGTACTTTTCTCATCTATGCCAGCAGCTGAAGTGGACGCTGACAGCAATTTGAAAGTGGCCTTTTTGAGGGATTTATGGATGGGCAAAAGCAACCTTTTTGTGGCTGTTAAGCCCATCATATCCAGAAACTAGAGGTGGGCAAGCCAGGATTTTTTCACCTAGAGCCCAGCCAGAGGTGAGCCATGGATCTGGCTTGACTCTATGAGCCGAAACACGACCCGAGCCCTGGCTATTACATTTTTTTACACAGGAGTTAAATGTTTCAGACGCTACACTAACTGCTTAGGCTGATGAAAATGCTTACTTTGACCATTTATTTATCTGCATATTTGGAAACAACCATTGAGTAAGAACTCTTTTACAAAGGTTCCACGTTAAAAACAAAAAACATACAATACAGACAAGATATTTTACAATAAGTAAGATTAAAAGCATGTTGTTTCTTCAGGAACACAAGTCTTACAGTGGGATGCCAAAGTTCAAAATGTAGAAGATTCAAGCAACAACATTAAAAAACAGCAGCATGGAATTCATGTGGTACAGCCCCGAAAGTGTCTTGTCAGAGTATAGCAATGAGTTCAAAATGTAGAAGAATCAGGCAAGAATACGAGAGGACTACAGTGTAGAGTTCAAGTAGTGCAGCCCCGGCAGGGCCTTGTCAGATAATAGCACTGAGAGAGAGGAATGGACAAATCTTACAGAGAAGAGGGTAACAGGAGTGGGCAACAGAAGGGGTGAGGTGGAGATGCACTGTTGTACGGGAGGGTGGAGATTCAGAAATACCTCAGCCAAGGATATAGCAGTGTCCGGAGGGAGGGGGATTGGATGAGAGGGCAGAGACAATTATGAGAGTTGGGGGCACAGGAAGGAGGGAGAGGTAAGAGAGAGAAGGGAGGGGAAGACAGAGAGAGAGAGAGAGAGGAGGGGCGAGATAGAGAGGGAGAAAGAAGACAGAGGTAGAGAGAGAGGAAAGAGAGGTATAATGTGTGGGAGAGGGCATAAGAGGGGGAGGGAGAGAGAGGGGGGGAGCATAGCAGACAGTGAGAGAGAGAGAGTCAAAGTAGTAAATGTAATGTAATGGAAGAGGATGGGAGCTGGAGGGGTAGCACTGGGAGAGAGGGCCAGTGAGTCAGGGGGAATGGACTGGGTTGAAGGCCGTGGGAATATCCCAGAATACAGTGAGCAGGTGCACTTGAAAGGTAGATCAGTTTTGGCTCAGCTTGACCTTGGCTCTCAATTGCTTATAGAAGTTGAGCCAAGCTAGGCACTAAGCTCGAACCATGCTTGAACCTGCTCTGGCTTGCCCAGCTCTACCAGAAACTCCACCTCTTTGTATCACAAAGGTGTACTGTGAGATGCTGTCATCTGAGGGATGAGGAGGAGAACTGAACTCTTGTTTGGAAGAACCATTAGGCTTTATAGGTTCTCCTTTCTCCTCCTCCTCCTCCTCCTCATCATCAACATTGTAAAATTCAGCCTCCTCCTCTGCAGGTACTGTAACTGGTACTGGAGCCTGGGGAGGAGAAGCAGGTAAAATTATAAAGCTCCTAATAGCCTAGAAAGCCTGGAGGAACTGCAATGCCTTAGTCATATCCTCTATTGAGGGCATCTTATTTTTGTCCATTGGTGTCTCCTTTCCTTCTCAGGAGAAGGGACAGTGACATACATATTTTTCCTTTTGCCTTTTCTTAGCAGGCACCAAATCAGATGCCTGCTCAGAGGCTCTTTTAATTTTGCTGAGTTCAGGTTTCCCTGTTTAGCCACCTTGCCCTATTCTTTTGTGTTTTAGGGCAAAACCTAATACAGAGTTCACAACTGACAAAATGTGATCTGGACCCAGGCACCTCAAACACAACTCGTGGCAGTCTGCCTTAGCCAGGAGTTGGAAACAGATTTTACAATTATTGAAGCCTATAGGTCCTGTCCTCTTTTTGGATCTGTCAGTCATACCAAACACTGACAATTGTACAGGGATCAGCTGGTTCCCAACACACCAAAATAATAAAAGTACAGTTTGGTTCCTACTGTAAAAAATAAGATTAAACAGAAAAAATATATCCAAATAGTGTCTCAGTTCTACTTAAAAAAGGGAACCGGGACCAAGAAAGCCAAGAACCGGGACCAAGAAAATCAAGAACCATTAAGCAGTTTCTCAAATTATTTTCTTTTTTTTTTTCAGTAAAATAAAGTGGTTCCCAGAAAGCAGGAACCGCACCACAGCAGGCCATTCTCTGGTTCCTGGGAACTCATGTGGATTAGGAGAAAAAAGAAAATGGCACAGTCGACAAAATACCAAAAAAAATAACTACAAACAATCTAAGTAAAATTAGAAAATAATAAACTGTAAACGGCTCTGAAGTAGAAGAGATGACTTCAGGGCAACTGCTTCCTTCAGGCAGAGAAATAAATCTGCCATTAGAGGACAAAGGTGAGCAGAGTTTTGAATTTCATTCTAAGATTCCATTAATTAGCATACAATTCTAGGCTCTGGGGCAGCTCAGCATAGTGAGGGATTCCTGGGTCTTAAAGAGCTACTGACGGCTCAAAGAAAACTTTAAAAAACATAATAATTGGGTACAATTCTGCTTGCATTGCATTTACATTTTACATATTTCTCCTCCCCATAATTTATTACTAAGGAAATGTGTATGAATATATGGTCGTTGTCCCTTAAGAGTTTATTTTGAGTTCATCTGCCTCTATAGCTTACTCCCTACTTCAAGTCATAATCATCTGTTTTGACATCACAGTCTGTTGCCATGGAAGTAACAGTGAAGTCACAAGGAGTGCTCTATTACTTCTGGTAGGGAGAAAGCAGTAGGAATAGATGAACTTTTCAGGAGCAGAAAACTTTTTTTCATACAAATGACCTCAGTAATAAATAATGGAGAGAAGAAATACAGAACTAATGGAAATACAAGCTAGACTGTGTCTAAATATTATGTTTTGTTAAAATTCACCTGAAAATGCCACCAGCTCTTTAAAAATACTGTGTTTAAAAGTGCTAATGTAGCTTCTAAAGTGTGATGGTAAATGGTGTCCCCAAAGTCTAAAATTGGGAAAATTACTTTAGCCGCTAAATGTTTTCTTACTTCTACAGTTAAATATTTCCTGGCACGTTTTAGACAGCCTAAACATGCACATTCTTTAGATAAAAAGGTTTTTCAATATGGGTTTTAAGAGAGGGATCAAAAAAGAGCCCCAAATGCTTAAATTCAGAAACTCTTTCCAGCTGCTGATTTTTCGAGTAAAAAGTAACTGAACATTCTAGATGAGCCAAATTGTGTTGTGAACCTAATAAAACTGTTTGAGGATTATTTTACCATTTTAGACTAAAATATTTTCTGAAAACCAGTTCACCAAATTGTCAAAATTCTGTTGTAACACTTTACACAAGGACAGTCAGCAAAAGGAAGAACGGTATCATCAATGTAAAGATGGACTTAACAGTTCTGAATAAAAGAGGGCAAAGGATTTACAAATAAATTAAACAGAATGGAACCAAGAATGGACCCTTGTGGTACCCCAGTAGTAACAGGAAGAGAAGAAGAAAGACACCCATCCCTGAAGACTGATTAAGACCTAACCTGTAAAACAAAGAGAAATAAATTGAGAATGTTAAAGGGAAAAACTTGTGATCACAGCTCATGAACCCTGCTGAGGTGCTCTTGCCATGACGCCTTTTCAATGTGGTAGTGGGAATGCACTTACAGTGATGTCCCCGTTAGGTAAGTCCTTCCGACCACTACGAACCCACCTCGACTCCCGTTACTGGCCGCTATGTCCCTTTCTTGCCCTTTGTTCACCGGATGAGACTTCTGTCCATGAACACATGCGCGCCAAATCGTGCGTGTTCCTTAGTGTATGTGCACATGCTCACGGCTTGTCACGGTGCCGGACATACATGGTGCTGTATACAGGAGATACTAGAATCAAGCTATGTATTTGCTACTGCCACAGAAAGGAACTAAGCAAGATGTACACATTTACCCATCTGTTCTAAGTGCACACTGTAAAACATTTTACCAGCTCAAGAACGCTAGCTGTTGCCAACACTTTATTTAGCCACAAATCCCTGCCATACCCCCGACCACTAGCTTCTCCATCACAGGACAGCTGTCATCTGCTGAATCTGCCCACCCCCCTAAGGACTTACCCCGAATTTTTTCTTTTTGCAATGTAAACACCTTTTTATCACTGTTCTAACTTACTTTAGTTGATGTTTGCAAAGTCCGGGGCTCCACAGCATGTCTGATGTTGCACGGTTCAATTTCAAGTGAAATTGCGTCTCCGCAGCATGTGCTTCAATACAAGTGTATTGACGCGAGCAGTGTGGAGACGCAGCTTCACTTGAAATTGAACCGCACCGCATCTGACATGTAATGGAACCCCAAACTTTGCAATCATAAAATAAAGTAAGTTAGAATACTGATAAGAAGGTGTTTACATTGCAGAGAGCCAAATCTAGGGGTAAAGCTTTTGGGGGTAGCTGGATTCGGATGATGACAGCATTTCTTCTTTGGCATAGTGGAAGGCTTTACACCCCACAAAGCTTCACAGATCATAGTAGCCACATGTTTGGTAGTACCAGCACCTCCGGTTTGATTTTTAATACATAACAGATACATCTAGTTGTCCAAGTTGAGATAAGTATCGGAGGCACATGTTTCACTACAATATATACAGTATATAGTCCTGATCCCTTTTATATTTCCTGATCTCCTGCTGCCACTCGACAACATTTCTGCTGTTTTAAATCTTTTTTTATCAGAGCCTTCATCAGTTTGTCAGTGCACACTCCAGCAAGCCATGCTTAAACAAGTAGGGCATGCCACAAAAGAAAGCAAGGCTTTTAAACAAGTTGGGTACTCAATGTTATTGCTTGAGCTTCTTGGTCAAGAGTGAGTGAATTTTTTTTGTATAACTAAATCGGGGAGGAACCACACATTCTATTTATTGTTACAGGAGCAGGTTGCAATTGAAAGACCAATTTGGGGTCAATGAAGACAGATCACCCAATTACTTCAGTAAAAAGATTTTAGTAAAAAAAAAAAAAAAAGTTCTGCGAAAAGCTGAAATGAAAATATATATATTTTTAATTACTAACATGATGAAAGAAGAGAGATTACACTCCCCATCCCTTTTCCAATCTTCTTATCCATTCTGTCTGGGTCAGGTCAAGAATCCAGTGTTGGTGTTCCCCCTCCATTGCCCTATACCACCCCCTCAACAACCCCCTCCCCATAAGCCTCAGCTGAGCTGATCTAGAGTTGAGAAGTGATGAACCAAACAAAAAAATTACTCACCTTAGTAATGTTGTTTCTTCTAATGGAGTCTTGCTATATTATGACAATTGCAGTTTGTCCCACCATTAGAACTGCTCCGGAGGTGAGTTAACTTCCATGCCAGGCATGGAACTTGGAGCGCGAGCTCGATTAGAAAAGCTCTGTCTGGATCATTTCAAACTGAAACTGTCAGATCTTTACGAGCAAAACTCACTAAGGTTCTGTGTGGAAGCTGTAACCTACACTAGCCAACTGGCTACTTAAATATTAACACATTTTCCTGGTCCCAACACCAAGACTCAAGTCAGGGGACCAGAAAATAAGATAAGATAAGATAAAATAAAACACAACACCCAAACACCCCAAAAAGAAGAGGTGTAAAACATAAAATGGGCATCAACAAGTGCCAACACTGGACTGCCCACCCCATACCCAAAGTAGAAGTTCTGAGAGGGGCAGGCTGGGGGGGGAGGTCATAATATAGCAAGACTCCATTAGAAGAAACAACATTACTAAGGTGAGTAATTTTTTCTTCAAACAACATGAAGTCTTGCTATATTATGACAATTGCAGACTAAACAGCAGTACCTCCATGGAGGAGGGACAGAACCTACTTAGGGAATAGGCTCTGAAGCACGGCTGTGCCAAACTGAGCATCCCTCCTGGCCTGGATATCCAGGGAGTAATGCTTGGTGAAAATGTGTACTGTTTTCCAAGTAGCTGCTTGACATATCTCTAAGATAGGCATGTCTCTGGCAGCAGCTAGAGACGCAGCTGTACC
The DNA here is from genome assembly GCA_016271365.2 of Neoceratodus forsteri. NCBI lineage: Eukaryota > Metazoa > Chordata > Ceratodontiformes > Ceratodontidae > Neoceratodus > Neoceratodus forsteri. The sequence continues at coordinate 319,993,170 of CM057459.1, forward strand.
TCTGGTAGAGTGAGCCCTCAGGCCTGAAGGGGGAACCTTACCCAGTTTTTGATAGCAAAATTGGATACAAGAGACACTCCACCTGGCAATGGATCTCTTAGTGGCAGGTTTCCCTTTCCCAACCTCACCATAAGTGAGAAATAGTTGGAGGGAGTCAAACCTGTGACCCTCGGTACGCTCTATGTAGTAACTTAGGGCCCTCTTAACATCTAAGCTGTGCAACCTCCTCTCACCAGAGGAGGAATGGTCAGTGAAGAACACTGGAAGAGAAATGGATTGATTAAGGTGGAAATCTGAAACCACCTTAGGCAAAAACTTCCTGTTAGTCCTGAGGACTACCTTATCCCTGTGAAAGGAAATAAAGTCAGTCTCCACTGACAAAGCTTGTAACTCACTTATGCGCCTGGCAGAAGTGATGGCTACTAGAAACACAGTTTTCCAAGTCAAGTACTTAAGCTCTGCCGAAGACAGAGGTTCAAAGGGGGGTTGCATCAGCTGAGCAATGCAAACATTAAGATCCCAGGCATGGGTAGGGTCACTGAATGGTGGATTAGTATGAAGCAATCCCTTGAAAAACTTGGAAAATACAGGGTGAGCGGAAAGAGAAGAGGGCTTCCCTGCTGAAATAAAAGCAGAGACAGCTGCCAAATGCACTTTCAGGGTAGCTGGTCTCAGTCCCAAAGAATTAAGATGGACCATATAGTCCAAAACAGTGGGCAAATCAGCAGATTCCGGGGAAATATGCTTCACAGAACAGCATATGGAAAACCTTTTCCATTTAGAATTATAAGTAGCCCTAGTGGAAGGCTTCCTAGAAGCTTTCAAGATTTCGAGAACACCTTGAGAAAGGTGTAGGTCAGCAAACTCTAACTCCTCAAGAGCCAGGCCTTGAGGTTGAGGGATTTGAGATTCGGATACCAAACTCTCCCCTGGGCACAAGTTAACAGGTTGTGGTTCCTGGGGAGACACAGGGGAAGATGGACTGCTAAGGACAGAAGGAGTGGGTACCAGCGCTGCCTGGCCCAGTCTGGAGCAATCAGAATCATCTTGCAGGGCTGAGATCTGATTTTGACTAGCACCTTGAACAGGAGACGGAAGAGGGAAAGGCATAGAGAAACTTCCCTTCCCAATCGAGAAAGGCATCCAGGGGGACTGAGCCCAACACTGGGGGCCTGCAACAAAACAGTGGAAGTTGATGATTGTCTGGGGCTGCAAAAAGATCTATCTGAGGGTGCCCCATCTGGCAAAAACTATCCCCAGTACTCGGGGATCCAGTGACCATTCGTGATGGCCCTGGGAAATCCTGCTGAGAGCATCTGCCAGGACATTGTCCTTGCCTGGGAGGTGAACTGCTATGAGGGAAGTGTTCAGGGAATAAGCCAGAGACCACAACTTCATTGCCTCGGTGCACAAGGCCGAAGACCGAGTGCCCCTTGTTTGTTGATGTACCACATTGTAGTGGTGTTGTCTGTTCTGACCTGTACCACTTTGTTCTGAACAGATGCAAAAAACCTGAAGTGCTAGAAAAACAGCTCTGAGTTCCAACAGATTGATGTGGAGCAGAGATTCCTGAGGGGACCACAATCCCTGGGTGGAGAGGTCACCCATGTGAGCTCCCCATCCCAAAGGGACGCATCTGTAGTAAGGGTCAAGGAGTGAGATAGAGGGATGAAGGGAACCCCTTGTCTCAGATTGCTCTGATCCTGCCACCACTGAAGGGCCTGGATCAGGGTTCGAGTCACTGGGATCAACTTGGATAGGGGATCTTTTCTTTGAGACCAAAAGGCTCTCAAATGGAACTGAATGTCCCTCATCTGAAATCTTGCTCCTTGCACTACAGCTGTGGAAGCAGCCATGTGTTCTAGGAGCTGCAGAAAATACCTTGCTGGTCGAGAGACCTGCAGAGTGAAGGAGGAGGCCAGGGCCACCAGGGTCCTTACCCTTTCTAGGGAAAGGAAGGCTCTAGCCTGCTTTGTGTCCAGTTCTGCACCTATAAAGATGAGTACCTGGACAGGTTCCAGAACTGACTTTGGAAGATTGAGAAGAAAGCCCAGAGAGGTAAGCAGCTGCTGGGTAACTTGCAGGTGTGATCTGACCTGGTCTGGAGACTGACCCACAATGAGCCAGTCGTCTAGGTAGGGAAAGATGGCAATCTTTGCCTTCTTAGCAGACAACTGCTACTGCCAGGCATTTTGTGAATACCCTTGGGGCAGAGGTAAGGCCGAAGGGCATTGCTCTGAACTGGTAATGGCCTGAGGGCAGTTCGAATCTGAGATACTTTCAGTGGGAGCTTCTGATAAGAACATGGAAGTAGGCATCCTTGAGGTCCAGGGAAGCTAGCCAGTCCCCTGGCCTTAGGGAGGGTAAAATCATTCCCAGAGTCACCAATTTGAATTTTGGTTTTGAAAGGTGCTTGTTCAGATATCTTAGGTCTAGGATGGGCCGTCATTCTCCTGTCTTTTTTGGGGTAAGGAAGAACCTGGAGTACAGACCCTTGCCCTGGTGTAGGGGAGAAACCCTTTCTACAGCTCTGAGAGCCAGGAGGGTTGAGACTTCTGTTTCCAAAGCAAAAGTCTGTAGAGGATTTGCAGGTGGAAAAGATCTGATTCTCATCTTTGGAAATTTTTTGAAGCCGAGAACCAGACCCTGGCTTACTACTTCCAGGACCCACTTGTCTGATGTTAAAGACTCCCAGTCCTGGACGAAGTAAGCCAGCCTGCCCCCTACAGGTAATGGAGAACCGACCCTGGGCATCCCATCAGGGTGCCTGTTTGGCAGGGGCTTTAGGCTGAGGGGAAGGAGCAGGCCTGCCTGCACCCCGTCTGCCTCTCCCTCTGAAGAACCCCCTCTGAGTATAAGCCGAAGAGGAGGCCTGGGTTTGGTAAAAAGGCCTGTGAAAAGGCCTGCCTCTACCCCTGGGGGGCTGCCTCTGAGGAGTGACTTGCCGTTCCTTGGCTTGTGCACTCCTATAAGTGGTTCTATATTCATCCATTTTCTTCATATAATTCTCTGTCTGCTCCCCAAACAGAGAATTTCCCACCATAGGAAAATCCATAGTCTTAGCCTGGGTATCCTGTGACAAACTAGTACACCTGAGCCAAGCCAATCTACGAAAAGCCACAGATGTAGCCATGACTCTAGAGGATACATCATTAGAATCCACTGCAGCATGGAATTGCACCTTAGATGCCTCAATACCATCAGCAGCCACCTGCTCCAGCTCCTTGGCAAGCTGGCCAGGGGCCTTTTTGGCTAAAGCCATGACAGTATCCCATCTAGATTTCTGGTATCTTGTCACATAAGCCATATAATTTGCTTGTCTGAGTCCCAAGGACGCTGCCATGTACTGTTTTTTAGCCATGGCATCAATCTTCCTGGAGTCCTTGTCAGGAGGATGTGAAGCCAGGGAATATTAGCCTTATCACAGGCTGCAGCCTGAACTACTAACATGGCTGCATTGCTGTGAAAGAAATTCTGTATCAGGACCTGACAAATGTGTACCTCCTGTCCATCTTTTGTCCACAGGAGGCACAGAATTAGGAGCTTTTAAAATTTTTATTGTTTGTTTCCCAAATGATTTATGTAAAGGAATAGACAATCTCCTGGACTCTGGGATATCCATCATCTCCACAAAGTCAGGTTCCTCTTGCTCATCCACAGCTTCCTCCAATGGAAGCTGGAGGGTTTCAGCAACTTTTTTATAAAACAGAAAATGAGAAGGGGACTCAGAAAGCCTAGGGGGAGATTCTCCTAAAGGTCTGTCTGGGGAGATGTCCGGTTCAATGGGCACATCCAGACTTTCAAAGTCACATTCACACTGTTCATAATCATCCTCCCCCTCCTCTGGTTCATAAAACTCCTCTATATCATATTCTTGAACCGGTGGAACCAGCCGGACCGACCTTTTACCAGATAGTGGCGGTTCGGACGGAACCGGAGAAAGTGACTGGACAATATGGATTGCTTTGGCGATCTCTGCAGCAGTTGGAGAAGGAATTTTTGACTCCACACCTGCTGATTTTCTAGTTCTCTTTGCTGGAACTGGCTCCTCTGAGTCAGCTTTACGTTTGCCCGAGGAAGTCTCGCCCTGGTCAGAGGGCACTCCCTCCGGTTCGGTTGGCACCGAACCGGGCTGGCCATCCGGTCAGCGGACTTTTTGGCTCTCGCGCCCCTGAGCCTACCAACTCTCTTATCTAGGTAGCTGCAGGAAATTCTTGCAAATCTGGCAGTCTGCATTAGGGTGGTCAAACCCCAGACAATAAACACCGCGTGGTGTAATGGGTCAGCCTTAGCAAAGCTTCCCCACAGACACTACAGTGCTGAAACCCAGTGGGCCCGGTTTTTCTTTTGGGTTTCTCAGACATAATGCCAGCCTAACCAAAAACTTGCCCTTTTTCCGGCAGTGCCAGGCAAGACACCCTTATCGGTTCCCAACCGTGTCACGGGTCGTGGAAAAAAACGTAATGAAATCCGGTTTTTTTAGAACCAATAAGAACCGGGAACTGCACTCTAAAAAGCTTTTAAATGCTTCAGAATAAAGTTTTAAAACAACCTGATTGGTTCGAACTGAACCGATAACATTTACAAGTTCCACACAGAAATAAACCTGTCTATTACTTACAATACCACAGACAGAGCTTGAACCGATCAGTTTGCAGTTAAAATAATAATAATCGCGGTTGAATTTAACCAAGAAAAACTCTTTTAAACCGAGAAATGAACCGAGCAGTAGGAGGAATCTCCGGAGCGACTGTTCAGTGAGGCGGAGAAAAGAATCTGACAGTTTCAGTTTGAAATGATCCAGACAGAGCTTTTCTAACCGAGCTCTCGCTCCAAGTTCCATGCCTGGCATGGAAGTTAACTCTTTCACCTCCGGAGCAGTTCTAATGGTGGGACAAACTGCAATTGTCATAATATAGCAAGACTTCATGTTGTTTGAAAGATTTGTTTCAGAAAATAAAAGATCTTTGTTTGGTCACTCCCCCCATGTCTCGGAGCTGTACTCCACCATTTCTCAATAAGCTGCCCTCTCCCTGTACGTCCCTGATCTGTACTCTCGCTGGCTTGCTGTACGCTCATAATTGTAAGCTTTTTTTTTTATTTATCCAGCTGTAGCGCAGTCAGGGAAGTGTGATATCCACTGCTCACCCAAACACTAAGGAGTTTTGCAGAAAAACAAACTGTTGCTCAGTGAATGTTTTTACACTCCATTTCAGTCTCCTTGCTTTGTTTAAAATGCCAGCTCAGTGCTCTGGCAGTAGCTTTGCAGGTAGCTGATATTAGAAAATGTGTCTTCCTGAGAGCGCAGTCACAGAAGCAAGCAGTCTCCTGCACATGCACAGATCACTGGCTGTTAAGAGAGCGCATCAGCTGTTCACCGCGCCCGCTCTCAGTGTTAACATTTTCGATGCGGCTCTTCCTCCGAATGCCACGCTGCATGGCGCACACCACCGGGTAAGGACTCAGGTAAATTAAGGGACAGTACAACGATGTGCTGTCACGGGCAAAAACAGAACAGGAACACAGGAGACCAGAATGGCACAGGTAGGATATCAATGGGACACACAGAACACTAGTGTTCCCCGTTAGGTGAAAAACCATAAAAAGAAAGATGAGAAAGTAGTAAAGGATGATTAATCAAATCCAAGGCTTTAGAAAGATCAACAAATACAGAATCCAAAAAAATCAGAGCCAAAGCACCTGAAACAAGATCAGGGAACTCCACAACAGCAGTTTGTGATAAAAAGTTAGGGTGGAAGCCTTACTGATAGACAGATAAACAGAAAGTACTGTATTTGATACTGTTCTAAATAGTCAGTCATTTATGTAAGAATAATTTTGTTTCCCAAAAATGTAGAAATAACAGTTAAAAGGGAGACATGGTAGTAATTATGTGCCACTAATTTAAACCCACCTTTGTGCAATGGAATAACTTTGGATTGTTTTCAAGCAGCAGGGAAAGACTGAGAGGTCATTGATAAATTAAAAGTAAAGGGGAGGGGGAGGTCCCCACATTGATGCTCAATTTTAACAAAAAAAAAACATCCAAAGATTCTAGTTTCAGCTAAAAGTACTCAGGAGCTTGGCAACTTCGCCACATTCAATCTTACTGAAATAAAAACTGGGTCTCTCAAAAGAACATGCATCAAAATACATTGGTAACGAATATGGAGGATCCAGGCCAGCTTCAGATAAAGTCAGGGGAGCTTCAGTAAAGAAGGAATTTTGCAAATTACTAATACCCTGCTTTGTATGTGAAGTAGTACCCTCATATGATAAACTAGAAACAGAGGTCCACTAGATGCCAGTGTTTTTTTTTTTTTTTTTTTTATCGTTCCTTGAGTCAACCAAATTTGTGTTACAGTAAGATGCCTTAGATTTACGAATAAGTGTGACACAGAAATTGCGAGATTTACAGAATACATCCCAAGGTACTCTGAGGGCTCCCAACGACAGGGCTACCAAGTCGCTGCTTGTATAGGACCTAGTGTCAAATGCCTCAACCATCTCCACAAGGAATTGCTGGTACAGAGAGTACTCAGCAGCCACAAGTTAGTAGTTGATTTGTTGTTCTCTGAGGAGGACACGGATGGAAATGAGGCAATGACTCCAGAAGTTGTTGGTGCCAACAAGAAGGGCCTGTAATGGGCCCTGTCAGAATCCCTGTAGAAAGTATCCAAGAGACCAATGAACACTCTTTGTCATTCTCACACAAGTGGTCCCTCAGGGTCTATGAACACAGGCAATAGTTCTAGGAAGCAGTGAAGTCCTAGAGGGAGACAAGATGCAGGATATCAAGAGCTACTACCTGGGCTGCAGAACTGCATAGAGGACCTCTCCCAAGGAGAGGGACTAGCAGCGTCACCTGAATGGGGTTCTCCTACATCAGAGGAGTGACCCAGTTGGTGCTCATAGGGGGATTCCCACCAGGTGAGGAAAGTGGAGGCATCCAGTCCTCGTAGGGCGGCCCTGGTCCTCACCTGTGGCAGTGTCAACCAGCGGCTCTGGGAAGAACTCTGCCAATGGGCCACCATCAATTTCCGGCAGCAGGCTCAGGGTCAATGACAACTTCAGAGACAGAGTCACTCACATCGCAGCAAACAGTGCTGAGATTGAGGGATGAACCAGGGATTACATTGTCACCAGCATCGCACCCAGTGGAGGGCCCAGGACCGATAACTTGACCGTTGCTGCATCTGCTGCAAATTTTAAAGTCGAAAGTCTACAGTTCAAACCGACAAGATCAGGTATAAATATGTTAACTAGAGCTACTGAGCTAGCAAGCTAGAGACAATGGGGTAAAGAAGGACTCTGAAGCAAGCTAGCAGGGTCACATATGGTATCCAGCTACTGCCGTACAGACTGTGCGATATGAAATTTGCATCAGTACCTGACTATGTACTGCTCAGAAGAGACCAAGGTGCAAAAAGGGGGGGTGGAGTGGCCCTGTATGTCAATGAAAATATCAAAGCTACAGAAATTCAGAATACACATAAGGAGCCAGAAGAACTGTGGGTCACCCTGGAAATAGGACAGTCATAAGAAATGGGGTTGTGTACAGCCCCCAGACCAGGGGGAGTACACAGACACATTACTGTTAGAAGATATACACACCATGACAGCTAAAGGGGAGGTTCTGATAATGGGAGACTTCAACATGCCAGATACAGATTGGTCAATACCAGCAGGAACATCTGCCAGAACTAGACATATGGTGGATTCCCTGCAGGGGGAGGGCCTCAAACAACAGGTACAACAACCCACAAGAGACGGGACTATCCTAGACCTAGTACTGACTAACAGGGAAGGGATCATAGATCTCCAGGTACGTCACCTGGGAGCCAGTGACCATCACATGGTATGGTTCAATTTGGTCACTACATCTAAATCATCCCATTCCAGGGCAAAAGTATGGGACTTCAGAGGAGCTGACTTTGATAAGATGGCCAACAGAGTTAAGCTAGCCCTGGCAAAAAGAAACACAGGTGAGGAGGTACAGGCAAAGTGGGCAAGCATTAAGGAAGCAATACTTGAAGCAACATCCCACTGTGTTAGATAGAAAAGGAAGTGCAAAAGAAGAAGGAAACCACTTTGGTTCTCAAATACAGTAGCAGAAAAGGTCAGAGCCAAAAGGCTGGCCTTCAGGAAATATAAGGGAACACAGCGGGATGAAGATAGGGAGGCATACCAAACTGCCCTAAGGGAAGCAGGGAAGGCAATAAGGCAGGCAAAGTCCCAAACTGAGGAAACACTACCACGAACAGTAAAAGAAGGTGACAAGACTTTCTATAGATATATTAGTGAAAGGAGAAAGTCCAGAGTGGGTATTGCTAAGCTCAATGGGGAAAAGGGGCATGTGAGGAGGAGGACCTGTAAAGCATCTATCCTAAATAGATACTTTTGCTCAGTATTTACTGAAGAGAAGGTAGGGCAGGGCCCACAGCTCAGCACCATCGACACGGGGGAGGCGAGCACTACTCCCATCACAAAAGAAAGGGTCCTACAAGAGCTCGCTAAGCTCAGGGTGGATAAGGCAATGGGACCTGATGGCATACATACCAGGGTACTTAAGGAGCTAAGGGTGGAACTAGCAGAGCCATTAGCAGAACTGTTTAGTGAGTCTCTGAGCACAGAAGAGGTCCCAGAAGACTGGAGAAGGGCTCATGCGATCCCGCTCCACAAGAGTGGTAGCAGGGAGGAGGCAGGGAACTACAGACCAGTCAGTCTTACCTCAGTAGTGGGCAAGATTATGGAGGCACTCCTTAAGGGAAGGATAGTGCAACACCTGGAATCCATAGGGGCACAGGATCCAAGACAGCATGGGTTTACAAAAGGAAGGTCCTGTCAAACTAATCTCATAGATTTCTTTGACTGGGTAACCAGAGTGGTGGACCAAGGGGGAGCAGTTGATGTCGCCTACCTTGACTTCAGCAAAGCTTTCGACACTGTTCCACACAGAAGATTGATAAATAAGCTGGGTAGGCTAGGATGGGTCGAAGTTGGTCAACTGGGTGGCAAACTGGTTGGCGGTCAGAAAACAGAAGTGGTGGTAAAATGGTATATAGTCAGAAGAGATGTAAGTCACAAGTGGGGTACCTCAGTGATCAGTCCTGGGGCCAGTCCTCTTCAATATCTTCATTAGTGACCTTGCAGATGGACTAGAGGACAAGGCTTGTCTGTTTGCAGATGACACCAAGATCTGCAACAGAGTAGATGATCCAGATGGGGTGGGCAGAATGAGAAGAGATCTGGATAAACTAGCAAACTGGACAGAAGAGTGGCAACTGGGATTTAATGCAAAGAAGTGCAAGATCATACACATAGGGAAGAGAAACCCTGAAGCCACCTATAGGCTGGGAGGGGAGTTGCTGGCAGTCACAAAGGAAGAAAGAGACTTGGGCATCATCATCACCGATGACCTGAAATCATCCAAGCAGACCTCTAAAGCAGTAGGTAAGGCTAGGGGGATGTTAGGGGTATCACAAGTCGTAAGAGGGAGGTAATCCCTCTTTACAAGACACTAGTTAGGCCCCTTCTGGAGTACTGCATGCAGTACAGGAAGCCACACCTTCACAAGGACATGAACCAAACTGAGGCAGTCCAGAGAAGGGCAACCAAAATGGTGCAGGGACTGCATTAGAAGACATATGAGGACAGAATGGAGCTCAATATGTATACTCTTGAGCAAAGGAGGGAGAGAGGTGATATGATTGAGACATTCAAACACCTTAAGGGCATTAACAAGGTGAAACAGTCTAACATGTTTAAATATAAGAAAAATAGCAGGACAAGAGGACACAGCATGAGATTAGAGGGAGGCAGATTAAGGGGGAATGTGAGGAAATACAGGTTACTCACCTGTAACAGGAGTTCTAGGAATGGTATATGTTGTTCATCCACACTGTCTGGCAGGTTCCTTGCCGCTTTAAATCTTGCCGGAAGGTCTTCAAGCTGGCTCCTCCCACCCACCCGGGTGGTAAAACTCTCGGCTCCGCCCCATGACGCCAGATCTGGCCCACTGGAAGCCAGGTTGTGTGTCGAAGCCGGGGAGGTCGGGTGGGTCGTGTGGATGAACAACATATACCATTCCTAGAACTCCTGTTACAGGTGAGTAACCTGTATTTCTAGGGACATGGATATGTTGTTCATCACACTGTCTAACGAACTCCTAGCATTGTCGGGAGGAGGAAGCAAGGCGCACACCCACTAAGGGAATAATGACTGGAGAACGAGGCCCCAAACCAGCATCCTGGCATGACTCAAGGTCGATGTGGTAATGGGTGATGAAGGTGTGTGCTGACTTCCAGGTAGCAACCCTGCAGATTTCCTGGATAGGGACATCCCTGGAAGCAGCCACCGATGCAGCGGTATGGTGGTAGAATGAGCTCTTATCCCTCTGGGAGGCTCCATGCCCCGCCAACCTATGCCCTGAATCTATGCAGAAGGTGACCCACCTGCCTATAGTCCCACTTGGCTGCAGGTCTGCCAGGTGCGGCTTCAGCGTGAGGTGATAAACAGCTGGTGAACCTCTCCCGAACTTCAGCCGTCTGCTTCTTATAATAGCGGCGCTCTTCTAGGGTCAAAGTATGGAGCCTATATTGACCTCGAGTGTGACTGGGGTAGAACACTGGCAGAGTCAACACCGGGTTAGGTGAAACTCCGACACCACCTTGGGAAGGAAATCGGGTGGGGAGAACGACTCTTGTCCCTGTGGAAGACCAGATAAGGAGACTCAATGGAAGCGCCTGGAGCTCTCCCATCCTTCTGGCTGGCGTGATAGCCACCAAGAAAGCGGTCTTCCACGACAGGTGAGAGATGTCACACCTGTGCATCAGTTTAATGGCCTGCCCATGAGCTTAGCCAATACCAGCAGTAGATCCAGCGGAGGTGGAGGTTCTCACTGCGGAGGGATATGTGATCAAGAGCCTCGGCGCCAGACCACTTTCTCCTGCGCCACCGACTGCTTCCCGGTCCGCGCCCGGTAAGCAGAGATGGCTGCCAGGTGCACCTTAAGGATCGTCAACCGAAGCCCTTGCTGAGAAAGGGACCACAGGTAGTCCAGAATGCTTGCCAAGGAACAGGAGGAAGGGTCCAGGCCTTTGCCCTGACATCAAATGGAGAATCTCTTCCATCTGAAGGTGTAGCATTTTCTGGTCGACTCCTTACGGGACGCCTCAACGACATTCAGGACCTCGTCGGAAAGACCCAAGGCCTGGACCTCTAGCCACTCAGGAACCAGGCCGTCAGGTGCAGGGATTGAAAGTCCAGATGGAATACCTTCCCCTGATTGACTAAGATCAGGTTCCGGAGGGCTGGAAGCCACCTCGGGAGCCTGGAGTTGAGATTGAGGAGATCTGGATACCAGAACTGGCGGGGCCAGTCTGGGGCTACCAGAATCACCTGCGCCTTGTCCCTCCTCGCCTTGAGAAGCACCTTGTGGATCAAGGGAAATGGAGGAAAGGTGTAGAAGATGCCCGGGGTCCACGGCCTCGAGAAGTCATCCCCCTGCAGCGAGCCCTGCTGAGGGGGGCGGGCATGAAACAGTCTCAGCTTAGCATTCTCCCAGGAGGCAAACAGGTCTGCCTGAGGCGTGCCCCAGTGGGAGAACAGATCTTGTACTACCTCCCGCAGGAGAGATCACTGTTGGGACGCAGCCAGGGCTAGAAATAATTTTTTTGAGATGCCTGTCTGAGGGACAGGTGGAATGTAAATGTTGCCTGTCCGGACAAAGTTTTTACCTGTCCACATTGTTGTGAGGTGAATTTTAAACTTAAAACATAAAATGAACTGTAAAGTGGACATAGAGAAAACTGTTGCTTTTGGGGGGTTATTTTTCAAGGTAAAACACTGATTGAGTCTAGTCTATTTCTGAATCAGAACTTAAATCTAGTCTGCAGCCATATGGTCTCACATGAGGTCTTCACTTTTGTTTTCCAGATTTGAACCACAGTGTTATGGCATCCTGCAGGTCAAATGTAGCAACGCTAGCATCTAACAGCTTGACACGCATTAGTTCAGATGTAGTCATAGGAGACAGACAGGACCGCCAGTCAGACTTCACTCTGCCCATCAAGCTGAATCCTCTCTCAACTACTGCAGTTTGGGTTGGGATCAGTAGAGCTATTGTGACTAAGACCAGAATATCAGGGAATCGCTGTTCATGAGCATCATTATGGAGAATTTTTTGCCAGAAATCCAAATAGTGAAATTTCAGAGACAGCTCATTCAGTGATTTTTTCATAAGTGGTTTAAGCTCTAACCATTGCACTTCAATCAAGTTTACATTATGATTGTGTTTCTTCAGTAGGTCACTGTAGTGCTCTGTGAGGGTTCTGACTTCCTCATTGCCATAAAGGGCTAGTTGGTCACTATCTGGTAACTGTAATGGGTTAAATATACTGAATGACCGTAGGACTTTGTCTGTTTTAAAATTGGAAAATCGTGAGTTAATACTTTCAATTGTTGATGAAAGAAGGCTTGTAACATCACGCAACACTGCCTGTTTGGTTCTATCTATAGAATATCCCCTTTCTAAGTTAAGGAAGATATCAGATCCACGGAACCCGAACCTGAGTGGCGGCTGAGCCTGTCAGTCGGACTTGTGCTAGTGTCACTGTCAGCTGTGTCAGAGTCAGGGGCAACAGCAATTCGTTACAGACTTTGTCAAGTTTATCCTGCACAGGGTAGTTCTCTAGCCAGGACTGTGCTTTCAACCTTACTGACTATTGTTTCTACTGTTGAGCTGTCTCTCTGTAGAGTTAGACTGAAGGCCATCATGACAGAAAGGTATTCAGCCAGAAACTGAGAAAAGAGGACAAATCTCACAGTACTTATTGTTTTGAACCACCCACTGGCCTGATCTTTTGTTTGCCCTGGTGTGGAAGCAATGTGCTGTAAATGTACAACTAAGGCCTTGTAGCTGGACAGAATAACAGACAGAGCCCTTTCTCTGTGTGCAACCCACGGGTCCCTGACCGTTAACTGGTTTGTGAATGGTGTAGCTCATATTACTGGCTAACTCTTTTGAGACCGGCCCATTTTGGGAGCTTAGCCGTATATTTTATAGATACCCATTAAGACTTCATCTGTTGTTTCATGTATGGAATAGATGCTGCTGATTGCTTTATAACAAGCTCAACTATAGCACTGCACTGAATCCTAACAAAAAAGTCGTCTTTCAAAATCCTGCCAAACACCCCAGTCACTTTACCCAACATGTGGTGCCCCATCAGATCAAAAGCAACAATTTTTTCTTTCCAGTCTTTACAATCAAGGTGAATTCTAAGGCATCACCTATTGAGTTATAAATGCTTTCACCATTTGGAATAGAGACTGGCTGAAGGAAACAAATTTGTTAACTGAACGGAAATTTTCCATTGTCCTAATATAGACTGCCTCCTCTTCTATTACTGAGGCATCAGTGCTCGAGTCACATAGGACAGAGATGAAAGTGTTACTGTTAACCAGTTTTGCATCTTTTATCCTGATTGATTCTGAAATAAAATGTGTGAGCGTTGCTGCCTGTTTGTCCTTCTATAACTTCGACTCCGACATTTGTACCATTTACATGTTGTAATTCTAAGATGCCAGGAAATCTGTGAATGGGCGTTCTGAATTAATCAAATAAAGAGTTGTTCTAAACAAATGTTCTACTTGTGTACTCATTTTTTTCTATTTGTATTATTCCTCGTTCTATTGCTAAGTTGGAAGGTTCAGTGTTACACAATATTTTTCCATTGGCTAATTTATGAGGTTTGGAGAGTTCATGAGCACGTACATTTTCAAGTCTCATGCTCTTACAGCCACTCATGAAAGTGTTTGTCTCCTTAAGTATTTTTTGCAGTATGAGCAGGTCATACCACATCAAGCTTATATAGTAGCCACTCCTTATTTTTTCTTCAGGTCTCCTGGAACCCCTTTCTTTTTGTCCCAGTAGTGAGAGTTGCTGGCATATCAGTGGCAGTGGCACTACAAGTTGTCAATCTGTGGCCACAATGGTGGGGTCAGGGTGAGTAGTTGGTGCTACTGAGTCTATCAGTAATGGAGAAGCAGTACACATAGAGGAACCCGAGCTTTCTCCTCCCTCTTGGCTTGAAACTGAAGGCTTTCCTGTAATATTTTTAAAGCCAGACTTTAACAAAGATATGTTTTCCCCTTTTTGGTTTACTTAGCTAAGAAGCAGTAGTCACTGTATTTTTTATTAGTCCTCCTCCTCCTCCTCTCCACTCCTCCATATCCACAGAGAGCCTTATCTCTCAAGCAGAAGCACTGCAGGCACTCCTTATACTTGTTTTAATTTAGTATTTCTTTTTTATCCACAAAACAAAACCCCAGAAACAAGTTGTTTTTTTTTTTACTCCTTGTTTAGTCCGAGTCGCTCAATTCAGCCCCTCTCCTCTCCCTTTGACAGTGCCTTCTTGTCACAGTCACCCGATTTTACTTTTATTCAGTTAGTCCACTGGCAGAGCACAACAGCAGGCTGACAGGGCTAGTTTAAGTTAGCACAGTCAGTCCGTCAGTATCTATCTTCAAGGTTCAGCTGTAGCTAACAGCTCTGGAGGGACTTCACAGGCTGCATGAACAATAAGCTTAGAGCCTTGCCTTCACCTCTCCGCTTTTCGCACAGTCAAGATACATTTTTTTATTCAGAATCAGACCACTTGCAGATCACATGGCTTTTTGAGAGGTGGGTTAACAGAAATTTATTCAGGTGTACAACAGTACAGAGTAGTACTGACTCTGTCTCCTTCTGACAGTGCCTGACTGCTTTCTTTTTCACTCCCTCTCCTCCCTGAACTCACCTACCACACCACCAAGTTCAGTCAACACACAGACTCTAGGCAAGCGTTTAGTTCTCACCACAATACCCCTGGATAGCCTCCCTAGTTTTACTCTTCGTATTTTTGCTTTTGTTTTTCTGGTTGTTCTCCCCCAAATATTTTCCTCCTCCTTATACTTTTTTGCAAATTGCAGTGCACAGAAATACAGTGGAGGTCTAATTTGATGACTGAGTGATCAACAAAGGCAACACAACACAGAGCTCAACTGCACAGACCCTCTCAAGGCAGAAGTCTCTTTTTTTTCAAAGTTAAAAGCAGACCAGAAGCCTTTTTAATCCACTTTGAGGCATTGACCTCAGTGGAATAAAAAGCGGACTTGAAGTGAGCTGCTCACAAATGAATTTGAACAGAGGCACTGGGTTAATGCTCAATATTCATGGTAATAGGGGCACTGACTTTTACTCAACTTATTCACTACAGAAACCCTGATTAAAATGTTTTATTTTATTTCTCTCTGTCTGACTTTCTGCAAATCAGCACATACAGTGGAGTATGGATAGTTTGTTTTCCACCACTATGAGATTCTGCAGCAGACTGCACTACAAAACCCTCAATGCAGTCCCTGAGCCCTCTGCGACTGATTAATTTTTTAAACTGTCACCAGAAGCACTTTAAAACTTATTTATTTCCAGTTGTGGTTTCAAAACAAAATAATAAGTCCTCACTCCCTCCACTCTCCCCTGTCCTCCTCCTCCTTAGGTCCCTCCCGTCTGTCCCCGACCCAGACAGCAAGATCAGTTTCAATTTTTTTATATTGATTAAGATAAAGGTCAGAGCCCTGAAAAGGGCTGTTGTGTATTATATTGCTGCTGCGAGAGTAAGTCTCGGCTGATTCTGGTACGATGTCGAGCACAGCACTCGCTCTACGCGCAGCTCCTCACCATGCAAGGTAGAGTGAAAGTGAGGAGGCGAGTCAGGATCCCCAACTGCGCATGTTCGGCGCCCGTTAATCTTCCCGCTCGCTGAGAGAGGTCAGGTGACACTAGTAGCTGCAGTCACTTGACCCTCAGTGGGAAGACTGAATGGGCGGGCGGAGCTGCGCGTCATGTCGACATGACGTCGTCCAGATACCTCCCGTCTGCCGCTGGGTCCTAGTGCCCAATACTGTCTGGCTGCATCAATTCAAAACCGCCTGTCCCGACTTCACAAAAC
Source organism: Neoceratodus forsteri (assembly GCA_016271365.2). NCBI lineage: Eukaryota > Metazoa > Chordata > Ceratodontiformes > Ceratodontidae > Neoceratodus > Neoceratodus forsteri. The sequence goes on from CM057459.1 coordinate 320,009,162, forward strand.
GGCTGTCCCAAATTAAAAACGGCTGTCCGGGACAGGTGGACAGCCGGTTATTTCGAGCCCTGGATGCGGCCCCTATCCAGCTTAGGGCATCGGCCAGGGTGTTGGAGGCTTCTGCCACCATGAATGGCGAGAGATCCGCCTCCAGGCTACGCCACAGTGACCAAATGGAGAGCTTCCCTGCACAGAGGCATGGAGTCGTCCGCCCATGAATGGCGAGGAGATCCGCCTCCAGGCTGCGCTGACAGTGACCAAATGCGAGGCTTCCTGCACAGAGGCATGGAGTCGTCCCGCCCTGGGTTTAGGTAATACATGGTCAGTGGTATTGTCCGTCTGGACTGAACCACTTGACCCCGTAGAAGCGGGCGAAGGCGGTGAGGGCTGAATGAACAGTCAAGCTCCAGCAGGTTGATATGGCATCGGGACTCTCGAGGGGACCAGAGGTGCGTGCTGGCTGTGCCCCCAGATGGGCACCCCAACCCATCAGAGGCATCGGTGCGACAGAAGACCGTCCCGGCTCGGGGCGGAGCAAGCGGGATGCCCTCCTGCAGATGTGCTGGAGCGGTCCATCACTGAAGAGCATTCCACATCCTGGGTCACTGTCACTAGCTGATCCAGCAGATGAAGTGCTGCTGACCATTGGCTGGCCAGTCCCCATTGAAGGGGGCCGCGCAGCCTTAGCGGGTCCAGCGGACACGCTGGTGCAGAGCTGATGAAGCAGGAGGCACAGGAAGTTTCAGGCAGAGGCGCGGTGCCCGACCTGAAATGATTGGGCAAAGGAGGAAAGAACCTCGGCCCTGTCTGCCAGGGTGGTCGTGCTCTGGCTCGTGAAGTCGAGCTCTGCCCGATAGTTGTATCACCTGCTTTGGCACGAGATCCGACTTGGCCTCGTTGATGAGGAAGCCAACCTGAGAGCAAACCTGTGGACCGCTCCACCTCCACTCTGGAGGGGGCTGCAATCAGACAATCGTCCAGGTAGGGGTACACTTGGACCCTTTGGTGCTGCAGGAATGCTGTCACCACTGCCATGCATTTGGTGAAGACCCTGGGAGCTAATGAAAGGCCGAAGGGCATGGCCCGGAACTCGTAAAGGGATCCCTCCGCTCTGAAGCAGAGGAATCTCTGGTGGGACGGACAGATTGGGACATGAAAGAACGCATCCTGAAGGTCCAGGGAACAGAACCACGCCTCATTCAAGGATGGGATTATCTGAGCCAGAGTGACCAACCTGAAGGTCAAGACTTAGGAACCTGTTCCAGGTCATGCAGGTCGAGAATGAGGCGCCAGTCCCCGTCCGTTTTGGGACCAGGAAGTACCTGGACACAAACCCCAGGTCTGGAGGAGGATCCGCCACCTTCCTGATCACCTCTTTTCGAGGAGCAGGGAATATCGCTCAGCTCGGCCCGAGCAGTGGGCGGCCTATGGACCCAGTGGCCCCCAAAGGGCGGACCGGCTCAAGCGAGGCCGGCTCTGCCCGAACTCCAGAGGCAGACCCTTTCCCACAACCTCCAACACCCAGCGGTCCGTGGTGATAGCTGACCAGGTGGAAAGGAAGTAGGGGCTGTCCCCTACGGAGGAGCATGAGGGAGGAGTGCGAGGCTGGGCGACACCCCTCAACCCATCACTGGGCAGGCTTGGAAAAGGAACACGGCCGAGGACCTCCTGGGCCTTACCTCCCTGCTTCCTATTGGAAAGCAGCGCTTGGGTTTGGGATATAGCGCAGCCTGCTAGCCCTGGTGCTGTTGGGCGGATGTGCACGCGAGCACAGAAAGATGAAAAGGACTTGTGCTGCTGTCTGCGGCCTTTGTCCTTCTGGGCGGAGGTGACCGAGTCAGAGTGGCACTGGACTTCTCGATCCGCTGGAGGTGACCTTCCACTCCAGGGCCGAGGTCAGTCCCCAGAAGGGCGTCCGCCAATTTGTGCTGGGTATCCGCCATGAAGTGGATATCCCCAGCCATGCTCTCTCTGACGCATAACCACACGCGGCCGATAACCGATCTGGCACAGGAGTCTCCTATGTCCACAACGTTTGGGCAGCTGCTTGTACTGCCCTACCCTGGTCCCGAACCTGCCGGACCGTGGTCTGCAGGTTGGCGGAAGATGAGGATCACCTCGTCCAGGGAGCCCATGAGGCGTGGGAAGATGTGCCATCAGCAGGCCGAGCTGGCCTGGCGGAGGCCAAGGGAGGCCATGGCGTAAACCTTGCCTAGCGTAGTCAGCTTTTGGACTTCTTGTCAGGGGGCTTGTCCACATCCCTAGCGTTCCCAGAACGCTGGAAAACGCTGTCGGTGGCCAATCCCTTGGCAGAGGGGTGTTCCGAAAACCCGGGCAAAGAGCCAGTAGGGACCGCATACTTCCTGGCCATCCTGGCTGAAGGCGCAGGGCAGGAAGCAGGCCGCTGTCAAAGCTCAAAGGCTGGGCAGACAATGGCCTCAGCCACCGGAAAGGCCTCCGTGGGGGGATCCCTTGGTCCAGTATCTCTGTCAGGGTACGGTGCGCCCATTTGGATCTGGGCTCGAGCTGCATCCGGTGGACTCCAAGAACCGAAGCAAACCCATGAAGGATGATGGACTTTCGTCCAACGACTGGCCCCTGGAGGACTCCAGGTCAACCGGCCTGGAGAACAGGTAGGAGTCGACATCGGACTCGGAGGAGTCCGCGAAGAGCTGCCTGGGGCCTAAGCCACCCTCCACCTGCAGAGGATGGTCGGGAGTGAGGGTGACCGACAACCTGGTGGGCAGGCCTTGACCCAACCGAGAGTCCTTGGTCGGAGCCCCCGATTTCGGTTGTGGAGGTGGAGGTTCCACCACAATCAGTGGGGCAGCAGGTTTCGGCCGAACAACCGGCCCAGGCTTGGGCATCTCGACCACGGCAAGGGGTTGTTTCGACCACTCGGGTGACAGCCACTTGATGGCCGGGGAAGGCGTCGGCATTGACTTGCTCCCAGACAGAAGTAACTGCTGCCACATCAGGTCCTCGTAAGTATCGACACAATTTGCGCCAAACCTCCTCTTCCGAGGAGGAGGAATGACGGCTCACCACACCTCAGTGCCAAGACCGAGACCCCGATGTCGGCGAAGTTAGCTGGACTGAGAACGAGACCGAGATCCTCGGTGTTTCCGAGGACGGGTCTGGGAAGGAGCAGGGGACACCCGCTCTTCCCTCGGCTCGGACACCTTAATCGGGGACTGCTGCACCGGGGTGCAGGCAGATCCTCGGTCTCCACCGAGGAACCGGTGAAGAAGGGTTGTCGCCTCACCAGTCAACAGCCCGTCCGACGGGTCGAGAAAACTCTCGACCGCGTCGACGGGAGTCTCGGCCGGCTGGCCTGGCGGGGACACCGTGAAGCCAGCAGCCTTAGCTGCAACCTTGACCTAAGTCAACAGTCGGCTGTCCGGGGAGGGAGACCTCTCCCGCTCCCAGGAATGCCGACGATGGGACTTACCCTTAGAGTCCTTCTTTTTGGACCGAGAGGAATGTCCCGATGGCCCCTCTCCCTTTGTGGAAAGGGATTGGCAAAGCTCCTTGAATGAAGCTGAATACGAGGTACCCAGAGAGAGCAGGATAAATGCCGCGACCGAGGAAGAGGATGATGCGGCCTGGGCCGCCTCCTCCTCGAGGGCGATCATCTGCTCAAGCTGCTCAGCAGAGCCAGCCGCCGCAGTAACCACCCAACAGGCCTCCTTCAACTTAACCGGCGGGTAGCGCTTCTCAGGGTGCCCCAGCTGTAACCGGGCAGCGCGGTCCTTCAGGACGTTGGCTGAAAACTAACGGCATGACTCGTGAGACCCGGGTCGCCCAGGCCAGCAGGCAGACGCATATGGAGGCGGGTCCGTCCTGGACATCCTGCCCACAGGCACTGCAGAACCGGATCGGTTGTCCACTCGCCAGTGAGGGAGAAAGATGACCAAAGTCTTGAAAATTTTAAAATTAGTTTCAGGCGAACCGAAGAATTAGGATCCAGTCTATCACGCAGAGCGTTAAGAAGGGAACCTGAGCTTCCAAGCGGTAAGGAAGATCTGGTGTCATGGGGCGGAGCCAAGAGTTTTACCAGACGGATGGGTGGGAGGAGCCAGCTTGAAGACCTTCCAGCAAGATTTAATGTGGCAAGGAACCTGCCAGACAGTGTGGATGAACAACATATTCATGTCCCTAGAAATTCTTTTTCACAGAAAGGGTGGTGGATGCATGGAATGGCCTACCTCAGGAAGTGGCGGCTATGAATACAGTGCAGGGCTTCAAACAGGCATGGGATAGGCATAAGGGAGCAATACAGATGAGTATGAATAGATAGACCACTGACAGAGCAAAGGCCGATGGCACATTTATACGGTAGAAAAGAAATGGGCAGACTGGATGGGCCTTGCGGTCCTTATCTGCCATCAACTTCTATGTTTCTATGAATTAAGGTTATGTTTAAGTTAAGTGTGAATAATGGAGGAAAGGAAAATGGGGCATTATGGAGGGGACTGCACTGGGGGTGGAGGGGCACGAATAAGGGTGGCAGGAGACATTGGAATAGTGGATGGAATGGGGGCACCATGGAGTGAGGGTGGCAGGCACAGGGAGGATAGTGGGGTGCAATGGTTGTGGGATGGCTGTTTGGAAGAATATACCATAGAAACTGTGAAGTTGTCCAATTTGTTACTGGCTGAGGATACTGGAAGAGGAGGTACAGGAGCTCTGGAGGGAGTTGGAGAGGGTGGGGGGTCTGGGGCAGAAGGGACCCCGGAGAGGAGTAGCTGGGAGAAGCAGAGGAGCAGCAAGGCTAAATCCCATGAGGATGTAGGGACAGGTGGGGGTGGGGTGAGGACAGCAGAGGGGCAGTAAGTGGAGGAAGGCTCAGGACAGGGAGAAGGAGGAGGAGACGGGCACCACTGCGAGGGTAGCAAGTAATAGGTTTGCAGTGTTGGCATTGGAAGTGGTAGTGGAGTTGTCAGAGACTGTCGGGGGAGGGGAGAAGAAGAGTAGTGAGGCCCAGGAGTCAGGCTGGGAAAGGAAGAAGGGGAGGAGAAGAGCAAGGTAGAGAAAGAGGCGGAAACAAGGGGAGAAGATGTAGGAGTTGCAAATGGTACGGATAGAGGTAATAAGGAGCAGGAAAAAACAGGAGAGGGGGGGTACGGGACAAGAAGATAGGGGGTACTAGTGCTGGGGGATTCTATACTGAAAGGGGTCAGATGGAGCAGAAGGGGAGTATGGCACAGTCATATCTGAGTCGAGGCTATTACGGGGTTGACTGCAGGCAGGGCAGGGCAGGCACTTCTCAAGTGCGCATGGAGGGGGAAGGAGAAACTTCATATAGTGATGCACATGGATACAAACGACTTGACGGGTGAGACGGTAAAGAGGAGGTGGGTAGATAGTGTGAGGAGGTGGGGGGTCAGTGACATTCTCTGAGGTACTCCTGATACCATGTGCGAGTACAGTGAGGAAAAAAAAGGACAGAGGAATTCAGTGAGTGGTTGAGGGATTAGTGCCGTACCAGGGAGAATGGATTAGTGTCAGACTGGGGCACGACCTGAGGCAATAGTGACCTATAGACAGGGGAACAGGATACATTTGATCAGGGAGGAGAAGGGAGTACTAAAATGGGGAATAGAGAGGTATATATCAACAAAGGTGGATTTAAACTAGGAGGGAGGGGGGGTGGCAAGGGGACCGTTGATAGGAAAGGGGTCCAGAAGGGGGAGCCTAGTGAGCTCACCCCCCTAGTTATGGGTAAAGGCAGTGGGTAAGAAGCAAAGGCAGGGATAAAGGGGGGAAGAATAGGGATAAGGAAGGGGAGCAGACAAGCTGGAGGGTGGTCTCACTGAATGCAAGAAGCCTAAGGAATAGAGCAGCAGAGTTACAGGCTCTCTTGGTGGTGGAGGGGATGGACGTTGTGGCCATCACGGAAACGTGGGCCACCCAGTACCAGGACTGGGATATGATGATCCCAGAGTTCAGGTTATTTAGAAAGGATAGAGCTAAGGGGAATGGGGAGGGAGGGAGGAGTAATCTATTTAAGGGAGGGGATAAAGTGCATAAGAGAAGAAGGGAGGAAGGGGAGGAGGGGAGGACAGAAGCACTATGGATGCAGTTCCAAGATGCAAAGGACACTGAGGATAGGGGTTGTGTACAGGCCACCGGCTCAGGGGATTGACCTGGATAAGGAATTAGCTGAAAAAATTAGGAGGGTCTGCAGGAAGCGGAGCACAGTGGTGGTGGGGGACTTCAACCTACCGGGTGGAGCACGGGACACCCTATCCACCACGAGTGCAAGGGAGTGGGTCCTGCTAGAAGCATTTCAAGACAGTTTTCTGACCCAGCTGGTCCAGGGGCAGACTCAGTTAGAAACGACTCTGGACCTTGTACTGAATAACAGGGAAGCTGTAAGGAATCTGGAAGTGGAGGAACCACTTGCTGGGAGTGACTACTATTCAGTGTGGTTCATGCTCAACATGGGGAGGGAAACAGGGGGCACGAGTACAATGGTCATTGAGTTTAGGGGAGCAGATTTTAAGAAGATGGGGGAAATTTTGGGCAGGCACCTGGCAGAAATGCAACCACACATGGATGCAGACCAGAAATGGGACATCATAAAGGAAGGGCTGGCGAAGGCTACAGAGTCTTGCACTAGGAAGAAAAGCAAGAAGGGAAGGGCAAAGAAACACACTTGGCTGGCACAGGAGGTTATGGAAGGGGTGAGGACCAAGAGGGCAGCGTTTCAAAAGTACAGGAAATTGGGGAGGGGTGAAGATAAGGATCCATATATGGAGAAGTCCAAGGAGGTTACAGGACTGGTCAGGGTGGCCAAGGCCCAGGGAGCTGAGATCATACAGGGGAATCAAAAGTGAGAAAAGACTTCTTCTGCTACATCGGAGAGAGAAGAAAGAGCAAAGATCAGCTGGTGAGGATTAAGAAGGATGGGGAGAGGAGGAGAAAGGGGTGGAGCAGGCAGAGCCACTGAAAGAATACTTCTGCTCTGTATTCACACAGAAGGGGGCAGACACCCAGGCAAGGGGAGGCGACAGATGCAGGGGATTACAAAGGCAGAGGGTACCAGAGATGGGTTGAGGGCATTAAAGGGTGACAAAGTACCTGGGCCTGATGGCATTCACCTTACGGTACTAAGGGAGTTGGCAGAGGTCCTGGTGGGGCCACTGGCCAACCTGTTCAACACCTTCCTGGACACAGGATGTGTACCACAGGACTGGAGAATGGCCCATGTGGTGCCCATCCACAAAAGTGGCCCAAAGGATGAACCAGGAAACTATAGGCCAGTGGACCTTACACTGATCGTGGAAAAGCTCATGGAGACCATACTAAAAGAGAGACTAGCGAGCTTCTTGGAGAAAAACAGTCTCCAGGATGGTTAACAGCATGGGTATCGCGGGCAGATCCCAGTATGACTGGGTGACGTGGGAAGTGGACAAGAGCCATGTAGTGGATGTCCTGTATTTGGACTTCAGCAAGACCTTTGATTCACTGCCGCATGGGGGGCTGGAATACGTGGTGGCAGGACCAAAAATGGTGAAATGGCTCATAAACTGGCTACAGGGAAGACAGCAAAGGGTGGTGGTGGGGGAGGGACCTCTTGTTACTGAGAGTGGTGACGCGCGAGGTACCACAGGGATCGGTACAGGGACCGGTGCTGTTTGGGATTTTTACTGCAGATATTTCACATGGGATCTTGAGCAAGATCAGTCTGTTCACAGATGGTATGAAGATGGGAGCTGTGGTTGATGATGTGGAGGGGTGGAAGGGGTTGCAGGAGTACCTGACTAAGCTGCAGAAGTGGGCGGAAACATGGCAGTTGGGGTTTAATGCCAAATAGTGCAAGGTTCTGCACTTCGGAGCCAGGAACCAGTGGAGGGATTGTCACCTGAATGGGGCACAGTTGGTGAACTCCACAGAGAAGTAGGACCTAGGAGTGATCATGAACAACTCAGCTCAGTACAGGAAGGCGGCTGCAAAAGCCAACAAAATGCTGGGGTGTATTGCAAGAGGGATCTCCTCCAGAAGGAGGGAGGTTATCCTGCCGCTGTATAGGTCACTGTTCAGGCCTCACCTGGAGTACTGCATGCAGTACTGGTGCCCATTCCTGAAGAAGGACATCAGATTGTTGGAGAGGGTGCAGCAAAGAGCCAAAAAGATGATCCAGGGATTGGAAAGCAAGCCATATGAGCACAGGCTGGGAGAGCTGAATATGCATTCACTGAAGGAGAGGCAGGATGGAGGGATATGATCGAAACCTTTAAGTATCTGAAGTGGATAAACAAGACCAACACAGAAGGGATTTTTCAGAAGAGAAAGGGGAGGGACACAAGAGGGCATGGACTGAGACTGGAGGGGGGGAAGATTCAAGAGGGAGAGGAGAAGACATTTTTTCACAGAAAGAGTGGTGGACAAATGAAACAGCTTACCAGACGAGATAGTGTCCTGTAAGACAGTGGGCAGTTTCAAGAGGGGTGGGAAAGGGTAAGGGAAAGGGATACTGAGAAGGGGGGCTGGATGAGGGGCTACCTGCACATTCCATAGACCATGAGGCTTGTTTCTGCTGGCAATTTCCTATGTTCATATGTCATCCTCCCCCTCAGTGCCACTAGCAATACTGGAGGAAAGAAGAACCTTCCTTTTGGCAACTGTATGCACAACAGCACCAGTGCCGGTCCCTTCTCTTACAATGCGAACAGTGATGGAGGGGGACCTGGTGTCATGTCCAGCGCTGTCCAGCTCAATGTCGCCACAAATGGCGACAGCAGCCCCGGCGGCACCAGACTACAATGCAGAGTTGAACACTGATGTAGACTGAGTGTATAGATTTGGCCTCACCATCGTGAGCATCTGTTGCTTAGAGCAGGTGGACTGAGGGGGGGTTCACAGCCCACTGCCTAGAAGGAACCAGCTGTCCACCAAACCCACTCACCAGGGCATCTGATACTTCAGCAGGGTGAGGTTGAGGAGGGCTCTGTACTTCCACAGAACCAGAGGTCCTAAGAAGAGGTGACACCTCCCGGATGAACAAGACTGAGAGTGCCAACGGCACCTCAATCTTGACAGCTGACCCAAATGCCAACGTCAACAGGAGTCCTCTGGAGAGTTATTATAATCCACCTGCTTCTGCACAGTGACTACTAGTGGTTTCAGAGGCATGACTGCCGGTGGAGCAGCTTTCAAGGCAACTCAGAAGATGATGCTAACTGGACAGAGTCTTCCTGAGTGAGGAATGAGAGCACCAGGGTCCAGGAGATCAACTCCCCGTTAGTCTCTTCCAACAACTGGTCAATGGGCTCGAGAAAAATCTCGATGACCTGCTCAACTGGAGTCAAGGCCAGCAACCTCAATGGGGTTACTGTGGAGTCCCGGACCACTCCCTCGACTGGTGGAAGTTTGATCGAGGTCGAGCAGTCTGGGGAGTCACAGGAATGGGAAGTGCGTGATCTTTCCCAGTCCCACAGCCTGTGACAGTGCTGCTTTTTATGCTGTTTGCTGCGTTGAGAAAGGCTCTCCCTGATGATCTGGAGGGCAATGCACATCTCTCTGAAATCATCTGAGAATGATCCTCAAAAGCTGGGCCCAGCCAGGAACAGCGCCAAGACAGACGAGGAACTCAGCTCAACTGCCGCCACCTCTTCTTCCACGACTGCAAGCTGAACAGCCAACCCAGCAGCTGCCAATGCCTTTTTGTGGTTCTTGGGCTGCCCTAGGGCCAGTCTGACCTTCCAGTCAGTGATGGACGCTGGCAGCATGACCCAGCAAAGACTGCATCCCGCGACGTTGTGTTGATTACCCAGGCAGTACAAGCATGTATTGTGTGGATCCATGACTGACATTTTCAGTCTGCACTGGGTGCAGAATTCAAACCCCAGCTTCTTGCCTTCCTTTGTCGAATGTGATCACAAAGGCAGAGCATGAAGACTTGGAAGTAATGATGAACGATGACTGCAGCTGTCAAAGATTCACCTGAAAAGTTCCTTGAAATTCAAAATCCTTCAACGCTGCAGAACTGTGAAGGAGGAGATCTGTCCCATCCAGAGGAAAGATCTGAAGTCACAGGGCTGACCTCAGAGGATATACTGCCAGGATGGTGGGAGGAGCTTATCTTGAAGACTTCCGATGACAACTGTCACCTGCAGAAACACAGTGTTAACAGTGAATTGTAACTTCACTGCTAGAATGCAAGGCATCATTATATCTTGCAAACAGAGTCCATAAATATCAATTTTATTCTGTGGAATTTTTCTCCATACCTGTTGCATCAATGCCACAGAATAAAACAGATATTTTCAGACCCACTTTGTAAGATAACATGATATATTGCATTTTAAGGTACGTCACAACTGATATCTAACAAAGGTAGGGACATCACAATGGAATACGGATCAAATCTGAGAGCAGCTTTCACAATGCTGATATTACAATTGTCATGTGGAGCACTAAGCCCAGCAGCTTAACTAAAAGGGAAACAGTTATAGCTTTAAAATCTTCTGCTTGTCTGAAGAGTTAACAAGTAAACTAATGCTGCACAAACTGAATATGCAATGGTCTGACTCAAAATATTGAAAACTAGACAATGCTGGCAGAAAAAGACCATTGGTCCATCCCGTCTGCCGAGTTTTACACTACTCTCACCCATGATCTATTGTCTAGATGGGGTTTTCACCTTGCTTCCACCACCACCCTCCACCACTCTCTACCTTACTGCTGCCCCCTAAGTAAGAGCAGGTTTCTACTTTTTACATGTAAGGATCTTCTGGGAGCTTACCAGTTAACTTCGGTTGCTAGGAATAGCTAGGCAAGAAGAGCTAGTGGTGCTGGTAAGTCTGGGATGTGGGACTGCCTGCCAACACCAGATGGGGCCCATCCCAGAGGGTATAAACAGGACAGAGAGATAAGAGTAGAGAGAGTTTTTTTCTTCTGGGGGTTTCGAGAAGAAGAGAGAGGAGTCGGGGATTTGGGCCCACAGTTCGGCCAGAGGGACATGGCGGGGCTGGGGTGGGCCGCTTGCCACCCTGGCCCTCAAAGATCCGTGTATAGAGAAGTGCGGTGGTTCGGGCAGTAAGTGTGAGGGGAGCAGTGGAGCAACAAGCCTGGGTCCTAGCAGTGCTGTTGGGAGCCGGAGCCCAAGAGAAGCCGAAAACTGGAGGCCCGCCATGTGATCTCTGGCCCTTTGGTAGGGTAAGCACCGTTGGGGGCCTTGTTTACTAACTAAGTTCGCCCGTGGGCAAGTGCACCCTGTAGAGCTGGTGCATGTTCCTGTGGTCGGGCCTGCTATGGCAGATTGGGCCTGGGGCGCGGTCCACAGGTTACAGCCTGGACTGTTGAGGACACAGTGGTGGCAACTCTATCCCTTTTCCCCTTGCTTGTGGCCGTTAGTGTTCGGGCTGTTAGGAGGCAGGAAAAGGATCCATGTGGGAAATGGTTGATTGGGACCCTGGCGGGGTGGCAGGCCATCTAGGTGCTCCGTGTGGCACAGCAAGTACTCCTCTGGATGAAAGCAGTCCAGAAACTGGAATCGCTGCATGAGCGGACTGTGCCCTGGGTCTCTGCAGGTCCAGGAATATTCAAAATATCTTGGGGAGAACAGGTTGACACATGGCATCAGCGATTGGGTATCGGGAAGGTCTTCGGTGGTTTCTATTCTTGCTAAAAGGTACATTGTGTGAAAGTTTAAGACCTCTCTGTAAGAGAAGTAGCTCCCTGTGGTGTAAGATCAGCCCCTGTGTGTTGGAGTAACCATAAGAGTTGGAAGTTTAAGGCAAGGCAAAGTAAGACTTGGGACTGGGACAGTAGAAACGTCTCGTGCTGTCATAATTGCTACCTCAGTTTAAGTGTTGCTGAGACTAAGAGACGGAAACAGTAAGCAATATCCTGGATGAAGACAGAGTAAAGTGAAGGAATGTGAAACGAGAGTGCTGCTGAGTTTGAATGCTCTTAAGTGAGGCCTGTTCAGACCACCACATTGCTGCTGTTAGGAATGTAGCCTTTTCGGCTCAAGGGAATCTCTGCATGCAATAAATCAGTCTGTTGGAAAAAGAGATTGTTGAAGAGAAAAGGTCACGTTTCGGCCTGTGAAATAATCCCACCGTACCTGTTACCTCCCACAGTCCATGGAGTGACTGTTCCTGTCCATGGAGTGACTGTTCCTGTTTTTTTTATCAACTGTTCATTAAATGGGATCCCCTGTTTCTGCAGTTCCAGTGTTTGCTTCGTTTGTTGGAGAAAGTGTTTTGCTGTTAAAAGAAGTTTACCTCCACAGACAGCCACCAGTGTGTTCCAGGGCTGGATCTCAGAAAACCACTGCACCAACAAGGAGGATATCGAGAGGCCTGCCTGGTGAACACTGTCTGCAAAGACCTGTGGGTGATGTGGACAAGGCAAGGCAGGTGAAGGTCTGAGTCATCCTGGCAGTGTACCATCCCTGCATTGCCGGGCAGTCTGAGAGCACCCCTAATGGAGCAAATCCATCACCTGCAACACCCGTGGGAATCCAGGTGTTGTTTTTCCTGTTACTATTTTTGGGCTGTGTCTTCGTGGTTGTACAGTGCCCCCTGTCACGAACCCACTCCTGAGGGTTGGGTCCATTGAGCTCACAGTGCCCACCCCTAAGTGCAATCCATAATGGTGAGGCGGAAAACAGGGGATACCCTCTTCGAGTACCTCTACAGCTCTCGCTGACTTCACAAATGAACACTCGCCTCGAAGTCCCAGGGTTCCCTCTTTACTCTGGATCAGGGTACAATACCAGTCTCGAGTCTTTTAGCGAAATGAGAACCCTTTCTCAGTTGTTAGACAAAGGGGGCGGATCCAGGCATTACAACCTCTTCGAGGTAGCGTTGTAACCCTGATTCTGCCATCTTCCACAGGTGTGCAATAACCTGGTTCAAATCCTCATAGACCCTTCCTTGAGACTTTGGTATTCCGCCTTTCTTATCCAGACTTTCCCTTTTCAGACCCTTTGTTCGATTTGGAAGCTTATGATGGCACCCTGGAGCAATAACAGTTTAGTCACAGATTAATAATGAACCTCCCACAATTGCACACCCAATACAAGAAAATCTCACTCAGTCCGGTTTTCTTAAAAACAAATTGTTTTTTACTAAATCGTTACTAATCATACAGTTACAACTAAAAATATTTAAATAATCTTTTTGGTCACAGCATAACACAAAAACAAAAAACAGTGGGCATGTACAAAAAATGCACTATACAGTTGTCTAAAGTTCTACCTTAGTTTGTAGTGAACTGAAGTCCGTAAAGAAAAGTACAGTCACTGGTTCTTAGCCTCTATGCTATCGCAGTTTTGCTTCTCTGTGTGTTCAGGAGAGAGTGATGATGAAACGTGTGCCCACATGCCCTGAGCTGAGGGCTTTAAATACCTTCTGTAACTTGCAGTGTCATCAACTATCCCAGTTCTAAAGAAACTGGTCTATTTACCTATCAGGTGAGTCAGAGCAGCTACTCCATTTGGCCAGGAGATGTCACTGTTCCGCTGTTTCCAAAATTCCAAGAATATCAAAAGTCAAATACTGACGCATATAAATTAGTCTATCAGAATGGTCATTTGTTGCTCAAATCCTGGCTAAAACACCCTGGGCTTTGAACTGGCTTCCTTCAATTAAGTTACAAGGAAGATCCTGTAAGGGTTAAGACTATACGAGCTGATTTTATTACCTCTGGGTCAACTAGTCAGGAAATGCAATTAGCTTCCTGCTAAGCAAGCTGTTTTGCAGGTTACAACACTATCAGCCATTAAAAAAAAAATTCCCTTCTTTTCACACTGGCATTTTAACATACACAGAAATCACATCATATATTTTTACATATGGCTGGCAGAGGCATAGTTCACAACTTCCCTTCCTCCCTCCTAGACTGAAGTTGTAGGAATCCATCCCTATGCATGGCATGATTTTCACAAATTCTGTTACTGTTCTGATGAGATAGGCCATCTGCATTGGCTGTGTCTGGCCCTGTGGGTAATTGTCATGTCGTAGGCCTGTAGGTCAATACTCCAGCTTAAGAGATGACCATTTTTCTTAACCATCTGATTCAACCACATCAGGGGGGTTGTGATCGGCCTGTATCTCGAAGCATCTCCCATAAAGGTACGGCTCTAGTTTCTTCAGGGCCCATACCAGCACAAGGCATTCCTTTTCAACTGCAGAATATGCCTACTCAGGGGGAAGAAACTTCTTGCTCGGGTACACTATTCAGTGATCCTTTCCCTGATTAGAGGTCTGACTGAGGACTGCTCCAATCCCCACATCTGAGGCATCTGTCTGGACTACAAATGGCTTACTGTAACCCGGACTGGCTAACAAAGGGGCACTGCACAGTGCCTCCTTTAACTGTGCAAAGGCTCGTTCACAGGCTGGCTCCCAGTTTACTTTTCTGGGCTTTCTTTTCTTTAGCAGGCCAGACAGGGGAGCTGCCAGGGTACTGTAATCTTGTACAAATTTTTGATAGTACCCGGCAGTCCCTAAAAAGCTCCTAAAATGCTTCTGGGTTTCAGGCCTCGGCCATGCCTCTATCAACTCAATCTTTGCTTGAATGGGATGAAGCTGCCCCCACCCCACTACATGGCCTAGGTATGCCACCTCCGCCATAGCCACCTGGTACTTTATAGCTTTGACAGTGAGCCCTGCCCTCTGTATCCTGCCCAGCACTTCCTTCAGGTGGGACAAGTGTGCCTACCAACTGGCACTGAAGATGGCAATATCATCCGGAGAAGCCACTGCGTACTCTTCAGTACCATGTAACACCTGGTTGACCAACCATTGGAAGGTGGCAGGGGCATTCTTCATTTCAAAAGGCATTACCCAGAACTCGAATAATCCTACTGAAGTGATGAAGGCCGTTCTCTCACTAGCTCTGGCAGTTAACTCCACCTGCCAATACCCTTTTGTCAAGTCAATGGTGGTAAGGTATGTCGCTCCTCCCAACTTGTCCAGTAGTTCGTCCATCCATGGCACTGGGTGGGTGTTGGACTTCGTGACTGTTGAGTTCACGACAGTCCACACAGAAGCGAGCAGAGCCATCCGGCTTGGGAACAAGGATTACGGGTGAGGCCCAGGGACTGTGGGTTTCTGGATTACCCCTAAATCCAGTATTTCTTTCACCTTCCTCCTAATGTCCATTAAGACAGCCTCACACCCGGTAGGCTGTCTGTCGGATGCGTGTTTGCATCTCTGTATCTATGTTGTGTGTCGCTAAGGGGGTACGTCCCGGCCTGGCAGTAAACAAAGAGGTAAAGTCCTCTAAAAACACCCTCACTTCCTGGGACTGTTCTGGGGTCAACTGGGGTGACAGCTTGATTGTCTCCGGAGAGGACTCCCGCTTGCTTTCCTCTAACAAGTCTAGGAGGGGGTCCCCTCCCCAGGACTACACACTGCAAATACCATGTCAGCCCTATTTGCATATGGCTTCATCATGTTGACATAGTACATTCTCTGGCTACGTCTCCTGTCATGCAGTTCCACGATATAATTTATGTCATTTACCTGTCGGACTACCTTGTATGGTCCCGCCCACTCGGCCTGCAGCTTGTCCTTCCAGACTGAGATTAGGACCATGACTTCCTGACCAGCGCTGTACGTGCGCGCTCTGGCTCCGCGGTCATATCAGACTTTGTTTTCTGTTGGGCAGCTGATAGGTTGCTTTGGGCCACCACCATAAGCTCCTTCAGCTTCTCTCTAAACTTAAGGACATACTCCACTATGGGAGTTCCCTGGCTGGCATGCTTGCCTTCCCAGTCC
Source organism: Neoceratodus forsteri (assembly GCA_016271365.2). Classification (NCBI taxonomy): domain Eukaryota; kingdom Metazoa; phylum Chordata; order Ceratodontiformes; family Ceratodontidae; genus Neoceratodus; species Neoceratodus forsteri. The sequence goes on from CM057459.1 coordinate 320,024,896, forward strand.
TCCCAGATCAAGTCCAGAGGTCCATGCAACCTACGTCCATATAAGACTTTGAAGGGGAGAATCATTCCGACTCTTGGGGCACCTCTCTGTACGCGAACAACAGGCGGGGGAGGTATTTCTCCTAGTCCCTCCCATGCTCTTCAGCAAACACTTGGAGCATCGCTTTCAGGGTACCATTAAACCTTTCCACAAGCCCATTGGCTAGCGGGTCATAAGGTGCCGTGCGTCTCTGCACCACCCCACACTTCTCCCACAAACACTTCATCAGGTCCGACATGAAGGTACCCCCTTGATCGGTGATAACCTCCTGCGGAAACCCGACATGGGAGAAAATACCTAGCAAGGCGTCTGCCACTTTGTCTATTCTAAGTGAGGAGAGAGTGACCACCTCTGGGTATCGGGTGGCGTAATCGACCACTGTCAGGATAAACCTCTTCCTGGAGGAGCTTGGGGTACTCAAAGGTCCCACAATATCCATTCCTACCCTCTGGAATGGCTCCTCCACAATGGGCAAGGGAATTAGGGCAGCTCTGGTTTTACTGCCTGCCTTCCCTATTTGTTGGCAATGGTGACAAGACCTGCAATATACCTTCACCTGCTGGGTGAAACTGGGCCAACTGCTGTATGTTGTGCGTGATTCTCAGATGTCCTGACATGATATCATGAGCGATCTTGAGCAACTGCTCACGGTACCCCGGGGAATGACAAGCTGCCTGGTAATCACCCCCCCCCCCATCATGTCCTTTGTCCCAAAATACTCTATGTCATGTCACCTCCCGGTGTTCCATTAAAATTCTGCACATGCCCTCAGCCTCTCCAAACTAGGATTAGTTCTCTGAGCAGCTGCAAAATCTTCACAGTTTTCCAAGGCATGGGACATGTCCCCTTCATTTTCTAAACTGGGGTCCACAGCTGTAGCAACACGGCATTCAGTGTCATTGCCATCTCTAACCTTCTGACCATTTATTACCCCCCCTCTGCAGAGTAACCTTCCGCAGATGTCTTGTGAATAGCTACCTGGGGAAGTCATACCTCCCTTTTGCTACCCTCCATGTCAGGAGACACAGGCTGGGGAACCAGCCTCACATTTTTTTTTTCACAGGGGCTTCTATGGGGTTCAGCGAACTACAATCTACCTTTGCTGTCTGACTGAGGGTAACCGTACACACCACTCCCTTCTGGAGACTGTTTCCTATTATCCCATCCAGGGCGAGATTGTCTGTGTCTGCCACTTTTTACACCGTTTCTCCTGTCTCACCCCAGTCCAAGAGAATGCTAGCAAGTGGCAGAGTTTTTTCCTCCCCAGTGAATCCCTTCACAGTTACAAACTGATTAGGTATTAGCTGTTCAGGTGCAACCAAATCCCCTTTACTAAGGTAAGAGACACCCCATGTCCCTTAACCCATGGGTCTGCACCCCATTTACAGTAACTGGGTGCATGTGCTCCCTCATGTTTACAGGCATGCTCACAGGGATACACAAACAACCCAACTCTGTTCAAGCACCACTTTGTCCCTCTATACCTTTTTAGGACACTGTCTAGCAAGATGCCCTGGCTGTTTACAAAACCAACAGTAATTATTTATTTTATCTGAGAAATCCCTTTTTTTATAACTTGGGGCTTCCCCTTTCTGTGAAGGCAGTGAGTTTTAGCTGCACTGAAGGCACGCTTTTCCCTTTCTGTGCTGCCACACCTGGCATGCTCCTGGCATAGCGCTCCAAGAGCCTAGCAGCTTGCTGTGTTGTTTTTGGATCTCGGTCCTCTAGCTAGGTTTTCAACTCTGCTAAGCAAGTCCAAAAGAACTGTTCTAGCAACATAACCGCCTTAATTTTTTCCACAGAATTTGCTTCTACTCCCTCCCACCAATGTTTCAAAAACTGACGTTGCTTTGTGGCGAGTTCCTCACAGCTCATGTCAAGGCTTCTTTGGAGCTTACGTAACTTAACCCTGTATGCGTCAGGAGTTAACTCATACTTTTTAAGCAAAGCAGTTTTAAGCTTCTCAGAATTGCTACTGTCCTGATTGTCCATTTGGCCTAGTGCCTCACACCCTTCACCAGTAAGTAGCGGGGATATCTGAAAGCTCCAGGACTCCCTGGTATTTTGGCCTGGATACAGACCTCTTCAAACAAATTCAAAAATGCATCCATATCCTCCCCTTCTTTAAATTCAGCTATTAATTTAGAATTTAACCTATACCCCAGCCATGGAGTTTCAATTTCAACTCTGCCACTTGTCGTTGAAGTCTTAACTTCTCCAGTTTGAATTCCCTCTGGTGCTCTTTTTCCTCTCTCTCAGCCTCTCTCTGATGCTGGTTTTCCTTTTCCTGCATCTCCAGTTCAAACCTCTTCTGCTCGAACTCCCTCTGCTGCTGTGCTTCAAACTTTCTCTGCTTGAATTCCAGCTCCAGTTTCCCCAACTCCAGCTGCAGCCTGATCCCTTCTAGACCCAGCTCTGTGGTGACCTTCCACTGCTGCAGTGGCTCTAGGTTCCTTCTGACCTCACTGTCCTCCTCCCTGGGACTAGACTCTGCAATGGATCCTGGCACCCCTACGCCCAGTCTGTGGTCCTTTACAGTCACTAGCAGTAAGTCGAGGTTCTGGGCAGCCACTATCTCATCAGCTGCCACAAGAGCCTCCACGAGGTGTTTTTTGGTTCACCCCTCATACTGGACCCCTCTTTCCTGACACAACTGCCTTAGGTGGTCTGCAGTGCATTTGTTATAGTTGGAGGCCATCTTCTGCCCCAACTATTACTACACTAGCTTACACCAAAAAAAAAAAAGAAAACAGGTAGGGAACTATATACTGCAACCAAATTAATATTTTCCAAATCTCTGCCTTGATTATGTGTGGATTGTGTGATGGAGTTAGGCTACACCCTCAGCTGTGACTGATAGACCACTTTTCTAGCTCCTTATTTCCTAGCTGCCAAAACTTCTGTTGCGCAACAGTTAAAGCTTTCCTCTTTGCTTTGCTTCTTTATCCCCCCCTACCCTAGGTCGGCCACCTAGTGTAGCTCTTTACTATCCCTACTAAACTTCCTACTAGTTCTCATTTTTCATTCTTTTTCCACTTCCATCCATTCAGTCCCTGGTATGATGCCAAAAACCAGAGAGGTGTTCTGTAAAGTGCATAAGTGCATTTTGTGTACAAAAAGCATGAAGGCTATTTTTGATAGCAGGAATGAATACAGTTAATAAAATGTAAAAGTAAAAACAAGTCGTTGCGTCAGCATGTGGTCTGAAAGCAAAACAAAATGGTTATAGTAAATGCACGCTGAAAATAGAGTTAAAAATCCATGTTTCGACCTTAGGTCTTCTTCAGGAAATATTTAAAAGAGAAAAAAAACAAAGTTAGTGTAGAGGGAAGGTAAAATAAGGATATGTGAGGAAAGAAAAAAGGGGAGACTCAGGGAGAAAAGGGGATAAATGGCACAATTAAGAGAGAATCTGTGAAACAAAAAGGTGATGATGAGAAAAACAAAGCATAATAGGAGTGAAAGAGCTAGAGAAGTCCCCCAGATGGGGACAAATTAACAGGGCCTAGTAAGAAGGCTGAAAGGTGACAAATGTGGGGGAAGGAGACAGAGATGGAGACTTACGATGAAAATGAAGAAGAAATTAAATGTGTACAGATACAAACAGACTTTAGGGAAAATAAAGGGTAGCAGAAAGATGTTAGTAGAAAGTAAGTCTATCATTTAAACCGGAGGGCTGTTGGGAGCCAAGGCAGATAATCAGCTTGGTTTCCATGTTTTTTCTATGGTCAGAATCCCAGAAGTCCTGCTGAAGGACACAAACAGAAATGTCATTGACACTGTGGTCCCTGGAGAAAAAGTTGGATACAAGGGGTGGGATATTCAGAATGTGCCAGCCAGGGCGCAAGCCTGGGTGCAGCGCAACTGGGATGCGCCAGAGCATGGTCGGCGTATTCAGCGGTGCTCGCCATGGCTCAGCACTGGCAGATATGGCACTGGACGCCCACACTCGCCTGCAGGCGCAGTGGCACTGTGCCAGCTCAAGTGAGGAGCAGGGGGATGCGCCAGCGCAACTGCGGGTGCACTAGGTGCAGCAACCGCGATATTCAGCGCTGGGCATACAAATGAGGTCATTATGCATACAAAGTGCGAATGGGGCCATTTGCATGTCATTATGGCCCAATTTGCATGCAGGTGCATCCATCCCTGGCGACTTGCGCCTGGCGCCCTGCCAGACTGCAGCTGTTGGGAACCAATGCCCCCTGTCCCTCGGTGGGAAATGCGCACCAACGCCCGATCGCAGGCTTTAGTGAATGTTAGCGTCCATGGTGGTCCAGTGGACCGGACCCCACCCGATCATGGGCGTATAATAAATGAAACCCTGGTGGTCCAGTGGAACTGCTCCCCTGCCCGATCACGGGCAAATGAATTAACCATTTCTCTGGTGGTCCTGTGGACCCGATCCTGGGACCGATAGCGGGCAAATTAATCTTTCGGATGAGATGTTAAACCAAGGTCCCATCTGCCTGGATTGGTGGTAGTTCAGGTGGATGTTAAAGATCCCATGGCACTTATCGAAAAGAGTAGGGGAATTTCTCCGGTGTCCTGGCCAAATTTCCCTCATTCACTAAAAATACCACCAACAGCTTAATCTGGTTCAAGGTCAGTTGCCATTCATCTGTATCCCCTTCCCCCGGGTTGTGCCTGAAAATAGGCAGGATTTGTCTAGTGCACTTACCCGGTCAACAAAAAAATAAATAAATAAATAAAACATTTCCCTGGTGGTCAGTGGACCCGATCTCCAACCGATCGCGGGCTTTAGGTATACATAAATCCCTGGTGGGCCAGCGGCAAACCCCTCCCCACCCACCTCAGACCATACCTGCCCCCCGTCAGCAGCGGGCGGCAGCTCCCCACCCGCCGACTGACAGCGTACAATACTGGCTGTATGCCCATTGGTCCCCTCGTGGACCAATGGGCATGCAAGTAATACTGTACTACCTGATCCTGAAATGTGAATGAACCATTCACATTCTGGGACTATGTGGTACAATCCACAGTCTGCATGCCCATTGGTCACGCGAGGCACCAATAGCGCTCTCTCATACTATCGCTGTCCAATCGGCAGGCAATAACTGCGGGTGGGGCTACCTACCGCTGACCGGGAGGAGGAGGTGGCGGGTCTGAGTGGGCGGGTGGGAAGGAGTACCGCTGGCCCACCGGGATTTATGTACATCTACAGCCCGCGATCAGGCTGGGATCGAGTCCACTGACACCAAGGAAATGTTTAATTCATTTGCCCACGATAGGGCTGGGGATCTGGTCCACTGGACCACAAGGAAAATGTTTAATTCATTTGCCCGCGATCGGGCAGGGAGCAGGTCCACTGGATCACCAGGGTTTCATTTATCATATGCCCGCGACTGGGCGATGGGGTAGGGCCCACTGGACCACCAGGGATAATATACTTTTATGCCCGTGACTGAGTGATGGGGGGGGGGGGCACAATGCTCCCTGGGCAGGTAGCATGTGGCCACCCACAGCTGGCAGCTGCCGTGTTGCGCCCTGCAATACGGCAGCTCACCTGTGGGTGGCCAGGACTTGTTCCTGCTTTTAACAGGTACATCTTTGTGCCTCCCTGTGCGGCGCAAGTCAGATTTGTATTTGCACATGTGCCGCACATCCCAGGCTGAATATCGGGATGTGCCGCATATGCATGGGCATGCCCCCCACACTTGCACCGCATACATTACTGGTGTACCCCAGCGCATCAGGAATTGCGCCACGCAACACCCCCCTTTGAATATCGCGCCGGGGCACATCAGTGGGTTGTGCATGGCGCCCTTTGAATATCCCACCCAATGGGTTTAGCAGTGTCTTCATTCTGGACTGCTCTGTAATGTTCCCTTAAGCAGTCAGTAAGGCATCTACCAGTCTCTCTGATGTAAATAGCTGTACACTTCCTGCAAAGAATACAATATGCCACATTAGTGGAGGTGCATGAGAACTCCTTGGTGATGTGAAAAACACCTGCAGGCACCGGAATTTCAGCCAAACTAGAAACAAATTTGCAGGTGTAGCAGCGAGTTCTGTTGCAATCTTCGGTACCCGGTAGGGAAGAACTGTTAGGAGTAGGTAGGCTGCTTTTAATCAGGAGATTCCACAGGTTGAGTGGCTGGCGGTAGGAGGCAATAGGTGGTTCTGTAAAGGAAGCACCAATGTTGGGGTCAGTTTGCAAAATGGGAAAGCTACTGGTGATGATCATGTGAAGAGAAGGTGTACTCTGATGGAAAGAAAGCACTAGTGGAATTCACCACTTTTCAGTTAATAAAGCCTTTTTAAAGAAAAATGATTCAGAAGCCATATCAAACTAATCATTTCATGATTAGTACAGTTATATAAAATCCTTAAGGTATTTTCATAAATTCACACTATAAACTTGTTACTGTATGCGGTTCTATGCATGAGGCTGAACAAAAGCATGTGGTATGCTTTACAGAAGTGCTTCGTCACAGTGGCTCAGCGATATAGAGTCAATATCTGTGGATATATATACACTGTACCTTTAACTGAACCAGGAAGTCCCCTGAAACAAAAACCCTCGGTTTTAAAACAGCATGTCTGGAAAATAAAAAGGGCTTAGTCAGGTGACCCCACCAAAAAGATATAAAACCTCTTCACTGAGTTCAGCGCAGTCCAGTAGAGTTCGGTCTTGAGAGTGAAGGAGAGGTGTGCTACTGTAGACAAGCTGTTGAATGCAGATGAAAAGGGTCTTCGGAGCTCTAAGATCCAGGATTATTATATGACAAACTACTGATGTTAAGTAGTGACTTTTTCTTGCATTTTATTTTTGTTTTCATTTATTATTTTTCTAACTTCTGAAAAAGAAATATCACACCACAGTTGTTTTAAACCTGTAAATTTGCCTCATCTGAAGTTTATTCCCACATGCTGTGACAAACTTGGTGTCAAAAGTGGGATTTATTTTAGTTTTTGTTGACCTGGTAAGTGCACTAGCCAAATACTGCCTATTTTCAGGCACGACCCGGGGGAGGGGGATACAGATGAATGCCAATTGACCTTGAACCAGACTAAGTTGTTGGTGGTATTTTTAGTGAATGAGGGAAATTTGGCCAGGACACCGAGGAAATTCCCCTACTCTGCTGGGGACAGCAGAGGGCATTTTGTCATTTGGTGATGATGGCAGAAAGTGTGTGGAGTGTGAAGGAGCAGGACATGCAGACTGAAGCTCTGCAGGACGATTTGAAAGAGATTGAAAGACAGGCCTTGCCTGCTACAACTTTGTCGATAACAGAGACCTCTGGAGATATGCAGGCAATAGGCGTGCAGTCCGGAGGAATTTTTTCATCTGAGCCTATGCAAGGCGTTGGAAGTGGAAAATGTTGGAGATTGGAAGCTTCTGCTAATGTTTTGCCTGCGGCTGCAAAGTTGCACTGTAGCAGCCCGGGAGGAGTGACTGATGGCGCGGATGGCGAGCATCCCGTCATCTCTACAGCTGACTCCGGGAATTCGGAAGTGTCAGCGTTCTCAGCAACGGCGAGGAGCTCTAGAGATGAGTGGTCGGTGGCTGAAATGACCACGAAGTGGTCTAAAGAGTCTGCTATGCATGAGCAGGCTGGATTAAACAGCAGGATGGTCGATGGGTCCCGGACCCAACAGCTTTCGTTTTCACGGAGGTCAGGCGGTCACGGACAGAATCTCAGGATTGCAGCAAAACTGCTTTTGCAGGTCAGACTATGTCTTTTCTGGCTCATGTTGACACTGTAGAGCAGACTTGCTTTGAGAGACTGCCACCTCATCTGGTGGTCAAAAGTGCACTCTCCTACAGTTACCTAGGGGTCAGGACTCGAGAAGGGGCCCACGCTTCTCGGACTTGTTTAAAAATTATAAACTAGAACAAGCTCCGAGAAGAAATGCGGTCCAGCTCAGGTAGAGAGGAGGGTTACCTGAACACCCTGACAAGGGTGTACGTTGCATGAAAATTACTGATGGACTCCATGCAATTTTTGCCTACTGACATTTATGCCTTGATTAATATTCGGGGAGGAAGACATACAGGTTACTCACCTGTAACAGGAGTTCTAGGAATGGTATATGTTGTTCATCCACACTCATTGGCAGGTATCCTTGCCGCTTTAAATCTTGCTGGAAGGTCTTCAAGCTTGCTCCTCCCACCCAACCGGGTGGTATAACTCTCGGCTCCGCCCCATGACGCCAGATCTGGCCCGCTGGAAGCTCAGGTTGTGCGTCGAAGCCGGGAGGTCGGGTGGGAATGGTGGATGAATGAATATATACCATTCCTAGAACTCCTGTTACAGGTGAGTAACCTGTATTCTAGGGACATGGATATGTTGTTCATCCACACTCATTGGCAGACTCTAGCAGTTCTCCGGGAGGAGGAGGCAAGGCACACCCCAATACTTACTTGGGAAAGAGACTGGAGGCAAGGGCCCCAAAACCAGCATCCCGCGTGACTCAAGGTCGATGTGGTAATGGGTAATGAAGGTGTTTGCTGACTTCCAGGTAGCAGCCCTGCAGATTTCCTGGATAGGGACGTCCCTGGAAGCAGCCACCGTTGCAACAGTATGGCGGGTAGAATGAGCTCTTATCCCTCTGGGAGGCTCCATGCCCGCCAACTTATAGCAGAGATCTATGCGAGGAAGTGACCCACCTGCTTATCGTCCGCTTGGCTGCAGGTCTGCCAGATCTGACTTCAGCGTAGTGACAAACAGCTGACGAACCTCTCCCGAATTTCAGCCTGCGCTCTTTGTAATAGCGGCGCCCTTCTAGGGTCAAAGTATGGAGCCTATATTGACCTCCAGGTGTGACTGGGGTAGAACACCGGCAGAGTCAACACCTGGTTAAGGTGAAACTCCGACACCACCTTCGGAAGGAATTTGGGTGGGCGCAGGACAACCTGTCCCTGTGGAAGACCAGGTAAGGAGACTCGATGGAAGCGCCTGGAGCTCTCCCATCCTTCTGGCTGACGTGATAGCCACCAAGAAGGCGGTCTTCACGACAGGTGAGAGAGAGCACACCTGTGCATAGGTTCGAATAGCTTGCCCATGAGCTTTGCCAATACCAGCAGTAGATCCCACGGAGGTGGGGGTTCCGCACTGGAGGAAATGTGATCAAGGCCTTTGAAAGCCAGACCACCTTCTCTCCGCCAGCGACTGCCTCCGGCCCGCGCCCTGCAAGCAGAGATGGCTGCCAGGTGCACCCTAGGTCGCCGACCTAAGCCCTTGATTAGAAAGGGACCATAAATAGTCCAAGATGCTTGCCAAGGAACAGGAGGAAGGTTCCAAGCCCTTGCCCTGACACCAAATGGAAAACCTTTCCATTTGAAGGCTAGCATTTTCTGGTCGACTTATACGGGACGCCTCAACTACATTGAGGACCTCGTCGGAAAGACCCAAGGCCTGGAACTCTAGCCGCTCAGGAACCAGGCCGTCAGGTGCAGGGATTGAAGGTCCGGATGGAACACCTTCCCCTGATTGACTGAGAGCAGGTCCGGGCGAGCTGGAAGCTGCCGCGGAGTCCTGGAGCCGAGACTGAGGAGATCTGGGTACCAGAACTGGCGAGGCCAGTCTGGGGCTATCAGAATCACCTGCGCCTTGTCCCTCCTCGCCTTGAGAAGCACCTTGTGGATCAAGGGAAATGGGGGAAAGGCGTAAAAGAGGCCCGGGGTCCACTGCCTCGAGAAGGCATCCCCCTGCAGCGAGCCCTGCTGAGGGGGGCGGGCATGGAACAGTCTCAGCCCGCGTTCTCCTGGGCGAACAGGTCCACCTGAGGTGTGCCCCAATGGGAGAACAGATGCTGTACTACCTCCGGCAGGAGAGACCACTCGTGGGATGCAGCCCTATCCGGCTCAGGCATCGGCCAGGGTGTTGGAGGCTCCTGCCACATGAATGGCTAGGAGATCCGCCTCCAGGCTGCGCACGAGTGACCAAATGCGGAGAGCTTCCTTGCATAGAAGCATGGAGCGCGTCCCGCCCTGGCGGTTTAGATAGAACATGGTCGTGGTATTGTCCGTCTGGACTCGGACCACTTGACCCCGGAGGAACGGAGCAAAGGCGGTGAGAGCTAGGCGGACCGCTCGGAGCTCCAGCAGGTTGATGTGGCATCGGGACTCCCGCAGGGACCAGAGGCCATGAGCCCGGTGTTCCCCCAGATGGGCACCCCAACCCATCAGAGAGGCATCGGTCGATAGAGAGCAGTCGGCTGAGGCGGACGACAGGATGCCCTCCTGCAAATGATCTGGAGAGGTCCACCACTGAGAGCGTTCCACATCCTGTGTCACCGACACAAGCTGGTCAAAGGATCGCAGCGTTGTGACCACTGGCTGGCCAGTCCCATTGAAGGGGACGCATGTTCCAGCGGGCCCAACGGACCACGCTGGTGCAGGCGCCATGAGACCCAGGGCGCCAGGAAGTCCGGGCAGGCGCAACTGCCCAACCAGAAATGATCGGGCAAAGGAGGAAAGAACCCGGCCCTGTCCGCGGGAGCGCAGCTCTGGCTCAAGAGGTCGAGCTGCGCCCGATGAATAGAATCACCTGCTTTGGCTCTGGAGTTCGACTTGGCCTGCGTGATAAGGAGGCCCAGTTGAAAGCAGACCTGGAGGCCAGATCTCTGGACCACTCCGCCTCCTTCCTGGAGGGAGCTGCTATCAGCCAGTCGTCCAGGTAAGGTACACCCGGACCCCTCGGCGCCCGCGAGAATGCTGTCACCACTGCCATGCATTTGGTGAAGACCCTGGGAGCTGGAGACAAGCGAAGGGCATGGCTTGGAACGAAAAGGGATCCTTCGCTCGGAGCGAAGGAATCTCTGGTGAGCAGACGGATAGGACGTGAAAAAAGCGCCACCCAAGTCCAGAGAGCAGAACCCACGCGCTCCAAGGATGGTATTATCTGAGCCAGAGTGACCATCCTGAAGGTTCGAGACCTTAGGAACTTGTTTAGGTCGTGTAGGTTGAGAATGGGCGCCAGCCCCATCCGTTTCGGAACCAGGAAGTACCTGGACACAAACCCTGGGTCTGAAGGAGGGTCCACTACCTCTCTTATCAACTCCTTCTGGAGGAGGAGAGCGATGTCGGCTCGACGAGCTGACAGTGAGGCTGGGGACCCGAAGCCCACGGGCGACGGCTCTGAAGGCTGGTGCCTGCTCGAATTCCAGAGGCAGGCCTCTTCCACCACCTCAAGACCCACCTGTCCGTGGTAACAGCGGACCAGAAGAGCGAACGAGTGCGGGCCGTCCCCAGCGGGGACCCAGGGAATGGAGGTGGCGAGATGGGCGACACCCCTCAGCCGGTCACTGGGCAGGCTTGGAGGAGGGACCGGCCGAGGACCTCCTGGGCCTTTTCCTCCCTGCCTCCTGTGAGGAAGCCCGGGCTTGGTTTGGGATGCCAAGGTCGAGCCTGCTGGCCCTGGCCGTTAACACTGGCGGCGGAGGCACAGAAGGGCGAAACGAGCTTAGGCTGTGGTTTGCGGCCTTTGTCCTTCTGAGCGGAAGAGACCGAACCAAGGTAGCATTGGACTTCTCGATCCTCTGCAGGTGACCTTCCACCCCAGGGCCGAAGAGGTCAGTCCCCAAAAGAGAACATCCGCCAACTTGTGCTGGGTATCCAAGTAAAGGTGGATATCCTCAGCCAAGCCCGCCGACGCATACACCACTGCGGCCCCACCGATCCGCACATGAGTCCCCTATATCCAAAGGCAGTCTGGAGCTGCTGTTTGGCCACTACCTGGTCCCGCACCTGCTAACCGTAGTCTGCAGATCGGGAAGATGAGGATGACCTCATCCAGGAGCCCAACAGGGCATGAGAAAAATGTGCCATGAGGGCGGCCGAACTGGCCTGGCGAAGAGCCGAGAGGGGACTGAGCGTAGAACTTTTCGCCCGACATAGTCAATTTCTTGGACCCTTGTCAGGAGGTTTGTCCATATCCCTGGCGCAGCCGCGCCACCGGAAAACGCTGTCGGTAACCAACCCCTCAGCAGAGGGTGTTCTGAAAACCGACAAGGAACCGGGACCGTGATACTTTCTGGCCATCCTGGCAAGGCGCAGGGCAGGAAGCAGGCGCTGCCAAAGCTCCAGTGCCGGACCCACTATGGCCTCGCCACCGGAAAGGCCTCCGCCGGAGAATCCCCTCGGTCCAGAATCTCCGTGAGGATACCTGGCCCGTTTGGAACGAGGTTCGAGCTCCATCCCGGTGGACTCGAGATGAGCCGAAGCAGTCCTAGGAAGGACGACGGGCTATCGTCCATTGACTGACCTCCTGAAGACTCCAAGTCCAGTCGCTTGGAGAAAAAGGAGGAATCATCTTCGGACTCGGAAGAGTCCTCGAAGAGCTGCCTCTGGCCTGAGCCACCCTTCACCTGCCGAGGTTGGTCGGGAGTGAGGGTAACTGACAGCCGATGGGGTAGACCCTTAGCCGACCGAGAATCCTTGGTCAGAGCCCCAATTGGTGGCTGTGGAGGCGGAGGTTCCACCAGAATCGGTGGAGCAGCTCGTTTTGGCCGAACAACCGGCCTGGGTATAGGCTCCTCGGATAAGTCGAGGGGTTGTGTCGGCCGCTCCGGTGACAGCCACTTAATGGCCGGGGAAGGCGACGGGGTCGGCTTACTCGCCAGGAGGAGCTGTTGCAACATAAGGTCCTCAATCGCTCGTCGGCGTACTCCGAGCCTCCTCGCCGGAGGAGGAGGAGAGATCAGCGCGGCGCCCGCTACCACGGTGCCGAGACCGACCGCCTATGCGTGGGATCGGCTGGACCGCCGAAGAGGTCCGAAGACCAGACCGAGTCCCGGAATTCCGAGGTCGGTGCGGGAGGTGTCGGGCCGGAACCGGCACTCCTTCGCTCGATGGTCCATCCGAGGGCTCGGAACGGAGGCACAGGCGAGCCACAGGATCCTCAACTCCTCCTGGGGAACCGGAGAGGGAATCTCGGCTGCTAAAGGCGACAGCCCGTCCAGCAGGTACGAAAAATCTCGACTTCATCGGTGGAGTCTCGGTCAACTGACCTGGCCAGGGACACCGTGAGGCCAGTGGCGGCATGAATCGGTCGCCGAAGCCGGGCAGTGAAGCGACTTGGGAGAGGGACCTTTCCTGCTCCCAAGAGGCGTCGGCGGAGGGACTTACCTGTCCTCCTTTTTGAAGCGAGAATAAGGTCCAGCAGGCGTAGGCCCTTCTCCCTTAGTGGAGAGGGACAGACAAACTCCTTAAAGAAGCCATGTAGGAAGAACCCAGGAGAGGCCGGGATAAATGCAGCGGCCGAGGAAGATCTGCCCGCGCGCCTCCTCTTGAGGCGATCATCCTCTCGAGCTGATCCCATGACCGCCCGCCTGTGAGCATCCAACGGGCCTCCTTGGACTTCACGGAGAAGCAGCACAGGGCAGCCCAGTTACTGTCGGGCAGCCACGGTCTTGGGGGCGTGGGCCGAAAAGATGATGAGCACAGGTCGCAAGCCTGCGGTGGCGTGCTCAAGGCCTAAGCAGTAGACACACATGGGTGTGGATCCGTCCAAGACATCTTCTGCCCGCATGGGCATCTCAAAATCCGGGGAGTCGATTTGTCCAGCTGGCAGCGAGGGATCGAAGACTGAAGTCTTTTCAAAATTTATTTTTAAACCGCAAAGCGGAGAAATAGGAACGAAGTCTCAAACGCAGAGCGTTAAGGAGGGAACCTGAGCTTCCAAGCGGTAAGGAAGATCTGGCGTCATGGGGCGGAGCCGAGAGTTATACCACCCGGGTGGGTGGGAGGAGCAAGCTTGAAGACCTTCCGGCAAGATTTAAAGCGGCAAGGATACCTGCCAATGAGTGTGGATGAACAACATATCCATGTCCCTAGAAACGGTTGATATAAGTTTTAAACATTTCTCGGGATTGGATAAATTTTGGCAAAGATACGAGTGTTGTAAATCAATGCCCTTATGGTTACCTTTCTGGGCAATACCAATCACTAAACCTTTATTCAAAACGATTAACATTATGTTTAGAAACGAGGGAGTGAATGTAAGGGACATTCAATACTGGTTGGAACATAAATGTATAGTTTTGGGCCCTCCTGAACCCATACTAGATAATGAAGGGATTTGGACAGGGGCCTGGCGTTTCAAGGTTAAACTGCATATTATTAATAATGAAGTTATGCATGTCCTAAATAGTTTCTTTTTGGGTAAAGATAGGGGGGTTTGTTTTTACCCTGGTCAACCTAAGGCCTGCTATCATTGTGGTAGCCACCGTCATTTAAGTAGTGCGTGCGATAAAGTTAAATGCGCACTTTGTGGAGAATTTGACCATGATAGTGAAGTTTGTAGGAATGTTTTTAAATGTAATCTCTGTGATGAAGCTGGACATGCGTATCACCAATGCCCGTGGGCAGGCCAGAATAGGCAGGGTGGCCCAAATAAGGCGGATTTAATAAACCAGGCCCAAGGCAGATACAAGCCTCGAACAGCCACTCCTGCTAACAGGGACTCAGACTTCACCAACCAGCCTGGACGGGACAAGGCTCAGGATATGTTTCCTGATACACAGCAACCAGTAGTAGAATTAACTGGACAACCAGAACCCTTTGTTCAAAAACAGGCAGTGGTTTCATCTGAGGACTCTCCTCTTAGTAGAGTTTTGGGTCCGCCAGTTTTGCAACCTCCCCCTGAGGGCCCATTAGTGGTAGCTTCTTCAGACACCGACTTCCAAACCCCTAGAAGGGTTACTCGGGTGAGTAGTTGTCATGTAGGGGTGGTGGGGGCTTGTCCTACTCAAAATTCCTTTCACATACTAGCAGACATGGAGGGGGACTTAGGCTCTGATATAGCAAGTCCAGATGGAAATTCAGAGATGGAGGTGGAAGATGAGGGTGGAAAAGACCTTTTAGACATAAAAAAAAAGAAAGGGAGAAAACGAAAACAAGATAAACCTTGAAGTTCTGCCTTTTATTCTTTATGGCCTGCTTAAAGATGATCTCTATTAACTGCTGTAGTATAACAAACTACAAAAGACATTTAATTTGTTTTCAGCAGTGCAGGGATTTACAGGTAGATATCATCTTTGTGCAGGAAACTCACTTGTCCTCCTTAGCTGAGGTGACCCAGGTTAAAAAATCATGGTGGGGAGGGCCCTCCTTTTGGTCCTTTGGTTCCGATTCAGCAGATGGGATAAGAATTCTTTTTTCTCATCCCTCAGTACAAGTTACAAGGCTGGTGGATATTCTGCCAGGTAGAGCTTTACTTTTGGACTGTTTTTTTCATGGGTTTTGCCTTAGACTGATTAATACCTATGCACCTCAAGTTAAAACGGCAAGGATTGATTTGTTTCAACAGATCAAGCCTTATTTATTTACTTCCAAGCATGTGGTTTGGGGAGGGGATATGAATTGTAGTCTTGATGTCCGTATAAAGAATAATGTGCAGCAGAAAACATATTGTGATTCCCATGCACTTTCTCAAAACAGAGGTATGCCTATATAGGGCTTCATGCGTCAGATGGTTTCACCTATAGAAGGACTTCCTTTCAAACTAGGATTGATTACCTTTTCCTTTCTCAGTATTTAATAACACAAGATTGTTTTGTACAACATTGTGACTTTTCAGACCACAATTTTTTATATTGTATGGTGGGACTTCATCAGATCCCTACATTTTTTCCAGCTATCAACAGACGATGGAAGTTAAATTCACGGCTATTGTATGAGGCCCCTTTTCTGGACCAACTTCGTTGTTTTCTATCTCTTAGAAAATCTGTTGCGGATTTTTTTGATGATTGGATATCCTAGTGGGCAGATACTAAACTTGCTATTAAGGACTTTTTTATTTCTTATGGTAAAAAAAAAAAAAAAAAAAGGTTCATCTGATTATTTACAATACTTAGATTATAGAAATCAATATTATAAATTACAGTCCCATCCGAGGGTAGCGGACTTAGACATCCAAACGCAATTAGGGATTATACAGAAAAAAATGAAACAATATCAATATGAGACAGCAGTCTCTATACATGCAGAATTAAAGTTTGGTACCCAACAACAACCATTCAAAGATCCGTATATCGCATGTAAACAAAAACTGGATACAAAAATTATGACGGGTCTCCGTAATTCTACTGGCCAGCTAAAGACGTCACTAGCAGAAATGCTAGACATTGTGGAACAACATGTCTCCTCGGTCTTTAGTA
The DNA here is from genome assembly GCA_016271365.2 of Neoceratodus forsteri. Taxonomy (NCBI): domain Eukaryota; kingdom Metazoa; phylum Chordata; order Ceratodontiformes; family Ceratodontidae; genus Neoceratodus; species Neoceratodus forsteri. Next base: position 320,041,060 of record CM057459.1, read on the forward strand.
CTAGGTTTACTCCAACGGTCTCATGGGAAGATGTTCTTCATTTCCCAGTTCCCCATATTTCCCAGTTGGAAGCAGATATATTGCAAGAGCCTATTTCCCCTGCGGAAGTGCAAGCAGTTATTAGCACTCTTCGAACAGGGGTTTCACCAGGTACGGATGGGCTCACAAATTAATTTTATAAAACCTTTAAAGAGGACATAAGTGTAATTTTAGCTGAAGTTTATAACGATATTCTACAATTTATTTTCAGGAATACAAAGTTTAACCTTGCACTTTTAACCTTTATTCATAAAAAAGGGATAGTACTGTTTTGGGAAATTGGAGACCAATCAGTCTACTGAACACAGAATATAAGATTCTTTCTACTTTACTGTGTAAGAGGCTTCAAATTGTTGTACAAGGGGTGCTCCACCCGGCACAGACTTGTTCTATCCCCATCGTTCTATTCAGCAAAATTTAAAGTTTCTTAGAGATATTTGTGAATTTGGTGCTCAAAATAAATTATCAGGTTTTATTTTAGCTCTTGATCAATCAAAAGCTTTTGATAATGTTTCTCATTCTTTTCTATTTCAAGTTTTAGAAAGGTATGGGATTCCTCGACCCTTTCTTAATTATATTGGTATATTATACTCTCAAGTGCACTCTTGCCCATTAATTAATAATCTCTTAGGTAAAGAAATTGAGTTAACACAGGGTGTTCGACAAGGATGTCCTATTAGCCCACTGTTATACTCTTTTGTGTTAGATCCCCTTTTAAGAGAAATTGAACATAATAGGACTATTCAGGGTTTATCCCCATTGTATGCCATACCGGCCCAAAAAATCTCGGCGTATGCAGATGATGTATGTTTATTGGTAGCAGATGTTCATTCAGGGGTTGAGGCGTTAAGGGTGGCTGAACGTTTTTCGGCTTTAAATGGCACTAGGTTGAATTATGATAAACGTGGGTGCATGGCTGTAGGTAGGACCTCAACAGTTAGTGGCATTTTAGTTTCAGATTCCCTTAATATCTTAGGACTCCTTTTTGGGAGTGGGGACCTGGCTCGTTTAAATTGGGAAAAGTACCTAACTGTCGGTGAAAATAAGGTACAGCAATGGAAAACCTGGGGTTTTTTTTTAAAAAAAAAAAGGGTGTTGGTGGTAAAGAAATATTTATTACCAGTCTTTTTACATGTTTGTTCAGTTTTTCCGGTCCCAATTTCTTTGGAAACCAGACTATATAGTTGTTTTTTTCAAATGATATGGGGTAGTCGGTTAAATCCCATCAAACGTGCTTTCACATATTTAAAAGTTTGTCAAGGAGGCTTGGGGATGATAAATCCTATAGTTTTTTTTTTTTAACTCCTTTTTTTTTTTGATAGCCTCATTTCAAGATAAAATCCTGCCTCAGGACCATCCATGGTCTGCATGGACTCAGCTTTTAGTTTATCCATTTTTGATCCAATGGGAGGGTGGGGGTATACCTAAACAAAACATGAAAGGTGCTGCACCTTCATACGCAGACTCTGCAGTACGCAAACTCAGGGAATGGAAATTGGGTAAAGCACAATTACATGAGGTTTCCCGGAAAGAATTTTATGCTGAACTTATGGGTAATATTTTCTATGTTCAAATAGATTTCCCTTTTTGTGTTCCTACTAAGCTTTCGAGGGCTTTACGCCTTTTAATGGATCATAGGGTGCCGCCCCAAATGTGGGATATCCAATGGCTCAGTTGCCATGGTAAACTGGGCATCCGGGGAAATTTAAAGCATAAACCCATTACTGATAGTTTGTGCATTCGACCTAAATGTACTGATCAAGTAGAAACTCTAGAAATTTTTTTTCTGTTATGTCCCCATACTGTCACATTTTGGTAAGATCTGGCCTCACAGTGGCAATGGGGTATCGTACACCACATTTCATATCAAAGTCTTATTTTAGGGGATTATTCTGTTTTTTTAGGGAGGTATCATGCCAGTACACTCACTTGATTTTTGCCTGCATTAAATATCACTTATGGCAAGCTAGATGTCAGTTTTCTTTGCAACATACTATCCTTCCTAACATTGTTGTGCTAAGACGTATTGAACAAGCTTTAATTAAACAAACTGTTTTGGAACAAAAATCATTAGATAATCAAGTGTTTCTAAGTTTTTGGAAACATATTTACTGGCTTAATTGAATTTCTGTGATATTGTTTTGCTTTTCCTTTTATTGACTATTAATTATGATAGAGTTGTTGTTTGGTAATTTTATAAAACACAACTTGTAACTGTTTGTTTATCTGCATTAACTACATTTTCCTTATCCTTTTATTTCTGGATGGCTGTATGTACTTTTTTTTCTGATGTATGGTCTCTTTTCTAATAAAAAATTCCCTTACTCTTTTTGATAAGTGCCATGGGATCTTTAACATCCACCTGAACTACCACCAATCCAGGCAGATGGGACCTCGGTTTAACGTCTCATCCGGAAGACGGCACCTCAGAAGTGCAGCACCCCTCTCATGCTGCACTACAGTGTCAGTACTGGGATATTAGCCCAAGTGCCAGATGTGGGAACTGAACCCACAGCCCTCTGATCTCCTGGCCTCAGAGGTGAGTGTGCTACCTACTGAGCCACTGATACTGCTAGTACTGGCCGTCCAGAGAAACAACGGGGAGACCAGTACCCAGATACCAGCCATGGTATCCAGACATAGAGGGCCAAGAGCAGGATGGCAGATCTCCAGAAATCACTGGATGCCAAAGGTCTAAAGGAGGAGGAAGGCCTGCCAGGCGTGCATACCACAGCACAGGTGTTGAGGACTGGACAGGACCTTCTACCGGGTCTAGAGTTCGGAGGAACGAAGAAGAAAACAGCGACAGAGATGATGATGGCACAGGAACTGGAGAGGACGAGGAAGAGGAATCACCGTATGAGGACCTACCACCTGAAGACATCAGTGACTTGTTGAAATGGCTGGCAGTAAAGCAACTGGATATGGAGAGACAAAGAGAGCGGGAATGGAGATGCTAGGACCAGAGGTGGGCGGACACCTTGAGAGCTCTCCAACTAACTGGACAAGGACCACAGGGGGCAGGACCACCAAGTAATAATCCAAAAGACATTAAATTGACTAAAATAGCAGCAACCGATGATGTAGAAACATATTTACTTTGAGAGAGTTGCAAGAGCCTGTGGGTGGGATCAGAGACAGTGGGTAATCTTTCTAAAAATTGTGTGGTGGGTGGGGGTATGTTTAGTGTGCAACCAAATAGAGAAACTTAGAAAGGAGATTGAGGGTCTGCAGGAGGAACTAAGACAGGCAAGGAAGACTGGAGGAGGTTTAGCCCAACATTGAAGGGAGGGTGGAGGTAGGGCAATTTGGGCCAAGAGGAGGGAGGAGAGGGTCAGAAGAAGGGAAGCAGAGACGGGGGACCAGGTCAAGAAGAACTGTGTCAAGGGAAATCATGTCAAGGGAGAAAAGACAACCAGAAGGAGGAGAAAGGGACTTGTGAGGGGAGGAGGAGAAGTGGCAACAGTCATGGAGTCGGAAGGAGGGAACAGGCTACTATGAGGAGGGAAGAAGCGGGTATTGAAGAAGGGTCTTCAAGAAATTGTTTTACAGTACTAGAGAGGAAGAAGGAGGAGGGAGGTGATGACATTGGAGGAGTAACTGATAGACGTCCAGATGAAATTGGAGTGGTGGGGAGAGGGGGAGTTCTGCTGGGGGAATTGCAACAGGGGCAGAAGGGGGAAATACTGTGCTGGAGGAAGGAGGAGGAGCTGGGAGTGAAAGGTGGGGAGGAAGGGAAGTAAGCAGTTAGTAAGAGGGGTGGAATCTTAGTGCTGGGGAACTCAATACTAAGAGGAGTCAGGTGGGGTAGCAAAGGGGAGAGGCATAGTCAAATCTGGGTGGAGGCCAAGCCAGGAATAATAGCAGAAAGGGTAGGACAATCTGTTCTAAAATATGCTAGAAGGGGTAAGGACAAGCCTCATTTAATTATACATTTGGGGACGAATGACCTGGCTGACAAGACGGTAGATATAGTCCGGAGAAGGTTTGAGAAACTAGGACAATTTTGCAAGTGCGCAGGAAGATCAGTAACTTTCTCAGAGATACATCCAGTGCCCAGGGCAAGCACAGCAAGAAAGCTGAGAATAGAGGAATTTAACAGATGGCTAACGACCTGGTGTCATGCTAAAGTGTATGGGCTGGTGGGGTTGGGGAAGGACCTGGGAGGACAGTAGTCTCTATGCCAAGAATAGACTACACTTCAGCGAGAAGGTAAAGAAAGTGTTGAAACAGAGGATGGAGGACTTCTGGTGACGTCACAGAGCTGCATGGTAGCTAAGCCGGTGAGCTCTCTGCCTGCAAACCCCAAAATAAAGTAAAATTTTCATTTAACAGCTGCCAAAACAACTTACAATGGCAGGAAGTAACTGGGAAAACGGACAGAACTAACAAAGCGAGACCAAAAAGCGCCATAGAAGATGAGGATTCCTCTGGATTATCTTGATGATCTAAAACACAAGAGTCAGAGCCTGTCTCCAGCCAGCATGGTCGATAAAGAAGAGGAGTCCAAGCAGTTGTTGCAGTCCCGATCTGAGAGGCTGTTTTCTGAACTTAAAGAAATGAGAGTGGAGAACAAACAGGAGTTTAAACAGCTACATCAAAAACTTTCAGGGCTTGAAGAACGGCTTGTAACAGCCGAAGGGAGAATATCCAATGCAGAAGATAACAGCGTCCAGCTTGGAACAGTACTACAAGCTGTAGTGCAGCAAACAGCACAACTTCAGGAAAAATTTACTGATCTAGAGGGACGCTCAAGAAGAGAAAATATATGGAGTTATGGACTCCCTGAAGGCTTGGGAAATAAACCGAATGGCAGAATTTATAGCAGACTTGCTAGCAGATGTCTTACAGCTACCACCAGGGTTTCAACTTGGCATAAAAAGGGCCCACAGTTCGTTAAAACCAAAACCAGTATCCCTCAAGGCCCGCCCTAGTTCGATTGTTATTTGTTATAAAATTTAACAGTTATAGAGTTAAGAAAGATATCCTGGCTGAAGCATGGAAAATGAAAGGGGTAGCATACATAACAGCGAGGCTCTTTTTTGACCACGACTACCCCCAGAGGTCCAAGGACAGAGGCTTATGTTAGGGGAAAAAGCAAAATATCTGTGATTCCACACTCCTTACCCTGCAAGACTGCGGGTCTTCTGGCCTGATGGCACTAACGTGTACCAGAACACTGACGAGGTGAGAAAAGCCTTAACAGAGCGAGGCCTACTGCAATAGGATCCTTCCTCTCAGAACTCCACCTCCCAGAAGTCTCTAGGCGAGGCAGATAACTGGCAAATTGCACTTTCGAGGAAAAACAGGGGAAATACCATCCAGCTCTCCATCGCGACAGTGATGCAGGCTATTCGTCATTTGCTGCAGCAACTACAGAACCCAGTAGAAACACAAAGAAAGAACCCTGGTTAATTTAGAAGTATGAAGACACATTGAGATTTGCTTTGTTTTCTCACGCTTCGGGACTGTTATGCTAAACAAAGAACAAATGTTTTCTGGTGTCTGCTGCCTGTCCTAACATTGGAGTATAACCTGCTTTCTCCCCCCTCCCTATATATATATATATATATATATATATATATATATATATATAATGTTATATCTGGCAAGAACAGAAGGGAGACTTTCTTTAATATTTCTATTTAACTCCTTCCTTCAAAATGATTCCCCTTTTATCCATGGATCCTGAATTCTCTGAGGATTGGTCTTTTCTTTATATTATTGCATATGTTGTCTCTTCCGATGGAATGATTGTAGAAAGCAACAGACAAAGGGGAAAATAAGGGAGAACCTGCCAGTGAGTTTCATTGTATCCCAAAGAATAACTGAGTTGGGAATAAGGGACAGAAAGGGGAAAAAATATGAGATGCAAAATATTTTACAGATACAGTAACGTGGATTGCTTGGTACAGACAGACAGCTAATTATTATGTACAGAGCATTTATTGGTAAGGAGGAGTGGGTAGAGCACCTAGAGCTAGCAGTTGTTTACATGAGCTCCGTCACCTGATCTAGGTGCGAGTGAAACCACGTCACTTAGGATCTGCTTATAGCAGATCAGGAGCCATTTCAGAGTCAATGTAGGCTCCAGGGGAGTGCTGCCTTCTAAGAAAGAGGTGGCATAAGATCACCCCATTCCAATCACCCTCTTAAAAAGGGGTGTTTGGTAATAAAGAATGTTAAACTCAGGGTTCTCCATAGGTGGAAGTTGAGCTATTTTTTCAATTCCAAGTTCTTATAGTTCAAATATTGACTTGTTATTGTTAACTGTTATCTCTATTTAGAGAATGGTTTATAGGTTTTGTATTAGACTAGAGTCAGAGAAATGTTTTAAGTGCGCAAGAAATTATAGTAACCAGGGGAAACAATGTGGTTATTTATCAACAAGATCTGGAATACTTAAGGGAGAATGGATAGGTCAGAAGTCAGTCATTTCTTACAACGTCCATGGGTTGACCCATCCGATTAAAAGGCGTAGGATTCTCTCCTCAATATGAAAATCTGGGGCAGCCTTTATTATGCTGCAGGAGATGCATCTAAACCAGGGGGAGCATGAGAAGCTTAAAAAGTTTGGGTATAATACGGTACTATATGCCATGTATAAAAAGGGACAAAGAAGGGGAACATCAATTTTAATACCTTCTAGAATCACATTTCAGATTAATGACAAACTGATAGATAAGGTGGGGAGATATGTTCTTTTAAAGGGCGCATATAATGGACACATGATCACTTTAGTATCGGTTTATGCAACCCCTGGTTTTTCTCTTTTTACAGGCAGTTTCTCCTGACGGTAGCTGAATGGGCCGGAGGTTTGTTGGTTATAGAGGGAGATCTCAGCCTACACTTAAACCCGGCTCTGGATACGACCTCCACAGTTAGGAGGCCAGACAATAAAGTAGCTAAGCAGGTGAGGTCTTTGCTGACTGAAACTAGATATGTGGACCTATGGAGACAGCTCCATGGTAAAATACAACAGTACACATATTATTCACAACCACATACAGTCATGGCCAAAAATATTGGTGCCCTTGCACTTTTTCAAATAACTCACAATTTAAACATCAGTTGAAATTAACAACAGTACAGTATTTGGTCTCCACAATTCTTTATTTCTCTGTTAATATTACAGAACCTTTGTTTTTGATTAGAATTTAATATATCCTTTTAAATCAGAAAATGAAAAGAAATGGCATTGACAAAATTATTGACACCCTAGACTTAATATTTGGTAGCACAGCCTTTGGTCAAAATAACTGCAATCAACCACTTCCTATAGCAATGGATGAGCTTCCCGCACCTCTCTACTGGCAGTTTGGCCCACTCTTCTTGTGCAAACTGCTCCAGTTCTCCCAGATTTGAAGGGTGCCTTCTCCCAACTGCTGTTTTCAGATCTCTCCACAGGTTTTCAATGGGATTTAGATCTGGACTCATTGCTGGCCACTTCAGAACAGTCCAGCATCTTGTCTTGAACCATTCCTCGGTGCTTTTTGAAGTGTGTTTGGGGTCACTGTCCTGCTGGAAGACCCATGACCTTCAATGGAGACCCAGCTTTCTGACACTGGGTTCAACATTGCGCTCCAAAATGGCCTGGTAATCTCCAGATTTCGTGAAGCCATGCACACGTTCAAGGCACCCAGTGCCAGAGGCAGCACAGCAACCCCAAAACATCACTGAACCACCTCCATGTTTAACTGTAGGGAAGGTGTTCTTTTCTTTGAAGGCTTCATTTTGTTTTCTGTAAACATAGAGATGATGTGCTTTACCAAAAAGCTCTAATTTGGTCTTATCTGTCCACAGGACATTCTCCCAGAAGGATTATGGCTTGTTTAGGTGTGTTTTGGCAAACCCAACGGGCTTTCTTATGTCTCTCTCTCAGCAGTGGGGTCCTCCTGGGCCTCCTAAACATCCTGATAACATTACGTATGGTGGAAACAGGAAAATCAAGGTCTCTGGAGATTGATTTGTAGCCTTGAGATTGTCCATGCTTGGCTACAATCTTCTGTCTGACCTCCTCAGACAATTCTCTGGCTGTCTTTCTTTTCTCCATGCTCATTGCGGTACATACAGTGACACAAAACAGGAGAATGAGTCCTTTTCTCTACTCAAACTGGTTGAATGAGAGATTTTTATATTGCAGGCACCTGCAACTCACCACAGGTGAGTTCAATTCCAAAGTGAAGGAGAATCACCTGCTTGAAATCTAATTATTTCTAACTACTTCTAAAAGGTGCCAATAATTTTGACTGGGCCATTTAAGGATTTCTGTGTGGAATAAGCCAAGACTTAGTAAATTTTTCTGCTTTTTGTGTTTTATTCCACTGCAAACCAAAGAAATACATATGTGGATACCAAAATATTTTTTAATTTCAACAATTTTCTGGAAGGAATGGTGCATTATTAGAAAAAACTGCAAGGGCGCTAATATTTTTGGCCATGACTGCAAAACTTACTCCAGATTGCACTATTTTCTGATACCAAAAGAGACACAAGGTTTGTGTAGTTCCATGTGGATGGGGGACATGATATTGTTAGACCACTTCCCGGTGTACATGAAACTTGTAATTGGACCACGAAAGAAGTCCACATTCTGGAGGCTTAATGGGTCATTACTACAGGAGGAGAAAATACAGGAAACAAGTAAAAGAAATGATACAACAAATAGTGCAAGATAACTCTGATCCGAACATTTCAGCTACTGTTTTATGGGATACTGTCAAAGCAGTGATTAGGGGGAAATTTATAGAAATCTCCTCCAGACCAAAAAAACAGAGAGAAGCCCAAAGGGTTGCCCTGCAGGAGAAAATAAGAGAACTGGAGGACTTGCATCAGCAAAAACTCTCCAAGGAAAGGAGGAAGACATTACACGGACTGAAGAGGGAACTAATAAGTATATTAGACTATCATATAGAACAGAGACTACTCTATTTAAGGCAACGTTACTACGAAGGGGGTCCAAGGGCACTAACATTGCTAGCAGCCAGATTACGTCAGCATACAGCCAGGGCCTGTATCTCTAAAATAATAAACCCAAAAACTAAGCAATGGCATTATAGGGTAGAACAAATAGCAGAAGCATTCCGATTATATTATGCTGAGTTATATGACAAAGGAGCATCTCCCACGGAACAGGAAGTGAAGGGATACCTAGCCCCTTTACAGCTCCCTAAATTGTCAGAGAGTAATAAAGAGGCATTAATTTCTCCATTTACAATTGCGGAAATTCATGCTGAAATTAAAAGGCTTAAAACAGGTGAATGCCCAGGGGAAGATGACCTTACCAACGAATTTTACAAGAAGGTCAGAGATGAGGTTCCCCCTTGTTGTTGCAGGCCTTCAGTTGGCCATGGTCTCAGGAGGGCGTGGCAGCCCCCTCCTGGGCCAGGCCAGGGCAATAATGTCAGTCATTCCAAAGCAGGCCAAGGACCCCTCACTTTGTTCGTCATACAGGCCAATATCTGTATTAAACACAGATTATAAAATAGTAACAGGGATTTTGGCCAGAAGACTGGAGACGATACTCCCAACAATTATACACTTAGATCAGACAGGCTTCATGGCAGGCCGCCAAACTACAGATAATATAAGGCAGTCTGTAAATATAATAGAACACCTAACTAATACTCAACAACCAGCGTACATTGTGAGTTTAGACGCAAAAAAGGCTTTCGATAAAGTCCTGTGGTCTTTTATGCATGGGGTCCTGGCTGGTTTTGGATTCCCCTCTGAGTTTATAGAATTTATTTTTAAGCTATACTCTGCCCCAAGTGCTTACATAAGGACTAATGGATATATTTACAATCCACTGATACTCTACAGAGGAACCAGATGGGGTTCCCCCTTGCCCCCATTTATTTGCAATGTACATTGAGCCGTTGGCACAGAGTATCAGACTGAATAAAACAATAGGAGGTGTAGATTTGGGGGATACATGCCACAAGATAGCTCTGTAAACAGACGATGTTCAACTTTACCTAACTACCCAGAAAGATTCTTATGGGAAGTGTTTACACAGATATGGAGGTTTTCCAAATTATCAGGTTGTACACTAAATTGATCAAAAACAGAGGTATTTATCATTAATTCAACAGCATCCCCCAAAATTAAACAGAAATACTCAATGAGATGGGACTTGGAGGATATTAAATATCTAGGAATACAGTTGAGCTGTAGTGCCTCAGACCTGTTTGCTCATAATTATCTCCCTTTGGTCAGGCAACTGAGGTCAGATTTACAGCGATGGTCCAGACTCTCTATGCCATTATATGCCAGAATACAGGCAGTGAAATTAAATATACTACTTAGACTTCTGTATTTATTTCAGGGAGTCCCTTGCCAAGTTCCCAAAAAAGAATTGAAGGCCTGGCAAAGAATTATGTTAAATTTTATCTGGGCACATCAGAAGCCCAGAGTCTCACAAAGGTATTATACCTTACTAAAGGAGAGGGAGGCAGACAGAGCCCGGACTTACAGGGTTATGGGCTAGCAGCCCAAATGAAGATAGCTTTGTTATAGTCACACCCTACATACAGAGCCCACTAGCAACAGATGGAGATACATACTGAGGGGCAGAATGAGTTGTCAGCAAAACTGTTCCAAACAAAAGGAAATTTAAATCATATCCACATACCATACGCTGGTGTGTGTGCAACCATTATAGGATGCAAGAGAGGAATCAGGAAAGGATATACAGCCCAAGCTTGTGGAGATATTCTAGATGGCATTTAGACCCAACTTTTAAGCCAGCACAATATGACCCATGGTTTAAAAGGCAAGCAGATAGAGGAATATGTTCCTCTTGGCAACTATTACAGAACAATACAATACTTACATTTGCCCAAGCTGCGAATAAATACCAGTGGGCGCAGCAAGATTTATTCCATTATTACCAGCTGAGAGACTTTATCAATGCAAAACTGAGGGGTTTACAGGATTGTGATGATCCCTGACCATATCCCAGAATATTTGAATATCCCACCCAATGGGTTTAGCAGTGTCTTCATTCCGGACTGCTCTGTAATGTTCCCTGAAACAGTCAGCAAGGCATCTACCAGTCTCTCCAATGTAAATAGCTGTACACTTCCTGCAAAGAATACAATATACCACATTAGTGGAGGTGCATGAGAACTCCTTGGTGATGTGAAAAACACCTGCAGGCACCGGAATTTCAGGCAAACTAGAAACAAATTTGCAGGTGTAGCAGCGAGTTCTGTTGCAAGGTTTGGTACCCGGTAGGGAAGAACTGTTAGGAGTAGGTAGGCTGCTTTTAATCAGGAGATTCCACAGGTTGAGTGGCCGGCGGTAGGAGGCAATAGGTGGTTCTGTAAAGGAAGCACCAATGTTGGGGTCAGTTTGCAAAATGGGAAAGCTACTGGTGATGATCATGTGAAGAGAAGGTGTACTCTGATGGAAAGAAAGCACTAGTGGAATTTACCATTTTTCAGTTAATAAAGCCTTTTTAAAGAAAAATGATTCAGAAGCCATATCAAACTAATCATTTCATGATTAGTACAGTTATACAAAATCCTTAAGGTATTTTCATAAATTCACACTATAAACCTGTTACTGTATGCAGTTCTATGCATGAGGCTGAACAAAAGCATGTGGTATGCTTTACAGAAGTGCTTCATCACTGTGGCTCAGCTATACAGAGAGTCAATATCTGTGGATATATATACACTGTACCTTTAACTGAACCAGGAAGTCCCCTGAAACAAAAATTCCTCTTGGTTTTAAAACAGCATGTCTGTAAAATAAAAATGGCTTAGTCAGGTGACTCCACCAAAAAGATATAAAACCTCTTCACTGAGTTCAGCGCAGTCCAGTAGAGTTCGGTCTTGAGAGTGGCCATCACAATGCTATATGCTAATTACATAATGGATCAGGCCTTTAATATACAAGCCATACAGAAAAAATGGCAACAGGAATTAAACTTGAGACTAGAAGAGAAACAATGGTGCCAAGTCTGGAGGATTACATGGCAGACCACGTCCTCACCAATATGGCAAGAATTTCTGTGGAAATTAAAGATTAGATTCTTTATCACGCCAAACAGACAAAAAAAAATGAGTCAGAGACCAACTGCGGAGTGTTGGAGGAGATGCAGGGAGGCGGACTATGCTCATATATTCTGGTCATGTTCACACATACTACAATATCGGGAGCAGATAAATCATTTAAAAAGAATATTTGGAATATTAACCAACCTGGGTCTGTAACACCTAATTATGAGTTTGACCCATCCGGAAATTAAAGGTAAAGAAGGGAGGTATTTGTGGGCAATACTTGTTGAGGCAGCCCACAAAACAATCACTAAAAAGTGGCTGCAAGATACTTCACCGCAAATAGAGTGGGTGGGCATGGTTCGACAAATACAGACTATGGAAAGGGTCACCTACAATGTTCAACATAGAAAGGAACAATACAATGACTCTTTACTGGAGTAATCTGTTTTTCTCCCAGTATGCTTTAAACGAGATGAAGTGTACTTACTGTAGATCTGATCTTAAACTCACTCGAATCCATGATAATAATGGATTTGCTTATAGAATTAAAGTGAAACCGCACAAAAGTAATGAAGTAATACATAGAGATATGATTTAGCACGCAACGAGTTTTAATGTTTCTCTCTGACTAATAGTTTATATAGATTAGTAATGAATATAATTTTTTTTTTGGTATATTATAATTCATTGTTTAACAAGGGATATTTTACCAAAAAAATGATAAAAGCTGATGTTTTTGCATTTATGATATGAGAATACAAGTTATATATTTGAAGATTAAGTATGAACATCAATACAAATTAAGTTCTATGGCTTGTATAACCATGTGAAAACTCAATAAAAACAAGTATTAAAAAAAAAGTAAAAAAAAAAAAAAAAAAGACAGGATGAAGGAGTACATAGAGGAAGTTGGGAATTTAAACTAGGAGCAGGGGTGGCAAGGGACATGCAGAGACCACAGGTTGGAAAGTCATATGAGCTTATCCCCCCCCCCAATAACAGTGACAAAGGGCAAGTACTAGTGGCGATGCTAGTAAAGGAAGGCAGGATGGGGGGAAGGGTGGAAGGTGGTCACCCTGAATGCTAGGAGCCCTGGGAAGAAAACTGCAGAGCTACAGACTCATGACAGAGGGAGAGGTGGACATTGCAGCCATCACAGAAACATAGGCCACCCAATACAATGACTGGGACCTGTCGATATCAGGGTACAGGTTATTTCGTAGGGATAGAGTGATTGGGAAAGGAGAGGGGGTGGCACTGTATGTGAGGGAAGGACTGAAGTGTGTATGGGAGGAAGGGGAGGAGGGTAGTATGGAGTCACTATGGATGCAAATCCAGAATTCCAAGAATAGGATTATCAGGATAGGAGTGGTGTACAAGCCACGCTGTCAGACAGAGGAGTTAGACAGGGAACTAGCGGAACAGATCAGGATGACCTGCAAGAAGGGTAGTGTGGTGATTGTGGGGGACTTCAACATGCCAGGAGTGGATTGGAGTACCCCAACTACCAGGAATAGAAGGGAGCAGGTACTGCTGGATGCCTTCCAGGACAGCTTCCTGATGCAAATGGTCAGTGAACCCACCAGGTTTAGGAAATACCCTTGACCTTGTGCTGGCAAATGGAGAGTTTGTGAGAAAACTTAGGGTGGAAGAACCGCTGTCAGGGAGTGACCACTACTCAGTATGGCTCACATTGGATATGGGTAAGGAGGGAGTGGAATCTGGCACAATGGTGCTGGACTTCAGGAGGGCCGATTGCGGGAGGATGGGGGAAGTGGTAAAAGGGTACCTGGCCAGAATTGAACCCAGTATGGGCACTAACCAGAGGTGGGAGCTCATAAAGCTGGGGATAGTGGAGGCAACCAGAACCTGCAGCAAGGCCCAGAGCAAGAAGGCTAGGGCAAAGAAACCTAGCTGAGTGAGGAAGGAGGTCATGGAAAAGGTAAGGAAGAAAAGAGCTGTCTTTAGGAGGTACAAGAAAACAGGGAGGGAGGAGAACAGGGAGGAGTACCTGAAGGAATCAAAGGAGGTGGCAAGGGCAGTAAGGACAGCCACGGTGTCTACGGAGCTCAGGCTGGTGCAGGGCATTAAGAAGGGGGAGAAGGACTTCTTCAGGTACATCACAGAGAAAAGGAACTGCAAGGACCATATAGTATGGATTAGGAAGGAGGGGGTTGGATGGAAGCAGGGGGTGATAAGGCAGAAGCACTAAATGATTACTTTTGCTCGGTATTTACTAACGAGAAGGGGGGTGATACCCAGTGGGGGATGGAGGGCAGAAATGGGGGGGGATTGACAGATGGGGAAATAATGGAGGGCAGGGTTCTGGAGGGTTTGAGAGCACAGAGGGTGGACAAGGCGCCAGGCCCAGATGGCATCCACCACAGGGTACTGAAGGAGCTGGCAGAGGTCCTGGCGGGACCTTTGGTAGACCTATTTAATGCCTCACTACACTCAGGGTGTGTACCTCAGGACTGGAGGATGGCTCATGTGGTGCCCCTCAACAAGAGCGGCCCCAAGGATGAACGGGTAACTACAGACCAGTGAGCCTCACATCCATCATGGGTAAGCTGATGGAGACTATCCTGAAAGAGAGGCTGGTGGCCCTCCTGGAGGCCAAATGACTACAGGACAGCAGACAACATGGCTTCATGCATGGCAGATCCTGCCAAACCAACCTGGTGGAGTTCTATGACTGGGTAACTAGGCAATTGGATGGTGGCCATGCAGTGGATGTCCTGTACCTGGACTTCAGTAAGGTATTCAACTTGGTGCCACATGGGAGGCTGGGAAGTAAGTTAGAAGGCACAGGGGCAGGTGCAAAGCTGGTCAGATGGGTAGGGAACAGGCTTCAGGGAAAGCATCAGAGGGTGGTCATGGGTGGGGAGCTCTCATCCCCAAGGGCAGTGATGAGCGGTGTTCTGCAGGGCTCGGTGTTGGGACCAGTGTTCTTTGGGATATTCATTGCAGACATATCATTGGACATCAAGAGCAAGACCAGTCTGTTTGCTGATGACAACAAGATGGGAGTAGTGGTGGATGACCTAGGGGGATAGCAGGGGTTGCAGGATGATCTGGCAAAGCTAGAAACCTTATCAGAAACCTGGCAACTGGGGTTCAATGCCAAAAAGTGCAAGGTGCTGCATTCTGGGGTGAAAAACCCAAGGAGAAGTTACCAGCTGGGGGATTGCAGCTAGCAGAGACAGAGGAGGAGAAGGATCTGGGGGTGCTCATTACGGGGTCAATGAACAACTCGGCACAACGTAGGAAGGCAGCTGCAAATGCCAACAAAACGCTGGGTTGTATTACAAGGGGTATATCCTCGAGGAAGGGGAAGTGATTCTGCCACTGTATAGATCATTAGTTAGACTGCACCTGGAGTACTGCGTGTAGTACTGGTGCCCGTATCTGAAGATGGACATTAAGTTACTGGAGAGGGTGCAGCACAGGGCGACAAAGATGATCAAGGGGCTTGGGAACTTACCATACGAAAGGAGGCTGAGGGAGCTGAACATGTACTCGCTGGAGGGGAGAGGGACAGGGGATATGACTGAAACCTTCAAGTACATGAAAGGAATAAACAAGACAGGTATGTAGGGGCTGTTCAACGTAAGGCAAAGGAGGGGCACCGGGGGCCATGATATGAGACTGGATGGAGGCAGTTTCAGGAGGGAGCTGAGGAGACACTTTTTTACAGAGAGAGTGGTAGCTGGGTGGAATGCGTGATTGGCAGAAGTGGAACAGTGGACTGCTTCAAAAGGGGCTGGGACGGACTTCCGGTTCCGCATCGGAGCTATATGGCCGCATAAACGACTCGCTCCGCTAAACCCCCCCAATCTATCCACTCTTCCATCGAATGATCTTTTCAAACTATGATGCATTTAATTATGAACAGGAGGGGAAATGAAGGGACTGAGCCCACAGGAGCCCAAAAACTGGAGGACGGTCTCGTAGACGAAGAAAGGTCTGATTCAGATAATACAGATGCAGATGGCGCGGTTTCTCGTACGGCCTCTGTCTATCTTATATCAGCTGCAACTACTCCAAAAACTCCCAAGGCAAAGAAACGTGTCAAACTGGACACAATTTATAATGAGTTATGCACATTTAGAGCTCATATTATACAACTTTATGCTGAAATGCACAGAGATATAACACAATTGGAACAGAGAGCCAATGACACTGAGAGGCAAGTCACAGCAACTGAGAACCGCGTAGCTGATCTCGAAGGCCTAGTTCACCAATTACAAGACCATGCTAGAGGCCAGACAAGAGGATGCCGAGAGCAGGGCGAGACGAAAAAATATCCAGCTGTTTTGTATTGCAGAGGGTTCAGAGGGAACGGACATAAAATAATTTGTTGTCAGCTTACTAAAAACCTCACTAGGTCTGCCACCCGATATGGTGCTTGATTTTGAGCGCATTCACCGAGCTTTGGCACCTAAGCCCACATCTCCTACAGCTAGCCCTTGTTCCATCATAGCCCGCTTCAGTAGCTACGCCATTAAAGAACAGCATTGCTACTACCGTGGCATAAGAAGCAAATCTTCTACGGTCAGAAATGTTTTTATTTGGACCATGATTACGCACCCAAGACGATGCATCTGTGTATGGCATACCTTCCGCTACTACTCTAACTGAAAACTCAAGGAATAAAATTCGTCACCCTTATCCAGCCAGATTAATAGTTCACCTACCAAATGGAAAGCAGGTATTTGACACAGCGGAGGAGGCCCGTAAAGCTCTTGTTAAACATGGCCTGGCTTTTCCAGAACGTCCAGAAAGGCCTACAAACCAGAGGCCCCAACCACCACGCTGGCAGACCCAAGAGGGACGACGACGATGACGTAACCACCCTACAGATATGAAGCAGCACCTGGTGGAATTCCGCAGGACGGAAAACAACAAGCAAGACACATGAAGAGGAAGAAGTCCTGTATTCTAATATTTTACCTGAGCTACCCCTCTGTCTTTTGGGGAGGGGGGGGGTTCGGGGTTGGGAGGACGGAGGTGATCGGGCTGGATTTGTCCTGCCTGGGCCTCAGGGATGGGCCCAACTCTAGGCTGCAATATCAGATTTACTATACCCTCTATTTATTTGGGTATTATGTGGCCACTTGTTATGGTGACACCGTGTGGCCTTTCCCCTCCAGGGCCTCTCTCCACGTCCCTCCTACCTTAACTCCAAATGGTACTTCGGACCCTCTTAACATACTGCCCTGCTAGGATGGATATTAAAGAGGAGACTTTAAGATACAACCCTGCTATCAAGATGTGCTGGGGAGCCAAGTGCTTCACTAACTGCTTTAAATCTGGCTGCTGACTAAATGAGACAATGTCTTATACAGAAATATTAGAGGGACTATACAATGCCATTTGTTCTGTTAAATATCCTACATCATGAGATGATACTATATTTACTTTGGAAAGCTGGTATATTTGGGCTGGGGGATCTCACCCTTGCAGACTATTTAAGAGAGAAATTATACATTTTTTGGGGGGAGGTAAGTATTTAAGGCTGAGTTCTCAGGCGTATTTCCAGGGATATTTCTCTGGACTACTTTTGCCATGCCTTTTCCTTTTTTGTTTATTATCCCTATATTAAATACTATTTTTTTTGGACCTGAATAGTCCACAGGGGGCCCAAAACCGTATAAGGTCTGGATCTACCCCCTTTTCTGGTTTGAAACTTAAGTCCATCCTGATGTTCCCAGATATAGTAGGGAAATTAACTGCAATTTCCCCCACCTTGGAAGTCTGTTTTATTGACATGTTCTGGCTGAATATAAACAATTGGTTAGTTATTATATTGTTCACTGTTAGTGGTTCTAAGTTAGCCCAGTTGGCAACTAGTTCTTTATATGCTTATCTACGATTGATGATACAAACAGAAGGTATACAGAGGGTTGTAGTTGGAACAGGTAAAACAAGACACCTGAGAGATTTGATGGCAAACTTAATTTTTTCTAAAAACTGGACTATCCTATATGAGGAGAAGGATATGTGGCTCCACATATACATAGGGGCACTGGCTGGAAGAAAGGGCGGCGGGACAGAAAGGCTACATAGGATGCCCAGGTGACACTTTCTATCATGGCTAAATAGGCTTCGATATTATCCTTCAATGTCAATGGTATACACAACCCGGTTAAGAGGCGAAACTTATTTAATTTTTTTTAAACAAAAGAAACCGGATGTAATCCTTTTGCAGGAAACACATCTCCCACAAATGGAGCATTCTAAATTTAAATCATGGGGTTTTCAGGTGGTGGTAGCTTCCTCACATGCATCTGGTAGATGCGGGGCACTGCAGTACTGATACCTCGAGGAACTCAATTCCAACTCGAGTGAGAGATTATTGATGGGGAGGGAAGATATGCTATAGTGGTGGGCACATTATATGGTACCCAGGTTATGCTATCTGCTGTATATCTTCCACCAGGCTCCCAAATACAAGTAATAGATAAATTCATGAATGACATTCTGCCCCATGCAAGGGGTGTGTGTATTATTGGGGGTGATTTAAATGTTACACTGAACCCTAAAGTGGATACCAATTGCCCTTTACAGCATAGATTTACACCATTACAAAAGCATTCGAAGGTTTCCCTCCCTAAATTAGGTGACAGATATCTGGCATCATTTTTTCCCCTCTGTACGGACCTATACCTACTATTCCCATAAAACACATACATCATCTAGGTTAGATTATTTCTTTGCTTCGGTAGAGCATCTAGACTTAATTAGAGATACGACAGTATGTTCCTCAGTCCTCTCAGATCACTCCCCCTTGTACTTAAAAACAGATGTGGCCTCTCCGAGGAAGAGCTCCTTTTGGCACCTAAACTTAATACACTTACAAGACCCAGAATTCATTAAGCTAATTAAGACACTTATACCGAGAATCTTGACAAATGATAATTCTGGAGATGTCTCATCTGGTATAAAATGGGATACTCTTAAAACTGTTTTACCAGGGGAGATCATTCGATACTCCACTCATAAGAAAAAAGCTAGGAAAAAGTTACAAAAGGAATTACAAGCGGAACTACTTTGTCTACAGAGGAGACAAAATCAAAGAGATTGTACACTTAGAGACCAGGTAAGTAAGGTTAAACAACAAATACAGAAATTGTTGGACCAACAAATAGAGCAACAACTGCTCTATTTGAAACTCCACCATCAAGAAGGAGGGCCTCGAGGAGCCAGAAATCTGGCTAGACGTTTGAGAGGAGAGAAAGCCCAAACAATGGTTACAAAAAGTACAGTTACATAAGAACTTACCGTAACAGATCTTCGAGAGAGGCTCTTGCAGTAGGTAATTACACATAGGACTGAAGTCGGCAGATGGCAGGACCCCACGGAAAAATTTCTAGCTAGCAGTCCCTGGCGAGGGACTGCCCCCACGTCAGGTGACCGGCGTCAGAAGACGTCGGTATAAAGGGGTGGTCCCTGACGCCCGCCTTCCAGTTCTTTCCGGCCACAGGTCAAAAAATGGCCGGACGAGAGAGGATCGGATATTTCCGTCACTGGAAAAGGAGCTTAAAAAGCCTAGGGGGATGGAGGGCGGGAAGGTATTACCTACTGCAAGAGCCTCTCTCGAAGATCTGTTACGGTAAGTTCTAGGGACATGGATATGTTGTTCATCCACACTTATTGGCAGGTATCCTTGCCGCTTTAAATCTTGCCGGAAGGTCTTCAAGCTGGCTCCTCCCACCCACCCGGGTGGTATAACTCTCGGCTCTGCCCCATGACTCCAGATCTTCCTTACCGCTTGGAAGCTCAGGTTCCCTCCTTAACGCTCTGCGTTTGAGACTGGTTCCTATTTCTTCCCTTTGCGAATTTAAAAGTTTTTGCTAAAAAGACTTCAGTCTTCGATCCCTCGCGGCTGCGATGGACAAATCGACTCCCGGTTTTCGGAGATGCCCCTGCGGGCAGAAGATGTCTCGGACGGATCCACACTCCACGTGTGTCTACTGTTTAGGCCTTGAGCACGACCCGCAGGACTGCGACTTGTGCTCTTCCTTTTCGGCCTATGTCCTCGAAGACCGTGCTGCCCGATTGCATCTGGGCCGTCCCGAGAAGCGTTCCCTCGGTGAAGTCTAAGGGAGGCCCGGTTGGCGGTGTATGGCGCCGGCTCGGCGGATCAGCTCGAGCAGATGATCGCCTCTCGAGGGAGGCGGCGTGGGCTGTATCTTCCTCGGCCACTGCATTTATCCCACTCTCTGGGTTCCTCCTATACAGCTTCCTTTAAGAGCTTTGTCTGTCCCTCTCCACTAAGGGAAGAGGCCAGCGTCTGCTGGACCTTTTTCTCGGTCCAAAAAGAGGGACAAAGGTAAATCCCTCCGTCGACGCTCTTGGGAGCGGGAAAGGTCCCTCTCCCCGAGTCGTCGACCGTCGACTTCGGTCGACCGCTCGGCTTCGGCCACTGGTCTCACGGTGTCCCCGTCAGGTCAGTTGACTGAGACTCCCGTCGACGAAGTCGAGATTTTTCTCGATCCATTGGACGGGTTGTCGCCTATAGAAGCCGAGACTCCCCTCTCCCCGGTTCCCCCGGGGGGAGTTGAGGATCCCGTGGGCTTGCCTGTGCCTCCGGTTCCGGAGCCCTCGGATGAACCCTCCGGGCGAAGGGAGTGCCGGTTCCTGCCGACCCTTCTCCGCACCGACCTCGGAAAAGCCGAGGCTCTCGGTCTCGGTCTCGGACCTCTTCGCGGTCCAGCCGATCCCGCCGTCATAGGCGGTCTCGGTCTCGGCACCGCGGTAAGCGGCGTCGCCGCTCGTCCTCGTCTCCTCCTCCTCGGACGAGGGAGGCTTCCGGCGTAAGTTACGTCGACGATGCGAGGACCTCATGCGCAACAGTTCCTCCCTGACGAGAATAAGCGGCGCGATGCGCCTTCCCGGCCATTAAGTGGCGCTGTCACCGGGCCCGCGACACAGCCTCGACTTGCCGAGGGCCTGTACCGAGGCGGTTGTTCGGCCAAAACCAGCTGCTCCACCGATTCGGTGGAACCTCCGCCTCCACAGCCACTATTTGGGAGCTCCGACCAGGGATTCTCGATCGGCTGAGTCTACCCATAAGCTGTCTGTTACCCTCACTCCCGACCGACCTCGGCAGGTAGAGGTGGCTCAGGCCAGGGCAGCTCTTGAGGACTCGTCTGAGTCGAGGATAGTTCCTCCTTTTCTCCCAAGCGAATGACTTGGAGTCCTCAGGAGGACAGTCAATGGACGATAGTCCGTCGTCCTTCCTAGGACTGCTTCGGCTCATCTCGGAGTCCACGGGATGGCTCGAACCATTTCAAGCAGGCCAGGTATCCCCTCACGGAGATTCTGGACCGGGGATTCTCCATCGGAGGCCTTTCAGTGGCGAGGCCATAGTGGGTCCGCCTTGGAGCTTTGCAGCGCCTGCTTCCTGTCCTGCGCCTTGGCCAGGATGGCCAGGAAGTATCACGGTCCCTACCCGGTTCCCTATCCGTTTTTGGAGCACCCTCTGCTAAGGGGTTGGTTACGACAAGCGTTTTCCGGTAGCGCCCGGCTCGCGCCAGGATGTGGACAAACCTCCCGACAAGGAATCCAAGAATTGGACTATGTCGGATGAAAGTCTATGCTGCGTCCTCTCTCGGCCTTCGTCAGGCCAGTTCGGCCGTCCTCATGGCACATTTTCTCATGCCCTGTTGGGCTCCCTGGATGAGGTCATCCCTCATCTTCCGCGGATCTGCAGACTACGGTCAAGCAGGTGCGGGACCAGAACAGGCAGTGGCCAAGCAGCAGCTCAGACTGCTTTAGATATGGGGACTCATGTGGCCAGGTCGATATGCGGCCGCGGTGGCTATCACGTCGGCCGGGCTTGGCTGAGGATATCCACCTTTACCTGATACCCAGCACAAGTTGGCGGTTGTTCCCTTTTGGGGACTGACCTCTTGACCCTGGGGTGGAAGGTCACCTGCAGAGGATCGAGAAGTCCAATGCTACCTTGGACTCGGTCTCTTCCGCTCAGAAGGACAAAGGCCGCAAACCACAGCCTAAGCCCTTTCGTCCTTCTGCGCCCCGGCGCGCCAGGCCCAGCAACGTCAGGGCCAGCAGGCTCGGCCTTGGCATCCCAAACCCAAGCCACCGGCTTCCTCTAACAGAGGCAAGGAGGACAAGGCCCAGAGGTCTCGGCTGGTCCTCACTCAAGCCTGCCAGTGGCGGGCTGAGGGTGTCGCCCCCATCCCGTCACCTTACCTAGTTCCCCACGTGGGGGGACGGCTCCGACACTTCCTTTCCGCCTGGTCCGCTGTTACCACGGACAGGTGGGTACTGGAGGTGGTGGGAAAAGGCCTGCCTCTGGAATTCGAGCAGGTCCCACCCTTCAGAGCCGTCGCTCCTCGGGGGGCCTCGGGGTCCGTAGCCTCACTGTCGGCTCGTCGAGCCGACATCGCTCTCCTCCTCCGAAAGGAGGTGATCAGGGTGGTAGCGGACCCCCCCTCAGACCCAGGGTTTGTGTCCAGGTACTTCCTGGTTCCGAAACGGACGGGGGGCTGGCGCCCCATTCTCGACCTACGACCTAAACAAGTTCCTAAGGTCTGAACCTTCAGGATGGTCACTCTGGCTCAGATACTACCATCCTTGGAGCAGCAGTGTGGTTCTGCTCTCTGTGGACTTGCAGGGGCGTTTTCACGTCCTATCCGTCCAGTCTCACAGAGATTCCTTCGCTTCGGCGGAAGGATCCTATTCGAGTTCGAGCCATGCCCTTGACTGTCTCCAGCTCCCAGGGTCTTCACCAAATGCATGGCAGTGGTGACAGCATTCCCTCTGGCCGAGGGGTCCGGTGTACCCTTACCTGGACGACTGGCTGATGTAGCTCCCTCAGGCAGGAGGTGGAGTGGTCAGAGATCTGGCCTCAGGTCTGCTCTCAACTGGGCCTCCTTATCAATGAGGCCAAGTCGGAACTCGAGCCGAAGCAGGTGATTCTGTTCATCGGGGCGCAGCTCGACTCTCTTCGAGCCAGAGCGCGGCTCCCGGCAGACAGGGCCGAGGTTCTTTCCTCCTTTGCCCAATCATTTCTGGTTGGACAATTGCGCCCTGCCCGGGACTTCCTGCGCCTCCTGGGTCTCATGGCGGCCTGCACCAGCGTGGTCCGTTGGGCCCGCTGGAACATGCGTTCCCTTCAATGGGGACTGGCCAGTCAGTGGTCTGGCAGCTGCGATCCTTTGGACCAACTTGTGTCGGTGACACGGGAAGTGGGGCAGCTCTCCAGTGGTGGATCGTTCCAGGTCATTTGCAGGAGGGCATCCCGTTCGTCCGCCCGAGCCAGGCGGTCTCTCTATCGACCGATGCCTCTCTGATGGGTTGGGGTGCCCATCTGGGGAACACAGACTCCACGGCCTCTGGTCCCAGCAGAGTCCTGATGCCACATCAACCTGCTGGAGCTCCGGCGGTCCCCGCTAGCTCTCCCGCCTTTGCTCCGTTCCTCCAGGGTCAAGTGGTCTGAGTCAGGCGGACAGCACCACGACCATGTACTATCTAAACCGCGCCCGGTAGGGGCCCATCCATGCTATATGCAGAGGCTCTCCGCGTTGGTCACTTTCGTGCGCAGCCTAGGCGGATCTCCTAGCATTCATGTGGCAGGAGCCTCCAACACCTGGCCGATGCCTAAGCGGATAGGAGCTGCATCCCAGTGGTCTCTCCTGCGGAGGTAGTACAGCATCTGTTCTCCCATTGGGGCACACCTCAGGTGGACCTGTTTGCCTCCAGGGAGAGCGCAGAGCTGAGACTGTTCCATGCCCTTCCCCTCAGCAGGGCTCGCTGCAGGATGCCTTCTCGGGCAATGGACCCCGGGCCTCTTCTCGCCTTTCCCCATTTCCCTTGATCCACAAGGTGCTTCTCAAAGGCGAGGAGGACAAGGCGCAGGTGATTCCTGATAGCCCAGACTGGCCTCGCCAGTTCTGGTACCAGATCTCCTCAGTCTCAGCTCCAGGACTCAGGCAGCTTCCAGCTCGCCGGACCTGCTCTCAGTCAATCAGGAAGGTGTTCCATCGGACCTTCCAATCCCTGCACCTGGCCCTGGTTCCTGGCGGCTAGAGTTCCAGGCCTTGGGTCTTTCCGACGAGGTCCTCAATGTAGTTGAGGGCATCCCGTAGAGTCGACCAGAAAATGCTATGCCTTCAAATGGAAAGGTTTTCCATTTGGTGTCAGAACAAGGGTTTGGACCCTTCCTCCTGTTCCTTAGCAAGCATCTTGGACTATTTATGGTCCCTTTCTAATCAAGAGCTTAGGTCGGCGGCCTAAGGGTGCACCTGGCAGCCATCTCACGCTTCAGCGCGGGCGGGAGGCGGTCGGTGGTGCAGGAGGAGAAGGTGGTCTGGCGGCTTTCCCAAGGCCAGTCACATTTCCCCTCGGTGCGAGAACCTCCACCTCCGTGGGATCTACTGCTGGTACTGGCAAAGCTCATGGGCAACCATTCTGAGACCTATGCACAGTGTGCTCTCTCTCACCTGTGTGGAAGACCACCTTCTTGGTGGCTATCACGTCAGCCAGAAGGATGGAGAGGCTCAGGCGCTTTCCATGAGTCTTCTTACCTGGTCTTCCACAGGGACAAGGTTGTCCTCGCTTCACCGAAATTCCTTCCGAAGGTGGTGTCGGAGTTTCACCTGTAACCAGGTGTTGACTCTGCCGGTGTTCTACCCCAATCACACCTCGGAGGCGAAATAGGCTCCATACTCTGGACCCTAGAAGGGCACACCTATTACAAAGGCGCCACGGCTGGAAATTCGAGGCGAGAGGTTAGCCAGCTATTTGTCACCTACGCTGAAGCACGCATCTGGCAGACCTGCAGCCAAGCGGACCGATAAGCAGGTGGGTCACCTCCTGCATAGATCTCTGCTATAGAGTTGGCGGGCATGGAGCCTCCCAGAGGATAAGAGCTCATTCTACCCGCCATACTGCTGCAGTGGCTGCTTCAGGGCGTCCCTATCAGGAAATCTGCAGGGCTGCTACCTGGAAGTCAGCACACACCTTCTTACCCATTACCACATGACCTTGAGTCACTTGGGATGCTGGTTTTGGGGCCTCGGTTCTCAGTCTCTCTTTCCCAAGTAAGTATTGGGGGTGTCGTCTTGCCTCCCTCCTCCCGGAGAACTGCTAGGAGTCTGCCAATAAGTGTGGATGAACAACATATCCATGTCCTAAATACAGGTTACTCACCTGTAACAGGAGTTCTAGGAATGGTATATATTGTTCATCTACATTCTCATTCTCCGGTTTTGACAGCAACCTGAGCTTCCAGCGGGGCAGATCTGGCGTCATGGGGGGGGAGCCGAGGAGTTATACCACCGGTGGGTGGGAGGAGCCAACTTGAAGACCTTCCGGCAAGATTTAAAGCGGCAAGAATACCTGCCAATAAGTGTGGATGAGACAACATATACCATTCCTAGAACTCCTGTTACAGGTGAGGTAACCTGTATTTCTACTAACTGTACTACCTTACTTGAGAGGAGGACTCTTGCAGTGAGTGATCATATAGGACTGAATCCCAAGCAGTCTGGAACAAAGAGAGGCACCAGGAGGCTTCTCAGAAGCAGTTCTAGCTGTGCAAGCTTCAAGATAAGAGGCCTTGCAGAACAGCCAGCCGAAGCCTGCTCTACAGCGAGGCAATATCAAACTGTAGTGTTTAGTGAAGGTGGGCGGAGTCCAGGTGGCGGCAGCACAGATATCTGCAGCTGACACATTCTTGAAACAAGCTGCTGAGGCAGCTACTCCTCTAGTGGAGTGGCCTCTTACTTGACCCAACAGGGTCTTCTTGTATTGTCATAACAGAAAGTAATGCAATGAGCCAACCACTTAGATAGGCATTGCTTAGAAACAGCATTGCCTTCTTGTTTATGAGCACAAGAGACGAACAGTTGATCAGTCTTTCTGAGATCCTTTGTCCTGTTGGTGTAGTATCTCAGAATCCGGTGAACATCCATAGTATGGAGTAAATACTCCCCCTGATTAGAGTACTGCATGAAAAAGGTGGGTAACTCTATGGACTGATTTAGAGTAGACTCTGCTACTACCTTAGGGAGAAACTTAGGGTTCGTGCACAGAGCAACACGTTCCTTGTGAAAAATCAAGTATGGAATTTTACACATCAGGGCCTGGAGCTCGGAAATTCTCAGAGCGGAGTAATGGACCCAGGAAGAGTCTTCCATGAAAGACTTCAATTCTAAGAGCTGCTGGTTCAAAGGGAGGCAAAGTGGTTCACCGAGAACAAAGTTCAAGTCCCAAGGGGCGCAGGGAGTCACGTATAGGAGGTCTCAGATGGAGGACCCCTCTGAGAAAGGTCTTAGAGACCTCCAGTTGAGCAAATGTCTTGTCTGCAAAGGGGACATGATAGGCAGAGATGGCCACCATGTGGACTTTCAGAGAAGAATGACAGAGACTCAGGTCAAACAGATGGCGTAGGTACTCCAGCAGAAGCCCCGCTGAGCAGGAAAAGGGTTCCACGTCCTTGAAAGCAGCCCAGATAATGAATCTTTTCCACTTCATGGCGTGGGTGGATCTAGTGGAGGGTTTTCTAACCTCCATCAAAATCTCCACCACTTGAAGAGAAACCCCAAAACGGGATTGAGCTAAGTCTGCAGGAGCCATGCATGCAGCTGAAGAGATTTGAGGCCTGGATGGACCAGGGTTCCCTGATCCTGGGTCAGTAAACCTCGAGATAGAGGAAGAGGAAGAGGATGATCTTCTGAGTATTGTTGTAGAAGAGAGAACCAAACTTGCCTGGGCCAGAAAGGAACAATCAGAATCATTCGTGCTCCTTCTGAAGCTAGTTTCTGCAAGACTCGTTGGATAAGTGGAATTGGTGGAAAGGCATAGACGAATCAGTCCTTCCAGTCTAGAGACAGAGCGACTCTCCAGAGCAGCGCCTCGCTCTCTGGAGCAGGCGAGCAGAAGGCAGGGAAGCTTTGAGTTTGGGGGATCACGAACAGGTCGACCTGTGGTGTTCCCCAAAGTCGGGAAGATTGTCTAGGACCCCTTGGTCCAGTTCCACTCGTGAGTCAGAGCAGAAGAGCAACAGCTTGTCTGCCAGGGTGTGTCGACTCCGAACATGAATTGCCATGAGGTGAGAGTTGTGTTGTGTTGCCCAATCCCAAACCCTCATTGCTTCCCTGCAAAGAGGGTAGGACCAAGTCCCCCCCTTGTTTGCTGATGTACCAAACCACACACATGTTGTCCGTCTGGACAAATAGGTGGCCGGGAAGGATGCATGGGTGAAGAGGCTTGGGCGTACAACACTGCCCGGAGCTCGAGCACATTGATGTGGAGTGTTTGTTCGAGCTTGGACCAGGAGCCCTGGGTCCGATGGGGACCTAGATGGGCTCCCCAACCTTCACCTGAGGCATCTGTGGTTAGAGTCTGGGAGGTGGGAGGACAAAAAAGAAACTCCCGAACAGGTTCTCTCGAGACCATCCACCATTACAGAGTCTCGAAGCATTTGGAGAGACTAGAACTGGAGGTGATCAAGGCAAACTAGCTGATCCCATTGGGACGGAGGTCCACTGAGATACTCTCATGTGGAGTAGAGCATGAGGAACTGTCAAGATATGGCCGCCATGAGCCCGAGAAGGCGAGGACTGACCTTACTAGCCGCCTGTGGCGGATAACGAACTTATTTGAGTCTGGAGGTGGGCATCAGGTCGGTGGGGAAGGCCCTGCCAATGGTAGGTATCTAGAATCGCCCGATGAACTGTAGTCTCTGGGATGGGATCAAGTGGGACTTGGAATGGTTGATGGTAATACCAGGCAGGCAAAACCTGCTGGGTAAGGGTGAAGAGCAGTGCAGGAGTTCCTCCTGGATGAGGCCGCCAGGAGCCAATCGTCCAGGTACGGAAAACCTGCACCCCCTAGTGCATGAGTAGGCCGCCACCACTGCCAGGCATTTAGTAAACACTTGGGCGCAGAGGATAGGCCAAATGGAGTGCCTTGAATTGGTACTGGTCCCATGGAGCATAAAGCGAAGATATTTGCGATGGGGCAGGCGAATCCGAAATGCGAGTAAGCATCCTCGTATCAAGGCACATGGCCATTGACCCGACTGGAGAAGGGCAGAAGGCTCTGCAACGAGCATTCTGAACACTTGTACTCCACAAAAGATTCAGAATTGAGATCCAGAGATGGGTCTGAGATCTCCTGTCTTCTTTGGGACCAGGAAGAAATGGGAATAGTAACCCGTCCCTTGAAGAATGAAGGGGCGGGTTCTGTACTTGTTTCAGAAGTAGAGCTGAAATCTCCTCCTGGACCAAGAGAAGGTGTTCCCATGAATATGATGACTTTGGGGGGGGGGGGATGGAGAGGTGGTTTCTGCAGAAAATCTATCAAGTGTCCTTCTGCGATCAGCTGGAGCACCCAATAAATACAGGTTACTCACCTGTAACAGGAGTTCTAGGAATGGTATATGTTGTTCATCCACACTCATTGGCAGGTATCCTTGCCGCTTTAAATCTTGCCGGAAGGTCTTCAAACTTGCTCCTCCACCCACCGGGTGGTATAACAACTCGGCTCCGCCCAGATCTGGCCGCTGGAGCTCAGGTTGTCGTCGAGCCGCGGGAGGAGGTCGGGTGGAGTCGTGTGGATGGACAACATACCATTCCTAGAACTCCTGTTACAGAGTAACCTTATTTCTAAGGTTATGGATATATTGTTCATCCCCACTCATTGACGAACTCTAGCAGTTCTCAGGGAGGAGGGGCAAAGGCACCCCAATGCTACTTGGGAAAGAGAGACTGGAGACCAGGGCCCCAAAACCAGCATCCCGGGCGTGACTCAAGGTCGATGTGGTAGTGGGTAATGAGGTGTTTGCTGACTTCCAGGTAGCAGCCTGCAGATTTCCTGGATAGGGGCGTCCCTAGAGCAGCCACCGTTGCAGCAGTATGGCGGGTAGAATGAGCTCTTATCCCTCTGGGAGGCTCCATGCCAACTGATGAGAGATCTATGCGGGATTACCCACCTGCTTATCGTCCGCTGTGCAGGTCTGCCAGATCACGACTTCAGCGTAGGTGACAAACAGCTGGCGAACCTCTCCCGAATTTCAACCGTCGCTCCTTATAATAGCGGCCCTTCTAGGGTCAGATGATGGAGCCTATATTGACCTCGAGGTGTGATTGGGGTAGAACACGGCAGAGTCAACACCTGGTTAAGGTGAAACTCCGACACCACCGCCGGAGGAATTTGGGTGGGGCGCAGGTCAACCTGTCCTGTGGAAGACCAGGTAAGGAGACTCGATGGGGCGCCTGGAGCTCTCCCATCCTTCTGGCTGGCGTGATAGCCACCAAGAGGCGGTCTTCCACGACAGGTGAGAGAGCACACCTGTGCATAGGTTGAATGGCTTGCCCATGAGCTTTGCCAGTAGCAGATAGATCCACGGAGGTGGGGGTTCCCGCCTGGAGGAAATGTGATCAAGGCCTTTGGCGCCAGACCACCTTCTCCTGCATACGACTGCTTCCGGCCAGCCCGGTAAGCAGAGATGGCTACCAGAGTGCCAAGATTGATCGTCGACCTAAGCCCTTGACTAGAAAGGGACCATAAATAGTCCAAGATGCTTGCCAAGGAACAGGAGGAAGGTCAAGCCCTTGCCCTGACACCAAATGGAAAACCTTTTCCATTTGAGCATAACATTTTCTAAGCGTGAGACTCCTACAGGAGCGCCTCAACTACATTGAGGACCTCGTCGGAAGACCCAAGGCCTGGAACTCTGGCAGCTCAGGAACCAGGCCGTCAGGTGCAGGGATTGAAGGTCCGGATGGACACCTTCCTGATTGACTGAGAGCAGGTCAGGCGAGCTGGAAGCTGAGGAGCCTGGAGCTCAGACTGGGAGATCTGGGTACCAGAACTGGCGAGGCCAGTCTGGGAGATATCAGAATCACCTGCGTATATATAAGCAGCCGAGAAGCACCTTGTGGATCAAGGAAATTGGGAAAAGGCGTAAAAGGGCCGAGGTCCATGCCTCGAGAGGCATCCCCTGCAGCGAGCCCTGCTGAGGGGCGGGCATGGAACAGACTCAACTCGCGTTCTCCTGGAGGCAAACAGAGTCCACCTGAGGTGTGCCCCAAGGGAGAACAGATGTTATACTACCTCCGGCAGGAGAGACCACTCGTGGGATGCAGCCCCTATCCGGCTCAGGGCATCGGCCAGGGTGTTGAGGCTCCTGCCACGTGAATAGCTGGAGATCCGCCCCAGGCTGCATACAGTGACCAAATACAGAAGCTTCACTGCATAGAAATATGGGCGCGTCCACGCCTGGCGGTTTAGATAAAAATGCATAGTGCATTGGTATTGTCCGTCTGGACTCGGACCACTTGACCCGGAGAGCAGACAAAGGCGGTGAGAGCTAGGCGGACGCTCGGGCTCCAACAGGTTGATGTTAGCATCGCGGGACTCCCAGCGAGGACCAGGGCCATAGTGTTCCCAGATGGGCACCCCAACCCATCAAGAGGCATCGAGTCGATAGAGACCGTCGGCTAGGGCGTGACGACAGGATGCCCTCCTGCAAATGATCTGGAGCGGTCCACCACTGGAGGCGTTCACATCCCCTGTCACCGACTGGCTGGTCAAGGGATGCATGGCGTTGTGACCACTGGCTGGCCAGGTCCCACTGAAGGGGCGCATGTTTCCAGCAACCCAGCGGACCAACGCTGGTGCAGGCCGCCATGAGACCCAGGGCTGGAGCAGGAAGTCCGGGCAGGCGCAATTGCCCAACAGAAATGATCGGGCAAAGGAGAAGAACCCTCGGCCCTGTCCGCCGGGAGCACCGCTCTGGCTCGAAGAGTCGAGCTGGCCCGATGAATAGAATCACCTGCTTGGCGGCGGGTTCCGACTTGGCCTCGGTTGATAAGGAGGCCCAGTTGAGAAACAGACCTGGAGGGCAGATCTCTGGACCCTCCGCCTCCTTCCTGGAGGAGCTGCTATCAGCCAGTCGTCAGATAAAAGGTACCCGGACCCCGGCGCCCAGAATGCTGTCACCACTGCCATGCATTTGGTGAAGACCCTGGGAGCTGGAGACAAGCCGAAGGGCATGGCTTGGAACTCGAGAGGATCCTTCCGCTCGAGGCGAAGGAATCTCTGGTGAGGCAGACGGATAGGGGCGTGGCAGCGTCCTGCAAGTCCAGAGAGCAGAACCACCACGCCCGCGTTCAAGGATGGTATTATCTGAGCCAGAGTGACCATCCTGAAGGTTCGAGACCTTAGGAACTTGTTTGAGTCGTGTGGAGTCGAGAATGGCGCCAGCCCCTGTCCGTTCGGAACCAGGAGTACCTGGACACAAACCCTGGGTCTGAAGGAGGTCCACCACCTCTCTTACCACCTCCTTCTGGAGGAGGAGGCGATGTCGGCTCGGCAGGCCGCCAGTGAGCTGGGGATCCAGAAGCCCCCGAGGCGGCTCCTGAAGGGTGGTGCCTGCTCAAATTCCAGAGGCAGGCCTCTTCCACCACCTCCGAGACCCACCTGTCGTGGTAACAGCGGACCAGGCGGAACAAGTGCGGGCCGTCCCCCCAGAGGACCCAGAATGTGAGTGGCAGGAATGGGCGACCCTCAGCCCGTCACTGGGCAGACTTGGAGGAGGACCGACCAAGGGACCTCCTGGCCCTTTCCTCCTGCCTCCTGTTAGAGGAAGCCGGCGGCTTGGGTTTGGGACCGAAGGCCGAGCCTGCTGGCCTGGCGTTGCTGGGCGAGGCGCGCCAGGGCACAGAAGAGACGAAAGGGCTTAGGCTGTGGTTTCGGACATTTGTCCTTCTGGCGGAAGAGACCCGAGTCAAGGTAGCATTGGACTTCCACGATCCTCTGCAGGTGACCTTCCACCCCAGGGCCGAAGAGGTCCAGTCCCAAAAGGAACATCCGTCCAACATTGTGCTGGGTATCCAGTAAGGTGGATATCCTCAGCCAACCCACGACGCATAGCCACTGCGGCCGCCACCGATCAGCACATGAGTCCCCTATATCCAAAGCAGTCTGGAGCTGCTGTTTGGCCACTGCCCTGCCTGGTCCCCACCTGTAACCGTAGTCTGCAGATCGGGCGGAAGATGAGGATGACCTCATCCAGGGAGCCCAACAGGGCATGAGAAAAATGTGCCATGAGGGCAGCGAACTGGCCTGGCAGAGAGCCGAGAGAGAGCGCAGCGTAGACTTTTTCGCCCGACATAGTCAATTTCTTGGACTCCTTGTCAGGAAGTTTGTCACATCTAAGCGTTGCAGTCATGCGCTGTCGGTAACCAACCCCTCAGCAGAGGGTGTTCAAAAAACGGACAAGGAACGGTAGGGACGCGCACTTCCTGGCCATCCTGGCCGAGGCGCGGGGAGGAAGCAGGCGCCAAAGCTCCAGTGCCGGACCCACTATGGCCTCGCACTGGAAGGCCTCCGTCGGAGAATCCCCTGGTCCAGAATCTCCGTGAGGGGATACCTGCCCGTTTGGAAGCGGGTTCGGCTCCATCCGGTGGACTCCGAGATGAGCGAAACAGTCCTAGGAAGGACGGGCTATCGCCCATTGACTGACCTCCTGAAGACTCCAAGTCCAGTCGCTTGGAGAAAAGGAGAATCATCTTCGGACTCGGAAGAGTCCTCGAAAACTGCCTCTGGCCTGAGCCACCCTTCACCTGCCAGGTCGGGTCGGGAGTGAGGTAACTGACAACCGATGGGGTAGACCCTTGGCCGACCGAGAATCATTGGTGGAGACCCAATTGTGGAACAGGAGGCGGAGGTTCCACGGAATCGAGTGGAGCAGCTGGTTTGGCGAACAACCGGCCTGGGTATAGGCTCCTCGGATAAGTCGAGGGTTGTGTCCGGCCGCTCGGTGACAACCATAATGGCCAGGGGCGGCGGGGTCGGCTTACTCCCGGCCAGGAGGAGCTGTTGCAACATAAAGTCTCGTACCGTCCGGCGTAATTTCATGCAAGCCTCCCCTCATCCGAGGAGGAGGGCGAGGGACAGCGGCTGGCTTGCTTACGCGATGCCGAGACCGAGACCGCCTGGCGGTGGGATCGGCTGGACCCTAAGAGGTCGAGACGAGACCGAGAAGTCCCGGAATTTCCGAGGTCGGTGCGGGGAGGTGTCGGCCGAACCGCACTCCCTTCGTCCGGATGGTCCATCCGAGGGCTCGGAACGGAGGCAAGGCGAGCCACGGGATCCTCAACTCCTCCCGGGGAACGAGAGAGAATCTCGGCTGCTAAAGGCGACAGCCACGTCCAATGGGTGAGAAAATCTCGACTTCATCGGTGGAGTCTCGGTCAACTGACCCAGCGAGGGACACCGTGAGGCCAGTGGCGAAGCGGACGGTCGACCCGAGAAGCCAGCGGTCGACGGCCGAGGAGAGGGACCTTTCCCGCTCCCAAGGCGTCGACGGAGGACTACCCTGTCCCTCTTTTGGACCGAGATAAGGTCCATGAGGCGTAGGCCCTTCTCCTTTAGTGGAGGGACAGACAAAGCTCCTTAAAAGAAGCGTGTAAGAAGGCCCAGAGAGGCGGGATAAATGCGCGGCCGAGGAAGATACGGACGTGCCGCCTCCTCTTGAGGCGACCATCCGCTCGAGCTGATCCCTGAGCCCGCCGCCCGCGGACACATAACCGGGCCTCCTTGGACTTCACGGGAGAAGCGGCTTCTCGGGGCGACCCAGTTGCAATTGGGCAGCACGGTCTTCGAGGCGTAGGCGACGAAAGATGAGCACAGGTCATAAGCCTGCGGGTGCGTGCTCAAGGCCTAAGCAATGGAACCGCGTGGAGTGTGGATCCGTCCGAGACATCTTCTGCCCGCATGGGCATCTCCGAAATCCGAGAGTCGATTTGTCCATCGTGAAGTGAGGGATAGAAGACTGAAGTCTTTTTCGCAAAATTTATTTTTAAATCCATAAGCGGAGAAATAGGAACCAGTCTCAAATGCAGGCGTTAGGAGGAACCTGAGCTTCAAGCGGTAAGGAAGATCTGGCGTCATGGGCGGGCCGAGAGTTATACCACCCGGTGGGTGGGAGGACAAGCTTGAAGACCTTCCGGCAAGATTTAAGCAAGGATACCTGCCAATGAGTGTGGATGAACAACATATCCATGTCCCTAGAATCTGATGTTATCCTCTCCATCCCGGAAGGTGGAGGAAAATCTCCCTCCTACGGTTCCTCCGAGAGTCCGGAAGCTATGGGAGAGGAAGGGTCAGGTGAGTGTGAGGCAGTGCCGCAGCTGAAGCACTGCTGCTTTTGGGGGGGGGCTTAGCAGCTGTGGGGACGAGCATTTTGTGGCCCGCCTTCCCTGGGGTTTCGCCTTGGGCCGATTCCGTCTGTGAAAGGGATGGCGCTGCGGCTGGTGGGGGCGGTACATGGAGTCAACAGACTTCAGTGCCATCCCCTGCTCCTGCAAATCGGTGATGATGTCCTTGACATCACCACCGAAACGCACCGACCCCCGGAAGGGCGCTTCCTGGATGGCGGATTGCACTTCCAGGATCAACCCGGACATGCGGAGCCAAGCATGACGACGTAAGCCAACGGCGAAAGCTGAGCTCCGTCCAGCAGTGTCCACTGTATCGTAGGTCGCACGAAGCATGTGTCGACTGGCTGAATGTGCAGAGCAGACAAGATCAGCCAATTGCTGCTTGACTTGGGAGTCTGGCAGGGAGTCCAGTTTGGCTTCCACCTGAGTAAGAATGGCCTTCTGGTAGTCCCCCATATGGCCGACATAGTTCAGGGCCTTAATCCCCAGCGT
Source organism: Neoceratodus forsteri (assembly GCA_016271365.2). Lineage (NCBI taxonomy): Eukaryota > Metazoa > Chordata > Ceratodontiformes > Ceratodontidae > Neoceratodus > Neoceratodus forsteri. Next base: position 320,075,804 of record CM057459.1, read on the forward strand.
GGAGGAAGCAAAAATCATCTTTCCATACTGGTCCAGTAGGTGGGATTCTTTGTCAGGTGGCGACAAGCTAAGATTTTTGGGGTTGGCCGACCGGCCATGAGCGGCGCTAATCACGACCGAGTCAGCACAAGGGTGAGAATCTAAAAAATCAACACCCTCGGGAGCCCGGTATAGCCTATTCGACTTCCGCAGAAGTGGGGTTAGAGCCGACGGCTGTTTCCAGATGGTGGTGACAAGGTCGGCATGAGGCTGTATCCAGGGTGGCACCAAAGTAGGAGCTGTCACGGGCAGATCCAGATGCTCAGTGAGTGTCAAACGCTGAGGGTCTGGTTCCAAAGAGTGCCACTGATGAACCTCCTGGATTTTCCTTAGCAACTCCATAAAAGAAGGATCTTCCGGAGGAGTCCTTGGCCTGGGCTTTGACAGACAGCATGGCTCGTCATCCCTTTCAGAGCAACCATCGGAGGAATCCGAGGAGTCTGAGGGTGAAAAGGAAGAGGAAAAAGACTCCCTTTCCCGACCCGGGGGAGGAACGGACCCCTTGGGAAGCACCCGGGGAAGCGTATCTTGCCCCTCTCTGGACCCAGATGGGAGAGCCCTGGAGTCCGGAGGTGGTGAGGGAGTGTGCCGCCTCGGACGTATGGGAACCTGAGATGGCACTGTCGTCGGTAGGCGGCTCTCGACCTCCCTGGTGAGCTGAGCCTTGGCCTCAGCCCACCAGGAGGCCAGAGTCTCCTGCAAGTCCACCGGTGGCTGTCGGGGCGGTGGAGAAGGAGAAGGAGGGGGATAAGGATATGGGTTGTACCCATATGGAGAGTATCCAAAAACCGGAAGTGGGAAGCCTGGCATCGGGTATTGTGGCGTCAGGTACTGCGGTCCCAGGTACATCGGCGTCGGATAGGACGGAGGGCACCCGGGAGCCGGAGCAGACGTCCCGGCCGGCGGCCTCACAGGCGGATCCAAGTTGGAGGGCCCGGCGTTGGGGCAACATCCAGAAGTGGGATGTTGTCCGGAGTCAGTAAAACCGGCGTCTGGGCCGGCAGCGGAGCCAGCATCCAGGGAGCCAAAGTCAGATCCGGCGCACCTATAGGAGGATGGTCCGACGGAGGAAGATCCCCAGTGTCGCCCGGGGATGGAGGAGAAAAATCCCCGGGTGTCGGGCTGGGGGGACTCTGGGTCCCCGGATGGCAGCGAAGGCTGCGGAGAACCGGGGACGACGGACGTGGGTAGGTCTGTCATCGGTTCTGTCGCCGACCGGATGTCGGATGAACTGACATGCGGTTTTACGGCAAGCTCCCGGCGGGTGTCGGAGGAGCCGGTGTCAGACTTATAAAGCCTTCACGGAGGCAGACCAAGGAGAAGGATCGGCCTGAGTCGGGCGGGAGAGGGGCTGCAGCGCCACCCCAAATGGTCTCGCCTTGCAGCTTTCTCCACCACGGACGTCGGAGGAGTCGACACCCGGCTTACTGGAGTCGCCCGCGCCAGTGGACCCATGAGCTGTGGCGAACTGGGGGCGGAGGCCTCCAATTGCCTGGAGGCGCCCGAAAGGCCCGAGCGCGAACCAGACAGGCAGGCCGATGCCCCCTCGGAAACCTCCAAGGCAGCCGTTGAGGAGCGGTCCCCCGGAGGGGACGTTACCCGAGACCCAGCGACTCCCGAGGGAGATGCGGTAGAGGAACCCTTGTCCCAGTGCCTCTCCTTGTCTTTCTTCTTCCGATGGCCTTCGGGGGAAGTGGACGCCTGCCTCAGTTTTTTGAACTCCTTCTCCACTGAACTCATCTTTTTCTTCAAAATGTGGGCTTCCAGGGATTGCTGCCACCTTTTCCGGGTAGCCACGTTGAAGCTGAGGCAGTGCTGGCACTTCTCAACTGGGTGATCGGGGCCTAGACAGAACAGGCACAGGGAATGGCCATCCTTGTGCGGGAGTTGGGCGCCGCACAAGTCGCACTTATTTTTGTGCTCGGAGGGTGTAGGGGACGATATACACCAACGATGACCTGACATTGTCGAATAACAATCAGAATAACTCGGTAAAAACCGACGAAGAGAGGTTGACGAAGCAACAAACTTTTCCACGAGGCACTGCATGAGCTAATGGCGGGAAAGAACTGGAAGGTGGGCGTCAGGGACCGCCCCTTTATACTGACATCTTCTGATGCCGGTCACCTGACGTGGGGGCGGTCCCTCACCAGGGACTGCTAGATAGAAATTTTTCCGTGGGGTCCTGCCGACGTCAGTCCTATATGTAATTACCTACTGCAAGAGCCCTCTCGAAGTAAGATCTGAGAGACCCTGAATCTGGACGTGTGCTACTCCATCCTAAAGAAATAAGGCAGGTGATGGCCACATACTATCGGAATTTAAATGCCGAAGAGACCCACCCCAGCCCGCAACAACTAAACAATTACTTACAGCACTCACCTTTACCCCGAATCTCACAAGCCCAAGCAACAGAATTGCTTCGCCCTATTACACCAACAGAAATCTGGGAGACTCTTTAAATATCCAAAAGTCCTGGGCCCTGATGGGTACCCTATGGAATTTATAGTGTGTTCCATACATTACTGATACAACCCCTCTTACGGACTTTTGTAGATATCCCAGATTAACAACCCCCACCTCCCTCATGGAAATATATAAAGAATAAAGGATGGGGAAGTGTGTGATATGAGAATTTAATGTACACCCAAGGTGTGGGATGCTACATGAACCCAGAGGGCCAAGCCCGGGGGGTTTATCAAAGCATCCCACACAGAGAGTGCTCATTAAATTCTCATATCACACACTTCCCCATGTTTTATTTTACATAATTTGCTGGAAAGCAATTTTTTCCAACCCTAGTGCTGTGATCCCCCACCCCACACACATACATACAAACACACACTCTCTCTCTCCACACACACACACACACACACACACACACACACACACACACACACACACACACACACACTTTCTCTCCCTCTGTCCTTCTCAAGAAATCCCCATGACAGCTTTACTATAGTTCTCCGGGGCACCAAATGCAGCAGCTTCCTCCCCCCACCCAGCTCCCACTCTAAATTCCCCAGCTGAGCTGTTCAGCAATCCCCAGTCCCTCTCCCTCTTGCCCCATATCACCCTCCAGCTCACTGTACTCCCAGATTCAAAATTTTTTTTTTAAACCTAGAGCTAAAACTGCGATCGCGATTACGCTCGCGCTTACCTGTGTCAGCCACAGACTCATTCCCACCGATGGTGTGTGTTGCCCAAAGCTAACAAATTGCAGGATCAACCAGATACTTAAAAAAAAACAAATAATGGTACTATTTAAAGTAGGATCAACAAAATAAATAAAAACAATGATTATGTGAAGATGGAGATGTACCCGTGGCGGCTCCTCGCTAACTAAGATACGGAGCCGCCATGTTTTCGGAACTGTTTAGCCCGCCTACACAGAAAATAGGAACCAATGAGGGAGCGCTCCCTTTTGATAGACGGAGCACGTGAATGTCATAATAACTGACTGGTTATTATGGCAAATATCAACTCAATGATCCAATTGAAAAAATTGATCACCAGTAATTATACTGAAATAGTAGCCATCCCTAAACCCAGAAAAGATCCCTTGCTGGTGGCCTCTTATAGTCCTATTTCAAAGCTTAATTGCAGTTATAAAATATTCATGTCTATACTAGCACATAGGATGGCTACTCTTCTACCTGATCTAATAGACGGTGATCAAGTAGGTTTCATCATGAAGAGACAGGCACATGATCTAGTCAGAAGGGTATTATTACTCACGGAACATGCCTCACAGAGGCAGATCCCCCTTGTCCTTCCCGGCCTTGACGCCGAGAAGGCGTTTGATAGGGTTTCTTGGCCCTATTTATGGGCTACTTTAGAAAGATTTGCATTTCCAGATCGATTTATAACCCAAACTAGAGCCATGTATCAGAATACCATGGCCTATCTCAAGCTAGATGGTATGCTCTCCTCGTCCTTTCTCTTAACCAGGGGCACGAAGCAATGGTGCCCACTGTCCCCACTATTATTTGCCCTTTATTTGGAGCCATTGGCTGCTAATGTTAGGGCACATGGCAGAATAGAAGGAATTCCAGTGGGAGGAAGGTCACATAAGCAGACATTGTTTGCAGACGATATTCTGCTGACCCTCACCTCTCCGGAGACTTCAATCCCATCGGTTTGGGAACAATTAGATACGTTTGGTAAATTAGCAGGATACAAGATCAATGATACCAAGACGGAGGTATTGGCATATTCATTTCAACCTTCTGGGACCCTTAAAGCAGACTTTCCATTCCGATGGAGCAGAGTGGAGATGCGGTATTTGGGCATTAAAATACCAAACAAGTTGATTCATTTGGAATTGATGAACTTTGAGCCTATTACCCAACAAATTACTTCAGATCTGTCCCATTGGACCTCACTCCCCATGGGAATTATACATCAAGTAGAGACTATACAACAAAATGTGCTACCTCGTTTACTCTTTTTTATACAAACCCTCCTCATACTACCATCAAATACATACTTCCAAGCATGGGATAAATTATTTTCTAGATTTATTTGGGGAGGTAAAATGCCTAGGATAAATTACTCCACTCTGCAACTGTCTATAGCTCAAGGAGGCTTTAATCTACCAAATATGAAAAGATATGCCCAGGCAGCTCAGATTCGCATAGCCTTACTTCATTCTGCTACGCAGTATAACACATACTGGAAAGAAATTGAGGCCACACTTAATGGGTTAGAAAATCTTCCTTCTTTTATTTTTGGGGATCCATTAAGGGATATCTCCTCTATAAGGTTTATTAAATATACTTCAGAATTTCATAACAGCTGGCAACAAATATAGAGACATACCCTAACCTCCTCAGAACGTAGGTATCTTTCTAAGATTTCAAACCAGCATTGGGAGAATTTTGGTCTTCACTACACTTTTCAGTTAGTTAGCCCTAAGGGAATATATTCCTTCACTGCACTGCAATCAGAGTATAAACCCCCCCAAAACCAACACAGACCATATCTGAAATTTAGACAGGGCCTGTTACCCTTTGAAGAGACCCTTTCAGAGGTAGCAGACTCACCTTCCCCCTTAATTCAAATGGTGATCTATCATTTAAGGGGACAGGTACGGGAACACATTATTGGGGCCCTTTACTCAGCACTTCAATCATACAGTAATGATTCTCTCGAGTATCTTAGAATCAGGTGGTCTAAGGATTTGGGCTTAGACTTGGAGGAAGATCGATGGCAAACCTCTACAGTACTGTATTCAAGGATCTCCCCCAACTCGTACTGGAGGTAGTACGCATGGAAGGCCAGAATAAGATTCTTTAGAACACCTGATATAACTGCACATTTTCATGGAAGGGAATATGGTTTGTGTTGGAGGGAGTGTGGGCAAGGGAAAGCGGGGCTAAGACATATTATATGGTCGTGCCTTCATATAACAGGCTATTGACAAGAAATCATACAACAATTAAATGCAATATTTGAGAGACCAGAAATGCTTAACCAGACTTTTATACTAACGGCAGTTCCCCCTGATGGACCATGTCCCCAAGAAATGCTTTATAGAATGCTAGTACTTCTAGCCTTGGCAGCCAGAAAAATAATCACAAGACTTTGGCTTTTCACACGGGTACCAACTAAGGAATCTTGGAGAAAGTTATCATATGAAATTTATGGTTTAGAAAGAATATCAGCTAGAATAAATAATAGGACCCGCAGTTTTGATAACCGCTGGAAGAAATGGACCATGTATCAACTGGCACATTATCCAGATTTTGTACCATGAGCCTGCAACATAGAAACTGGAATCCTATGAGATTATATGGGAGAGAAAGGGATGGAGGGAGGGGGCAAGATAAAATACAGTTTATATTAGAAAAATGGGTCCAACCTAATCAGTACAGAACGTATATTGGTGAGGTCACCTCATATAGGGATGTATTAAATGACTTTTATATCTATATCTCAGATAGAATTTAATATAGTATTGTACTGCTTAACTCCCTACCTGCCATGCAGCCTGAATTAATTGACTGCTACTACTTCAAGCTATCTGTTTTATCTGTATGTATACCTGTGTATGATATAACATTATCAAAATCAATAAAAAACAATTTAAAAAAGGGGGGGGGCTGGGACAGGGCAAGGGTCAAGGGAGGGAGGGGCAGCTGCAGAATAAGGGGTGCTAGCTGCACATTCCAGCAGACTTGAAAGACCTCTAGGCCTTTATCTGCTGGAAAATTTTGTATGTTCGTATGTATACCTTGCTCCATACCTTATTTGGTGAGCACAGTTAGCATACAGCAATATGGACAGCAGGCATGCTGAAAATTATGGCCTAGTAAAAAAGGAAATTCTGAAAAGATATGATATAAATGCAGAGACTTACAGGCAGAGGTGTTGTTCCCTTAAACACTATCAGAACAATTCCCCTAGGGAAACCTTTACCAGGCTAAGGGAATTATGTTTAAAATGGCTACAGCCAGAGGGGAAATCGTTCCTAGGCATTATTGAGACTTTAGCAGTTTAACAATATCTCCAAATATTGCCCACTGAAGTACAAATATGGGTGGGGGAACATCACCCAGAGACAGTCAAGCTAGCCATCACTTTGGCAAAAGACTTTTTATCTGCATGGCAGCCCGAGAAAAGGTTATAGAACTGAACCCATTGCACCTGCCCCCAAACAGCGAAAGCCCCTGTTGTTAATTGAACCCCTAACGAATATACCCATAGGACAGAGGGAAGAACGAATCAAGGAATCAGACCTTATAATCCAGACCCCCCTCTGCTGGAATTGTCAGGGTAAAGGACACCTTGCTAGGTTTTGTACCCGACCTAGAGCTGATGCCATCCATCTGTCCTTGTTGAATGATGGTTACTTTGTGTGACACATTTCTATTAACAATCGAACTGTGTTGGGTCTGATTGATACTGGCAGTAAGAATACTTTGATTCGATCAGAACTGGGGACTGATTTACAACCAGAAGGGTCAAACATGAGAATTGTATGCGTCCATGGGGAAATACACCACTACCCAACTGCAGAAATAGTGGTGGATGTTGAAGGACAGAACCAGGTGGTCACAGCAGGACTGGTGCCCAACCTACCAGTGCCTATGGTTATAGATCATGATTTCCCAAACTTTCCAACATTGATAACTGAGCATGGGATAGTCACAGCCATGACTACCAGGGCCCAATACCAGAAAGAGCAGACTTTGGGAGATACCTTCCCTTTTGAAGGTGATGTTATTGATGACCCTGGTAAGGATAGGAAACCCCTGAACCAGAAGAAAAAAACAGCAAAAACAATGGAACAAGACTGTAAATTGACTTCCTGAAACAAAAAAATCCAGTCTATGTTTAATAGAATTGATATAGCTGCTGAACAGAAATGTGATGTTTCTTTAAAACCTTTTTTTTCCCCACAGGTTGGTCAGGAATTGTCAAAAGGGGCCCCTGTGATTGTATTGAAAAATGATATATTGTACAGGTTATGTACTACTCCAGACACTGGAGAAAGTGTTGAACAGTTATTGGTGTCTGAGAAGTATAGGGAGCCAATAATGATTTTAGGGCATGATCTCCCATGGGCTGGCCATGCAGGGCGGGATCTCACCCTGAAGCGCATTCTACAGAGATTTTATTGGCCAGGGCTATATGATCAAATAGCCAAGTATTGCCAAACACATAAAGAGTGCCAGCAAGTGGCCCAAATAGGCAAAAAGGACATGGTGCCCCTCATGCCCCTACCTTGGTTACCAACCCTTTCAAAAGAATAGGTACAGACATTGTGGGAGCCCTGTTAAAAAGTTCTAAAGGGAACCAATTCATCTTGGTGATATGTGGCTATGCCACAAAATACCTGGAGGCCATACCAATGCACACAGTCACTACACCAAGGATAACAGAGGAGTTGGTTAAGGTGTTTAGTCGCCTGGGCTTCCCAGAGATACTTACAGACAGGGGCACAAACTTCAATGCAGCCTTGTTAAAAGAGCTCTATAAGTTACTATGGATAGTGGCTGTTCGAACCTCCGCTTAACATCCTCAGTCAGATGGACTAATGGAGCGGTTCAATCAAACACTGAAGCGAATGCTCCGTAAGTTTGTGCACGAGGAAGGGAGGAACTGGGACACCTTTTTGCCATTTCTTTTGTTTGCCTATAGGGAAGTGCCTCAAGCTTCGACAGTTATTCCCCATTCTCAATGTTATAGGGGCGCAATCTCTGAGGCCCATTATATGTAGCCAAAGAATTTTGGGAACAAGGGACTGATGTGCGACATTTACACACTGTTGAATATATGGAACAATTGCAAAAGAGGCTGATCACTTACATCACCAAGGCCCATCAAAGCTGTGCGAAGGCACAAAAGATCTAGAAGGAACAATATGACCTGAAGGTGGGAGACAAGACATTTAACCCAGGGGAGAAGCTGTTATTATTGTTGCCCTCTGCAGAACAGAAATTGTTAATGAAGTGGCAATGGCCATATACTGCAGTATGTCAGGCAGGGCCCATCAGGTACGAGATTGAGCCCTCCGAGAAGCTTATGGTTAGAAAGATTTACCATGCCAACTTGCTGAAAAAGTGGGATGAGAAACCGGAAGAGAAGTCAGCAGTACACCTGGGTATGACAGTAATGCCAGAAAGGGAATCTGAACTGGATACTGCCTATAAGAGATTGGAGAGTCATGAGGGACACAATGATATAAAAATAAACCCTGCACTGTCAGACACCCAAAGAAAGGAAGTAAAGAGTCTGATCAATTCTTTTCCGATGACCATCACCAGTGTGCCTGGAAGGGCAATTGGGTAAAACACTGCATTAGGACCGAGTCCCCTCCCATCAGGCAGAAGCCTTACTGGCTACCCGAAAGAGTCAGGGTAGAAGTCAAGAAAGAAACTGACAAGATGAGACAGTTGGGGATCATAACACCATCCACTAGTACTTGAGGGTCACCGATAGTGGTTGTCCCAAAGAAAGAGGGTGGAATCCGCCTTTATTTAGATTTTCAAAGGTTAAATCAAGTGTCCCAGTTCAACGCATATCACGTACCCTGCATTGACAACATCATAGACCACATAGCAGGATACATCACAACACTGAATCTGACCAAGGGGTATTGGCAGATTCCATTAGACCCACAGGCAAGGGGAAAAAATGCCGTTAGTATCCCAGTGGGGTTGTATGAATTTGTTACAATGCCGTTTGGGTTGCATGGAGCTCCAGCTATGTTTCAGCAGTACATGGACTGTATATTAGCACCACATACTGGATACTGTTTGGCCTACTTGGACAATGTGGTGGTATACAGTCCTACCTGAAGTGTACATCTGGCACACTTGGTTGAGGTGGTTAAATCAATAAAAACAGCAGGGCTTACCATTAAACCCCAAAAATATGCAGCTGCCATGACAGAGACCTGCTATCTAAGCTTTCTATTAGGTAACAGGCAAGTCAAGCCAGAAATAGATAAGCTGCAAGCAGTGGCGAAGTGCCCCATCCCCACTACAAAGAAACATGTGAGGTCATTCTTAGGGCATGCCGGGTATTACCGACGCTTTATCCCAAACTTTACGTCAATTGCTGAGCCACTGACAGATCTGACAAAGAAATGGTGTAGCAACACAGTACAGTGGGACCCTAAGTGGGATGAAGCCTTTCGAACCATCAAAGCCACCCTCTGTTCATCCCCTGTATTAAAGAGCCCTAATTTTGAGATGGACTTCGAGGTACTTACGGATGCCACAGAGACCGGAATAGGAGCAGTGTTGAGCCAAACATGGGGAAGAGCACCCAGTTTTGTACATATCAAGAAAACTGCACAAAAGGGAGCAAAAGTACTCCATTGTAGAGAAGGAGGCTTTGGCAGCTAAATGGGCAATAGAAGCGTTAAGATTTTATTTGTGAGGAGCCAAATTCACCTTAGTTACTGATCATAATCCTTTGTGCTGGATCCATCAAATGAAGGATAAGAATGCTAGAATAATGAGGTGGTATTTGACCCTACAGTCATATAGTTTTGTGTTTCAACATAGATCTGGAACCTTACACAAGAATGCTATTTCCTGTCCCGTCATGGAGCAATGAACGAGGAGTTATGAAACAGAATGTGAAAACTGTTATGTTTAGTCTTAGGATACTAGACAGTATTTGCGTGAATTAAGCCCCGGCGTATGTATTTAAGAAGGATGTCTGTATAGTGACATTTTGTCACCCTTTATTTGTTTATGATTAAGGGACCCTGGGGTGAAGCTCTCATAGTGGGTGAGAGAAAGTTTCAACCAACCCCCATTCTACTGTTTTGGTAGAATATTTATGACTAAGAGGGGGTTCTTGAAAAAACAGTATAGTTTTGAGAACTGTTTTTTTCTTAAGGAGGGAGGTGTGTGGCGGAGTTGGGCTACACCCTCAGCTGTGAATTGATGGACCACTTTTCTAGCTCCTTATTTCCTAGCTACCAAAACTTCCGTTGTGCAACAGTTAACACTTTTCTCTTTGCTTTTCTTCTTTTCCCCCCTCTACCTTAGGTCGGACACTTAGCGTAGCTCTTTACTATCCCTACTAAACTTCCTACTTGTTCTCTCTTTTCATTCTTTTTACATTTCCATCCATTCAGTCCCTGGAATGATGCCAAACACCAGGAGAGGTGTTGTGTAAAGTGCATAAGCGCATTTTGTGTATAAAAAGCATGAAGAATATTTTAGACAGCAGGAATGAATACAGTTAATAAAGCCTTTTTAAAGAAAACTGATTCAGAACCCATATAAAACTAATCATTTCATGATTGGTACAGTTATATAACATCCTTGAGGTATTTTCATAAATTCACACTATAAATCTGTTACTGTATATCTATGAGGCTGAACAAAAGAATGTGATATACTTTATAGAAGTGCTTAGTCACTGTGGATCAGAGATGTAGAGAGTCAAGATCTGTGGATATATACTCTGTACCTTTAACTGAACCAGGAAGTCCCCTGAAACAATAAAAAACCCTGGTTTTAAAACAGCATGACCAGACATGTAATAGCATGTTCAGACATGAAAATATAAAGGGTTTAGTCAGGTGACCCAACCAAAAAGATATAAAACCTCTTAACTGAGTTCAGTTCAGTCCAGTACAGTTCAGTCTTGAGAGTGAAGAGAGGTGCTACTGTAGACAAGCTGTTGAATGCAGATGAAAGGGGTCTTAGGAGCTCTAAGATCTAGGACTGTATTATATGAGAAACTACTGATGTTAAGTAGTGATTTTCTTAGCAATTTTTTTTTTGTCGTCATTTATTTTCCTAACTTTTGGAAAATAAAAATCACACCACGGTGTGTTTTAAACCTGTAAATTTGCCTCGTCTGAAGTTTATTCCCATACGTTGTGACAGATTGCTTTCAGTTTATTAATCTGATATACTGGCCTCGAACTCAGCTGTTGTACCTGTGCCAATATTTCTCAAATCTCGCTGCTACTAGATCTCTCGGATCCCGCTGCTGCACACCAGATCTGTCATGAACCCACTCCTGAGGGTCAGGTCCATTGAGCTCACAGTGCCCACCCCTATGGATTGCACATCCATGACAGGGAGAGGGAAAACAGGGGATGCCCTCTTTGAGTCCCCCTATATGCTCGCTGGCTTCACAACTGAACACTCACCACAGAGCTCCCTCTTTATTCTGAAACAGGGTACAATAGCAGTCTCGACTCTTGTAGCCAAATGAGAACCCTTTCTCAGTTGTTACACAAAGGAGGAAGATCCAGGCATTACAACCACTTCGGGGTAGCATTGTAACCCTGATTCTGCCTTCTCCCACAAGTAAGCAATAACCTGGTTCAACTCCCAACATACCCTTCTTTGAGACTTTGGTATTCCTCCCATCTTATCCAGACTTTCCCTTTTCAGACCCTTTGTTCAATTTGGTAGCTTATGATGGCACCCTGTAGCCAAAACAGTTTAGTCACAGATTAATACTGAACCTCCCACAATCGCACACCCAACAGAAGAAAATCTCACTCAGGCCAGTTTTCTTAAAAACAAATTGTTTTTACTAAATAGTTACTAATTATGCAGGTATAACTAAAAAGGTTTACATAATCTTTTTGGTCACAGCCTAACACAAAAAAACTAGTGGAAATGTACAAAAAAGTACTATACAGTTGCCTAAAGTTCTACCTTAGTTTGTAGTGAATTGAAGTCCGTAAAGAGTAAGTGCAGTTTCTGGTTCTTAGTCTCTGTGGCTGTGGCAGTTTTGCTTCTCTGTGTTCAGGATAGAGTCCAGATGAAAACTGTGCCCACACGCTCTGAGCTAAGGGCTTTAAACACTTTCTGTAACTTGCATTGTCATCAATTATCCCGGTTCTAAAGAAACTGGTCTATTTACCAGTCAGGTGAGTCAGAGCAATTACTCCATTTGGCCAGGAGATGTCACTGTTCCACTGTTTCCAAAATTCCAAGAATATCAAAAGTCAAATCCTGACACATATGATTAACATGGATTGGACATTCAGAGTTTAAGCCTTCTGAAGTCCCCTATAGACAATACGCACCAATAAGACAAAATTTAACATTAGCCTGTCAGAATTCTCATTTTCTGCTCAAATCCTGGCTAAAACATCCTAGGATTTGAACTGGCTTCCTTCAATTAAGTTACAAGGAAGATCCTGACAGGTTTACAACTATACCAGCTGATTTATTACCTCTGGGTCAGCTAGTCAGGAAATGCAATTAGCTTCTTGCCAAGCAAGTGGTTTTGCCGGTTACAGGACTATCAGCTATTAAAAAAATTTCCTCTCCTTTTCACATTGGCATTTTAACATACACAGAAATCACATAAAACACATCATATATTTGTACATATGGCTGGCAGGGGCACAGCTCACTACACCCCCCTCCCCAGGACATTTAACACCAACATACCCTTAGATACCAGGAGGGGGGCTTGCAAAATGGGGGCTCATCCGGGATGTGATTTTGGGGTGCTCCGGCCATGGTGGACTTAAAATTGGGTGCTGGATAAGCTGTGGAAGTCTCCCCCACTTGCTGAACTAATTTATTGTGCAATCAAAATGGCACGTGAGACTGGGACAATTTCATGCCTTTTCCTGGAAATCTGCAAGTGCCTTGTTTCTGACCGCAGTGGAGACTGGTGCACAAATAAACTTTGTAGGAGTAGAGACTGTACCATGGGCATTGCCTCTTTTACTTAGTGCTCGGGTATAGGGGTGGCTTGCCCAACAAATATTCAGCTCCCCCCAAGACTTGAACTCAAATGTAGCCCAATGCAGAGACTAATAAGCTGTTGTGGACAATGGCTTTTGCGGGAAAATGCTTTTAAAAAGAAAAAAAATGTGTAGTAATAATGGTTTATGCACTGTTCATTTAGTGTGTGTTTGTCTTAGTCTTGCATTTTCGATGATGTGTGGGTATAAAGTTGTGCCCTACATAACAGCATGGGGATATTTTATTTAGGGAAGTTTCAGTAGATTCTTCTGTGAAAGTGCAGTTAATCTGCTAAAATCAGGCAATCAATCAATTAATCAAACTTTATTTAACCAGGCAGTTACATCATTGAGCAAGCTCATTTTCAAGATGGTCCTGCACACAGGACACTTTTGCTTACAGTAGAGAACACTTCATACAAAAGTAGACATCGGTACAGGCAGCTACAATAAACAAAATCAGTACTTGGATAAATCAGACATGTAAAGCAAGTGCAAATACAGGCATTTAAAGTCCAGCGTATACAGGTTGTAGCTTACAGAGTACAAGTGAGGAGAGGAAGGAGGGACATAGAGAAGGGCAGTGGGAAGAAAGGGTGTCATAGCAGAGAGGAAAAATAGAGCAGCCTAATAGAATGAGGCCCCCTGCGAAGCTAACTGATGAGAGGGGGAAGGTGGTTGCCCTAAAGGGATGCTGGCCGACACGGGAAATAGGCGGCCCAGGATTACAGAGGTTAAGGGACTCAGTTGAGCGGGGTAAGGCTTTACCTGAAACAATCACACGCTGTTTTCAGGCCTCTGTAAAGCAGCCCCCCTAAATATAAAATGGCTCAGCAGCAGGGAGATTTTAAGTAATGTTTGCATGGTATTACAAAGCGCTGGTAAAAAGGAGCTAATGACAGTTGAGCCAAGACATGTCCTTGTTCGTGTAAGCTTAAGGAGGATAAAGGAGGAGTTGCTTAGTTCAAAGGCACCGTTTGAACGTTCAGACAGGTCACAGATGTAGGGTAGTAGTTTGTTGGACACGTGAGGGCATTTATTTGCCTCCTCGTGGAGAGGGACAGCCAATCTAATGCTTGGTACAATAAGCAGTGATGAGTCTGCAAGGCCAAGTCAAGAACAAATCTCAAAACTCGATGATAGAGTGTATCCGGCTTTTGGAGCGCATACTGGGGGCAATGGCTGTACAGGAAGTCGGCATAGTCGATCAGGGGAAGAAAGGTTATTTGGACCAGCCACTTTCTAGCTTCCAGGGTGAGTAGGCATCTTATGCGGTAGTAAATACTGAGGCACTGCCTTAGCTTTTTTGTTAACTTGCTGAGATGTACACCAAAGGTGAGTTTGTTATTCAACCAGACTCCCAGATGTTTAAATTTATCCACTAGCTCTACTGGTTCATTAAGAAAGGTAATAATCTGTGGGGTCCCAGGTATCCCCGTATTGTGGGATGGAGAGATAAGAAAAAAATTACTCACCATAGTAATGTTGTTTCTTCTAATGGAGTCTTGCTGTATTCTGACTATATACAGTTAGCCCCAGCACTTGAACTGCTCCGGAGAGTAAAAGGTTAACTCTATGCAAAGGCATAGAACGTTGAGCTCGAGCTCAGTTTTCAAACCTCTGTCTGTGGTACTCTGAAGTGTAACCGTCGGATTCTTACAAGCACTAAACTAACTAACTCAAAGGAACCTTTGCCCTTCTGAGGCTCCTCAGTTTAAGGCATACTGGTGTTAATTAGCTTCTCTGACGTAAACTTCTATTATGTTTTAAATGTATATGTTAAACCAATGAGAATTATTTCTGCTTTTTCTATATAATCTGGTGTTAATAGTATGGGATATTTGAAAAAACTGCCACAAAGCTTCTGAAGAAGGACCTGGTTGGTTCGAAAGCTAAAGCACTTTGTTCTTTTCTGTAACATCCATGTTGGTCCAATAAAAGGTATCAAATCATTTGTTTCTGGATCTGTAACTCAAAGGAAGAAATTGTTTCCAAAATTTTGTGCCAAATGGCAAAACAAAGCTTTAGGGTCAGAAGACTCAAGTCGAGAACACCCAAAAAGAACACAACAGGTAGTGATTTACCAAAATGCTTAATAACAAACTAAAAGAAACCCACTAAGAGATGGAGGCATGTCCAGTACACCTCTGGGGAGCAGCACTGTGCCTGCCCCACCACATCCCAAAACTACTAGGTTCCAGGAGGGGAGGCAGGGAAGGAGGGAGGTCAGAATACAGCAAGATTCCACTACAAGAAACAACATTACTATGGTGAGTCATTTTTTCTTCAAACAACATGAAGTCTTGCTGTATTCTGCAGACTACCAAGCAGTACCCCCTTGAAGGAGGGAGTCACAGAACCTATTTTGGGAACAAGCTCTGCAGCACACCCGTGCCAAACCTAGCATCAGTTCGTGACTGGACATCCAAAGAGTCCAGGTGGACATTACCAATTTAGAGGGATATATTGACTCTGTGGCTGACAGCCTACTAATTGACCCATTACAACTCAGTGTAACTAATGAGGTACAAAAAGATCACGAGTGGTGTTTAGTTCAAAATATCAATGGAAAAAAAGGCAGACGAAACATTGGTGGTAATTACAATATTCAGACTGAAAACAAATTTAATTGTTTGATGTCAGATTTTTGTACTATGGACTCAGTTGAGAACTCACCATCAGTACCATTTTCCTTACTACTGGTCCCCTAGTACCTCAACTATTTTATTCCCCTCACCACATTTGAAACACCTCATTCACTGCTTTGAGTAATGTTCCCAATCATAACTTACCTTCCTCTGGTACTGTTGATGTTTTACAAACACATAACCCATTGACAGCTCAGAAATTGGAAAAACAAGTACTCTTAGGGACGTCCTGGTGATAGGCGATTCTAATATTGATACACTGACCATATATTGTGTAAAAACCAGAACTACACACCACTGTTAGTGCTCTCCTGAGCCGGGTATTTCTGACATATTGAATATGTTTCCAGGGTTACAGGACACGTTGTCACCTTACCCTGATTCACGCAGGTCTAAATGATCTAGGTAAGAGACCAATTCTACAAATACAAAGGATTTTGAAGCCATTGGTGATTCTGTCAAACAGCAAGGGGTAACTTGATCATTTCAGGACTCCTCCCAATACCTAGGGCATGCATCAATAAACAGAAAGACATCATGACTTTAAATGGTTGGTTTAAACGCTGGTGTTTAAGGGAAGGTTTTACTTTCTGGAGAACTGGTCTAGCTTTCTGAATAAAAATCTATTTGCAACAGATGGTGTACACCTAAATAGGCAGGAATAGCGATAATTCGCTACAAGACTGCGACACCAGATTGACTACTGTTTAAACTAACAGATGGGGGATAATATTCAGTACCCTGACTCAAATAATATTAGTAATAGAAATACTCCCATATGTCAATCGGACTGGAATTGTTTAGTCATCAATGCACGTAGTCTAGGGAATAAGTTTGACGAACTTACCATACTATTAGACCAATTAAATATACATATGTGTGCAGTCACAGAAACATGGTGGCATGAAAATGATTCCTGGGATAAGAATATTCCTGGTTATACCTTGTTTCATAAAGATCGAAGTACTACTCAGGGAGGCGGGGTTGCGTTGTATCTGACAAATTTTATAAACGTTGAGAGAGTAGAACTGACACAGTGGCCCAGTATTGAGGCCATATGGGTTAAAATTTTTCCTACTTCTACACCTAGCATTGATGTGGGATTAGTATACAGACCACCAGCAATTTCATTGATAGACGAAACTCAGTTGCTAGATTTTGTAGAGAAATTATCCTCCTCTAAAAATGTTTTATTGATGGGTGATTTTAACCTTTCTGGAATTAATTGGAACAATTTGTATACCCACTCTTCCGTTGAAAATAGATATCTGCATCTATTTTATTGGCAAATATGGAACAAGTAGTTAAAACTAGCACTAGGGCAATAATATTCTGGACCTAGTGTTACATAATTTGGGTAATTTAGTATCAAACTGCTCAGTCCTTCATCCGCTGGGTTCAAGTTGACACCCATTGTGTATTTACACTTAGCGTGAAATTGGGCATGATCCTAGTATCATAACGCTTTATAATTTCAAAAAGCTGACTTCACAGGTATGATAGCTGATTGTGCATCCTGGGACTGGCAGCATTCTTTCAATGGCCATTCACTCTCCGACATTTGGCAAATTTTGATTACATACTTAACCATACTTACAAATAAATATATTCCTACTATTAAAAAAACGGATAGAATTAACACGAAAAGACCATGGATTAACAAAACTGTCAAAAAACATATTAAATATAAAAATAGGGCTTATAAAAAAGCAAAGTCTAGTGGTACCAAGCAAAATTGGGAAATTTTCAAATTCCATTTAAAGATTTCCAAATATAGTATCAAAAAAGCTAAAAAAGATTATGAGCTATACTTGGCCAAAACTGTGGGAGACAACTATAAATCCTTTTATAAATACATCAATAATAAAGGGTGATATTCCTACCATTGGCCCATTAAAAACACCTTTGGTGATCTAGTTGTGGATAAAGCTGGTATGGCGCAATATGTAATAATCAGTTTTCATCTGTTTTAACACTAAGTCAGAATCTACAAAGGAACATAATAACCACATTACTAAGGAACATCTTACTATAGACACTACCACTGTATTCAATTTACTACTAAAATTGGACCCCAAAGTCTCCTGGACCTGCGGTTTACATCCTCGTATCCTCAAAGAACTTGCAGCACCCTATCAGGTCCTGTTGCTGCTCTATTTGAACAAATCTATAGAGGAAGGTGAAGTTATAGAGCGTTTGGAGACAAGCTACTGTAACCCCGATTTTCAAAAAGGGTTCTAAGCAGGATGTGTCAAATTATAGGCCCATCAGCTTGACTTCAGTTTTGGGTAAACTATTAGAAGGAATTATTAAAGATTATTTAAATTCTATGATTGTCCCAGATCCTACACAGCACGGTTTTACCAGGGCAAGATCATGCCAGACTAACTTGCTATACTTTTATAATAGTGTAAGCTTGGCATTGGACTGTGGTAAAGCTGTGGATGTTATTTTTTTGGACTTTTCTAAGGCCTTTGATAAGGTCTCGCATGGACAAATTATAGATGATCTGATACACTTTGGTATTAGTGGCAATATATCCAGATGGGTGAATCTTGGCTCAAAGGCCTTTCCAGCGTGTGTGTATAAAAGGCTATTTCTCTGACTGGGCTGGAGGTCACCAGTGGAGTGCCCTAGGGTTCTGTTTTGGGTCCATGTTTGTTTAATTTATATATTGCTTCACTGATAACCAAGACAGATGTTTGGCTAACTAAGTTTGCCGATGACACACATAGGATATCCAATTGTTAACCTTGAAGACAGTAAAACACTTCAGCATGCTTTGAATGAGTTACATGAGTGGTCAACTCTTAGGAAATTATCCTTTAATACTGATAAATGTGTTGTTATGCATTTGGGCAAAAAAATTTACATAACAAATACTCTTAGGTGGCAAACTCCTTAACTCTGTAACTGATGAGAGATTTGAGTGTTAGGATTTCTAGTGATCTTAGCCCCAAACTTCATTGTCAGGCTGTTATTAAAAAGGCAGCTAAGTGCTTCACTGCATTAACAAACACATTAGTTGTACAAGTCGTGATGTCCTACTCCTTTGTACACTTCCTTGGTGAGGCCCCATTTGGAATACTGTGCACAGTTCTGGGCACCTGGCGATAAGGGCACTATAAAATTATTAGAAAAGATTCAACATCGAACACGAAAAACATTTTGGAAGTAAAAGGCTTAGAGTATCAAGCCAGATTGGACATCTTAGGTTTATTTACCCTTGAATATCAGAGATTGAGAGGAGATTTGTGCCTGGCTTATAAAGCAATGCAGGATAATGATCTAAATAACACTTGGCCTAAAAGTCAAAGATAAAACCTATGCAACTAGGGCTCATCCTGGCAATTGACCATGGAACATTGCAATTCAAAACATAGGAGTAACTGGTTTTCAGTAAGAATTTGCAAGGTTTGGAATAAATTACCTGTGGAAATTGTGGCATGCAATAATATTGATGTTTTTAAAAATCAGTTGGACATATACTTAAAACAAAATTGTATAGGTGGTTATAATTAATTATTGGCGAGCATTACGGACTACGGTCTTTTCAGCTCTGTCTAACCTATGTATCCTATGTAATGCCTGGTAAAAGTTTATTTGTTTATTTTGTTTAATTAGTATTTCAGAAAGACCTTTGAGCGTGAGCTCTTTTACAAAGGATCCACGTCAGGGTGGACAATTAGACAATACACATATTCAGTGATTACAGAGGCCTGATCATTAGGCATTAAAGGGCGATTACATGACAATTAGACAAATAGGAGAAAAAAAACTGAGCAGTTGTAATTGAATACTAAGCTTTTTCTAATCAGTTGCCCTAGGTAGCACACCCCTTGAAACCTCCAAATCCATTGATAGACTATGGCAGAGTAACTCCAAAGTGTTTTACACTATCCCAGATGGCGAGAGGCTGGGTGACAGTGAAACAAGGGGGATTGGGTTTGAAACCAACCGCAGAGAGCGAGAGATGGGGGATAGTGAAACGGGGGCTGTGTGATGGTGGGAAGCAGCTCCAGAGGGCTTTGTCAGTATGGTGTGTGTGCATGTGGGGGGAGGGTTTGGAAGGGGCAGTACCAAGTGCGTTTAAAGAGGAGTGTGAGCAGATTTCCAGGTAGCTGCTTTGCATATGTCCATTAAAGGTATATCTCTAGTTGCTGCGACCGAAGCAGCTGTATCTGCTAGAATGAGCCCTCAGGCCTGAGGAAGGTTCCTTCCCAAGTTTAGAATAACAGAATTGAATACAAGAGACAATCCACCTGGCAATAGACCTCTTAGTGGCAGGTTTGCCCTTTCCCACTTCACCATAAGTGAGAAACAACTGAGAACAGTCCTTCCTATGGGCCTTAGTATGCTCAATATAGTAACTAAGAGACCTCTTTACATCAAGACTGTGTAACCTTCTCTCCCCAGAGAAGAATGATCAGTGAAAAACACAGGCAAAGACAGACTGGTTCAGATGAAAGTCTGACACCACCTTGGGAAGAAACTTTATAATGGTACGGAGGACCACCTTATCTCTATGAAAGGAAGGTTCCACTGATAAGGCCTGTAATTCACTGATTCTCCTGGCAGAGGTAATAGCTACCAGGAACACAGTCTTCCAAGTCAAGTATTTCACTTCAGCTGATGACAAAGGTTCAAAAGGGGGCTGCATAAGCTGTGCAATACAGATGTTCAGGTCCCAAGAAGGGGTAGGCTCCCTAAAGGGAGGATTGACATGAACCAAACCTTTGAAAAATTTCTTAAAGACTGGTTGAGAAGATAAGGAAGAGCTCTTACCAGCACAAAGCAAGGCACACATAGCTGCCAAATGTAGCTTGAGGGTAGCAGGCTGGAGGCCTAAACTGTTAAGATGCACCAAATAATCCAATACAGTGGCAATACCAGCCAGCTCTGGCTTAGTATGCCTCTGGGAACACCAAAACCCAAATCTTTTACATTTGGAGTTGTAAGTCTTTCTAGTAGCAGGTTTCCTGCTAACTTTTAGAATATCCATAACTGAATAAGAAAGGTGCAAGCTTGCATATTCTAGCTCCTCAAGAGCCAGGCCTTGAGCCTGAGAGTCTGAAGATTGGGACACAGAATCCTCCCGAGAGGAGGTGAGGAGATTGTGTTGTCTGGGAAGACACAAGGGCAGTGTTGCTGACAGTGATAATAGTAGAGGATACCAAGGCTGTCTGTCCCAATCTGGAGCCACCAGAATCACCTTGCAAGGTTGAGACCTGATTTTGATCAGGACCCTGACTATCAGAGGAAAAGCAGTAAAAGCATTAAGAAACCTGCATGTCCAATTCAGTAGAAGAGCATCCTGAGGGACAGGGCCCAGAAGGGGTGGTCTGCAACAATAAAGAGGAAGTTGATGACTGTCTGGGGCTGCAAAGAGATCTATCTCTGGAGTGCCCCATCTCTTTGAGATAGCTCGGAGAACTGGAGGATTCAGGGACCATTGGTGATATCCCTGGGAAATTCTGCTCAGAGCATCTGCTAGAATGCTGTCCTTCCCTGGGAGATGCACAGCCAGCAGGGAAGCTTGCAGGGAATAAGCTAGAGACCATCCCTTCATGGCCTCTGCACAAGGCCGAGGACCGAGTGCCTCCCTGTTTGTTGATGTACCACATGGTTGTGGTATTGTCTGTCCTGATTTGCACCACTTTGCCCTGAACAGAGGTTGAGAATGTCTGAAGTGCCAGAATGACAGCTCTTAACTCCAGAAGATGTATGTGCAGAATGGACTCCTGGTGAGACCAAGTTCCCTGAGCTATAAGATGATCTAGGTGGGCTCCCCACCCCAGCAGGGAGACATCTGTGATGAGAGTCACAGAAGGGACCTGGCTGATAAGGGGACACCCTGTCGAAGAATGTCTTCCTCCAGCCACCACTGGATGGCCTGGACTAGAGTTTGAGAGACTGGAACCAGTTTGGAGAGAGGATCCTTTTTCTGAGACCAGTAAGATCTGAGATGAAACTGTATATCTCTCATCTGAAACTCTGCTCCCTGAACTACTGCTGTGGAAGATGCCATGTGACCCAGCAGTTGTAGAAAGTGTCTGGCTGAAACGAGACACTAGAGGATGAAACAAGGAGGCCAGAGTGACCAGTAACTGAACCCTTGAGAGAGGAAGCAAAGCCCTTGCCTGAATAGTATCTATTTCCACCCCTATCAAGGTGAGAAGCTGGGCTGGTTCTAGAACAGACTTCTCTAGATTTAGAATGGAACCCAAGGATTCTAGAAGTCTTTGAGTGACCTCGAAAGCTGACCTGACTTGGTCTGATGAGTGGCCCACTAGGAGATAGTCGTCCAGGTATGGGAACAGAAGGATGCCCTGCCTCCTGAGGAATGCCACAACTACTGCAAGACACTTGGTGAACACCCTTGGGGCAGATGTTAGGCCGAAGGGCATGACCCTGAAATGATAATAGCCTGAGGGCAACTCGAACCTGAGGTACTTTCTGTGGGAAGGTCTGATAGGTATGTGGAAGTAGGCATCCTTGAGATCCAGGAAGGCTAGCCAGTCTCCTGGTCTCAGAGAGGGAAGAATTACTCCCAGAGTCACCATTTTGAATTTTGGTTTTGTCAAATGTCTATTCAGGTACCTTAAATCTAAGATGGGTCGCCACTCCCCTGTCTTTTTTGGGGTAAGGAAGTATCTGGAATACAGTCCTTTTCCCCGGTGACAAAGAGGTACCTTCTCTACTGCTTGCAAAAGCAGGAGAGAGGAGACTTCTGCCTCTAAGGCATTTGTCTCCAAGGGAGAGGGAGGACTGAAGGACCTTGCTCTCATTCTTGGGAACCTTTTGAAACTGAGAGCAACCCCATGGATCAATACTTCCAGGACCCACTTGTCTGAAGTAATAGACTCCCAGGCCTGGGAGTAGTGAGCCAGCCTGCCCCCTACTGGGACTGACACCTCAGGGTGTCTGCTTGGCAAGGGGCTTAGACTGAGTAACTGATGAGGTCCTAGTTACCCCCCCCCGTCTACCTCTTCCCCTAAAGAACCCCCTCTGCTGAAAAGAAGAGGAGAAGGCCTGAGCTTGGTAAGAAGGCCTGTGAAAAGGCCTGCCCCTGCCCCTAAACTGTTGTCTCTGCGGAGTGGTCTGCTTTTCTTTGGCTGCAGCACTCCTATAGGTGGTCCTGTGCTAGTCCATCTTTTTCATGTAATTCTCTGTTTGATCCCTAAAAAGAGAATTATCTGCTACAGGAAAATCCATGGCCTTAGCCTGGGTATCCTGTGAGAAGTTGGTACACCTAAGCCAAGCATATCTCCTCATGGAGACAGATGTAGCCATGACCCTGGAATGAACATCATTAGAATCAACAGCAGCGTGGAATTGCACTTTAGATGCGTCTATACCATTTGCAGCCATCTGCTCCAGCTCCTTGGCTAGCTGGGGGCATTCCTAGCCAGTTCCAGAACCGTATCCCACATAGATTTCTAGTACCTAGCTGTATATGCCATGTAGTTAGATTGTCTGAGTCCCAAAGAGGCTGCCAAGTACTGTTTTTTTGCCATGGCATCCACTTTCCTGGAATCCTTGTCTGGGGGGTAAGATGCCAGGGGAATGTTAGCCTTGTCACAGGCTGCAGCTTGTACTACCCCAACATGGCTGCACTGATTAATAAGGAATTCTGTCCCAGGATCTGACAAAGTATACCTCCTGTCCATTCTTTTTTCCACAGAAGGTATGGATGTAGGAAACTAAAATTTTTTGTGTCTGCTTCCCCAAGGATTTGTGTAAGGGGATAGACACCCTTTCTGACTCTGGTACATCCATCATCTCTAAGTAGTCAGGTTCTTCCTGATCCTGTTCAGCCTCTTCCAAAGGAAGCTGAAGAGTCTCAGCCACTTTTTTGTAAAACAAGAAATGGGAAGGGGACTCAAAAAGCCTGGGAGGAGAAACCTGAGAGAGCCTGTCTGGGGAGATGTCAGGCTCTACCGGCATATCTAGGCCCTCATCCTCTTCATTGTAATCTTCCTCCTCCTCCTCCCAAATCGCCCTCATAGTAAGCTTCAGGCTCTATATCTGAAGCAGACATTTCCAACCAAACTGGCCTGCTTTGAAACGAAGCCAGTTTGGTCAGAACTGGGCAAAGCAACTGGACTATCGAAATCACTGTTGCTATCTCTTCAGCAGTCGGACATTGGGGAGCCGGATCCGAACCGGCTGATTTTCTTTTTCCTTTACTAGGAACCAATTCTGCAGAATCGGCTCTCTGTTTGCCCGAGGAGGTATTGCCCAAGTCAGTGGGCACCTCCTCAGGTTCAGTCGCAACCGAACCGGGCTGGTCATCCGGGTCCATGGACTTCTCAGCCTCCCTCTTCCTTAGCCTACTCAAACGTTTATCCAGAGTGGCTTTGGGAAAGTTCTTGCATATTTGGCAGTCTTCTTTGAGGTGGTCAAACCCCAGACAGTACACACATACTAGGTGAGGGTCAGCCTTAGCAAAGGCCTCCTTATACTTGGTACAGTGCTGACACCCAGTGGGTAGGTTTTCTTTTTGGGTTTCTCAGACAGGCCTTCCAATCTAAAGTCACCCCAAACAGTGGTTAAGCCAGGCAAGTACAACTTATCGGTTCCAACCATGTCACAGGTCGGTTAAAAAAATCCTAAAAGCCGTATCTTTTTAGGAACCGATAAGTACCGGAAAAACCACACAGTCAACAAAAAATACAGTACACTTCGGTTTCGGTTCCAAATCGACCGACCGGCAAAGAACCGAAAATAAAACAATTTCTTTAAAAAACAACCACTACCTACCACTTACTGGTACCAAGACCATACCTCTCAACCTTTTGTCCACCAAATGTGGAACACTGCCTCTCAAAATGTGGAACAAATTAGCAAAATGTGGAACACTTAATCAGGTCTTTACCTAGGAAGCTCAGAACACTGTTAAAATGTTTGCATTTATGTTCAGAAAGTCTGTTATTAATTGAATATTATATTTTTTGCATAATTTACTACAGACTTTTGCTTTAAAATGTTAACACTGAATGTGGGACAAGTCCTCACAATGTGGAACAGGGAGCTTTTGTGAAGTAAAATGAGGAAAGTTCCTTGTAATGTGGTACAGTTGAGAGGTATGACCGAGACAGAGGCAAGAATACCGATATTTTGATGAAACAGTTTGAAAGAACTGACCGATTTGAACTATTACCGAACCAAATTGCAGGAGGGATCTCCGGAGTGACTTCACAGTTAGGCGGAGTAAGAAATCTGACGGTTACACTTCAGAGTACCACAGACAAACCGAGGTTGAGCTCAACGTTCTATGCCTTTGCATAGAGTTAACCCTTTACTCTCCGGAGCAGTTCAAGTGCTGGGACTAACTGCATATAGTCAGAATACAGCAAGACTTTATGTTGTTTGAATCATAGTTTTTTTTTGTTTTGTTTTTTGCATTTAACAAGAGCTTTAGATTCAGCAGGTTGTGCTGGAGGATGATAAAATCCTGCTGTAGCTCCTTGTATGCAATGTCAAAGGAGGGGTTGGTCATCTAGAGGACTGTGTCATCTGTGAAGAGATGAACGTTTCCAGCAACCAGTCCAGAGTTGATGTGGTTGATGTAAAGGGCAAAGAGGATAGGTCCCAAAATGGAACCTTGCGGAATGCCTCAGGGCAGTACTTTTAATGGGGAGAATTCCCCCTGGGCTTTAATTTGCTGTTTACAATTTGTGAGGTAGCAGTGGAACCACTTTACTGCAGCAAAGGTTAGACCGATGCTACTCAAAGAATCAAGCAGTATGGAATAATCAACCATATCAAATGCTTTGCTAAGGTCAAGGAAGAGTGCATAGATGTGCTGTTTACTGTCCAGGGGTTTTAGCCAGTCATTTGAAACTTTGGCAAGAGCAGACACGGTACTGTGCTTAGGTCTGAAATCTGATCGGACTGGATTGAGGATTTCCTCACGATCCAAGTACTCCCTTAATTGAGTTTACAATTTTTTCAAGTAGCTTGGATAAAACAGGAAGCAACGAAATAGGCCTATAGTTGTTCAAGTCGGTGGGGTCTCCTGACATGAACAGGGGGATAATGTGCGCGGTTTTCCAGCTAGGCGGCAATTCCCCTTGGGATAATGAGCTGCTAAAGAGATGGGCAACTGGAGCTGCCAGATAACAAGAACCTGCTTTTAAGAAGAGGGTTCAAGCGAATTGGCACCAGCGCTCTTTTTAGTGTCCAGCGAGAGGAACAGGTCCTCCACCTGTTTGAAGGAAAATGGCTGGAACTTGAAGAGGGGGTGGTCGGTGGGCGCTATGGTTGGTCTAGTAGCTATGCTGGCAGTGCTCAGTTTATGAACAGGTGACATGTAGAACGTGAGGCCTGCAGTGGCGAAGTGGTTATTAAGCTGATCGAGGATCTCAGACCTATTGGAGGTGTTATTTGCCACAATTTGGGCTGGTAGCGGGGTGGCAGGGGAATGTCCCTCAACCTCTCTAGGTATCTGCCAAAAATTGGTGAAACAGTTTTTGTTTGCCTCCAGGGCTGACTGGAAGAACTGTTGTTTTTCCAACCTTACCAGTTTGGTGCGGGCATTTCTGGCTACCCAGAAGGAGAGCCAGTCTGAGTGCTTAGTGATTAGCTTAGTGATTTTATAGGATGTTTCCAAGTGATTTGATATTACAGTAATGACATTTTAATGTAGGACGGAAGGTATGCACAACTAGTATGAGTGACGTGAGTATTGTCAGTCGAACGTTATGTGTGGATGAGTGTGAATTTGCAGGTGAATGGTTAGCTAATTGCCATAAACCTGTTAAAAAAGAAAAACAATATGTTTTCAAGTGCTATACATTTCTGTAGCAGTATAAATATTCTTGTTTGTAGAAAATGAAAGAGTTCACAAATTGTGTTATCAATGTTTTGGGGTGCTTCAGTAGTTGGAGTGTGCATCTTAAGTACCTAGTCCTGGCAGCAGCACTTTTCCATTAATTTAGAAGTCAGGTTAGCATCAGAAGGTTATTTATAGTGCTTGTGGGGGGAGGGACGCCCCCCGCTGTAATACCTGGCAGGCAACCGTGGGAACCAGCGGCTGGGTTGCCAGTATGCCCCAGTTAAGATGATAAAGGGTAGGTTAAGTTAAGGTCCAGTTCAAAGTACATGTATTCCCACTGTTCCGGCGGCGTGACCAGCTTGGTGCTCTGACCCTTAGGGGTAGGGATACATGCGCATATCTCTCCTCTGGGGGTCGATGGTGCATCCTGGTTGGCGTTTACCAGGAGGTGAACTTTTCAGTGGGGGATAGTGTAAGCACCCTCTGGGACCTTACTAGTTAACTTCGGTTGCTAGGTGTAGCTAGGCAGGAAGAGCTAGTGGTGCTGGTAAGTCTGGGATGTGAGCCTGCCTAGCACCAGATGGGGCCCTTCCCAGATGGTATAAACAGGAGAAAGATTAGAGTAGAGAGAGATTTTTTATTATGGGGGTTTTGAGAAGAAGTGAGAGGAGTTGGGGGTTTGGGCCCTAGATTCGTCCAGAGGGTCACAGCGGGCTGCCTGCCACCCCGGCACGCCTCCCTCAAAGACCCATGTATGGAGAAGTGTGGCAGTTCGGGCAATTAGTGTGAGGAGAGAGTGGAGCAACAAGTCTGGGTCCTATCGGTGCAGCTGGGAGCCAGAGCCCATGAGGAGCTGAAGACTGGAGGCCCGCCATGTGATCTCTAGCACCATGGTAGGGTGAGCACCGATGGGGGCCTTATTTACTATGTAAGCTCACCCGTAGGCGAATGCACTCTGTAGAGCTAGAGTGTTCCTGTGATCAGGCATTCTATGGCAGGTGGGGCCTGGGGCATGGTCCAGAGGTGGCAGTCTGGACTGCTGAGGGCACAGTGGTGTCAGCTCTACCCCTTTTCCTCTGGCCAGTGGCCACTACAGTGTTTGGGTTCTCAGGGGATACAGCCTGTGGAGGCAGAAAAAGGATCCACGTGGGGAATGGTTGATTGGGACCCTGGTGGGGTGGCAGGTCATCCAGGTGATCCAAGTGGCACAGCAAGCAGTCCCCTGAGTGAAGGCAGTCCAGAAACTGGAATCACTGCATGAGCAGAATATGCCCTGGGTTTCTGTAGGTCCAGGAATATTCAGAATTCCTTGGGTAGAACAGGTTGGTATGTGGCATCAGCAACTGGGTATTGGGAAGGTCTTCGGTGGTTTCTGTTCTTGCTAAAAGGAACACTGTGTGAAAATTTAATACCTCTCTGTAAGAGAAGTAGCTCCCTGTCATGTAAAATCAGTCCCTGTGTGCTGGAGTAACCCCGTGAGTTGGAAGTTTAAGGTAAGGCAAAGTAAGAAATGAGACTGGGATAGTAGAAACGTCTCATGCTGTCACAATTTCTACCTCAGTTTAAGTATTGCTGAGACTAAGAGAAGGAAAAAGTAGGCAAGTGCCTGGATGAAGACAGAGCAAAGTGAAGGAATGTGAAACAAGAGTGCTGCCGAGTTTAAAATGCTCCTAAGTGAGGCCTGTTCGGCCAACCACATTGCTGCTTTCAGGAATGTAGTCTTTTCGGCTCAAGGGAATGTCTGCATGCAATAAAATCAGTCTGTTGGAAAAAGAGATTGTTGCAGAGGAAATGTTAGGTTTCGGCCTGTGAAGTACCCCCACCATACCCATTACTCCCACACTCCATGGAGTGACTGTTCCTGTTTTTTAATCAACTGTTCATTAAATGGGATCCCCTGTTTCTGCAGTTCCAGTGTTTGTCTCATTTGTTGGAGAAACCATTTTGCTGTTAAAAGAAGTTTGCCGCCAAAGCCAGCCAACAGTGTGTTCCAGGGCTGGATCCCAGAGAACCATCACACCATCAAGGAAGACGTTGAAAGGCCTGCCTGGTAAAGACTGTCTACAAAGGCCTGCAGGCGAAGTGGACAGTCACGCAGGTGAAGGTCTGTGTCATCCCGGTAGTGTACCATATGCACTGTCGGGCAGTCCAAGGGCACCCCTAATGGAGCTAATCCATTGCAACACCCATGGGAATCAAGGTACTGTTCTCCTATTATTTCTGTACTGTTTTCGTGGTTGTACAGTGCCCCCTTCCCAAAGACATTTAACACCATCATTTCCCTAGAAACCGAGAAGGGGGGGGGTTTACATACAAATTATGCCCCCAAAACATATAATGCAGCTTACCCGGCCCTAAGTCTCATCCAGTATAAGTTTAAATTTTCTGGTGCCAGTATTGAGGGAGGCAAATTATATTTTGGCTCCATGGAACTGAAAGCCTGATCCCTTCCACTCCTATTCAGAGACATGCCCCCATGTTAGCATGTTTTATGATGTCAGTTCAGGGAGAGTGCAGGGGTGCGCTCCACAGAGTTCATTAGGGACATTTTTAAATAGATTTTTTTTTAAGATAATTCAATTTCAATTTTCACAAATCAAGGACACCGTTGCGGTGGCCTTGATGCATCAAAATTGGAACTCTAAATTATACCAAAAAGCAATTTAAAATCGTCTCTATTAAACTCTATTGAGCGCGCCACCGCGCTCTCCCTGAACCGACATCATACAATGTGCTAGTGTGGGGATGAGTCTCTGAATAGGGAAGTGGAAGGGAATCAGGCTCTCAGTTCCATGTGGACAAAATACGATCCCTTCCCTCCTTTAACACTGGCACCAGAAAATTAAAACATATACTGGATTAGACTTGAGGCCAGGGAAGCTGCATTCCATGTTTTGTGGCAGAATTTGTAAAAAGTAGAAACCTGCTCTTAAAGCCCTTAACTCTGTCCCAGCTGTACTTGAACCCATTAATGTTTTAACCACTCTCACTAAGCTAAAACTTTCTCTCATTCTTTGTGAATCTCTGCCCCACCCCCAGCTTACTTTCATGTTCCCTTGTTTTCAAACCACCATTCCTGCTAAGTAGTTCATCACAGTTTACCTTGTTAATTTCTTTCAGGAACTTGAAGGTCTTTATCAAGTCACCCCCCTCCCTTCTAACCTCCAGTGAGTGTATGCTCAGTAGCCTGAGCTACTCCTCATAGAGTCTGCCCCGTTGACCCTGAATCACTTTGGTTACTCTATGCTGCACCATCTTCCACCTGTCTCTGTCTTTTCTCAAGTGAGGACTGCAGGCCCATACGGTTGTCAGAAAACAGGGGTTTGGGGGTTCTTTTCTGGTGAAGGTGGAACTACAGGCACCGAGGCATCAGAAGTTTTGACGACAGGCTTGGGTATATGAATCAGAGGCAGTATTTTTCTGTTGCTAATTAGTTTCCAGAGGATGCCCTGCCACAAGTACTCCTCATTATCATATCCAGCTGGAGCTGATACAACTGAAACAATATTAATTAAGGATGGAATTGGTTTCAACTAGAACCTGACAAATTATTAAATGTAGTTTGTGGTCAACAGATGTCACTAATTGCCAACACGGATTTCACAGAATCATAGAAGTTTGAAAGCAGAAAAGGACCCTGTTGGCCCATCTAGTCTGACCAAATCAAGTTCAGAGAAACAGTGCGGTAATCAGCAACAATACATAATTAATGGTTCAGGTTTTTTCCCACAGAAAATACCGTAATGAAGGAGTGTTCTTTACGGCAAGCACGCAGCACTTTCTATGTGAAAAGCATGAGCCAAAGGCACTGCCTCATGACCACCACATAAAGTTTTCCTCGCCAACTCCCTTAATGAAATCCACTTACCTCAGAAGCCGTATACCAAAACAACAGCAACTGTCGCTCACCTTTCCTGACAGAAAAAACTATAAAAACTCCTGCTCGTACAAGACAAACAAAAAAAGAGGATCAAACATTGACAGTATACTACACCCAATCAGTAACCAAGCTTCCTCTCTTAAAAACATAGAAACATACAATCTGATGGCAGATGAGGACCACTTGGCCCACCTAGTCTGCCCATTTCCCCTACCTAACGTATAAGCTGCAGATCCTAGTTAACCAACAGCCTACTTCCTCCTACCCCCCCTAGAATTGCCTTATGTCTGTCCCATGCATTCTTGAATTCCCTCACTGTTTTTGACTCTACAATCTCCTCAGGAAGACTGTTCCATGCATCTACAACCCTCTCTGTGAGTAAATACTTCCTCACATTACCTCCGAGCCGTCCCCCTCTATCTTCAAATTGTGCCCCCTTGTTCTTGCACATCTCTTTTTCTAAAAGATGCTACCCTCTTGGACTTTGTTGATTCCCTAGAGGTATTTGAAAGTTTCTATCATGTCCCTCCTTTCCTCGAGGCTATACATTTTAAGCTCCTTTAGTCTTTCTTCATATGTCTTCTGGTGCAGACCCTGCACCATTTTGCTTGCCCTCCTCTAGACAGCCTCCACCCTGTCTATGGCCCTGTCCACACTACACCTCTGTAACGTTACAGAGTGCCCAAACCGTTACCGCAACGGTTTGTGTTTACACCTGTAACGTTACAGAAGGCGTTTCGTAGCGTTGTTGAAACCACATATGAGGTGGTTTCAACAACAGATATGAAACCAGTCCCGCCTCAGTAATGTTACGGTGGTAGTGTGGGCCGAGGTGGTAGCGGTCCCCTACAGGGGCCCTGCTGAGCTGCATTGTGGGATTGGTGCGGGTACCGGTCGTCCAGTTCCCGAGGTGTGGATTGACGGTACCGGTCACCGCTGCAGTGTGGACACACTGTACCGTTCCCCGGCTGTAATGGTTTCTATCCATTACACGGTCTAAGCGGTGTAGTGTGGATGGGGCCAAAGTCTTTGCAGAGATGGGGTCTCCAGAACTGTACACAGTACTCCAGATGTGGTCTTACCAACTGTCTATACAGAGGGCCAACAACTTCCTGTTTTCTACTGGTGATGCCTCTCCCTATGCATCCCAGAATCCCCCCAGCCCTCCTTACTGCTTTCTCACATTGCTGGCCCACCTTTAGGTCATCTGATATGACTACCCCCAAGTCCCTTTCCATTTTTGTTGTCGGCATCCCACCCCCCATTGTGTACTCTTCCCCTGGGTTTTTGTTTCCCAGGTGCATTACTTTGCACTTCTTTGCATTGAATCTAATCATACACTTGACCATTCCTCCAACCTTGCCAAGTCCCTTTTCATCCTTTCCACCTCATCTTGCGTATCAAGCATGTTACAGATCTTTGCGTCATCTGCAAAGAGACATAGTTTTCCTTCCAGTCCCTCTGCAACGTCACTTATAAAGACATTAAAAAGGACCGGCCCCAGTACTGAACCCTGCGGTACCTCACTAGTAACTCCCCTTTCTTCACTGTGGATTCCATTTACTATTACCCTCTGTGTCCTTTGTCCAGCCAGTGTTTTACCCAGCCTACCACCCTGGGACCCACTCCCAGGCTGGCTAATTTGTTTATTAATCTTTCATGCAGGACTGTGTCAAATGCCTTGCTAAAGTCTAGGTAGGCCATGGCCACAGCCCCTCCCTGGTCTACTACTTTGATCACCCAGTCAAAGAAATCAATTAGATTTGTATGACATGACCTTCCCACTGTGAATCCATGCTGCCTCGGGTCCTGTGCCCCACTGGCCTCTAGGTACTCAACAATTCTTTCCTTCAGAAGTGATTCGATCATTTTCCCCTACCACTGAGGTCAAACTAACAGGTCTGTAACTTCCTGCCTCTGTCTTGCTCCCACTTTTGTGAAGGAGAATCACATCCGCCCTCCTCCAGTCCTCAGGTACCACACCATCCTCCCATGATTTATTAAAAAAGGTAGTCAGTGGTGTTACTAGTTCTTCCCTTAGTTCTTTTAGAATTCTGGGGTGAATCCCATCAGGCCCCTTGCTTTATCCACCTTCAGTTTTAAGAGTCCTTTCAGAACCCTTTCTTCTGGAAAGGACTAATATCAACCCCTATCCAGAGTGCTTCTATTGACTGGATTAGGTATCTCCCTGCTCTTCCACTGTGAATACTGAGCAGAAATATTCATTCAGTATCCCTGCTCTTTCACTGTCGCTCTCTGCCCAACCACCTTCCTCTTTATTCAGCTTCAGTATCCCTGCCTTAGTCTTTCTTTGCTCCCTAATGTAACTATAAAAGGTTGTATCCCCCTTCTTAACCGAGTTGGCTATCTTTTCCTTGGTTTGGGACTTTGCTATTCTGACTGCCTTCCCCTTCCTTCTGCTTTAACTGGTACAGTTCTCTGTCCTGCTCCTTCTGTGTTTCCTTATACTTCCTGAATGCTATCTTTTTCTCCCTAACCTTTCCCGTCACTTCTTTTGAGAACCATAGTGGTTTTTTCTTTCATTTTGATTTATTTGCTTCACACAAAGGCTTGTTGCCTCTGTGATGACAGTTTTGATGTTTCCCCATTGTTGCTCCACCCCACCTTCTTGCCTGTTTGCTAGTGCTTTTCTGAGGCATTCTCCCATTTTGACAAAATCAGCCCTCCTGAAGGCCAGTACCATCACTTTTGTATTGCTTGACTCTACAGCTAAGTTTATCGTGAACCACACTGTTTGGTGGTCGCTTGTTCCCAGATAGCTACCCGCTTCAAGATCGGAGATCCTCTCTTCGTCCCCATTTGAGAGTACGAGGTCTAAGATTGCTCCCTCCTGAGTGGGTTCCAAAACTAGCTGTCTGAGGCATGCCCCCTGTAGAGCATCAAGAATAGCCCTGCTATTGGATGTGGCTGCAGCAAAGGTGCTCCAGTTAACATCTGGCATATTCAGGTCCCCCATCAGCAATATCGCCCCTTTCTCTGCCATCTTAAGGATGCCTTCTATCATTTCCTTGTCCATTTCCTCCCCCTGAGACAGGGGTCTGTATACAACCCCCTTGCGGATTGTGGTGCCATTTCCAGTCTCCAGGGTGACCCGCAGTGCCTCCTCTCCTCCCTGTTTACCCTTTAGTTCTGTTGCTTTGATCCCTTCCCTTACATAGAGAGCTACTCCTCCTCCTCTTCTTCCCTCCCTGTCCCTCCTGTAGATTGTGTACCCTGGTATACTGACAACCCAGTCATGGTTCTCTGTGTACCATGTTTCTGTGACTGCCACAATATCCAGGCATCCCTCTTCCATCAAGGCCACCATTTCGGGGTGCTTTTTACCTAGACTACAGGCATTAGTACTCATTACCCTCCATTTTTTTTTATGGCTTTATTTCTTTTTGCCCCATCCCTGACCTTACTGCCTTTGTCTTTTTCTCCATTTACCGCTGCCCTTCTCCCTATCGGCTGCTCTAGCTTGGTGTTTACCTCACTAACTACCCTGATTTTTTGGGAGGGCTAGGATTTCCCTTCTCCTTTTCAATGCCTCCCCCCTTGGCTAGTGTAAATACTTGCCAATGAAGTATTTAAACCTATCACCTAGGATCCTGGTTCCCCTCCTGGATAGATGCAGACCATCGCGCCGGTAAAGGCCTGCATCCCTCCAGGTGGAGCCCCAGTCCCCAGTGAAGCCAAATCCCTGAGATCTGCACCAGTTTTTCAACCAGTCATTGAATCCCATGTTGCGGAGTACCCTAGCCTCATCCATGCCATAGACAGGTAGCACTTCCGAGAAAGTTACTGTGTGTGCTACTTGTCTAAGGCCCCTCCCCAACTCCAAAACCCCTGTTGTGCTGCTCTGATCCCATTCTCAGCCAGGTCATTTGTTCCTAGGTGGATAATGACATCTAGCTCACTCCCCCTTGCAGCTGCTCCCATGATCCTGAGGATTAGTTTCCCGTCCCTACAAGCCATGGCGCCGGGAAGGCACCTTACCTCCCTTTTCCCTCCTTCCCCCAGTTCTACCCCCCTAACAACTGAGTCCCCCACCAGGAGTTGTTTCCTTCCCCTGTGGGGTCCTGTGCCACCCTCCTGTAGGTCTCCATTGTGGAGGTTCCCAGCATCTTCTTTGGTCTCCACTGCAGGTGCCTCCATAGAGGAATCATGCTCCGCCAGAGTGGCAAATGAATTGTGGAGGCACAATTGGAGGGATGCGCCTCTGTTTCACCACCCTCACTCTCCCTGAGCCCACTTTGGTCCAACCACTCCTCTTTCTTGGCAACCTCTGAGGTAGTGGCAGT
Organism: Neoceratodus forsteri; assembly: GCA_016271365.2. Taxonomy (NCBI): domain Eukaryota; kingdom Metazoa; phylum Chordata; order Ceratodontiformes; family Ceratodontidae; genus Neoceratodus; species Neoceratodus forsteri. The sequence goes on from CM057459.1 coordinate 320,110,650, forward strand.
GGCCTGGGTGGGGCGCAGGTCTCCCGAATCCCTGCCAGGTCAGCACAGAGACGAACAACCTCCTCCCTCAGACCAGAGAGGTGCCTGCCCGGATAGGGCAGCAACGCAGTCTCCAGAAAGTCTCCCGGAAGACTGCTGCTCCATAGCCAGTGCATTGCACCACTCCCCACGTGTCTGGTGTGTCCCTTCCTGTTACAGATGCTTTTTTTTTTTTTTTTTTTTCTCTTCTCGTCCCCCTCCCTCTCTAGGTCACATGACAGCCTCTCTAACAACCTCCTAGCAACCACCACGGAAACGGAATTCCACAGAACCGCAGCAACTTCCAGACTTTACTGTTACAATTTTTTTTATTTCTTAATAAGTTAAATTTATTAAAAGTTAAATATTAAAGTTTGCATCTTACAAGCTTAATTAATTAGCTGTTGAAAAATAAAATATTTGAAAAGCTCCACGAAGGTAAGCCTATTCATTACAATTTAATTACTAGGCTCACATTTCAAACAACTCTTGAGGCGACAAAACGCGACCCACTAAATTATATACAACAAAATATAGGTCTTAGAAATAGTCATGCACAGTAACCCACAATTTGTAATCCAGAGCCAGGTGGCTCAGTTCATGATAATTAGGCAAAACAATTAAATCAGATGACACACTTTGATTGAGCTGTTGTTACACGGCGCTACCCTGGTGTTTACTCACGCTACCCAGTACGGGACACAAGACTGACGAAATGGAGACCTCTGGATGAAGAGTTGGCTGGCCAGGAGAAGCAGGGCCCACACGATTCACCGTGGTGTTGTTCCTGTTCATGATGTTGAGCAGGGGGCTGTTCCCTGGTTTGGTCTCTCATCAATGGTTTTCTCTGTGGTGCGAGCAGCTGTCTGGGCCAAGGTGGCAGGGCCCAGACTGGGTGAACAATTCAGATGACAGTCCAGAAGTTGCTGGATGCAGCGTCCAGCAAGCGTGACACAATCAGGCAGTGGGGAACCAAATCGTGACCCACTATCAGCATTCAGCACATTTATAGTAATAGCAAGGTAAATACCACAGTTCAAATGACAGTCCGGTTGCAATTCACAGGGTCTCTGCGCAAACCGTACACTCTGCAGCAGTCTCAAGTCCTGACAAGCCAATCGCACCAAGGCAAATCTTCGATCCACTTCAGGATGATTCAGTTTGTCACAAATCAGGATTCTGGTCACAATCACAGCAAATTCGGACAAAGTCCAGTGTCGCTGTTACGCTGAAAAGCTCCCTTACAGGGAAGATAGGGCAGGCAGGCCAAACACAGCCTTCCCACCAGTTTCCCATGCTACGACGCAGGAGCAGCTGCTCAAATGTCTCGAGCTGTTCACTCTTCAAACTCCAAACTCAGAATGACTCTTGACTCGCTGTACCTAATATTTAGGGCACAGCAAAAATACTCTGAGACGAAGTCCGAATTAAGGTTGCTCTAGTCTCTCCATGCGGAAGAGCTGAAGGCAGGCAGGCCAGACTCAGCCTTCCCAACGAATCCCCATGCTACCCCGTAGGGCTGCAGCTCGACTGGCTCAAGCTGCTCACTCTTCCAGACCCATGGGGGCACTGATTGGTCCCATTAGGCAGTGCAGAACCAAGATGGTGGTAAATGCAGAAAGTCCATAATGCAAAGGAAGGCAAGTTAGACAAGCTACAACATTATTATTACTATAGCAAATAACCAGCAAACAATTACATTTCCTGACAGAGCTTCCTCTGCACAAATAACGATGCATAAGGAAGCAAAAGCACTGCAGCCTGGGCAGAACTTGAGCCCAGAAACACTCGACCCCTACCCAGATTTCATTTACCACTATCTTGGTTCTGCACTGCCTAATGGGACCAATCAGTGCCCTCATGGGTCTTGTGGGAGTGAATTTCTGTAGGAATTGTTGTTTTTACATTTTGGCGCCAAAACAGACCTGGAGGGGGAGCCTTGCTTTGACAGACAGATGGATCAACCAACCAAACCTTTTGGATCTGAGGGAAATCCCAGAGCTGCCTGCAGCAGAAGTGAGATAGAGCTGGAAGAGATTAATTAAACACTACAAAATAGTGTCTCTTAAAGAGACAGGCACGGAGGCCAACAAAGCACTCACATGCAAACCTCAGAAAAAGATTTGGACACCGGCCTAGTAGAGGGCATTTAGGCACACCCAAGGAAGGTTCTTAGGAACCCCCATTTGTAGGGGGGTTATACATGCATACTATGTTCCAATGGATTTAGCACAAGAGAGGTGTCTGCACTCAGACTGACGAACAGCGACGATGTAACTCACCTTACAATACTTTGGTTTTAACAGTTCAACCCTCACAAAACTTTTGGGCTTTGGCATTAAGAATAGATGTATAACCCCACCACGACACAAAAACAGATCCTCATACAGTTCTCTTCACAGTTCAACCCTCGCAAAACTTTGGGGATTTGGCATTAGAAATAATATGGTATAGATCATCACACACACCACAGTAATTCAACCCAAAAACGTTTGGCCTTTGGCAATAAGAATCTCAATAACCAAACTCCTACTTGATCAGCTTACTCTCCCATTTTCTCTCACACTAATAAAATAATCCTCATGTCGAGCAGTCTTTTACATTTTTTAAAATAAAGCTTCTAGTAATTTGGGCCTGTACAGAAACACTTAGGCCGTTGGCATGGCCGAAGTCACCAGTATCTCTTTTCCGCCTACCTGGCTCAATATTTGGTGGACTGTGGGCACACCAAAGGCTGGCAGATGATGACTGGAATGTCCAACCACAATGTTCCCCCACTCCAAACCTTGAATGGGTCACTGTGCTGGCAAACGGGCTTTCCCCTTGGCGGCAGTAGAAGACGACTCACAGATGAATCAATGGCAGCACTCTAGTATGAGATGACCCACACTTAAATGTACAAAGTGACTCTGCATCACTGCAGCCGCTGTGCATGCTGACGTCATGGGCTGGTCTGTCCCCCTATCTGCCACTGACCACCGTGACTACTTCCTGGATTTAAGTGACTGTCCCTCCCTGCTCTTAAAGTCACACCACTGCCTTCTAAAAAAAAGAAAAAATGGAAAAACAGAACTCTGGACATCTTGCAGGGGGGATCGTCTAAACCCCCCAGCATACAGACCTGAACTGGGCACAGTACTATAGATGGGGTCTCACCAGTGATCTATAGACAGGCAGTATTACCTCTTTCCTTCTGCTATCAAAACCTCTTCCAATACAGTCCAACATTTTTGTAGCCCTGCTGTAGTCTTGCTACATTGGTAAGTCTGTTTTAGGGAGTTTGTGTATGATGACCCCTGGGTCCCTCTTTTTCTGAGGTAGTGGCCAGCTTAACCCCTCCCATCTAATATTCCATCCTGGGGTTCTTGTTCCCTATGTGCACTTTTTCCACTGAATTTCACCAGCCAAACCTTGGACCACCTCGCTAATTTTAGCAGGTTTCTTGGCAACTACCTTATCACAGAGCTTAATGTCATCTGCCAAGAGACATATCTTGCTCTGAATTTCTTCCCCTATGTCACTGATGAACACACTGAAAGGACTGCTCCCAAGACAGACCCATGCAGTACCTAACTTGTGCCCTCCCTTTCCCCTGATTTGACACAGTTTACCACCATTTTCTTGCTGTCTGCTCCCTAATCAATTTCCCACCCATATAACCAGGTGCTTTTATCACCTGTAAGGGGTAACTTGTGGCTCTGCTTGAAGGTAAACTGCATATTGTGAGTCAGCATCCTGCATATCCCCAGTATACCGGACTAAAAAGCCTATTTTTAGGAACGACCCTGCTCAAAAGCATCAAACAAATTGTCACAAACCCACTCAGCAGGTCAGCCCTCTACTCCCAAAGTGCCAACCTCTGAGCGCAGTCTTATGAACAGTTAACAGAACAGGGTAACCCTCTTGTCTGTTTTTGTAGATTCGAATCAACCTTTGGTCTCAAGTCTTGGAGGGATTCAAACTGTGAACCTCTTGCTAGCGTACCCAATGCGCAGGCTTAGGTAATTCTATCTTCGCGGGGCCAGATATCTTTGCCTATGGGCACCTAACCAGGTGTACAGAAATGAATCCTTAAAAATTGTAATAAAAGACCTCAGATTTAAAACGCTTACCTTTTCCCAGTTTGGTATCACCATTCAAGCTTATGCACAGTGTCTGCTTTAACCATATATACTCTACTTGCAAAGGAAAGAAATCAAATACAGACCAAGTAAGCTCTAGAAATAAAGTTTTACTACAATAGATGAAAAGTATGTAACACAAACTACAGAACTATTATATCACAAGACACACAAATCTCTTAAACAAAACAGGTTTTAACAGTGCAATTCTTACTACAGTACTTAGATTTGTCTCTCTCTCTCTAAATACATGCTGAAAGTGCTCACAGATGTTTATTTGCCAGAGTCTAGATAGAAGTGTCTCTGAAGGAAAACAGAACACTGTTTAAAAGCTGGTTTTCCCCGCCTATTTGCATGAGGTCACCTAGCTCCTCCCTGTCAGAATATTTAAAAAAATATATCTATATAAAAAAAGGATGTCTTTTCCAAGTATTAAATTCTGCAAACCTCAGCATAACTCATGTTCTTCAAAAGACTCTCTTTGATCTTATGATAAGCTTCCCCCTTCCAGGACTTCAAAGCATCTTTTACGACTTTGCACTAAAACGTCATACCCTGCTTTTCCTCCTCAATCAATCAATCAATCAATCAATCACTTTATTTAACCAGGCATAAACACCATTGAGCAAGCTCATTTTCAAGGTGGTCCTGGGCATTAATACAATTTGTAACACGGCACAGGAGAGAGCACTGAAAGCGAGGATCGGCATTGGCTGAAGTGGCACAGGTGACACCAAGCGAGCGGTGATTAACCCACAGGTAACACCCACTCGGTTAGTACCACCTGTGGCCACCACAGCAGTAGAGGGGACCCGCTCACCCTGTCACCACCCCCTCACGCCACCCGCGGCACTCACAAGCCGGAGCCCACTACAGATTGCCTCTCAGGAACTGTGCCATCACCAGTGGGCGACAGACGAGAGCCACGCACAGTCCTGTAACTCGCCACATTAGCAGTAACAGTCCCATAACTTGCCACATCTGCAGTCTTCCACGCCAACCAGAAAGCGAGAGCGGAAAGATGGACCGATGTATTGCCACGTTCTCCCTGTGCGGAGTGAGAGGCATCCCGCGATGGGTGGAGGAGGAGTTTGGCGCTGGCGCCACCGAGCGCAGCAGCACGGCAGTTGTGAGCCCCATAACAGAAATCCCCAAAGCAGTAGGAAGCACGGCAGTGGAGCCAAGCCCCTGGGTCGAGGTCCTGTGGAAACCATGACCTCGTGACCCGCTAAGACAGCAGTGCTCTTTCCAGCAGCAGAACTGGGCTCAGCAGACAGCGCTGCTATGCGCGCCAGAGCTGTGGAGGAGACCTGCGGGGAGCGCTGGCCGCGCACCGCAGCCCCAGGACATGGCAGGGTGCAGACAGGCACATGCACCAGCAGTGAGGTGGCAATGTGTGAGCAGGACAGCAGTGGCTCTGTGGGGAGAGAGCCCCCGCAGCAACACACAGAGCTGGAAACACCCAGGCAGAGAAGAGAGGCTGATAGTCCTGCATCCAGCAGCACCTGCAGTGGTCCTGCCACAGCGAGTACCAGCAGCGGGGGGGCATGCAGCACACACGCCATGCCATTGTCAGCGAGGAGGAGCTGGACGGCCTGGAGAGCCGACGGGTGGAGGCAAACACCCACAAAAATACAGCTTGGGCCTCCAACGTTTTCACAGACTGGCTGAGAGGCACAGGACAGCAGGTGGACCTCAAGACTGTCTCCCCAGCTAAGTTGGCAGCCGTGCTACACCAGTTTTATGCCTCTGTCCGGACGGAGCAGAGGGAGCAATACAGCCTCAACTCCTTTGTGGGACTGCGTGCCGGCCTGCAATGCTACCTGACTGGCCCCCAAAATAAAAGATTCCTTAACATTATCACTGACGGTGAGTTCGTGGCAGCGAACAATGTGTTCGTCGCCGTCCTGAAGGACTACCAGCGTGCGGGGCAGGACACAGCCAGCCACCACCCCAGCATCAGCGCCAGCGACCTGGCGAAAATCCGCAGCTGTGACAGGCTGAGCCCCGAGACCCCGTACAGCCTGGTGCACAGGCTATGGTTCGAAATACAGCTGGGTCTTGCTTGGAGGGGCAGAGACAGCTGCGCCAGAACTCCTTCACAGTCCAGGCTGATGACAAGGGCAACGAGTTCCTGGCACTGTCCTTCAACGAGCAGACCAAGGACCATGGGCAGCTGGGGGATTCCACACAGCAGAGTCTGAGGGGCGTACTGTACACCAGCCCTAGCAGCAGAGACTGTGTAGTGGGAATGTACCGCAAGTACATACAGCGCTGCCCACCCAATGCTCCTGCCCTGTACCTGCACCCTCGGAGAGTGGACCAGCTGGGTCCCAGGGAGCGGGACTGCTGGTACAGCCGCCAACCAATGGGAAAGAACTACCTCGGTGCCCTCATGCCCCAAATTTCAGACGACGCGCAACTCTCCATCCGGTACACCAACCACAGCATCAGGAGCACGGCAGTGACCATGCTGTCCCAGGCCAGACTGGTGAGCCGGGAGATCATGTCTGCCACCGGTCATTGCTGCGAGACCAGCCTGCGCAGCTACTGGTCTCCCCCAACATCTGACCAGAAGAGGTGGTCGTCCGTGCTGTCCAGTGCCAAGAAACCACTGTCAGCCCCCCCAAGCCCTGTAGCCCACCACTGTGTCCACATAGCAGCCGGAGCCCTCATCCTCTGCCACAGTCCAGGACAACACACCGGAGCCGGCAGACAGCGGGGAACAGGCCCCTCCACCCCCCGACCGGCACCCTGCCAGCAACCCGCAACACACAGCAGCCCCCGCTGCCCACCCAGGCACTCCCCCCCAGAAGCATACCCCACGAGAATGCGGGCACCTGACCTGCGAGAGGTGAAGCAGAGGATGGCGACATACAGCCCGACACCGCACCATGGGTCACCCGGCAGCCCCCTGCCGCCCATAGCTTTCAGATCCACACCATGACAGTCCACGGGCTGGTAATGCTCTCCTGCCTCCCGCAGGACAGCCGGCCTCTTTAACAGGGAGAGCAGCATGACGTCGTCTAGAGAGCGATGCAGTGCCGTACGGACTTGGAACCCGCCCACCTCCACGAAATCTGCATACCAGACTCCAGACGGCTGCAAGCACCCTGAATCTTTGTGCTACTCAGCCGCCCGCCGCCCTGCACCTTTTGCACCGCACCGATTTCACCGGGACTCACCGCCACACCACGATCCTTGATGGATGCTGGACTGAGCCCTGTTACCAGTTGTGCTACGTGCTGTAGCTGTAAGTGTAATAAAGCGATTTTATTCAGCGACCTGTCTCCTTGTGCCTCTGTCCGTAGGGTTGCCACCTGCAAGGTGTACACACCAGTAACATAGGCTCATTGCCACCGCAACGAGCCTATGTTACAAGCGCATTAATCACCTCCAGCATCGGGTTCTGCCGGTGATTAATGACCGCTGGGCGGTTGGACCCCTCAGGCTTCGCCCTCGGGCACCAACCCCCCCCCATCGGGCATTACTCCACCGGCAGAGCCCTCCTCTGTTGATTAATGCTTACACAGTACACTTCATAAGGTTACAATTACGGTGGACAACGGTGCAAAAAAAAAAAAAAAACCATTGTGAAGGTGCCGTTCAATATGGGCCTATACATACCGGCCAACATAATTAACATGCAAAGGTACATAATGATAAGCTTTACTGAAATGAGAAGAGACAACAATCCCATACAGTCTCTGTTAAGTAAGAGCTCATATCTAAATGATAAAAAATAAGGAGGTATTAGGGAATAGGGTAGAAACTGGGGTGAAAGGGTAGGCAGCCAAAAGGGAGGCCAGAATAGGTAAAAGGTAGAGAATAGTCAGGGCCATCTTGGATTAAGTGAACTAGGCTTGTAGGTCCTAGGTTTCTGTTAGGAATGTGGGGTGGATGAGATACTTAGGCGTAGGATTTGAGAGTGGCACCCGGGGCTTAGGGGTCATCGGAGTCTGAAACAGTTGTATGATTCCTTCAGATAATCCGTTAATAGAGCTTTGAATGTGAAAATGCTTGGATGTGAGGATCATTTTAATGAGTCTTGCATAGTGTTCCAAAGTGATGGAAGTGAGAAGTTGATTGCTGCTGAGCCAAGGGTAGTTTTCACTCTAGGAATCTGGAAGCAGATTAAGGAGAAGCGTCTCAGGCCACATGAACCTTTAGCCCATTTGAAGATGTTCGAGATATATGCAGGGAGGTTATCAGATAATGCTCTAAAAACACCAGAGGAGAGCATTCCTTTTTCTTCTAGTTGAGAGTGAGGTCCATCCCGAAACCTGGTATAGACGACAGTGATGTGTACTACGGGGTAGATTTAAGATAAATCTTAAAGCCCAGTGGTAAAGGGTGTCCAGTTTGTTTAGCATCGTTGATGGGCAATGACTGTAAAGGAAGTCAGCGTAGTCTAGTATAGGTAGGAATGTAGTTTGTACTAGTCTCATTCTGGCTTCTAACGTGAGTAGGTGTTTAATGCGATAGAATAAACCTAATTGCTTTCTTAGTTTCTTTGAGGTTTCATTTAAGTGGCACAGAAAGTTGAGCTTGTTATCCAGCCAGAACCCTAGGCATTTAAAGGTATCAACTACTTCAAGGGGTTCATCTACGAGTGTTCGGATCTGTGTGATATGTGGACATCCGGAAGTAGACTTTGGTGAGAGAATCATTGCTTTAGTCTTTTTGGCATTGAGGAGGAGCTTATGAGTGAGAAGGTTGTATTGGAGGGTGACGAAGTCTTTCTGTAAGTACTCATGGACCAGATCCAAGGATGAATTTGTGGTATAGAGTACAGTATCATCTGCGAATAAGTGCACATTGGCTGTGCCCAGCTGTGAGTCCAGATTATTGATGTATATTGCAAAGAGGATAGGGCCCAGGATGGAGCCTTGTGAGACTCCTCGTAACAAGGATTTTTGTGGGGACAGATCTCCTATGGCTTCGACTTGTTGTAACCTATTGGTTAGGTAGCTGGTGAACCATTTAATGGTAGAACTATCGAGCCCGATGTTACTCAGTGCAGTAAGCATGCTGGTATGATCCACAGTATCGAAGGCCTTACTTAGATCAAGGAAGAGGGCAAATACATGCTTCTTAAGATTCCAAGGCCATTTGCCAGTCTGTAGTTACTTTGGCAAGAGCCAATACTGTACTGTGTTTGGTTTCAGTCGGACTGAGCCGGTTTAGCAACTTTTGTGAATCCAAATGTTCTCTAAGTTGGATGTTGACAATTTTTTCAAGTAATTTAGAGAGGACGGATAGTATAGAAATAGGCCGGTAATTGTTCAGATCACTCGGATCCCCCAGTCTTGAATAATGGTAGGATGTGGGCAGTTTCCCACAAGACAGGTAGCTCACCTTGAATCAGAGAGGTGTTGAATAAGTGTGTAATGGGGGTGGTCAGATAGGTATGGCCAAGTTTTAGGAAGTAAGGTTCAATATTATCTGCACCCGCACTCTTTTGTATCCAGAGAAAGGAGGAGGTCCTCCACTTGCTTGAACGTGAATTGTGAGGAAGCTGAAGGTGGGATGGGGTTGGTTATGGTTGTGATTATCAGTGAAGCCAACAGTGTAGTCTCTGCCAGGCTAAGTTTGCTGATAGGTGAGGTGTCAAAGGCAAGCCCTGCAGTGGCAAAGTGATCATTAAGCTTCTCTAGTATATCAGCTTTGTCCGTATAGGTGGTACCATCAGACACAATTTTGTTTGGAAGGGGTGTTGCAGTGGACTGACCTTTGACTTCTTTGAGGATGCTCCAAAATTTGGCAGAGTTGTTTTTATTGTCTTCTAGTTCTTTTTGGAAGTACCTAGCTTTTTCTGACCCAATTAGCTTGGTACAAGCATTCCTAGTGGTACGGAATGCTAACCAATCAGCCTCCAGGTGGGATTTCCTTGTTTTTTCCACCAGTAGTCCCTATCCCTAAGTGCTTTCTCTTTCTTCAGGATGGGAGAGAACTAGCCAGGAGTTTTATTTTTTGATTTGATCAGTCTTAATGGGGCGTGTGTGTCTATTAGCCCCAGTAAGAGGCTGTGAAAGATGTTAAATGCCTCGTTAAAGGTGGGGGCTAGATAGAAATCCTACCAACAAATGTTGCTTAGATCTTTCAGGAAAGTGTACTGGCAGAACTTTTTCAGGCATCTTTTCAGTTGAATTTGGAGGCCGTTTTTATCTGGGAAGGATGTCTGATGCAGGCAATAGCGCAATGGTCGCTTATATCATTGATGAATACTCCAGTATGCGAGATAGTATGAGGTTTGTTTACTAGCATAAGGTCCAGGAGGGTGCTGCGCTCAGGGATTTTTCTGTTAGGTTTGGTTATAGCAGTCGCCATTTGTAACAGACCATTAACATCGCATAGATCCTTCAATTTCTTAGAGCTGTCATCATTCCAATTTAGACTGAAATCCCCTATTAGAATACACTCAGTATTAGCAGAGTCAAGAAGGTTTTGAAGGTGTGGCAGAAGTGCCCAGCCACCAGACGGTGGTCGGTAGCATGCTGCCATAAGGAGTGATTTCTTGCTGGAAAGTGAAAATTTTAGAGCAAGGTATTCAAATTCCTTAGCTTTTGAGGTACAGTCAAAGACTGTGACTGTGAATTTGCTTTTGACATATATTGCAACCCCTCCCCCTCTAGTCGGTCTATCACAGCGGTAGATGATATATCCGGGTACGTTGATAGATTTGTCCAGGGTTGAGGGTGTGAGACAGGATTCAGGTATCATGAAGAAATCAGGAGATGCATGTAGAACCCAGGTCTGTATCGAGTCAATCTTCTTTAGCAAACTACAGACATTGACATGGAGAAAGCTAATCCCTTTATATTGAGGGAGGTCAGCAGGGGCGTCCAGAGAAACAGGTGGACCTGGGTTTAATTCAACATTTCCCGAACAGAGTAGGAGAAGCAGTAGTAGTTTTTTAAGGTGGTGTCTTAGCCTGCTAAATATTCTTTTGTTACCCCTTCTAGCATACATTGGTTTAGCGGTGGCTGTGTTAAGGGCAGGATTGCTATTTGCTAGGGATAAAACATAGAGAACTGATAGAGCCGACACCATCCTTGGGAATTGCACGTGTTCTATAGTTATGGCCTAGTGGGAGGAGGGGCATGACCACAGAGGAGACGTCCCTGATGTAGGATGCCATGGTCTAATGTGGGAGGCTATATCTTGGTAGATGACAGAGGAGGGAAACTGGCCTTTGTCCGAGTTGCAAACCGAAATTTTGGGTAGAGTATAACAAAGCAATATAAGGCAACTATAGAGAAGGATATGCACAGATGGCATTCTTAACGTGGAGATATTTCCTTTTACCAGTAATAAACACAGGATTTGCAACAGTTCCTTGAGAGGGCCAAGGAAATGAGTGGATCTTGTGGGAGGATGGGGTACCAATGAAAAATTAAGGCCTAGATAACTAATGAGGCATGGCTGGCACTAGCCAGTAGGAGTGAGCTAGAAGGCCGGGGCGGGGTTTATGTGTATTTAATCAGGACCAAGGGGTGGGTGGGTGAAAAAATTGGCAGCTAGGGCTCCCTTCCTGGAGGTAATCAGTCCCTGAGGGCAAGTCCGTACCTGCGTTTCTGTGAGGGGCTGGTGGCTTCAGACCTGGACTGCGGGTGGCAGTCTGGCAGGTCGGGTTCGTCAGAGAACCACGGCTGTGGCTTTCAGACTACCTGGAAGAAGAAGGCAGAGGAGAATTAAATAAGAAAGTCAGAGGGGGTGGGGCTACTCATGGAGCTAAAAAGAAATGCAGACTGGTTTAAACAGGGGGGTTGCTGCAGACCAAAATGTTAGGCAAGGTGCCTCCAAGTCTGAGTGGGCAATAACAGGGCTATTTAAAACACAATACTAACGTAAAAAGGTGAAGGGGGGGTTTCAAAGGCCTGAGCTGAGATCGCTACTGGTCTTATGAGGAACACAGCACAGGCATTTACATTAAGTCAGAAAACTTCAGCTATAAAATACAAACAAGACGGTTTTAACAGAAAACAATCTAGCACAATATAGTCAAACATTAACAGTGCAGAGCTATATGGAGCCAATTTGAGTGCTCCTGGGGCTGACTGCAGCTAGTGAGCCACAGCAGTAAAAGACTCTGGATTTAAACCCAGAGACAACTGTCCTCATGTAAAGAAAGCAAAAAAAATTGGCAGCTAGGGCTCCCTTCCTGGAGGTAATCAGTCCCTGAGGGCAAGTCCGTACCTGTGTTTCTGTGAGGGGCTGGTGGCTTCAGACCTGGACTGCGGGTGGCAGTTTGGCAGGTCGGGTTCATCAGAGAACCACGGCTGTGGCTCTCAGACTACATCCTCTAAGCGTTATACAAGTTTATGATCTACCTTGGCAGTACGGTATCTTCTACCCTGTAATTAGCTTCTTGCCTTCCATGTAACACCTAGTATCTAAAACCTGTGTGTGTGTGTGTCTCACATGTTGTTTCAGCATTTCTCATGGGAGACAGTCCATACACATTTTCATATTACAAAAAATGATACAGCACTCAGAACTGGCTGTCCACGTCACACAAATCAACAACAAACAAGTTATGCACATTTGTATACAATGAAACAGTACTAACAAAAAAGGTTAAAGCATGCACAGAATAAGGCATCTATGAAATGTTTCCTGAGATTATCCTAAAAGATTGAGCCACTACAGGTTACAAGCAGAAGGTTTGGCAGACTATTCCAGAATCTATAGGCAAAATCAGAAAAGGTTCTTTGTTCCATGAGAACTGAGACAGAGGATACAGTGGGAAGATGCTGGTCAACAGACCTCAAACTCCTCAGGTTGGTTTTAGAAGATAACGCAGCAAACAGCGACTAACCAATGGTTCTAAAAGCTTTATTAATAGAACAACCCATAAAGAAAACACTATGATTTGTGAGAGAAAACCAACCTAGGCCTGCATAGAGATTGCAAAGATGGGTTCAGTAGGCAGTTAACAAGGACAAGCAATGGCCATGAGTAATCATGTTTGCTTGCTTGTATTTGCTGAGCAGATGTTGGCCCTACAGTGCAGCCCACCCTAGATGCAAAGCAAGGGCATAGCTACCGATATACCTGGCACGCCATGGCGTGCTGCAGACCAGTGTGGGGGTATCAGGAGCCAGCTGGTGTGTCCACGTTCATAAATTTCCTTTGTCTTTTTTTTTCATGCGCTTTTCCCAGGCAAATACCTGACCAGTTGCAAAGTTTTGGTGGGGGGGGGATGGTCTCACCAATGACGTGCACGCCTGCGCCCAGCTCACCTGATTGAGACATATATTCTTCATTCTCATTCAGGTCCGCCTGTGAGAAAAAGGAGGCATGGCTAATAAGGGGTGGGACAGGCGGGCTCTTTAAATCCCCTGGAAACTAATGCTTGTTCTGAGTGTTTGGAATGGAAGAACTGTGGAGTAGTTGTCAGGACTTGAGAGATTGCTGAGAGATCTTTTACAGCAAGCTACCGTGGTCCATGGAAGCTGTAAATTCAAGCCAGGAAAGGAATCGGGTGACTGACTCGAGAAACAGAGGAGCCGCTGCACCCTAGGACCGTCCGGAGGAGAGATTGGTGCGAGGAGTTGGGGAAGCCACGGAACAAAGGAACTGAATGGAAGTAGAGCCAGAGGAGACTGCTTTGCTGCTTGCCTGCTTTTGGTGCGGATGGGGCGGATAGACTTGCGAAGAGCTGAACTGCTGATCCAGCAAAGGCAGCCTTAACTCATTCAGGCCTAGAGACGTCTGTAGGCGGTGTCTGAAAGCATAGCCACTCAGGACAATAACGCCTGTAGACGTACTCAACTGACTTTCACTCAGGCCTAGAAACGTCTGAGGAAGTCAGCTGTTTTTACCTAACTATTAAACAAACCGAATTGCTTAGAATTGAATGCATAGCACCGTTAGAAAGGTAATTTTGTCTGGAACAATTTTGCTGCAGATACTTTGTGTCTATCATGTATACTTTAGGAGTTATTCATATTTGTTTAAGGCATGGTGTGCATGGCTAACATTTGTCTCTCAAGCCTCACCTAAGCACCTTGAATAAATCTGAAAAAAAAAACAGTTGTTTGGTATTTCAGCTGCTATAAAATAAAAACTAAATGGATTACATTTGATTGCATAGCACCATTAGAAAGGTTATTTTGTGCTGAACAATTTTGCCACTGATACTTTGTGTCTACCACATATACTTTAGGAGTTATTTGCATTTGTTTAAGGTATGGTGTGCATGGCTGACATTTGTCTCTCATGCGTCACCTAAGCACCTTTAAAAAAAATCAGAAAAAAAATCAGCTGTTTGGTATTTCAGCTAGTATAAAACAAAAACTAAATTGATTACAACTGATTGCATAGCACCATTGGAAAGGCAACGTTGTGCTGAACAACTTTGCCACTCATACTTTGTGTGAAGCGCTTATGGTTCAAGAGGTATTCACATTTGTTTGTGGCATGCTGATTATGGCTTGATTTTGCTTAGAAAGGCCCAAGATGCAATGCTAAGAGTATACAGGGCACAAGTGGTGGAAGTCTCAAAGAGCTTTTGTGGTGTGAATGAGTTAAGCAGAGCCACCTAACGTTTTGTATTGCTGCCTACTGTAGTGCTGTCTACTCCTCTTGGCCGCCTGAGCTGTCTTCTCTTCTCCAACTTCCTGTGTCCGACTCCCTGGAACTTATTTCCTAGGTGCTTGCCTTCAATAAGTAAATTTTTTTGCTTGACGCCGCCGACTAGCCAGTTCTGGTGACTTCTACATTGGTCACAGACTTAAGTCGTGTAGTTGGACACCACTAAAGTGCGTTTCACTGCCGCCTGCCTGTACTGTGTTTAGCCTGCCCAGCATTAGCCAGAAGGATGACCATCCTGATCTGCTCACCAACAGGTATGTTTTTGAGGAGTTATTTTGTGGCAGTGGTGTGGTGGGTGGGCTGTATGCGTGTGACTACCCTCATTCCTTACAGAATAACCCAGCTGAGCCTGAGATGCACTAAGATGCACATCTCAGAGATGTCCTGCTTGAACCAAGTTATTTAATGAACTGAAGGTTGTTACTTGCTCAGGGTCACATAGTAAGCAGTGGTGGTCCTGGTGGGATTTGAACATTTGTCTTTTTTCCTTAAGACCATGCTCTAAGCACTGTACCACAAATTTCTGTTTTACAGTTTGAACAGCACATGCTTGATGCATTTTTAAACTCATTTTAATAGTGTAAGCTGCATAATTAACCACCAAAAAAAGCTATAACGTGAAAGTGGTGAATCTAGGGTAGCAAAGGGGGCCGGCTGCATATCCCCCAAATGTTGCTCACTTGGTGCTGCTGCATTTCACTTTAATAAAGAAGTCTTATTTGATTGTAAGAACAGATACATTTAAAAGTGTAGATTGCATGTCTATTTTCCCCAATAAAGGATTTAAAAAAATGCATATCAAGTATGCATGCCACCACAGCATTCTCCTGGACCCCCACTGTAAAGCCATCAGTTACACCACGTGTGTGTGTGTGTGTGTGTGTGTGTGTGTGTATATAACTGCTAACATATTTAAATTCTCTACTTGTAATTATTTTCTTGTAAACAGCTAAACTTAGAGGTAGAGCTCTGCATTGTAACAAGAATAAATAAGAGCCAATCAATGGAGTCTCTCACTTGGTGATATCAGTTGGTACTTGACTCCGAGAGCAACTGAAAATCACAGTTCCATGGCAGAACAAACAGCAGCACTCAACCAACCAAAAATTAGCTAAGAAATGTGCTTTAAAGATCATGTGCAATGTTTTTTTACATATTTTTAATAAAAGCTTAAAAAGTTGCTGTTCAAGTCCGTGTGTCATGATCAGTGTTTACTGAAAATTTGATGCTGTTTGGTTTTGTGGTTTTCTTTAAATCAGCATTTGTTAACTTGAGCTATAGTGGCTGAAAACAGTGGAGTTATTTCTGTCCTCTCAGTCAAGCTCAGAGTGTGATTACATCATTTTGGAGTAGCTTACTATTTCAGATTCCCAATCAGAGCAGCACTCTGTAGAGTTTATGGTTTGCTGAGCTCTCCAGGTTTCTTACAAATCCAGTCTCTGGTCTGTGTTTAGATAGATCAGCTTAAAATATATATTTCTCTTCCTTTAAAAAACTGATCATTTCAGTTTCAATGCTGAATTAAAGTACTGTAAATCTTTTTATGTGAAAAATCAGCATGTCTGTATCACAGCTCTGTTCTATCTAATCAAACCTCATTTTATTTTTCTAACTATATAACACAGGGCTGTTTAATGAATATAAAACAAATCTAAATTGTGGTAATTCACAGAAAGTTTGTCTTTGATGAAGCCTTCATAAATACAATCATGTAAGAACGTTTTTTTATGTCAGATTAACAAACAGGTGCTTGTCACACTCTGCTACAGTATTTTAAGCACGTGTACTGTCAGAACTCACAAATTTCATTTCTTTGGTGGTTTTTGTGTGAAAATACATCCTGTATGTGTATAACTAGAAACACTATATGGCATCCCAATACACTGTGTGTGTGCCCCCCACAGTTGAGGCAGCTGCAGCCTACTGCCACCTGTCTCCTGCCCCACAAGCCCCATGCCTTCTGATCCACATTCGAGGCTGCTGCACTCTGGTGCCCACTGTCTTCTCCCACACAGTCAGGGATTGTGCACCCTGCTGCCTCCATCCCCTGCCTAAAGAATCAGGACTACTGCACCCTGCTGCCCCCCACCCAAACAATTGGGGTTGCTGCACCCTACTGCCCTCTCTCCCTCACCCTCACAGTTAGGGATGCTGCACCTGTTGTCCTGTTCATGTCTCCACAGTCAGGGCTGCTGTGCTGTGCTGTGCTAAGCCCTAGAGTGCCAGGTTCCCTGCCTCCACAACTGGGGCTGCTGCACCATGCTGCCCTAGCACCAGAGGTGGGGCTTTTGCTGCACCCTGCTACCCACTTCCATTGCTCCAGATGGTCAGGGCTGCTGTACCATGTGTACCCCATCTCACAGCCAGGGTTGCTGTACCTTACTGCCCTATGTGTCCTGCCCCACAGTCCAGGCTTCTGCATCGTGATGTCTTCTATCCCGTCACCACTGACAGGCTGCTGCACACTGCTCCTTTCTACACAGTTGGGGTTGCTGTGGCCTGCTGTGCCCTTTAGCCCCATGCCTCTGCAGTTAGGGCTGTTGCACCATGCTTGCCACTTGGCACAAGATTCAGGGCATTAGCTGCACCCTGTGGCATGCCTCCACAGTTGAGGTAGTTGCACCCTGCTGTCCCCCTGCCACCAGAGTCAGATCCTTTGCTACACCCTGCTGGGACAGGAACAGGGGGCAACACGTGCAGTGTCCCTGACTGTGAGGGTGAGAGAGAGAGAGGGAGGGTAGCAGGGTGCAGCAACCCCAATTGTTCGGGAAGGGTGTAGCACAAGAGTAAGGGCATTTGTTGCACCCTGTCCCCTGCCTGTGGAGGCAAGGGGTTGTGTGGTGCTGTAGGGCACGATGGTAGCAGGGGACAAAGGACAGCATGGTGCAGAAGCCTTGACTGTGGAGCAGGACACAGGTGGGCATCAGGGTACAGCAGCCCTGACAATGGCACAGGGTGCACATTGTGCAGCAGCCCAGCCCATGTGGGGCAATGGAAGTGCGTAGCAGGGTTCAGCAGCCCCAACTATGGAGGCAAGGGCATGAGACTCTAGGGTGTAGCACAGCAGCCCTGAGTGTGGAGATAGGAACGGGGGCAACAGGGTGCTGTGGCCCTGATTGTGGGGGTGGGGACAGAGGGCAGCAGGGTGCAGCAGCCCTGAATGTGGAGATAGGAACAGGGGGCAACAGGGTGCTGTGACCCTGACTGTGGGGGTGGGGACAGAGGGCAGCAGGGTGCAGCAGCCCCGAATGTTCAGGCAGGAGAAAGGGGTGGCATCAGGATACAGCAGTCCAAACTGGGGGACAGGGTGTAGCAGCCATGCCTGTTTGGGACAAGGTATGTGGACAGCGGGGTATAGCAAAGGATCGGACTCTGGTGGCAGGGGGACAGCAGGGTGCAACTACCTCAACTGTGGAGGCATGCAACAGGGTGCAGCAAATACCCAGAGTCTTATGGCAAGTTGCAGTATGGTGCAGCAGTCCAAACTGCAGAGGCATTGGGCTCTAGAGCACAGCAGGCCATATAAGCCCAAACTGTGTAGAAGGGAGCAGGGTGCAGCAGCCCTGTCTCTGGTGGCAGGGGATCGAGGACAGCATGGTGCAGAAGCCTCGACTGTGGTGCAGAACACAGGGGGCATCAGGGTACAGCAGCCCTGACTGTGAGATGGGGTACAGGTGGTGCAGCAGCTCTGCCCATTTGTGGCAATGGAAGTGAATAGCAGGGTGTAGCAAAAGCCCCACCTCTGGTGGCTAGGGCAGCATGGTGCGGCAGCCCCAGCTGTGGAGGCAGAGAACCTGGCACTCTAGTGCTTAGCACAGCACAGCAGCCCTGACTGTGGAGACAAGAACAAGGGGCAACAGGTGCAGCTTCCCTAACTATGAGGGTGGGGGGCAGCAGGGTGCAGCAAGCCCAACTGTTTGGGCAGGGGGTGGCAGGGTACAGCAGCCCTGATTCTTCAGGCAGGGGATGGAGGCAGCAGGGTGGACAATCCTTGACTGTGTGGGAGAAGACGGTAGACAGCAGGATGCAGTAGCCTCAAATGTGGAGCAGAAGGCAGGGGGACTTGTGGGGGCAGGAACAGGTGGCAGTAGGCTGCAGCTGCCTCAACTGTGGGGCAGACACACAGTGCATCAAAATGCTACATAGTGTTTCTAGTTATACCTAACATGATGTATTTCCACACAGAAACCACCAAAGAACTGAAATTTGTGAGTTCAGACAGGTGCCTATCATACTCTGCTACAGTATTTCAAGCACATGTACGTTTTGTCAATCTGACATTAAAAAATTTTCTTACATGAATGTATTTATGAAGGCTATATCAAAGACAAACTTTCTGTGAATGAACAAAATTTAGATTTATTTTATATTCATTTAACAGCCCTGTGTTATATAGTTAGAAAAAAAATCTTGAGTTTTGATTAGAAAGAACTAAGAGCTGTGATACAGACAAGCTGATTTCTCTCAGAGAAAGATTTCCACTACTTCAATTCAGCACTGAAATTAAAATGATCAGCTTTTTCTGAGAAGATAATGATATATTTTAAGCTGATCTATCTAAACACAAGCCAGAGACTGGGTTTGTAAGAAACTTGGGAGAGCTCAGCAAACCATTAACTCTACAAATTACTGCTCTGATTGGGAATCTGAAACAGCAAGCTACTCCAAAATGATGTAATTGCACTCGCATACAAGTTTGACTGCGAGGACAGGAATAACTCCACTGTTTTCAGCCACTGTAGAGTAAGTTAACAAATGCTGATGTAAAGAAAACCAAAAAAAACAAACAGCATGAAATTTTCAGGAAACACTAATCATGACACAGGGACCCGAATTTCAGCTTTTCAAGCTTTTATAAAAAATATGCAAAAACCGTTGCACCTGATCTTTAATTCTAGCAGATTTACTTGTTCCACTAAGGTAATGTGCAGACTTAGTCAAGATTCAGGGTAGCTTTATTTCACTCCAACCAGTCCAGAGTTCCTCTGGTCGGCAACACCTAGTGTGCAAGTTTTACATAGACATTTCAGTGGGTGTGTGCGTCTATGAGGCAGCATGGCAAACAACCTTGGGGCTCCATGAGCTGACCAGAACCACAGGGTGGCCATGAACTCAGAGGGCTATAAATTATACACTTCTAACTTTAAATGCAGTTTCCAACCACACATTTCTGCTGAATTCATTTAAAACATTATTAAAACATTATTGCCCAATGACTTGTATTAATTATAGCCTGTAATTAATACAAGTCACTGGGCAATAACGTTTTAAATGAATTCAGCAGAAATGTATGGTTGGGAACTACTTTTAGAGTTGGAAGTGTTCTTTCTGTGCTGTTCTAGCTTCTAAGAGGGGATATAATTAATGTTATTGGTCCATGTTTAAAATGAAGTCAGCAGAAATGTGTGCTTTAGAAACTGCTTTTAGAGTTGAAGTACATTTTTTCTGTGCTCTTTTTTTCTTTCTTTCTTTTAGCTCCTAGGGCTATAAATAATGTCATTAGTCAGGGTTTAAAGGCAGAAATGTGTGCTTTGGGAACTGCTTTAAGAGTGGGAAGTGTTTTCTTTCTTTGCTGTTTTTTTTTTTCTTCTTAGCTCCTAACAATAAAGGTTTGATGTCAGTGGTTGTATGGGGTCTTTCATTTAGCATGACTGTTCCTTGTTCCTAAACAAGCACTTAATGCATAATAAAAAGAAATACCTATGACCGAAGTAGCTGCTGTTAATGCTGTTCATGAAAACCAGGCGATGGACATGTGACTAATTGTGACAGTGCTTGTTTATACAATGAACAGTTGCACCGAAAAGTTTGAGAAAGCAGTGTCCAGGTGCTGACAAATGCAAAACTGGGCAGCCAAAATATTAATCACATTATGATCTGTAAAGACTTCTTTAAAATTAAGAATCCTGGCGTGAGAGAAGTGTTTCTCTTTCTCTACTGTGTATTTTATCTCCCAATAAAAAGTTTGTTAGTGCTACCATGGTATCTTTTATTTAGCATAACTTTGGGCTGGGGCCCTTGCAATGTTTGGTGCATTTCCTGTTCCTCCCTCCTGGTTTGTCTTAAAACATCTGGAGTTCGTGTGTTTTCATTTGCAGCAACAACCCTGTGGAATTCTCTACCTAGTCGGTTAAGAGAATGCCTGACAGTCAGTAGTTTTAAATCTATGCTGAAAACGTACTTATTTTCTCTGGCCTTTCCCGACTAACTGATTTTAAATAATTTATAATGTAATCTGTTTTAACATTGTAATTTATATTATGTACGGCGCCTTGATCTTGAAAGTTCTATATAAATAAAGTTTGCATTGCTTTGGTTTTCATATGGCTTTGGCTTAGTAGTACTGCTGCAGAAAAGGATGATTAGAGCAGCTACTCTTGCCCGCCTTTTCAGTTAGGCCGGTGCATAGGCTCTGCGTGCATGCAGCTCAAGTCTTCCAAAGCCATGTTGTGGTTGACCACGACAAATTTATTCGCCGTGTATTTACATTTCTTCAAGAAATGTAAATGTTCTCCCAAGACATTGTTTTAATAAATTCTTAATGAGCAGTCCAGTAGGAAGTCTCTTTGTGCACAGCCTGTAGGATGGTATTCATGGGGGGAGGGGGGTTGGCATTGTAGCAGGTGATTTGGGGGTCTGCAAAGTGCAGACAATAATTGGGGTCTTTCTTGATCCTTCCCCAAGTAAAATGGTGTTCAATGTATAAAGTCTGCTCTCTAATATTTTGGGAGAACAATGAAATTGATGGTACAACATAAGATGGGGTAGCAGTTTAGCTGATGGGTGATTGTGTATATCCCCGGGCGTGTTGCGCCTAAAGGAATTACGGTAAGCGCGTATGGCACTCGTGGCTGCTCTGCTAGAGAAAACAACGATTTTTATAGCTAGCGCCAGCTCTGTGGACAAATGCTCAGATTTGTAAGTCTAATTAAACATCAGGTACACCCCACAATTGCATGAAAGCGCCAGTACTGTACCAAGATAATACAGCAGCAATTACAAAAACTTGTGTCATCAGTTCGAAAATCGGAGTACCCAGGGGTGTGGAGCACCCCCACAGAGTAATTGCTTGGATTATTTAACTAGAAAATCAAACACAATATCACAACTGCATTAGAGCACCCAGGGGCGTGGGGGGTGAAGCGTCCCACAGAAACAATATCTCAAAATTTCTGTTGACTTTGATGTTAAATCGGTGCAATTATTGTCCCCTACACACCCCCCCCCCCCGGGTGCTCTGATGCAGATATTGCATTTCATTTGCAGTTAAATAATCAAACAATTCTTTCTGTGGGGGGCTCTGCCCCCCATGCCCCCTGGGTGCTCTGATGGTACAGTGACATATTATTTCGGTGGTGCACCCTATGCAGTTTTATGATATTCCATTTGACTTTTTCTGTTCCTCAGATTTCTGTTGCTTATTTCTCTTGTAATAAACTGTAACTGGGTAGGAGTTATTGTGTGCTGTGTCTAGTGAGGGTTGTAATTGTTGTATTGTAGACAGTTACCCACTGGCACTATTTTATAAAGTCCAACATCTCTCAATACTGTACACCAGTAGTAAAACTCTGCAAAAACTGGTACTCATTCAGTGAAATAACAAATCTGTTAACACTGTGCAAACATTCTTTTAGTATTAAACTCCGCTTTGTTATGCAGTGCATGAAATCGCACAATTGGGGCATAAAATGTATGAAGTGCATATATCCTGCATTTGCCTCCAGAAGGGGTAGTGTGAAGCAATGATGTGTCGGGTATTATGTATCGTATGGACATGCAGTTAAGAGATTTATGCACTGCGTAAGACAGCTGGATTCTACAAGAAAATAAGTTTGCATTGCTCGAGTTGGCTTTGCATGTTCTAGGCATGGGAGGCAAGTGGTATAAAAACACAACTGTGTACCCCCTCTGAGGCTGAGTGGCAGCATGAGGGATTTAGAGGGAGTGTGGTAGCACAGGAGGGTCCCCCTTCTGAGAGGGTGGCAGCAGGTCAAGGGACTTGGAGGGAGCGTGGAAGCCCAGGGAGGTCCAGGTGAGGGGGGCAAGTTGTTCAAAAGATTCTGTTCCCCTTGAAGGGAAGGTTGCACCCAGTGGGAGTCCAGGTAAGATGGACAAGTGGATGAACAAAACTTGCATTCGACTGAGGTATGGGTGGGTCCAGGTGGAAGAAATGCTATTGGTATTTTTTTTTCGGTGGGGGGGGGATTATCCCACACAACTTTTAGCAAGTTGGCAACACCTTATAAATCACAGGTACCCAGACCTGGCATACCATTTACATAGCAGCAGTAATTTAGTGTGCCATCCCTGGCATTAGGATGTATACCAGGCTCATTATCTAGAGGCAGGGGCGTATATTATCAAAAATGAACATTTGTAAACTACAACCAGGTCCCTAGGGGAGAGGATGCTGTGGGTATTCTAGACCTAATCTGCTGAAGGAGGCACCAGTAATCCACAAGCAAGCAAACATGGAAATGTCCTCAACTGATAATGCATTTATTCAACTTTCGGAATTACGACCTCTTGAGTATCTTAGTAGCACATTACCAGTTGGTGTGGGTGCAGTATGGGAGCAAAGCTTTACTGAAGTGAGTAAATTAAGTAAAACAGATATCCAACTCCAAGTCAGAGTGTGAATGGTCCTATGTGGGACTGGCTACCTTTTACTTTAGTTTTTGGTAACCAGGTAAGGTCCACTAGGCACAAGTGCCTGTTTTCAGGAGCGACCTGGGAGCACTGGGTGGTTAAGTGACTTGCTCAGAGTCGCACAGTATGCAAGTGGAGGTTGTGAGAATCAAACTCAGGTCTGGTCTGCTGGATGTACCAAGCTCATTCACACCTCGTTCCTCTAACCTCTAGGCTATACTGCCAGCCCAGTACCTTGTTGTGGTACTGAGGCTTAACACAATTGAGAAACTTAACTAAAAGCCAGTGTTAATCTGAATGGGTGTGCATTTCATCTTTACATTTTCATATAGAGATGCTGCAGAACAAATGACACTCGTCCATGCCCCACCCCTCCGTCACGTGTCGTGGACATGGACAAGTGTCTGAGGGGTGGGGCATGGATAACAATGGTCTGGGGTAGCGATGTGGCAACTTGGTGTACAAAGCTGAAATGTCTGGCTACACCCCTGATGCACAGCAGTGTTTCTGACACCTGCACGATTTAAGAGATTGACTGCCACTGAATTGCTCTGTTTCTTGCAGTAACTATACTGCAGAATACTGCAGTATTGCACTGCATCCTGGCAGGCTCCACTGTAGACAGCATAGCAGTTAACATTAATAAAAAAAAGTTTAATAGTAAAATTGTCATGATTGGGAAATGATGAGGTTCACATATAATGTTATTTTCTTAGACTGTGATTACAGATTTTTAAGATAGTATTTACCCCTCGTGTGAACATGACAGGTGTCATTTATCAAATCCCACCAAAACCTGATTATACAGAACTGCGAAAACAGGGTTTGGAACAGTACTTCAGAAATGACACCTTCTACTGTATGTTCATAAGATGGGGTAAAAAAAATAAAAGACTACGCTGAAAATGTCGGTTCAGAATATAAAGAAATTGCCATGTCATGAGTAAACGTTAAAAAATGTCAATGCTTCTTCCTAACTTTGTTGTTTTTTGAGAGATTTTCTTTTTTTGCTATAATAGTGCTTATACCCAGGATGGGCAGCTAATTCCACTCTGCTCATTTTCTGAGAGCTTGACACCAAATTTTCATCATAATCTTTTTTTAACCCCACCCTATGAACACAACAGAAATCATTTATGAAATCTGGATCAAAACATTATTTTTTGGCATGATCATGAAAACATATTTTGGGCAGGATTTGAAAAATCACACCTGTAAAAGGTTATGTTGAAAATTTGGGGTCAAAATGTCAAAATAAAAGTTTTGAATATGCCATTGAAACATTTCAATGTTTCTTCATAACTTTATTGTTTCATATTTTTGATCCCTAATTTTCAACATAGTGTTTTCATTACCCCACCTTATATTAAAAACAGGTTTAATTTTTTTAAATCCTGTCCAAAAGGCGATTCTGTGGAGCAACAGCAAAAACATGTTTTGGAGGCGATTTCAAAAATTACTTAGTCTGTTTTTTTGTTTTTTTTTAACAGGGTATGATACACTTGGCAAGTAAATGCCTATTTTCAGGTATGACCCGAGAGGAAACAGTGTGTACAATAAATAGATGGGTACAGAAAAGTAGGCTGAGATCAGGCAAATAACTTATAACAGGAGCAATGAAGAGTTACAGAAATTTACATACATAGCATCATGAATATAAATACACATTCAATTATACATTCGACGACTTTGGGTAGCTCACGGTAAGCACACAGTACCTGGTGACATGATCCAGTACAAGAGTTCGAACAAATTAATTAACGAAGTTCAGGAGGGGCATTGAGAGTTAAACAGAACAGCAGCATGAGATTGACCCCATCAGATGCTTAAAAAGAGCACCTCTCAAGAGTGTGTGCAAGGGGAATAAAGCCAACCCCAACAGATGCTTAAAAATAGCACCTCTGAAGAGCCTGTGTGAGGGGAAGATTATGAATCTCAGCTGGAAGAGAATTCCAAAGTTTTGGTGCAAAGACTGCGAAAGCCTGTTCCCCCATCGTACATGAGCACTTGGGAACATGGAGGAAGGCAGTGCTACTGAATCTGAGTGAGTAGGCTTGACATGGCACAAAGGGGAGAGACATAAGAGGGGTGGGAGATTTCAGTAGTTTATGAATAAGACACCCTAAAGAGCATTGCGCTGCAGCGAGGGAGAGCCATCCCAGAAAGGCGTAAAAGGTACAGTGATCTGTAAGTCATGGGAAGGCTAGGGAGAAGTGACAGATGTTATTGTAGGAGACCTCCCACTTTCTTAGAACTGTTTTGGAGGTGTGGGAGAAAAAAAACTGTCTAAGAGAGATTACTTAACACACCTCCAGAAAACCAGCCTGGGCAACCCCAAGCAATTCTGGAATCATATCAATGACCTGATCAAGGTCTGATCAAGGGCAGCAAAAAGCCTGAGTCCTGTCCCATGGAGATTAACAGTCAGCTCACAACTGACCCTTCTCAAATATCAGCTGCCCTTAACAGGCACTTCTCAGACCTCGAGGCCTAAAAGACCTGCCTGTCTCCGCAGACTCTCCCCCCTACCTCAGATGAACCACCTCACATGGAAAGACCCCCATTTCACCTGAGACTGGCTAAATGCACTGAAGTACTAAACATCCTAAGGAACCTGAAACCAAAAGGGTCAGGAGGACCCAATGGTATCAACCCTTGGCTACTCAGGGCAGGAGCTACCTCCTTAGCCTGGCCTATAACCATGCTCCTCAATCGATCACTGAGGGAAGGAGCAGTCCCTGACCCGTGGAAACATGCCAATGTTGTCCCTATTCACAAAGAGGGGGCTCAAGGAAAAACTCAACAACTACAGGCCAATCTCCCTCCTCTGCTCACTTGCTAAAGTGCAAGAAAGAGTCATCTACAATCAACTCAGGGACTACCTGGAAGCTCATCAGCTCCTTGCCCCCTCCCAACATGGATTTAGAACAAACCATGGAACTGACACTGGCCCCATTAACTTCACGGATGAAGTTCTCCAGGCAATGGACAAAGGGATACCCACTGGTGCAGTCTTTATAGACATATCCAAGGCGTTCGACCTCGTCGACCACAACTTGCTGCTACAGAAGCTGCAAAATATAGGCCTAGACAATCATGCCCTAAAGTGGTTTGGGAGCTACTTATCAGGCAGGGCACAGAGGGTCTCATGGAAAGGGACTATGTCTGACCCACTACCCCTAAACCAGGGTGTACCTCAGGGCTCAATTCTAGGCCCCCCTCCTGTTTTCCTTGTTTACCAACGACCTGCGTACCCACTGCGGGGAGAGCTTGGTTGTGCAGTACACTGATGATACTGTCATCTTCCGACCCCTGCGTGATGTGGTTGCCCTAGGTCCTCTACTCCAAAAGGATCTCACTTCACTAGAGACTTGGCTATGTAAGAACAGAATGGTACTAAATGCCGACAAGACCATGGCAATGCTATTCAGGCCAAGATCCCTGGGATGTGACAGGTCCTCATCCCTCTCCTTAACCTCACTCTTTGGTAAAGCCATTAACATAGTCCCCTCCCTTAAATACTTAGGCCTCACATTGGATCAGAATATCACATACAAGGAACACGTGGACCAGGTCACCAGGACCCTACATCGGAAACCTGGCACCCTATACCCACTCAGGGACCAACTCATCCCTGAAGCCAGGCTCTCCATAGCTACCAGCGTCCTTCGACCCAACCTGACCTTTGCGGCCCCTATTATACAGGGCATGGCTAAACAAGAGATTACCAGGATGCAAACCCTATATAATAAAATAGCTTGTTTCGCAACCTTAGACCACCCGAGACGTCACCACTGTAACACTCTGGCCAATCTTCGTTGGCTCACATTGGTCGCCCGCCTCCAACACCCCTTGCTTGTCCAGGCCTACAAGCTTCTCAAACCCCACGCTCCACCAAGCATTGCCGGGACCAACCCTCAAACACAACCCAAGGAACCTAAGGACCTCAGATAGAATGCTATTAGACGTTCTTAGGGTAAAGGACAAACGCTGGCGGAAGATCCTTTTCCTCCCAAGCAGCCTGCCAATGGAACAAGCTCCCTCCCCAGGTCCAGGCCTCCTCCTCACTCATGAACTTCCGCACCAGCCTTAAGTCCCATCTGCTGACCTCAAGCGCATGCCACTGTCATGGCACTTAAAGCTCCTAAGGTACTCCCCTCCTCTCCAACTCCCATCTCCTAGCTTAACCTTCCTACTACCTGCCTTATACAGACTGTCGCCAGAGAACACGTGTAACCCCTGAATAAACTATATGCAAAGTACTACCAATTGCTTACATGTCATGATGATAACCATGCCAGTACCCATGCCTGCATCCACTGCTTTTCTTTTACCGTGCCTGTATCCACTGCTTTTCTTTTACCATGCCTGTATCCACTATTCTTCTTTACTGTAACCACCTCACGATGTAACTCACAATGCCTAAAATGTTCATTATTTCCTTGTTCATTCTTATAACTTGTATTGTTATCCCAGGTCGCCCCTGAAAAAGGGACCTTCGGGGCTCAGTGGGCCTACCTGGTCACCAAAATTTAATAAATAAATATTGAAGACGAGGGAAGAGAATGCCTTGTGCAATAGCAAGAATGGCCTTTGGTTTTGTTCATGAGGTTGGGTAAAAAAAAAAAAAGGCTATGTTGAAAATTTTGGATAAAAATACTGAAAATGACAAAGTTATGAGTAAAAGTTCAGAATGTACTGAAAAGCCATTAACAGAACTTACCTTGTTTTCAGTCGGTTTATGGTCAGGCTCGGTAGTAGAAGTATAATAGGTGTTGCAGACAGGATAACTGAATAAGACCCTACACAAGATTGTTGTCTATCTCTTTATCTCTACATGGTAAGTGAGTGATGGAGGACTGGGGTGGTGGGTGCTGAGAGGTGGGTGGTGGTCTGGGGGCTTGAAGACATAGCTGGACGGTTTTCTTTTTTTCACATAAAAAAAGGAAAATGACAAATGGTAGTTTTCTTTTTTTTAGTGACTCAATGCTGGGGATTGAGGACTTCAGCGTTGTGGAATGTGGCATGGGAGGGGGTTGTCTGGCAGCATTGGGGGGCACTCCAGTGTCGAGGAGTGCAGTGAGGGGATGGAAGTGTTTGTAAACCATCCAATTTTTTTGTGGGGGGGCTCACCTGGTGAGTGTACTCTCAGGTACACAGCTGCTCCTTCCAACTGGCTCCTGGCATCTTCACCCTCTGATCTTCCCAGGACTGCAGCACTGGGGACTGGCAGGACACAGACGTGTGGCTGCAAGGGGCTCTGGTGGGAGTTGAGCCTTAGCTCCCCACCAGGCCCTTGCTGCTGTTGCAAAGTGCTCATCCTATGTTCCGGTCCCTTGAAAGAGCAGCATGGTCAGGAGTGACTAAATGACCCTTCCATGTAGGCAATAATAAACACGATGCCTCAACTTCTATGTATGTGAAGGTTGTAAATACTGCAATAATATTATGTAACACATGTAGGTTCTCTGTGAACAACTGGAATGTATATATTGCGCCTAACATGTTGCTGTAAGATTGTTTTTTTTTGTATCCTGTTTATCATTTTGTATACTGCACCTTATTGCATGTATGTATATTTGTCCTTGACCACAGCAGGTCAACCTTGTAAATGAGCTTGCTCAATGGTGATCGCCTGGATAAATAAAGATTTGATTTGATTTGATGGAGCGTCATAACTATCTTGCAGGCATGCACAAAATGGAGCCGGATCTCCACAGTGAATTGGGCTATGCACCGTACCTGCACTTGTTCTTGGGCTCTAGGTGTAGGCAGCAGAGCTGGGAATCAATATTCACCATGCCACATGGGGGTTAAAATAGTAATACACGGCCCCACGGCAGGCAGCAGGGAATACACATGCACAGATGGCCCATATATGCAGCCAGAACTCGAAAAACAAAATGGTGCTGTGGAGTATGACGGGGGAGTTGTTAAGTAGCACTTAGGGTTGCGCATCCAGGTGTCAGACCATGGCGGGTGGGGTTGTTTGGTGACAATGGGGGGTAGGCACCCAGCGTTTGACTATGGCAGGGGCTGGAGCAGCTGCAGGTTGTTTGGGGGACAACAGGTAATGGGGGAGTTTATTTTATTTTGAAATCTTGGATAGCACCAGTGAGCGGATGCTCATTAGTTGCTTCCAAATCAGTTAACAAGTACAGAGTGACACATAAACATTCAAATACAGAGTGGTTCAATAGAAAATATACAAATACATGTTACGGTACAATAATACAAAGTTCATGGTTACACTATATTGAGGCACTGTACAATGTATGCCCGCATCAAGGAGAGACAAAAATCAGTACAGTAGACAGAGAGAGGAGAAGGGGGAGAAGATGGAGAGGTAATGGTAAGAGGAAGGGTTGGTGGTAGGAGATGGAAGGGTAAGAGTAGGGTAGAGAGGTGGGGGGGTGGCAGCACCATGGGAGAGTACGGTGGGTCAGTGAAGTGCAAGGTCGGGGCTACCCAGTGGAACAGTGACAGGGTTAAGAAGTGCTACAAGGCAGGTGCAGACTACGACAATGGGATTACTGACTTGAGGTGGGATTTAGAGGGAGTAGGCACAGGTACCCATGGTGAGAAGGTGTTGGTGCAGTTCGTGTTTAAAAGAGTCAATCGTTGCTGCATCACAGACGTCCTGAGGTAGGGCACTTGTCCAGAGGGGGGCCCGGTATGAGAAACTCCGTTGAGCCAAGGTAGAGCAGCACCTTGGCACATGGAATACCTGAGAGGCAGCACTTCTGGTTTGTTTTGTGCTCCAGGAACGGGACAGCAGGTTCCGAACACCTGGTGGTTGATACAAGACAGGAAGTGCCATCGAGTGGCTGCAAGAAACAGATGCGTGGTACCAAAAGCAAAACAAAGGTTCCTAGTAGGAATCTTGGAAGTGCTACACAGATTCACAACACCTTCCATTATTCACTTTCCAGCTCTGTGATTGGTTAAGGAAATCAAAAGGAAAAGCAGAGAGTAGGCGGTATTGGGGAGGAGGTTGCTAAGGCTAAGCTTGTGATTAGTGGTGATGACCAAGCCCACAAAAGCCCTCTCCCAGAGACAAAATATGTTTGCTTCGCTGTTGGTAAGCAAACATAAAAATTAAGATACAGAGTTATAAGAAGTGTTTAACTGAGAACAATCTCTGTGCTCATTATAAACAAGATCGTGTCAGAGCCAAACTGCTGCTAATGTATTAGCCTTATAATAAAGGATATAGAATAATGCAGGCTTAGTTGTAATTTACTTACATTATTGCAATATAAAAAGCTCACATTTACTGGACAACAGGGAAAAAGTTTATGGAGCATAGATTTAGCTACCTTCTGAAACTACTTGACATGGAGTGGGGCGTGTGTGTGTGTCAAGTACATGGGATGCAATAATATATATTCTGATGCAGTCTATAGCATTGCAATTCGGCTGTGATCTGCACCCAACAGACCTTTTCCCTTGGAGAGCTTAAAACATCAAAGTTCACCTTTTCCAGTTTGGACCACGCCCAGCAAAATGCTAACAATAAGTCTATAATGTATGGGAGACCCTTGTTTCATAAAGAAATCAGCAGAATCCCAGTGTTGTCGTACCATCGTTGTTACACCCTCTTGAGTACATCACCACGATGGAACAACACTGAACACAGGCACATGCTGCTGCTGCCAACGATCACAGCACCAATGTTCAAACGTTTCCTGGCACCCATTTACTTCTGTGTGTGTGCTGTACTGGAAGTGCCGTGCTAAGGAGAACTTAGACACTGTGGACCCCGGCTGGATAAAAGAACAATCATCAAGTAGACTTGTTCTGATGTTTTTTTAAAACAAAAATTGAGTCTGTGTGAGTGGGGGTGGAGTGCCACTTGATCATTGGGGGGGGGGGTTAGCAACCGTGCAATGCCACTTTTAAAATAAAAAAAAAAGCTCCGTTGTTGTTTAACTGTTGCCCATACACTATCCTCTATGTTTTCAGTGCTTGAAATGGAAATGATTCACTGAGGGAAGTCACTGGCTGTGATCTTGCATTAAACATTTCTGACAGGGGTCTGGGGATGTTTCTTGATTATATGTTGCATTTTTACACTTTACTTAGTTTTATGCCTATAGAGGTGTGTATTTTACATAGAAGCAGTCCTTCCTCAGTTTACTCCTGGAACTGAGTCAGACTTTTAATTTCACAGATGAAAAAATTACTTACCATAGTAATCTTGTTTCTTCCAAGGGAATCTTTACTGTATTCTGACATATGCAGTTAGCCTTCACCATTCAACTGCCACGGAGAGGACAGAGTTAAAGAACCTATGCAAACAGTAGTACACTGATGGGCTCCAGCTCGGTTTTCAAACTACTGTCCCTGGTGCATTCTATGTAACCGTCAGATTCTTACGAAGCATGTACAAAAAGATATTATCAATACTGCCTTAAAGAACTAATTCTCTCTAAGAACTATAATCCTCCCTTTGAATAGGACATCTGAAAAGACTCAAGTCACAGATGGCCAAGAACAACCAACCCAAACAAGTTTCAACAACAAAACAGGAACACCTGGAGTGCAGTGCCCACCATGTTCTAGTAGGGGAGGTAGGGTGGGAGCTCAGAATACAGCAAAGATTCCCTTGGAAGAAACAAGATTACTATGTTAAGTAATGTTTTCTTCAAGCCTCAGGAAATCTTTACTGTATTCTGATATATACAGACTACCAAGCAGTACTTTTGGAGGTGGGCATAGAACCTATTTAGGAAACAGGCTCTGCAGTACTGCTGTGCCAAATCTGGCATCACTTCTAGCCTGGGTGTCCAGGCAATAGCGTTTAATAAAGGTGTGAACAGTTTTCCAGGTTGCTGCTCTGCAAATTTCTAACAAAGGAATGTCTCTGGCAGCTGTTATAGAAGCAGCTGTACCCCTGGTGGAAAGAGCCCTGAGGCCCACTGGGGGTTCCTTGCCTAGCTTGCTCTAACAAAACTGAATACAGGCAACAATCCAGCGTGCAAGAGCCCTTTTTGAAGCTGGTTTGCCCTTCCCCACTTCTCCATAGGTCAGGAAGAGCTGAATGTTGCCCTGTCTATAGCCTTTTATATGATCCAAATAATAGCTGATAGCACTCTTAACATCTAGGCTATGCAGTCTGTGTTCCCCTAAACTGGAATGATCAGTGAAAAAGACAGGAAGGGTAACAGACTGGTTGAGGTGAAAGTCAGATACCACCTTGGGGAGGAACTTCCTATTGGTTCTGAGAAATTCCTTGTCCCTATGGACTGAAATGTAGTTTGGCTCTGTGGACAAAGCCTGGAGTTCACTAATCCTTCTGGCTGAAGCAATTGCCACTAAAGAGACTGTTTTCCCAAGTCACATACTTGAGATCCGCTGAGGACATGGGCTCAAATGGGGGTTGCATTAGCTGTGCAATGCATATATTCAGGTCGCAAGAAGGGACTGGTTCCCTGTGTGGAGGACGCAAGTGAAGCAATCCTTTGAAGAACTTCCCGATAACTGGATTGGAAGCAAAAGAGGTGTCCTCACCCGCTAACAGGTAGACAGAGACAGCTGCCAAGTGTACCTTGAGGGTAGATGGCTTAAGGCCTAGGGAATGAAGATGGGCTAAGTAGTCCAACAGGACTGTGAGTCCAGCTTGATAAGGATCTATGACCTTCTGTTGGCACCAGATGGAGAACATCTTCCATTTAGATGTGTAAGTTTTTCCGGTAGGGGGCTTCTGAGAGACCCTTAGGACCTCCAGGACCCTTTCAGAAAGGTGCAGATTAGCATACTCTAGGTCCACAAAAGCCAGGCTATGAGCCTAAGGGACTTGAGGTTGGGGTAGAGGATCCTCCCCTGAAATATCATCAGCAGGTTGTGCCTCCTGGGGAGGCAAATCGGTCTGGAGATAGACAGGGACAAGAGCAGGAAGTACTAAGGCTGCCTGACCCAATCTGGAGCTATGAGGATCACTGTTACTGGCTGGGACCTGAGCTTGTTCAGCATCCTGAGCAACAGAGGGAATGGAGGGAAGGCATACAGGAACTTCATCATCCAATCCAGTATTAGCACATCCAGTGGCACTGTGCCCACTGCCGGAGGCCTACAACAAAACTGTGGCAACTGGTGATTGTCTGGGGCTGCAAAGAGATCTATCTCTGGAGTGCCCCATCTTCAGAAGACAGTCTGCAGAATCTATCTGTTCAGAGACCACTCGTGGTAGTTTTGACCAATTCTGCTCAGTGCATCTGCTAGGATGTTGTCCTTCCCTGGAAGATGGACTGCCGAAAGAGAGACCCTAAGGGAATATGCCAGATCCCACATTTTCATAGCTTCTGTGCACAGCAAGGTGGACCTTGTGCCCCTTTTGTTTGTTTATGTAATACATAGTTGTGGTGTTGTCTGTTCTGAGTTGCATCACCTTGTCCTGGACCAGTGAGGTGAATGACTGGAGGGCCAGAAAGACTGCCCTGAGCTCCAACAGGTT
The DNA here is from genome assembly GCA_016271365.2 of Neoceratodus forsteri. Classification (NCBI taxonomy): domain Eukaryota; kingdom Metazoa; phylum Chordata; order Ceratodontiformes; family Ceratodontidae; genus Neoceratodus; species Neoceratodus forsteri. Next base: position 320,144,493 of record CM057459.1, read on the forward strand.
TATGTTTAGCAGTGACTCCTGCTGTGACCATGTACAGTGTGCTCCCTCAGATGGGCGCCCCATCCTAGGAGGGAGACTTCTGTCGTCAACACTACAGTTGGGGACTCCTGCTGGAATGGTACCCCTTCTCTGAGGTTGTCCCTTTCCTGCCACCACTGCAGTGCTTGAATGAGAGTCCCTGTGACTGGTACTAGTTTTGACAGGGAGTCCTTTTTCTGGGACCAATGGGACCTGAGGTGGAACTGGATGTCTCCCATCTGGAACCTGGCTCCTGGCACTGTTGTTGTTGTTGAGGCTGCCATGTGGCCCAACAATTGTAGGAAATGTCTGGCTGGTCTGGGAGTGTGAAGCTGGAAGGCGCTTGCCCACTGTACCAGGTTGTCCATCCTTTCCTGAGGAAGAAATGCCTTCCCTCTTTGAGCATCCAACTGCGCTCTTATGAAATCCAAGAGCTGGACTGGCTACAAGACTGACTTTCTCAGGTTCACCAGGAACCCTAGAGACTGCAGGACAGACTGTGTGAGGACTAGGACATCCCTTACCTGCTGAGCGGACTGCCCCATGACTAGCCAGTTGTCTACGTAAGGGAATATTGTTATCCCCTGCCTTCTCAAATGTGCCACTACCACAGCCAGGCACTTTGTGGACACCCTTGGGGCAGAGGTGAGACCAAAAGGGAGAGCTCTGAACTGGTAATAGCCTGATGGCAATCTGAACCTATACCTTCTGTGAGATTATCCTATGGGAATATGGAAATAGGCATCCTTGAGGTCTAAGGATGCCAGCCAGTTTCCCTGTTTGAGAGTGGGAAAAATCATTGCCAAGGTGACCATCTTGAACTTTGGCTTTGTCAGATATTTGTTTAGGGTTCTGAGATCCAATATGGGTCGCCACTCCCCATTCTTCTTTAGGGTTAGGAAATACCTTGAGTAAAACCCTTTCCCCTCCGGGAGCTGGGACAGGTTCCACAGCTTTTGCCAGCAGAAGGCTGGCTACCTCTGATTCCAGTAAAGCTTTTTCTACTGGAGTTGTAGGTTTTAACGGTCTTGCTCTCAAGTTTGGTATGCTCTTGAAGCTGAGAGCAAGACCCTGGCTCACTACTTCCAGGACCCACTTGTCTGTGGTGATGGCTTGCCATGCCTGGAAATAGTAAGCCAGTCTGCCATCTACTGGTACCGGAAAGGTGACCCTGACAGGCTTGTCAGGGATTCTGCTTTGCTTGTGTCCTGGGCTGGGGGCTGGGGTCAGAGCACCTGTTGCCCCTTCTGCCACTGCCTCTACAGTAGCCATGTTGCTACTGGTAGTCAGAGAGCCTGAGCCTGATAAAAAGGCCTGGAACAGGGTCTCCCCCTACTTCCCCTATTCTAGTGCTTCTGGGGGGTGAATGACTTCTCCTTGGCAGAAGCACTCTTAAAAGCAGTCTTGTACTCATCCATTTTTTTTCATGTAAGCTTCTGTTTGCTCACCAAACAGAGAAGTCTGCTCACAAGGGAAATTCAATGCCTTAGTTTGGGTGTCCTAAAAAAGATTAGTGGCCCTGAGCCAAGCAAACCTTCTCAGAGACACTGTGGTTGCCATAAGCCTGGCAGCAGTATCGCTGGCATCCACTGCCATGTGGAACTGGTATTTGGAAGCCTCAATGCCACATCTGGCACACTCTTCTAGATCAGCTGCTAGTACAGGAGATGCATTGCTGGCCAGCTCCAACACTGAGTTCCAGAGAATTTTTTGGCATCTGGACACATAAGCCATAAAAGCAGCCTGTCTGATGACCAAAGAAGCACCCAATTACCCTTTTTTGGCCATAAATTCAATTTTCAGAGAGTCCTTGTCAGGGGGATGGGAGGATGACATGGCACATTTGCTCTGTCACAGGCAGCTACCTGTACCACCCCCTCATGGCTGGGGTGACTGAAGAGGAATTCAGCCCTGCTCCTGGCCAAATGGTATTTTCTTTTCATTTTCTTCTCCACTGGAGGGACAGAAGTGAGGGTTTTTAAGATTTTCAGGTCTCACCTCTTTAATGATTTATGGATGGGGAGTAGCAAACGTTTACTGGCTGCCAAGTCCATCATCTCCACAGAATCTGGTTCCTCTTCCTCCTCAGTGGTTTCCTGAGTGGGAAGGTCTAGAGTCTCTGCTACTTGTTTCATAAAAGAAAAGTGAACATCTTCAGGATGTTGAGTGGGGGACTCGAACTCCTGCTGCCCTGACGAGACCGCGGGTTCAATTAGCTCCCCAAGGTTGTCGTCTTCCTCCTCTTCATAGTAGGGATCCGGTTCGGCTGAACCGGGAACCAAGGAAGCAACCACTGGAAGAAACGATGGTTGAACCGGAGTTTGAACTAGTGCTTGCTGAGGAACCAGTGAGCTCTGCAGCAACTGTATAATCTTGATAGCGTTTGCTATTTCTTCAGTGGTTGGAACCGCCGTGACCTTCAGTTGCGGTTCCTTTCCTTATATGTTTTTTTTTCTTTTGGTCAACTATTTTTATCCTCCTGCAGTGGGTCCAACCTAACATCTGCCAACCTACCTGAACCCAGAGTCTTTCGTGGTCTTATGGCGACGATAAATGCCCCGGCAGAACCCGAGCCAGGCAAGGAGGCTTCATCCTCAGTGGACCCCTGCGTTATCCTGTTTTTCTCCCTGTGTACTACCCATTACTCGAGACCCCGGAAGCGGTGATGCCTGCATGTGGAAGCGCACATGCACACCGCAGCTCCAGACCAGATCTCTTCCGCCCTCCCCATCGACCTAACGTCGGCGCTTCTTGGAGTGGTACCGTCCCTCCAGCCTCCACCAGGGGGCAGCCAAGCTCAGAGACAGCTGAAGAACTCCTCCCGAGGAGCAGTGCTACCAGCCGGCAGCACTGTCACAGCCTCCCCGCCGGCATCCGACAACCCTGGCTAGCTCCCAAACCCAGGTCGCCAGTGTGGCGTTCAGCACCGCAACCCTCAGCGCCACTGGGCCACCTCCTTTCCTTATATGTTTCTCCTTTTTATTCTTTTTGGCAGGGGCCGTTTCTGCACTTCTCTTAGGCTCTGAGGAGATTTCGCCCTTGTCAGAGGGTTTTTACCACCGGTTCCTTGTTTTTTCTTTGTTAGAGGAAGGAACTGGTTGTTCAGGAGCTGAGTCAGCAGCTTTTTCTGACATTTTTTTCTCTCAGTCTGTTGAGGCACCTATCAATCGTAGACTGAGAAAAAGCTTTACAAATTTCACAGTCTGCGTTCAGGTGATAAAACCCTAAGCAGACAACACAAGCTGTGTGGGGATCAGCCTTAGCGAATGGTTCACCACACACAGTGCAGTGCTGAAAACCAGAAGGGCCGGTTTTCTTTTTGAGATTCTGTGACATAACCTTTTACTCAAGAAAAATGGCGGTTCTGTGCCAACTAACAAATAATACTAATAACGTTAGTAAGTTGTTTTTTTTTGGGGGGGGGGGTTTGGTCAGTTTAGTGACCATGTTAAAAAAAAAAAAAAAAAAAACCCTGTTCAAGACACAGGTCAATTAGGCAAGAACTGGCGACTATAATTTACTAACCTCTGGCAGTATAGCCTAGAGGTTAGAGTAACGAGCTGTGAATGAGTTTGGTACATCCAGCAGACCAGACCTGGGGTTTGATTCTCACAGCCTCCACCTGCATACTGTGTGACTCTGAGCAAGTCACTTAATCGACCAGTGCTCCCAGGTCACCTCGGAAAACAGGCACTTGTGCCTAGTGGGTCTTACTCGGTTACCAAAGACTAAAATAAAAAAAGTAAAAAATAATAATTACGAAAATAAAAAACCTTTACCTTAAAGAAGTAAAAAAATCATGTCGGTTCCTTACCAGTTCAGGGAACCAATGAAGTACCGTTAACTTACCAAAGTGAAGATAAATCTAGACTAGTCTACCTGTATTAACCAAGAACAGTACTTTGAATAAATAAAAAATAAATGAATCACTAACTTGAAAACCGAAGTAAAATCTTCAAGAAGTTGAAGGAGCGATCTCCGAGGCATCTAATTTTGGCAGGTAGAGTAAAGAATCTGACGGTTACATAGAATGCACCAGGAACAGTTAGTTTGAAAACCAAGCTCGAGCCTATCAATGTTCTACTATTTGCATAGGTTCTTTAACTCTATCCGCTCTGGGGCAGTTGAATGGTGAAGACTAACTGCATATGTCAGAATACAGTAAGCCTGGGGCTTGAAAGGCACAGAAGAGCATGGCTCTTATGCGTGCCAGTGAGGTGATAAACTTCCACTGTGGAAGCAGAAGGTAATATATGTCAGTTTCTGTTCCAGTCTGCCCTCTTCCCTCTCCTCTCTTGTTAGCAATAAGTTGGGCAGCTGTAAAAATGAGAGAGCCATAGTCCAGGGATGGAATAAATCCCTTTACCGATAGCTAATCTGTTTGTAACCTATAACAGACATTATTAATTTTTGATAAGGATATGTTCTCTTAATGGGTTAGACAGCGCTCAAGATAAACATTGAGATATTTATAGCTTATAACCTGCTCCAGAGTAACACCATTGTGGTTGAAAACCTCCAAGCTAGGTTTTAGTCTGTTCAGCTGGGGCCTAGGACATAGGTCTGTTTGTCCCCGAAGCTATTGCTGTACAGATAAGAAACAAATAGTATTTGAAATAAAAGTCATTTCGTCAACTGATTCAGAACTGAAGTTAAGGGTCAAACTGTTGGCGTACATCAAAGTACAACCATTCTTGCAGGAGTTAATAAGTATGTGATATTGGATATACTAGCATTTTATTGTTGTCTTACCTTGTAGTCTTTATTGGAATCCGATAACTGCCAGTAGTCACTGGGCATGCCCATCCGCTTGTATTCTTCTGTTAAATCAATAAGCAGCCAGCCCTGTTTCTTCTCTGTTTCATTCTGCTTCGGGTTATAGGAGAATGCATAAAGTTCATCATGCTTGGCTGGAAGAAAAAATACATGCAATCAATGTACAGACTGGAGCACAATGTAGGGATAACTTCTGCAAAACTTCTTGTTAAAGAGCTAGTGTACTAGTTTCATGTTTGTGTATAGTTTTACATTACTATGCATTGAAAACTAAACACTTAAAATCCCTACTATACATAACTAGAAGTTGACGTGCATGGGAGGCAAAGGTCAAAAACCTGGTTGTGTAGAGATGTGTAAGGTTGTGATATAACATCTGCTCCTGTAAATCAAAAACATCCTGGTGCCACTTTATATTAATAAACCTACTGCTGAAGAGCAGTTATTTCGCACTCCCTCCTCAAACCGCAAACTGTCATTTGCTCATAATAACAGCTGCAGAATTTTCAAAGAAAATCACCAAAAGAGAGGGACAAAAATTACCAGCAGGTGGCAGCAGGGGAGATGTAGATTAGGGAGTGTGTACTGTTGACAACAGTTGGTGTCAGCATAAGTGGGATTTTTGCCATGCATACTCAGACTCCAAGAGCACTGTGTGAGAATACACAGCTGGTACCAGGAAAGAACAGCAAAAGACAGGAAATGCAGAAAGGCACTACGGTCAGTACTACAACAAGTCCAGGAGTGGCTACTAGACAAGTGGCAGCCAAAGCAGCGGCAGTAGCCAATACCAAAGAACCAGAGGAGAAGGTTAGGCTGACAGTTCATCCAAAAGACCTATCAGTTAAACAAGTGACTGAAAAGACTACCAGCAAAGGTAGAAGAAAGTACAGTTAGGCAAGAACTTACCGTAACAGCAGATCTTTGAGAGGAGCTCTTGCAGCAGGTAACACCTTTAGGACTGAAGCCGGCAGGTGCCAGGACCCCATGGAAAACTTCTAGCTAGCAGTATCGAGTGGAAGACCACCCCCGATGTCATGTATGGTATAAAAGGGGTGGTCCCATAGCCCATCTCCAGTTCTCCAGCCAGAGATCCGGCAAATAGATGAAAAAAGGAGAACCAAGGAACAAAGGTATCTGTGACGGAGAAGTAGTTACCAGGGGGAAAGGCAGGAGGGAAATATAGTACCTACAGCAAGAGCTCCTCTCGAAGATCTACTGTTAATGGTAAGTTCTTATGTAACTGTACTATCTTACTTCTAATTCGCTCTTGCAGCGGGTAACACCTTTAGGAAGGAGTCCCAAGCAATAAGGAGAGCCCCCGGTCAGAAGGGTGGAGGTAGAAGTCTCCCAAAGAAATTAGGACAGGAGGCCTGGATGGACTGCAAGTCCAAAACCCACTCTGTGGCAAGAAATGTCCAGACTGTAGCGTTTCACAAAGGTGTGGAGAGAGCTCGAAGTGGCAGCTGCACAAATGTCAGCAGCAGATACGTTTCTCAATAAGGCAAAAGAAGCAGCCATGCCCCTGGTAGAGTGACCCTTAACCGATTTCAATAAGGGTTTGTCGTACGTATTGTAGCAAAACACAATACAATTAACCAACCATGTGGATAAACACTGTTTGGAAACAGAAGCCCCTACCATTCGGAGGTGAAAGAAACAAACAACTGATCAGATTTTTGAGTAGGTCGGGTGCACTCCAAATAATAACAAAGCAACCTGTGAACATCCAGAGTATGCAGCAATGCCTCCCCATGGTTTGAGTACTCTGGGTAATATACTGGAAGGTGGATGTCTTGATTCAAAGTAAACTCTGGCACCACCTTTGGAAGAAACTCAGGAATAGTTCTTAAGGACACCCTGTCCTTGTGAAAAACCAAATAAGGCTCCTTACACGTCAGGGCCTGAAGTTCAGAAATCCTTCGAGCAGAAGTAATAGCAACTAAAAAATAACGATTTCCATGACAGAAAGCGTAGCTCACAACTTGCGGCTGGTTCAAAATGATGCAATGTGAGCTTTTCTAGGACAAACAAAGGATCCCATGGTGGGACAGGATCCCGGATAGGAGGCCTCAAGTACAGAATGCCCCGTAGAAAGGTACAGGGAAGGTCCAGCTGGGAAACAGTCTTGCCTGCAATAGGCACACGGTAGAGCAAAATGGCAGGCGTGCGCCTTGAGCGAAGAGTAGCCGAGTCCTGCATCAGATAACGAAAGGAGGTACTCCAACACTGAGTCCACCGGGCAGGAGAACGGGTCTAGATGTCGGGCAGTGGCCCAGACTCAGAACCACATCCATTTCATAGTGTAAGTTGCCCTAGTGGAGGGTTTTCTGGCTGCGACTAGGACATCTGCTAATCTGGATGATACCCCAAATCTGGAGACGGTTAGATCTGCAGCTCATGCATGCAGCTGCAGAGATCTGAGATCCAGATGGGCCAGCATTCCCTGTTCCTGGGAGAACAAGTCTGATCGAAGGGGCAGGGAAATCAGAAGCTCCACAGCCAGCTGATGAAGCACTGAAAACCAAATCTGGCATGGCCAGAAGGGTACCACTAGGATCATGTCTACTCCCTCCAACTACAACTTGAGGAGGACCCTCTGCTGCAGAGGGAAGGGAGGGAACACGTAAAGGAACCTCTCCGTTCAGGAGAGGGACAACGCATCTCACCAGAAAACACCAGGTCCTGGATCTAGCAGGCAGAAACTGGGCAGTTTTGCACTGGATGGTGAGGCAAACTGATCCAGTTCTGGACAAACCCCATCTATCAAAAAGATCTTCTGCCACTGAGGGTTGAAGCTGCCTCTTGTGGGCCCTGGACCAAGACCAACTTGGGCTATCGGCCAGGGTGTTTTGGATGCCCAGAACGTGTACTGCTGACAAGTCCAAGTGATGGTCCACAGCCCATGTCCTTACTCACATGGCTTCCCTTCATAGGGGATAGGAATGAGTCCCTCCTCCTTGTTGATGTAAAATACCACCATGTTGTCGGTTTGTATCAACAGGAGTACAGGTAGCTAAACTGTCTGAAAGTCCTAAAGGGCATACAGAACTACCCCCATCCCCAGAATACTGATATGGAAATGAAGCTCTTGCTGGTAGCCTGATGCGTCCATGTTCAGGATCTGTCCTGAGGGTGCTTTTCGAAGACAAACGCCTCTGGAAAGGTTGGAGGAATTCAAACACCATGCCAGGGCTTGCCTGACTGGGTTGGACACCAAGATTGGTTGGTCCAAGTCGTTTGACCATTGATCCCATTGAACTCTTAGGTTCTACTGGATCACTCTCAAGTACAGTTTGACAAGAGGAACCGTGGGAATGGTGGCTGCCATGTGCCTCAAAAGTCTGAGGACAGCCCTGGCCGAGACTTGACGGACAGAGGAGAGCTGTCCAGCATGTACCGGGAGGCACTCTGCTCTGTCTTGGGGAAGAAAGGATTTTTCTTGGGCCATGTCCAAAATTGCCCCTATGTATTGCAGCCATTGACTTGGCCAAAGGGAGGACTGTGGAAGGTTCAAGGTGACCCCCAGGTCCTGAAACAGGTGGAAGGTGGACTGCATGGTGTTCTGCAGCCGGTCCCTGGTGGGAGCCATTAGAAGCCAGTCATCTAGGTAGAAAAAAACATAATGTCACTGCCTTCTGGGAGCATCAGCCAGTACTGCAAGGCATTTGGTAAACACTCTGGGGGCCAAGGACAAGCAGAACGTCAGAGCCCTGAACTGATAGTGGCATCCCTGGAAGCAGAAGCAAAGGAACCTACTGTGTGGTTGGAAAATCAGAATGTGGAGGTATGCATCCTGCATGTCCAGGGAGCATAACCAATCCCCCTGATGAAGCAGAGGAAGCAGACCTAGCAGCGTGACCATCCTGAACTTTTTGTACTCGATATACTGATTCAGGTGGCTAAGATCTAGGATTGGGCACATATTCCCAGTTTACTTCAGCACCAGGAAGAAATGGAAGTAAAATCCTTTCCTTGTTGTGGCTTAGGGGCAGGATCTATGGCTCGCTTTTGTAGGACAGCCTGGATTTCCTCTGCAATGACAGCGCTCTGGGCCTGAGAGTAATGGGATGGAATCAGTGGGTGTCTGGAAGAACCTCGGTGAACTCAAGAGTGAGCCCTCTCTCGATAAGTTGCAGAACCCACCGATCTGTGGTTATCAGACGCCACCCTTCTATGTGCAAGGAAAAACAACCCCCACCACCTCCTCCCCTAAGGCCTCAGCCAGGGGAGGGGGGGTTGGGCAATGAGTCAAGCTGAGGAGCCGGGGAGAGGCAGTGCAGGCTGGGAGGTTTGGGGGGTCCAAGGGGCTGAACCTCCAGTGGCAAGAGTGAAGGCCTTTCACTTAAAACCTGCTCTCTGCTGTTGCCCTGTGGGTTATAGTCTAGCATTCCTGCAAAAGGACTGCTTAGAATGCTGCTTAGGTTGTGATTTGTACATTGTATGCACAGATCTTATGACTTTCCCAGACTCCTGTAAATGTGAAGATGATGTTCTGGGCGTCCTCACCAAACAGGACCAGCCCTCTGAAGGGGGCATCCAAAATCTTGGATTGGACATCCGGGGCAAACCCAGATACTAAGCCAAAAATACCAGTGGATACAGACTGCAGAGGGAGCAGCCCTACCTGCAGAGTCCATCGTATCATAAGATGCCCTCAGGATGTGAGTATGGACATCCAAGCCCGACTTGAGAATAGCCATCAGCTCAGGAAGAAGCTCAAAAAACATCAAAAGGTGTCTTGTGATGACCACAGAGTAAAAGAAAAGGTTTTTAAGTCACGTGATCTGGTTCTGTTACTGTTATCTACTACAGAAAACAAACTGTTAATGAAGTGGCAAAGGCCTAAAAAAGAGGGGAGATGTGTAGGTACAATCAATTAGGAGGTTGACACCCCAGGTAAGAAAAATCCTTCCAAGATATACCATCCTAATCCTTCAAAAAGATTTAATTTTCATTTATTTTGTTTTACTGGGAGCGTGGGCTGGATCAAAGATCCATTTTCAGTCACGCGTGGGGAGATAGAGTTCAACCTATATACAATATGTGTTAACAACTCACAATTCACATGTAAGATAAATCCCTCTATAAATCAACTGCAGATTGAAAGAGTTTTCAAAATTCCCGAAACTCCTTGAAAATGCAGGCTTTAAGATCAAAATCCAATACCATTTTATATGTATTATTTACCAGTACTGGACCATAATAAGAAAATGAATGTTTGATTTAATTCGAATTTCACAAAGTTGTTTTGATGATATCTTTCTCAGAGCTTTTAGATTTTTAAAAAAGACATCAAAGGTTAATTTATTAATATTACCAGAAACTATGAATGATGAGAATGATACAGCTTGATTGGAACAAACCGTAACATCAGAGGCTTTGAAGTTTTATCGGTTGCTGAATTTGTGCTGATGATAGACCCCAACCCTCTTTGTTGGATTAACCAAATGCAGGATGAAAACTCGAGAATCACTAGATGGTAACTGCACTGCAGCCATGCAAATTTAAGGTGGTCCACAGAGCAGGGGTTAAAATTTAGAAGGCTGCTTAAAAAGTGTATATGCCTAACAGAATTTTTGATGAAAAAGGTATTACAGAAAAAGGGCACTCCTTATACCAAGAACAACAAGCATTTGTCAATGCCGTATGTTTGCTGGCTGGCATTGGCATTGGTAGTGTGGAAGTTACAGAGCTGCATAATAGGAATGGCAGTGAAGTACTGAACTGAAGCCAACCCCACCACCACCCTGCAGAGACTGACAGGCACTGGGGTGTGCCTTTGGGTCATCAGGCATAACGCTCACGCCATTTCACCACACGCTACTCTGCAGACACTGACAAGTGTCATGGTGTGCCTTGGGGTCTTTGGCCCTTATGCTCACTCCATTCCATCAGGAAATACGGTAAGATGGGCCCTGTATAGGAGAATGGGGTGAATTTTGGGACGAAGAGTCCAAGGCACACCTCGATGCCTCTCACTGGCTGAATGGTGTGGAATGGTATGAGCATTACAGGCGAGAATCTCAAGTCACACCCCTGATGCCTGTCAATCTCTACAGGCTGAGGCGTTATGGTCAGAAACCCTAATGCCTCAGGCGTTCATTGGCATTTTCACTCCAAATTTTCAACATCGGTTTTTTTGTAACCCCACCTTATGAAGAGTGGTAATATCAGTTTGTTAGCCGAAAGCTGATTTCGCACAGCGACTATGCCATTTGGCACCACAGGTGCAAAAACACATTTCGAACAGGATGTGAAAAATGACAGCTGTACTGTTCATGGGGAGGTACAAAATGGCAATGTTGAAATTCTGCAGTGAAAATATTAAACAAACTGGTGAAGTCACAAGCGTGCGCAGAAAATGTGCAACGTACACCTCCTTTTTGCCACCCACCGTAATCCCATCTCCCTACAGAACTCCCTACAGCAGTCCTTTAACAGTGCCGAGGCTTGGTTTAAGGAGCGCAGACTCATCATCAATCTTAAGAAAACCAAAAACTATGCTCTTTTCACACCCCCAAACAAAGCTAGCAACCACCCACTCTATATCCTTCCAAGCACCAACTCAACCACTGGAGCAAGTCTGCTCCTACAAATACCTTTGGGTTACCTTCATTCAGCCCTCACATTTCACACCCACATCGACGCCTCTAACATCCGCCATCAACACACGGCTTGGCATCCTATTCCGCCATAAAATCTGCCTTCCCCAAATGCTCTCCCGCTAGCTGTTACATCGTCTGCTCTGTCCCTTGTAGACTATGGTTCATCAGTACGCGCCAGCCGACTTTCACTGCACTCAACAAAATTCATCTAACCCTGAATAAAGCGCAGATTGATTACTGGTGCCCCCAGGCTCACACACACCTGTCAGCTATATGTCGATGCTAACCTGCTTACCCTGGATGAACGGCTCCATACCAGACCTGTCTCCTCACCAAAACCCTCTCTGGGCCTCCTGGGGTAACGGCATCCATCCACCAGAGCCTCCTCCCACCATTGCAACACGGTCTTCCTACAAGACCACTCTAAAGATCCCCAGAACAAGAACCAGCCATGGCCAGAGGTCCTTCAGCTATAGAGCCCCAACCTGGTTTAACTCTCTCCTGCCACCATCACCAATGCCATCACCATCTCCACATTCAAAACCGCACTTCAGAACCACATCTTCAGCACTTCAGTACTGCTCCTGTCTCTGAACATAGCCTCCACTCCTTTCTTTTTGACAATGCCCCCGGCAGCTCTCCACCCAACCATCCCTCCACCACTTCCCTGTACACCATGCCTAGGTTTAACTCTGGCCAGTGCCAGCTGTTTCAATGTTTACCTACCAGAATGCTCACTTGATACCGACTTGTTTAATACCTGTTATCGATTACATGTACCCTGTACCTGTACCCAATTGTATCTGTCTGTACCCAATTGTATCTGTCTGACCACAATGTGACGTGGCACCTCTAGTGAATGCCTATTGATTGTTGGCAAATCTTTGCTATGTAACCGAAACGCAATGTATGTCTTTATGTGACGAAGTACCTTTGTAAACGAGCCTCTGGCTCAAAGGTTGTAAACTGATTCTTAAATAAATAAATAAATAAATAAATAAATGCAATTAGTTTGGGATTTTTTACAGCAGATTGTCAACACAGGGATTTTGGAACCTCCACTCATGAACAGTGTCACTGTGATTTTCTTAATCTATCCCGAACGGTGATTTCCCACAGCGACCACGCATTTCTGAGCTGGAAGTGCGAAAACACATTTCCGCCATGGTGTGAAAAATGACAACTGTACTGTTCATAAGGAAGTGTTGAAAAATGCCAGTGGTGAAAATCTGAACTGAAAATATTAGAAATCCATGAAGTTACGAGGCAGTGTGGAAACTGCACAATGGTCACTCGTAACAGTCATTTTATGGACTTTTTTCACCAAATTTTTAACATAGCCATTTTAACACCTCTGCTCATGAACAGTACCACTGTGATTTTCTTAATCTGTCCCAAACATTGATTTCACACACCGACTGCGCCATTGTGCGCTACATGCACAAAAACACATTTTGGGCAAGATGTGAGAAATGACAGCTGTACTGCTCATAAGGAGGTGTGGTAAAATGGCAATGTTGAAAATCTGGAGTGAACATATTGAAAATTGCAAACTTCTGCAATAGTAGGAACAGCACACGCATGCTTGTAAAACAGTCATTTTTGGAATTTTCACCAAATTTTCAACATAGGGTTTTTGGGGGCTTACTCATGAACTAGACACTGTTCATTATTAATCGGTCCCAAAAGGTGATTTCGCGGCAGTGACTGAAAAATCACCCCTTTTGGGCCCGACTAACGCCATGACAGTGAGAGAGAATTCCATGAGAAGGGGTCCCAAAAACCCCATGTTGAAAATTTGGTGTTAAAATTCCAAAATGCCTGAGATATGCATTAAAGTTGAAAAACCCTATTTATTGCATTATCAGCTACCGCATTTTCGCAGTTTGCGGTCGGCTTTGAAGAGTGCAGATGTGTTTCCGGTCCACCTGAAGATCAGGCCACGCTGAGCTCCAGGAGGTGGGCATGGGGTGAGGAGGTGTGGGAGGTAGGGTGCGAGAGGGTGGGGGAGATTGGGTCAGGACACTCAGCGAGGGAAGGTTTTTTTCAGGTTTCTTTTTTAAAAAACTTAGGCGACGAGGGGCGTTTGCCACGCTGGGGTGGGCTCCCAGCGTGGCACAAGAAGCTGTTTGGGGGTCCGTGGAGCTGCGGGGATTGGGCACCCCGTCGGCCATACTGCCATGATCTGTTGCCACGCGGAGTGGGCTCCCAGCGGGCACCCTGTAGTCTCGGGGCAGTGGAGCCGATGGGGATTGGGCACCCCGTCAAGCTATACTTTACGTTGCCACACTAAATGTGTGCGTGGGAAGTAACAGCACGCAGTGTGCATGTGTGTGTGTGTGGGAGGGATGCGCACATGAGCAGGCGATATCACTGCTCACTGATGCACAGCTCTCCCTTTCAACTGTACTGCACTGCATTTTCGGATCATGGCACTATGTTTCTTGCACATGCCTGCAAGCAAACATAAAAAAATTACTATAGTAATGCTGTTTCTTCCTAACGGATCCCTCACTATGCTTAACAACTGCATCATTCCACTGGAATGAACCGCCCAGGAGCTTTTGAATTTTATGCTAATTAGAGAACTTAGAATTAAAGTCAAAGTCTGCTTTGCGGTCATGCTCACTCCTGCATTCTAGCATCATGGGGGTAGGGTGATAGAGCAGGATGAACAAAAGGTTGCAGTCCTGAATGACTGCTTTTGCTTCATCTTCACCAATGAAGATAGCAGCCCCCTGCCTAATAGTGACATCACAGTGGCCGCAAAAGGGATCAGGGAGATGGAGAAACCAACATTTTCTAGGGGTAGGATATGGAAAGGTCTGGCAGCCTCCAAGACAGAAAAGGCCCTGGGCACGGACTGGATGCATCCAAGGATGCTCAGAGAATTGGCAGATGAACTAGCTGAACATCTGGCAAGCCTATTCAATAACTCACTTCAAAAGGGGTCAACCTAGGGATTGGAGGGTAGGGGACATGATCCCACTCCATGAAGGTGGGGACAAGGAACAGGCAGGAAACTACAGACATGTTAGTCTTACCTCTATCGTAGGAAAGCTGATGGAGTCGCTGGTCAAAGCAGACATCATGGACTATCTGGAGGGTAATGGTCTCCAGAATAGTAAACAACATGGTTTTGTGTCTGGGAGGCCCTGTCAGACAAACCTAATAATCTTCTTTGACTGAGTAACAAGAGAATTAGATAAGGCCAAGCAATGGTCTACTCTACTTCAACTTCAGCAAGGCTTTTGACTCTGCCTCACAGATGCCTGCTGAAAAAGATAAAGGAGTGCTACAGATGTAGTTAGCTGGGTGGAAAACTGGCTAAAAGGAAGACAGCAGCAAGTAGTGGTTAATGGAGTTAGAGGAGAGGGAAGTCATGAATGGGGTACCACAGGGGTCTGTCCTGGGCCCGGTCCTTTTCAACATGTTCATCAGTGACACTGGAGAAGGGATTTGGTAAGTTAAGTCGATTCACATATGACATTAAGCTCTGTGGAAGGGTGAACAGTGTTGAGGGAATTAGAGAACTACAATATGACCTACTGTACAAAGGCTAGAGAGGTGGTCAAATGTCTGTCAGTTAAAATTCTATGCCAAAAAGTGCAAAGTAATGCACCTTGGGAAAAAGAGCCCCAGGACAGAATACTGGATGGATAGGGTAAAACCCTGTACTACAGTCGAAGAACTTGACCTGGGAGTTATCATTAGTGACACCCTTAAGTAGGCTAGCCAATTTGACAAGGCTTGTAGCAAGGCAAATAAGATGCTGGGTGTACTGGGTGGGGTACTGGTAGTAGGAAGGAAGTAGTGATACTCCCCCTCTACAGATCCTTGCTGAGTCCACATCTACAGTACTGTGTCCAGTTCTGGAGCCCTCACCGTAGGAAGGACAAAGATAGGCTGGAGGCTGCACAGCGTAGGGTGATGAAGATGAATCAGGGCCAACAAGGAAAGTCCTATGATGAACGTCTCAGGGCACTGAATATTTATTCATTGGAAACCAGTAGGGAGAGGGAGGATATGATAGAAACATTTAAATTCCTGAAAGGAATAAACAAAGTGAGTTGCAAGGAATTATTTAGCAGGAACACCAGTTCGACAACACATGGGCACAACTGGAAGCTGACAGCTGGAAGATTCAGAAGGGAAGTGTGGAAGCATTATTTTACAAAAACGGTGGTGAAACCATGGAACTGCTTGCCGGGGGAAGTGGTAGCAGCTGAAACCACAGGGGACTTCAAGTGAGCTTGGGATAAAATGAAAGGGACAGTGATCACTAAGAGTGACAAGGAAGGAAAATGGAATTGGAAAACTGATAGTGGGGGACAAAACTCAGTATTGACATTAGGTCGCAGGGTTCTGAGGGGACTCATGGGTAGACAGCATGGACCTTTTGCCTTTTTCTACCATCACTATGTTTGTATGTCTATATTTCTAACTATATTTCTAAAGCTAGGGTGAGCAGTGACCACAAAACTAGCTAAATGGATAACAAGAATACATATCGAAAAGTATTTTAAAAAGTTTGTAAAACTTTTAAACATGGCAGAACAATTCTAAAATGTTATGACAAATTAAAATAGCTTAGATCACCGAGTGTCAATTGTTAAGGCACTGTAACAAGTGATTCTCAAGCAACCAAAAAGAGCCATTTCTAGTGTGAACCTTTTTCCAGGTTCTGGGAGGGGAGGTATAGATTAGGGATTGTTAAGCAATCGCTGTCTCAGGAAACTAATTATAATCCTGTTCTTAGTAACTGGGAATGTGCACCCTAATCCTAGACCAGCAAGAACTAACAAAACCAAGGGTATCAGCCACCTCAAAATTGTTTCATTAAATATAGGTAGCCTTCTACCTAAGCTGCCACAATTTCAGGCTTGAGTCGCGCAGCTTAAACCAGATATTATTGCAATAACAGAGACCTGGTCCTCACCTAAGACCCCTGATGCCGCTGTATCCATAGACAGCTATACCACCTTCCATCAAGCCTGACTGACCAAAGGGGGGGTGGTTATCTGGTCTACCTCTACAACAGTATCAAAGGTCAGGTAATACTAACAGCCTACAGTCAAGTGAAGTGCAAATGCTAATCATTAAACTCACCATTGGCCTGCAGAACAAGACACTGGTGCTCTCCACGGTATACATACCTCCAGGCAAGCAAACCGCAGGGATCACACAATTCATTGGTAGTCAAAGGAAATTAAAACAAAACTGGGAGCAGATTGTGGTTGGGGACTTCAACGCAAACTGGCTATCTAACGATACATCCACCATTAAAGATCAAATCTCAGGCCTTTAGCTCTCCCCGGCAACTCAAGCCACCAGACAAAACTCCAAAACAAGCACATGCATACTTATGGACTGGCTGCTCACCACCAGCACAGAGCACATTACGAAGGTATCAGTCCTACTTGCTCACTTGACCACTTCCTAGTGATGTTCACATGGTCAAACAGGGATTTACTAAGCTGCCGGCCCACTGCTCAATTAGTAAATCACCCCTAAGGAAGGGTCAGTTGGGAGTCATTTAAACAAGACCCAAGGCTAGCTGACTGGACCATGTTAGGGCCCAGGATGTTAACCAAGCCCTGGAATACTTCTGCACTATCTTCACTAATGCCTGCAACATCTTTGCCCCTTTCAAGACCAAGAAAGTTAAAGGAAACCCAACCCCATGGCTTACTGGATCTCTCACAGAGCTCATGCACTACAGAAACAACTTTTGGCATAAAGGTAAAGCCACTGGGAAACAAGCCTACCTCACGGCCTATAAGGTAGCCCGAAATAGATGTACAAAACTAATTAGAAATGCCAAAGCCACATACTACAAAGATCTACTGGGTAAGACATGGAGCTCCATGAAATCCCTTACAGGGAAGAAATCCCAAACTCCCCCTGAACTGATCATTTCAACATTTGGAAAACTGCACGAGCTCAGAGACACTGCCAATGCCTTCAACACTGCTTTCACAAACCTCAGCACAATACTACCTAGCAGCTATATAACCCCCTAACCGCCCGAACAGCCTCCACATGCCAGCCCGCCCCATTCCACCAATAACAGAATACCACCTTTCTATTTTAGACAAATTACCAGAGTTGAAACCCTAAGGTACGTCACACGGGTACTAAGTAAGACAAGCATGGGCAGTGACCAAATTGATATGAAGATGGTAGCAAGTATAGCAGAGAGGGCAAAGAGAGAGAAGACAAATCCTTCTTTAGATACGTCCGGTAAAGAAGAAAGGCAAAAGGGAGTATAGTCAAGATTACAACACAGGAAGGGAAAAAAAATAGAAGACGACCCAGAAAAAGCAGAAATCCTGAAAAAGTACTTCTGCTCGGTATTTACTAAAGAGGACCCAGGCGAAGGCCCATAAATGGCAAAACCCAACACCCCTGGACAGGGGGTTGATACTAGCCCCTTCACAGAGACCAAAGTACTGGAGGCAATAAATAAACTGCAAGTTAACATGGCCATGGGGCCAGACAAAATGTACCCCAGGATCTTAAAAGAATTGAGATTAGAATTGGCTGCCCCACTGGCTAAACTATTCACCAAATCCCTAGAGTGGGGAGGTACCCGAAGATTGGAAAAGGGCAATCATGGTCCCACTCCACAAATCGGGCAGCAGAGAGGACTGTGGAAATTACAGGCCGGTAAGCTTCACATCCATAGTGGGGAAGTTAATGGAGACACTACTCAAACAGAGAATCATGGCATTCCTACAGGCTAGCGGCCATCAGGACCCGAAGCAGCATGGTTTTACAGCGGGTAGGTCATGCCAGGCAAACCTGATTGAGTTTTGTGACTGTGTTACAAAGGTTATAGATGACGGCGCGGCGGTAGATGTGGTCTACTTAAACTTTAGCAAGGCCTTTGACTCGGTTCCACACAGAAGGCTGGTAAAGAAGCTAAACCACACAGGAGCTGGATCAGAAGCAGTTAGATGGGTTAAAAACTGGTTACAGGGCAGAACCCAGAAAGTGCAGGTAAATGGAGCACTGTTATCAGAAGGTAGGGTAACCAGTGGTGTGCCCTAGGGTTCAGTAGTGGTGCCCCTGCTCTTCAATATTTTCATATCGGACATAGCTAACGGACTACAGGGAAAGGTGTGTATGTTCACAGATGTCATCAAAATATGCAACAAGGTCAACACCCAGCAAGGAGTGGACAAGATAGAAGCTGACCTCAAGAAACTGGAGGAATGGTCTGGAGCATGGCAGCTGAGATTCAATGCCAAAAAGTGCAAAGTCATGAACATAGGAAAAATAAATCCAACTAAGGCATATTACCTTGGAGGGGAAAGACTAGCTGCCTCCACCCAAGAGTGCAATTTGGGAATCATTATCTCAGACAACTTGAAGGTAGGTAAACAGTTTGAGAAGGCAGCATTAAAGGCCAGCGGTATGTTGGGATGCTCTGGGAGGAGAATCACAAGCAGGAAGAGGGAAGTGATTGCCGCTGTACAGATCACTGGTTAGGCCTCACCTGGAATACAGCATCCAGTTCTGGAGGGCCCACCTCAAAAAGGACATTGACTGAGTGGAGACGATGCAGAGAAGGGCAACAAAAACTATTCAGGGACTGCACGAAATGTCTTACAGGGACAGACTGAAAAAACTGAACACGTATTCCCTGGAACAGAGAAGAGAGGGGTGACATGATCGAAACATTCAAATACATAAAAGGCATAAACCAGGTGCAGATAGACTATCTTTTCCAAGTTAAGAAGGGCAGCAGAACCAGGGGACATGATCTAAGGCTACAAAGAGGGCAGTTCACCAACACCAGGAAGCTCTTCTTCACAGAAAGAGTGGTGGATTCCTGGAACAGCCTGCCTGCAGAGGTGGTGGGGGGCAAGCACAGTGACAGGTTTCAAGAATGCTTGGGACAGATACAAGGGAGCCCTCAAACCCAAGTGCATTTAGAAGGCTAAGCTAAAAGATAATGGGCAGACTAGATGGACCTGGTGGTCTCCTTCTGCCGTCAACATCTATGTTTCTACAAAGCCCTTATACTAGGTGAGGCAGCTCTGCCCCTTACAAAAATCTTTAACATATCACTAAGAACTGGAATTTCCCCCCCCCCCGACAAATTGAAGTCTACGCTCGAGACCCCCGTTTTCAAGAGCGGCGACAGAACTAGCCTAATTATAAACCAATATCCATACTACCACCCCTACCGAAAGCACTAGAAAAGATTGTATCCAACCAATTGATGGACTGTCTTGATAAATACAACCTCCTATGCGCACAACAGCATGAATTTCAAAAAAATCACAGTATCTTGACTGCACTGGTTGACTACACTAGTCAACTTTACGATGCGTTGGATGTGGGCATGGCAGTGGGATCTATCTTCATAGATCTCACAAAGGCATTCGACACAGTCAACCATAGACTCCTACTGAACAACCTGCTATCCCTTGGCTTGCCCCCTGATATCGTGGCCTGGTTTTGACAGCTATCTCTCATGTAGATCACAATGTGTGAGATTATGTGGCCTACTCTCAAAATCAAGGGAAGTAACTCTTGGTGTACCCCAGGGTTCAATACTCAGCCCCTTACTATTTAGCCTGTCCGGCTCGCACGGTGCTTTATGCTGATGTTGCCGTCACCTCAGTACCCGGTAAGGAGCTGTCCAAAATAACCTCTCAGCTCCAATCTCACTTCCAAACACTAGAAACATGGTCTGTGCAGAATAGGTTCCTGCTCAATTACAAAAAAACAAAGGCCATGCTAATCACACTGCCTCATAACAAGAAAAAATACAGACCACTGATAATCCAAAGCCACGAAGGCGAAACAATTGAGCAGGGATCCACTTTCAAATATCTGGGTATACATATTGATGACACCTTCACCTCGCCTACTGAACATGTAATTAAATCTGCTAACTCCAAGTTAGGAGTACTTTACCGCCACAGACATGCAATGACACCTGACGCACTGAAACTAGTCACCTGTAGCTCTACATTATTTACCATAGATTGTGGGCTGGTGAACTATGGGGCAGGCTTGGCTACTGTGATCAAAACCCTCCTAAACAAGGCCTGTAGTCCTTGGGGCTGACTACCTGACCCACATGTGCACACTGCACAAAGAGACTGGATGGCTCACACTCCATCAAAGGTTAAAATCCCAGGCCTGCCTGTTAGAGAAAAAATCACTACTAGGACAAACACCTGACTCCACAGCCAATCTTTTCAAACTTGCACTGGCCACCAAGAACACTAGAATTGCGGCAAAGGGTGTGTTTCTAGTACCTCTTAAGCGCACAACGTTTACTCAAAGATCATTATACTGAGGTCCCAAGTGGTTAAACGACCTCCCAGCGCCACTCTTGGAAACCAACAAGCTGGGCCCATTGAAAAGTACCCTCCATTCCTGCTTAGCCCTTGAAAACAGCTGTTGCTGTCCCGTGGACCCAAGGTCTGCACCAGAATAACGCATGAGCGTGCCCAGTCTCCACCATCCTTAAGTGCACCCTCCCACCCACCCTCCTACTACTCTACTTACCACTCATCACCTACCCAACCTCTCATCTTCCTCCCTACCCAACCTCTTAGCCCCCAACCTCTGCTCTCTGCTTAAACACTGTCCCCTCTTAAAAACTGTGTCCCTCTGCTGAACCCTTGACAATGCCTCCTCTGGCTGCGTACAGTCTACCACACCCTACCTAAATTTACATCCCAAGCTTCTGGAACTAATGAGTACTATATATCTGCTTAATCATTGAACCACACTATTGTAGTGCTGCTGTAACCCTACTAGCACTCTGAAATTGAAACCTGTACTGTATTCTCTTTGTGTAAACAATTAATGCAGTCTTATTGTGTGTTCAAATGCTGCCATTGTAATAACATTCACTGTCAACCGTAACTCTTGTACTCAATGTATTGTCATGTCTATTCGACTTGAAACCTTTGAAAAAGAGCCCTTCGGCTCAAAGGTTGTAATCCAAAACTAATAAATAAATAAAAAATTAAGCATAGTAAGACATCACTTTAGAAGAAACAACATTACTACGGGCAGTCATTTTTTCTTCAAACCCAGGAATCCCTCACTTATGTTTAACAAGTGCAGACTCCAGAGCAATATTTGGAAGGCAGGATACAGAATTTATTTAGGGAAAAGGTTCAGCAAGACAGCAGTGCCAAAACTGGCATCCCTTCTGGACTGCATGTCCAGACAGTAGTGCTTTGTGAAAGTGTGTACCATTGTCCAGGAAGCCACTGTGCAAATCTCTGGGAGGAAACACCTTTTGATGCTGCCACAGAGGCATAAGTGCCCCTTGTGAAATGAAGCCTTAAGGCCATCATGTGGCAGCTTGCCAGCTTTGCCATAACAGAACTGAATGCAAGAACTATCCAACGAGAAATGGTTCTCTTGGATGCCGCTCTATCTTTCCCCACTTCATCATAGGTGACAAATAACTGGGAATTAGTGGACTTTCCATCCTTTGTGTGGTCCAAGTAATAGCTCAGAGCACTCTTAATATCCAGACTGTGGAGCTTTCATACTCCTGAGTTGGATTTTGTTGAAAGAAAACTATAAGTGTAATTGACTGATTCAGATGAGATGAAATTCAGACACCACTTTCGGGAGGACTCTCCTGTTAGTTAGAAACATAGACTTTGATGGCAGATAAGGACCACTTGGCCCACCCAGTCTGCCCATTTTCCTACCTATTGGATAAGCTACAGATCCTAGTTAACCAAGAGCCAAGTTCCTCCTACTCCCCCACTAGAAATGCCTTATGTCTGTCCCATGCATTCTTGAATTCCCCCACTGTTTTTGACCCCACGACCTCCTCAGGAAAGCCATTCCATGCGTCCACCACCCTCTCCATTAAAAAATACTTCCTCACGTTGCCCATGAGCCATCCCCCCTCAATCTTCAACAAATTGTGCCCCCTTGTTCTTGCACATCTTTTTCTTGAAAGATGCTACCCACTTGGACTTTGTTGATTCCTTGGGGTACTTGAAAGTTTCTATCATGTCCCCCCCCGCTCCAGGGTAATGCACATTCAGCTCCTTTAGTTTCTCTTCATATGGCTTCTGGTGCAGACCCTGCACCATTTTAGTTGCACTCCTCTGGACTGCCTCCATTCTATGTCCCTGCAGAGATGGGGTCTCCAGAACTGCACGCAGTACTCCAGATGGGGTCTCACCAACTGTCTGTACAGAGGAATAATGACTTCCTGTTTTCTACTGGTGATGCCTCTCCCTATGCATCCCAGTATCCCCCCAGCCGTCCTTACTGCTTTCTTACATTGTTTCCCCACCTTAAGGTAGTCAGATATGACTACTCCCAGGTCCCTTTCCATTTTTGTTTGTACCTCCACCCCCCACCCCACCCCACCATTGTGTACTCTCCCCATGAGCTTTGTTTCCTAGGTACATCAGTATGCACTTCTTTGCACTGAATCTAAGCTGCCAGACTTTTGACCATTCCTCCAACCTTGCCAAGTCCCTTCTCATCCTTTCCACCCCCCCCTTGTGTATAAACCCTGCTGCAGATCTTTGTGTCATCAGCAAAGAGGCATACTTTGCCTTCCAGTGCCTCTGCAATGTCACTTATAAAGACATTAAAGAGGACTGGTCCCAGTACTGAACCCTGCGGTACCCCGCTAGTAACCCCCCTTTCTTTGGAAGTGGACTCCATTTACTAATATCCTCTGAATCCTGTTGTCAAGCCAATGTTTTACCCAGACTACCACCCTGGGACCCACTCCCAGGCTGGCTAACTTGTTTATTAATCGTTTGAGTGGGACTGTGTCAAATGCCTTGCTAAAGTCTACGTAGGCCATGTCTACAGCCCCTCCCTGGTCTACTACTTTGGTCACCCAGTCAAAAAGATCTATTAGATGACCTTCCCACTGTGAATCCATGCTGCCTTGGGTCCTGTGCCCCACTGGCCTCTAGGTACTCAACAGTTCTTTCTTTCAGAAGTGACTCCATCATTTTCCCTACCACTGAGGTCAAACTGACAGGTCTGTAGCTTCCTGCCTCTGCCTTGCTCCCACTTTTGTGAAAGGGAATCACATCCACCCTCCTCTAGTCCTCAGGTATCACACCATCCTCCCATGATTTGTTAAAAAGAGTAGTCAGTGGCGTTACTAGTTTCTCCCCAATTCTTTTAGAATTCTGGGGTGAATCCCGTCAGGCCCCATTGCTTTGTCCACCTTCGGTATTACGAGTTCTTTCAGGACCCTTTCTTCTGTGAATGGACTGGTATCGACCCCCTATCCAGAGTGCTTCTATTGTTTGGTTTAGGTATCTCCCCTGCCCCTTCTTTTGTGAATACTGAACAGAAGTATTCGTTCAGTATCCCTGCTTATTCACTGTCAACCTTTGCCCACACCCTCCCCTTTATTAAGCCTCACTATCTCTCTCTTGGTCTTTCTTCGCTCTCTAATGTACCTATAAACAGTTTTATCCCCCTTCTTAACTGAGTTGGCTATCTTTTCCTCGGTTTGGGCCTTTGCTATTCTGACTGTCTTCACTGCTTCTGTCTGCTTCACTGGTACAGTTCTCTGTCCTGCTTCTTCTGTGCTTCCTTATACTTCCTGAATGTTATCTTTTTCTTCCTAATCTGCCCCGACACCTCTTTTGAGAACCATAGTTTTTTTTTCCTTCATGTTGTTTTATTTGCTTCACACAAAGGTTTGTTGCCTCTGAGATGGCAGTTTTGATTTTCCCCCATTGTTCCTCCACCCCTCCTTCTTGCCCGTTTGCTAGTGCTTTTCTGAGGCACTCTCCCATTTTGACAAAGTCAGTCCTACTAAGTCCAATACCCTCGCATTTGTATGGCTTGATTCTACGGCTGTGTTTATCATGAACCACACTGTTTGGTGGTCGCTTGTTCCCAGATGGCTACCCACTTCTAAATCCGAGATTCTCTCTTTGTCCCGGTTTGAGAGTACCAGGTCTACGATTGCTCCCTCCTGAGTGGGTTCCAACATTAGCTGTCTGAGGCATGCCCCCTGTAGGGCATCGAGAATGACCCTGCGTTTGGATGTGGCTGCAGCAAAAGTGCTCCAGTTAACATCTGGCATATTCAGGTCCCCCATCAACAATATCTCCCCTTTTTCTGCCATTCTAAGGATGCCTTCTATCATTTCCTTGCCCATTTCCTCCCCTGGGATGGGGATCTGTATACACCCCTAGTGTGGACTGTGGTGCCATTTTCTGTCTCCAGGGTGACCCACAGTGCCTCCTCTCCTCCCTGTTTATCCTTTAGTTCCATTGCTTTGATCCCTTTCCTTACATAGTGAGATACTCCTCCTTTTCCTCTTTTACCCTCCCTGTCCCTCCTGTAGATTGTGTAACCTGGAATGCTGACATCCCAGTCATGGTTCTCTGTGTACCATGTTACTGTGACAGGCACAATATCCAGGCGTCCCTCTTCCATCAAGGCCACTAGTTCAGGGTGTAGGCCTGCTATCCCTCTGGTCCTCCATACCAAATGTAACATCATGGTAATATGCTGGGATATGATAAGCTTTACCGACAATATATTACTGCACAATGCCTTGCAATGCTATACGAATAATCATTCATTTTCTAGCTTCTGTAACAGTGCCACAGTATAACAGTGGTCTGAGGCTGACATCTTGTGTCCTTTGCAAGTGTAACACCTTTTTATAATTACTATGAGTATAATACAGTGCTCATTGTTTACAAGACTGCTTAGCCTTGCACAAAATTGGGAATCGATAAACATTCACCATGCTGGAGATCCCATCAAACTGACCAATGAGATAGTTATTAGCAGTGTACAAAGTTTCTGTAACTACAGCAACCAGGACTATTATCTGACATACATAATGTGATGTAACTGCATTTTCTCAGAGTTCTTTTCTTCTACCCGGGCTAGACTGTGATCTCTATGGGCTCCCAGCATGGTAAGCTGTAATTTGCTGTTGTCTTGGGGAAACCAGTAATAAATGTTATTACTAATTACTCTATCATGTGTCCCTGGTCATGATTCACTATTTGGTTGGAACACTGCAGAGACTGAGGGTCTCATCATTGTGGTGACTGCAGCAGGACCAAATTGGACCAATCCGAACCAGTAAAACTGCAAGTGATTAGAGGAACAGCTCTGGGGAAACGCAGGGACTCTAACCTCCACCCATCCATTCACCAATATATCTGAATCATCTCCCAGGACCTCCCACAACATTGGGCGGTCAAGGATATCATCTCCCCTGTCCCTTGGTGGTATTGTCCTGAGGGGACTTCAGATACCCTGAGACAACTTGCCTAATTAACTGGGTACTGAGTAGCTCGATGTACACAGAGTGCCCGCTGTTAGTGCAAAATTCAAAAACTTAAAGATCACTAAAATGGCCACCCTCTGTACAGAGTTGAGACTAGATGTCTCAAATTTCCTAGCTACTCACGGCAGCCGGGTGACTTTGCTATGGATGCACTGTCACAGGATAAGCCCATACAGGAAGTGTGCACACTATATGTGAAGTCCAAACGGTCAGTTAAAAGGCACGACCAGAAAGGGTTAATGGTTTGCTGCACTTTTTGCCACCTTGCAGGCAGCAGAAAAGGAAATGAAATCAGCAAAGTTGGAGGCTGCAGTTCTGAAAAAGGAACTAGGCATCCAGTCTGCTGAAATGACTGAGCAACAGCAGCAGTTGGAACATGAAATCCACTTGCTCCGTGAAAACACTCAGGGTGATCTGCATTGTGCTGTTGAAAGTACTGAGCAAGAACTAGGAATGTTGAAGACTGAATTAAAACGTTGGGGCAGGTGTTACAGATGAATGACTTATAGTCTGGTGTGAATGATACATTGAGAGAGGAGAATGGATTGTTGTATCACGAGATGAGAAAGATACAAGGTGAGTTACACAAAGAACTTAGGGAAAATCGCGATCTCAGCACCTCATATAGAGTGTTGCAAGAACATGTAGTAAAGGGACTACACATAGCTGCAGGGAAAATCACATAAAATGCAGAGCCAAGATGGCGAAACTTCGTCATCAAAGAGGGGTGTTGGTTGGTCATGTGAAGGCGATGGGCGGACCTTATCCCCCGCCCACTGACCTGACATTATCCAGTGATGACGAGGAGGATGATGCTATCCTCAAAGATGGTGTCGCCCGTTGGGATGGGGGGGTGGAGACACCCACCACCGATTGCTGTTCTCAAGAAAGAGGACAAGCAAGAGATTGAGCAGATGATCGACAATGCTAAAGCAG
This sequence comes from Neoceratodus forsteri, assembly GCA_016271365.2. NCBI lineage: Eukaryota > Metazoa > Chordata > Ceratodontiformes > Ceratodontidae > Neoceratodus > Neoceratodus forsteri. Next base: position 320,171,130 of record CM057459.1, read on the forward strand.
CTGGCATTGTTCCGACTCTATCTGATGAGCAGGCAGAAGCACTGAGAGGTGAAATTAGAAGGATGTTTCGTGAAGAAGGGGGGAGAAACAACCAGTCCTTACCAGTGTAGCCAACACTACAGCTGAGGCAGCGGTTAGAGGTATAGAGAGTGGTCATAGCAGCAGCCTTGTTATCTCAGTTGGCAGCCCTCTGCAAGCTTCTCAGGCAATCCAGATCACTGCAGACAAAGTAGGATGGATGACTACTAGTAATAATTTGAGTTGTCATCTGGAAAGGGTTAGAAGTTAATGTGAAATGCTCAGTCTCCCCGAGAAGTAAAGTACAAGTCCTAAGACAGACTGTTGAGCCCACCCTCTGGACGAAACTACCCGAAGCAGTTCGTACTGATCTGGGGGCGTTGTTTGATGAAACAACAGCCGACCTATTTGCTGTACACAACCCGAACTTTGCTGGTGTAATGATGGGCCCAGCCTGTCAAACAAACGGCCAACGAAAGCCCTGCACAGTACGATAGCCAGCTGTGGTTAGCATACAGCACTGGCAAAAGGCTGATTGAGGAGAACAGCAGCCGTGAGTCCATTGAATACAAAAGTTTGTGTAGCCCCCCTTTCCCCACTATCTAGGGGCATAAATTTATCGCAAATGAACTAGGGGAAAATAGAAGGGACCACAACAATGAGAAACAAAGTGCACCCAAAATAAAAATAGGAAAATATTTGCCCTACCTCTCGATCGCTTCAACTCTCCATGCACTCTCAATCTCTACCTCTGTAAACTGATTCTTCCCTAAACCTCTTGCCACCGGATCCAGGACCTCTGATCAATCTCCAGCTTCCAGCTCTCCATGGACTCCTGAGCCCCACAATCCTGGTGCAAGCTGGAGGACACCTTCTGAAATTACAACTCATGGAACAAAATAAATATGAGGGGCCTCTCATTTTATTTACCCCCTTTTAACTCAAACAAAGGAATCAGTACTCAGTTTCCTCCCAAACAGCTCTTTATTTTTTGCCTGTGCCCCAAATGATTCCAGGGGCACAGGGGTTCTATCTTACTCCAAGAAAATAAAGCAGCTCCATAGGGCTATTAAAACTTTTTACAAGCTCACCCATGCTGGAACTCTTGAGCTGACATAAGATGGCATACAGGCAGTACAAGCAGGTTGTTTGTGATTTCTGGAAGCTCAGATGGCTTACCCAAGCAGATCCTTCGTTTCTGAAGAATCATCAGGCTCCTTTCTCACTGGCGCTGGTAAGCCAAATCCTTCTTTTTTTTTTTGGTTACCATTTCCCCGATCTCCTTTCCTGGCACTGATCGACTGCCCTATGTGGCAGAGTGTGGAGAAGTGAGCTGCTTTCCCCACCTGGTCTTTGGTCCAAATCTCAAGGGGTCCCAGAATTTTCCCTTTCCGACCCAGGTCCAGTAACCCTTATCTTCTCTCCTACTAGTTCGAGCCTGAACCCTCCAGTGTACCAACAACTCCCACACTGGTTCTGTCCCTTCTACAGTCCTCAATCTCTCGCTCCCATTGCTGCTGGGGCCTTTGCTACAGCCCAGCCCCAGTGCCCAACTGCACCTCCAAGCTGCCCTGCCACAAGAGGGACCTGGGCCCTGCCACCACCCAGGCTCTCCGAGCCACTTGCATTCCTCTCTCAGCACCCATGGCGTCCTCTTTCTCTAAGATGCCCCAGATGACCATCCAGGGATGGCCCCACCCTCTCTCTGCGTCCCTGCCATCACATCCTGGGCTTGAACTAAGCTCCAACCACGAGCTGCCCTCCAAGGCCTGTCCTAAAGACCTGTGACCCTCCCAGCCCTGAAATGCCGGTGCCCCAGGACCTGCCCCTCCAAGTAAGCCCCATTTTGTGGGTGACGGACACTCCGGGCCCCCTCCATGCCTGGGCTGCCCTGCCACACTGGGTACAGGAGGGGACCTCTGCCACCGGCCCCTCCTCTGTGGGAACCCTGCCACAGTACCCACAGCCCTGACAGCCCAAGCAACCCCTGCACGGGATCCAAATGGGGCTCCTGCCTATCCTACCATCTGCCCACTAACTAGGCCTCCCCCATCCCAATGACGCAGTTAAGGCTAGCTGACCATACTCCCTTGGAGCTCCCAGCCCTGCTCCTCACTGCTATGTCACTGAAGAGGCCGTCCCTAACTACTGACTTTGGGGGTCCCACTACAGGCCCAACTTGGACTGTCGAGCTCCCTCCTTGCTTGCCTCTCCTGCTCTTCCAGCTGCCCCCTCCAGCTTCAGGCCTACTGCCTGGGCTGGAGAAAAGCCCAGAACTTCCTGTATCCTACCCTTTCATTCCATTCTCCAACTGCCCTCTGCTGCCACCTTTAGGCATCCAGCAGGGATTAAACCCCAGGTCACTAATAAATTCCTAAGCTCTGGGGGGGTAGGAGGGGGAAAGGGGTCCCAAATGGGAGCATAAGCCCCTCCGGAGAGGGGGTTAGCATTTCTTTTTGAAAAACATGCTGCCAGCCCTCCAAGAGAAAGCAGAGCCTGTAGCGATTACCAAAATGGACAAATTTGACAAAATCCTAGAGAAAGCAGAAAGGGTTTTTCAGTTGTACATCCAAGACATGGGATTAGGCTCTAAATCCAAAGTGGCAGTGGTACAGCCCACCAGTGAGTCATCCATGCACTATGCAGTGGAAGGGAAAGGCAAGGAAGCCCAAAACCACAAGGCATCTGCCCACAAGCAGAAACCCACCCAGGCTGTGGGGGTACAGCAAAAATGAAAAGAAGCGCTACTACCTGCAGAAACAAAACCAGCAGTATTAAGGGAAGGGGGACTCCAGGTACAAAGGCCAAAGACCCGGCCCCACGTACCAGAAATACCAGAGGAAAATAACAGGCTTAAGGAACTAGTAACAACGATGAAGTCACTGGCAGAAGCCCTTCCATAAACACCATAGCTTTGGTGGCAATTGCCACCACAGCTCCTGTAGCAGCAATAGAGGAGGCCCAAGTGGAATCTGAAGAGATCCCAAACTTCCTATATGCTGAAATTTGACACATGCTGGCAGCAGCAAAGCAGGACCCAGCAGGGGTGAGTTACATGGACCAAGTGGACCCACTCGAGGAGGGGGAAGAACAGGAAAGTTCAGAATGACAGTTACAGGCCTCAGTCCGAATCATTACCACCCTTGTGACTGATAACAGATGGCCTTGCATCAAGGCCAGGGTCAGGGGCTGCCAGCTTCAGCTGCTACTAGATACGTGCACGGCTGTGTCCGTTTTGTACCAAAATGACCCATGGAATTCCCCATGGTCGACTGGAAAGGCAACCTCTGCTCAAACCTTTGAGGGAACAGTGGTTACCACCTACCGGTCAGATCCCATACCAGAGGAAATTGGCATACCAAGTGTGTACCACAGGTTTGACCTGCTGGTATTACGTCATCACCCTAGCATCTTAGGGATAGATTTTTTTGTCACAACACGACTGTGTTGTGGATTTAGCAAACCAGCTACTGCTACAAATCCCAGGACAGTACCATGCGTTGCTCATTCCTGATTCACATGTGTTGTCTGCCATTGCAGCTAATGACAAGGAGTATGACGTCATAGTTATGCTTCATGATAACAAATTTTTTCCCAAACTGGAACCAATCCTGCAAAAGCATTTGCCAGCTTTTGCAATACAAAAACATGATTGTGGGAGAATGAACACTCACAGAAGTGCCAGGTAAGGACCCAGCCAGACAAAGACAGTATCCATTTCCTGCAGAGGCATTACCCTCACTGTGGGCCACTATCGAGTTACTGATAAACCAGGGGGTTATTAGGCCCTGTGTTTCCACAGCCAATTCACCTATATGGCCTGTGAAAAAGCCAAACCACACCTGGATATTTATCAATAATTACAGAAGACTTAACCAAGTCACTCCCAGTTGTGCACCCACTGTGGCATCTGCCCCAGATGTGCTCAAACTACTCAAACCTTTTTTTGCCCAATTTTCTGTTGCATCATTACTGTTTTGTATGTTTATATGTTCTTTTGTATGATTTTGGACACGTACTGTAATTTACCTAAGGTTCCACTACTATTTATTGTACAATACCTTGTGTTCTAACTGTTGCATCATCTTACAACGCTGTATTGTTTGCACTACTCACATACTATTGTAACTGATCATCCTTCACAACCCCTATGTAACCCCTTTCCCCCAGGTCGCACTGTGAGACGAGCAACTTGTTGTTCAGTGTGCCCTCCTGGTGAAACACATAAATAAAATCGAACCACCAGTGGTTCAGCACTCTGGATATCTCCCGTGGCTTTTGGTCACTCCCATTGGCCCCCGAGAGACGATACAAGTTTACTTTCACCTCTGAAGGACGTCAGTACACGTGGAACTGTCTGCCCCAGGGATTTCATAACAGTCCCTTCCTCTTCCACATCCACATGAGGAATGCCCACTGGAACTTCTCCACACCTGAATGCCTCTTGCAGTATGTGGATGATCTGCTTCTAGCAACCGTCACCTTGGAAACCCACCTAAAACTCCCTAGATGAGCTTCTGAATCTCTTACAGAGAGCAGGCCTCAAGTGCAATCCTGCCAAAGTACAACTGTGCCAAGAAGAGGTCTCTTTCCTGGGCTTGTGCATCACCCTAGAGGGAAGGAACCCTGCCCTCAACAAACTTCAGGGCGTGCTAGATTTGCCATTCCCAACCTGTGTGGCTACACTGTGACGTTTCCTGAGTATGGTTAATTACTCCAGGGACTTCATCTGCAATTTCGCACAAAAGGCCACCCTCTCTATGAGCTTTTGAAAAGTGTCTCCCTGGACATGAGGACCTCAGCATACAGCTACAGTAACTGTTCTAAAGCAATCATTGGCCACTGCCCCAGCACTGGTCAATCCAAACCCAGAACTCCCATTCCACTTGGAAACAGCAACTTCTGAGGAAGGCATGTCAGTAGTCCTTGCTCAGAAAGTTAATCACATACTTAGGCCCACTGCCTGTGTTTCCCAAAAGTTCACACCAGTGGAAGTGAAATACTCTCTCTGTGAGAGGAGCCTTCTGGCTACTTACTGGGCAATCAAACATTTCCTGTATCTTATAGGATTCTCCACAATTGTGCTGTACACCAATTACACTCCCACTAACTTTTTGCTTTCAGACAGGGTAAAGGATGGAACAGTCTACAATACCAGACTCATACATTGGTCCCTCCTCTTGCAGGATAGGGACATCAGAGTACAGCCAGTAAAAATGCCCTTCATCTTGGCCAATGGCTTATTGTTCAGAAGACCACCACACGAATGCGGAATACAGCCACCTACCCTGCCAAATCCTGGTCCATTTCAGCGTGCAAACCTTTTGTACCGATTTGAATGTAGGAGAATTGTGGCCTTCTTCTAATTGCAAGCTCCCTATTAAACACCTGTGAGCCTGTCATTGGTCAGAGCACACTGTAAGTAATGAAGCCAGGAGAGTGGTCTCTTCATTACAAATACAGGAAGCAAGGAGATCTCAGCTATGATATGGCAAGTTAAAATGTGATGCTTTTTACCTGACCAATGGCAGTGGTCACTTTGCCGAAGTGGTCAGGCTTAATCATGGTACAGCTGGGTAACGAGAACTAAGAGCCCCTCCGAAAAGTAAGAACACTGGAGTTATTTAAAAAAAAAAAACTGCAGGCTTTAAATGAAGCAAAATTTGGGGAGTATCCTGGTACTTTAACTGTATGTTTCTGTTCGGGTCACACAGGAGCCACCACACTAATTTTACTAAGTTGTACTGTAAATACAGAGGTTGAGCTTGCAAACCTTTTGTACCCATTTCAGCCAGCAACAGAACTGGATATGAAAAATCCCACTTTCTACTACATCTTTACAGATGGCTCCTCATCCTATCATGAGGGGGAGCAAGAAGCAGGTTTGAGTGTGCTGATTGTTTATCCCAGTGGGGATACCATACAGGCATCCAAAGCATGCCCTGTCAAATCCTCTCAATATGCAGAAATAGCAGCAGTGGCTTGTGATCTGGAAATCATTCAAACTGGAAAAGCTGATACAGTCATCTTTTCTGACTCAGCCAGAGTCTGTAATTCCCTCACAGAATTCATTCCCTCACAGAATTCATGCCCTTCTGGAAATGCACTCCTTTGCCTCCTCTGATGGCACTCCCACTAATAACTGATGGTCCTGTTCAGAAGTTCAAGTACAAACTGTACATCCACAAGGTAAAGGCTGAACCCTTTCATGACTGCAATGATAGAACAGACACCCTTGCCAAAGCTGGTGCTCTGGGGGAGGCACCATCTAGGATATGCTGACATAGCTAGGACCCTGCAACTTCAGGCAGGAGTTCTTTTTAACCAATCCCCGTGTGATTTCAGAGATAATGTCATGATAATGTATTCTGACATTTTGTATTTAACTGCCTTGCACTGTGTGTTTAATTAGCCTTTGAGAAAGGATGCTGTTTCATCCGAAACACTTCAGGTGACAAGTGCATTTTATGCCTTAAAATAAAAATATTTTTCTGAGACCTGTGCCATTGATATTCTTTGAGGTTGATGTGTGCAGGACATTTTTTTTGTAGTTACAAACTGTACATCCGTAAGGTAAAGGCCCATTCAAAGGCCGAACCCTTTCATGACTGCAATGACAGAGCAGACACCCTTGCCAAGGATGGTGCTCTTGGGGGGGGGGGCCGCATCTGGACCATGTCTCACCCGATACAAGCAGCAGTAGTTCCATCAGCGGCAAACGTAAACGACCAGTTTGTACCACTGGATCTTGTTGCAGCTCAAAAGGCAGATCAGCAAATAAAAGAAGTGTTGAACTACATGTCAAAAGACAAGAAAACAAGTGCCAACACACAATCCGTTCAAAAGACATGTAGACAATTTATACCTCTCAGCAGATGGAAAACTAGTATGGTACAAGTCTACAGATGAAACACAAAAACCGTGGGTGGTTCCTGCATTGCTGCAATCAGAATTCATTCATCAAGTCCATGACACCCCTACATGTGGACACCAACCAACAAGACCCTGCAGAGACTCAGAACTGCAGAATGGTGGCCTTGTATGACAGTAGGTGTTCAGCACTATGTGGACAACTGCCTAGTCTGTGCATAGAACAACCCAATACCAGGCAAGAAAAATGCAAAATTGCTGCCTCAGAGGCAATCTGGTTCCTGGCATGCCACCCAGATTGACTTCACAGGCCCTCTACCCAAAACCAGCAGAAAGAAAAAATTACTCACCTTAGTAATTATATTTCTTCTAATGGAGTCTTGCTGTATTCTGACAATTGCAGTGATTCCCAACCTTTGAACTGCCCCGGAGAACAAAGAGTTAACTTTCTATGCAGGGCATAGAATGCTGAGCTCGAGCTCGGTTGAAGACTCTGTCTGGAGTGTTTCGAACTTAAACAGTCAGATTCTTACGAGCCCAACTAAATTAAAATTTCCATGTGGAAATTGTAAAAATTCTTACTAGCCAACTGGCTGATAAAAGTTTGGGATTCCCAAGGAAGACTCAAGTCAGGAAACCCAAAAACAAAAACCCCATGTACTACAAATAACAATAATAAATAAGCACCCAAACAAAAAGGAGAAGGGTGCAAGCAAAAAACACCCCTGGGGTGCAACACTGCACCTGCCCACCCACTTCCCAAAAACAGGTCCTGAGAGGGATGCAGGGAGGGAAGTCAGAATGCAGCAAGACTCCATTAGAAGAAATATAATTACTAAGGTGAGTAATTTTTTTCTTCAAACAACATGAAGTCTTGCTGTATTCTGACAACTGCAGACTACCAAGGAGTACCTCCAAGGAGGAGAGACAGAACCTACTTTTGGAATAGGCTCTGAAGTACTGCTGTGCCAAACCGAGCATCACTCCTAGCCTGGAAATCCAGAGAGTAATGCTTGGTAAAGGTATGGACTGTTTTCCAAGATGGCTGCTTGACAAATTTCTAAGAGAGGTATATCCCTGGCAGCAGCCAGAGAAGCAGCTGTACCTCTTGTGGAATGAGCCCTCAGGCCTGAGGGTGGAGTTTTTCCCAGTTTTTCATAGCAGAAATGTATACAAGATACAATCCACCTGGCAATAGATCTTTTGGTGGCAGGTTTGTCCTTTCCCACTTCTCCATAAGTGAGGAACAACTGAAGGGAGTCAAACCTGTGATCCTTGGTACGCTCTATGTAGTAACTAAGGGCTCTTTTGACATCTAAACTGTGTAGCCTCCTCTCTCCTGAGGAAGAATGATCAGTGAAGAAAACAGGGAGAGACATAGACTGGTTTATATGGAAGTCTGAAACCACTTTGGGCAAGAACCTTCTATTGGTTCTAAGGACCACTTTATCCCTGTGAAATGAGATAAAATCAGGTTTCACTGACAGGGCTTGCAATTCACTGATACGCCTGGCAGAGGTAATGGCTACCAGGAACACAGTTTTCCAAGTCAAGTACTTAAGCTCTGCTTAGGACATAGGCTGAAAGGGGGGTTGCATAAGTTGAGCAATGCAAACATTCAAATCCCAGGCAGGGGCAGGGTCTCTAAAAGGAGGATTGGTGTGGAGCAATCCTTTAAAAAATTTACAGAACACAGGATGGGAAGATAGTGAGGAAGGCTTCCCCACAGACAAAAATGCAGAAACAGCTGACAAGTGTACCTTGAGAGTAGCTGGTCTGAGGCCTAGGCCATTAAGATGGACCATATAATCCAGAACCGTAGGCAATTCAGCAGTGTCTGGAGAAAAATGCTTCTTAGAACACCAAATGCTGAATCTTTTCCATTTGGAGTTGTAAGTGTTTCTGGTGGAGGGCTTCCGAGAAGCCTTGAAGATATCCAGAACCCCTTGGGAAAGATGCAGATCTGCAAACTCTAACTCTTCAAGAGCCATGCTTTGAGATTGAGAAACTGAAGCTTGTGGTACCAAATCCTTCCCTGAGAGGATGTCAACAGGTTGTAATTCCTGGGAAGAGACAGGGGAAAATGGACTGCTAGGGACAGCAACAGGGGGTACCAGGTCTGTCTGGCCCAATCTGGAGCAATCAGAATCACCTTGCATGGCTGAGACCTTATTTTTACCAAAACTTTGAACAGGAGTTGGAAGGGGGGAAAGGCATACAGAAACTTCCCCTCCCAATTCAGGATCAGGGTGTCCAGAGGGACTGAGCCCAGGACTGGAGGTCTGCAACAAAAGAGAGGGAGTTGGTGATTGTCTGGGGCTGCAAAGAGATCCATCTCTTGAGTGCCCCACCTTGAAAAAATCACATTCAACACCTGAGGGTCCAGGGACCATTCGTGATGGCCCTGAGAAATCCTGCTCAGTGCATCTGCTAGCACATTGTCCTTGCCTGGAAGGTGAACTGCTACAAGAGAGGTTTGCAGGGAATAAGCCAGGGACCACGACTTCATGGATTCCATGCACAAGGCCGTGGACCGAGTACCTCCCTGCTTGTTGATGTACCACATGGGGGTGGTGGTGTCTTATCTGGCTTGAACCACCTTGTTCTGTACTGACTGTGAGAACGCTTTTAGAGCCAGAAAAACTGCCCTGAGCTCGAGAAGACTGATGTGGAGAAGAGATTCTTGGGGAGACCACAGCCCCTGGGCAGTAAGGGACCCCAGGTGGGCTCCCCAGCCCAGGAGAGAAGTATTCGTGGTAAGGACCACTGAACAAGGCTGAAGAACAAAAGGAACACCTTGTTTTAAATTGTCCTGATCCTGCCACCACTGGAGGGCTTGGATCAAGGTCAGACTTTCTGGGATCAGTTTGGTAAGGGAATCCTTCTTCTGAGACCAGAAAGCCCTCAGGTGAAACTGAATATCCCTCATCTGAGAATCTTGCACCTTGAACCACTGCTGTTGAAGCTGCCATGTGGCCCAAGAGCTGGAGGAAATGCCTTGCTGGTCGAGATACCTGAAGGCTGAAGGAAGAAGCTAGTTCCATAAGAACCCTTGCCCTTTATAGAGGAAGAAAGGCTCTTGCTCTGAGTGTGTCCAGTTCTGCCCCTATAAAGGTAAGAAGCTGGACTGGTTTGAGAATTGACTTGGGAAGGTTGAGAAGAAATCCTAGAGAAGTGAGCACTTGCTGGGTCACTTGTAGGTAAGACTTGGGACTTGTCTGGAGACTGACCACTGTTAGCCAATCGTCCAGATAAGGAAAAATGGAAATATTTTGCCTTCTTAGAAAGGCAATTACTACTGCCAGGCACTTTGTGAAAACCATTGGGGCTGAGGTTAAACCAAAGGGCATTGCTCTGAACTGATAGTGGCCTGACGGCAACTCGAACCTGAGGTACTTTCTGTGGGAGCACATGATGGGAATGTGAAAGTAGGTGTCTTTGAGGTCCAGGGAGGCTAGCCAGTCCCCTGGCCTTAGAGAGGGAAGGATTATTCCCAGAGTTATCATCTTGAACTTTGGTTTTAAAAGATGTTTGTTTAGATATCTTAGGTCTAGGATGGGTCGCCACTCCACTGTCTTTTGAGGGTCAGGAAGTACCTGGAGTACAGTCCTTTGCCCCAGAGTAGGGTAGGTACTCTCTCTATAGCTTTTAAAGCTAGGAGAGAAGAAACCTCTGCCTCTAGGGCAAGGGTTTCCGGGAGATTTGTAGGTGGAAAAGATCTGGCTCTCATCTTTGGAAATTTTTTGAAGCTGAGAACCAGTCCCTGGCTTACTACTTCCAGGACCCACTTGTCTGATGTAATAGACATCCAGTCCTGGACAAAGTAAGCCAGCCTGCCCCCTACTGGAAGAGGAGAGTCGACCCGGGCAGGCCCATCAGGGTGTCACTTGGCAGGGGCTTTAGGCTGAGGAGTGGATGCAGCCCTGCTCATCTCCCTTCTGCCTCTCCCTCTGAAGAACCCCTTCTGAGAAAAGGAAGAAAAGGCCTGTGCTTGGTAAAAAGGCCTTTGAAAAGGCCTGCCCCTGCCCCTAGACTGCTGCCTTTGAGGAGCTGCCTGCCTTTCCTTGGCCTGACCACTCCTGTAAGTGGTCCTGTACTCATCCATTTTCTTCATGTATTTCTCTGTCTGCTCCCCAAACAGAGAATTACCCACTACAGGAAAATGCATGCCCTTAGCCTGGGTGTCCTGCGAGAGGCTAGTACATCTGAGACAAGCCATCCTCCGAAGAGCCACAGATGTAGCCATGACTCTTGATGACACATCATGAGAGTCCACAGCAGCATGAAACTGAACTTTAGATGCCTCAATCCCATCTGCAGCCACCACCTCCAGCTCCTTGGCTAGCTGGGGGGAGGCCTGTTTAGCCAGTGCCAGTACAGTGTCCCACCTGGACTTCTGGTACCTGGCTGTATAGGCCATGTAATTCGCCTGCCTGAGTCCCAAAGAAGATGCCCTGTACTGCTTCTTTGCCATGGCATCAATCTTCCTGGAGTCCTTGTCAGGGGGGTGTGAAGTCAAGGGAATATTTGCCTTGTCACAGGCAGCAGCCTGCACTACCCCAACATGGTTGCATTGCTGATATAAGAACTCCGTATCTGAGCCTGAAAGTGTATACCTCTTGTCCATTCTTCTATCCACAGAAGGTATAGTGTTAGGAGACTTTAAGATTTTTTGTGTCTGTTTTCCAAAAGATTTATGGAGGGGAATGGACAGTCTCCTGGATTCTGGGATGTCCATCATCTCTACATAATCAGGTTCCTCTTGATCTTCCACAGCCTCTTCCATAGGAACCTGGAGGGTTTCAGCCACCTTTCTGTAAAACAAAGTGAGAAGGGGACTCAGAAAGCCTAGGAGGGGAAACACCTGAAGGTCTGTCTGGGGAGATGTCCGGTTCCACAGGCATATCCAGACCCTCACTTACTTCATCATCCTCAAATTCCCCTTCCTCTTCAAATTCCGGTTCATAAAAATCTTCCAGGGCATAATCTTGAACCGGGGGAACCAACCGAACTGAACCCCTAACAGAAGGAGCCGGATCAGTCAGAACTGGACGGAGCGATTCCACAGTCTGAATCGCTCTGGCTATCTCTTCGGTGGTCGGAACAAGAACCTCTGGATCTGAACCGGTCGATTTATCTTTTTGTTTTTGTCAGAACAGATCCCTCGGAATCGACTCTCCTTTTGCCCGAAGTAGTATCTCCCTGGTCAGGGGGCACTCCTTCTGGTTCAGTTGAAACCGAATCAGACTGGCCATCCGGGTCAGCGGACTTGGCCTCCTTTTCCTTCAGTCTACCTAATCTCTTCTCAAGGGCAGACTGGGAAAGTTTTTACATATTTGAAAGTCTGAATCGAGGTGGTCAAACCCCAGACAATAAACACAGGTGGTGAGGGGATCGGCCTTAGCAAAGACCTCCCCACACTCACTGCAGTGTTGAAACCCAGTGGGCCCATTTTTTTTCTTGGGTTTCTCAGACATGGCCAACCTAACCAAACTTACCCTTTTTTCGGCAACCGCCAGGTAAGACTCCCTTATCGGTTCCTAACCGTGTCACGGGTATTGGAAAAAAAACGGTTCAAAACACGTTTTTTTTTTTTTTTTTAGAACCGATAAGAACCGGTAACCACACACTAAGTAAACACACAAATTACACTAACAAATGGGCAGTTCAGCCGAACCGAGCCGCACCTTTACAAGTTCCACACAGAAAAACCGAATAGTTCCTATCTAGTACTCACGGCACCACAGACAGAGACTGAACCGACTATGCAGATACTTTTTTCGGTTTAAAACCTGACGAAAACTGAAAACTTTAACCAACTTTCGAACCGAGCTGAAAGAGAAATTTCCGGAGCGACCATTCAGTGAGGCGGAGTAAAGAATCTGATGGTTTAAGTTCAAAACACTCCAGACAGAGACTTCAACCGAGCTCGAACTCAGCATTCTATGCCCTGCATAGAAAGTTAACTCTTTGTTCTCCGGGGCAGTTCAAAGGTTGGGAATCACTGCAATTGTCAAAATACAGCAAGACTTCATGTTGTTTGAACAACAAGTTTGCTCTTGTAATCAAAGACCTATTTTCAAAATGGGTAGAAGCCTATCCCACTTGGGCACCTAAAGTGAGACTGACAGCAAAAATTCTGGTAGAACAAGTATTTACCAGATCGGGCCTACCTCTCAAGGTAGACTCTAACCAAGGATCCAGCTTCACAGGTGAGATTATGAAACAATCTTTGATAATGTTTGGTGATAGCCAAACATTTCACATTCCATACCATCCCCAATCTTCAGGCCAGGTAGAAACAGCAAACTGCAGACTCAAACAAATGTTTTGCAAGTTCATTAAGGACAACCCCAGACCACTTCCCAAAAGCCAGGTTCTCAGAGGGGAGGCAGGTCAGAATACAGCAAGACTCCATTAGAAGAAACACAATTACTAAGGTGAGTAATTTTTTCTTCAAAACAACATGAAGTCTTGCTGTACTCTGACTTATGCAGACTACCAAGCAGTACCTCCATGGAGAAGGGAATCAAACCTATTTTGGGAATAGGCTCTGCAGTACTGCTGTACCAAACCTAGCATCACTCCTAGCCTGGATATCTAGAGAGTAATGCTTGGGAATGTATGGACTGTTTTCCAGGTGGCTGCTTTGCATATCTCTAGGAAGGGAATACCCCTGGCAACAGCCAGGGAAGCAGCTGAACCGCTAGTCAAATGAGTCCTCAGGCCTGACGGTGGTATTTTGCCTAGCTTCTCACAGCAGAATTGTATACAAGAGACGATCCACCTGGCAATAGTTCTCTTAGTGGCAGGCTTGCCCTTCCCTACTTACCCAAAAGTGAGGAACTGGAGGGAGTCAAACCTGAGTGCCTTAGTATGCTCAATGTAGTAGCTAAGGATCCATTTAACATCTAAACTGTGTAATCTTCTCTCTCCTAAAGAAGAATGATCAGTGAAGAAAACAGGGAAAGACATGGATTGGTTCAAATGAAAATCTGAAACCACCTTAGGTAAGAACCTCTTATTGGTTCTAAGTGTCACAACCCCACTCAGCAGGTCAGGCCCTCTGCTCCCACAGTGCCAACCTCTGAGCGCAATATTGTGAACAGTTAACAGAAGAGGGTAACCCTCCTGTCTGTTTTGTGGGTTTGAATCAAACTTTGGTCTCAAGTTCTGGAAGGATTCAAACTGAGAACCTCTTGCTAGCATACACAATGTACAGGCTCAGATAATTCTGCTCTTCGGGGGGGCAAGATATCTTTCGCCTACGGGCACTTAACCAGGTGTACAAAATGAACCCTTAAAAACTCTAAGAAAGACCTCAGAATAAACTCATACCTCTTCCCAGTTTGGTAAAACCAGTAAGCTTTGTACAGTGTCAGCTTTAACCATATATGCTTCACTTGTCAAAGAAAAGAATTTCAAAGGCCCACCAGGTACTCTCTAAAAATAGAGGTTTACTTAAAATAGATAAAAACGTAAAATGTAAAACACAGAACCAAATATCACAAAACATACAATCTTTTAAAACAATGAGCTTTAAAAAGTGCAAATTCCTACCAATAATACACTTAGACCTGTCTACCTAATGTATTCTTATCTTCTTATAGTGCTGCAGATGGGTTTTTTTTGGAGTCCGTACATGTGTGTCTCTAAAGGTCTGTTACAGCATAATTAAAACAATGTCTTGACCCTGCCTTCTCCATGATGTCACCCAGCTCCTCCTCTGTTTATTAAAAATTATACAATCAGGATGTCTAGTGTCAGGAGGTAAATTAATAGGTGACATCGGCAGAAAAAACTTGTTTCCCCATATGACTTCCCAATTAAGTCTGTAATTTTTCAAGTCCTTTCTGTCATCCATGAGCAGCATCCTCTCTCAAGGACATCAAAGGACCTTTATGACGTAGCACCTAAGTGCCATAACCTGTATTCTTTTTCTAAATGTCATAAAAGTTTATGGTTTTCCAGCCTAGCAGCTGGCAGCTACAATTAAGCTAGATAAACAGGAGATCCTTACTTTAAGTCAGCATGACTTAAAGACAGCATGGCTTCACACGGGGCAGATCCTGCCAAACCAACCTGGTGGAGTTCTGTGACTGGGTAACTAGGCAACTGGACAGGGGCCATGCAGTGGCTGTCCTGTATCTGGACTTCAGTAAGGCATTCGACTCGGTGCCGCATGGAAGGCTAGGAAGTAAGTTAGTAGGCACTGGGGTAGGTGCAAAGCTGGTGAGATGGGTAAGGAACTGGCTTCAGGGAAGGCAACAGAGGGTGGTGGTGGGTGGGGAGCTCTCACACCCAAGGGTAGGGACGAGCGGTGTTTCACAGGGCTCGGTGTTGGGACCACTGTTTGGGATATTCATTGCAGACATATCATTGGACATCAAGAAGATCAGTCTGTTTGCTGATGATACCAAGGTAGGAGCAGTGGTGGATGACCTAGGGGGATGGAAGGGGTTGCAGGATGATCTGGCAAAGCCTGAAACCTGGTCAGACACCTGGCAACAGGGGTTTAATGCCAAAAAGTGCAAGGTGCTGCATTTTGGGGTGAAGAACTCAAGGAGGAGTTACCAGCTGGGGGAAGTGCAGCGAGCCCAGACAGAGGAGTTGAAGGATCTGGGGGTACTCATTACAAGATCCATGAACAACTCGGCACAATGTAGCAAGGCAGCTGCAAAGGCCAACAAATTGCTGGGTTGTATTGCAAAGGGTATATCCTCAAGGAGGGAGGAGGTGATTCTGCCGCTGTATAGGTCATTAGTTAGACTGCACCTGGAGTACTGCGTACAGTACTGGCGCCCGTATCTTAAGAGGGACATTCAGTTACTGGAGGGGGTGCAGCGCAGGGCGACAAAGATGATCAAGGAGCTGGGGGACTTATCATATGAGAGGAGGCTGAGGGAGTTGAACATGTACTCACTGGAGGACAGGAGAGGAGGGACGGGGGGACATGATTGAAACCTTTAAGTACATGAAAGGAATAAACAAGACAGGTACAGAGGGGCTGTTCAAAGTAAGTGAGGGGAGGGACACCAGGGGCCATGATATGAGACTGGAAGGAGGAAGGTTCAGGAGGGAGGTGAGGAGACACTTTTTTTACAGAGAGGGTGGTGGCTGGGTGGAATGCGTTACCTGCAGAAGTGGTATCCAGTAGAACAGTGGATTGCTTCAAAAGGGGATGGGACAGGACAAGGGGGAGGGTCAATGAAGGGGAAGGGTGGAAGGGAGGGGCAGCTGCAGAATAAGGGGTGCTAGCTGCACATTCGAGGAGATGTGATAGACCTCTAGGCCTTTATCTGCTGGCAAATTTTGTATGTTCGTATGTAAGTCTCTTCTAGCATGTAATTATCTCCTGGCTTTTATCTTTTAGCTGAAACAGCATGACTCACGAGAGACACTCAATAACACATTTTTATATTACAAAAAGCATAGATTAATCAGAACCAGCTGTCCAAGCATCACAATCCTCCCTACCTAACTGAATTTGGGGTCTCTATCTCCTGCATGGGATAAGCTTCCCAAATCAGTTCACTCCTCATAGATGCGAGACAACCCATCCGAGTTCTGATTTTTCGCTCCAGCCCTATGTAGAATTGTCATGTCATACCCTTGTAAAGCAAGACTCCATCTTAGCAATCTACCACTGTTTTTTCCCCATCTGCGTCAGCCAAACCAGGGGGTTGTGGTCAGTCTGTACCACAAAATGCTGCCCATACAAGTATTGCTCCAACTTTTTTAGGGCCCACACTATGGCAAGACACTCCTTTTCCACAGAGGAGTATGCCTGCTCCCTGGGAAGTAACTTTTTACTCAGATATGCTACAGGGTGATCTTTCCCTTGGCTGGATGTCTGACTCAGTACTGCCCCAATACCCACGTCTGAGGCATCAGTCTGAACTATAAAGGGTCTGCTATAGTCAGGACTTGTCAAAACAGGAGCACTGCACTGTGCCTCCTTCAGTCTGGTAAAGGCTTCTTCACAGGCTGGGCCCCAGGTAATTTTCTTCGGCATCCTTTTCTTTACCAGGCCAGATAGGGGAGCAGCCAGGGTACTGCCATTGGGTACGACCTACTTCTGCATTTCTGGTCTGGACCACGCCTGGATTACCTCTATTTTTATTTGGTTAGGACAGAGCTGTCCCCGGCCTACCACATGCCAGAGGTATGCCACCTCTCCCATGGCCACCTGGTGCCTCCCGGCTCTGACAGTGAGCCCAGCCCTCTGTATCCTGCCCAGCACTTCCCTAAGGTGGGATAGGTGTTCCTCCCAGCTGGCACTAAAGATGGCAATGTCATCCAGGTATGCCACGGCGTACTCTTCAGCACCATTTAACACCTGGTTCACCAACCTTAGGAAAGTGGCCATGGCGTTCTTCATTCGAAAGGCATTACTTTGAATTCAAATAAGCTCTATCGGAATGATAAAGGCCGACCTCCCTAGCTCTGTCCGCTAACCTACCTGCCAATACCCCTGGTCAGGGCAGTCGCTGCAGCAGTAGGTCGCCTCCCAACTTGTCCAGGAGTTCGTCCGTCAGGGGCATCAGGTGGGCATCTGACTTCGTGACTGCATTCAGTCCACGACAGTCCACACAGAAACGAGTAGAGCCATCTGGCTTAGGCACAAGGACTACGGTTGAGGCCCAGGGACTGTGGGATCTCTGGATTACCCCTAAATCCAGCATCTCCTCCACGTCCCTCCTAATGTCCTTTTGGACAGCCTCTGACACCCGATATGCTGTCTGCCGTATGGGCATCTGTGTCCCTGTCTCCACATCGTGAGTCACAAAGGGGGTTAGTCCAGGCTTGGTGCTAAATAATGGGGCAAAGTCTGCTAAAACCTCCCTTACTTTCTGGGTCTTGTCCAGGGTCAGCTGGGGAAACAATTTAACTGCCTCCACAGAGGACTCCCGCTTACTTTCTTCCAGCAAGTCCAGAAGGGGGTCTCCTTCATCCGTCCCCTCCTCAGGACTACACACTGCAAACACCATGTAGCCCTATTTGCATATGGCTTCATCATGTTGACATGGTACATCCTTTCTGTCTGTCTTCGGTCAGGTAACTCTATAATATAGTTCACATCATTTACCTTCCTAACCACTTTGTACGGTCCTCCCACTGAGCCTGCAGCTTGTCTTTCCGGAACAGAATAAGGACCATGACTTCCTGACCCACCATGTACGAGCGAGTACTGGCTCTGCGGTCGAACCACATTTTTTATTTCTGTTGGGCAGCTGCCAGGTTGCTCTGGGCTGTCCCCATAAGCTCCTTCAGCCTTTCCCTACACTTAAGGACGTAATCCACTATGGGAGTTCCCTGGGTGGCGTGCCTGCCTTCCCAAGCCTCCCAGATCAAGTCTAGGGGCCCACGTACTTGGCGTCCATGTAAGAGTTCGAATGAGGGAAAACCCTGTCGACTCTTGGGGCACCTCCCTGTATGCAAACAACAGGTGGGGAAGGTATTTCTCCCAGTCCCTCCCATGCTGTTCAGCAAACGCCGGGAGCACTGACTTCAGGGTATCATTGAATCTTTCCACAAGCCCACTGGCTGGTGGGTGATACGGTGTCGTACATCTCTGCACCACCCCACACTTCTCCCATAAACATTTCATCAGGTCCGACATGAAGGAACCACCTCAATTGGTTATAACCTCCTGCGGAAACCCAACATGGGAGAAAATCCCAAGTAAGGCATCTGTCACTTTGTCTGTCCTCAGTGAGGACAGGGCAACTGCCTCCGGGTACCGGGTGGCATAATCCACCACAGTCAGGATGAACCTCTTCCCTGAGGAGCTGGGGGTATTTAAAGACCCCACAATATCCATTCCCACCCTATGGGCAATGGAATCAGGGCGGCTTGGGTTTTCTTGCCCGCCTTCCCTATTTCTTGGCACCGGTGACAAGAGCTGCAATACTCCTTCACCTGCTGGGTGAAGTTAGACGAATAGAAATTATGGGTCAACCACTGCATAGTGCGCACGATTCCCAGATGACCAGACAAGGGAATATCATGGGCAACCTTGAGCAACTGCTCATGATATCCCTGGGGAACAACAAGCTGCCTGCCTAGCATCCCTCCCTCTGTCTGTACTGCCTAAGTATACATAAGTCCATTTTCCCACTAAACCTTATGTCAGCCGTCACCTCCCTGTGCGCCGTCTGAGTCTGCCCAAGCCCTCAGCTTCTCTAAACTAGGGTCACTTCTCTGAGCAGCTGCAAACCCCTCACACATTCCCAAGGCATGGGACAGGTCCCCTTCAGTCGCTAAACTAGGGTCCCTAGCACTAGCATCAGGGCCCTCAGGATCACTGTCAATCCCAACCCTCTGACAATGAGTCACCCCTTCCTCTTCAGAGTAACCCTTCGTAGCTGTGTGGTTAACTGCTACTGGGGAAATTTCTGCCCCCTTTTCATCAGTCTCCATATCGGGAGACACAGGCTGTGGAACCATCCTCTCAGTGGTTTCCACAATGGCTTCTGTGGGGTTCAGGGAACTACAATTTTCCCTTGCCGCTTGACTACGGTTAACTGCACATACAATCTCCTGTTTGAGATTGTTGCCCAGTATCATATCCACTGCTAAGTTTGGGCTGCAGCCACCTGTTGCACAGTTCCCCTTGTTTCACCCCAGTCTAGGAGAACACTAGAGAGGGGCAATGTTTTCTCTTCACCAGTAAAGTCCTGTACAGTGACGTATTTTTTGGGTATAAGCTGACCCGGCTCTACTAGATCCCCCCCCTTTACCAAAGTCAAGGATGCCCCCGTGTCCCTTAACCCTTGCGTCTGTACAGCATTCACCATGACTGGGTGCATCTGTTCCCTCATGTTCACTGGCATGCTTCCAGGGACACACAAAAAAAAAAAAAAAAAAAAAAAACACACTTCCTTCCTAGCACCACCTTGCATATTATTGCTCGTCTGTTTGAGACACTGTCTGGCAATATGCCCAGTTTATTTACACAACCAACATTCATTTCTTTTCTCAGAGAAATCTTTTCTCTGACACCTGGGGCTAACTGGTTTTGGTGGAGGTAGTGAGAGTTTTAGCTGCCCTGAAGGCGCGCTTTTCTCTTTCTGCACTGCCACGCCCACCCCATTCGCTCTCAGAACAGGTCTGCTTTTGGCATAGTGGTCCAAGAGTTCAGCACCCTCTTGCACTGTTTTGGGATCTCGGTCCTCTAGCCAGGTTTTCAGCTCTGCTGGGCATGCCCAGAAAAACTGTTCTAACAAAATCACATTTTCAATTTTATCAACAGAGTTTGCTTCAATTCCTTCCCACCAGCGTTTTAAAAACTGACATTGTTTCATGGCTAGCTCCTCGTAGCTCATGTCAGGGCTCCTCCTGAGCTTACAGAATTTATCCCTGTATGATTCAGCAGTTAATTCAAATTTCTTTAACAGTGCAGCTTTCAGTTTGCTGTAATCATCACTGTCCTCATTGTCCATTTGACCGAATGCATCCCGAGCTTTCCCGGTAAGTAGCAGGGATAGCTGGAAGCTCCAGGACTCCTTAGGAATTTTAGCCTGAATACAAACTTTTTCAAAAGAATTTAAAAAAGCATCCATATCCTCCCCCTCTTTAAATTTGGCTATCAATTTGGAATTCAATTTGTAACCCGTCCTTTAGTCCCAGTTAAACCCAAGCCACTTGCCTGCTCTGATGCCGATGGTTGGAGTCGTAACTTCTCCAGTTCGTGTTGCCTCTGGCGCTCACACTCCTCACAGTCAGTGTCTCTCTGTTCTCGCTCTGCCTCTCTGCATTCTTGCTCCCTCTTCTCCTTTGCAGCTTGCTGGAGCTCACGCTCCTCATGGTCCACCTCCCGCTGTTCATGGTCCCTCTCCCTCTGGAACTCCAGCTCCATTCTGCACAACTCAATTTACAGCCTGAGTACTTCTGGATCTAGGATAGTGGTGACCTTCCCCTGCTGTTGTGGCCCTTCACTGACAGTGGCGCTGTTGCCCTCCTCATTGGATCTGGACACTGCACTGGCCGCTAGCCCTGCCACACTCAAGGTTCGGTCCTTTTCAGTCACTGTTTGTGACTCGATGCTCTGGGTATCTGCTACCATCAGGGCATCCACGAGGTTCTGTTTGGTGGCTTTCACCTCGCACACGGGACTCCTCTGTCCCCGCAAAAATGCCTTAAGTAGTCTACAGTGTGCCTGCTATAGTTGGAAGCCATCTTCTTCCCTAACTACGGCTACTCTGACTTGCACTTTAGAGAAAAAAAAATAAAAACGGGTAGGAACTTGACTGTACGCCAAGTGATATAGTTCTGTCTCCTTTTTAAAAATAAATCGCTGCCTTTTTCTTTCTTTACAAGTGAGCTGACAGTCTCAAGCTGATACACTGAACAATAAAAGCTTATAATACCAAAATTATGCACACCACTGCCAACCAATCTGTCACAACCCCACTCAGCAGGTCAGGCCCTCTGCTCCCACAGTGCCAACCTCTGAATGCAGTATTGTGAACAGTTAACAGAACAGGGTAACCCTCCTGTCTGTTTTGTGGGTGCGAATCAAACTTTGGTCTCAAGTTCTGGAGGGATTCAAACTGTGAACATTTTGCTAGCGTACACAATGTACAGGCTCAGATAATTCTGCTCTTCGGGGGTGGCAAGATATCTTTTGCCTACGGGCACCTAACCAGGTATACAAAATGAACCCTTAAAAACTCTATGAAGACCTCAGAATAAACTCTTACCTTTTCCCAGTTTGGTAAAACCAGTAAGCTTTGTACAGTGTCAGCTTTAACCATATATGCTTCACTTGTCAAAGAAAAGAATTTCAAAGGTACACCAGGTAGTCTCTAAAAATAGAGGTTTACTTAAAATAGATAAAAAATGTAAAATGTAAAACATAGAACCATATATCACAAAACATACAATCTTTTAAAACAATAAGATTTAAAAAGTGCAAATCCTACCAATAATACACTTAGACCTGTCTACCTAATGTATTATCTTCTTATAGTGCTGAAAATGTTTCTTTTTTCAGAGTCCGTACATGTGTGTTTCTGAAGGTCTGTTACAGCACAATTAAAACACTGTCTTGACCCTGCCTTCTCCATGTTGTCGCCCAGCTCCTCCTCTGTTTATTAAAAATTATACAATCAGGATGTCTTGTGTCAGGAAGTAAATTAATAGGTGACATCAGCAGAAAAAACGTGTTTCCCCATATGACTTCCCAATTAAGTCTGTAATTTTCCAAGTCCTTTCTTTCATCCATGAGCAGCATCCTCTCTCAAGGACATCAAAGGACCTTTATGACGTAGCACCTAAGTGCCATAACCTGTATTCTTTTTCTAAACGTCATAAAAGTTTATGATTTTCCAGACTAGCAGCTAGCGGGTACAATTAAGCTAGATAAACAGGAGATCCTTACTTTAAGTCTCTTCTAGCCTGTAATTATCTCCTGGCTTTTATCTTTTAGCTGAAACAGCGTGTCTCATGAAAGACACTCAATAACACATTTTCATATCACAAAAAGCATACATTAATCAGAACCAGCTGTCCAGACGTCACACTAAGGACCACCTTATCTCTATGGAATGAGATAAAATCAGGCTCCACTGACAGAGCTTGCAATTCACTGATACGTCTGGCAGAGGTAATAGCTACCAGGAACACATTTTTCCAAGTCAAGTACTTAAGCTCTGCTGAAGACAGAGGCTCAAAAGGGGGTTGCATAAGCTGAGCAAAGCAAATATTAAGGTCCCAAGCAGGAGTAGGATCCCTGGGGGCTGGTATGAAACAATCCCTTGAAAAACTTACAAAAATCAGTATGAGATGACAGTGAGGAGGGCTTTCCCACTGACAGAAAAGCAGAAACAGCTGACATGTATACCTTGAGGGTAGCTGGTCTGAGGCCTAGGCCATTAAGATAAACAATTAGTCCAGAACTATAGACAAGTCAGCAGTATCTGGAGTTATATGCTTCTTGGAACACCAAATGCTGAATCTTTTCCATTTGGAATTATAGGTGTTTCTGCTGGAGGGTTTTTCTAGAGGCTTTGAGAATGTCCAGAACCCCTTGAGAGAGATGCAAGCCTGAATATTCTAACTCTTCAAGAGCCATGCCTTGAGATTGAGAGACTGCAGGTTGGGATACCAGATTCTCCCTTGAGAGGAGGTAAACAGGTTGTGATTCCTAGTAAGAGATAGGGGACGATGGACTGCTAGGGACAGCAACAGGGGATACCAAGGCTGCTTGGCCCAATCTGGAGCAATAAGGATCACTTTGCAAGACTGTGATCTTATCTGGACCAGAACCTTGAACAGAAGAGGAAAAAGAGGGAAGGCATACAGAAACTTCCCCTTCCCAATCCAGAATCAGAGTATCCAGAGGGACTGAGCCCAAGACTGGGGGTCTGCAACAGAAAAGAGGAAGTTGTTGATTGTCTGGGGCTGCAAAGAGATCTATCTCTGGAGTGCCCCACCTTGAAAAAAAATCACTTAACACTAGGGGATCCAGGGACCATTCGTGATGGCCCTGGGAGATCCTGCTCAGTGCATCTGCTAGCACATTGTCCTTTCCTGGGAGGTGGACTGCTACCAGCGAGGTCTGTAGAGAATAAGCCAGGGACCATTGTCACAACCCCACTCAGCAGGTCAGGCCCTCTGCTCCCACAGTGCCAACCTCCGAGCGCAGTATTGTGAACAGTTAACAGAACAGGATAACCCTCCTGTCTGTTTTGTGGGTTTGAATCAAACTTTGGTCTCAAGTTCTGGAGGGATTCAAACTGTGAACCTTTTGCTAGCATACCCAATGTACAGGCTCAGATAATTCTGCTCTGCGCGGGGGGGGCAGATATCTTTCGCCTATGGACACCTAACCAGGTGTACAAAATGAACCCTTAAAACTCTATGAAAGACCTCAGAATAAACTCTTACCTTTTCCCAGTTTGGTATTACCAAAAGCTTTGCACAGTGTCAACTTTAACCATATATGCTTCACTTGTCAAATAAAGAATTTCAAAGGCACACCACGTCGTCTCTAAAATGAGATGTTTACTTAAAAATAGGTACAAATGTAAAATGTAATTACAGAACCATATATCACAAAACATACAAATCACTTAAAAAAACAGGTTTAAAGTGCAAACAAACTCTCCTACCACAGTACACTTAGAATTGTCTTTCTCATGTATACCTTCTAACAGTGCCTGATGTTGCTTTTGCAGAGTCCAAACATGTGTGTGTCTAAATGGAATACAGACTACAGTTTAAAAATGCTGTGTTTCAACCCTCTTCATGATGGCATCATCTAGCTCCTCCCTTTCAAGATGCATAAAAAAAATATATATATATATACACACGTACACACAAAACAGGAAGTCCCATCAAAGTATTGAATTATGTGACTCCAGCAAGACTCATTTTCCAAATGATGACACTCTTAATTACGACTTTGATTTTTCAGTCCCTTTTATCCATGAGCAGTTTCCTTTCTCAAACACATCAAAGGACTTTTTATGACACCAGGTGCAATTAACTGACTTTCCTGAGGACGTCATAAAATGGATATTCCACTTCCTTATGACACCAGGTGCAATTAACTGACTTTCCTGAGGGTGTCATAAAATGGATATATTAGTTCCTGGCTTCAAAGCAAACTGACAAGTTAACTGCATTCAGAGATCTGCTGTTTAACATATATCCTGTCTTTTGAACTGAAACCTGGAGGGTGGGGTTTGTCATCCCAGGCACAGGATTTTTCATGACAGACAATCACACTACATTTTTATATTACAAAAAATCATAGAGCGATCAGAACCAGCTGTCCAAGTGTCACAACCATAATTTCATGGCTTTCGTGCACAGGGCCGTAGACCAAGTGCCTCCCTGCTTGTTGATATACCACATGGTGGTGGTGCTGTCTGTCCTGACCTGAATCATCTTGTTCTGTACTGATTGTGAGAAGGCTTCCAGGGCCAGGTAAACTGCCGTGTGCTCCAGAAGATTGATGTGGAGGAGAGACTCCTGAGTGGAGTACACTCCCTGGACTGTGAGAGTCCCCAGGTGAGCTCCCCACTCCAAGAGAGAGAAGCATCTATGGTTAGAACCACGGAGTGAGACTGAGTGATGAATGGGACCTCTTACCTGAGATTGACCTGATCCTGCCACCATTGAAGAGCCTGGATCAGAGTCTGAGTCACTAGAATAAGTTTGGTTAGAGGATCTTTTTTCTGAGACCAAAAGGCCCTCTGGTGAAATTGAATGTCCCTCATCTGAAATCTGGCCCCTTTGACCACTGCAGTGGAAGCTGCCATGTGGCTCAGAAGCTGAAGGAAGTGTCGTGCCAGTTGAGAAACCAGAAGGTGGAAGGAAGAAGCCAAGTCTATGATGGTCCTTACCCTTACCAAGGGGAGAAATGCTCTTACTTTGACAGTGTCCAGTTCTACCCCTATGAAGGTCAAAGGTTGCACTGGCTCGAGAACTGATTTGGGAAGACTGAGAAGGAAACCTAGAGAAGTGAGCAATTGCTGGGTCACTTTCAAATCTGACTTGACTTGATCTGGAGACTGACCCACTATGAGCCAGTCATCCAGGTACAGGAATATGAAGATATTTTTTCTCCTTAGGAATGCCACTACTACTGCTAGGCATTTTGTGAACACCCTTGCAGCTGATGCTAGGCCGAAGGGCATTGCTTTGAACTGGTAATGGCCTGAAGGCAGTTCGAACCGGAGGTACTTTCTGTGGGAGCACCTGATGGGAATGTGAAAGTAGGCATCCTTTAGGTCCAGGGAGACTAGCCAGTCCCATGGCCTTAGAGAGAACATAATTATTCCCAGAGTTACCATTTTGAACTTTGGCTTTAACAGATGTTTGCTCAGGTATCTTAAGTCTAGGATGGGCCGCCACTCCCCTGTTTTTTTCAGGGTAAGGAAGTACCTGGAGTACAGACCTTTGCCTCTGTGGATTGTAGGAACTCTCTCTATGGCCCTTAAGGCCAGTAGAGATGAAACATCTGCCTCTAGAGTAATGGTTTCGGAGATGTTTGCAGGTGTAAAAGATCTGGCTCTCACTTTGGGAATTTTTTGAAGCTGAGAGCCAGTCCCTGGCTTACTACCTCCAAGACCCACTTGTCTAAGGTAACAGACTTCCAGTCCTGGAAGTAGTAAGCCAGCCTGCCTCCTACAGGAATGTGGGAGTCGACCCGGCTGACACATCAGGGTGTCTGCTTTGCAGGAGCCTTAGGCTGAGAGGTGGATGCAGCCCCTGCTCAACCCCCTTCTGCCTCTCCCTCTGAAAACCCCCCTCTGGGAAAAAGGAGAGAAGGCCTGTGCTTGGTAGAAAGGCCTATGAAAAGGCTTTTCCCCTGCCCCTAGCTTGCTGCCTTTGAGGAGTTGCCTGCTTTTCCTTGGCCTGTGCACTCCTATAGGTGGTCCTGTATTCATCCATCTGTTTCATATAATTCTCTGTCTGCTCCCCAAACAGAGAATTATTAACTACAGGGAAAGCCATAGCCATAGCCTGGGTATCCTGAGATAGACTAGTTCATCTGAGCCAAGCTAGTCTCCGAAGAGCCACAGATGTAGCCATGACTCTAGATGATATATCATTGGAGTCTACAACAGCATGAAACTGGATCTTCGATGCCTCAATCCCATCAGCAGCCACCTCCTCCAGCTCCTTGGCAAGCTGGGGGGAGGCCTGCTTAGCTAGTTCCAGTACAGTGTCCCACCTGGACTTCTGGTACCTGGCTGTATAGGCCATGTAATTAGCCTGCCTGAGTCCCAAAGAAGATGCCATGTACTGCTTCTTTGCTATGGCATCCAACTTTCTGGAGTCTTTATCTGGGAGGTGTGAAGCCAAGGGAATGTTAGCATTATCATAGGCTGCAGCCTGCATGACCCCTACATGGCTGCACTCCCGGTACAAGTACTCCGTATCTTTGAGCTTCCGATGAAACATGTACCTCTGTCCATCCTGCCTGTCCACAGGGAGGTAATGAATTTAGAGTTTTTAACAACTTTTGTGTCAGTTTCCCAAAAGACTTATGAAGGGGAATAGACAACATTTTGGACTCTAGGATGTCCCTCATCTCCACATAGTCAGGCTCCTCTTGTTCCTCAACAGCTTCTTCCATAGAGAGCTGGAGGGTTTCTGCCACTTTCCTATAGAACATAAAGTGGGAAGGGGACTCAGAAAGCCTAGGAGGGGAAACACCAGAAGGCCTGTCTGGGGAGATGTCCAGTTCTATGGGCTCATCCAGACCTTCTATTCCATCATTGTCATCACCTTCATCATCATCATAATCATTATCCCCCTCCAGGTCCAGTTCATAAATATCTTCGGGGTATAATCTTAAACCGGAGGAACCGACCACCTGCCAGAAGGCGCCGGATCAGTCAGAACCGAACAAAGTGATTCCACTAAGCGAACCGCTCGGGCAATTTCCTCGGCGGTCGGATGATGCGGTTCTGGATCCGAACCTGCCGATTTTTCTTTTCTTTTTCCTTTTGACAGACCCGATCCTTTGGAATCCGCTCTCCTTTTGCCCAAAGGAGTCTCGCCTCTGGTCAGAGGGTGCCCTGGTTCGGTCGGAACTGAACCGGCTGGCCATCTGGTCAACGGACTTCTCGGCCTCCTTTTCCCTAAGCCTGCCCAATCTTTTATCCAGAGTGGCTTTAGGGAAATTCTTGCAAATTTGGCAGTCTGAATCGAGGTGGTCAAACCCCGGACAATAAACACAAGTGGTGTGGGGATCAGCCTTAGCAAAGGCCTCCCCACACACACTGCAGTGTTGAAACCCAGTGGGGCCGTTTTTTCTTTTGGGTTTTTCAGACGTAGCCATCCTTAATCAGAAAACTAACCCTTTACTCGGCTTCAGCCAGGCAAGACCCCATTATTGATTTCTAACCGTGTCACGGGTATCTGAAAAAAAACGTAAAACTGATAAGGACCAGTACCACACGCTAAATTCAAGGAAAAAAACAATAACACAAGTTCTACACAGCAACCGGTTCAGCCGAACCGGTTGAAATATCAAGTTTACAATTTCCACTTACATACTTACTATACCACAGACAGGGAACCGAAAATACAAAGAATATATCGGTAAAACCGAAGACTTTAACCGACCAAGAACCGTGAGCAGAAGAGAAATCTCCGGAGCGACTGTTCAGTTAGGTGGAGTAAAGAATCTGACGGTTACACTTCAAAGTGCAGCAGACAGAGGTTTGAACCAAGCTCGAGCTCAACGTTCTATGCCCTGCAAAGAATTTAACTTTATCCTCTCCAGAGCAGTTCAAGTGCTGGGGCTAGCTGCAAGTCAGAATACAGCAAGACTTCATGTTGTTTGAAAGAAGACATTCCGGTACCCAAAATTTAAAGAAAAAATAAGGTAAGAAATGCAGTTCGGTTCCTTTTTTAGATCAGAACTGCAAAAACCAAGTGAAAAAGGACCGATTATCACTTTGATTCTGAAGAAAATGAACCAGGAAAAGAAAATCAAAATACCGCAGAGCCGTATTTCTTTTTTTTTTTTAAACACTTAAACCAAAATAAATTTAAGCAGTTTCTTGAAGACGGGAACTACGCCACAAAATGGGCCTTCTTCCATTCTTGGGAACCATTATGTAACCGGAGAAATTACAAATATACACCTTAACTAATGCAGAATTATCGAAATATAACTAAATATTAGCCTTTTTCAAAGAAATAACCAAAACAATAAACTGTAATAGGATGAAGTGTAAAGAAGACTTTGTGGCAACTGGTTTCTTCAGGCAAAGAAATATGCTGTTAGAATGCAGGGGTGAGCATGTTCACACAGCAAAATTTTGAGTTTCATTCTAAAATTTTCTAATTCATGTAAAATTCTAAGCTCTGGGGCAGTTCATTCCAGGTGAAGGATTGCAGTTGTTAAGCACAAGCGAGGGATTCTGCCGGCCCGCTGGTGTAGAGGCAAGGCGTCCGCTTGTTGCACCAACATCCCAAGTTCAGGAACAGACTCGGGAGTCAGAGGGCCAGCCAGAGGAAGAAGAGCTAAGCGTCCCAAGGACTGCTCTCCTTCTCTTGGGAGTGTCTAGCTAATGCAGACCTCTGGCAGAGGCTGGGGTATCATCAGCGGTCAGGAACCTCACATTACGGGGGTGGTGGGCCGCTGGTGTCACTGCATATCCCGCCCAGGGAAAAATGTCTGGAAAAATGAGCCCATAACAACGGCCCCCACATTTCCGCCGGCCGCCGCTGCAGACCAAGGTTCGCTGGAGGGGGGCTCGCTCCCAGATTCCTCACCCAGGGCCGGGGTGGGGCATGCCAGGGACAACTGCCCATGTTCCTTGGGAAGTGGCGTGGGGTTAAGCCTGGGGATGGGGAGTGGCGAGCAGGGCGGAAGATCAGATCCTCTAGTACCTGGGGAGTTGGAGCCAGGCAATAAAAGAAAAATAAGTGAGGGATTCCTAAGGTTTGAAACAGAAATGTTTTTATTGTGTTCTGAATAAAGCAATGCTGTTTGTGCCT
The DNA here is from genome assembly GCA_016271365.2 of Neoceratodus forsteri. Taxonomy (NCBI): domain Eukaryota; kingdom Metazoa; phylum Chordata; order Ceratodontiformes; family Ceratodontidae; genus Neoceratodus; species Neoceratodus forsteri. The sequence continues at coordinate 320,200,491 of CM057459.1, forward strand.
TGTACCCTTTTTCGTGGTCTGTCTGTGCTTCCTGACTCCCTCCTCCACCACACAGGCACGTCTGTATTTTTTTTTTCTTAATGTATTCAAATGCCATTTAGGTTCCATCTTATTGTCTGTATCTCTTAACAAATTGTTTTACTACTGAGAATATTTGCATGCAAACAGGATCCTTCCCTACCAGACTTCATTTTATGCTTCTGCTTTTCCCCTGGCTAAAGCCATAATCCTGTTTGTGAGAGCATAATCATTTCTACAGCAACAGATTGTGGTGTTATAGAGAATTATGATTTCAGCAGAAGTCTGAGAAGACGACCAGGGACAAAGACCCTGATTTCCTATAAATGTCCTTCTCAAGATACAGTGAGGGAAGATGCCACAGAGAACTATTGTTTTAAGTAGAAGGAAAACAGGAGGTTAAGATGAAGACTGGGGACAAAGACCCAGACTCTCTTGAAAATATCCTTCCCTAGAAAAAGCAGGGGTGTATAGGTACCAAAAATTAATTAAATAATTACTACTTCTCACGTCACGGGAAGTCGCAAGAGACAAGTCTTCAGAGCTTTTGCCACCCCCACCCCCCCCCATCCCCACGGAGAACCAGCGGAAGCCTGCAAGAGCAGCAGGTCACAGGAAGGTGCGAGACAGTCTTCAGAGGCTCCCCCAATGGAGAACTAAGCGGAAGCCTGCAAGAGCAGCAGGTCACGGCAGGTTGCAAGAGCCGGTCTTCAGAGGCCACCCCACCCCACCCAAGAACTGAGTGGAAGCCTGCAAGAGTAGCAGGTCATGGGAGGTCATGACAGCTGGTCTTCAGAGGCTCCCCCATCCAACAGAGAAGTGAGTGGATGCCTGCAAGAGCAGCAAGTACTGAAAATACCTTGTCTCAACAGTTTGCATCGTCGAGGGAGTGCTGACAAGCCCTGGGGAGTCACTTCTCCATACAGCCGGCCCTCATCACATGATCCAATCATGCCCCCCAACTCTATTCTCCCTATGCTCCCACTAGCTGGTTATATTCCATGACACTCAGGGTCGCTCTTCAACCTCTCTGGGGGTTGTAACATTTTTACTCCCCTACTCCTTACATACGGGATACATGATGGACAGGAGTGGGATATGGAAAATATTCTCACTCCTGCCAAGTGAGTTCACCAACACCCCTGCGACATGCGAGCTGCGCCATATTCTTAGAGAATCGTGATACGACAGAGAATACCAAATTACCCATGGCGCAAGTTACGCCCGCAAGACATGGATAAACCCATAATAGCTGGTGTAGCAGTAAGCATATCACAACCAGACAACTATATAAAAGTGTGCAAGACGCAGACATGGCGTAGGAGCTATGGGAAAGATGGCAGGTAGCAGTGGACAGGTAGCAAGCACGAGTAAAAGAAGGAAGAGGAATTTCACACGAGGAGATGGATGTTCTCGATGAACTGGAGGCCCAACCAGAACTTCCGATGGGCAAGGGAGGGGAATGGGAGCAGCACCTCAGGTGGAAGGAGGCATGGGAGGAGGTGGCCAAGAAGGTCAATGCTGTGGCAAATGCGAGGCACACCGTGTGAGACATACAAAAGCGGCTAAGCGACCTCAAATGCCATGCCAAGGAGGCCCAGAACAGGCAGCAGGTGGCGGCCACAGGATATGGGCCACAGGAGGTGAGACTCCCTCAGTGGACACGAAGAGAGGGTGCTGGCATTTATGAGCCAGCACAGTGTCCAGGGGGACACGGACCTTGATACGTCGCGCATGGACGCAAGGACGGGTAAGTGGATGGCCAGCACTGCCCGCAGTTGGTGGGACAGCGCTGCAGGGGTGTGAACAGTGGCATGCATGCATACCTCCCAACCATCTGTCCCCCTAATGTGGAACAATGCCCCTCAAAATGTGGAACAAATGGGCAATATGTGGAACATGTAAGCAAAACCTTCCCTAAGAAGCCCAGGACACTGTGTAAATGTATGCTGTATGGTCAGAATGTCTATTAGTAAATTAATAATATAATATATGCATCATGTACCACAGAGTGTTGCTGTAAGATCATAACAGTGAATGTGGGACAGAGAACAGTTGGGAAGTAACATGAGCAACTGGATCACATAATGTGGGACAGTCGAGAGGAATGCATGCACTGTAGGTAAGACATGGGAAGGTAGCACTGATGCACTGTCGTACCCCCACAGGTGAGGAGCCAGCTTGGACACAGGGGCAGGTGTTAATAGCACTGCCCCCACTACGTGGGACAGTAATGCAGGGGTGGGAATGGAGGCAAGCACGGTAGGCATGAAATGGTGTTGCAGCACTCATGCACTGCTGTTCCCCCACAGGTGCGGTGCCAGTAGACACCAGGGCAGGTAAGCCAATGGCCAGCACTGTGCCCAGTGTGTAGGGCAGCAATGCAGGGGTGGGGATGGTGACAGGCATGGTAGACATGACATGGGAGGTAGCACTGATCCACCGATTTCTCCCCACAGGCACAGCAGTGGATACAGGGCCAGTGGACAGTGGTGACACAGGCGCACAGTATGAACACATGCAGCCAACCATACAACAGGCCACCACGACACACACCCCTGGTGGTGCTGATGTGGTACAGCCAGACACAGCCCAGACACCAGTGGTGGGGGAGCGTGAGGCATCGGAGGAGCAACAGCAGGAGGAGGAGGAGGGGGAGGGGCTCAACCTGAGCGCTTTCCTCAGCTGCGGAAGCCTAGGGGACGACTTAGAGCAAGACCTAAGCCCCGCATCATACCACAGGCTAGAGGGGGCCCTGGATGGGACCATTATCCCCGCAGGAGGACTGCCCGCAGACACCCATGGACCATGCAGGGTTCTGCCAGACCCTGTGACAGCACATGCAGAACAGGGGGAGATGCTGGGCTGCATCAGGCTCAATATGGATGCGCACCATGCGGCAATGGAGGAGCACATGGGCACCCTGACAGGGGTGCTGGAGACAGGAACATGCACCATGGAGGCAGCCATAGATAGCCTGGTAGATGCCATGGTCACCTCCCAGGCCTGTGCGCAGGCAGAGTCAAGAGCCATCTCCTGCCTGGCCATGGCTGTGGAGGGGTCGGAGGCCCAGCAGACAAGACAGGTGTATGCACTGTCCGCCATGCCACAGGGTGTACACGCAGGCCAGCAACTGTGAGGCCCAGCTATGAGGGATGCCACCACACAGGCACCATAGATGGTGCACCTGCTACTGGCAACACCACAACTGTCACCAACAGCGACTGCGACAACACCACCACCAGCAGGGGCGGTGGGCCCAGCAGCAGCACCCTCCCCATCACCCCCACCACCGCCACTGGCACCCCTGGAGGAGCAGCAGCACCCACCACCACCACCAACACCCCCAGATACGCCAGCGCAGGCGACCCCACCACCGGCGCTACCAGCACTACCTGCGCCAGAGGCACCACAGCCCCCTTCACCAACAACACCCACAGCACCAGTGCAACCACATCCAACACTGCCCCCAACAACACTGGTGGCACCACAGGCAGCCAGAGCGACAGGGCGGAGGGCCACAGCAACACCCGCCGCCATGGCCGTGTGGCGGAAGACGCTGGGCACAGGGCGCAGGACTAGTGCCAGACAACAGGAGGCAACACAGGTGGGGGTGCACCAGTAGGTCACAGAAGGCAGTGGGCCACAGGATAAGGGACCGGGGACTGTGCCACGACATGCACCAACCGCCCCAGTGAGGCATGGAAGACCCCGGAGGCCGGCAGTGCCAGCGGGACCACTGGACAGTGGTGGCCCAGTGATCATGCACCAGGGGCAGAGTGGGCCCAGTGCTACCACTGGAGCAGCAAAGACAGCAACACAGGATGCAGGACGAGGCATGAGCACAGCGGAGTGCAAGAGATCCGGGCAGCAAGCAGGTGGCGGCTTAAGTGGTGTGCATTGCTATGGAGAGGTGGGCAGTGGGCGGTGTGGCAGATTGGGAGGGCACTGAGTCCTGACGTGTGGTGTGTGTGTGGGGTGTGCGTGAGCATGTGTGTGCATGGGTGCACTGTGTGGGGGTGTGTGGGCACTGTTGCACAGCACAACATATATGTGTGTGTGTGTGTGCGCATTGCACTGTCACTGGGTGTGGGTATGTTTGTGGGATGAACACAACTGTACTGTTTTACTGCACTTTGTCATATTCCTTGTCACCAACACCTAGTAAAAATCATGCACTATACAGCCATGTGGACTAAATCATTCCAACCGCTGTGACAGGACATATCCAATGCATCACACATCCGGTGCCTTGGTGGATGCATGCCTCATGTCACATATGCATATCTAATTCGTAGCTACTGCATTGCATATATGCACGATGTAGCCCATGATTACATATATGTAGTGTGCGAGATGCATGATGCATATGCGCAGTACCACTCTGCACGGCATGTGTAGCCTGTACATGCATCGTGTGTGAGGCAAGCCATGTAGGCAACACCTAGGCCACAACACAAACACGTTGGTGGGGAGGATCTGGCAGTAGTGATATGCCAGTCAAGCCAAGCAAGAGCCACAGAGATCCCTAAAACACTGTATGCCCAGGTGGGACACACCCTGCATATTGGTAAGTACTAGGACAGTGCACTACCTGCACATATGCAACAGACAGTACTACTTACAGTTGCTAATGTCATGTTCACATCTGTTTATCCAGGAGAGAGAGACACCCTATTGGTAAGTACTGGGACAGTGCACTACCTGCACATATGCAACAGACAGTATTACATACAGTTGCCAATGTTGTGTTCACTTCTGTTTATCCAGGAGAGACACGCTCTGAACAGTTGTAGGTAGTAAGACAGTGCAATACCACCACATGTGCAATGGTCAATATTTATACAGGTTGCTATTGCCGTGTTGCCAATTGTTTATCCAGGAGAGACAGACTGGGCTGCAGGCCTGCCCACAGGTGCGAACTGAGAGCACAGGGAACGTAGGTGCCTTGCTCAGATTCACACTGTTTGCAAGTGAGGGCTGTGGGACTGCAACCCTGGGCACAGGTGTATCGGCTCAGCGCCGTATACCACTGCACATGTAGCTGAACATCCCAACTGCAGGGTGGTGAGTAAGGGTGTCGGCAGCCATTCAGACTGTGCACAGCCATGCCGTGGTGTGATATACGACTGTTGGGCATCATGTGCCATGCCGTGTACCACCACATACCAGCCAGGTGTCGTGCAGCCGGACTAGGCCACTGCACACGGACACACTGCAGGCGCTGTTGTTTGGGGGATGGCCATGTACTCCTGTGTGTAGGGATGGCAACAGGGCAATGCACACGGATGGGTATGGCGGGTGGCGGTGTGGGTGTGTGTGGTGAAGGCAGCTGTTGTGGGGTCGCCCATTAAACACTGTATGCACAGGGTACCAGACAGCCCTGTCATGCAGTGTGAGGTGTGTGGCGGCAGCGTGTACACCATCGGTAGGGGGCGGGGACCGCAGGGGCATATATGTACAGCACAGCTGCACCACTGGGAAGGCCCGTGGGGTGCACTGCTGCACCCATTGCCACTGTACCCCAGCCCTGTACATCGTGCTGTCCACTGCAGGACAGGCCGGGAAGCATGTAGGGGGGAGTGACAGTATGATTGCCACACTACTGTGCACAGACACATGTGCTGTGATATGTTGCCTTGCAGATCTATACCGCAAGTGCCGTACACCCCCATGCCAGGTGCCTCAGGGCGGACAGCATGCCACACAGTACAGCACTGAGTCTGAGCGGGAGGGCCCCCAACTTCACCCCTACTGAGACTGTGCAGCTGATAAACTTGGTCCAGCAGTGGGGGACAACACTCCTCCCATCCGGGGGCAGGCGGCACACAGTGGAGGAGAGTGTAAAGGCATGGAGGGCAATAGGTGCATGCCTGGGTGCAAGCAGTGGCATCCCCCTGTACCATGAGACAGCTGCAGCACCGCTGGCAGGATGTGACACAGAGGGACCCAGGGCTCCTGCAGCGACTTGTGGATATGGCGCGCCAGAGGGACATGGAGATGCACATGGTCCAGGATGCAGGTGGGTATACCAATGTCTAGCCGCACATTGGTGCTACGCTGCCACAAAGGCCACGGCCAGCACTGGTGCACACATGTACCTGTGTTCCCCTTCCCCACAGGTACAGGACGCGGTGACCAGGGAACACAGGGACAGCCAGATGGTGCACAGCAGAGCGCACAGGGACAGCCACAGGTGGCGAAGCACCAGAGGTCAGGTAGGTGCATGCACTGTATGCCATTTGTTGTGTCCATGCCGTGGTGGCCCATGGGGGCAGGGGTGGCAACTATGTGTTGCGTGTGTGTGTAGCGTGTCCAGGAATGGCACTGACCACCGCCTTTGCTTCCTTACAGGTGTGCGTAGCAGACTGATGCCCTGGCACAGGGCCCTGCTGCGGGCCATGGCGGAGGTCAAGGCGGAGGACGTGGAGGATGCTGAGGCCTATAAGTGCCGTGACCAGCGCCAGCTGGGCAGGGTCTGGCCCATCCCGCCATTGCCAGAGGAGGTGGAGTTGCCAGACACCACGGACAGTGGGCAGCAGGGGCTGGAGGAGCTGCCAGAGGCAGAGGAGGACATGGTGCAGGCCACTGAGGGACCAGTGGCATTGGAGGTGCCCCCTACAGGGCTAGTGGTGGAAGAGTGGATGGTGGAGGCGCAGAAGCCCACAGCGCTCGCACCTGATGAGCGGGCGGAGGACGTGGCCATGAAGGCCGTGGACAGTGACGATCAACAGGCCGACGGCGGTGGCATAGACTAGCCACAGCCAGGTGACCAGGATGTTGGTGATGGGTTGCCTGGAGGTCAGCCTGGGCTGCAGGGTGCACTGTACCTAGGATAGCTCCCGGCAGGCGACAAGCTGGTGTCCGCCATTACAGCTGATGTGGCGTGTCTGCACGGCTCCCTGGGAGCCCTCCTCATGGCGCTTCAAAGGCGCTAGCGTGGCACACTATGCACATCGGCCATGGACAGTGGACCTTACAGCCTTGGGCCCGTTGGTAGCTATGGGCCTGTGGGGGGTGGGGACAGCCTGTTGTGGGTATGTGGGTTGGGAGGGCTGGTGGGCAGTGTGTGGTGTATGGGGGCTGCATCCCATGTGGACGGGGAAGTGGGGGCCGTGCCTGGGTGGAGTCCATATGGGGTGGGGCCATCTGCTGGGTGTTAATGTTTTTGGGGTGGGCACTGTACATATGGGTTGGGAGGCCTTGTACATAAAGGGGTCATGTACAAATGGGCTGGGGGGCATGTCCACCTGGGCTGGTGTGGGTGGGCTGTACAAAACGGGTTTATTGTGTGGGTGTTGGGGGTTATGTGTGTTTCTACCGTTCTTGTTGTTGCTGATGTCATTGTTACTGTTTACCACGTATGACAGTGTGTACTACTGTTCATTAAATGTTGTGTTTGCACACCTGGCTCTGCGCATCTGTCTCTGGTATGCATGGGCGTGTGCATGTCACTGAGCACGTGGGGGCATGCATATGGCAGTCCTGCGCCATCCCCTGTGTGTCCCCACCGTGCACATGGTATTTGTGTGCCGGCTATGCGGCTCACAGCCATGGGCGCGCACCGGTGGTCACGGCCACATGGTGCCCTGTGTGCTGTACAGCACCATGCCTGGTCTGGGCCACATGCTGCCACACCATGCATGTCCCGGCTGTGTGGCAGCCTTGGGCCGGTATGGCTTACTTCCACCCAGGGGACTGAAGGTCCCTGTGGGTGGCACCAGTGTTACAACGCAATGGTGCATCATACCGCCATACATATGCAGGTCTGTGCCAGCCGGTGCTGTGTCCCTGTTGTGGTTGCACTGTTTACATGTATCAGTGGCCATGGCAGGGGCAGTGTGCCTGGTGGCGCCATTGTCACAGTGTTGTTCCTCTGCCCTGTGTGAGTCCTTCACCTCCTGTGACTCCATGCCCACTGTCCAAGTGTGCTGTGGTCCTCTGTGTGTGCCTGTGGTGCCGTCCCCCATTCGCTGTCATGCTGCATGGCTGCTGTACGACACATGAGCACTGTTCCAGCTCCAGTGCTGCCACTCGTATCGCATTGCACCTGATGGCCAGTTTCACCTCCCCTAGCGGCACGGTGGTGATAGCATGGGTACCATGCCATTGTCAGAGCTGCGTTGCACCAGTGTGTTCCCCGTATTGCTGCGGGTGACACCATGGTGGTGTTGGGGGTTGTGGTGCTGGTGTCTGTGCTCACGGGTCTCTACTATCCATGTTCTGCTCCTCTTGCTGACAGTGCTGTGTGTCCCACTGTAGTGCTGTCTGCAGTCCATATCTCTCAACTGTCCCACATTACGGTGCACAGTTCCTCATTTTACTTTCCAACAGTGCTCTGTTTCACACTGCGAGGCCCTGTCCCACATTTGGTGTTCCATTTTGGGGCAACATGCTATGGTACTTGCTGCTGCTCATATATTATTCCATTACTGCTAGACCTTCTGACCATGCAGCAAACATTTTCACAGTGTCCTGGGCTTCCTAGGGCACGTTTTGATTACATGTTCCACATTACAGGGACAACTGGTTGGGAGGTATGCTGCAGTCTGGCTATGTGTTTTTTTTTTGGGGGGGGGGTTTCTATGGCCTGTGCTCTGGTTAGGACAGCTATTCCTTGTTCTAACTTACGTTGCCTTACTCTGGCATCTTTACTTACACACCACCTGTTCTGGAATAGCAGTTTCATGGTGCTGGTGTGTTACGCATGTCGCAAGCTGCATTACGCAGTGGCATAGGCCTTCTCTGTCATAACTCCGTCGTAACTTGCGTTTGTCGTAGCGGTTGCAGCATACATGTTCTTTTGGAATCGCGTGTGTCGCAAGTCACTGGCATAATTTGAGATCTGCGCCATCGGGACTGGCGTACTGCGCTTACACCTGGAGTAGCTGTCTTGAAATCGGGCCCTGTGTTTTCTGCTGTTTCGAAGTGTGTGTGTTTTTTGTTATTTTTAGTAGGTAGTTTCAATTTAGAAATCTGTTCTGCTGAATTGAAAAACATTTTGTTGTTCTAGTTTGAACAAAATGCTAACTGCTGTATTTTTCTGTGCTCTGTTTAGTCCTCTGCTCCTTTCTGTGTGAAATGCAGTGCTGGATTGCAGCTCCATGAAAAAGGTGAGGAAGAGAGCAGCAGGTGCTTAATGACAAAGCTAGAGGGGTTTATTTGGTGCTGGGGATGCAGCTTCAGGAAAAGGTGAACTGGAGAGCAGCAGGTGGCTACTGAGGCAGCCAGAGTGGTTTATTTTCTAATGAGGTAACCACAGTGGGTTTATTATTTATTTCACTGTGGTGATGTAAGCAGAGTGTGATATCTCATCTTGGTGGCTTTATGCTGAAATAAAGAATGGAATATCATCTCACCCCTACTGCATAAACTAGTATACACACCCACTCTAAATTAAATTCCCACCCCTCCTCACTCTTCACCTCCCTGATTCCTCCCCCTATATTTTCACTCACTCCTGAAGGTAGTCTTGAACCTATGACTCCCAAGTCATAATTATGTTACAAATCACTGTTTTAATCAACCAGGCCACATAGCCTGTTAGTAGGAAGTATCCTCACTCAGTTTTCTGATATCCAACTGCTTCCTAGTGGCCACAGGTGGCATTACACCTATAAGCAACTAGCACCGCTGATTCAACAACACTGTCCAGTAAGTTCACTACTTCTGAGCATTATCCTCCCTTCTTTCTTCACCTACAATGGTCCTGCCTATGTCCACAATGCAACACATTATGTGTTACTGCCTAGTCCATACTCATCTCCCATTATTAACCTCTCTACCCCGCATCTGAGCCCTTCATACCCTGCCCCCACCAATCCTACCCAACCTACTCCCTAACACACTCTACACTCCCTGCACACCCTACTCCAACTAAATACTTGTGGTCTCCTTCTACTTCCATACTTCCCCCCACATCGATCTTAGTGATTCTTAATCATTCCAATCTTTTCTTCTCTCCCCAACCCCTCCCCACCCACCCATGCTTCTCACTCTAAAGCTGCCAAACTCGATCTATTCTTTCTCCAAACTGCTTATCGCCTCCTCCGTATCTCTGCAGGTGACACAGAATCAAACCCTGGTCCTGCCCCTCCTCTCCCCACGCTCCCTAAGGGCTTAAAATTGTACATAGAGAATAAGGTAGGGGGCCGATATGCAGTTTTTTAATACCCAAGGCGTGTGATATTAGAGAAACCCCAGAGCGAAGCTCGAGAGGTTTCACTAATATCACACACCGAGGGTGTGTTTAAAAAAAAAAAAAACCTGCATATCAACCCCCTACAAATGTTTTATTTTTTATAATAACTGGTGTAAAAATAATAAATATGGTACCTTATGGTCGTGTGTTCAAGTCGGGTAAAGCGGATCAACTTTCGTAGCAATGGAAAAAAATGTTCATTTAATTTATTTAAAAAAACGCTTTGGAAGCAATCCTCCAGCTTCAGTGTCTGTTGCGTCATCTCGATGGGTCGGGTCATTCCAGTCTGAAGTGAAAGTTGATGCAGCCTAGGGAACCAGTAAGGGGTAATGGGGAAAGTGCATTTTTTAGTAGAACATTTTTCGAGCTAGTAAGTACTTATTTTTTCCCTGTCACTGCTGCAGGCGGCAACGAAATGGTTCTCCATTGTGTGACATTTCAATGTTCACGTTTAATTTAGGATTAGGCATTGAGCTCTGTTTAATTTCTTTTAAAATGAGGTCAGTGCTGTGAGTGTGAGTTTACGGTTGGAGAACCGTCTCGTGCTGCCTCGGTCTGTTTGATTGGTCTGGACTGCTTCGGGCTTCTCTGCGCGAGACTGTAAAGAGTTTTTTCGTATCAACTTTTTACAGTAATCGAAAACAGGTTGATAACGGGGGTCGCCAGTTATTATATCTCAATATACGAAGTCTTCTCCCCAAACTCTCTCTCCTCCAGCCAATCATGCTGGACTTACATTCGGATATCATGGTGCTCTCTGAAACCTGGCTGTCCCCGAAAATACCAGATGTCACTCTCGCAACTCCAGGCTACACTCTTATAAGACAGGACAGACCCAACATGGGTGGAGGTATCGCAATGTTTATCTCATCTAACCTCCAATATTCTCCTGTCCTGTCAATCTCATCCCCTTCCCAATACAAACTCCTCTTAATCAAGCTATCCCTCCCCTTTACACTGCCCATATTCATTACAGGCATTTATTGTCGCCCTGGTCTCTCCTTGGCAACTAGAACTGAGTTCATTACAACTATCACCTCTCATACTACCTCGGGCAAGCTATACCTATTAGGTGGCCTAAATGTGAACTGGAACTCATCCACTAACTATACAATATTCACCAAAGTAAACTCCCTAAACCTGACACAATTAATTACCTCTACTACCCAGCTAAACCACAAATCCCAAAAACACACACTGACTGATTGGGCCCTCACGTTCCACCCCCATCGCATAGTCGACTCCAGCATTCTCCCAGCTTCCTTTAGCAACCACCATATGATTTACTGCATCTGCAAAGTTCATCAGTCTAAAGCCCCCCTTAAATTAAACCATCTACGCTCCTTTCGCTCCCTAAGTTTAGCATCTCTACTAAATGACCTGCACCAAACTGAATGGATCCCCCTCTCCTCAGAAACCTTCATTGCTTCAGCCCTAGTTATTTCCAGCCTAAATTCTTGGAAATTTGGGATCGACATACTCCCACTAAACTAACCATGGTTAAAGGCTCTTACCTTCCCTGGATTAATGCTGAACTGCTGAAGTGTATGCGTGCCCGGGACCAAGTTTGGAAGGATTTATTTAGTTTTTGTTTACCGGGTACGTACACTAGCCAGAAAGACTATTTTCAGGCACAACCCGGGAGAGTACGGAGACAAACTTCAAAAAGAACAATCATGAATGCAAAACAGGTTACATGAAGATGTTTGCGCATAACAATGTAATTCAGACAAAGGAATTTTAGGAAGCAAAAACCAAACAGACAACATGATACAGCATTTAGGTTACAAAAAGGCAGTAAATCAGGCAATTTAAGGCAATACAGACTTTTTTTTAAGATAATATAAAGTGCTAAGGAGTGATGCCAGTTTGGCAGAAGTGGGTGAGGTGGAACTAGAGAGAGAGGCGCAAGAGGAGTAGGGAGGTGGCAAAGTCAATGTTATAGACAATGAGAGATATGGGGTTTGAAGAGAGGGGAGTAATTATGATTATGAAGAAGAGGGAAGGGGAAAAATAGAGGATGAGGGAGTAAGAGATAGGAGGAGAAACTGAGAGGAAGTGCGCCAGGTGGAGTAGACCCCCGACCCATAGACACAACAGAAAGGGGGGTGGGTTTATAGAGTAGTTGATATCTTGGAGGTGGAAGGCTAGGTTTGCTGGCCAAGGCACCTAGCTTCACCTGAGCTCTTTCCTTCTAGCTTGCTTGAAAGGACAGAACTAAGAACCTTACCAGAGTAAGGGAAAGGATTAAGACTTCTGGCTAGGCAGATTTACTGTGTGTTGTTTTTATTTTGTACTCACAAGGATTGTTACTGTTTGTTGCTAACATTTTATTGCTTTATTTTTCTCTGATTCACATTGCTGTTGCTGGGTGTACCTTCTGTTGCATTATTACAAGGTGTGCCTACAGGTGTGTGCTAACAGATTACTGCTATAATCTTCTGATTCAAATTGTCTTTTGCAAGGTATATCTTCTGTTACTATATTTTTCTCTGTAGCAAAGTGTTTCTAACAGGGTATATCTTCCGTGAAATTATTACAGGTGGTGCTTACATTTTTGTGACTTTTAATCATTAGGCTAAGTAAAATTACTGTTTGCCCATATTTTATTTATTTCTTTTTTGCTGGAAAGGTTTTTTTGTCTCAGAGGTGCTGCAGTCTCCTTCTCACATTGAAGACAGGGAGAGTGAGAAAGCAGCCACAGCTTCCTTGAATCAAGGAGGTTATTTTCTAGACTACACTGAACTGAATTATTACATTTTGGACCTGTGTAAGTAACTAGTATTGATTCTGTTTTTAAGGTGGACTTTTCTTAGTTTTAACTTTAATTTGCCTGGGAGGAACTGTAGCCGGGAGATATCTGCAGTCAGTTGTGACTAGACCTGTTACTTCGCCTTTGTGAAACAGGTGTCTGAAAGGAAGGAAGGCACTCCCTGGGGTGGAGGGTAAGAGTTTTAAGTGATTGTTTCTGGACAGCATAGAAGAGGAGGAGGAGGAGTAGCTCTCTATGTAAGGGAAGGGATAAAAGCAACAGAACTAAAGGGTAAACAGGGAGGAGAGGAGGCACTGTGGGTCACCCTGGAGTCTGGAAATGGCTCCACAATCCGCACATAGATTGTATATAGACCCCCGTCTCAGGGGGAGGAAATGGACAAGTAAATGACAGAAGGCATCCTTGGGATGGCAGAGAAAGGGGAGATATTGCTGATGGGGGACCTGAATATGCCAGATGTTGACTGGAGCACCTTTGCTGCAGGGATATTCTCGATGCCCTACAGGGGGCACGCCTCAGACAGCTAGCCTTGGAACCCACTCGGGAGAGAGCAATCTTAGACCTGGTACTCTCAAATGGGGATGGAGAGAGGATCTCTGATCTTGAAGCAGGTAGCCATCTGGGAACAAGCGACCACCAAACAGTGTGGTTCATGATAAACTTAGCTGTAGAGTCAAGCCACTCAAAAGTGAAGGTACTGGACTTCAGGAGGGCTGATTTTGACAAAATGGGAGAGTGCCTCAGAAAAGCACTAGCAAACAGGCAAGAAGGTGGGGTGCAGCAACAGTGGGGAAACATCAAAAACACCATCACAGATGCAACAAGTCTTTGTGTGAAGCATATAAACAAATCAAAATGAAAGAAAAAAACACTATGGTTCTCAAAAGAAGTGGTGGGGAAGGTAAGGGAAAAAAATATAGCATTCAGAAAGTATAAGGAAACACAGAAGGAGCAGGACAGAGAACTGTACCAGTTAAAGCAGAAGGAAGCGGGTAAGGCAGTCAGAATAGCAAAGGCCCAAACCGAGGAAAAGACAGCCAACTTGGTTAAGAAGGGGGATAAAACCTTTTATAGGTACATCAGGGAGCAAAGAAAGATTAAGGCAGGGATACTGAGGCTGAACAAAGAGGAAGGTGGTTGGGCAGACAGCGACAGTGAAAAAGCAGGGATACTGAACGAATACCTAATCCAGTCAATAGAAGCACTCTGGATAGGGGGGTTGATATTAGTCCTTTCACAGAAGAAAGAGTTCTGAAAGAACTCTTAAAACTGAAGGTGGATAAAGCAATGGGGCCTGATGGGATTCACCCCAGAATTTTAAAAGAACTAAGGGAAGAACGAGTAACACCACTGACTACCCTTTTTAATAAATCATGGGAGGATGGGGTGGTACCTGAGGACTGGAGGAGGGCGGATGTGATTCCCCTTCACAAAAGTGGAAGCAAGACAGAGGCAGGAAACTACAGACCTGTCAGATTGACCTCAGTGGTAGGGAAAATGATGGAATCACTTCTGAAGAAAAGAAATGTTAAGTACCTAGAGGCCAGTGGGGCTGGGATGCAGGCAGCATGGATTCTAGCCAGGGAAGGTCATGTCAGACAAATCTAATTGATTTCTTTGACTGGGTGACCAAAGCAGTAGACCAGGAGGGCTGGACATGGCGTACCTAGACTTTTAGTAAGGCATTTGACACAGTCCGCACAAAAAGATTAATAAATAAATTAGCCAGCCTGGGAGTGGGTCCTAGGGTGGTAGCCTGGGTAAAACACTGGTTGGACAACAGGACACAGTGGGTAATAGTAAATGGAGTCCACAGTGAAGAAAGGAGGTTACTAGTGGGTACCGTGAGGGTTCAGTACTGGGACGGTCCTTTTAATGTCTTTATAAGTGACATTGCAGAGGGACTGGAAGGGAAAGTATGTCTCTTTGCAGATGACACAAAGATCTGCAACAGGGTTGATACACAAGGTGGGGGTGGAAAGAATGAAAAGGGATTTGGCAAGGTTGGAGGAATGGTCAAATGAAAGGCAGCTTAGATTCAATGCAAAGAAGTGCAAAGTAATGCACCCAGGAAACAAAAACCCAGGGGAAGAGTACACAATGGGGGGAGGGTGAGATACTGACAACAACAAAAATGGAAAGGGATCTGGGGGTAGTTATATCAGACGACCTAAAGGTGGGCCAGCAATGTGAGAAAGCAGTAGGAAGGGCTGGGGGGATACTGGGATGCATAGGGAGAGGCATCACCAGTAGAAAACAGGAAGTTGTTGGCCCTCTGTACAGACAGTTGGTGAAACCACATCTGAGTACTGTGTACAGTTCTGGAGACCCAATCTCCGTAAAGACATAGACAGGGTGGAGGCTGTCCAGAGGAGGGCAACCAAAATGATGCAGGGTCTGCATCAGAAGACATATGAAGAAAGACTAAAGGAACTAAAGATGTATAGGCTCGAGGAAAGGAGGGAGAGGAGGGGGGACATGACAGAAACTTTCAAATGCCTCAAGGGAATCAACAAAGTCCAAGAGGGTAGCATCTTTCAAAAAAAGAGATGTGCAAAAACAAGGGTGCACAATTTGAAGATAGATGGGGGATGGCTCAGAGGTAATGTGAGGAACTATTTCTTCACAGAGAAGGTTGTGGATACATGGAACAGCCTTCCTGAGGAGGTCGTAGAGTCAAAAACAGTGGGGGAATTCAAGAATGCATGGGACAGATATAAGGCAATTCTAGTGGGGGGTAGGAGGAAGTAGGCTGTTGGTTAACTAGGATCTGCAGCTTGTCTGTTAGGTAGGGGAAATGGGCAGACTAGGTAGGCCAAGCGGTCCATATCTAGCATCAAATTCTATGTTTCTATGTTTCTAGGGACTAAGACGGTTTGAAACAGGAGTATATGTGGGATGAGATGAGATAGTGTCTAAGTTCTCTCTTAAAGGAGTAACGGGAAGCAGATTGATGAAGTGTGAGAGGGAGTGAATTCCAGAATTAGGGTGCATGGTAGGCATAGGCACTACTACCTTTTTTTGTACGATGTCTCAGGATAAAGACAGGAACATTTTCTCCAGAGCATAACGCATAATTGGTTTTCTGGTAGGGAAGGAGACAGGCCAGAGGTTTGGGTGTATGAGATCTGATAATGTTATCAGTGATGGATCCAAGTGCAAAGGACCTTAGTTCTTTAGGTGGGAGCCAACCAAGATCTGAGTAGAAAAGGCAGTGATGTTTCAGCCTTGGGGAGCTGGAGGCAAAATGACAAATTTTGTTATAAGTATCATCCCACTTACGAAGAAACGAGTTGCTGGCAGTCGCATATGTAGTGACCCTGTAAGTGAGAGAGGGAAGTAATATACCATGGGCAATGGCAAGTCTAGCAGAGCAAGTGAGAGCATAACTAGTCCAGTAGGCAATCCCAAGCTTGGAGTTAACCTGCTTACAGGTAGACTGAATATGAGGGTCAAAACTCAGGCATGGGTCAAGGGTGACACCTAGATATTTAAATGAGGTAACCACCACAAAAGATGTGACATCAAGGGAGGAGACAGTTAATTGAGTTTGGGTGTGTTTGAGCTTGAGACTGGAGCCAAACAGCATAGCTTGGGTCTTTATTTTATATAGAACAAGTTTGTGATTTGTAAGCCACAGTTGGATAAGCTGATAATCACAGTAGAGATTAGCGTTTATGTCCTCAGTACTATTTGAGACTGAATACAGAATAATGTCATCTGTCTAAAGTAAGGAGGAGGTACTAAGAAGACTGGTAGTAATACTATTGATAAAGATGGAGAAGAGCAGAGGACCTAAGGTGGACTCTTGAGGTACACCAATGTTTATGGAGACCTTGTCAGAGAGGGTAGAGTTAAATTTCATGTATTGTGACCTATCTGACAGATAGCGGTCAAACTATTTTACAACTTTTGGTGAGAAACCTAGAGAGTTTAGGGTAACAGATAGAATGGGATGGTCAACTAGACCGAAAGCTTTGGTCATGTCAATAAAAATGGCCCCAGTGAGCTTTCCGGAGTCCATAGCCACTAAGATATCGACGAAAGTTTGAGGAGGGCAGTTGCAGTACTATGTCCCTTGCAGAAACCATGTTGAGCATCAGTAAGGAGGTCATGTTGCAGGAGAAACGAAGTAGTTTGGGTGGCCAAAAGCTTCTCAAGAATTTTGCTAAGAACAGATAGTATGGCAATGGGTCTATAATTAGATGGGTCAAGCAGATCACCTTTTTTAAATACCAGGGTAATTTTCGCTGTTTTCCAGATCTTCGAGACAGTGCAGTTACACAGGGGGTAAAGATCCTAGCCAGGGGAGCGGCTGTGTAAGGGGCTGCCAATCTTAGGAGCTTAGATTCCAAGTTATCAGACCCAACTGCTGCGTGCTCTGAGATGTTTCTTAGGAGTCGAAGAACTTCACTCTTTTGTATAGACTTGAAATGGAGAGTGGGTCCTGTGGCTTTTGCTGGGGAGATAGGGTCTGATGATATAGTGAAGGAGACAGTATAAGGAGTAAGGTCAGCAAATTGCCTATTGAAGAAATTGGCAATGGTAAGGGGACTGATGCAGTGGAAGCCACTGAGAGACATATTATTTGGGATGGTGGACTGGCTAGATCCAAGGAAGAATCTGATATGGTAACAAAATTGTTTTGGGTCACCCTGGGAGTCAGTTAGAAGGTCTCTACAGTATGAACTTTTAGCTTGTTTGATTTCCTTTTTATATGCATTTTTCAAGGATCTGTAGGCATTAAAGTCAGCAGAAGACCCAGATTTCTTGTAATGAAGTCATGTCTTGTCCCTCTGCCGTAATTTAGATAACAGGTAAGACTTTAACCAATGGGTCCGTCTATTTCTAACCTGCCTAGCCACAAGTTGTCAGTGGAATTCTTGTAAAGCTAGGAATTTCAACAAGAAAATATTTAGAGCAGCCTGAACATCTGATGAGCTATAGAGAGAGTTCCAGTCAATGCGGGCAACGTCTGACAGAAAAGACTCTGGGTCAAAGTTTGCATAATTACGGAAAGTAATGAAGCGAGGCTTCATCAGATCCAACCAGCCTTTACCCCAGACACAGTAAATGGGGGAGTAGTCAGAGATGGTGACAGCTAGGACTCCTGCATCAACAATGGTTTCAGGGTGGTTTGACATGATCCAGTCCAACAGGGTACTAGTGTTTGAATGAGGCACGGTACGAGTAGGTTCAGAGATGAACTGATGTAGGTTAAAACTCTGCAGTTTAGTCAGGGACATCATCTGTGTTTTCCCAGCCAGTTTATATTAATGTCACCTAATATAAGAACTTCATTATTTCCAGAGTAAATAGCTGATTGTGCAAGTAGCTCTTCCAAACCTTTCAAGCCATGGGTAGGGGGATTATATGCACAGACAATATTTAATTTCTTTGGACCATGGGTGAGGAGGACATGAAGAGCCTCACAGTAACTTATGGGGGTAGAGCTAATTAATGTGAGCTGGAGGTGTGATTTGAAATGGATGGCTGTACCTCCCCCTCTTTTAGGGGCTGGTCTATTATTCCTCAGGAAATTATATAATGGCAGGGAGTAACGAGAGTCAGGGATGGATGGCTTCAGCCAGGTTTCAGTTAGGCACAGTATGTCCGGTTTCAAGTTCAGAGAAGTTTCGCTCCTGGCTCCTGATATTATGGTGGGTTATAAGCAGGCCTTTTGCATTTGAAACAGAAACATTGTTAGAGGACAAGGGCCCTGGCTTAGGCTGTACATCCCCCAACAGCAGAATGGCCAGTAGAAGGAGGTACCAAAGCTTGCAATGTAGGTAGGGAGATAGGGTGTGAGTTCACAGGGAGCTATATTTGAGGGCATAAGCAACCAGATGGATCCAGGCCATATTTGGGAGTAAGGGGGTGGGATATCACAGTGCAGCAAGTACCACTAATATATTTGAGAAAGTAAAATCATATTCTGGGGTGGGTGGGAGAACAGATTCAGTATTGGGATCTCCCAGGGTTGATAGGTATAGTAAAGGCAGGGAAGATAGGAGAAACAGGAACAGCAACTGTTGAAACATTTTTATAAGCCCTGTAAAATAAGGAATCAGAGAGGAGATAAGGCTAGCAAGGGTAAACAATAATGAGGGGGAGATAGGACTGGCAGAGACAGGTCAGAGATTAGATAAAAGTAGGAATGTTTGTGCTTAAATGCCTGAGAAGGGAGGCAGTGAGGGAGTCAGAGCAGTTTTGGGGAAAAAAACAGGCCATCTACCAGGATGGATAGGAAGAGATGTGAGATAACAAAGTTGTCTTCAGGGCCAGTAAAGAACAGATTAAGTGAAGAGGCAGTATGAAACAGGAACAGATAAGTAGCAAACAAGTAAACTCCTGGGTCACAACAAGGAGATTAGGGGATCAGAAAAAGGAAATGATTGGTAATTTAGAAACAGCGCAGTTACATCAACTTATGGCTGAGGTAGACACCACATGGCGGGGGGGGGGGAAGACTCCGACAGCAAATTGCAGTTTAGTAAACCGAGAGAGGCGGAGACTACTAGAGTATTTAATAGGAGGCCTGGGTGAGGGGAAGGAGAAAAAACACCCTACACAGTGCAGTCCAGACCCCTGAAAAAAGCGTGTCTTTCAGCGGGTAAATGGCAATCCGGAGAGCAGACTTGCAGGCGCACTAATCAGGAGCCTTGCTGTGGCCACTCAACCTATCAGGAGGCACTAAAAAAAAGGCGCTCCAATCGGAATGCAGCCGTAAGCTAGCCGAGACTAGGCAGTAATACCTTGGAGCAGTGGCCGTAGATGGGGACCAGGAGGGCGGCAGGAATCCAGCAGTTTTGGCTGCGGACGCAGCCAAAGATATGGCCGGAGGCACCGCCAGATCCACATGCGCCGCTCAGGGCTAGCGATAACGAAACTTGGAGCAGTGGCCGTAGCTGGGGACCAGGAGGTCGGCAGGAATCCAGCAGTTTCGGCGGTGGTAGCGGCAGCGGACAAGGATACGGCCAGAGGCACTGCAGGATCCACGAGCGCCGTTTATCAAATCTAGAACTTACACTCTCCTCCTCCATTACAGGCAACTGTGAAATCTTGTACAAATTCCTCCAGATATGCCAAGTCAGAATACTTCTCCACATCTTTCCATACAAATCTAAACCATTCTTCTAAGTTTTGGAGGGTAGTCAAATCTCTCTTGTCTCCCCCTTCCCATCCTCCGATCCCAACTCTTGCCTATGGTAATGAAACAATTTCTGACCCTCTGTCTGTGGCATCTAATTTCAACACTTTTTTCACATCTTGTGCCTCCTTGCTCCTCTCCTCACTTCCCACTTGCACACCTACTGAGTCCCCTGACCCCCTTGCTGATCCCAACCTTCCCATCCCCCCTCAATTCTCTTTCTCTCCTATATCACCAAACGACTCTCTAAAGGCCCTCCAAGCCTTAAACCCTTCTAAGGGTAAGAATCTAGATGGCCTAGACCCTAATTTGAACCAGCTCGCCACACTTGCAATAGCTGCTCCTCTGACCTCTCTTCTCAATGTATCCTTTACCCTGTTCCCAGTTCCCTCGCCCTAGAAGAAAAAATTACTTACCGTAGTGACCTTGTTTCTTCCAAGGGACTCAATGTATTCTGACATATGCAGTATGGTCTCACCATAAGACTGCCCCGGAGCCAAAATGGTTAATAGAACCTATGCTAATGATGGAATGCTAGGCTCAAGCTCAGTTTTCAAACCACTGTCCCTGGAATACATCCTGCAACCGTCAGATTCTTATGGAGCACGCATAATAACAAGCTATCTAAACTATACTAATAAATAAATGAATAACTAATGAACAACACCCAACAACAAACAATCCCTTTATTTAAAAATGTGGGCAACACTAAGACTCAAGTCACTAATAGCCCAAAAAAAAGATAAACACTCATAGGTTTCAAATAACATGGACAGCTGTGTTGCAGTGCCCATAGGTTGTAGCAAGGGAGGTAGTGTGAGAGCTCAGAATACTGCAAGATTCTCTTGGAAGAAATACGATTATTATGTTAAGTAATTTTTTCTTCAAACCCCAGAGAATCTTACTGTATTCTGACATATGCAGACTACCCAAGCAGTACCTTTGGAGGAGGGTAGAGAACCTATTTAGGAAACGAGCTCTGCAGTACTGCTGTACCAAATCTGGCATCACTTCTGTCCTGGGGGATACACAGGCTATAGTGTCTGGTAAAGGTGTGAACCGTTTTCCAGGTAGCTGCTTTACAGATTTCCAACAAAGGGAAAGCTCTCATAGCTGCTATTAACGCAGCTGTACCCCTTGTAGAGCAGGCCTTGAGGACTACAGGAGGCTCTTTACCCACTTTGCAGAACTGAATACAGGCAACAATCCAGCGGGCAATGGGATCTCTTTGTGGCAGGTTTGCACATCCCCACTTCTCCATAGGTTAGGAAGAGCTAGGTTCTGTCCTGCCTCTGGCCCTTTGTGTGATCCAAGTAGAAGCTTATAGCTCTCCTGACATCTAGGCTATGCAGTCTAAGTTCCCCTGAACTGGATTGGTCAGTGAAAAAGACTGGTAAAGTGATGGACTGATTAAGGTGAAAGTACGAGACCACCTTAGGGAGAAACTTCCTGCTAGTCCTATGGACCACTCTGTCCCTATGAACTATGTAATCTGGCTCTGTGGACAATGCCTGGAGCTCACTGATCCTCCCAGCTGAGGTGATGGCTACCAGGAACACTGTTTTCCATGTTACATACTTAAGCTCTGCTGAGGACATGGGTTTTTCACAGGATGCATAGGATGGTTGACTGGTCAATTAGTGTTAGCCATGGCAGACCAGCACTCTTTTACAGTATAAACTGAAAACGACAGTTACCATAGTGTGTGTCTAGAGCAGCCTTAATTGTGTATTACTGTAGGATACCACCTAATGTGGCAATGCATTCCATTGTGTCACCACCCTCTGTGAAAACCAATGTTCCCTCTGTCTTTTGATAACCAAGTTCCCCTTTAGTTGATAATGGTGTCCTCTATTTTGGTTTGCAGCAGTCCTATTTTGGAGGCCCAGACATTCCCAGAGATCAGGTTCTTAAAAATTCCTGTAAACCAGACATGTCCCCTCTATGCCTACAGTACTATAATGACTACATCCCCAATGCCCTCAATCTCTCATCATATGTCTTATCAATCATTCCCACAACCCATTTTGGTTGCCCTCCTCTGGACCCCCCTCCAATCCTCTCACGTCTCCCCTCAGATAGGGTGAACAAAACAGCCCACAGTACTCCAAGTGGGGACGGACTAATGTTACATATAGAGAGAGCACTACCTCTCTAGTCCTACTTCTGATGTTCCCATTTGATGCATGTTAAAATTCCGTACTCCTTTTTCGCCACCCTAGTACAATTTTCTTTAAAATTTAGTGAGCTTGTAATCTGTACACCCGGAACTCTCTCATTTTCCGTAGTCTGTAGTTTAAACCCATTTACAAAACAAGTGCATTTTTATTCTTTTTACCAAGATGCATGAGCTTGCATTTGTTAAAGTTAAATCTTAGTTTCCTTGCTTCAGCCACCTGAACCAATGTATTGATGTTATCCTGAAAGAGTTCAGCATCACGCACTGTGGAAACCAGTGTTCCCATTTTAATGTCGCCAGCGAATTTCTTGCACCAAGCCCCCATTTTAGACGTTAAGCTGGCTATCACGATGTTAAATAATGTAGGGCCCAACACAGATCCCTGGGGGACTCCACTAGTCACCGAGACAAAGCCAGACAAATGCCCTTTTATCACCACTCTCTGCCTATGTGAGGTTAGCCATGCAGCTATCCATCTAATGATACAGTCATTAATTTTCATTTCCTTAAGTACCTTAATTAATTCATAGTGTGAGACACTGTCAAATGCCTTCTTGAAGTCGACATATAAAATGTTGATCGGGATGTTCTTATCTACGGCCTCACTAGCAGGGTCATAGAAATGTACCAGATTTGTTAAACAATGTCTTCCCCTCTGAAAGCCATGCTGATGTATGTCCCTGAACCCTAGTTCTTTGGTATATTGTTCTAACTCTTTCTTAATACCGTAAATCCCTCCAGGACTTTGCCCAAAATACTAGTCAGGCTAATTGGTCTATAATTGGCACATGATGTTCTGGGCCGTTTTTTTATAGATGGGAACTATGTTTGCTATAGTCCAAGCTACCGGGACCAAACCAGTATCCAACGATTTCTGAAAAATTACCTGCAGGGGTTCACATATCACCGGTGCTAGTTTCTTTAGTAGCCTGGGATGTAATCCATCAGGTCCCTCTGATTTTTTTATGATCTAATCTTTCCAATTTAGTTTTAATCATATGGGTGGTAATAACAATGTTACTTCTCGTACTATCCATGTCTATTTCATCTATACTTTCTTTATCGAGGTAGACATTTTGAAAATACTTATTATTATATTCTTCAGCCATACTCTGGCAGTTTGTTATCTGGTGATCATCAGGGTTCAAATGGTGGCTGCATTAGCTGGCCAACGCATATATTGAGGTCTCATACAAGAGAGGGTTCCCTGTGAGGGGGATGCAAGTGCAGTAGGCCCATGAAGAACTTTCTGAATACTTGGTTAGCAGCCAGGATGCCCCTTTTCTAACTGAGAGGCATGCTGAGACAGCTGCTAGGTGTACCTTAAGGGTAGAAGGCCTAAGACCAAGGGAATGCAAGTGTGCCAGATAGTCCAAAACAACTGGTAAACCAGCCTGGCCACAGTCTATCTTTTTCTGTTGGCACCAAATGGAAAACCTCTTCCATTTAGAGGTGTAAGTCTTTCTGGTAGACGGTTTTCTAGAAACCCTAAAGACCGCTAGCACCACTTCAGAGAGGTGCAGGTCAGCATACTCCAAGTCCTCAAGAGCCAAGCTCTGAGTCTGAGGGACTGGGGATTGGGGTAAAGGACCCTGTCCTGAGAGGAGGTCAACAGGTTGTGCCTCCTGGGTAGGGAGATTGGTTTGGATATTGACAGGGTCGGTAGAAGGGAATACCAGGACTGCCTGGCCCAGCCTGGAGCAATGAGGATCACTGTCACTGGATGAGACCTGAGCTTGTTCAGTACTCGGAGCAATAGAGGAAATGGAGGAAAGGCATACAGGAATCTCCCTGTTCAATCCAACAGCAGTGCATCCAGAGGGACTGTGCCCACTACGGGCCACCCCCCCCGCAACAGAATTGTGGCAGCTGGTGATTGTCTGGGGCTGCAAAGAGGTCCACCTCTGGGGTGCCCACCTTCTGCACACCACTTGCAGGATCTGCCTGTTCAGTGACCATTCATGGTGGTTCTGGTTGATCCTGCTGAGGGCATCTGTGAGGACATTGTCCTTCCCTGGAAGGTGAACTGCTGAGAGGGAAGTCCTTAGGGAGTAAGTCAGACTCCACACCTTCATGACGTCTGTGCGGGTGGTGGGGGGGGGACCTTGTACCCTCTTGCTTGTTTATGTAGTACATTGTGGTTGTATTGTCTGACGTGAACCACCTTGCCCTGCAGCACTGAAGCAAAGGACTGAATGTCCAGATAAACTGCCCTGAGTTCCAGCAGGTTTATGTGGAGCAGAGACTCCTGCTGGAGCCAGATACAGTGTGCTCCCCTAGGTGGGCACCCCATCCTAGGAGGGGGGCATCCGTTGTTAAGACTTCTGGTGGTGGCAGCTGGAGGAAAGGCACACCATCCCTGAGGTTGTCTTTTCCTGCCACCACTATAGTACTTGGAGAAGGGTTCCTGTGACTGGTATCATTTTTGACAGGGAGTCTCTTTTCTGAGTCCAGTGAGACCGAAGGTGGAACTAAATGTCCCTCATCTAGAATCTGGAACCTGACACTGTTGCTGTTGATGCAGCCATGTGTCCTAACAGCTGAAGAAAGTGCCTTGCAGGTCTGGGGGTATGCAGTTGGAAAGAGTTTGCCAGCTGCATCAGGCTGTAAGCCCTTCCCTGAGGGAGGAAGGCTCTTCCTCTCAGAGTGTCTTGTTCCTCCCCTATGAACTCCAGGAGTTGAACTAGTGTTAGCATTGACTTTTTCTGGTTTACCAGGAAGCCCAGTGTACATAGGGTATCCTGAGCGATGGTCAGTGCTTCTTCGACTTGCTGAGGAGACTGGCCTACCACTAGCCAGTCGTCCAAATATGGGAAGACTGCAACCCCTTGCCTCCTTAGGTGTGCTACCACTACTGCTAGGCACTTGGTAAACACCCTTGGAGCAGACATCAGGCCGAAAGGCATGGCTCTGAACTGGTAATGGCCTGATGGTAATCTGAACCTGAGGCACTTTCTGTGAGATTGCCTGATGGGAATGTGGAAGTAAGCATCTTTTAAGTCCAGAGATGCCAGCCAATCTCCCCTCCTGAGTGTGGGGAAAATGGCAGCCAGAGCGGCCATTTTGAATTCTGGCTTTGTCAAATGCCTGTTTAAACATCTGAGATCCAGTATGGGTTGCCACTGCCCTGTTTTCTTTAGGGTGAGGAAGTATCTTGAGTAGAGACTCTTTCCCCTTTGGGCCAAGGGAACAGGCTCTACTGCCTTGTCCTGAAGGAGTTTTGCTACTTCCTCCTCCAATAGAGCTGCTTCTGATAGGGTGGCAGGTCTGAAAACTCTTGCTCTCAGTTTGGGTAGAACCTTGAAACTGAGGACAAGCCCCAGGCTCACTACCTCCAGGACCCACTTGTCTGTGGTGATGGATTCCCCAAGTCTGGAGATAGTAGGCCAGCCTGCCTCCTACTGGAAGTGGGGAGGCGATCCTGGCAGACCCCTCAGGGGGTCTGTTTTGTTTGTGCACTTGGCTGAGTGCTGGGGCCAGCACAGCTGCTGCCCCTTCTGCCTCTGAAATACCCTCTCTGAGGTTGGTAGGCTGGCAATGTCTGAGCCTGGAAGAAAGGTCTGTAATGGGTTCTACCCCTACCCCCTTTGCTTTGGTACTTCTGAGGTGTTGCTGCTTTCTCTTTAGCAGCAGCATTCTTATAGGCCACCTTGTACTCATCCATCTTCTTCATGTAATCCTCTGTTTGCTCACCAAAGAGAGATGTGGGCTCGCAAGGCAAATCCAATGCCTCTGTCTGGGTGTCCTGGGACAAATTAGTGGCCTTCAGCCAAGCAAACCTCCTCAGGGACACTGAGGTTGCTATTTGCCTGGCTGCAATGTCACTGGCATCTACTGTTATCTGAAACTGGCATTTTGAAGCCTCTATGTCACTTTTTGTAGCTTCAGACAGGTCTGATGCCATGGGTCCAGGGCACGCCTTGGCAATATCTATAACAGTGTTCCAGAAACTCTTTTGATATCTTGGGGGGGGGGTGAAACTAGGGATCACTGAGGAGGAGAAGGACCTAGGAGTGATGGTAACAGGGAGCATTAACAATTCTGCCCAATGCAGGAAAGCAGCAGTGAAGGTGAACAAGATGCCAGGGTGTACAGCGAGAGGGTTCTCATTCAGGCGGAGGGAGGTGATCTTGCATGGGCCCTCTGCAGGTCACTGGTCAGACCACACTTGGAGTACTGTGTGCAGTTCTGGAGGCCATACCTGAGGCGAGATATCAAGCTACTGGAGGGAGTGCAGTGGAGGGCCACGAGGATGATACAGGGAATGGAGGGGAGAGACTACAAGAACAGGCTGGGGGAACTGAATATGTACACCCTGGAAGAGAGGAGGGATAGGAGGGACATGCTCCAAACTTTCAAGTATCTGAGGGGAATCAACATGGATGGAGCCGATGGGGTTTTTAAACTGAGGAAGGGAAGAGGGCACAAGCTAAGAATAGAGGGGGAAGATTTAGGAGGGAGATGAGGAAGCATTACTTCACAGAGAGAGAGGTGTCGAAGTGGAACGCCCTACCAGAGACGGTGATATCATGCAAAACTGTGGGTAGCTTTAAAAGAGCATGGGACAGAGAACAAGGGAGAGTACAGGTGGGTGAGGCTGAGAATGGCCGAGGGTGGACAAAAGGGGAGGGGGGTGAGGCAGCTGCAACTTAGGCCCACTAGCTGCACACTCGAGCAGATGTTGATAGACCAGGAGGTCTGTTTCTGCTGGCATATTTGTATGTTCATGTGGACACGTAAGCAATATAAGTTGCCTGTCTAATGATGGCCAAAGAGGCACCCTAATAGGATTTCTTGGCCACAGAGTCCATCGTTCTGTAATACTTATCAGGTGGGTGTGATGCCAGGGGAATACCTGCTTTGTCACATGCAGCAGCCTGTACCACCCCTTCATGGCTGGGGTGTCCAAAGAGGAACTCTGCTCCGGACTTAGCAACCCACTACTTTCTGTCCATCTTCTTGTTCACTGGGGGTCAGGGGATACATCCAGTTCAGCAGGCTCCGAAAAGTCCTCATAATCATCCTCATCTTCACCCTTAGCATAACCCTCAGCAAACTGCTCAAAGGAACCGGGAACCGAGGAAGAACCCAGATCCTGTACTTCAGTCTGCGAACTGGGCAGCTGAACCGGAACCATGATATCGGTTTGCAGTGTCTGAATAATTCTAATAGCATTAGCTATTTCCTCTGCGGTAGGAACCAACTGACTTGTCGGTTGCAGTTCCTTAACCAAGTGTTTTTCCTTCCTTTTCTTCTTGGCAGAACTTACTGGTTTAGAAGAAGTGTCTGTAGTTCTCTTTTTACCAGAGGAACCATCACCCTGGTCAGAGGGTTGCTCAGCCGGTTCCTTGGGTTTTTCCTTCTGAGAAGAGGAAGATTTATCTGAAGCTGGGTCAGCAGCTTTATCGGACATTTTTTCTCTCAGTCGATTCAAATGCCTATCAAGAGTTGACTGAGGAACATTTTTACAGATTTCACAATTTGCCTTCAGGTGGTCAAACCCTAGGTAAAAAAAAAAACACAAATCAAGTGAGGATCTGCTTTAGCAAACGGTTCACCACACTCTGTACAATGCTGAAAACCCACTGGGCCAGTTTCTTTCTTGGGTAGTGACATAACCAAGAGAAAACCTAAAAAGTGGGCTTTCTGTGAGTCAGAAACCCACACAGATAAATCTTTTTTTTTTTGCGGTCGGTTCTGTGACTGGCAAAAGAACCGGGAGTTACCCAGGTTTCTCTCTAAAATCCAATAGATTCAAACAATCGACCCAGAGAAAAGTTTAAAAAGAAATTTACTTTTTAAAAATGTAAACAAATGTTTGGTTTCCTCCTGGTTGAACGAATGAAAAAAGGTCAACAGGTAGGGTGCGGGGGGGACAGCATGCAGTCACACGGGGGGCGCGAGGGTGGGGAATGGGAGATGGGGAAAGGGGTGGAGGGTGACCCTGATAAATGCCAGGAGCTTAGGAAGTAAGATGCCTTATCTCCAGGCGATGCTAGTTGAGGGGGCAGTAGATGTGGCAGCTGTCACTGAGACCCGGGCCACCCAAGGGCATGAATAGGACCTAAACCTGGAAGGCTACACTATGTTCGGGAAGGAAAGGGGGGGGCACTAACAGTCAAAAATGGCATTGGTATAAGAGGGGGTGAAGGAGGCAGAGGGGAGTGTGGAGGCGATTTGGGTCGCCCTGCGAATGCAGGGGGGTAAGAGAGTAAAAATAGGGGTGGTATACAGACCCCCAGCACAGGCGGAGGAACTGGAAGACAGTCTGGTAGCAAATGTTATGTGCCACTGTAAATTGGGAAAGGGAAGGGTAGTGGTGATGGGGGACCTAAACATGCCAGGAGCAGACTGGGGGACTATGACATCCCAGTGTCCTGGGAACAGAGGTTGCTGGATGTCTTCCAGGACGTGTTCCTAAACCCAGCAGGTGGGGAGCAGACTAGGGAGGCCCGGATCCTGGACGTAGTCATGGCAGACAGTGGCCAGATCAAGGGCCTGGAGGTGAGGGACCCATTGGCAGGGAGTGATCATGCCACAGTCAGGTTATTCCTGGGCCTAGGGGGGAAGGAAAGCCCCACAAAGATGGTGGTAATTGACTTTAGGGGTGCGGATTTCAAGGGGATGGGTAGAATCCTTAAGGGCCATTTGGATGAGATAAGGCCAGACATGGATGCTGACAATAGGTAGGAGATCATTAGGAAGGTGGTACAGGAGGCTACCAGGTCCTGTGTGAGAGTGAGGTGCAAATTCAGTAGGGCCAGAAAACCCTGTTGGTGGACCCGGGAGGTTCAGGAGGCGGAGAGTGAAAAAAAGGCTGCCTATAAGCACTTCAAGCGCTCAAGGAGCGAAAAGGATCAGGGGGAATATGGAGGATGGTCACCAGGGTGGTGAGATCAGCCAAGGTGAGGAAGGAGCAGATCTTGGCCAGGGACATCAGGAGGGGGAACAAGGGGTTCTTTAGATACACTGGGGGAAAAAAGCAAAGTGAGAGGGAAGATCAGCAGGATTTGGACAGGGGAAGGATGGGCACAGGAAGCGGGGGAGCACGCTGAGGTACTAAATGAGTACTTTGCCTCAGTTTCTACCAGGAAGGATGGGGGAGTTATGCCTTTCTGGGGGAAGGGGGATGAACTGGCGGAGGGGGCTGGACCCGTAGAGATCAGGAGCCCTGACGTGTCTAGGGATGGGGAAGGGACAGCACAGTCAAGTGGAGAGAAGGCAGTACAGGGTGTCACAAACCCACTCAGCAGGTCAGGCCCTCTACTCCCAAAGTGCTAACCTCCGAATGCAGTCTTGTGAACAGTTTAACAGAACAAGGTAACCCTCCTTGTCTGTTTGTTACTTCGGACCAACCTTTGGTCTCAAGTCTTGGAGGGATTCAAACTGTGAACCTCTTGCTAGCGTACCCAATGCACAGGCTCAGATATTTCTGTCTTCAGGGGGCCAGATATCTTTGCCTACAGGCACCTAACCAGGTATACAGGTGTATATATATATATGTATATTCTACACGTGAGTCCTTTTTAGAGAATCTGCACAAATAATAAAGCTTTTTTCCCTATTACAAGCTTTTAGCTAGTATAATTTTGGAGCGAGTACACTGTGTGTACTTTTTGAGCAAGTGCAGGTTCCCTTTGCTTTGCTTCATTGTGTTCATCTGAACCTAGCACTGCTCGTCCCCAAGTGCAGTCGCATTTTCTCTCTGCATCTAAATTCATTTTTTTGGTGACTGGCATGGGTTTAAATAAATAAGAAAAAAGACGCTCCTATATCCTTTACTTGCAGCAAGTGGCGCTCCTGCTTTTGCATGTCAGTTAATGGCTGAAACACGCAGGTACAGCACGCTGAGGGTACACGTCCCCTAACAAATCTTGTGTTGAAATACACACCTAATGAAACCAGTTATTCTAATTTACTAAATAGCACCATGGTGCCATCGGGACCCGTTAATGGCAGACAAGCATTTAATGCATTTGAAAAAAACGCATACAAACTTAAACGGCTACAGTGGGAGGAAATCTCCTTAAAAGCTTATCTAGAGGTGGTACGGGTTCCTAGGGGAGTACGTATTTTAAAGAATCCCACGTGCGGACAGAAGAGAGAAGGCTTTATTGAAAAATGGAGAAAAATAAGTGAAAAGGCAAGCCAGGAGTATATAGAAAGTACAGTTATGTAAAAACTTACCGTAACAGTAGATCTTCGAGAACAGCTCTTGTAGCAGGTTACACCATTAGGACTGAAGCCAGCAGGCGCCAGAACCCCACAGAAATTTTCTTGCTAGCAGTATTGAGCGGGGACTGCCTCAGACATCGGTCCTGCCCCCGACGTCAGGCGTAATACACAAGGAGGCAGTCCCCCAGAATCCCCAGTTCTCCCGCCGGAGACTCCCGGCCACTGGATGACATCAGAAGAGGAGACTGAGGATCTGCCATCAAATGGCAATCAGAAAAAGGCTGTGAACACCTTGTCCTAGGAGAAGGATGTTGGAACCAGAATCTACATCCAGCAGGGATGGTGGGAGGGAAAGTACCTGCTACAAGAGCTGTTCCTCGAAGATCTACTTTACAGTAAGTCTCTACGTGAACTGTACTATCTTACTCGAGAAACAGCTCTTGCAGCAGGTTACACCATTAGGACCGATTCCTAAGCAATCCTGGAAATCCCACACCATTGGGAGGAGGAAGGTAGAAATCCTTGAACGACATCGAGCCTAGGACAGAAGTCCCTGAAGGACTGCTAGACCAAAACCTGCTCTTCACCTCGATGCAATGTCCAGGCCGTAATGCCTGATGAAAGTGTGTACAGAGCTCCAAGCAGCTGCAGCACAAATAGCTGAGGTGGATACGTTCTTTAAAGCCACCAAAGAGGTAGGCACCCCTCTGGTGGAATGACCCTTAACCGCGCCCGGTAAGGGTTTGTTGCGCTTCTGGTAACAGAACGTTAATACACTGAATGAGCCACCTGGACAGCGACTGTTTTGAAACAGGAGCTCCCATCATCCTGTGGGCAAAGGAAACAAAAAGTTGGTCTGATTTTCGGTGGTGTTTGGTTCTGGTCAGGTAGTATCTGAGACACCTATGAACGTCTAAAGTGTGCAGAAGGGCTTCTCCTCGATTAGAGTACTTAGGGAAATACACTGGTAGATCGATATCCTGATTAATGGTGAGAGCTGAGACCACCTTAGGCAGAAATTTAGGATTAGTCCGTAGGGATACCCTGTCTTGGTGGAAAACCAAATAAAGCTCTTTGCATATAAGTGCATGGAGTTCAGAAATTCTTCTGGCCAAGGTGAAGGCAACTAAAAACAGTGTCTTCCAAGACAGAAGACGTAGCTCGCAATCCGCGGCTGATTCAAAGGGTGGCAGCGTAAGCTGCTCCAGGACGAAGGGTAGATCCCATGGTGGTATCGGATCCTTAATCAGAGGCCTAAGGACACCCCTCAGGAAGGCATGTGTCATATCCAATTGAGCTATAGTGCGTTGGCCTATAGGGACGTGATAGGCAGAGATGGCACAGAGGTGTACCTTAATCGAGGAGTAAGCCAAGCCTGACTGGAAAAGGGACAGTAAGTAGTCCAAAACCAACTTCTCTGGACAATCCAAAGGCGAAAAACCGCGCGCTTGAACCCATAAACAAAACCTGCGCCACTTCATGGCGTAGGTCGCATGGGTAGCTGGTTTCCAAGCAGCAGCAAGAATGTCTGCTACCTTATGCGTGACCCCATGTCGCGATTATGGCTATGTCTCGGAGCCAAGCATGCAGGTTCAGGGAACGTAGGTCCGGTTGGACCAAGGAACCCGCCTCCTGAGACAGCAAGTGGGAGCTGATTGGCAGCGGCACTGGAGGTTCCCGGGACAGCTGATGCAAAAGAGGGAACCAGATCTGCCTGGGCCAAAACAGCGTGATAAGTATCCGCATCGCTTGCTCTCTGCGAAGTTTCAGAACACCACTCTGGAACAACGGAAAAGAGGAAAAGGCATAGAGGAATCTGCCCGCCCAGGAGAGGGACACCGCGTCTCGCCAGAAAACACCAGGCCCTGGATCTAGCGAAGCAAAATTGGGCAGTTTTGCTGCTGGATGGGGACGCAAAAGGTCTAATTCTGGAGAACCCCATCTGCGAAACAGATCCTCTGCTACCTCCTGAAGTAGTTCCCATTTGAGGACTCTGGCCTGAGAGCAACTCAGGCCATCTGCGATGACATTGTCCACTCCTGGAACATGAACGGCAATGAGGTTTACGCCGTGTTGCAAGACCTAATCCCACACCCTCATGGCCTCCCTGCAAAGCGGGTAGGCATGGGTACCTCCTTGTTTGTTGAGGTAATACATCACCGCAGAATTCTCTGTTTGTAACAGAAGTGTACCCGGTGGGATCTCTGACTGGAAGGCCTGCAGGACGTAAAGAACTGTCCTCATTTCCAGGATATTTATGTGGAGATGAGTCTCTTGGTCCGTCCACAGGCCCTGAGGCCAAACACCGTCGAGGTGTGCTCCCCAACCGAGCCCTGAGGCATCCGTGGAGAGTGTCACAGTCGGGGAAGGCGCAATGAAGGGGACTCCTGCTGAAAGATTCCTCGAATCTAGCCACCATTGCCAATCTCGGATTACGACCTTCGTGATCCGGACTGGATACTGCAGATGGTCTTGCTTTTGATCCCATTGGACCCTTAACATCCACTGGGTTACCCACATGTGGAGACGAGCTAGCGGGACTGATGCAATGGCTGCAGCCATGTGTCTGAGCAGGCGAAGGACCTGTCTGGCAGGAGTGGTCTTCTTCGCCGAAATGTCCCTGATGAGGGATCTGATGTGTTCCGCTCTGTCTGGGGGGAGAAAAGCTTTCCCCTAGACGGTGTCCAGAACTGCACCTATGAATTGCAGAGTCTGGGACGGAACCAGGCATGACTTCTCATGATTGATGATGATGATGCCCAATGTCTTGAACAGAGACTGAGTGCAGTAAATAGCAGACATCAGGGCCTCCCGGGAGGGCGCCATGAGAAGCCAGTCGTCCAGGTAGGGGAACACATAGTGGCCTTGTCTCCTCAGAGATGCTGCTACGATCGCCATGCACTTCTTAAACACCTGAGGTGCCAATGACAGTCCGAAGGGAAGGGCTCGGAACTGATAATGGCGACCCTGAAATTCGAAGCGCAGAAACTTCCTGTGCGCTTGGGCAATAGGTATATGCAGGTAGGCTTCCTGCATGTCCAGGGACGCTAGGAAGGCATCCCGCTTGAGCATGGGAATCAGATCTGGGAGGGTCACCATGCGGAAGCGTTTGTACAGGACTGAGTCGTTGAGGTTGCTGAGGTCCAGTATTGGACGAAGGTCCCCTGTTTGCTTTGGAACCAGAAAGAAGTGAGAATAATATCCTAGACCCCTCTGGTTCCGTGGTATGTACTCTATAGCTTCTTTTTCCAGAAGCACAAGCACCTCCTGCTGTATGAGCAGGGCATGCTGACCCGAGTAACGGGACAGCAGGGGAGGTCTTGCCGGTGGGTGGTCAAGAAACTCAATGAAATGGCCTTTCTTGACCAATTGAAGAACCCACCTGTCGGTGGTGATCGACTGCCATCCTGAAAAGTGGCGAGCGATGCGACCCCCAAACTTTTGTAACCGCTGATCCGGAGGAGGGGCGGGGGCCGGGAAGGAGTCATGCTGTGGCAGCACTGGTCCCTGCAGGCTGGGCTGGTTTTGTGTAACGGCCTCTGCCTGGGGATGACTTGGCCTGGGCATTACGCTGAAAAGTGCCCCTTTGGTGCTGGCCGGAATGTGGCTGCTGCCTCTGTTGCCAGCTGCGAAAACGGCTCTGGTTCCTGCAAAAGGAACCAGGCCTGGATCTGTACATGGCCTGCACAGATCGGACTGCCTTCCCAGCGTCCGGAAGTTTGGTGAGGACCTTCTCCGAGGATTCACCAAAGAGTACTTCGCCGTTATATGGGACATCAAGAATGTTCTTCTGTACATCCGGGGTGAAGTCAGAGACACGGAGCCAAGAGTGTCTCCGGAGACAAACGCCTGAAGCTGCAGCTCTGGCAGATGAGTCCACAGAATCGTATGCGGCTCAAAGCACTTGGGTACCCACATCTGACCCTGTGCGGAGAAGATTGAGGAGCTCCGTCTTCTGATCGCCATCCAGAAGCTTATCGACCAGGTCCTGGCCCTGTTCCCACAGTGCGTTCTGAAACTGTACTATGTGGGTGAGGTAGTTCAGAGACCTGATGGCGCATGTAGCAGCCGCGTACGTGCGTCTCCCCAGGGCATCCAGCTGCTTGGATTCCTGGTCCGGTGGCTGTGTGCTCATATGTTGTGGTCTTTGAGACCGGTCATGCGAGGCCGTGATGACCAGGGAGTCTGCCAGAGGTTGTTGGGCCAAGTACTGGTCCTCTCGGGCCTTGTACAGGCGGTCAGCCTTCTCGCACTGCGGGAGGAGGTGGATGCTTCCACGCAGCCTTGGTGACGCCTCAGCGAAGTGTTCACCAAGGGTGGTACTACCACAGGCTTTGGGTCTTTCTGCCGAAGATAGCGGGCAAGACATTGTCGTTCAGGGTCAAGGTCTTCAGCATCCCACCCCATGTTGTCCTGGATGTGCCTCATGATCTCAGCGAAAGAGGGATCATCCGGAGGAGACCTGGGGAGGTCATGTGGGTCAGGAGGGGAGATGCTGAGTGGAGAAGGAGATCTGGAGTAGTCCGAGGTGTCTGATCTGGAGTCCTCGCCAGACGGAGTGTACCGACGCCATCTGGGTCGCTTGGGGCTGGGAGACCCTGATGAAGATCTCATGGGAGGCCTTCTCCTGTCTTCGGATCTGCCCCTAGGAGGTGGAGTCTGCTCCTTGTGGGTTGGTGGTCATCCTGCTGGCCCCGTAGGTGGAGGAGGGGGCGTAGGAGGCGAAGGAGTAGGAGGAGGAGGAGAAGTAGGAGTAGGAGGAGGTTTAACAGGGACCACAACCTTTTGGATGGTGTCCCACCAAAAAGTAAAGAGCTGTTTTACTTCTTCAATATTCATGCCCGACGATGGGCATGGCGCCGTGAGTCGGGCGTCGGGTCCCCGGGTGTCTCCAGATTCGGGGAAGATTCCCGCAGGAGCCCGGCATCCTCGGTGTGTGACCGCCTGGTCTTCGGGCAGTGGTGTACCTCAGTCGATTCCCCTGAGCACGCGCCTGCCGAGACGGGGTCTTCCGCTCCGGAGAATGCGACGTCGACGTCGGTCTCCTGGCCGACGCCTTCGGATCTGGCAAACACCTGGCCAGCGACTGGTGTCTGGCTGGTGTCGGTTCATGCGAGCACCTGGCCAACTTCAGATGCTTAGCCGACGTCAGGTGCTTGGCGACGTCGGGTCTGACAACCACTTCAGGTCCTTGGTCTTTCCAGGAGCTGGATCAGGACCTCTGAGAGGTTGGGAGACCGACCTGGAGTCGGTGTCCTGACGTCGGGTGGAAGATGATGATTAATGGTGCTTGGAAGACTTGGAAGAGGACTTGGACAGAGTGAAGGAAGCCAAGGGCCTTGAAGTCTTAAGAGGCTGGAGCGAAGAAGATCCGCTTGAAGCCCGGACTCAGAACTGGGGGCGACCGCCCCTGGAGGGAGAGCGGTCCGATCTGGTGGAGCTTGAGCTGCGGACTCTGAACCTTACTTTCTCCTGGGGCTTATGGGCCTCGAGGACCATTCTCCCTGGAGGAAGGTTCTTGGTCCATCCTTTTAATTTTTCTTGAAGAAGATATGCCTGGAGTGCCTTCTGACAGTGGATCCTGGTGCGGCTATTGAACCCTTGGCAAAAGGTGCAGGCCTTGATATCGTGGTCCGGGCCTAGGCACCGCACGCAGGAGGAGTGAGGATCCTTGAAAGGGATCCGTTTGCTGCAGGCACACTTCAAAAGGTGACCCTCAAGCAAAGGAGTTGGAAAGGACATCAGTTAGAAAAACGCAGAAGTTCTGTAGTCGTCGTACGCTAGGTAGAGACCAAAAGGCCGATGCTGGCGAGTCGATGGCGGGAAAAGAACTGGGGATTCTTGGGGACCGCCCTCATGTACTACGCTTCTGACGCCAGGGGCGGGAGCGACATCGGAGGCGGTCCCCACTGAATACTGCTAGCTAGAAAATTTCCGTGGGGTCCTGGTGCCTGCCGGCTTCAGTCCTAATGGTGTAACCTGCTGCAAGAGCTGTTTCTCGAAGTAAGATCTTATTTTATCAGAAAATGCGGTGATCCAAAAAGAAATTGAAGTTGAACTGAATAAACAGGAGGAGGAACTACATGCTTTCAGTAATGCACCTCAATTTTTCCAGCAATTGGAAAGTTTTACTGAAAATTTACAGAAATACGATGAAAAAATAAAAAATATCAAAAAAGTGAAATTTGATCGAGAGAAAAAGTTTACTTAAATAACAGAGTGTTTAATTGGACTGTGCCTGTTATCACTGGAAGTGAAAATATTCAGAATTCTATGCAAGCTAATGAACAAGTGATCCTTTCAACAGTTACTGAAGAAATTGAACAAAATCAGGAATGTTTTTTAAGAGAGGAAGAAGAACCATGTGTTACTCCAAGGGCCCAAATACCCTTCATTCCTTGGAGAAGCCAGCGAATAAGGAAACAGAATTTAGAACAAAACGAACAAGGAGAGGTGGCAGAAACAGGAATAAGAAGAGGAACCCCACGCAGAGGCTGGAGGGGGAGACGGAGACAAGGGAGATTTCTGTGATCAACATTTCAAGCGACCAAATGAATGAGATAGAGACTGGAGTCTTGAACAGGGGTCTTTCTTTTACTCCTACACAAAGATTTAATCATTTTGAAACAGTATTGGACCTTAATAGACTGCTATGTAACCTGAGTTTGAATTTTTTTTGGGGCAATGTCAGGAAACAGATGCTGGTGAAAATATCATCATTAAAATAATACCTGAATGTTTAAAGGTTTTAAACCTATGTCTGACTTTTGTCCCCCTTATCCTCTGCATTACAGATATTTTTAAAATGCTGTGAGAAGATTTATTGCTTCTGAATAATGGTATTAATTTAAACTATTTCACAATCTTAGTAAAATTGAACAGGAAGCATTAAGAGGTTTAGGAACCAGTACAGAGATCACTATTAAAGCAGCTGATAAAGGGGGAGCAGTAGTGGTTATGGACACTGCTAAATATGATTCTGAAATTTTGAGACAGTTATCAGGCACAAAATATTATGAGAAACTTTTATTTATCAAGTCTAGGATTACAAATACCTTTGAGCCTTGGCTCTTTTACAAAGGTTCCACGTCAGAGAAACTTAAACTTGATAAGACACTGTCTTTTAAACAGATCACTGATTCTTATCTTAAGAAGGTGAGGGATGAAAATCTGATCTCAGAACAAGTTTTAAGTATTTAACTGTAGAGTGTCCAACTAGATCCACATTTTATACACTGCCTAAAATCCACAAGGACATGGTGAACCCTCCTGGTAGACCCACTGTTTTAGGCAATAACTGCCTAATGGAACCACTAGCAAAATACCAGGATTCTTTTCTGGTGGATATTGTTAAAAAAGAGGTACCAGCATACATTAAAGACACTAATGATATTCTGTCAGTATTGGAAGATTTAGCAATTGAAGAAGACAGCATTTTGGTAACACTTGATGTTACATCACTATATTCAAATATTCCACACACTGGAAGCTTTGAGGCTTTGACATTTTATTTGGATAATAGAAATGTGAAAGAACTTTCCACTGAAGTGCTTGTTCAGCTGACTCAGTTTATATTAGAATACAACACATTCTTCTATAAAAGTGATTTTATTTGCAGAAAAAAGGAACAGCTACGGGTGCGAGTATGGCACCAAATTATGCAAATTTATATATGACAAAATGGGAACGTGATATAATAAGAAATGTAAACAATCCCTTCCTACAAAAAACTGATTTGTGGAGACACTTTATTGACATCTTTATGGTATGGAAGGGCAGTGAAGATGAGCTTTTTGAATACGTTAAATACTTAGAAACAAGTAATAAGAATTTGCGGTTTAGCATTTGCTTCAGTAAAACTGAGATTCATTTTTTAGACTTAAGGATTTACAAAGATGGCAATGGAGGTGTGAAGACTGATCTATTTTGTAAACAAACAGACCGTAACACTATTCTTTTGGCTAGTAGTTGCCATCCGTGGCATATTATAAAAGCAAAACCAAAGGGACAATATATCCGAACAAAAAGAAACTGTGGTGACTTGGTTGATTACAAAAAAAGGGCACAAGAAATGACTGTTAGATTACAGAATAGAGGATATAACAGCAATGTTTTAGAGAAAGCCCAAGAGACAGTAAATGAGATTTTGAGAGAGGCCTTGTTAACTAACAGGCAACAAAAAAAAAAAAAGATTGTGACCCACAAACCACTTCTGTTACCACCTATAGCCCCCAATCAGATGAAATAACTAAAATTATCAAAAAAGACTGGCATCTGGTTCTATTAGATCCAAAGTTACAAAATGCTGATACTGGGGGCCCTCAAATAGTATATCGTAGGGGAAAAAATATCAAGGACTTTGTGGTACATTCAGTCCAACCAATACCAGAAAAACCTAGGAATTGGCTAACTAAACAAGAAGATGGGTGTAACAAATGTGGCAATTGTAATATTGTCCGTGGGTAAAACCACTAAAAGTTTTAAAATCATGCCACAGGACAGAATGAGGTTAGGGCTTTGTTACCTGTAGTACTTCAGGGGTTATATATTTGTCTCAGTGTAATTGTAACAGCTTTTATATAGGAAAAACAAAACGTCCCTTTAAAGTACGAATAGGTGAACATGCCAGGGCTATTTCGAATGGTGATGATACCAATGCTTTAGCTCTACACATGTTAAGAGTTAAAAACAAGGATGACCATACATTTTTGTTCACAGCAATTGAAAAACCCACTTTAACGCGAAAGGGGTGTGATTACAATAACGTTCTTTTTCGAAGGGAACAATATTGGATATTTGCTAAGAAGGCAATGAACGCACCAGGTCTAAATGACAAAACTGAGATCAAACCATTTTTAAAGTTTAGAAAAAAGTAATAGGATTTTTATAGGTGGTGTTTTATTTCTGTCTAAAACTTCTTTTTTTTTTTTCTATCTTTCAGCAGTGCACAGACTTTGACCTGCCTGGGTGAGTCAGGATCATAAGTTGACTGTGGAATATTTCCAGCAATAATATGTGCAATATTATACTGGTGCTGTATAAAGTATACTTAGCACAGTTTCTATCTTTTCTATGTGTTAGTTAAAAATGCGTAATGTCACTTTAAGAAAGTTGTTTAAATGTTAATGTATTAACTTCATATCGTCAGCCTTGAAAAGCAACGCATAAACGCCATTGTGATGTCACGCAGGAGAGCCACCTCAGCCTTTTGCTCTTGCTGCTTAATCTTTGTACCAACTGTCTGTTTATAGCTTGAGACTTTTTATGAATGAACTCTTATGGACTTCAATGGATTGTGTTGGACTTTAAACCTGGATATTGTACCATTTCCATGTATATTCTACACGCGAGTCCTTTTTAGAGAATTTGCACAAATAATAAAGCTTTTTTCACTATTACAAGCTTTTAGCTGGTATAATTTTGGAGCGAGTACACTGTGTGTACTTTTTGATCAAGTGCAGGTTCCCTTTTCTTTGCTTCATACAGAGATGAACCCTTGAAAACTTTAATAAAGACCTCGGATTTAAAACGCTTCTCTTTCCAGTTTGGTACCACCATTCAAGCTTATGCCTGCTGTCTGCTGTAACCATATACTTTTCTTACAACTAAAAGAAATTCAAAGACAGACCAAGTATGCTCTAAAAAGAGTTTTACTACAATAGATAAAAATATGTAAAACACAAATACAGAACTGTTCTATCACAAGACATACAAATCTTTTAAAAGAACAAGGTTTAAACAGTGCAAATTCCTACTTACAGTACTTAGATTTGACTCTCTTTCTAAATAATTGTTTACAGTGCTCACCGATGTTTCTTGGTCAGAGTCTAGGTAAAAATGTCTCTCTGTGTAGTAAAACAGAATACTCCTTAAGCATACTGTATTGGCCAACCCCTTTCTGTGTGAGGTCAGCTAGCTCCTCCTCTGTCAGATTATAATAAAAATATATATCTTATACAAAACAAGATGCCTTTTTTTTTTTTTTTTTTTAGGTATTACATTCTGCGACTTTAGCATAATTCATGTCCTTTAAATGACACTTCTTTTGATCCATGCTGCATCCTCCCTCACACAGGCTTCACAAGAGCATTTACAACCTTGAACCCCTGTGTAACAACCTAGGTTCCTCTCCGTCATAAAATGGATATGATATAGCAACTACGGCTGTAATAAACTCAGACAAACAGGATCCTTGATTAAGGCCTTACATGTAACACATTGTCTCTAAAACCTGAGTGTGTGTGATACACATGCTGTTTTCAGCATTTTCTCATGGCTTTCATCTTTCAGCTGAAACCTGGAGGGGGGGGTGTGGTTACTCCTAGAGCATCATATTTTCAACAGAGACAGTCATTAATACATTTTATATTAAAAAAAAAAGGATACAGCACTCAGAACTGGCTGTCTCCGTCACACAAGGAGCCAAGGGGGAGGACGTGGAGGTCAAAATCCCAGCAGAGAGAGTGAGGGAAGCCCTCAGGTCCCTTAGGATGGAGAAAGCACCAGGGCTGGATGAAATACATCCCAGGGTGCTGAGGGAACTAGTAGATCTCCTGGTGGCCCCCCTGGTGGAGCTTTTCAACATCTCTCTGAAGACGGGGTTGGTACCCCAAGACTGGAGGGTGGCCCATATCATGCCTATCCACAAAGGAGGATCAAGCGAGGAGGCGGGGAACTACAAGCCCGTTAGCCTGACATCGGTGTTGGGCAAGGTGATGGAGGGTATTATCAAGGAGAGGCTGGGGGGGGTACTGGAGCAAATGGGGTACCTGGACGAAAGACAGCATGGTATCGTCCCAGGGAGATTGTATCAGACAAACCTTGTGGAGTTCTACAATTGGGTGATGAGTGCACTAGACCAGGGTAGGCCAGTAGACGTCCTCTTTCCAGACTTCAGCAAAGTGTTTGATTTGGTACCTCATGGTGGTCTGCTGGTTAAACTGAGGGAAATGGTGGTGGGGAAGCAGATGATCAGATGGATAGGAAATTGGCTCTTGGAATGTACACAGAGGGTGGTGCATGGGGACTAGTCTAGTCTCTAAAGGAGGGTCATTAGTGGGGTTCCCCAGGCATTGGTCGTAGGGACCCTCCTGTTTAACGCTTATGTCTCTGACATAAGGAAGGGTATCAGGAGCGAAATGAGTCTCTTTGTGGATGACTCAAAGCTGGGGGCAGTGGTGGATGGGGAGGTGGAGAGAGTGGCCCTGCAGAAGGACCTGAAGAGGTGGTCGAGGAAGTGGAAACCGAAGTTCAGTGCAGGGAAATGCAGGGTTCTGCACCTGGGGGCCAGGAACCCGGGCCAATTATATACCCTGGGGGACGGACACACTACAAGTCTCGAAGGACAAGAGGGACCTGGGGTGGTGGTGGATATCAGAAAGAACTACTCTGAGACTTGTAGGAGGGCAGCAGCAAAAGGCAATAGGATGCTGGGATGCATCGCTAGGGGGATCACCTCAAGAAGGAGGGAAGTGATCCTACCTCTGTACAACTGCTTGGTTAAGCTGCACCTTGAGTACTGTGTGCAGTTTTGGAGACCGCACTTAAAAAGGGACACTGCACTCCTGGAGTGTGTCCAGATGAG
The DNA here is from genome assembly GCA_016271365.2 of Neoceratodus forsteri. Taxonomy (NCBI): domain Eukaryota; kingdom Metazoa; phylum Chordata; order Ceratodontiformes; family Ceratodontidae; genus Neoceratodus; species Neoceratodus forsteri. The sequence goes on from CM057459.1 coordinate 320,242,571, forward strand.
GGTAACCAAAATGATCTAGGGCTTGGGGGAAAGGGCCTACAGGGAGAGGCTCAAGGAGCTCAACATGTACACCCAGGAGGAGAGGAGGGTCAGGGTGGACATCATAGAGGTCTTCAAGTACATAAAGGGGATTAATAAGGGAGGCTCAGTCGGAGTGTTTCAAAGGAAAGAAGGGGGGGCAACTAGAGGACACGGGTGGAAGCTGGGGCCGGAGACTCAAGGGGGAGAGAAGGAGGTGTTTCTTCACTGAGAGGGTGGTGGAGCCATGGAATGCATTGCCCAAGGGACTGGTGGAGGCAGAGACTGTAGAGGGGTTCAAGAGGGGCTGGGATAGGTATAGGGGAGAGTGAAGCTGAGGAAGTCCAATACATGGGGAACATCTGGGGCCGGGAATGGGGAAACCCAAGGGGGTGGGGGGACAGCAAATTCAGCAACCCTGTATGGGTGCTGACCATCGAGCAGACACGAAAGACCATCAGGCCTCCCCTGCTGGCATTTTAGTAAGCTAGAATGTTAGTATGGAACCGAAAAACTTACCAGAATAACACTAAATCTAGACTAATCAACCTGTAAAACCAAGGACAGTGCTTTAAAAACTAACAGAAAAAAAAAGTACTTCAAAAACCGAGAAAATAAAATCTTCAAGAAAGATGAAGGAGGGCTCTCTGAGGTGTCTGTACTAGGCAAGCGAAGTAAAGAATCTGACGGTTGCAGGATGTATTCCAGGGACAGTGGATTGAAAACCGAGCTCAAGCCTAGCATTCCATCATTAGCATAGGTTCTATTAACCATTTTGGCTCCTGGGCAGTCTTATGGCAAGACCATATTGCATGTCAGAATACAGTAAGATTTCCTGGGGTTTGAAACATTCCACAGTCATTTCTCTCCCCAAGGGTGGAGATCCCACCTCCCTTGGGAATTATCGCCCTATCTCCCTACTCCCAATCCTAGCTAAGCTTTAGGAATACATTGTCCTTGCCCAGCTCACCCCCTACCTTGACTCCACATTTTTCACCTTGTTCCAGTCTGGATTCCGCAAGGCCCACTCCACTACCACCACTTCCCTCATACGCCTCACAGACTCCATACTCACCAAGATGGATCTGGGTCACGTAACCTCAGCCATATTTGTCAATCTGGCAAAAGCCTTCGACACAGTATCACACTCTCTTCTCCTCCAAAAACTCTATGAGACTGAGTTAAACCCTTCAGTCACAGCATGGTTTTGCTCATATCTTTTAGGCAGAACCCAATCTGTCAAGATGAACTCCTCCCTCTCCTCTCCACTCCCTATCACCAACCACTGGTGTCCCACAGGGCTCTGTAACTGGCCCTATATTATTTTTCATTTTCCTCGGTGACCAACCTCCTGTCTGCTCCACTTCCCAAATCCACATGTATGTGGACAACACCATCCTATACACATCTAGCACCTCTCACACTGATGCTCAGGCTAGACTGCAACATGATTGTAACATGGTTCAGTAATGCTTCCAGTTGACTCAACTGTTCCTGAACACTAAAAGACAGTCTCCATGTCCTTCGGCACTAGACAGAGGCTATCAAACCTTAACCACTCCACCCCCAGTCTTCCACACAATGGATGGTACCCTGATAGAGAATGTCACTACCTTCAGATACCGTCTGGCTAGATCACCATCTGAGCTTTCAGCACATGTGGATGCAATCCAAAAAACTTACACCCCAAGCTTGATGCCTTATATAGAAACAGGGACTGCATTCCTCAATCTGCCCAATGAGCTATTGTGCAGAAAATTATCCTCCCCACCTTTGACTATGCAGACATAGTCTACAGTGCCACCCACAAAACTACCCTGGCCAAACTGGACACCTTTTTCAAATCCTTCTGCCTCTTTGTATTATCTTGCCCCTCACACTCATCATTGTGACCTATACAAAGCCACGTCCCTCCCATCACTGGAGTCCAGGCGTCTGTCACATTCATGTCTAAATTCTGGTCTGGGAATCTCTCCTATCTTTCCTCCTCCATCTCTGCCTCCTCTCTGAGCTCACACTCCCTCCAGAACACGGACTCTCATTCCCTCGCCATCCCCCAGCTGCTCCACCTCTACTGGTCAATCCGCCTTTTCTTACCATTGTCCTAAACAATGGAACACCCTCCCCTCCAATATCTGTAAGGCACCTTCACCCAAATCTCTCTCTCTTCCCTCCTGCGCGTATTCACATCCCATATCTGCTCATGCCAAACCTCATGACCCCCCTCTGGATCTCTGAGCCACCTAAAGCCTTTAGCTCCATCTCCGATCCCCCTTAGCCTTGATTCAGTTAATAAGTCCAGCTTAGCACTTGTGATTATCTCCTAAATTGCTCACAATGTTTGCTTTCCTAATACACTCTTTTTTTTTATTTTATTTTTTTAGTTAGTGCTGTTTCTCCCTAAGTCCTCTGCGGTACCTCTGACATCCCCCGTGGGGCGCAACGGGTATCAGCCCTCCCTTCAGCCTCCATGACTTACCTTGTGGCAGGGGAGGGGAAACCCTGATCTACCAGACCGGATCCAGTTCCAGGGAGGCATCTTCCCGGGCAGCACTGGGGGAGACAATTGTCATCCTTGCAGCAGAGGACTCCGTGTTTCCATGTTTTCGTCCCTCAGGGTATGTAGCATGCAAAGACACCAGCGGAGACAGCGCACCAACTCCTGCGCGCACTCCTCCAGGCATCTGCTGCATCCCCCGCCCACATCTTCAGTGTCGGCGAGCTGCCTCCCAGCCTCCGCTAGGGGGCAAGCGTTATTCGACTGCTGGGATCCCCTCTCCTCAGAGAAGGAGAGCAGTCCTTGGGAAGCTCGATCCATCTCCGCCCCAGCCGACCCCCGGTGGCCCATGCTCGTTCCCGAACACGGGTCTCCGGCATGGCACGAGGTGTGGCGTCCAGCGCATCAACCCTCAACGCCACCAGGCCGGCCCTTCCCAATACACTCTTGATTCTTTTGGTAACTGGGTAAAGCTCACTAGGCATAAGTGCCTGTTTTCAAGGGTGACCTGGGAGCACTGGGGGTGGTTAAGTAACCTGCTCAGAGTCACACAGTATGCAAGTGGAGGTTGAGGGAATCAAACCCAGGTCTGCTGGATGTACCAAGCTCATTCACAGCTCATGCATGTACCAAGCTCTCTTCACACTCTTGCACTTGTAACCCCCTATGTGGCGCTGTTCCTAAGGTTACTACACCTGCCTATATGGCTAAGTACCAGTTGAGGGGTCTGGATTCTGTACCCAGCCCCAGAACTTACATGCGAGTCGAAATGTTCTATGCTTAACCTCAATCAAAATGGCTGCCTGGGGCTGAGTGAATTACCTCCACCCAGAGTAATGGTATTGGGGGTGTCTGTCTATCCTGCTATAGCCATCTGGGAAGCTATAACCACCCACCAACCCTCGTAGTGGCCAAGTACCTGGCACAGCAGTACATACACAGTCAGTTAGTAACAGTAATAATATGCACACACCCTTCACACTTACCACCAGGGTTGGACTTGCAGCAATGTCCCTGAAGACCTTCTGTAAAATAAGGTTAGCAATACAACTGCACACTTTTAATATGGTAACCCAACTAATAATATGCACACTAGCCAGGTTAAATGTGAAAACAACAATCAGGTTTATGTAGGGGTCGTGAACTAGGAAGGAGCATAAATCTAGGCAAATGATTTATACTCTGATTTAAAATCAGGGTTTGGCATGCACATTGCAGTCCCAAAATATTCACTCCTACAACACTGGGTACTCAGGATGGAAACTGGCTAGCCAGAGGCATTGCCCAGGGATGCCCGGTGTTGCAGCTGATGTTGGGGCCCTTGATGGAAAGAAAAGTAGTTAGCATGCACAATAACAAAATAGTTATTTGTAATCCGAGCCAGTTGGCTCAGTCTCTTGTAAACCCAGAAAGTTAAGGCAATCAGATGGTACCGCAGATGATTTAAATACTTGTTGCAGGGAGCTAGCTACACTGATAATTGTACTCATGCTATCAGATTTCTGAGGGAAGGCAGGCGATATGGAGACCTCGTGGTGTTCACTGGTGAGCATGGAGAAACAGGGCCAACACGACACCTCCTCTTCATGGTCTTTCCCTCCAGGTGGCCACAACTTGCGAGTTGTTCCTGCGCAGGGGCTGGATCCCCAAAGCCAGTCTATCGCCGAAACAGTCTCTGGTGCAGGGCAATCAGTCTGGGCCAGACTGGCAAAGGCCCAGGCAGGATAAGCAAACTAGCAAAGTTTGTTTCTTGCTGGTGAAGCCTCCAGCTGGCATAACAGGTTGGGTTGTAGGCAAGCAGGTCTTACCCACGAGAAACATTCAGCACATTCAAATGAAGCAGTACTAACTTCGTACAGTTCAGATGCAGTCCAATTGCTAATTCAGTAGATTCACTGAGCAAATCTCTTGATCCAAGATTTGTCTCGCACACAAGCTGGGCCAATCGCGTCACAGGAGCAAATCTTCGGTCATAAAATGCAAGTGGTATTGGTAAACATCTTCCTTTGTTCTGCCGCAGTTCCAGGCTTAAATCAGATCACGTCTGACTTCTGTGATAAGCAGTCCCAGGCAGGAGAAAGGTGGCAGGGGAGGCAAGGTAGACCTCTTCCCGCCGATTCTCCTACGCTCCGTTCAGGGGAGCAGCTGCTCAAAAGCTCGAGCTGTTCACACTTCAACCTACAACTCAAAATGATCCACTGTCTCATGTAGCACTGGGGATTTCCCTTGTAATCCAGGATACAGGTTGGCTGGGGAAGCTGTCGGTCACAGTTAGGACTCCCCCTCCAGGCTGGTTTTGGCACCAACCTAAAGACTACAAAAACTACAGTTTTCCTTCCCATGAGACACTTGGGCCAGGATCTATTTTAGGCCCCCAGAGTCTGATTGGTCCAATAACTGGAAGTCCTAGACTTAACATGGTGGCTTCCATTCCAAAGGCATAAGCTGCAAGGAAAGCAGGTTAAACAAACTCCTCTATGCAAAATATAATGGCATATAAGCAGTAAATAAGCACCGTTTCCATATAAGCTCCCTCTGCACAAATACTGACTGCAGAATGGAGCAAGACGGAGCAGTGCCTAGCCGGTCACAAGCCCTAAATCACTTGGACTCAACACAGACCATCCACTACACACAGATTAGTCTCTTAAAGAGACAGGCGCAGAGGCTTAACATGGCACTCACACAGAAATAAAAAGAATCACATTGAGACGGGACACCAGCCTGGCAGTGGGCATTAAAGGAGCACAGGAAGACTTTGAGGTAAACCTCAAATTGGTGGGGGGGGGTTACCCATATGTTGTGTTTAACACATACCCACTGTTGCACTTTTGTTTTGCTATATTCAGTGCTCACTTCCTTGACTGTAACCTGCATGTAATTCTGCTGCTCATTATGTATTTGCCCATTGTACTTTACCTTGTTGCACTACACTTTGTGAACCTTGTCCATTGTATACCAGTGTGTCTGAATAATATGTACCCGTGTACCGTTGCACTTTTTATCTCCACCTCCCCTTCTCCCTGGGATGCATCTGGAAACGAGCAATACTGCTCAGCATGCCTTCCTGGTGAAACGCTTAAATAAATAAAATATGAGCTGAATTGTGTGACTATATCATATTTTAAAACATGTTCCTGGAAAGTACGTAAAAAGCCTCCTCTTTGGTTAGGCATTACCAGTAATACTGAACAGTGGAGATATTAAACTGAACGCTACTACCACAATCAATGAACACTGACAATTGAGAGAAAAACAATAGCAACAGATTTTGCCACCAGATGGCACACAAACTCCTGAAGTCAGGGAAAGCAATATGCATGATCTTTTTCACAGGCATTTCAACAGGAGTTCATAATGAAGGCACAGTATACAGACATAGGAAACCATCAAGCTAAATATCCCTGGGAAATAAGCCCTGCAAACAAAGTACAGTATATCTGTAGACTAAAACCTGGAAAACAGAAATCTCTGTAACCTGATGCCTGTACTGCTCTCTCATGTAAGACTCCTTGCATACTTCAAAGTTCTCTAGAAACATCTCCTGCATCACAAACATCAATGAGTCCTCTAGAAACATCACCCGATTGTCCCTTAAAGGGTTCATGTTCCAATTCTGTTTTGGCACAGCAATGCCATGACAGCAGATTACTTCACACATGCCAGCCACCAGTAAGGCAGGTTAGCTAGCTCCCTGCCTCCTATCTTTGCACAGACTGGTAAATAAACACCTAGCAATTCCATTCCACAATATGATATTACAAGGAGATGCCATGAAAACAAACTGACTGATCTGGGCAAATTAGGAGTTGCAGGTCTGACTCAGTGGCATGGCAGCAGTGCACTGCGCTACCACCTGGGATAACAGAGTTCAGGTTCGAGCCACAGAATGCCACACTGCAGTCAGCTAGAGAGGGGCACATTCCAGACATACAGAACTTGGCTCGCAGGGAGGGAGGGAGGGAGGGTTTGGGGCCACTAAATCAGCTGACCACAGAGTGGCACTGGCACCAGCTGTGAAGGCAGCCACTTCCCCACCTTTCTGGACAGAGGGAGGCTGCAGACAGCCATGGCACAATATCAAGGGGAAGAACGAGGGGAAAAAGCAAAGATAAACAGAATCAAAACATAGGCAGCTGTTGTCATGTATCTGGATTACATGGTTTTTCTTCCATCCAGCTACAAGTCACCTGCTCCCTATCACCAAGTCAGCGGGGAGTAAGATCGAGGTAGTGGATTCGGTCAAATGCCCTGTGGTAATACTCGACCAAGGCTTCACGTACAAGGCCCAGGTGGACCAAACAACTCGTGCTATCCACCAGAAACTGGGTCTCCTATTTTAGCTAAACAAACAACTCACCCTGACTCTAGACTTGCAACTGCAAAAAGTATCCTACTGCCTAAACTTACTTATGTTGCCCCATCCTCCAATCCTCCAGTCCACAGGAAAAACTGAAGCTCACAAGTTGGAGCTGCTATACTACAAAATAGGACGTAACATAGAAACACAGAAGTTGACGGCAGATAAGGACCGCAAGGCCCATCCAGTCTGCCCATTTCTTTTTCTACCTTATCAGTGTGCCATAGGCCTTTGCTCTGTCAATGGCCTATCTATTCATACTCATCTGTATTGCTCCCTTATGCCTATCTGAAGCCCTGCACTGTATTCATATCCACCACTTCATGAAGTAGGCCGTTCCATGCATCCATCACCCATTCTGTGAAAAAGAACTTCCTCATATTACCCCTTAATCAGCCTCCCTCTAATCTCATGCTGTGTCCTCTTGTCCTGCTATTTTGCTTTTATTGAAACATGTTAGACTCTTTCACATTGTTAATGCCCTTAAGGCGTTCGAATGTTTCAATCGTATCACCTCTCTCCCTCCTTTGCTCTAGGGTATACACATTGAGTTCAGTTAATCTGTCCTCATATGTTTTCTGATGCAGTCCCTGCACCATTTTGGTTGCCCTTCTCTGGACTGCCTCAATTTGGTTAATGTCCTTATGAAAGTGTGGCCTCCAGTACTGCATGCAGTACTCCAGATGGGACTTAACCAATGTCTTGTAAAGAGGGATTATTACCTCCCTCTTCCGACTTGTAATACCCCTACTAATACACCCCAACATCCCTCTAGCCTTACGTACTGCTTTAGAAGTCTGCTTGGATGATTTCAGGTCATCGGTGATGATGACGCCCAAGTTTCTTTCCTCCCTTGTGACTGCCAGCAACTCCCCTCCCAGCCTATAGGCGGCTTCAGGGTTTCTCTTCCCTATGTGCATGATTTTGCACTTCTTTGCGTTAAATCCCAATTGCCACTCTTCTAACCATTTTGCTAGTTTATCCAGATCTCTTCTCATTCTGCCCACACCATCCGGATCATCTACTCTGTTGCAGATCTTGGTGTCATCTGCAAACAGACAAACCTTACCCTCCAGTCCATCTGCAATGTCACTGATGAAGATATTGAAGAGGACTGGCCCTAGGACCTATCCCTGAGGTACCCCACTTGTGACCTGCATCTCTTCTAACTGTATACCGTTTACCACCACTCTCTGTTTTCTGCCCGTCAACCAGTTTGCCACCCAGTTGACCAATGTCTGTCCCACCTGAGCCTACCCAGCTTATTAATCAATCTTCTATGTGGAACAGTATCAAAAGCTTTGCTCAAGTCAAGGTAGGCAACATCAACTGCTCCCCCCTTGGTCCACCACTCTGGTTACCCAGTCAAAGAAATCTAAGAGATTAGTTTGACAGGACCTTTCTTTTGTAAACCCATGCTGTCTTGGATCCTGTGCTCCTATGGATTCCAGGTGTTGCACTATCCTTCCCTTAAGGAGTGTCTCCATAATCTTGCCCACTACTGAGGTAAGACTGACTGGTCTGTAGATCCCTGCCACCACTCTTGTGGAGCAGGATCACATGAGCCCTTCTCCAGTCTTCTGGGACCTCTCCTGTGCTCAGAGACTCACTAAACAGTTCTGATAATGGCTCTGCTAGTTCCACCCTTAGCTCCTTTAGTACCCTGGGATGTATGCCATCAGGTCCCATTGCCTTGTCCACTCTGAGCTTATCGAGCTCTTGTAGGACCCTTTCTTTTGTGAAGGGACTAGTGCGCACCTTTCTCCCCCCATGTCCATGGTGCAGTGCTGTGGGCCCTGCCCTACCTTCTCTTCAGTAAACACTGAGCAGAAGTATCTATTTAGGACAGATGCTTTTACATGGTCCTCCTCCTCACACGCCCCCTTATCCCCTTTGATCTTAGCAATACCCCCTCTGGACTTTCTTTTTTCACTAATGTATCTATAGAAAGTCTTGTCACCTACTTTTACTGTTCGTGCTGGTGTTTCCTCAGTTTGGGCCTTTGCCTGCCTTAGGGAAGTTTGGTATGCCTCCCTATCTTCATCCTGCTGCGTCCCCTTATATTTCCAGAAGGCCAGCCTTTTGACTCTGACCTTTTCTGCTACTGTGTGTGAGAACCAAAGTGATTTCCTTCTTCTTTTGCACCTCCTTTTCTCGCTAACACAATGGGATGTTGCTTCAAGTATTGCATCTTTAATGCTTGCCCACTTTGCCTGTACCCCCTCACCTGTTTCACTGCAATGTTCCCTCCTAGGACACACCACTGCGACATGTTGGCTTCCTTAAACTGCCCCTCCCTGCTTAGTAGGCTCCAGTACTCCCTTCTATCTGTAGCAGACAAACTCATTAACAGATCGACTTCCCCAAGCACTCCTGCAGAACACTCCGCACTTCTAGGAAGATTTTACTCAAGGTACCCAGGACAAGGACTACACTTTGAAGTAAATCATTTGCGCATTCAGACCCTAAACTCTGAAATACCCTACCAGACTACCTACACTCAGTTGGTTCCTTAGCTACTTTTCGAAAGGGTCTAAAAACACACCTCTATGTGCTGCACCAAAGTACCTGCTAGTTGTTGCATGTAGTTCTAGCACTTGCTCCCTAACCCTCTACTGTACTCAACTTCCCCAAACATTTAGTTTAGCCCTACGCTAGGAAGTTGCTCAGCCCTTCTTGTCTCCACTGTATGAATGTAACCTGCTGTAAATAACTACTTAATGATTATCACTGTTATGAATTTACCTTACAACTGTATTCTCCTTCTGTACCACGTGTTATGATATCTGCTCTACCTACATGTGACTAATTCTGGGTCACCCCTGAAAAAGGGACCTCTAGTTCCAGTGGGCCTACATGGTTACAAAAATGAAATAAATAAAATGAATAAAACATATGATTTCATATGCCAGATTTTCAAGTACAGGTGATGTGACATCATCTGAGGTGCGCATCTAGCTTCACAAGTTGCATAAGTACGTTTGTAGGTTTCATGACACTCCTTTCTCTAGGGACACCATTTGTCAGCATACCTCTCAACCTCCAAGCTTGCCAGTGTGTGACAGAGAGCTACAAAATGTGTGACAAATGACCAAAATGTGGTACACTCAATTTTTTACAGCATGGCACCAGCACCAGTGCATTCTGCTATTAAAAAACTGAATTTATCACAGTTAAAATTGCATTTTGTATGCTAGGATGTGGATTGTGTTCTTAATAAAATAATGAGAAATGGAACATATGCTTTCATATGCAAGAAGTCCCCTCACCCTTCCCTGTCTTTATGCTCTTCCCCCTGCTTGCCTCTCCTCCTCTCTGCCACCCCACCACTGACAAAGCCTACTCTGGCTACTCATCTCACTACCACTCAGTAGTGAGCCTACACTGCACTCTGCACTTCTCGAAGCGCTGTACCACACTCAAGGAGTGATGTCACTGTTGGCACTTCCATGCTGTAAATACTTTCCCCATTTGTTGTTTCAACATTACATATATTTGCCGGCCCAGTGGCGTAGAGAGTTGAGGTGCTAGTGCGTTACCTCGACCCACGTCGGTGACCCAGGTTCGGGAATGAGCACGGGTCGTCGGAGGTCGGCAACGGGGCGGGGTAGGGCAGAGCAGGATGGAGCTGCCGGCAGGCAAGCTCTCCTCTCCAGAGAGGTAATGTGGCATCGCTCGGCTGATGGCTACCCCCAGTGGAGCCTAGGGGAAGCATGGGCCCGGAGAGTGCCCAAGCATTAGGCCATGGGGTGGGGGAAAGGGCTCGTAACCGGGGCTGTACGGTGCATATGTGCATACTCCTGGGGCTCCTGGGAGAAAAAGCGCCGGCAGCAGGATGAAGACCAACTCCCCACGGGCACCGCCCCGACCAGGCAAGGTAAGCGCCAGTAAATCCGGGGACTGGGCTTTGGGGGTCGTTGGATGGGGCTGCCGTGAAGGTGCAAAATCAAGTCGTGATGAAACATTACATATATTTACTGTGTAACCCTTGTAAAGCAATGTCATGTTATATTATGCTATGTATTGTATTGACTGATTTTAAATCTCTGTAAACGAGCCCTCGGCACGAAGGTATTAAATCCTAAACTGAAATAAATAAAATGTATTTCATTGAAACTATACTATATCTAATGCCCCAGTGAATGAAACACAAACAATTATAAAGTGCTTGAAACAAACCCAACTAAACAATTACACAGAATTTACAAAACTAAAATAAAAGCTTGTGCACATGCAACCAAAACAACTGCTGGACCAGTCCCAATAGTAACAGGCAATAACTGACAATAAAAGCTGTAACAAGGGCCGGCCCGCCGGCGCAGCAGTAGCGCTACGCTCGCGACGCTGGCGGGCCGGCCGGGGGAGAAGGCTGAGCGTCCGTGGACTGCTCGCCTTCTCCAGGGAGGGAGGGGGGACAAGGCTCGGTGCCTGACTGACCCCAGGCGGAGGCCTGGGGTACAGCAAGTGCCTGGCCAATCCAGGAGGGTTGAGCATGCCAGACGTCGGCGGAGCTCCGCCTTGACGTCTGGGCACATGGCACGCCCAGAGAAACAGGAAAAACACCTCCATCACTCCGGGTAGACGGAGCGCCAGCACAGACCTCATTGGTCCCCTGCCTGTCCCACGCAGAGGCCCTGACGAAGTGACGTTAGCTCGGGGTGCTTGGGCCCCACCCCATCCCCGCCTGGGGAATCCAAGGCTACATGGGGGGACCGCCGCAGGGCTCCAGGCACGGAAGGAAGCAAGGCAGATGCCAGGTGCTCCCGAATAAGCGGAGCGTAGGAGGCAGAGGAAAGGCGGTAAAATAGCAAGTACAAAAAAAAGGCTGTAACAAGCCATAAATACAGTACCCCCACTTCCTTTCACCCAATTCGGAAGCTAAAATGCTGGATGTCATTCCACAGCTACATCCCCATCCCTGACCCCAACCCACAGCAATGAGCATTACTAGAGCCACACAGCAATGAACAATAACTAAAAACAGACATGGGTAGTCGTGAGGGCCAGGCTGCACAGCCCTCCCCACAGCAGCTACACAGGATCCCCTGCCCAAAACAGAATTAAGCCTCAGACATCCCAAGTTCCCCTCATGGGTGGTCATGAGGGCCAGGCTGCACAGCCCTTCCCACAGCAGCTACACAGGATCGCCTTCCCGAAACAGAATTAAGCCTCAGACATCCCACGCTCCCCTTGGGGGTGGTCATGAGGGCCAGGCTGCACAGCCCTCCCCACAGCAGCTACACAGGATCCCCTTCCCGAAACAGAATTAAGCCTCAGACATCCCACGCTCCCCTCATGGGTGGTCGTGAGGGCCAGGCTATATGGCCCTCCCCAGAGCAGCTACACAGGATCCCCTGCCCAAAACAGAATTAAGGTACAAATTTGAATCTGCTGGAAATGCAGGAAATGTGGCAGACCTGCTGGTTCCAATGAGTAAGAAAATATCCATCAGCAGACTAAGACTGATAGTTTTCTGCCCATTTGTTTATCAGTTTGTACAGGATTTGCAATTGTTTTGCTGTTAGTTTTATGCACATTGTCTATTAATTTTACAGGAGTTTTAAATTGTTTTGCTGAGTGCCTTAATAATTACCTAAGGGCTCCAGACTATGCTCATTCCTAGCAATCTTAAAAGTAATTCTACTCATTTTTTTCTTCGTGACTTTTTTACAATTTTAGCTAGTTTCAGCCAGGCACACATTAGTTGTGATTCATCTTAAGTGTGGTCTTGCTCAGAACGTAATTAATCATTTTGCAGCAAATTCTGGACTTTCATTCTGCCTATCCGTTTTAGCTTGTTAGTAGTCAGTGTTAATTCCCACACTTCTCAACCTGCAATTGAACTTCCCTCTGGTAATTTGTGCTTTGGAAACTCCCCTTACATGCGCTCCTGCTCTGGACGCCGTGCGCTAGCTTTCTAAACACCTTCTTTTACTGTGTCTAATTGCTCCCTGTGGTGCTCTGAGACAAGGAGAGCTGCGTACTTTAATTTGAGCTATAGTGCTGTAAACTCTGCCTTTTTCCCAGATCTCTCCTGGGATGAGCTCCTCACCAGCCTTTTTTGCCCCTCCATTTTATATGAGTGCAGGTAGTTCCCTAAGGCCCCCCTCCCTTTACCTGTTCTGTTCTAATTCCCTTGTGCTTTCTCCACAGCCACAGACGTCCCAAGCTCCCCTCGTGGGTGGTCGTGAGGGCCAGGCTGCATGGCCCTCCCCAGAGCAGCTACACAGGATCCCGTGCTGGAAACAGAATTAAGGTATGATTTTGAATCTGCTGGAAGCGTGGCAGAGCTGTTGGTTCCAACAACTAAGAAAATATCCATCGGCAGACTAAGGGAGCTCTGCCGACACCACCCTTGGTTAACTATTGCATATACAGTAAAAGTCACGTGGCGCACTGAACCAATCAACCCACTTCTCCATTTGCAGGTTATCAGAGCCAGTGGCCACTGCTCGCGACCCTCAATTGCTCAGCTTAGTTATTCCTCATACCTCCCCAACATGCTACCAACATTAGTAATTCTGACTCTTTTGACCCCCTCCTGCTGTCTCTCCCAACCTCCATCCACCCAGAATTGCCAGTGTACCTGCGAGCTCCGTTTACCCCAACAACTTTCTCCCCCACTGGCACCTCCCCTAAAGGTAGGATCCCCGTGACTTGTCGACTATTTCCAGTAGCGGGTCCAGCAATCCTTCCACCCTCCTTCCACGCAGGCCTTATAGTCCTAAACTCCACTGCTCAAACCTTCTTGGTGCCTATCAATCTTGCTCCAGCACCTACCCGCAAGCCCCTGTAGGCAAGGCTCTTATCCAAACTGATAAGTCTCCTGCTTCTGTTATCTGGGAACATTGAACCCCATCCAGGCCCTCCCTCCCCCCTGGGCTTCCCTCTGCAACTGCCTCTCAATTCCACAAAGGGCTGAAATTGGTTCATCTGAACATATGCAGCCTTCTAACCAAGCTACTCCTGCTGCAGCCTACCTCACTTGCCTTTCGCCCTGACGTCCTGATTATATCAGAGCCCTAGCTAAAGCCCCACATCAAAGACACCGAAATTTCCATCCCAGGTTATACGGTCATACGCCATGACTGCCCAGGTTGCAAAAGAGGTGGCGGCGGCGCCACATATATAGCTTCCACGTTGCAGTTCACCAAAATTACACTACCCCTACCCATGAAACCCAAAGATGTTTTACTACTTAAGTTAGTCCTCCCCCACTCTGCTCCCATCTTCGTGGCAGGTTCCTACTATGCACTGGACTCCCTGCCCGCAATCTTGGACCACCTCACACCTAAAACACGGGCCTCTGAAAAGACCCATACTTGGTGACTTTAATCAAAATTGGCTCTCCGGAGCCAACTCTAAACTCCTGCACAAAGTATGAGCCGAAAATCTGTCTCAAATGATCAGAGAGCCCACTCGCTTAAACCCCAAATCGCTAAACCACTCTCTCCTCGACTGGTCTCTCACCTCCCACCCGCAAAGGATATTAGCTGCGGGCTCACTCCCTGATTCCCTAAGCGACCACCACATGATTTACATGGTCAGGAAAATCTTCAGACTGAAGGCACCTCCCCCCACATCCTCCTGACCAAGGAGTACAAATCTCTGGACCTCACCGCTCTGCTAAATGACCTGGCAACTGCAGACTGGTCCCCCATCCACCTAGCTACCTCCACTGACGCCGCTTTGGAGGGCTTCAAGTCCAGGTTCTTTGCTATCTGGAACCACCATGCTCCGCTTAGAAGGGCTAGGGTTAGAGGCGCCCACCTCCTCTGGATCTCTGCAGACATCATCGACAACCTCAAATTAAGGGATCTAGCATGGAAAGCTTACAAGATCTCTGGACTTCCCCTGGATCACATTAGATACTGTGCTCTGCCACACTGTTTTCCACACAAATATTAACCAACCTGCCAAGTTCTGGAAGGTCATTAAATTGCTGTTCTCCCCCCCCCCAATCTCCAACACCCACCCTAATTATAGGAGGGTCCACAGTTACCAACCCCCCTAAAGTAGCCGCAGTGTTCGACTCCTTCACTAGCTGCACCGCTTCAGTCCTATCCTCCCTCCCATCACCCTCACCTCCACCCTCCACTCCCCTCCCTGCCGATCAGGCCCCCCTCTTCCTTCTCCTTCCACCTTATTACTCCACTTGAGGTGTACAATGCCCTACTTGCCCGCAACCCAAATAAAGGCAAATGCCCCACTAGTCTGGGCACCAAAATGTTGTACCTGTCAGCACCTGCCATCGCCGTCTCACTAGCAGCGATTTTCAACCTATCCTTCTCTCTTGCATCGGTCCCATCTGAATGGAAGCACACCACGGTCATACCACTCCCCAAAGGTGATGACCCCTCTGCCCCTGGAAACTACCGTCCCATTTCCCTCCTTCCCATTCTGGCTAAACTCCAAGAAACCCTTGTCCTCTCTCAACTTTCCACCTTCCTCGACTCCTCATCCTTCTTCACCCCTTTCCAGTCTGGGTTCAGGAAATCCCATTCCACCACACCTCCCTGCTGAGGCTTACCAACTCCATCCTTTCCACCATGAATAATGGACACATCACCTCAGCTATCTTCGTCGACCTTGCCAGAGTGTTCAACACAGTTTCCCACTCTCTCCTCCTGACAAAGCTCTCCAGTGCAGAACTCTCAAGTGTGGCTACCAATTGGTTCCACTCCTACCTGGTAAGCCGGATGCAATCTGTCAGGATTGGCAACTTCACCTCTGTCCCCCTTCCAGTCACGTCAGGAGTGCCACAGGGCTCTGTCCTGGGGCCTCTCCTGTTCTCCATCTTCCTCAGTGACCTGCCCTCTGCCTGCCCACACACATCCATCCACATGTATGCAGACGACATGGTGCTGTATACATCTGCCCATCTGCTACTGATGCTGCAGCCAGACTTCAGCAGGACATCTACAGTGTCCAGCACTGGTTTCACACCAATCAGCTTCACCTCAACACCAAGACCTTCGGCACAAGGCAGAGACTTTTGCAGATTCCCCCCCCCAACCTTCCTCACCCTGGACAGGACTTCCCTGGAGGCCTGCCTCTCCTTCAGATACCTCGGGGTATGGCTCAACCAGCACCTTGACTTTTCTGTACATGTAGATGACATCCACAAAAAACTCCTCCCCAGGCTGGGTGCCCTATACTGCAATTGTGGGTGCATCCCGTTGCTGGCTCGCACAGCAATCATACAGAAAATTATTCTGCCAATCTTTGACTATGGTGATTTGGTCTACAGTGCTGCCCCCAAGTCCATTCTGTCCAAACTGGACTCTCTTTTCCACTCCTTTTGTTGTTTCGCACTTGACTGTCCCTACTCCACCCATCACTGCACCCTCTATCAGGCCGTGGGTCTCCCTTCCCTACAAGACCGCAGATCGGTTCATGGCGTACGATTCACTGCCAAGTTTTGGACCCAATCTCTGCCCACCTACCTCTCTTTAGTACTGTCTACTCCCTCCCCCCCGCCTATGCACTCAGGTACAATGACACTAGACTCTTACAAATCCACCATAAGTCCACCTCGGCAGGCCAGGCAGCTTTCAGCTATCGCATGCCCAAACTATGGAACTCCCTCCCTCCTCTCCCTCTCAGCATCTCAGCACTCTCCTCTCAGCCCACTTCTCCTCCACCTGCCAATGTGCCTAATCTCAGTCTCAGGGCAGGGTCTGTTCTCCCAATTTCTCCCCTTATATCTGCATTGTTCTACTTTGTACTGCACCAACGATTAGTAAAGTACCTGACTTGTACAGTCGTGGACAAAAATATTGGCGCCCTTGCACTTTTTCAAATAACTCACAATTTCCTCTAAACATAAGTTGAAATTAACAACAGTACAGTATTTGGTCTCCACAATTCTTTATTTCTCTGTTAATATTACAGAACCTTTGTTTTTAATTCAGAATTTAATATATCCTTTTAAATCAGAAAATGAAAAGAAATGGCATTGACAAAATTATTGACACCCTAGACTTAATATTTGGTAGCACAACCTTTGGTCAAAATAACTGCAATCAACCGCTTCCTATAGCCATGGATGAGCTTTCTGCACCTCTCTACTGGCAGTTTGGCCCACTCTTCTTGTGCAAACTGCTCCAGTTCTCCCAGATTTGAAGGGTGCTTTCTCCCAACTGCTGTTTTCAGATCTCTCCACAGGTTTTCAATGGGATTTAGATCTGGACTCATTGCTGGCCACTTCAGAACAGTCCAGCGTCTTGTCTTGAACCATTCCTGGGTGCTTTTTAAAGTGTGTTTTGGGTCATTGTCCTGCTGGAAGACCCAAGACCTTCAACGGAGACCCAGCTTTCTGACACTGGGTTCAACATTGCGCCCCAAAATGGCCTGGTAATCTCCAGATTTCATGATGCCATGGACACGTTCAAGGCACCCAGTGCCAGAGGCAGCACAGCAACCCCAAAACATCACTGAACCTCCTCCATGTTTGACTGTAGGGAAGGTGTTCTTTTCTTTGAAGGCTTCATTTTGTTTTCTGTAAACATAGAGAAGATGTGCTTTCCAAAAGCTCTAATTTGGTCTCATCTGTCCACAGGACATTCTCCCAGAAGGATTTTGGCTTGTTCAGGTGTGTTTTGGCAAACCTCAGTCGGGCTTTCTTATATCTCTCTCGCAGTGGGGTCCTCCTGGGCCTCCTACATATAACCCCTTTCATTGAGTTGGCGACGATGGTGCGAGTTGCGTGTGACCTTGTGTGTCTGAAGGTCAGTTTGAATCTGTTTGGCAGTTGATCGAGGTGCTTTCTCCACCATTCGAACAATCCTGCGCTGCTATCTTCGATCAAGTTTTCTCTTGCGGCCACGTCCAGGGAGGTTGGCTACAGTGCCATGGGCCTTAAACATCCTGATAACATTATGTACAGTGGAAACAGGAACATCAAGGTCTCTGGAGATTGATTTGTAACCTTGAGATTGTCCATGCTTGGCTACAATCTTCTGTCTGACCTCCTCAGACAATTCTCTGGCTGTCTTTCTTTTCTCCATGCTCACTGCGGTACACACAGTGACAAAAAACAGGAGAATGAGTCCTTTTCTCTATTCAAACTGGTGGAATGAGTGACTTTTATATTGCAGGCACCTGCAACTCACCACAGGTGAGTTCAATTCTAAAGTGAAGGAGAATCACCTGCTTGAAATCGAATTATTTCTAACTACTTCTAAAAGGTGCCAATAATTCTGTCCGGGCCATTTAAGGATTTGTGTGTGGAATAAGCCAAGACTTAGTATATTTTTCTGCTTTTTGTGTTTTATTCCACTGCAAACCAAAGAAATACATATGTGGATACCGAAATATTTTTTAATTTCAACAATTTTCTGGAAGGAAAATGGTGCATTATTAGAAAAAACTGCAAGGGCGCCAATATTTCTGGTCACGACTGTAGCTCATCATTTCTGTAAATACGTATCATTATTCTGTTTGCTAATTTCTGGTACCTCTCCATTTCTGTATATACGTATCATTGTTTTGATTGCTTAATCAGTGCCTACCTATTGTTTCCAAACCCTGTCATTGTCCTGATTGCCCTGCTGCACATGTACTGACTTGCTGATCTTGACCACTGCTGTATTATCTTTGTTGTACTACCATTTTATTGTACTGTACCCAGGATGCATCTGGAATCTAGCAGTACTCTGCTCAGTATGTCTTCCTAGTTAAACTCTTAAATAAATAAATACAACAGGCTGACAGCAGCCATGTAGCCCCCAGACCCACTCCCCTGACCAGCAGCAATGAGCATTCTACAGCCCCATAGCAATGAGCAGTAACTGAGTCTAAAATCCATAACAGGCCCCTTCCTCTCACCCAGTCCGGAAGCAAAAATGCCGGATGCTATACCACAGTTATAGTCCCCCACCCCCACCCCCAAATTCATGGTAAAATTCCAACACTGGGAAGACAATGCAAGGCAGCATTCAAGGAGTATAAACTGCAGCACCCCCTCCGCCCACCCACTCAAATTAAGTGAAAAGGCAGAAACACTAGCAAACCAGTATTCCAGCAACACAAACGAAATCTGCCTTTACCTTTTTCTTTTCCCAGAAGTGGACCTAGGAAGAAAGTCATCCTCCTTCATAGTCACTGAGATTGCAGGCAAGTTATTTCAGACTCCCCAACAGCAGGCTAAGTAGCCCCAGGTCCAGAAAGAATGAACCTCAACCTATAGTCAGTGAGTCCACCAAACAACCACCACTACAGCAGCAAGAGTGGCAAGCAACACACAGCAGGGAAAGCTAGCTGTTGGCCGGGGTTGGGGTTAGGGGTGCAACGAAAGCAGCAAGCAGCACAGCAGACTGTTCAGTGGTCAAACGATAAATCAATCAGCAGACAGGGAAGCCCAAGAGTGAATGAACCAGGAGTCTTAGTCAAGCATTGTGCACTGAGCAGAGTGGAGCAGGGGAGTATAGCAGACCAGCAGCAGGTGGGTTGCAGTGAAAAACAACTAAGTTCAGGCGGCATTAGGCAGATGATGAGGACTCTTGCACACAGAAGACTTGCTCCAGTCCGAGCCACTCACTCCCTACCTGTCCTGCCCCTTGGCCCTCTATTAAGGGGCAGGAGCTGAAGATCAGTTGTTGAGCAGATGAAAGGGCGACAGAGGGAGGGGGAGGGTGGAGACACTCATGAAGAGGCCAACCAAGCAGCCAGCACAGGATGACAGCACATGGTGAAGTGGGGTGGGAGGGAAGAGCAGATACAGCCACGTAATCGGCTCACATTTAAATAAAGACACCAACCTGCAATGTTCAAGCCTGAGAGGAAGGAACACATAGGCCTGAACAAAGGGAGAGCCAACAGTGCACGGCACTTGGCCTTTTTCCACCATGACCCTGCAATGAAGTGCCAGCATCTGGTACAACAGGTAAAAAACAGCTGATCTGCAGTGCATCACAGAAAATCCATGACGGTAGAGAGGTACAGTGGTCGGACTCTACAAGATGACGGGCAGATTTCCAAATGAAGTCATTACAACCTGAACAGTTAGACAGACACACACACACACACATAAACGAGATAGAGAAAGACACACACACACACACACACACATATACAAGAGAGAGAGAGGAGTAGAAAATATGTGTATGTGTATGTTCTGTATACATACCTAGTCTTGAAAGACACAGCAATGTGCTGTGGATGTCATGGCAGTCCCTTTCTCGAGGGATAATAAAGTGGACGACCCTAAAGTTCTTGCACAGAATCACAAGAGGGCAGCCCGAAGTGGTCAGTGGCAGTTTTTCCACCACAGCAATCTGATGATGTAATATCTGCAGAACAAAGTACAGTTGCGTAAGAACTTACCGAAACAGTACATCTTCGAGAATATCTCTTGCTGCAGGTCATAACACATGGGATATCAGCCGCAAGCATAATTTCCTCTGGATGACTTCACAGCAGTCGACCCTGGGCCCCTCCCCCTAACATTACCACGTGGTGTCTGTATGGCATGTATAAAACCGGGAGATTCCAGCTACTCCTCAATTCTTATCCATCCTAGCAACCCAATGAAAACCATTTCTCTGGCCTCTGATGGGAACAGAGGAGGGAAATAAAGCAGCACCTCATGAAGTCGTAAAAGGACAGAAGCAAGGGACCCTTCTGAAGTAACAGCAAGGGGGAAGGCGGGTAGGGCTGCATGACCTGCAGTAAGAGATACTCTCGAAGATCTACTGTTACAGTAAGTTCTTACGCAACCATACTATCTTCTCAAGACAATCTCTTGCAGCAGGTCACAACACATGGGAAGATTCCCAGGCAGTTATGCCAAGGGGAAGAGGAAGTGAACTATCAGGACTTCGGAGAGGAGGCCTTGTAAAACGGCCCGTCCAAAAGCAGTTCACTTCTTGGAAGCAATGTCTACACTGTAATATTTCATGAATGTATGTATAGTAGACCACGTGCTGGCCTCGCAGATTTCTAAGGCAGAGACGCCCCAGAAGCACGCCATGGAGGCAGCCATGCCTCTGGTAGAATGGGGTTTTACAACCCCTGTAAGAGGTTTGTCATATTTTTTTATAGATAAATGAAATGCAGGTGGTCAACCATGTGGACAAGCACTGCTTCGGAACCTGAACGCCCTGATTTCCAGGGGCGCAAGAAACACAAATTTGCTCAGTTTTTCACAACTGTGAGGTGCAGAGAAGATAAAGACTCAATGTTCTATACACATAGAGAGTATAACGCAGGGATTCCCCTTGATTCGCAGGCTCCACATAGTACACAGGTAAGTGGACAGACTGATTTAAAGTAAATTCAGAAACAACCTTTGGCAAAAACGATGGGCTGGTGCGTAAAGTCACCATATCATTATGAAACTGGAGGTAGGGAGGTTTGGCCATTAGTGCCTGTAACTCTGAAATACGTCTACCCGATGTAATGGCAACTAAGAATATAGTTTTCCAAGAAAGATAATGGAGCTAGCTGGATTCAGCGGGCTCAAAAGGACTCGTAGTCAATTTTTCAAGCACAAAATTCAAATCCCACACAGGTACTGGATCCCAGATAGGGGGATGAAGGTGCAGAATGCCTTTTAAAAAGGTTCAGCTCAAAGGTAACTGGGACAATGGTTTGTTGCCCACAGGTAAATGAAATGCGGCAATGGCCGAAAGGTGGAATTTTACAGAGGAATATTTTAGTCCACCCTCCAACAAGGCGAGTAAGTAGTCTAGGATGCTCTAAGGGGAACACTCATAAGGGTCTAAGTCCAGCATAGATGCCCAAATGAAGAAGAGTTTCCACTTCATAGAATAGGAAGACTGCATAGACTATTTCCTGGCAGCCCGGAGGACTTCTGACACCTTTGGGGACACCCTGACTATGTCCTCAGGAACCAGGTATGCAGATGGAGGGAGTGAAGGTCCAGGTGTAGCAGGGAGCCCTGCACCTGGGACAACAGAGCTTGGCAAATTGGCAGAGGTAGGGGATCCAGTTCTGAGAGCTGCAGATACGAGTATCATAGATGCCCCATCTCGGACCAGTTTGAGTAGTGCTCTCTGAAAGAGAGGAAAGGGTAGGAAGACGTAAAGAAATCTTCCTGTACAGGAAGAAAAAATTACTCACCTTAGTAATTATGTTTCTTCTAATGGAGTCTTGCTGTATTCTGACTACTGCAGTTAGCCCCAGCCTTTAAACTGCCCCAGAGAACAAAGGGTTAACTTTCTATGCAGAGCATAGAATGTTGCGTTTGAGCTTGGTTGAGGTCTCTGTCTGGAGCCTTTGAAATCCAACCGTCAGATTCTTATGAGCAAAAACTCACTAACTATTCTATGTGGAAATTGTAAACTTTTTACTAGCCAACTGGCAACAAAAAGTTTTGGATTCCCAAAAGAGCAATCAAGTCAGGAAACCCAAAACCAAACCCCAACCCAAATAAGAATAATAAAACAAACAAACACCCAAACAAAAAGAAGAGGGTGTAAAAGGAGCACCCCTGAGGTGCAACACTGCACCTGCCCACCCACTTCCCAAAAACAGCTTCTGAGAGGGGAGGCAGGGAAGGAGGTCAGAATACAGCAAGACTCCATTAGAAGAAACATAATTACTAAGGTGAGTAATTTTTTCTTCAAAACAACATGAAGTCTTGCTGTATTCGTACTATTGCAGACTACCAAGCAGTACCTCCAAGGAGGAGGGACAGAACCTACTTTGGGAATAGGCTCTGAAGTACTGCTGTGCCGAACTGAGCATCACTCCTAGCCTGGATATCCAGAGAGTAATGCTTGGTAAAAGTATGGACTGTCTTCCAGGTGGCTGCCTGACAAATTTCTAAGAGAAGAATATCCCTGGCAGCAGCCAGGGAAGCAGCTGTACCTCTGGTGGAGTGAGCCCTCAGGCCTGAGGGTGGACTTTTTCCAAGTTTCTCATAGCAGAATTGTATACACGACACAATCCACCTGGCAATCGTTCTCTTGGTGGCAGGTCTGCCCTTTCCCACTTCTCCATAAGTGAGGAACAACGGGAGGGAATCAAACCTGTGATCCTTGGTACGCTCTATATAGTAGCTAAGGGCCCTTTTAACATCTAAACTGTGTAGCCTCCTCTCTCCTGAAGAGGAATGATCAGTGAAGAAAACAGGAAGAGACAGACTGGTTCAGGTGGAAATCTGAAACCACTTTGGACAAGAACCTTCTATTGGTTCTAAAGACCACTTTATCCCTATGAAAGGAGATAAAATCAGGTTCCACTGACAGGGCTTGCAGTTCATTGATACGTCTGGCAGAGGTAATGGCTACTAAGAACTGAGTTTTCCAAGTCAAGTACTTAAGCTCTACTGAGGACATAGGCTCAAAGGGAGGTTGCATCAATTGAGCAATGCAAACATTTAAATCCCAGGCAGGGGCAGGGTCTCTAAATGGGGGATTGGTATGAAGTAATCCTTTGAAAAATGTACAGAACACAGGATGAGATGATAGTAAGGAAGACTTCCCCACTGACAGAAAAGCAGAGACAGCTGACAAGGGTACCTTGAGAGTAGCTGGTCTGAGGCCTAGGCCATTAAGATGGACCATATAATCCAGAACTGTAGGCAATTCAGCAGTGTCTGGGGGAATATGCTGCTTAGAACACCAAATGCTGAACCGCTTTCATTTGGAGTTATAGGTCTTTCTAGTGGCGGGCTTTTGAGAGGCTTTGAGGATATCCAGAACCCCTTGAGACAGATGCAAATCTGCATACTCTAACTCTTTAAGAGCCATGCCTTGAGATTGAGAAACTGAAAATTGGGTACCAAATCCTCCCCTGAGAGGGAGGTTAACAGGTTGTAATTCCTGGGAAGAGACAGGGGAAGATGGACTGCTAGGGACAGCAACAGTGGGTACCAAGACTGTCTGGCCCAATCTGGAGCAATCAGAATCACTTTGCAAGGTTGTGACCTTATCTTGACTAAAACTTTGAACTGTAGAGGAAAGGGAGGGAAAGCATACAGAAATTTCCCTTCCCAGTTCAGAATCAGAGCACCCAAGGGGACTGAGCCCAAGACTGGGGGTCTGCAACAAAAGAGAGGAAGTTGGTGATTGTCTGAGGCTGCAAAGAGATCTATCTCCAGAGTGCCCCACGTTGAAAAAATCACTTTCAAGACCAGAGGGTCCAGGGACCTATCGTGATGGCCCTGTGAGATCCTGCTCAGTGCATCTGCTAGCACATTGTCTTTCCCTGGAAGGTGGACTATCAGAGAGGTTTGCAGGGAATAAGCCAGGGACCACAACTTCATGGCTTCTGTGCACAAGGCCGTAAACCACGTGCCTCCCTGCTTGTTGATGTACCACATGGTGGTGGTGTTGTCTGTTCTGACTTGAACCACCTTGTTCTGCACTGACTGAGAGAAAGCTTGCAGGGCCAGAAAAACTGCCCTGAGTTCTAGGAGACCGATATGGAGAAGGGATTCCTGAGGGGACCCCCTGGGCAGTGAGGGTCCCCAGATGGGTTCCCCAGCCCAGGACGGAAGCATCCGTGGTAAGGACCACTGAATGAGACTGAATGGCAAATGGGAACCCTTGCCTTATATTGTCCTGATCCTGCCATTATTAAAGGGCTTGGATCAGGGTCCGAGTCACTGGGATCAGTTTGGTAAGGGAATCCTTTTTTTGGGACCAAAAGGCCCTCAGATGAAACTGAATGTCCCTCATCTGGAATCTTGCCCCTTGGACCACTACTGTAGAAGCTGCCATGTGGCCCAAGAGCTGGAGGAAATGCCTTGCTGGTTGAGACACCTGAAGGGTGAAGGAAGAAGCCAGTTCTGCAAGAACTCTTGCCCTTTCCAGGGGAAGAAAGGCTCTTGCTTTCACAGTATCCAACTCTGCCCCTATAAAGGTAAGGAGCTGCACTGGCTCGAGAACTGACTTGGGAAGGTTGAGAAGAAATCCTAGAGAAGTGAGCACTTGCAGGTCTGACTTGACTTGGTCTGGGGACTGGCCCACTATGAGCTAGTCGTCCAGCTATGGAAAAATGGAAATATTTTGCCTTCTTAGAAAGGCAATGACTACTGCCAGGCACTTTGTGAAAACCCTTGGGGCTGATGTTAGACCAAAGGGCATTGCCTTGAACTGATAGTGGCCCGAGGGCAACTCGAACCTGAGGTACTTTCTGTGGGAGCACCTGATGGGAATGTGAAAATAGGCATCCTTTAGGTCCAGGGAGGCTAGCCAGTCCCATGACCTTAGAGAGGGAAGAATTATTCCCAGAGTTACCATCTTGAACTTTGGTTTTAAAAGATGTTTGTTCAGGTATCTTAGGTCTAGGATGGGTTGCCACTCCTCTGTCTTTTTTAGGGGTAAGGAAGTACCTGGAGTACAGACCTTTGCCCCTGTGTAGGGTAGGAACACTCTCTATGGCTCCTAAGGCCAGAAGAGATGAAACCTCTGCCTCTAGGGAAAGGGTTTCTGAGAGACCTGCAGGTGGAAAAGATACTGCGCTCATCTTCGGAAATTTTTTGAAGCTGAGAACCAGTCCCTGGCTTACTACTTCCAGGACCCACTTGTCTGAGGTAACAGACATCCAATCCTGGAGAAAGTAAGCCAGCCTGCCCCCTACTGGAATAGGAGAGTTGACCAGGGCAGACCTATCAAGGTTTCTGCTTGGCAGGGGCCTTAGGCTGAGGAGTGAATGCAGCCCTGCTCATCCCCCTTCTGCCTCTCCCTCTGAAGAACCCTCTCTGAGAAAAGGGAGAAGAGGCCTGTGCTTGCTAAAAAGGCCTATGAAAAGGCCTGCCCCGCCCCTAGACTGCTGCCTTTGAGGAGCTGCCTGCCTCTCCTTGGCCTGAGCACTCCTGTAAGTGGTCCTATACTTGTCCATTTTCTTTATTTAATTCTCTGTCTGCTCCCCAAACAGAGAATTACCCACTACAGGAAAATCCATGGCCTTAGCCTGGGTGTCCTGTGAGAGGCTAGTACATCTGAGCCAAGCCATTCTCCAAAGAGCCACAGATGTAGCCATGACTCTTAATGACACGTCATTGGAGTCCACAGCAGCATGAAACTGTACTTTTGATGCCTCAGTCTCATCTGCAGCCACCTCCTCCAGCTCCTTGGCTAGCCAGGGGGAGGCCTGTTTAGCCAGTGCCAGTACAGAGTCCCACCTGGACTTCTGGTACCTGGCTGTATAGGCCATATAGTTTGCCTGCCTGAGTCCCAAGGAAGATGCCATGTACTGTTTTTTTGCCATAGCATCAATCTTCTTGGAGTCTTTGTCTGGGGGGTGTGAAGCCAAGGGAATGTTTGCCTTGTCACAGGCAGCAGCCTGCACTACCCCAACATGGCTGCATTGCTGGTATAAAAACTCCGTAACTGAGCCTGATAGTGTGTACCTCTTGTCCATCCTTCTGTCAACAGGGGGCACAGAATTGGGAGACTTCAGGATTTTTTGTGTCTGTTTCCCAAAGGATTTGTGAAGGGGAATATACAGTCTCCTGGACTCTGGGATGTCCATCATTTCCACATAATCAGGCTCCTCCTGATCCTCCATTGCCTCCTCCATTGGAAGCTGGAGGGTTTCAGCCACTTTTCTGTAAAACAGAAAATGGGAAGGGGACTCAGAAAGCGTAGGAGGTGATACACCAGAAGGTCTGTCTGGGGAGATGTCCAGTTCCACAGGCACATCCAGACTTTCACCATAAACACCACCATCTTCAAACTCCCCCTCCTCTTCAAGCTCCAGTTCATAAAAATCTTCAGGGGTATAATCTTGAACCGGGGCAACCGACCGAACCGAACCCCTGCAAAAAGGTGCCGGATCGGTCGGAACCGGGAGAAGCGATTCCACAATTTGAATCACTCTGGCTATTTCCTCGGAGGTCAGAACATGAACCTCTGGATCCGAACCGGTTGATTTTTCTTTGTGTTTCCTTTTTGTAGGAATCGACCCCTCAGGATCAGCTCTCCTCTTGCCCGAAGAAGTATCGCCCTGGTCAGAGGGCACTCCTTCTGTTTCTGTCGGAACCGAACTGGGCTGGCCATCTGGGTCAGCGGACTTCTTGGCCTCCTTTTCCCTCAGTCTACCTAGTCTCTTTTCAAGGGTAGATTTAGGAAAATGTTTACAAATTTGGCAGTCTGACTCGAGGTGTTCAAACCTCAGACAATAAACACAGGTGGTGTGGGGGTCGGCTTTAGCAAAGACCTCCCCACACTCACTGCAGTGTTGAAACCCAGTGGGCCTGGTTTTTTTTCTTGGGTTTCTCAGACATGGCCAACCTAACCAAACTTACCCTTTTTATGGCAACCACCAGGCAAGACTCCCTTATCGGTTCCTAACCGTGTCACAGGTGTTAGAAAAAAACGTTCAAAACACATTTTTTTTAGAACCGATAAGGACCGGTAACCACACTCTAAAGTAAAACACAAGGATTCAATACAAATGATCGGTTCAGCCGAACCGATTGAACACTTTACAATTTCCACACAGAAAACAGAACAAAACCTATCTAGTACTCATGGTACCACAGACAGAGACTGAACCGACTATGCAGAAATAAATTCGGTAAAAAAACGACAACTTTAACCGAGACTTTAACCGACTTTCGAACCGAGCTGAAGGAGAACTCTCCGGAGGGACTGTTCAGTGAGGCGGAGTAAAGAATCTGACAGTTGGATTTCAAAGGGCTCCAGACAGAGACCTCAACCGAGCTCGAGCTCAGCATTCTATGCTCTGCACAGAAAGTCAACCCTTTGTTCTCTGGGGCAGTTTAAAGGCTGGGGCTAACTGCAATAGTCAGAATACAGCAAGACTTCATGTTGTTTGAAAGAGACAACGCATCCAGCCACACAGTTCCAGGATCTCGCTTGAGAAAGCAGTAAAGAGGCAGTTTTGCGGAGAGGCAAATAGGTCCAACTCCGGTTGGCCCCACTGGTGGAAGACGTGGTTTAGAACGTATGGTAGGATTTCCCACTTGTGGGCCTGTGCATGGATCTGCTCAGGGCATCTGCCAGGGTGTTGGACACCCCGGGGATGTGGACCGCCAGAAGATGGATATTTTTCTGGATCGTCCAGTACCAAACCCTCATCGATTCTCTGCAGAGAGGGTATGAATGGGTGCCTCCTTGCTTGTTTAGGTAGTGAACTACTGCAGAATTGTCTTATTGCAGCTGAAGGCAACCAATGGGAAGGAGAGTCCTGAACGCCTGTAAGGCGTAGAGGACTGCCCTCATCTCCAAGACACTGATGTGGAGACGGGTCTCTACCGGTGTCCAGAATCCTTGGGACCGGACATGCAGGAGATGAGCACCCCACCCTGTCAAGGAGGCATCTGTAGCCAGAATGAGACCTTGGACAGGAGAATGAAATGGCATGCCTTACATTAAGTTGTCCCTGGACTTCAACCACTGTAGAGCTCGAAGAGCCGGGGAAGACATCAGGAGCGGGGCATCAAAATCATCCTCCTTCTGGTCCCAATGGACTCTCAGGGACCACTGAAGGACCCTCATATTCAACCTGGCATTGGGGACCATCGGAATTGTGGTCGCCAAATGTCCCCGGAGGAGCAGGTAGTCTCGTGCCGAGATCAATCTGCTGGACTCTAGTCTGCGCGCCAAAACAATCAGGGTGTCTGCCCGAGCAAGTGGCAAATATGCCATCCCCAAGAAGGAGTCTAACATGGCTCCGATATAGAAGAGGCATTGTGCTGGGTCCATTTTGGATAATTTACAGCTATCCCCACCTGGGAGAACAACTGCAGGGTACGAGTAAGCGTGAACAGCAGCCTTTGGCAGGAAGACGCTTTCAGGAGCCAGTCGTTCAGGTAGGGAAAGTCATACAGACCTTCTCTGCGGAGGGCCGCTGCGACTGCCACTAGACATTTTGTGAATACCCTCAGGGCTGATGAAAGGCCGAATGGGAGGGCCCTGAACTGATAATGATGACCCTGACACAGAAAACAGAGAAACCTTCTGTGAGAAGGGAGCACCAGGTTATGGAGGTATGCGTCCTTCATATCAAGACAGCAGAGCCAATCTCCCTTGTTCAGCAAGGGGTGAAGTGTCAGGAGTTATACCATTCTGAATTTGTGGTATTTGATATAGAGGTTGAGACACCTTAGATCCAAAATGGAGCACAAGTACCCCACGCCCATTTGGGAACCAGGAAAAAAATGGGAGCAAAATCCTGTACCCTTCTGTGGAAGGGGAACCGATTCGACGGCACATTTTGTGAGCAAAGCATCTATTTCGTTCCTTAAGACCAATGCTTGGTCTTGGGGGTAATGAGACACCCTTGGCGGCAAAGCAAGGAGAATCTCTGTGAACTCCAGTGTGTGTCCTGACTTGATCAATTGCAGGAGCCACAGGTCGGATGAGATGGCTTGCCACCCTTGTAGGTGCAGGGAAAACCTGCCCCCAATGGTCATGGGAAGGGTCTCCAGTCCCACGACCAGAGGAAGACCTTCAGACTGAAGGCTGGCCCTGCTGTAGAGCAGCAGGGATGTAACGGGACATTTTCTGAGCATTTCTAAGACAAGGCAATGTCAATTGAGGGTTTCACTTATTGGCAGGTGGTTTTTGAGTATTGGAACATGCCCTGTAGGGGCAGCCCCTAGAGGATCCCCTGAAGGCTGGTTTTGCTTTGGACGGTATAGGGTTCGGACTGATTTAAGGGTATGACCAGAGTCCTGTAAATCCTTCAATATTTCTTGGGTCTGTGGACCAAACAGCCGATCATCCTTAAAGGAAGCATTAAGGATAGATTGCCACATGTCCTGTGAAAATCCTAACACTCTGAGCCAGGCGTGACGTCAGAGACAAACACCTGCCAAGGACGTACAGGCCGCAGTATCAACGGCATCATAGGTGACCCAGAGCAGGTGGTGGCAAACAGCTGCCGCTGTAGACATCGTGGCAGTCAGATCTTCCTGGGCAGAACCCACAGGGAGGGACTGGACCATTGCTGGGAGGCTTTTAGGATTTCCTCCTGATATTTCAGGAGGTGTCCCATGTAATTAAATATACAGAGTATACAGAAAGACATAGTAACCGAGGCATAAACCCTTGTCCCCATTACATCCAATTTCTTAGATTCTTTATCAGGGGTTGAGCACTCATGTGCTGAAGTCTAGAGGACCTATCATGAGCAGTACTGTTCACCACAAAGACCGCCTGAGGCAGAGACATGAAGTAGGGGTGGTCCACCGGGACCTGATAAATCCTATCAGCCTTATAAGGATTGGAGAGAATTCTGAAAGGTTGCTTCCGAGCAGCCCAAACAGCCTTTTCAAAGGCATCCACCAAAGGGGGAATGACCAGAATGAGGCATTCCAGTACACCTAAATACTGTGCCAACTTCTTTCTTGAAGAATCCTGCTCAGTGGTCTGGAACCCAAATGTTTTCTGGAAGTGTATCATAATGTCCGAAAATGTGGGATCATCTGGTGGAGAACATGGGAGTACAGGGGTAGGTTCACCCTGAACTAATGAGGTGACCGAGGACTGAGGGGAGTCTTCCCGGTCATACCATCCTCGTCTTCCAGGTCAGCCAATCCCAGTCCTGCAGGAAAGGTTCATCCATGTCTACATCCTGAGGGTGAAAATCCGGTGAGACAGGGCAAGAGCTGGCCATCCTCTGGGGCAAAGAAGGTCAAGTAAACCCATCACTGGGGGGGCAAGGGGTCTGTGTAAGGTCCAGGATAGTATTCACTATAGTCTGTACATCAATCATAGCCATCTGCCCAGCGTAAGTAGCCAGGTTAGAATGGGTTGAATGAATAGGGACCACTGACGTTACTGAAGAAGGCAGAGGAACCAAGGGTGTAGCCATCGATGAGGCATGTGTATAAGACCCCAGGATCGTTGGCGAGGGCGCTAACATACTACCTTTTGTGGTAAGACCGATCATCGATGGGCCAGAAGCCATCATCGACGGACAATGGATAGAAACCACAGAGGGGGGAGGCAGCGATATGAAGCTGCAATATCACCCCAGAACCCACAGTCGACAGAGGAGGCATCGATGAGGGAAGAGAGAAGCTAACATTCGTCGATGGTGCAGAAGACAATGTTACAGTAGCAACCGTCTCAATATTTACTTTTTTGGCAGTGATCGGGGTACCTGCCAACGATGACGGTGCAGCTGAAACGTGCTTTGTTTTGCTGGTATGGTTTTTACCAGAACTCTGTCCCGTCGACAAGGGGGGTTCACCGGCAGAGCAATGAGACCCCGAGGAAGATGCTGAAGACTCCCTGGGCTTAGAGCACTGCTGCTGCTCCAGAAGGGCAACCTTTTGCTCCATGAGGAACTCATGAAGCTGCTGAAGCCTTCGACGTTTGGTGGCCTTGTTGAACTGATTACAGAGGATACAATCCTGTGTGTCATGATCAGGACCAAGGCACCGAACACAGACGTCATGGAGGTCCTCTATAGCGATTCTGTGACCATAGGTACACTTTCAGAATAAGGAATCTGAACACAACAGTAGAAGAGCCCATTTGGAATGAATGTTTGGTTAGTAGATCTCTTTGTCGATGACTGGTAAGCAGAGCTCTGAAGGAGGACTTGTTACATGCAGGTCGCGGTTGAAAAGAACTGAGAAGTAGCTGGGACCTCCCCCTTTTATACATGCCATACAGATACCATGTGGTAACATTGGGGCCCAGGGTCGACTGCTGAGAAGTCAACCGGAGGAAATGACGCCTGCGGCTGATATCCCATGTATTATGACCTGCTGCAAGAGATTGTCTCAAAAAAGATCAGTATTTACAACTTTTAACAGCTTTTATGTAAAAGCACCAGAGGTTAACTTTTAACAGCTTGTGTATAAAAGCACCAGAGGTTATCTCACAACTTGTCCAGCCCTAGTATCCTATAGTAGGGCGTTTTAAAGGACTGGTACAAATGCTCTAAATATTTATGAAATCTAATACATGGGTACTACCTGTCATGAGACATAGCGGCCATTTTCAGATTTACAGTAGAAAACACACCCATACTTTCATTCACAAGTTCAGGACAGACTAAGTGCATTTGCATCTTGACCGAGGATCTTTCAATCATAGCAAAAAAACTTATGTTGTGTTCTAGCAAAACTCTATGGAAGCCGGCCCAGTGGCATAGAGGGTTGAGGTGCTGGATGCCATACCTTGTGCCATGACAGCAACCTGGGTTTGGGAACTAGCCAGGGTTGTTGGAGGCTGGCGGGGGGGGGTGGAGGGAGAGGCTGTGGGTAGGCTACTGGCGGGCAGCTCTCCGCCTCGAGAGGGAGTTCTTCAGCTCCTCAGAGCTTGGCCGCCCCCTGGTGGAGGTCGGAGTGGTGGTGCTGCTCCGAGGATTGACGGCATTAGGCCGAGGGAGGGCAGAAGAGATCTGGCACTGGAGCTGCGGTGTGCATGTGCGCCTCCACGTGCATGAGCCATCGCTTCCGGGAGTCTCGGGTTAGAGCGCTCACACAGGGACAAAACTGAGGAGAAACGGGGGCCACCCAGGATAAAGTCTCAGCCCTGTCTCAGGAGATTCTGCCGGGGTGCACAATGGCATTACAAGACCCCAAGCTCAGGTAGGGTGGCAGACAATGAGAGAGACCTGTCGTAGGAGGATACAACAAAAAAAAAAAACTATGGCATAGCTGTACGTGGCTTACATTTATGACAAAAACAGCAAACCCACAGTGGAGGAGGTGATAGATGCAGTATAAATTACAAACACTGAGATGTGGTTAAGCAAAATCTTGGTATCTGGTGCAATAATCCTAACTTCCTTTAGACTACCAGGCTATCATTTTTGAATTCCTCAAGCACAGAGATTCCATGAGTAGAACCTTATACAGAATAAAATTACAGTATTGTTAGTTTGCAATGCCATGCGGGTGATGTGCATGCTTGCCAAGGGACTGCAGGGTCAGAGTGCTGTTGATGGCAGTGCTTCCTGGCCTAGGAAATGAAGCCCCACATTCAACTAAGGAAACAACCCCTGTGGCATGCCCTGCTGCCACAGCGCTGAGCCAGCCTGCAATATGTATTCTTTTAAAGGCACTACTAAGCTCGTGGGAATACATTTCCAGTTAAAATTCCTTCTCTAACACGTTTATTGTGCTAATTTCCTAAACCTAACATGGTTCTGCTAAAATTCAGAGGCAGTGTGGTTAGAGCACAGGTTGGGGAAGATGACGACCCAGGTCTAACTCCCATTATAGTCACTCCCTCGTGTATTGAGCAAGTCACTTTTATTTTGTGTACTTCAGTCTGCCCAGCTGTAAATATAGCTGTGTGCAGGTCCCCACTAAACCTGAGAAGTTGCTAACCTGGATAAATAACTGCAACCAAAAAAACCCTTTGGCATGAGCTACAAAATGAATACTCATTTATACTCAGTAGTATTTCCCCCTTCTACTTTTTCGTACCAAAAGTCCAAAATCATGCACCTAGCATATAAGAATGCTGGGGCCGATTACAGGATGGGGAGTATGGACAGTCACTAATCAGGAAAGGGACCTTGCGGTTATCTTATCTGATGATCTCAAAGTGGCAAGGCAGTGTGACAAAGGAGTGGGTAGGGCCAGTGAGATGCTAAGAGGCATAGGGAGAGGTATCTCCTGCAAGAGGAGGGAGGTGGTATTGCCACTTGTCACTCACTGGTGAGACCCACCTGGAGTATTATCTCCTGTTCTAGAAGCGGCACCTCAGAATGGACATAGGCAGCATGGAAGCAGTGCCGAGGAGGACAACTAAAATGGTGCAGGGGTTGAACCAAAAGCCTTATGAGGGATCTAAACGTGTATACCCTGAAAGAGAGGAGAGTGAGGGGGGGAGATTATGGAGATCTACACGTACCCCATGTGGGCAAAAAGGGTGCAGGAGGGCAGTCTCTTTAAAATGAGAAGAGAACCAGGATCAGAGGGCATGCAATGAAGCTGGGTGGGGGGAGGTTAAGAGGGATGTGAGGAAGTACTGCTTCGCTGAAAGAGTGGTAAAACCCTGGAAGAGACTGCCAATGAAAGTGGTAGAGGCAAAAACTGTAGGGGACTACAAGCATGCATGGGACTCACATAAAGGAATGTTGTATTAGTAAACAGGCAGGGAAGAGGGAAGGTGGGAGGAGGGAGGGAGGGTGGCCAGAGACCAATTAGGGTCTGCGAAGACAGACTAGGCAGGGACCACCTGGGTGGGCTAAGAAGTCCTTTTCTCCTGGCAAATTCTTTGTTTCTATGTGTTCTGAAGCTGCCCTGTAGATTTGAGGGGAGCAGTCAGCACAAAGAACCCCACACCCAAGTGTGGAACTAGTCCCAATTTACACTTTGTGTTAAAAAAAATGTTGTTAGTTGCAGTATATTAGAGGGTTGAGCTGCTAATTTTGTGGTTGTATCTGACTGATTTTGCTGACTTCCAAGCTGACATCTGCTGTAAGAAGAAACCTCAGAATCCCCTGCAGTTGACATCAGAGCTGGACTTTCAGTGGGCGATTCAATAGCTTGAAGTGCATGTCAGAGCTTTTATAAGCTCTGGTCTTGTGTTTGCTGGTCCTGATGGCCTCCCAGGGCTAAGTACAATCACAGAGGACTGTACTTAGCCCCCTGGAGAACGGTGGGACTGGCAAACCTCTGATCGGAGCTTATAAAAGCTTTTAACATGTGCTGCAGGCCACAAATCTCCCGCTGCTGCAGCCAAGCTCTGACATCAGCTGCAGGGGATTCTGGGATTTCTAGTTACAACAAATGTCAGCAGGATCAGCCAGAAACAATCTAATACTGGAGTAAACAATAAGTTAAATAAGTGTTTTTGCATACAAGAGTGCAATTTGGGACCAGCCACACACTTAGGTGTGGGGTTCTTAGTGCTGACTGTTCCCCACTAAAGCCCTGACACTGGCCGTTACCCTACCCCTGGAAGGGGGAAGGCAGGAAGCAAAATCTTTGGATGACATAATTACTCAGTATTCAGCACACAAAGCTCAAAGTCTTTCCAAAAACCTGAATTTACCCATGTGTACTTGTTTACTATTTAATGAGGGAAAAACTGATGTTAATACAGTACTGAAAAAAAGAGATTTATTTTAATTTTGATGACCGAGTAGGCCCACTGAGATAAACATATTCCCTTTTCAGGGGTGACCCAGGGAATACATTTCCAGTAAGTTAGAATGATGTGTTAATCAGGATAAGAGTTTCAGAGAATACAATCTACAGAATAATGTTTGCTGACAAGTCAGTCTGTAAGTGCCATGGTCAGTTAATTACAAACATGACAAAGATACAAAATAATTAACAAATCAATCGTATATACACACAGATTAGTATGAACCAAGCTATGACAATGAGGTATGGGTATTTACAAAAATGAAAAACTTACCAAAATTCTTGATCTTCTAGGAATATCTTCGCCATTCATTTACACTAGTGGGTCAGAGTACCAAGCTGAGAAGGAACCCCTTGGGTAGGATGGTTGGACTGAAAGATCACTCAGGAATGAAGTCCAATCAGGACAGCCCTGCCAAAGCAGTATACAGTCTGACAGTGACATGCAGGTCATAATGCATAAGAAAAATGCGTGCTGTGATCCCAGTGAACCCTACTGTGAGGCTGTATAGCACAGTGGTTAAGGGCACTGAGCTGCAAACCTGGAGACCTGGGATTGAATCCCATCAGCCCCCAGTTGTATATTGTGTGACCCTGAGCAAGTCACCCAACTTCCTTGTGCTCCTAGGTCACACCTGGAAACAAACTCTGGCTTAGTGTGCCTTTTCTGGTTAAACAATTCCCTCTTCCCTTCCCAGCTGCAGGTTTGCAATGCATCACCGACAGGCACAGAGCGAACCCGTCAGGGACGTAACTGCAGTGCCGAGTTGGCACGTGTGATGGGAAAGGGGAGCAGAACCCTGTATTCCTTTGATTCATTTATTCTTTTCTAAATATGCATCTGCTTCAGGTACAAGACGGCTACCAGAACACATGATCAAGTAGTATATTTATTTATTTATTAATCAAATCAGAATTACAAACCTTTGAGTCAGAGACTGTTTTGCAAAGGCTCCACGTCAGGGAGGATAAAAAACAGAATACACGAAATAACCATGATTGTTACAGATTAAAACATAAAGGATAATGTATGGTCATCGATGGGTAACTGGTTTGTTAACCATTGAGAGGTTACTAGGGTGACCATTTAAACCTCGAGAGCGAAGCTCGAGAGGTTTACGTCGCCTTGGCAACCTCGAGATTGGTTAACAAAACAGTTACCCATCGATGTACCATACATTAGCTTTTATAGTGTATGGTACCAGTTTGTTTTTTTA
Source organism: Neoceratodus forsteri (assembly GCA_016271365.2). Taxonomy (NCBI): domain Eukaryota; kingdom Metazoa; phylum Chordata; order Ceratodontiformes; family Ceratodontidae; genus Neoceratodus; species Neoceratodus forsteri. Next base: position 320,278,666 of record CM057459.1, read on the forward strand.
GAAAAGAAAGCAGTTCCTTACTGCTGTTTTTTATGTCCCACTGCTCTGCCCTCAGCACCACGGCCGTCTGATCCAGATGCGTGCATGCCCTGACAGTTCCCGGTTGTTAACCCATCGATGTGATGTACCATCGATGGGTTAACAGCATCGTGACGTCACATCGATGGTAAAACATTGTTATAAAAAGGTAGATTTCTACCTATAACAACGTTCTACCATACATTATAAAACAGTTATGTACCAGATTAAAAAAACTATCCTGGTCAGATAATACATTATACATTAAGTAATTAATCAACACAAGCAAGAAAAAGAATGAAACAGGTAAGTTGTGCCAGCCTGAGGTGGGAAGAGGAGAGAGTAGTAGGTAAGGAATAGAATGCAGAGGAGAGCAGGAAGTGTGTGAGGAAGGGGAGGAAGGCAGGGGAAGAGAGAGCTAGGAGAAGCTGAGTAAACAACTAGTGAAATGGAATAGAGGTAGGCAGAGAGGGAGGTTAGAAACAGTCACAGGAACTGGAGGAAATGATGTGTGCCCGAATGAGTGATTTGAAAGGGCCAAGCTTGGATACAGCTGTGGCAGCAGCAGGTAGGGAGTTTAGCCAAAGGGGAGCCCTGTAATAGAAAGCATGCTGACCAAGGGAGGTCCTACAGCGGGGGACCTGCAAGGAAGCTTTAGTAGAGCTTCTAGTGGATTTTTGCGAGGAGGTAGAATGAAGATGTTGGAGCCCAGGGGTGGGGGGGAAGGACTACTGAGATTTTTTTGGTGAGCAGACAGGTTTGATATTTTAGCCTGCCATCAAAATTCAGCCAGTTCAAGATGCTGTAGAGGTTGCAGGTATGAATGCGCCTAGCACAATCAGTGACAAGACAACGGGCTTTGTTCAGTGACACTTTAATCCTACAGAGGGCAGTATGGCCAGTGGTGCCATAGATAGTAATCCCATAGTCCACTAGGGAGAGGACAGAGGATGAGACAGCAAGGCGCAGCTTTTGTCAGCCAGGATGGAGGGTCTGATGTTCTTATGGGAAAGTTAACAGGAAAGCTAGTGAGGAGCAATAAACCCAATGGGGTTTCCTTCCTGGAGATTTCCCATGTTAGACAAAAGACCCGGGTGCATGTCATATTGTTAGCAAGGAGGTGCTAAAGGGTGAGGAGACACACACACTCTCTCTCTCTCTCTCTCTCTCAAAGAGGGCTGGGACAAGTAAGACCCTTCCCCAAAGGAGTAAGAAATATATTGAGGGGCTGTAAGCAGGCTCTTTCTCTTGGACCTGGTATACCTGAAATCCAGAGCCCTTCAGATAGAAGTCTGGTAAGAAAGACAGCTTAGGGAAAAGTATTTTCTTCAGATAGCAGGAGGTAAAGACAGGTTTTAGGTGAGAATATCTCAGAATTCTGCTGTATACCATCTGTCTGTCCAACCTGGTTTTATTTTCTTCTTCTTCTTAGTAAATGAGCAACCCTTTTTGTTTCCTGTAAATACATCCTGTATTATTCCTCTCCCCTGAAGGCTCCCAGCTGGAAACCGGCCTGGGCTTCTGCTGCTGCCCGCCGAAAATGCAAGCCCCTTCCTTCGGTACCAGGGTCTCTGACCGTCCCTGAGACTGCCAGCTGGAAACTGGCCTGGGCTTCTGCTGCCGCCCGCTGAAAATGCAAGCCCTCTCCTTCAATACCAGGATCTCTGACTGTCCCTGAGGCTCCCAGCTGGAAACTGGACTGGGCTCCTGCTGCCACCCACCAAAACTGCAAGACCCCTCCTTCGGTACCAGGATCTCCAACCGTCCCTGAGGCTCCCAGCTGGAAACTGGCCTGGGCTTCTGCCACCGCCCGCCGAAACTGCAAGCCCCCTCCTTCGGTACCAGGATCTCCGACCTTCCCTGAGGTACGATATTCTGCTTGGCTTGTAGTGCTGAATTTCTCGCCAGCCGGCAGCTTTGAATTTGGCACCTCTTATCTGTGGAAAGCTCCGAATGGACTATCCTCCTTGCCACTACGGCTATTTTGTTGACATTACTAGGTTTTTATTTAAAACTCATTTCTCCAGCCTTACTGGACACATCAATCTCAGTTTAGTGATTGAATTGCTGTTTTGTGGCTGAATTTCTACTTTCGTGCAGCAAGTCCATTCATTAAGCTACTCAAACACATTTTTCAGGCCTGATGCAGCATACCTGTTTTATCTGTTTGCTTGAAACCATGGCCTGATGTTGTTAATTAAAAGGCTCTTTTAGGCAGCAGTTTCATACCAAGAGTTACAGATCAGGTGACTGTTTAATCTGGAGAATGCTTAAAAACAGGAGATTGTTTGAAAATACTGTTGACATTAAAAACCAGAGGCTGTTTAAACTGATATAGCTAGCTGCATGGTTGTACTAGTTTAGTCTTAGAGCATTTCAGGTATTAGAAATTTCATTTGCTGCCATCAGTTCCTTTGCCCTCTCCCTTTCTCTCTGCCCTGATATGACAAAAAATTGTTTTCCCCTTTCATTGTTGCCTAAGCTTCCACTCGCTATACCCTCTCTGAAGCGCCATCTTGACTAATTTCTTTGTCTTCCAGACTCACCTTTCCAACTCTCCATTTTTCCATGCCCACGCCGAATCCTTCCTCCTTTCACTCCCATCCCATACTCGGTGTATAGTGATCACCCCCCATTGTGACCTCACCGATCCTTATTTACTAGCAGGCTCTAATCTTATTGTTCTCTTTTTTCTCTCCCCAGAAGGCTCCCAGCTGGAAACTGGCCTGGGCTTCTGCCGCCACCCGCCGAAACTGCAAGCCCCCTCCTTCATTACTAGGATCTTTGACCGCCCCTGAGATACGATATTCTGCTCGGTCTGAAGTGCTGAATTTCTTTCCAGCCAGCAGCTTTGAATTTAGTGCCTCTTATCTGTGGAAAGCTTCGACTGGACTATCCTCCTTGCCCCTACAGCTATTTTGTTGAAATTACTCTGTTTTTATTTAAAACTAATTTCTCCAGCCTTACTGGACACATCAATCTCAGTTTAGTGGCTGAACTGCTGTTTTGTGGCTGAATTTGCCGAATTTCTGTTTTTGTGCAGCAAGCCCATTCATTAAGCTACTCTTCCTGACGCCGCTGCGCGGTGTCTCTCCACCCTTCCCCACCACACACACCCTTGTCCATGCTTACTTATACAGGTACAGAAAGTACCAAGCGTGTGACATCGTCTAGCTCCATAAACTCCCATTTGCTCGTTATAGAGAGCCACCTATAGGTGGCTTTTTAGGTGCCCAAGCTGCTATTTTTGGTAATCTGTGCAGCTTCAGGGCATTAACTTATTTGTCTGGATTCATTTCCCTCCTTCTCTCGTCAGCCTTTTGGTTGGGGTTACATTTTGGCCTCTCCCACTGCATAGCCCCTTTTTGGTCCGCACTACCCTTCCCTTCCCTACCCACTCACTGCATACCTCGTTATCTTATCCAACACTATTTATGCTTAAACTGCTTGTGACTCCTTTCCAAGCAGCCATTCTCTTCCCACTCTCGTTATCTGTTTACCTCTACCCCCCCTCCTAGCAAGCAGTTCATTGGATTGTTCACTGCCCTACTATTCATCATCTCTTTTATCATTTGTGATCCCCTCATAGCTTTGGGGATTACCAATGCCCAAACTGGGAATGTGCACCCTCATCCTATTCTGTCCTACTCAAAACCTCTCCTTTCCCTCCTTCCCCTACCCTGCCCCTCAAAAAAACATGTTGCCTGCCTTGGTTCCTGGTATGCTCGTAATCTCTCTCGTCTCATCCCCAGGAGCTCTCTCACCAACCTTATCCCATTATTCTTTCTCATCATTCTTGCTGGCGATGTTGAATTGAATCTCAGTCCCACTGGTCTGCAGTTTGCCCTCACTGCTTACTCAGTCTCTGCCCGTCCTATCAAAGGCCTGAAAATTGCTCATTTAAATGCGCAAAGCTTACGCTCTAAAAGGGCAGAAGTAGAAGCCTGGGTCACTCTTCACAACCCAGATGTGCTGGGAATCACTGAGACCTGGCTCAAACCTAGCATCCTACAACACGAAGTTGCTCTGCAGGGCTATTCATGTTTCAGGCGGGATAGGTCAGGAAGAAAAGGGGGTGGAGTTCTCATCTATGTTCGATCCAGTACTGCGGCACCTGAAGTTGCCTACTCTGCCTCTGTTCCTCCTCCTGTAGAATGTATCTTCCTGTCTTTAACACTAGGCAAAGTCAAACAACTTACGACTGGTTGCACCTACCTTCCCCCAAAGGATGCTAATAATGTCCTTCCCTCCTTCATAGCTTCCCTTACCGCCCGCCCCCCCCCCGAACCTGATCTCCTACTCTGTGGTGACTTTAATATTGATTGAACCATTCTAATAACAAAGCTCATTCTATCCTAGCCGACTCCAACCTTACACAGCACATCTCCGAACCCACCAGACTAAATACTAAGTCAGGTAACCACTCATTGTTTGACTGGGTAGCGTCAAATTGTCCTCACAAGATTCAGTGGGCTGCTATACTTTCTGAAAGCATTAGCGACCACACTCTGCATCTGGAACAACAAATGCCTTAACCCTCCCCCTAAAATCACCATGTCGAGAAACATGTCACGGTTCGACCCCACTGTCTTCCCATCTTTGCCATCTGCTGCCGACTGGAACCCTATCAGAGCCCTGCCTGATACAGATCAGGCCTCGGAATACTTTGTCAATACCTTAACAGACATAATAAATACATATGCCCCCTTCACTAAAAGGAGGTCCAAGGGTTTAAAGGCACCTTGGATTAGTAAGGATCTAAGGCATCTCATGCCCTCCGTGACCCAGCTTGGAAAAACTTCAAAAAGTCTAGCAATCCCTCTGATTGGACGACATACAGGCACCTTCGCGACACACATAAAAGTAAGTTACATAGCGCAAAACGGATTTATTTTTTGTTCCTTGCAAACTGAGCAGCTAGTTAATGCTAAGGCTTTCTGGAAACAGATCAATATACTAAGGAAAGGTCACTCGCCGGCAGCCCCTAGCACCCTACATGATCGAGGCTCGACTCTTTTGGACCCCCAATCTATCACTGACGGCTTAAACCATTTCTTCACTGATCTTTCCAGCTACACCTAGCACTTCACCCCTCCCTCTGACTTCGACTCCACCTCCCTCCCTCTCAGGCAATTCCCTTCTCGCCCTCAGTTTCATCTAAAATTAGCTACTCGCAAAGAGGTGTTGCAACTTCTCTTAAAATTAAAGGAGGAAAGCTCCCCTGGTTATGACTCTTAGAACCTCGGTTCCTAAAACTTGGTGCTCCAGCCCTCACAGTGCCCATACGTGACCTAATAAATAGGTCTTTCATTAGTGGGACTGTTCCAGCAAAATGGAAAGTGGCGATTGTCGTTCCACTGCATAAGGGAGGCATGCATGCTGTAAAAAAACTGCAGGCCCATATCAATCCTGTGCCCATTAACTAAGATACAAGAGCATATAGTTTTTAATCAACTTCAATCATATCTGGAACAACATAATCTCTTAACCAACTGCTAGCAAGGATTCAGAAAACCTTATAGTACCTTAACTGCCCTAACTAAGGTGTCTACAAATATCTTCGATGCTCTTGACAAAGGGCTGTTTACTGGTGCCATATTCATGGATCTCACGAAGGCTTTTGATTTAGTTAACCATAGCATCTTGCTGGATAGTCATTCACTCTCCTGGCAAAACAGTCATCTGTCTGGCCGCTCCCAGGGAGTAAAATGGTCTGATGCCCTCTCCTCTTTTCTGCCATCTCTCACGGCGTTCCCCAGGGATCCATCGTGGGCCCACTTCTGTTCTCGCTTTTTATAAACTACTTACGACTGCACTGCGGCGGGTCCAAGGTGCAACTTTATGCTGACGATGCTATCTTATACAGGTCTTCAGGTGATATCCAATGGCTAAACCAGAACCTGGTACCAGATTGCCATGCATTAGAGAAGTAGTTTCTTAAGAACCACTTAGTCCTCAACACCAAAAAAACAAAGGCTATGCTCTTTTGCAACTCATCCATGAAATCTGATTAATGCAGCTCATCTCTTATCATGTCCACATCTGGGGACACCCTTGAAACTGTTCAGACATTCAAATACTTAAGAATGGTGCTAGACCCCTCTCTCTCTCTTTTGAGCAGCATGTAACACAAACTGCCGAAAAACATAACCAAAAACTCAGCCTGCTTTACCGTGTTCGTCCCCATCTCTCTCATGCATCCTGTCATAAAATCCCGACCTCCGACCTCCTTCCCATCCTACTCTATGGTGCCCCTCTACTCTATGCTGCCAAACCCACCATACTCTCCCGTCTTAGAACATTAAGTTACAGGGTGGAACGTTTCACTCTCGAAGCCTACACACGACTTCACCACTGCAATGTGTTAAATGCTTTGGATTGGCCCAACTATGACCAAAGACTGCAGTTCGCCACCCTTACCTTTAAGCTTGGCTTCCTTTTCTCTCCCCCATGCCTGAGAGACGTACTGCAGTTCAAACCTTCCCCCTCCCCATATACTTAGGTCCTCCTCAGCCCCACCACTGCTCACATCTTATGCCCATCTAGCAACTGGCAAATGGTCATCTGCTTACTCTGCACCCTCCTCTTGGAATGCACTCCCCTTAACATCTCTCTCTCCCTCACCTCCCTGGCCTTGTTCAAGCGCTCCCTCTCCGAGCACCTCTTGCAATCTATACCTTGTACTTGCCTTGTCTAATTATTTCACTTCTCTCAAATCCTGAAATTTGATCCTCTAAGACCACCTGACCTGACATTACTTGGGTCCCTACTGTACTCCTCCTGAGCTGGACAATGTTATACTAACATACTAACATGCCAGCAGAATAGGCCTAACGGTCTTTCTCGTCTGCTCGTTTGGTCAGCCCCCACCCTGGAAGCTGACCTTGCTGCCCCCCTCGCCTTCCCTGGCTTCTCCCTTCCCAGTTCCGGATATTCTCGCTGCATTGGATTTTGCTTCCAGAACCCTTCCCCTGTACCTGTCCCACCCCCTCTTGAACCCCTCCACCATCTCTGCCCCCACCAGCCCCCTAGGCAGCGCGTTCCATGGCTCCACCACCCTCTCAGTGAAGTAGCACCTCCTCCTTTCTCCCTGAATCTTCCCCTCCAGCTTCCACCCATGCCTCTAGTGGCCCCTCCTCCTTCCTTCAGCACCCTGACTGCTCCTCCCTATTTACCCCTTCATGTACCTGAAGACCTCTATCATGTCCCCCGGTCCCTTCTCTCTTCCAATGTGTACATATTTAGCTCTTCGAGTCTCTCTCATAGGTCCTGTCCCCAAGCCCCAAAATCATTTTGGTTGCCCTCCTGACCCTCTCCAGGAGTTTAATGTCCTTCTTAAGTGTGGCCTCCAAAACTGCATGCAGTACTCGAGGTGCGCCTCACTCAAGCAGTTATACAGAAGGAGTATCACTTCCTCCTTCTGGAGGTGATCCCTTAGCGATGCATCCCAGCATCCTGTTGGCCTTGGCTGCTGCCCTCCTACAAGTCTCTGAGTTGTTCATCTTGACATCCACCACCACCCCCAGGTCCCTCTCAGCCATCGAGACTTGTAGCATTCCCTCCAGGGTGTACACTTGGCCGGGATTCTGGCCCCCAGGTGCAGTACCTTGCATTTCCCTGCACTGAATCTCAGCTTCCACTTTCTAGACCATCTTTCCAGAGCCTCCAGGTCCCCTGTAGGGCCACCCTCCCTCCTCCCATCCATCACCGCCCAGTTTTGAGTCATCCACAAAGAGACTCATCTCACTCCTGATACCTGTCCTTATGTCAGAGATGTAGGCGTTGAACAGGAGGGGCCCAAGGATTGATCCCTGTGGGACCCCATTAATGACCCTCCTTGGGGATGAGACTATCCCACCAACTACGACGCTCTGGGTCCAGTCCTGGAGCCAATTACCTATCCATCTGATCATCTGGTTCCCCACCTCCCATTCCTCCCAGCTTATCCAACAGTCCCTCATGAGGAACAGAGTCAAATGCCTTGCTGAAGTCTAGAAAGAGGACGTCCACTGGTCTGCCCAGGTCCAAGGCACTCGTCACCCAGTCATAGAACTCCACAAGGTTTGTCTGACACGATTTCCCCGGGACGAATCCATGCTGTCTATCGTCCAGACACCCTGATTTTTCCAGGTCCCCCCCAGCCTCTCCTTGACAATGCCCTCCATCACCTTGCCCACCACCGATGTCAGGCTGACAGGCCTGTAGTTCCCTGCCACCTCCCTTGATCCACCCTTGTGGACAGGCACTACATGCGCCACCTTCCAGTCCTGGGGCACCCACCCTGTCCTCAGAGAGATAGTGAAGAGCTCCGCCAGGGGTTTCGCCAGGACATCTGCAAGTTCCTTCAGCACTCTGGGATGTAATTTATCCGGCCCCGGTGCTTTCTCCGTCTTAAGGGACCTGAGGGCTTTCCTCACTCTCTCTCTCTGCTGTGATTTCCACTTCCGCTACCTCTTCTCCCTGCTTAGCCTTCCCCCCTGCTGCCAGTGATGCCTCCCCCTCTCCCCAGACCCACCGATCGGTAAGGGTCCCCCCTCCTCAGTATCACTGTCTCCTCCCATGTATGATGCAGCACCCCCATTTTCCTTGGTGAAAACCGAGGTGAAGTACTCATTTAGTACCTCAGCCTGGTCCCCGGGTCTTGTGCCCATCTCTCCCCTGTTTTAATCCTGCTAATCTGCCCCTTCACCCTTCGTTTTTCCCCAATGTATCTAAAGAACCCCTTGTTCCCTCTCCTAATTTCCCTGGCCAGGTTCTGCTCCTTCCTTACCTTAGCCACCTTCACCACCCTAGTGGCCATTCTAGCCATCAGCTCGTACTGCCCTCGATCCCTTTCACTCCTTGAGCACTTGAATTGCCTATAGGCAGCCTTCTTTCCCCGCACCACCTCCTGGACCTTCCTGGTCCACCAGCAGGGTTTTTGGGCCCTACCACATTTTCATCTTACTCTTGCATAGGTGCTGGTAGCATCCTGCACCCCTCTCCTGATGATTTCCCACCTGCTATCAGCGTCCATGTCTGACCCAATCACATCCAAATGCTCCTTAAGGATCCTTCCCATTTCCTTAAAATCTTCCCCCCTGAAGTCAGTTACCTCCATCTTTGTGCAGCCTTCTACCCCTCCTAGGTCTAGGCAGAATCAGACCGTGGCATGGTCCCTTACCTCCAGGCCCCCAATCTGGTCACTGTCTGCCAGGACCACATCCAGTACCCATGCCTCCCTGGTCGGTTCCCCCACCTGCTGAGTTAGGAACGCGTCTTGAAAGACATTCAACAACCTCTGTTCCCTGGCCACCAAGGATGTCATAGTCTCCCAGTCTGTTCCTGGCATGTTTAAGTCCCCCAACACCACCACCCTTACCAATCTGCAGTGTCTCCCAACATCTGCCACCAGACTCTCCTCCGCCAGTGCAGGGGGTCTATACACCACTCCTATTTTTACTCTCTTGCCCCCCCCCCTTGTTATCAAGGTGACCCAAATCACCTCCACGGTTCCCTCCGCCTCCTCTACTCCCCCATGCCAATGCAGTTTTTGACTATCATTGCTACCTCCTCCTTCCCTCCCCGTCCTTCCTTAACATAGTGTAACCTCCAGGTTCAGGTCCCAGTCATAAACCTGCGGTGGCCCAGGTCTCAGTGACCGCTGCCACATCCACCGCCTCCCTCAGTTAGCACGCCTGGAGCTCAGGCATTTTATTGCCCAAGCTCCTGGCATTTAGCAGGACTACCTTCCACCCTTTTCCTATACTTCCATTTCCCTGCTCGTGTTCCCATGGGGATTCCGCTTTTCCCTGGTCTGCACTCTTACCAGTCGACTTTTTCCTCGTTCCTCCAGCTCCCAGGGGGTGGAGACAGAGTCCTCCTTTATCGGACCCCCTCAATAGCCTTTTCTCCCATCCCTCCCCTTCACAAGTTTAACCCCACTTTTCACCAATGAACCCCTATTTCAACTTAAGGATAGGATTCTCCAAATTGAGATGGAGCCTCTCTAGCATACAGCCCTTATCCTCCCAGGTCTCCCCCAATCCCCATCAACCCATACCCTCTGGCCTCACACCACTCCCTGAGCCACTGGTTTATCTCCCTAATCTTCCTTTTGTGTTCCCCACTAGCCCTTGGCACCGGCAGGATTTCTGAGAAGGAAATTGTGCATCCTATGTCATGACAGACCCCGGCAAGCTCCCTGAACCTTGCCTGTATCTCTAGCTCACTATTTCCCTCAATGTCATTTGTTATAATTATGTTTCAAACAGTAATTAATGGTCATAATGTATAACTGCTGTATATTTGTCTCCTCTCCTTCATATCATTATGTATTTAATGAATTCTATTTATGAAACCTGTTATGTTGTACCCAACACGTGTCGCCCCTGAAAAAGGGACTGTACAGTCTCAGTGGGCTTACCCAGTTACCAAAATCCAAATAAATAAATAAATAAAAACTCATAGTCTTTTAGTAAAAGCTTCTATTTTTATAGAATCAGTGACTACTTGTTTTATTTAAAAGGGTAATTGTACTATTTCTACCGGATTCTGTTTGCAGTCCATCTCTGAAAGGGCATTCTACCCACAGCCACTGTGTTTGACCTTCATGACCTTGAGCAAGGAGGAGGCAAAAAAACAGGTTTCCTGGTTCCTGTTGGTAAAAACTACAGCGGTGGCAGTGAACCTTAAAGTCCCTGGTGTGGGATTTTATGTTACAATGCATACCTTACCTTTCAGTATGACCTACGCCATGGCATAGCAGAGGTGCAAACAGCTGACCCTGATAATATTGCTGGGCATATGCTGTTTTTGTTGGCTGAATATATTTCACTCCCATTAAAAATTATATTTGAAAAGTTCATGGTAGAGAGTTATGTCCCTGCAGATTGGAAGGGAGCAAATGTTATTCCAATATATAAAAAAGGGTTAAAATACAACTGGGAGAACTATCGACCTATTAGCTTGACTTCCACTATATGTAAAATCCTAGAGAGTTTGATTAAAGACATCCTAACACCGACATTAAACAACAAGGATTTTGAGCAACATGGCTTTAAAAAGGGCAGAAGTTGTCTTACTAATCTGTTATGTTTTATATGAGAATATTAGTGCTTCTCTGAATCATAATATGCCATGTGATGTTGTCTTTACCAATTTTAGTAAACCATACATTCCAAACTCTATACGTTCCCCATACGAAACCTATAGACAGAGCCTAACTTTGATTGCAGAAAAAGCAGAAGGGACGTTGATTGTTGGGGGGGACTGGAATATGATTCAAGATCAGAGAATGGATACCACCTCTAAAATTACTAGGAAGACCAATAAATTACAGAAGCAAATTAAGGCCATTTTACAGAAACTGGGATTACAGGATGCCTGGACCTTTGCTGAGGGCCCTACAAGGGGTTTTACACACTACTCAGCAACCTACCATATATATATATTTTACACTTAGATTATTTTTACTTAAATAGGGACGCATTTTCAATAATACAGAAATGTGAAACAGGCCCGATCGCTCTTTCGGACCACGCCCCACTGTTACTTTATTTGGACCTGTCTCCCCCCCCCCGCAATACATTGTGGAGGTTCAATCTATCTCTACTTAGAGATAAAGAAGTACAAGATCAAATACTCCAACTAATAACACAGACCCTACAAGATAATGAGAATGGAGAGGTTAGTAGGGGAATGGTCTGGGACACCCTCAAAGCTGTTATTAGAGGGAATAGCCTCTGCCAGAAAGAAACAGAGACAGCAAAAGCAACAAGCATTGGAAAGGCAGATACAAATACTAGAGACACAACAACAGGAGAAATTTCTGAGACAAAAAGAAAGAGAGCTGATAAAATATAAAAAATAATTAAATAACATCCTGGACACCAAGACAGAATTCAACCTCCAATGCCTAAGGCAAAGTTACTACGAAGGAGGACCTAAGGCCATGAGGTGTCTTGCTATTCGTTTAAGGGCCAAGAGAGCTAAAGCATACATAGCACGCATTTTACACCACCATACAAAAATAAAAAGCCCTAAATTAGAACATATTTCAGAAATACTATAAACAATTATATGTCCAACCTGATGACCCCTCCCAGCAGGAGATACAGAAGTTCCTGGGGGAAAGTACAGTTACGTAAGAACTTACCGTAACAGTAGATCTTCGAGAGAGGCTCTTGCAGTAGGTAATTACATATAGGACTGACGTCGGCAGGCTGCAGGACCCCACAGAAAAATTTATAGCTAGCAGTCCCTGGCAAGGGACCGCCCCCACATCAGGTGACCGGCGTCGGAAGACATCGGTATAAAGGGGTGGTCCTGACGCCCACCTTCCAGTTCTTTCCCGCCACAGGCCGGAAGAGGCTGGACGAGAGAGGAGCGGATATTTCCCTTAATGGAAAAGGAGCTGAAAAAGCTTAGGGGGATGGAGGGAGGGAAGGTATTACCTACTGCAAGAGCCTCTCTCGAAGATCTACTGTTGCGGTAAGTTCTTACGTAACTGTACTATCTTACTTCGAGAGGGCTCTTGCAGTAGGTAATTACATATAGGACTGAGTCCCAAGCAGTCTAGAACAAGGAGAAGCACCGGGAGGAGGAAATCTACTCCAAGTAGGAGCTCTAGTTGTACAAGCCTTAAGATAAGAGGCCTTGCAGGACAGCCAGCCCGAAGCCTGCTCTACGGCAAGAGGCAATATCCAAACTGTAGTGTTTTGTAAAGGTATGGACGGAGGTCCAGGTGGCAGCAGCACAGATATCTGCCGCTGACACATTCTTGAAACAGGCCACTAAGGCAGCTACTCCTCTGGTGGAGTGGCCTCTTACTTGACCCGGCAGGGTCTTGTTGTACTTGTCATAACAGAAAGTGATGCAATGAGCCAACCATTTAGATAGGCATTGCTTAGAAAAGTACAGTTACGTAAGAACTTACCGTAACCGTAGATCTTCGAGAACAGCTCTTGCAGCAGGTTACACCATTAGGACTGAAGCCGGCAGGCGTCAGGACCCCACGGAAATTGTCTAGCTAGCAGTCTTCAGTGGGGACCGCCTCAGACATCAGTCCCGCCCCCGACGTCAGGCGTAGTACATGAGGAGGCGGTCCCGCCAGAATCCCCAGTTCTCCCGGAGACTCCCGGCCACTGGATGACATCAGAAAGGGAGACCGAGGACCCGCCATCAGGTGGCCAAGACTAAGAATCGACCTTTCCAAGTGTAGGTTGGAACCTACTTCCTCCAAGGGGGAATGGTGGGCAGGAAGGTACCTGCTGCACAAGCTGTTCTCGAAGATCTACTGTTACGGTAAGTTCTTACGTAACTGTACTATCTTCTTCGAGGTACAGCTCTTGCAGCAGGTTACACCATTAGGACTGATTCCCAAGCAATGGCGCCTTGAAAGCCATCGGAGGAGGCAATACTGAGATACAACCCGTCCTGAGCCTAGGACAGGAGGCCTTGTAGGACAGCAAGGTCGAAACCCGTGCCGGGCCATGGAATGGCTGTCCAGGCTGTAATGCCTGATAAAGGTGTGTACCGAGCTCCAGGTGGCTGCAGCACATATGGCCGATGTGGATACGCTCTTGAGTACCGCAAAGGATGTAGCCACTCCCCTTGTCGAATGGCCCTTGACCACACCTGGTAAGGGTTTCTGGTGTTTATTGTAGCAAAAGGAAATACACTGAATGAGCCAGCGCGAAAGGGTCTGTTTCGAGACTGGAACCCCCATCATCCTCTCAGCGAATGAGACGAACAGCTGTTCTGCTTTGCGGTGCTGTTTGGTCCTGGTCAAGTAGTATCTAAGGCATTGGTGAACATCCAGGGTGTGAAGCAGTGCTTCTCCTTGATTAGCGTACTTAGGGAAGTACACTGGAAAATCAATGTCCTGGTTAAGAGTGAGGGCTGAAACCACCTTAGGCAGAAACTTGGGATTTGTCCTCAGGGACACCCTGTCCTGATGAAAAATTAAATAAGGCTCCTTGCACATGAGAGCGTGTAGTTCGGAGATTCTTCTCACCGAAGTAACAGCAACTAAAAACAACGTCTTCCACGACAGAAAACGCAGCTCGCAATCTGTGGCAGGTTCAAATGGTGGCAGCATAAGCTGCTCCAGGACGAAAGGTAAATCCCAAGGAGGGACAAGATCCCTGATAGGCGGCCTAAGGTGGAGGACCCCTCTTAAGAAGGCACGGGAGGTATCCAGCTGTGCCATCGTGCGTTGGCCTATGGGGGCATGGTAGGCTGAGATTGCACACAGGTGCACTTTGATCGAGGAGTAAGCTAACCCCGATTGAAAGAGAGAAAGCAAGTATTCCAGAACTAGTTTCTCTGGGCAGTCTAAGGGTGAGAAGCCTGAGACCACAAGCAAAACCTACGCCATTTCATGGCGTATGTAGCGTGTGTCGCCGGTTTTCTGGTGGGAGAAAGCACTTCCGCCACCTTCTGCGAGACCCCGTATCCCAAAATGGCTATGTCTCTAGGAGCCAGGCGTGCAGGTTCAGAGAAAGCAAGTCCGGGTGGACTAGCGAACCCTCCTCCTGAGACAGCAGGTGGGAGCTGATTGGCAAAGGAGGCGGAGGTTTCTGGTCCAATTGACTCAGAAGCGGGAACCAAATCTGTCTGGGACAAAAGGGCGCTATTAAGATAAGTGTCGCATGCTCCCTGCGAAGTTTGAGAAAGACTCTCTGGATCAGCGGGAAGGGAGGGAAGGCGTAGAGGAATCTGCCTGCCCAGGAGAGGGACAACGTGTCTCGCCAGAAAACACCAGGCCCTGGATCTAGCGAGCAAAAATTGGGCAGTTTTGCGTTGGATGGGGATGCGAACAAATCCAATTCTGGAGTGCCCCATCTGAGAAACAGACCCTCTGCCACCTCCTGTAGAAGTTCCCATTCGTGGACCCTGGCCTGGGAACGACTCAAGCTGTCTGCGACGGTATTGTCCACTCGGGAACGTGAACTGCAAATGATGTTCGCACAGAGTCATTCCAATCCCACACCCCTCATGGCCACCTTTGCAGAGGGGGTAAGAGTGTGTGCCTCCTGCTTGTTGAGGTAATACATCACGCATTGACTGTTTGCAACAGGAGAGTACTCGGATGTCCGACTGGAAGGATTGCAGGGCATAAGGGGACCACCCTCATCTCCAATATGTTGATATGGAGATGAGATTCTGAGTGGTCCAAGTTCCCTGAGACCTCACCCTGCTCAAGTGTGCACTCACCCCAGCCCTGAGGCATTTGTGGAGAGTGTTATCACCGGGAGCGCGCTGTGAATGGAACCCCCACAGAGAGGGTTCCCAGGTCTAGCCACCATTGCCAGTCTCGAACCACAGACTTCGTGATTCTTACTGGATGCTGCATATGGTCTTGCCTTTGGTCCCATTGCACTCTTAACATCCACTGGGTTACCCGCATGTGGAGCCTTGCCATCGGGACAGTAGGAATGGCCGCAGCCATGTGTCCGAGCAGGCGAAGGACCAGTCTGGCTGGGACGGTCTTCTTCGCAGATAGGTCCCTGATGAGGGATCGAATGCGTTCCGCTCTGTCTTCGGGAAGAAAGGCTTTCCCTGCGATGGTGTCCAGAACTGCCCCTATGAATTGCAGTTTCTGGGACGGTACCAGGAGAGACTTCTCGTGGTTGATTAGGATGCCCAGGGACTGAAAAAGGGCCTGGGTATGCTGGATCGCTATCAACAGCTCCTCCTTGGAGGAGGCCATGAGAAGCCAATCGTCCAGGTACGGGAACACATAGTGGCCCTGTCTCCTCAGAGACGCTGCCACGACTGCCATGCACTTGGTAAAGACCCTGAGGCCGATGACAGCCCGGGGGGAGCGCGAACTGAAAGTGGTGGCTGAGAACTCAAGCGCAGGAACCTCCTGTGTGCTTGAGCGATGGGGATGTGCAGGTAGCGCCCTGCACGCCCAATGACGCCAAGAATGCGCCTTCTTCAGCATGGGGATTAGGCCCGAAGGGTCACCATGTGGAAGCGCTTGTAGGCTCGACATATTGAGGTCGCTGAGGTCCAAGATTGGACGGAGGTCCCCTTGTTTTGGAACCAGGAAGAAGTGGAATAATATCCTGTTCCTCTCTGGTTCCCTGGGACGACTCCAAAGCTTCTTTCTACAGAAGCATGAGCACTTCTTCTCTGATGAGCAGGGCATACTGACCTAAATAATGGGAGAGCAGAGGAGGCCTTTGCCGGGGCTTGTCTAAGAATTCTATAAAGTGGCCTTTTTTGACCAACTGTAACACCCACCTGTCGGTGGTGACTGACTGCCACCCGGCAGGTGATTCGCGATGCGACTCCCCGACCTTTTGTTTCCCGTTGATCCAGAGGAGGGCGGGGCCGAAGGAGTCATGCTGTGGCGGCAGAAGGTACCGCAGGTTGGGCCGACTTGGTGGAACGTTGGCCCCTACCTGAGGACGCCTTGACCTGGGCTTTCCGGGAGAAGGAGCCCCTCTGTTGTTGGCCAGGACGAGGTTGTTGCCTCTGAAACCGGCTACGAAAAGACTCTGGTTCCTACGAAAGGAACTGAGTCTAGATCTGTACACTGCTTGGACCGATCTAACAGCCTTCCCAGCCTCTTGTAGCTTGGTGATGACCTTTTCGATGCCTCACCGAACAAAACTTCGCCATGGAAGGGGGCGTCCAGAATGTTCTTCTGGACATCCGGGGTAAATCCGGAGACACGGAGCCATGAGTGCCTCCGGAGGCATACGCTGAGGCTGCTGCTTTGTCGAGGAGTCCGCGGAGTCATACGCGGCTCGGAGCACCTGGGTCCCCACGTCTGAACCCGTGCGGAGGAGCTGGAGAAGCTCCTCCTTCTGGTCACCATCTGGCAATTTCTCTACCAGTTCCTGTCCTTGCTCCTACAGTGCATTCTGAAACTGAACCATGTGGGTTAGATAGTTCAGGGATCTGATGGCGCAGGTCGCAGCTGCATAAGTGTGCCTACCCAGCGCGTCCAGTTGCTTGGACTCTGGGTCCAGTGGCTGCATGCTCAGATGTTGCGGCCTCTGGGACCGGTCATGAGAGGCTGTAACGACCAGAGAGTCGGCCGGAGAAGATTAGCCAAGTACTGGTCCTCCCTTGGGGCCTTGTACAGGCGTGTCAGCCTTCGGCATAGCGGGAGCAAAAGTGGACGCTTCCACACTGCCTTGGTGATGTCCACGGTGTGCTCACCAAGGTGGTACCACCACAGGCTTAGGGTCTTTCTGCCGAAGATAACGGGCTAGGCGTAGCCTTTCGCGGTCGAGATCCTCTGCATCCCATCCCATGTTCTCTTGGATATGCCTCATGATCTCAGAGAACGAGGGGTCGTCCGGAGGAGACCTAGGAAGTTCACGTGGGTCCGGAGAAGGGATGCTGATCGGTGATGGAGATCTGGAGCATACCGAGATGTCAGATCGTGAATCCTCCATAGACGGTGAATAGCGACGTCTTCTGGGTCTCTTGGGGCTAGGTGACCTGAAGAGGATCTGGACGGAGGTCTTCTCTTGTCTGTTGGTCTGCCCCCAGGAGGTCCCACTGGCTCCTGGGGGGAAGGTACTCGACCTGCTGCCCCTTTTGGTGAAGGAGGGAGCGCAGGGGTCGGTGGTGCCGTGGGTGCGGGAGAAGGATGCGTGGTGACCACATCCTTTTTGATGGTGTCCCACCAGAAAGTGAATACCTCCTTCACTTCTGCTATGTTAAGGCCCGATGACGGGCCAGGCACCGGTGGCCTGTCGTCGAGTCCCGGCGTCGGGTTCCCCGGGGGTCTCCGGTTCTGGGAAGGGTTCTCGTGTGAGCTCGACAGGACCGGGGTCGCCTGCCTGGTCCTCGGGCTGAGTGGACTCCTTCTCCGTCAACGCCTCCTGGCCGACGTCGGTAGGCAGCGGTGTGGTTCTTCTAGCTGCTGTATCGGACGTCGGTGCCCCAGCCGGCGTCCTGGGAGGTAAGTGCCTGGCCGGCGACGGGTGGCGAACTGCCGCCAGCTCCCGGGAATGTTTGTGAAGTTTAGCCGATGTCGGGTGGGCCGACGTCCGCTTCAGGAAAGTCAGCTCCTTGGTCTTACGTTGGGGAGGCGGCGGCAGGGAGACTGACCGGACGTCTGAGGCAGAGTGCCGGGACGAGGACTTGTGGTGCTCCCCTGACCTGGACGAGGCCTTGGAAGAAGAAGAACAACAAGAAGAAGAAGATGACCTGGAGGTCTTAGTAGGCCGCAGGGTAGAAGAACCGCTGGCTGACTTGACCACGACCGTGGGAGGCTGAGAATGGGCCCGAGATGGAGAGCGGTCGGACCTGGAGCTGGAGCTGGAGCTGGAGCTGCGGGAGTCCAAGGCCCTAGAGGGGGATCTAGGTTTTACCTTCTCCCGTGTGCTTTCATGGTGCTCATGGGTTTCCTCCGAAGATTCCCCCTGGGAGGAAGGATCCATGACCTTCAGCTTTTCTTCTAAGAGGAAAGCCTGGAAAGCCTTCTGACGGCGGATCCGGGTCCGGCTGTTAAAGCCCTGACAAAAGGAGCAAGCCTGGGTATCGTGATCCGGGCCCAGGCACCGGACGCAGGCTGAGTGGGGGTCTTTGAACGGAATCTGCTTCCCACAGGCGCACTTGGAAGAATGGCCCACCACAGATGTTGGGGAGGACATCAGATAGAAGCGTAGATCTTGAAGAAAGTATTCTTGATTTTCGGAAGAAATTTCTGGTCGTCGCAGGACTAGAACTGACCAAAGGGTCAAGACATGCAAGTCAACGGCGGAAAAGAACTGGGGATTCTGGCAGGACCGCCTCCTTATGTACTACGCCTGACATCAGGGGCAGGACAAACGTCTGAGGCGGTCCCCGCTGAAGACTGCTAGCTAGAAAATTTCCGTGGGGTCCTGACGCCTGCCGGCTTCAGTCCTAATGGTGTAACCTGCTGCAAGAGCTGTACCTCGAAGAAGATCAGTATTGCCTTCTCTTTTGGGTGCAAAAGAGACAAACAATTGATTGGTCTTCCTGAGATCTTTTGTTCTGTTAGTGTAGTATCACAGAATCCGGTGAACATCCATAGTATGGAGTAAATACTCCCTGATTGGAGTACTGCATAAAAAAGGTGGGTAACTCTATGGACTGGTTTAGAGTAGACTCTGCTACTACCTTAGGGAGAAAATTAGGGTTGGTGCGTAGAGCAACACGTTACTTGTGAAAAATCAAGTATGGAATTTTACACATCAGGGCCTGGAGCTCGGAAATTCTCTGAGCGGAAGTAATGGCCACCAGGAAGAGAGTCTTCCATGCAAGGAACTTCAAGTCTGCTGAAGCTGGCGGTTCAAAAGGAGGCAGAGTAAGTTTCTCGAGAACAAAGTTCAAATCCCAAGGCGGAGCAGGAGTACGTATAGGAGGTCTCAGATGGAGGACTCCTCTAAGAAAAGTCTTAGAGACCTCCAGTTGAGCAAATGTCTTGTCTGCAAAGGGGACATGATAGGCCGAGATGGCTGCCATGTGGACTTTCAGAGAAGAATGACTAAGACCCAGGTCAAAAAGATGGCGCAGGTACTCCAGCAGAAGCCCCGCTGAACAGGAAAAGGGTTCCACGTCCTTAGAGGCAGCCCAGATAGTGAACCTTTTCCACTTCATGGCGTAGGTAGATCTAGTGCAGGGTTTTCTAGCCTCCACCAAAATCTCCCGCCACTTGGAGAGAAACCCCAAAGCGGGATTGAGCTTTGTCTGCAGGAGCCATGCATGCAGCTGAAGAGATCTGAGGCTCTGGATGGACCAGGGTCCCTGGATCCTGGGTCAAAAACCTTGTGGAAGAGGAAGAGGATGATCCTCTGAGTATTGTAGTAGAAGAGAGAACCAAACTTGCCTGGGCCAGTAAGGAGCAATCAGAATCATTCGTGCTCCTTCTGAAGCTAGTTTCTGTAAGACTCGTGGGATAAGTGGAATTAGGGGAAAGGCATAGACGAATCTGTCCTTCCAGTCTAGAGACAGAGCGTCCCTCCAGAAAGCGCCTCACTCTGGAACGAGTGAGCAGAAGATGGGAAGCTTTGTGTTTAGAGGGGATGTGAACAGGTTGACCTGTGGTGTTCCCCAAAGTCGGAAGATATTGTCTAGGGACCCCTGGTCCAGTTCCCACTGTGAGCCAGAGCAGACGAGCAACTTAGCCTCTCTGCCAAGGTGTTTTCGACTCCCTGAACACGAATTGCCATGAGGTGAAGGTAGTGTTGTGTTGCCTAATCCTAAATCCCTCATTGCTTCCCTGCAAAGAGGTAGGACCGAGTCCCCCCATTTGTTGATGTACCAAACCACGCACATGTTGTCCATCTGGACGGCTAGGTGGCCGGGAAGGATGTATGGGTGAAGGGCTTGAGAGCATATAACACTGCCCGAAGCTCGAGCACAGTGATGTGGAGTGTCTGTTCGAGCTTGGACCAAGAACCCTGGGTCCGATGGTGACCTAGATGGGCTCCCCAACCTTCGCCCGAGGCGTCTGTGGTTAGAGTCTGGGAGGGGGGAGGACGAAAGAAAGGAACTCCCCGAAGCAGGTTCTCTCTCGAACCATCCACCATTGCAAGTCTCGGAGCATCGGTGAGGAGACTAGAACTGGGTGATCTAAGTCGTCCACTAACTGATCCCACTGGGAGCGGAGAGTCCACTGAGAAACTCTCATGTGAAGCCGAGCGCGAGAAACTGTCGGGATAGACTTATTTGAGTCTGGAGGGTGGAAGCCCGATCCGGTGGCAGGTAAGAAAAAATTACTCGCCTTAGTAATGTTGTTTCTTCTAATGGAGTCTTGCTGTATTCTGACAGTAGCAGTGAGTCCCAACCTTCGAACTGCCCCGGAGATGAAAGAGTTAACTTTCCATGCCAGGCATGGAACGCTGAGCTCGAGCTCGGTTGAGACTCTGTCTGTTGCTGTTTAAACTCAAACCGTCAGATCTTTACGAGCTAAACTCACTAAGGTCCTGTGTGGAAGCTGGAAACCTACAGTAGCCAACTGGCTACTAAACATAAAAACACATTTTTTGGTCCCAAAACAAAGACTCAAGTCAGAAGACCCAAAAAATGAAAAACACAACACCCATTCACCCAAGAAAAGAGGTGAAAACAACAAGGTGGGCACCTACTGAGTGCCAACACTGCCACTGCCCACCCACATCCCAAAAACAGAGGTTCTGAGAGGGGCAGGAGGGAGTCAGAATACAGCAAGACTCCATTAGAAGAAACAACATTACTAAGGTGAGTAATTTTTCTTCAAACAACATCAAGTCTTGCTGTATTCTGACAGTAGCAGACTCCAGCAGCTCCATGGAGGAGGGACAGAACCTACTTAGGAATAGGCTCTGAAGCACAGCTGTGTTGAACCGAGCATCACTCCAGCCTGGATATCCAGGAGTAATGCTTGGTAAAAGTGTGAACTGCTTTCCAGGTAACTGCTTGACATATCTCTAGAATAGGATGTCCCTGGCAGCAGCCAGGAAGCAGCTGTACCTCTGTGTAGAGTGAGCCTCAGGCCTGACGGTGGAACCTTACCCAGTTTTTCATAACAAAATTGGATACAAGAGACAATCCACCTGGCAATGGATCTTTTAGTGGCAGGTTTCCTTACCAACCTCACCGTAAGTGAGGAACAGTTGGAGGAGTCAAACCTGTGACCCTTGGTACGCTTCTATGTAGTAGCTAAAGGCTCTTTTCACATCTAACTGTGCAGCCTCCCTCTGCCAGAGGAGGAATGGTCAGTGAAGCATACAGGAAGAGACATAGATTGATTAAGGTGGAAATCTGAAACCACCTTAGGCAAAACTTCCTGTTAGTCCTGAGGACCACCTTATCTCTATGAAAGAAGATAAAATCAGGCTCCACTGACAAAGCTTGTAACTCACTTATGTGTCTGGCAGAAGTCATGGCTACCAGAAACACAGTTTTCCAAGTCAAGTACTTAAGCTCTGCTGAAGAGAAAGGCTCAAAAGGGGGTTGCATAAGCTGAGCAATGCAAACATTAAGGTCCCAAGCAGGGGCAGGGTCCCTGAATGGAGGGTTGGTGTGAAGCAATCCCTTGAAAAACTTGGAGAATACAGGGTGAGCTGAAAGAGGAAAGGGCTTACCTGCTGAAATAAAAGCAGAAACAGCTGCCAGATGCACCTTCAGTGTAGCTGGTCTCAGCCCCAAGCTATTTAAATGGACCATATAATCAAGGACTGTGGGCAGATCAGCAGACTCTGGGGAAATATGCTTCCCAGACCACCATATGGAAAATCTTTTCCACTTGGAATTATATGTAGCCCTGGTGGAAGGTTTCCTAGAAGCCTTCAGAATATCCATTACACCTTGGGAGAGGTGTAAATCAGCAAACTCTAACTCTTCAAGAGCCAGGCCTTGAGATTGAGAGATCTGGTACCAAACCCTCCCTGAGCACAGGTTAACAGGTTGTAATTCCTAGGAAGACACAGGGGAACATGGACTGCTAAGGACAGTAGGAGTGGATACCAGGGCTGCCTGGCCCAGTCTGGAGAAATCAGGATCATCTTGCATGGTTGAGATCTGATTTTGACTAGCACTTTGAGCAGGAGAGGGAAGGGGGAAAAGCATACAGGAACTTGCCTTCCCAACTGAGAACTAAGGCATCCAGGGGGACTAAGCCCAACACTGGGGGCCTGCAGCAAAAGAGGGGAGTTGGTGATTGTCTGGGGCTGCAAAAAGATCTATCTGTGGGGTGCCCCATCTGGAAAATATCACCTCCAAGACCAGGGGATCCAGTGACCATTCGTGATGGCCCTGGGATATCCTGCTGAGAGCATCTGCCAGGACATTGTGCTTGCCTGGGAGGTGAACTGCCGTGAGGGAGGTGTCTCAGGGAATAAGCCAGAGACCACAACTTCATTGTTTCTGTGCACAAGGCCGTAGACCGAGTGCCTTGTTTGTTGATTTACCACATTGTGGTGGTGTTGTCTGTTCTGACCTGGATAACTTTGTACTGAACAGACTTGGGAAAAAGCTTGAAGTGCTAGAAATACTGCTCTGAGTTCCAACAGATTGATGTGAAGCAGAGATTCCTGAGGGGACCACAACCCCTGGGTGGTCAGGTCGCCTAAGTGAGCCCCCCACCCCAAGAGGGAGGCATCTGTAGTAAGGATTAAAGAGTGAGACTGAGTGACAAAGGGAACCCCTTGTCTCAGATTGTTCTGATCCTGCCACCACTGTAGGGCCTGGATCAGGGTTCGAGTCACTGAGATCAGTTTGGTCAGAGGGTCCTTCCTTTGAGACCAAAAGGCTCTCAAATGGAACTGAATGGCCCTCATCTGAAATCTTGCTCCCTGCACTACTGCTGTGGAAGCAGCCATGTGCCCCAGGAGCTGTAGAAAATGCCTTGCTGGTCGAGACACCTGCAGGGGTGAATGAGGAGGCCAGAGAGACAAGGGTCCTGCTCTGTCCAGGGAAGGAAAGCTCTGGCCTTTTCTGTGTCTCCAGCTCCATGCCTATGAAGATGAGGAGTTGGACAGGCTCTATAACTGACTTTGGAAGATCTAGAAGGAAACCCAAAGAGGTGAGCAGTTGTTGAGTTATTTGTAGGTGTAACTTGACTTGGTCTGGGGACTGGCCTACTATGAGCCAGTTGTCCAGGTAAGGAAGATGGCAATCCTTTTGCCTTCTTAGAGAAGCTAACTACCACTGCCAGGCATTTTGTGAATACCCTGGAGCAGAGGTCAGACCAAAGGGCATTGCCTCTGAACTGGTAATGGCCTGAGGCAGCTCGAACTCTGAGGTACTTTCATGGGAGCTTCTGAAGAGAATATGGAAGTAGGCATCCTTGAGGTCCAGGGACACTAGCCAGTCCCCTGGCCTGAGAGAGGGTAAAATAATTCCCAGAGTCACCATTTTGAATTTTGGTTTTAAAAGGTGCTTGTTTAAGTATCTGAGATCCAGGATGGGCCGCCATTCCTGTCTTTTGGGGTAAGGAAGTACCTGGAGTACAACCCTTGCCCTGGTGTAGGGGTGGAACTTTCCACAGCTCTGAGAGCTAGGAGGAAGAGACCTCTGCCTCTAGGGCTTAGTGTCTCTGAGGGATTTGCAGGTGGAAAGGATCGGGTTCTCATCTTTGGAAACTTTTGAAGTTGAGAACCAGTCCCTGGTTTACTACTTCCAGGACCCATTTGTCTGATGTCAGAGACTCTGTCTTGACTAAGTAAGCCAGCCTGCCCCTACAGGTAGTGGAGAACTGGCCTTGGCTAACCCATCAGGGTGCCTGTTTGGCAGGGGTTTTGGCTGAGGGTGGAAGGTCTGCTTGTACCCAGTCTGCCTTCCTCTAAAGAACCCCTCCGCATAAGCAGAAGAGGAGGCCTGGCTTCTGGTAGAAAGGCCTATGAAAAGGCCTGCCCCTGCCCTGGGATGCTGCCTCTGGAGGAGTGGCCTGCCTTCTTTGGCCTGTGCACTCCTATAGGTGGTCCTATATTCTGTCTATTTTTTTTCATGTAATTCTCTGTCTGCTCCCCAAACAGAGAATTACCTAGAACAGGAAATCCATGGCCTTAGTCTGGGTATCCTAGACAGGCTAGTACATCTGAGCCAAGCCATTCTGAAGTGCCACAGATGTAGCCATGACTCTAGATGACACATCATTGGAGTCCACTGCAGCATGGAATTGCACCTTGATGCCTCAATTACCATCAGCAGCCACCTAGCTCCAGCTCCTGGCAGTTGGGCCAGGACCTGTTTTGCTAAAGCCATAACAGTGTCCCATCTGGATTTTTGATACCTAGCAGTATAGGGCCATATAATTGGTCTGTCTGAGTCCCAAGGATGCTGCCATGTACTGTTTCTTGCCATGGCATCAGTCCTCCTGGAGTCCTTGTCTGGGCGTGTGAAGCCAAGGAATATTTGCTCATCACAGGCTGCAGCCTGCACTACCCCAACATGGCTGCATTGTTGTGTAAGGAACTCCATATCTGAGCTCGACAATGTATACCTCTTGTCCATTCTCTTATCCACAGGAGGTATAGTATTAGAGTCTTTAAAATCTTAAATGTCTGTTTCCAAAAGATTTGTGTATGGAATAGACAGCCTCTTAGACTCTGGGATATCCATCATTTCCACATAGTCAGGCTCCTCCTGGTCATCCACAGCTTCTTCCATAGGAAGCTGAGGGTTTCCTGCCACTTTTTATAAAACATGAAATGGAGGGGGAATTCGAAAGCCTAGGAGGAGACACTCCTGAAGGTCTGTCTGGGAGATGTCCGTCAATAGGCATATGCAGACTTTCAAACCACATCACTTTCCTCATAAAATTCTCTAAATCATACTTTGAACTGTGGAACTGGCCAACCGATACTGTTTGATGGTGCCGGTTCGGTCGGAACCGGGAAAGCGACTGCACAATTTTGATCGCTTATTATTTCTTCAGCGTTGAGGAAAGTTTTGGCCCACACCAGCTGATTTTTCTTTTCTAGTTCTCTTAGTTGGAACCGACTTCTCAGAATCGCTCTCCTTTGCCCGGCAAGAAGTCTCTTCCCTGGTCAGAGGGCACCCTCCTGGTTCGGTTTGAACGTAACCGGCTGGCCATCCGGTTCAGCGGATTTTTTTTGGCCTCCTTTCCTTAAGCCTACCAACTCTTTTCTAGGTAGCTGCAGGAATATTTACAAATCGGCAGTCTGCATTGAGGTGGTCAAACCCCAGACAATAAATACAGTGGTGGGGGTCATTTTAGCAAAGACTTCCCCACACACACTACAGTGTTGAAACCCAGTGGTCCCGGTTTTCTTTGGGTTTCTCATTGTGCCAGTCCTAACCAAATTTATCCTTTTAATGGCAATCCGTGGCAAGACCTCTTATTGGTTCCTTGACCGGTTACTGGTCGTGGAAAAACGAATAAAATCCGTTTTTTTAGAACCGATCAGAACCGTAACCACACTCTAAAAGTACAAATTAAGATTTTCTATAACTTGATCGTTCAAACCGAACCGAGGAACGTCTTAAAGTTCCATACATAATAGAATAAATATAACCTATCTAGTACTCACAAATACCACAGACAGAGACTGAACTGACAGGTTACGGTTTAAATTCGGGTCTAAAACCGAGAAAGCGTACTTTAACCAACAAATTGAACTGAGCAGAAGGAGAAATTCCGAGCGACTGTTCAGTGAGGCGGAGTAAAGAATCTGACGTTTCTAGTTTAAACAGCAACAGACAGAGTCTCAACCAAGCTCGAATTCAGCTGCCCATGCCTGGCATGGAAAGTTAACTCTTTCATCTCCGGGGCAGTTCTAAGGTTGGGACTCACTGCTACTGTCAGAATACAGCAAGACTTCATGTTGTTTGAAGCCCTGCCAATGGCCGTGTCTAGGATCGCCCCGATAAACTGTAGTCTCTGAGATGGGATCAAGTGAGACTTGGAATGGTTGATGGTAATACCCAGGCAGGCAAAAACCTGTTGGGTAAGGGTGAGGCAGCGCAGGAGTTCCTCCCTGGACGAGGCCGCCAGGAGCCAATCGTCCAGGTACGGTAAAACCTTCACCCCCCGGGGACGCAGGTAGGCCGCCACCACTGCTAGGCATTTGGTAAATACTGGACCCGAGGATAGGCCAAATGGAAGTGCCTTTGAACTGGTAGTGGTCCCCTGGAATGCAAAATCTAATATATTTTGTGATGAGACGGGTGAATGGAAATGTGCAGGTAAGCATTCTGCATATCCAGGCACATAGCCATTGACTCAACCAGAGGAGGAGCAGAAGGCTCTGCAACGAGAGCATTCTGAACCTTTTGTATTCCACAAAAAGATTCAGGGAACGGAGATCTAGAATAGGTCTGAGATCTCCTGTCTTCTTTGGGACCAGGAAGAAATGGGAATAGTAACCCATCCCTTGGAGATGAAGGGGGACAAGTTCTATTGCTTCTTTCAGTAGCAGAGCTGAAATTTCTTCCTGGACCAAAAGATGTTCCGTGAATATGATGACTTTGGTGGGGGGTTCTGTAGAAACTCTATCGAGTGTCCTTCAGCGATCAGCTGGAGCACCCAAGAATTGATGTCTCCTCATCCCAGAAGGTGGAGGGAAAACCTCCTCTATTGGTTCCTCCGGGAGTCCGGAGGCTGTGGGAGAGAGAGAGCTAGGTGATGGGTCAGTGTCGCAGCTGAAGCACCCGCTGCTTTTTTTGGGCAGGGGCTTGGTGCTGTGGGGGCCCGACATTTGTGGCCTACCTTCCTTGGGGTTTCATCTGGGCCGATCTAGTCTGCAAAAGAGACAGCACTGTGCTGGTGGGTGTACATGGAGTCAACGATTTCAGTGTTATCCCCTTCTCCTGCAATCGGTGATGATGTCCTTGAAATCGCAGACTTTGCAGCACCGACCTCGGAAGGGCGCCCTGGATAGCGGACTGTACCTCCGGGACCAACCCTGACACACGGAGCCAAGCATGACGACGTGGGGCTCACAGCTTAAAGCTGAGCTCAGTCCAGCAGTGTCCACTGCATTGTAGGTCATCACGGTAAGCATGTGTCGACTGGCCGAACGGCAGAGCGGATAAGATCAGCCAACTCCTGCTTGACTTGGGAGTCTGGTAGGAGTTCAGTTTGGCTCTCCACCTGATTGGTAAGAATGGCCTCTGTAGTCCTCCATATGACCGACATAGTTCTAGGTCTTAATCCCTAGCATGGATGAAGCGCGATCATCTTTTTCATACTAGTCCAGTAGGCGGACTTTGTGGAGGCAAGCTGAGATGTTTTGGGTTAGCCGACCGCCGTGAGCGTGGCTTAATCACTACTGAGTCAGCACAAGGGTGAGAATTTACAAAATCATCACCCCTTGTGAGCCTGGTATAGCCTATTCGACTGCCGGAAGTGGGGCTAGAGCCGACGGCTGCTTCCAGATGGTGATAACAAGGTCAGTGTGAGGCTCTTCAAGGTGGCACCAACGAGGGCTGTCACGTGGCAGATCCAGATGCTCGCGAGTTTCAACCGCTGAGGTCTGATTCCAAAGAGTGCCACTGATGAACTCCTGATTTTTCGTAGCAACTCCGTAAAAGAAGGATCTCGGAGGAGACTTCGGAGGAGTCCTTGGCCTGGGCTCGATGGAGAGCGTGGCTAGTCGGCCTTTCAGAGCAACCATCAGAGGAATCCGAGGAGTCCAAGGTGAGGAGGAAGAGGAAAAGACTCCTTTCCCGACTGGGAGGAACGATCTTGGAAGCACCCGAGAAGCGTGATCTGCTCCCTCTCTGGACCTTGATGGGAGAGCCCTGGAGTCCGAGGTGGTGAGGAGTGTGCCATGGGATGTATGGGAACCTGAGATGGCACCGGTCGGTAGGTGGTTCTCCACCTCCCTGGTGAGTTGAGTCTTGGCCTCAGCCCACCGAGGCCAGAGTTCCTGCAACTCACCTGCGCTGTGGGGTGGTGGAGAGGAGGAGGGGGATAAGGGTATAGGGTTGTACCACGGAGAGTATCCAAAACCCGGCGGCAGGAAACCCAGTGGCAGGTATTGTGGCGCTGGTCATGCGCATCGGAAAGATCACATTGGGTGAGGGCACCGGATACTGTGGTCCGGATATGGGCATCGGCTAGACGAGGGTATCCGGGAGCTGGAGAGCGTTGCTGAACAGACGGCTGGGCTGGCGCCTCGCTGGTGGTCGAGGGTTGGAGGGGCCAAGGGTGGAGGGCCTAGTGCGGGCGACATCCAAGCCGGATGTCACCGAGTCGGTAAACCCGCCGGGCCGGGTCGGAGGCCCCGGCCAGAGCTTGCCGCATCGAGGTGCCGGCTGAGCTGCATCCGGGAGCCGACGCCAGATCCGGGCGCTTTGTGGAGGACAGTCCGATGGAGGAGGAACCCGCGCGCTTGGGATGGAGGGAAAACCCTGGGGTCGGGTTGGGGACTCGGGTCTCGGATGGCGGGAACGCCATGGAGAACCGGGACGCGCGGATGGAGTAGGTCCCGTCGTTCTTTTCGCCAACCGACACGGATGAACTGACGTGGTTTTACAGTGAGTCCGCGGCGCCAGAGAAGCCAGCGGCCCGACTTGTGGGAGCTTTTCGCCAGAGGCCGGTGAGGAAGGATCGGCCTGGTCTGGTGGGGACAGGAGCCGCACCCAGAAGGCTCATGCGCTTTACCGCTCTTTCTCCGCAAGGACGCCGGAGGAGCCGGCCGCTGGCTTACTGAAGTCGCCACGCGAGTAGGCCGCAGTTACGGTCAACCGGGGTGGAGGCTTCCATTGCCTGAGGCACCTGAAAGACCCGAGCGAGCCAGACGGGCGGACTGAGGCCTCTGAAACCTCCTCCGAGGCGGTCGAGGATGTCCCTGAGGACGTACCTGAGTCCCAGCTACTCCCGAGGGAGTGTGGAGGAGCCTTGTCCCGGTGCCTCTCCTTTGTCTTTCTTCTTCCGGTCTTCGGGAAGTGGACGCCTGCTCAGTTTTGAGCTCCATTCCATCGAACTATCTTTTCCTTCAAGATGTGGGTTTAGGATTCTGCCATTTTTCCAGGTAGCCGTGTTGAAGCAGGCAGTGCTGGCACTTCGACCGTGATCAGCCTACAGAAAAGCAGGTATGGCTCTCAGCGGGAGTTACGTCGGATGAGTCGCACTTATTTTTGTGCTCGAGGGTGGGGACTCATAATCGATTATGACCTGACTAATGGCTAAAAAGTCAAAATTATTCTGGTAAAACGAATAAGGGAGGCTGACTACAACAAACTTTTCCACAGAGGCATTGCACGAGCTAACGGCGGAAAGAACTGGAAGGTGGGCCAGGGACTTCCCTTTATACCCCATTTAGATAGGCATTGCTTAGAAAAGTACAGTTACGTAAGAACTTACCGTAATCGTAGATCTTCGAGAACAGCTCTTGCAGCAGGTTACACCATTAGGACTGAAGCCGGCAGGCGCCAGGACCCCACGGAAATTGTCTAGCTAGCAGTCTTCAGTGGGGACCGCCTCAGACATCAGTCCCGCCCCGACGTCAGGCGTAGTACATGAGGAGGCGGTCCCGCCAGAATCCCCAGTTCTCCCGCCGGAGACTCCCGGCCACTGGATGACATCAGAAAGGGAGACCGAGGACCCGCCATCAGGTGGCCAAGACTAAGAATCGACCTTTCCAAGTGTAGGTTGGAACCTACTTCCTCCAAGGGGGAATGGTGGGTAGGAAGGTACCTGCTGCAAGAGCTGTTCTCGAAGATCTACTGTTACGGTAAGTTCTTACGTAACTGTACTATCTTCTTCGAGGTACAGCTCTTGCAGCAGGTTACACCATTAGGACTGATTCCCAAGCAATGGCGCCTTGAAAGCCATCGGGAGGAGGCAATACTGGAGATACAACCCGTCCTGAGCCTAGGACAGGAGGCCTTGTAGGACAGCAAGGCCGAAACCCGCTCTTCGCCTTGAAGCGATGTCCAGGCTGTAATGCCTGATAAAGGTGTGTACCGAGCTCCAGGTGGCTGCAGCACATATGGCCGATGTGGATACGTTCTTGAGTACCGCAAAGGATGTAGCCACTCCCCTTGTCGAATGGCCCTTGACCACACCTGGTAAGGGTTTCTGGTGTTTATTGTAGCAAAAGGAAATACACTGAATGAGCCAGCGAAAGGGTCTGTTTCGAGACTGGAACCCCCATCATCCTCTCAGCGAATGAGACGAACAGCTGTTCTGCTTTGCGGTGCTGTTTGGTCCTGGTCAAGTAGTATCTAAGGCATTGGTGAACATCCAGGGTGTGAAGCAGTGCTTCTCCTTGATTAGCGTACTTAGGGAAGTACACTGGAAAATCAATGTCCTGGTTAAGAGTGAGGGCTGAAACCACCTTAGGCAGAAACTTGGGATTTGTCCTCAGGGACACCCTGTCCTGATGAAAAATTAAATAAGGCTCCTTGCACATGAGAGCGCTGTAGTTCGGAGATTCTTCTCACCGAAGTAACAGCAACTAAAAACAACGCTTTCCACGACAGAAAACGCAGCTCGCAATCTGTGGCAGGTTCAAATGGTGGCATAAGCTGCTCCAGGACGAAAGGTAAATCCCAAGGAGGGACAAGATCCTGATAGGCGGCCTCAAGGTGGAGGACCCTCTTAAGAAGGCACGGAGGTATCCAGCTGTGCCATCGTGGCGCTGGCCTATGGGGGCATGGTAGGCTGAGATTGCACAGGTGCACTTTGATCGAGGAGTAAGCTAACCCCGATTGAAAGAGAGAAGCAAGTATTCCAGAACTAGTTTTCTGGGCAGTCTAAGGGTGAGAAGCCTGAGACTACAAGAGAACTACGCCATTTCATGGCTGATGTAGCGGTGTCACGTTTTCTGGTGGAGAGCACTTCCTACCACCTTCTGCAGACCCTCAGATCCCAAAATGGCTAAGGCGTCTCTAGGAGCCAGGCTGCAGGTTCAGAGAAAGCAAGTCCGGGTGGACTAGCTAACCCTCCTCCTGAGACAGCAGGTGGAGCTGATTGGCAAAGGAGGCGGAGGTTTCTGGTCCAATTGACTCAGAAGGGAACCAAATCTGTCTGGGACAAAAGGGCTATTAAGATAAGTGTCGCATGCTCCCTGCGAAGTTTGAGAAAGACTCTCTGGATCAGCGGGAAGGGAGGGAAGGCGTAGAGGAATCTGCCTGCCCAGGAGAGGGACAACGTGTCTCGCCAGAAAACACCAGGCCCTGGATCTAGCGAGCAAAAATTGGGCAGTTTTGCGTTGGATGGGGATGCGAACAAATCCAATTCTGGAGTGCCCCATCTGAGAAACAGACCCTCTGCCACCTCCTGTAGAAGTTCCCATTCGTGGACCCTGGCCTGGGAACGACTCAAGCTGTCTGCGACGGTATTGTCCACTTCGGGAACGTGAACTGCAATGATGTTCGCGCCGTGTCGTATTACCCAATCCCACACCCTCATGGCCACCTTGCAGAGGGGGTAAGAGTGTGTGCCTCCTTGCTTGTTGAGGTAATACATCACCGCCGCATTGACTGTTTGCAACAGGAGAGTACTCGGTTGGATGTCCGACTGGAAGGGATTGCAGGGCATAAAGGACCACCCTCATCTCCAATATGTTGATATGGAGATGAGATTCTTGAGTGGTCCAAGTTCCCTGAGACCTCACCCCGTTCAAGTGTGCACC
This sequence comes from Neoceratodus forsteri, assembly GCA_016271365.2. Classification (NCBI taxonomy): domain Eukaryota; kingdom Metazoa; phylum Chordata; order Ceratodontiformes; family Ceratodontidae; genus Neoceratodus; species Neoceratodus forsteri. Next base: position 320,310,690 of record CM057459.1, read on the forward strand.
TCACCCCAGCCCTGAGGCATTTGTGGAGAGTGTTATCACCGGGGACGGCGCTGTGAATGGAACCCCCACAGAGAGGGTTCCCAGGTCTAGCCACCATTGCCAGTCTCGAACCACAGACTTCGTGATTCTTACTGGATGCTGCATATGGTCTTGCCTTTGGTCCCATTGCACTCTTAACATCCACTGGGTTACCCGGCATGTGAGCCTTGCCATCGACAGTAGGAATGGCCAGCCATGTGTCCGAGCAGGCGAAGGACCAGTCTGGCTGGGACGGTCTTCTTCGCAGATAGGTCCCTGATGAGGGATCGAATGCGTTCCGCTCTGTCTTCGGGAAGAAAGGCTTTCCCTGCGATGGTGTCCAGAACTGCCCCTATGAATTGCAGTTTCTGGGACGGTACCAGGAGAGACTTCTCGTGGTTGATTAGGATGCCCAGGGACTGAAAAAGGGCCTGGGTATGCTGGATCGCTATCAACAGCTCCTCCTTGGAGGAGGCCATGAGAAGCCAATCGTCCAGGTACTGGAACACATAGTGGCCCTGTCTCCTCAGAGACACTGCCACGACTGCCATGCACTTGGTAAAGACCCTGGAGGCCGATGACAGCCCGAAGGGGAGCGCTCGGAACTGAAAGTGGTGGCTGAGAAACTCGAAGCGCAGGAACCTCCTGTGTGCTTGAGCGATGGGGATGTGCAGGTAAGCCGCCCTGCACGCCCAATGACGCCAAGAATGCGCTCTTCTTCAGCATGGGGATTAGGCCCGAAGGGTCACCATGTGGAAGCGCTTGTAGGCTACTGACATATTGAGGTCGCTGAGGTCCAAGATTGGACGGAGGTCCCCTGTTTTCTTTGGAACCAGGAAGAAGTGGGAATAATATCCTGTTCCTCTCTGGTTCCCTGGGACGTACTCCAAAGCTTCTTTCTACAGAAGCATGAGCACTTCTTCTCTGATGAGCAGGGCATACTGACCTAAATAATGGGAGAGCAGAGGAGGCCTTGCCGGGGGCTTGTCTAAGAATTCTATAAAGTGGCCTTTTTTGACCAACTGTAACACCCACCTGTCGGTGGTGACTGACTGCCACCCCGGCAGGTGATCTGCGATGCGACCCCCGACCTTTGTTTCCCGTTGATCCAGAGGAGGGGCGGGGGCCCGGAAGGAGTCATGCTGTGGCGGCAGAAGGTACCGCAGGTTGGGCCGACTTGGTGGAACGTTGGCCCCTACCTGAGGACGCCTTGACCTGGGCTTTCCGGGAGAAGGAGCCCCTCTGTTGTTGGCCAGGACGAGGTTGTTGCCTCTGAAACCGCTACGAAAAGACTCTGGTTCCTACGAAGGAACTGAGTCTAGATCTGTACACTGCTTGGACCGATCTAACAGCCTTCCCAGCCTCTTGTAGCTTGGTGATGACCTTTTCCGATGCCTCACCGAACAAAACTTCGCCATGGAAGGGGGCGTCCAGAATGTTCTTCTGGACATCCGGGGTTAATCCGGAGACACGGAGCCATGAGTGCCTCCGGAGGCATACGCTGAGGCTGCTGCTTTGTCGAGGAGTCCGCGGAGTCATACGCGGCTCGGAGCACCTGGGTCCCCACGTCTGAACCCGTGAGGAGGAGCTGGAGAAGCTCCTCCTTCTGGTCACCATCTGGCAATTTCTCTACCAGTTCCTGTCCTGCTCCTACAGTGCATTCTGAAACTGAACCATGTGGGTTAGATAGTTCAGGGATCTGATGGCGCAGGTCGCAGCTGCATAAGTGTGCCTACCCAGCGCGTCCAGTTGCTTGGACTCTGGGTCCAGTGGCTGCATGCTCAGATGTTGCGGCCTCTGGGACCGGTCATGAGAGGCTGTAACGACCAGAGAGTCGGCCGGAGGAAGATTAGCCAAGTACTGGTCCTCCCTTGGGGCCTTGTACAGGCGGTCAGCCTTCTTCGGCATAGCCGGGAGCAAAAGTGGACGTTTCCACACTGCCTTGGTGATGTCCACGAAGGTGTCCACCAAGGGTGGTACCACCACAGGCTTAGGGTCTTTCTGCCGAAGATAACGGGCTAGGCGTAGCCTTTCCGGGTCGAGATCCTCTGCATCCCATCCCATGTTCTCTTGGATATGCCTCATGATCTCAGAGAACGAGGGGTCGTCCGGAGGAGACCTAGGAAGTTCACGTGGGTCCGGAGAAGGGATGCTGATCGGTGAGGGAGATCTGGAGCATACCGAGATGTCAGATCGTGAATCCTCCATAGACGGTGAATAGCGACGCCTTCTGGTCTCTTGGGCTAGGTGATCCTGAAGAGGATCTGGACGGAGGTCTTCTCTTGTCTGTTGGTCTGCCCCTAGGAGGTCCCACTGGCTCCTGGGGGGAAGGTACTCGACCTGCTGCCCCTTTTGGTGAAGGAGGGAGCGCAGGGGTCGGTGGTGCCGTGGGTGCGGGAGAAGGATGCGTGGTGACCACATCCTTTTTGATGGTGTCCCACCAGAAAGTGAATACCTCCTTCACTTCTGCTATGTTAAGGCCCGATGACGGGCCAGGCACCGGTGGCCTGTCGTCGAGTCCCGCGCCGGGTCTCCGGTCTCCGGGTTCTGGGAAGGGTTCTCGTGTGAGCTCGACAGGACCGGGTCGCCTGCCTGGTCCTCGGCTTGAGGGACTCTTCTCCGCCAACGCCCCTGGCCGACGCCGGTAGGCAGCGTGTGGTTCTTCTAGCTGCTGTATCGGACGCCGGTGCCCCAGCCGGCGCCCTGGGAGGTAAGTGCCTGGCCGGCGACGGGTGGCGAACTGCCGCCAGCTCCCGGGAATGTTTGTGAAGTTTAGCCGATGTCGGGTGGGCCGACGTCCGCTTCAGGAAAGTCAGCTCCTTGGTCTTACGTTGGGGAGGCGGCGGCAGGGAGACTGACCGGACGTCTGAGGCAGAGTGCCGGGACGAGGACTTGTGGTGCTCCCCTGACCTGGACGAGGCCTTGGAAGAAGAAGAACAACAAGAAGAAGAAGATGACCTGGAGGTCTTAGTAGGCCGCAGGGTAGAAGAACCGCTGGCTGACTTGACCACGACCGTGGGAGGCTGAGAATGGGCCCGAGATGGAGAGCGGTCGGACCTGGAGCTGGAGCTGGAGCTGGAGCTGCGGGAGTCCAAGGCCCTAGAGGGGGATCTAGGTTTTACCTTCTCCCGGTGCTTCTCATGGTGCCTGCGGGTTTCCTCCGAAGATTCCCCCTGGGAGGAAGGATCCATGACCTTCAGCTTTTCTTCTAAGAGGAAAGCCTGGAAAGCCTTCTGACGGCGGATCCGGGTCCGGCTGTTAAAGCCCTGACAAAGGAGCAAGCCTGGTATCGTGATCCGGGCCCAGGCACCGACGCAGGCTGAGTGGGGGTCTTTGAACGGAATCTGCTTCCCACAGGCGACATTGGAAGAATGGCCCACCACAGATGTTGGGGAGGACATCAGATAGAAGCGTAGATCTTGAAGAAAGTATTCTTGATTTTCGAAGAAATTTCTGGTCGTCACAAGACTAGAACTGACCAAAGGGTCAAGACATGCAAGTCAACGGGGAAAAGAACTGGGGATTCTGGCAGGACCGCCTCCTTATGTACTACGCCTGACATCAGGGGCAGGACAAACGTCTGAGGCGGTCCCCGCTGAAGACTGCTAGCTAGAAAATTTCCGTGGGGTCCTGACGCCTGCCGGCTTCAGTCCTAATGGTGTAACCTGCTGCAAGAGCTGTACCTCGAAGAAGATCAGTATTGCCTTCTCTTTTGGGTGCAAAAGAGACAAACAATTGATTGGTCTTCCTGAGATCTTTTGTTCTGTTAGTGTAGTATCACAGAATCCGGTGAACATCCATAGTATGGAGTAAATACTCCCCTGATTGGAGTACTGCATAAAAAAGGGGGGTAACTCTATGGACTGGTTTAGAGTAGACTCTGCTACTACCTTAGGGAGAAAATTAGGGTTGGTGCGTAGAGCAACACGTTACTTGTGAAAAATCAAGTATGGAATTTTACACATCAGGGCCTGGAGCTCGGAAATTCTCTGAGCGGAAGTAATGGCCACCAGGAAGAGAGTCTTCCATGCAAGGAACTTCAAGTCTGCTGAAGCTGGCGGTTCAAAAGGAGGCAGAGTAAGTTTCTCGAGAACAAAGTTCAAATCCCAAGGCGGAGCAGGAGTACGTATAGGAGGTCTCAGATGGAGGACTCCTCTAAGAAAAGTCTTAGAGACCTCCAGTTGAGCAAATGTCTTGTCTGCAAAGGGGACATGATAGGCCGAGATGGCTGCCATGTGGACTTTCAGAGAAGAATGACTAAGACCCAGGTCAAAAAGATGGCGCAGGTACTCCAGCAGAAGCCCCGCTGAACAGGAAAAGGGTTCCACGTCCTTAGAGGCAGCCCAGATAGTGAACCTTTTCCACTTCATGGCGTAGGTAGATCTAGTGCAGGGTTTTCTAGCCTCCACCAAAATCTCCGCCACTTGGAGAGAAACCCCAAAGCGGGATTGAGCTTAGTCTGCAGGAGCCATGCATGCAGCTGAAGAGATCTGAGGCCTGGATGGACCAGGGTCCCTGGATCCTGGGTCAAAAAACCTTGTGGAAGAGGAAGAGGATGATCCTCTGAGTATTGTAGTAGAAGAGAGAACCAAACTTGCCTGGGCCAGTAAGGAGCAATCAGAATCATTCGTGCTCCTTCTGAAGCTAGTTTCTGTAAGACTCGTGGGATAAGTGGAATTAGGGGAAAGGCATAGACGAATCTGTCCTTCCAGTCTAGAGACAGAGCGTCCCTCCAGAAAGCGCCTCACTCTGGAACGAGTGAGCAGAAGATGGGAAGCTTTGCGTCTAGAGGGGATGTGAACAGGTTGACCTGTGGTGTTCCCCAAAGTCGGAAGATATTGTCTAGGACCCCTTGGTCCAGTTCCCACTCGTGAGCCAGAGCAGACGAGCAACTTAGCCTCTCTGCCAAGGTGTTTTCGACTCCCTGAACACGAATTGCCATGAGGTGAAGGTAGTGTTGTGTTGCCCAATCCCAAATCCTCATTGCTTCCCTGCAAAGAGGGTAGGACCGAGTCCCCCCCATTTGTTGATGTACCAAACCACGCACATGTTGTCCATCTGGACGGCTAGGTGGCCGGGAAGGATGTATGGGTGAAGGGCCTGGAGAGCATATAACACTGCCCGAAGCTCGAGCACACTGATGTGGAGTGTCTGTTCGAACTTGGACCAAGAGCCCTGGGTCCAATGGTGACCTAGATGGGCTCCCCACCTTCGCCCGAGGTGTCTGTGGTTAGAGTCTGGGAGGGGGGAGGACGAAAGAAAGGAACTCCCCGAAGCAGGTTCTCTCGAACCATCCACCATTGCAAGTCTCGGAGCATCGGTGAGGAGACTAGAACTGGGTGATCTAAGTCGTCCACTAACTGATCCCACTGGGAGCGGAGAGTCCACTGAGAAACTCTCATGTGAAGCCGAGCGCGAGAAACTGTCGGGATAGACTTATTTGAGTCTGGAGGGTGGAAGCCCGATCCGTGGCAGGTAAGAAAATTACTCGCCTTAGTAATGTTGTTTCTTCTAATGGAGTCTTGCTGTATTCTGACAGTAGCAGTGAGTCCCAACCTTCGAACTGCCCCGGAGATGAAAGAGTTAACTTTCCATGCCAGGCATGGAACGCTGAGCTCGAGCTCGGTTGAGACTCGTCTGTTGCTGTTTAAACTCAAACCGTCAGATCTTTACGAGCTAAACTCACTAAGGTCCTGTGTGGAAGCTGTAAACCTACAGTAGCCAACTGGCTACTAAACATAAAAACACATTTTTTGGTCCCAAAACAAAGACTCAAGTCAGAAGACCCAAAAAATGAAAAACACAACACCCATTCACCCAAGAAAAGAGGTGAAAACAACAAGGTGGGCACCTACTGAGTGCCAACACTGCCACTGCCCACCCACATCCCAAAAACAGAGGTTCTGAGAGGGGCAGGAGGGGGGAAGTCAGAATACAGCAAGACTCCATTAGAAGAAACAACATTACTAAGGTGAGTAATTTTTTCTTCAAACAACATCAAGTCTTGCTGTATTCTGACAGTAGCAGACTACCAAGCAGTACCTCCATGGAGGAGGGACAGAACCTACTTAGGGAATAGGCTCTGAAGCACAGCTGTGCCAAACCGAGCATCACTCCTAGCCTGGATATCCAGGGAGTAATGCTTGGTAAAAGTGTGAACTGCTTTCCAGGTAACTGCTTGACATATCTCTAGAATAGGGATGTCCCTGGCAGCAGCCAGGGAAGCAGCTGTACCTCTGGTAGAGTGAGCCCTCAGGCCTGACGGTGGAACCTTACCCAGTTTTTCATAACAAAATTGGATACAAGAGACAATCCACCTGGCAATGGATCTTTTAGTGGCAGGTTTCCCTTTACCAACCTCACCGTAAGTGAGGAACAGTTGGAGGGAGTCAAACCTGTGACCCTTGGTACGCTCTATGTAGTAGCTAAAGGCTCTTTTCACATCTAAACTGTGCAGCCTCCTCTCGCCAGAGGAGGAATGGTCAGTGAAGCATACAGGAAGAGACATAGATTGATTAAGGTGGAAATCTGAAACCACCTTAGGCAAAAACTTCCTGTTAGTCCTGAGGACCACCTTATCTCTATGAAAGAAGATAAAATCAGGCTCCACTGACAAAGCTTGTAACTCACTTATGTGTCTGGCAGAAGTCATGGCTACCAGAAACACAGTTTTCCAAGTCAAGTACTTAAGCTCTGCTGAAGAGAAAGGCTCAAAAGGGGGTTGCATAAGCTGAGCAATGCAAACATTAAGGTCCCAAGCAGGGGCAGGGTCCCTGAATGGAGGGTTGGTGTGAAGCAATCCCTTGAAAAACTTGGAGAATACAGGGTGAGCTGAAAGAGGAAAGGGCTTACCTGCTGAAATAAAAGCAGAAACAGCTGCCAGATGCACCTTCAGTGTAGCTGGTCTCAGCCCCAAGCTATTTAAATGGACCATATAATCAAGGACTGTGGGCAGATCAGCAGACTCTGGGAAATATGCTTCCAGACCACCATATGGAAAATCTTTTCCACTTGGAATTATATGTAGCCCTGGTGGAAGGTTTCCTAGAAGCCTTCAGAATATCCATTACACCTTGGGAGAGGTGTAAATCAGCAAACTCTAACTCTTCAAGAGCCAGGCCTTGAGATTGAGAGATTCGGGTACCAAACCCTCCCCTGAGCACAGGTTAACAGGTTGTAATTCCTAGGAAGACACAGGGGAACATGGACTGCTAAGGACAGTAGGAGTGGATACCAGGGCTGCCTGGCCCAGTCTGGAGAAATCAGGATCATCTTGCATGGTTGAGATCTGATTTTGACTAGCACTTTGAGCAGGAGAGGGAAGGGGGGAAAAGCATACAGGAACTTGCCTTCCCAACTGAGAACTAAGGCATCCAGGGGGACTAAGCCCAACACTGGGGGCCTGCAGCAAAAGAGGGGAGTTGGTGATTGTCTGGGGCTGCAAAAAGATTATCTGCTGGGTGCCCCATCTGGAAAATATCACCTCCAAGACCAGGGGATCCAGTGACCATTCGTGATGGCCCTGGGATATCCTGCTGAGAGCATCTGCCAGGACATTGTGCTTGCCTGGGAGGTGAACTGCCGTGAGGGAGGTGTTCAGGGAATAAGCCAGAGACCACAACTTCATTGTTTCTGTGCACAAGGCCGTAGACCGAGTGCCTCCTTGCTTGTTGATTTACCACATTGTGGTGGTGTTGTCTGTTCTGACCTGGATAACTTTGTACTGAACAGACTTGGAAAAAGCTTGAAGTGCTAGAAATACTGCTCTGAGTTCCAACAGATTGATGTGAAGCAGAGATTCCTGAGGGGACCACAACCCCTGGGTGGTCAGGTCGCCCAAGTGAGCCCCCCACCCCAAGAGGGAGGCATCTGTAGTAAGGATTAAAGAGTGAGACTGAGTGACAAAGGGAACCCCTTGTCTCAGATTGTTCTGATCCTGCCACCACTGTAGGGCCTGGATCAGGGTTCGAGTCACTGAGATCAGTTTGGTCAGAGGGTCCTTCCTTGAGACCAAAAGGCTCTCAAATGGAACTGAATGGCCCTCATCTGAAATCTTGCTCCCTGCACTACTGCTGTGAAGCAGCCATGTGCCCCAGGAGCTGTAGAAAATGCCTTGCTGGTCGAGACACCTGCAGGGTGAATGAGGAGGCCAGAGAGACAAGGGTCCTTGCCCTGTCCAGGGGAAGGAAAGCTCTGGCCTTTTCTGTGTCTAGCTCTGCGCCTATGAAGATGAGGAGTTGGACAGGCTCTATAACTGACTTTGGAAGATTCAGAAGGAAACCCAAAGAGGTGAGCAGTTGTTGAGTTATTTGTAGGTGTAACTTGACTTGGTCTGGGGACTGGCCTACTATGAGCCAGTTGTCCAGGTAAGGGAAGATGGCAATCCTTTGCCTTCTTAGAGAAGCAACTACCACTGCCAGGCATTTTGTGAATACCCTTGGAGCAGAGGTCAGACCAAAGGGCATTGCTCTGAACTGGTAATGGCCTGAGGGCAGCTCGAACCTGAGGTACTTTCGATGGGAGCTTCTGAAGAGAATATGGAAGTAGGCATCCTTGAGGTCCAGGGACACTAGCCAGTCCCCTGGCCTGAGAGAGGGTAAATAATTCCCAGAGTCACCATTTTGAATTTTGGTTTTAAAAGGTGCTTGTTTAAATCTGAGATCCAGGATGGGCCGCCATTCTCCTGTCTTTTTTGGGGTAAGGAAGTACCTGGAGTACAACCCTTTGCCCTGGTGTAGGGGTGGAACCCTTTCCACAGCTCTGAGAGCTAGGAGGGAAGAGACCTCTGCCTCTAGGGCGAGTGTCTCTGAGGGATTTGCAGGTGGAAAGGATCGGGTTCTCATCTTTGGAAACTTTTTGAAGCTGAGAACCAGTCCCTGGCTTACTACTTCCAGGACCCATTTGTCTGATGTCAGAGACTCCCGGTCTTGGACAAAGTAAGCCAGCCTGCCCCCTACAGGTAGTGGAGAACTGGCCTTGGCTAACCCATCAGGGTGCCTGTTTGGCAGGGGGTTTTGGCTGAGGGGTGGAAGGTCTGCTTGTACCCAGTCTGCCTTTCCCTCTAAAGAACCCCCTCCGGCATAAGCAGAAGAGGAGGCCTGGGCTTGGTAGAAAGGCCTATGAAAAGGCCTGCCCCTGCCCCTGGGATGCTGCCTCTGAGGAGTGGCCTGCCTTTCCTTGGCCTGTGCACTCCTATAGGTGGTCCTATATTCGCTCATTTTTTCATGTAATTCTCTGTCTGCTCCCAAACAGAGAATTACCCACAACAGGAAAATCCATGGCCTTAGTCTGGGTATCCGAGACAGGCTAGTACATCTGAGCCAAGCCATTCTGATGAGTGCCACAGATGTAGCCATGACTCTAGATGACACATCATTGGAGTCCACTGCAGCATGGAATTGCACCTTGGATGCCTCAATACCATCAGCAGCCACCAGCTCCAGCTCCTTGGCAAGCTGGCCAGGGACCTGTTTTGCTAAAGCCATAACAGTGTCCCATCTGGATTTTTGATACCTAGCAGTATAGGCCATATAATTGGCCTGTCTGAGTCCCAAGGATGCTGCCATGTACTGTTTCTTTGCCATGGCATCAGTCCTCCTGGAGTCCTTGTCTGGGCGGTGTGAAGCCAAGGGAATATTTGCCTTATCACAGGCTGCAGCCTGCACTACCCCAACATGGCTGCATTGTTGTGTAAGGAACTCCATATCTGAGCCTGACAATGTATACCTCTTGTCCATTCTCTTATCCACAGGAGGTATAGTATTAGGAGTCTTTAAAATCTTAAATGTCTGTTTCCCAAAAGATTTGTGTAAGGGAATAGACAGCCTCCTAGACTCTGGGATATCCATCATTTCCACATAGTCAGGCTCCTCCTGGTCATCCACAGCTTCTTCCATAGGAAGCTGGAGGGTTTCAGCCACTTTTTATAAAACATGAAATGGGAGGGGGACTCGGAAAGCCTAGGAGGAGACACTCCTGAAGGTCTGTCTGGGGAGATGTCCGGGTCAATAGGCATATGCAGACTTTCAAAACCACATTCACTTTCCTCATAAAATTCCTCTAAATCATACTCTTGAACCTGTGGAACCGCCAACTGAGCCTGTCTGATGGTGCCGGGTTCGGTCGGAACCGGGAAAGCGACTGCACAATTTTGATCGCTTATTATTTCTTCAGCGTTGGAGAGGAAAGTTTTGGCCCACACCAGCTGATTTTTCTTTTCTAGTTCTCTTAGCTGGAACCGACTCTCAGAATCGGCTCTCCTTTGCCCGAAGAAGTCTCGCCTGGTCAGAGGGCACTCCTCCTGGTTCGGTTTGAACAACCGGCTGGCCATCCGGTTCAGCGGACTTTTGGCCTCCTTTCCTAAGCCTACCAACTCTTTTCTAGGGTAGCTGCAGGAAATATTTACAAATCTGGCAGTCTGCATTGAGGTGGTCAAACTCAGACAATAAACAGGTGTGGGGTCAGCTTAGCAAAGACTTCCCACACACACTACAGTGTTGAAACCCAGTGGCCCGGGTTTTCTTTGGGTTTCAGACATTGTGCCAGTCCTAACCAAATTTATTCCTTTTAATGGCAATCCGCCAGGCAAGACCCTCTTATTGGTTCCTGACCGTGTCACGGGTCGTGGAAAAACGTAATAAAATCCGTTTTTTTTAGAACCGATAAGAACCGGTAACCACACTCTAAAAGTACAAATTAAGATTTTCTAACAACTTGATCGGTTCAAACCGAACCGATGAACCGTTTACAAGTTCCACACAGAATAGAATAAAATATAACCTATCTAGTACTCACAAATACCACAGACAGAGACTGAACTGACAGGTTACGGTTTAAATTCGGTCGAAAACCGAGAAAAGCGGTACTTTAACCAACAAATTGAACTGAGCAGAAGGAGAAATCTCCGGAGCGACTGTTCAGTGAGGCGGAGTAAAGAATCTGACGGTTTCAGTTTAAACAGCAACAGACAGAGTCTCAACCAAGCTCGAGTTCAGCGTCCCATGCCTGGCATGGAAAGTTAACTCTTTCATCTCCGGGGCAGTTCTAAGGTTGGGACTCACTGCTACTGTCAGAATACAGCAAGACTTCATGTTGTTTGAAGCCCTGCCAATGGCCGTGTCTAGGATCGCCCCGATAAACTGTAGTCTCTGAGATGGGATCAAGTGAGACTTGGAATGGTTGATGGTAATACCCAGGCAGGCAAAAACCTGTTGGGTAAGGGTGAGGCAGCGCAGGAGTTCCTCCCTGGACGAGGCCGCCAGGAGCCAATCGTCCAGGTACGGTAAAACCTTCACCCCCCGGGGACGCAGGTAGGCCGCCACCACTGCTAGGCATTTGGTAAATACTCGGGGACCCGAGGATAGGCCAAATGGAAGTGCCTTGAACTGGTAGTGGTCCCCCTGGAATGCAAAACGAATATATTTGCGATGAGACGGGTGAATGGAAATGTGCAGGTAAGCATTCTGCATATCCAGGGCACATAGCCATTGACCCAACCAGAGGAGGAGCAGAAGGCTCTGCAACGAGAGCATTCTGAACCTTTTGTATTCCACAAAAAGATTCAGGGAACGGAGATCTAGAATAGGTCTGAGATCTCCTGTCTTCTTTGGGACCAGGAAGAAATGGGAATAGTAACCCATCCCTTGGAGATGAAGGGGGACAAGTTCTATTGCTTCTTTCAGTAGCAGAGCTGAAATCTCTTCCTGGACCAAAAGATGTTCCCGTGAATATGATGACTTTGGTGGGGGGGGGGGGTTCTGTAGAAACTCTATCGAGTGTCCTTCTGCCATCAGCTGGAGCACCCAAGAATCTGATGTTATCCTCTCCCATCCCAGAAGGTGGAGGGAAAACCTCCCTCCTATTGGTTCCTCCGGGGAGTCCGGAGGCTGTGGGAGAGGAGAGGAGTTAGGTGATGTGGGGCAGTGCCGCAGCTGAAGCACCCGCTGCTTTTTTTGGGCAGGGGGGCCTAGCAGCTGTGGGGGCCCGACATTTTGTGGCCCACCTTCCCTGGGGTTTCATCTTGGGCCGATTCAGTCTGCAAAAGAGACAGCACTGCGGCTGGTGGGGGTGGTACATGGAGTCAACGGACTTCAGTGTCATCCCCTTCTCCTGCAAATCGGTGATGATGTCCTTGAAATCGCAGACGATAAGCACCGACCCCCGGAAGGGCGCTTCCTGGATAGCGGACTGCACTTCCGGGACCAACCCTGACACACGGAGCCAAGCATGACGACGTAGGCCTACAGCGAAAGCTGAGCTCAGTCCAGCAGTGTCCACTGCATTGTAGGTCACACGAAGCATGTGTCGACTGGCCGAACGTGCAGAGCGGACAAGATCAGCCAACTCCTGCTTGACTTGGGAGTCTGGCAGGGAGTTCAGTTTGGCTTCCACCTGAGTAAGAATGGCCTTCTGGTAGTCCTCCATATGACCGACATAGTTCAGGGCCCTAATCCCCAGCATGGATGAAGCGAAGATCTTCTTTCCATACTAGTCCAGTAGGCGGGATTCTTTGTGAGGTGGTGACAAGCTGAGATGTTTTGGGTTAGCCGACCGGCCGTGAGCGGCGCTAATCACGACTGAGTCAGCACAAGGGTGAGAATCTAAAAAATCATCACCCTCAGGAGCCTGGTATAGCCTATTCGACTTCCGCGGAAGTGGGGCTAGAGCCGACGGCTGCTTCCAGATGGTGATAACAAGGTCAGTGTGAGGCTCTTTCAAGGGTGGCACCAACGTAGGAGCTGTCACGGGCAGATCCAGATGCTCTGCGAGTTTCAACCGCTGAGGGTCTGATTCCAAAGAGTGCCACTGATGAACCTCCTGGATTTTTCGTAGCAACTCCGTAAAAGAAGGATCTTCCGGAGGAGACTTCGGAGGAGTCCTTGGCCTGGGCTTCGATGGAGAGCGTGGCTAGTCGTCCCTTTCAGAGCAACCATCAGAGGAATCCGAGGAGTCCAAGGGTGAGGAGGAAGAGGAAAAAGACTCCCTTTCCCGACCCGTGGGAGGAACGGACCGCTTGGGAAGCACCCGAGGAAGCGTATCCTGCCCCTCTCTGGACCCAGATGGGAGAGCCCTGGAGTCCGGAGGTGGTGAGGGAGTGTGCCGCCATGGATGTATGGGAACCTGAGATGGCACCGTCGTCGGTAGGTGGTTCTCCACCTCCCTGGTGAGCTGAGCCTTGGCCTCAGCCCACCGGGAGGCCAGAGTCTCCTGCAAATCCACCGGCGGCTGTGGGGGTGGTGGAGGAGGAGGAGGGGGATAAGGGTATGGGTTGTACCAATACGGAGAGTATCCAAAACCCGGCGGCAGGAAACCCAGTGGCAGGTATTGTGGCGTTGGGTACTGCTGCATCGGAAAGACTGGCATTGGGTACAGTGGCACCGGATACTGTGGTCCTGGATACGCGGGCATCGGCTAGGACGGAGGGTATCCGGGAGCCAGAGGAGCTGCCAGAGCAGACGCCGCCGGCGGCCTCACTGGTGGATCCAGGTTGAGGGCCGTTGAGCAGTGGCGATCCCGAAGCGGGATGTCGGCTGCAGTCAGTAAACCGCGCCGGGCCGGTGTCGGAGGCCCCGCGCCAGAGCTACCGGCATCGGAGGTGCCGGCGCCGAGCCGCATCCGGGAGCCGACGCCAGATCCGGCGCACTAGAGGAGGACAGTCCGATGGAGGAGGAACCCGCGCCGCCTGGGGATGGAGGGAAAACCTGGGGTCGGGCTGGGGACTCGGGTCCCCGGATGGCGGGGAACGCTGCGGAGAACCGGGGACGACGGACGTGAGTAGGTCCGTCGTCAGTTCTTTCGCCAACCGGACATCGGATGAACTGACGTGTGGTTTTACAGTGAGCTCCCGGCGGGCGCCAGAGAAGCCAGCGTCCGACTTATGGGAGCCTTCGCCAGAGGCAGACCGAGAGGAAGGATCGGCCTGGTCTGGCAGGACAGGAGCCGCGCGCCACCCAGAAGGCTCATGCGCCTTACCGTCTTTCTCCGCAAGGACGTCGGAGGAGCCGACGGCTGGCTTACTGAAGTCGCCACGCGAGTAGGCCGCAGTTACGGTCAACCGGGGTGGAGGCTCCAATTGCCTGAGGCACCTGGAAAGACCCGAGCGCCGAGCCAGACGGGCGGACCGACGCCCCTTGTGAAACCTCCGAGGCGGTAGTCGAGGAGCTGTCCCTCGAGGACGCACTGAGTCCCAGCACTCCCGAGGGAGATGCGGAGAGGAGCCTTGTCCCGGTGCCTCTCCTTGTCTTTCTTCTTCCGATGGCTTGGGAAGTGGACGCCTGCCTCAGTTTTTGAGCTCCATCTCCATCGAACTCATCTTTTCCTTCAAGATGTGGGCTTCCAGGGATTGCTGCCACCTTTCCAGGTAGCCGTGTTGAAGCTGAGGCAGTGCTGGCACTTCGACCGGTGATCAGCCCACAGAAAAGACAGGTACTGGCTCTCAGCGGGAGTTGACGCCGCATGAGTCGCACTTATTTTTGTGCTCGGAGGGTGTAGGGGACGCATACACCGACGATGACCTGACGAATGGCGAAAAAAGTCAAAATTATTCGGTAAAAAACGACGAAGGGAGGCTGACGAAGCAACAAACTTTTCCGCGAGGCATTGCACGAGCTAACGGCGGGAAAGAACTGGAAGGTGGGCGTCAGGGACCGTCCCTTTATACCAACGTCTCCCGATGCCGGCCACCTGACGGGAGCGGTCCTCGCCAGGGACTGCTAGCTAGAAATTCTCTCCGTCCTGCCCCACGACGCCAGTCCTATATGTAATTACCACTGCAAGAGCCCTCTCGAAGTAAGATCTGCGTCTCCCTCAGGTTTCTGAAACCTGGAAAACCCAACTTTTATGCCCAATATCCGAAACAGAAATTAATAATGTAATACGAGAAGGGAACACGGGGAAGTCACCAGGGAATGACGGACTTCCCATGGAATTTTTTTTTTTAGTTTCTTTTTATCCCACCTTACTACCCTCTTAGTCCACTCCTTTAGACCTGATCAGTCCCATAGATCCCTCCCATGGTGTCTTCCCCTAGAGTGCCCAGCTTACTCCGTTATCTCCCTACCTTACTCCTTTTTTCAGAGCGCCTGCACAGCAGGGTCTGCTCATGGGTAGATTATCGGGACTAGGATCGGTCGTCATCTTGGACCGAGGGGTTTTTTTCCGCTGTTTTCTTCCCTTGGTCGCCTTCCTTGAGGCGTTGTACGCAGGACTGATGTCCAGGACAGCGTGCTGACACACACCATTGTCAAATGCCCACAATGTCCTCCCCTCTCCGACTCCGGAGAGCCACCTGTGCCCCGATGCCCATGCTTCCACAGGCATAGGTGCGTCGGGTGCTCAAAGCACCCCAGGAACTCACCGCAGGAGGAGGAGAGCATCCATTAGGATGCCCAATCCTCCTCCCTTCCAACCCCCAGCGGCCCCGAGTCTGTTCCCAAACCTGGTTTGCCGGCATGGCGCGAGGTGTGGCGTCCACCGCCTCAACCCTCAGCGCCACTGGGCCAGATGACTTCCCATGGAATTTTATAAGCAATTTTGGACAACACTGCTACCCATTATGAAAACCACCTACCAAGAAATAATGGCAGAGGGTTCTGTCCTCCCCCAACCCTTCCTGGAGACAGGCTATTATTTCAGTCATCCCCAAACCCAGCAAGGACCCCACCCTCTGCACATGGTACAGGCCCTTTTCGATACTAAATGTTGACTATAAGATCCCAACCTGTAGTTTGGCAAAAAGATTACAACTCTTAATTCCAACCCTTGTCCATAAAGATCAAAAAGGATTTGTCGCAGATAGACAGGCAGCTGATAGTGTCCGCCACACAATACATATTATCGATCAGCTTAACCAACAAAAAACACCAGCTATTTTAATGAGTCTCGATGCGGAAAAAGCTTTTAAACGTGTAAGCTGGAATTTTTTTTATATGGCGTCCTTGCCAGGTTTGCTTTCCCGCATAAATTTATAAACCTAATAAGGCGATTATACACAGAGCCACAAGCTTACACTTGTACTAACGGTATAATGTCCCAGAAAATTAATTTAAATAGAGGCACCCGACAGTGTTGTCCCCTATTCCCCAGTCGCTTTATATATCGAACCCCTGGCCCAGTGGATTCGAAATGATCCAGAAATAAACGGAGTCCCTTTACGGCCCAGCACACATAAAATGGCGTTGTAAGCCGATGACGTACAGCTCTATCTGACCACTCCAGAGACCTCTTTAATACAGGATATGGACAAGATTAAAACCTTCTCAGCCTTATCAGGTTACGCCCTCAACACTACAAAAACGGAAGTGCTTACATTTAATTATTGCCCATCACACCAACTGAAGACAAAATATAATATGGGATGGAACCTCACTACATAAAAGTACTTGGGGGTGACTCTGAGAGCAACTAACACCCACCTATTTTCGGATAATTACAAAGCCATAGACCAGCAACTCCAACTAGATATAAAGAGATGGGCACTACACCCCCTCCCCATGTATGCTAGAATCCAGGCTGTGAAAATGAACCTCCTCCCATGGCTCTTATATTTATTTCGGTGGGTATCCCAGTTACACCATCTCAGAAGTGGTTTGACGCTCAGCAGAACAGGATATTTAACTTTATATGGAATAACCGTAGGCCTCAAGTTCATCAGGCCTTACTTTTAACTACTAAGCAAAAAGGAGGACGAGTGGTCCCCAATCTTAGGGAATATTGGGTAGCTGCACAAGTTACATGGGTGCTGTTCTGGATGCAGATTCCTACCAAAGCACACTGGCAAGAGATAGAGGAGGCCTTGTGTCCAGACTTCCACATACATACCTGTCTCTTCTGATTAGACAGACCGCAATATTTAGCGGATAATACTTCCATACAAGTGGCCCTTGGGGCTTGGGACCTATTTCAAGTATATGCTGGACCTAAGAGAGATGTGGAGAGTGAGGTGGTTCATATCTGAAAATAGTTTCAAACCAGGCCAGAGAGAAGTTCGGTATAAGAAGCAGGCCACTGGGCGGGGGTCTGTGCACCTATGCTGAGAGGAGATGTGGTACTTTCCTTCTCGAATGTACACAAAAATGAGGATGGACCCCTAAAGAAAAAAATATACCATTTACAGATATATGCTTATATACAACAAATGCTCCGTAGGAGAGAAGCTGTCACTGTTATGGGGCCTGGATTAACCCTCAGTGATCTTTTTTCCTTAACAAGTTCAAAACAAGCCATCACCCATCACTAAGATATATAAATATTTAAATTTGCATAGACAGGGAGTGGCCCAGACTCTAGAGACAAAATGGGAAGGGGAGGCGGGTTTTCATTTACCCATTCCCCTTTGGGATAAAATATGGGAATCCACATCGAAAGCTACCATATCCCCTCTTTGGTAGAATACCTGTAGAAAGTTAGAGTGCACTTTTTCCTAACCCCAGACAGAGTAGCCAAATGGTTCCCCAATGGTTCAGCCAGCTGTTGGCGACAATGTGGAGAGCAGAAAGCCACCCCCCACACATATATTCTATGCATGTCCCAAATTAGATTAATTTAGAAAGGAAGTGGGAGACAAGATTTACAGACTGTTTCGGATACCCTTCCCCTCTCTTAATACAAAATCTGACACTGGGTTTGCCTCCTGAAGGGCTGAGAGGGACGGATACATTATATTTGTGGTATATATGTGTGTTAGCATACAATAAATCCATAACAAGAAAATGGTTACAACCCACTCCACCAGATGTAAAGGAGTGGGGTCAGATCACAGAGGACATACACCACATGGAAGAGCTAACCTACCAATTAAGAGACGCTACAGATAAAGGCCTGAGGAGATGGACTGGATGGGCTCTCCTTAGTTGAATAACACCATAAGGCGTATGATATAATCAACCTAAGATATGTTATACAGATTAACTTACCTGTTCTCTTGAGAAAAGGTAATGGGAATGATTTAAGTACTGCAGCTCCCCTGAAAGTGCACCGTCAGAATAAGAATAAGCTGATTGTTCGATATAGATAGTTAATAGAAAATTAGAGAGATTAAATTCAGATTTTACAGGACATGTCTAATCACCTAAGTTATCTTTTATTATGTCTTCTTATGTTTAATTAATTTGAATGTGCTACATGTTTGCTTAGCACATAAAAACAAAAAGAGAAAAATATGCTATGTCAAAGATGTACCATTGATATCTTGTGAATTGACAATAAAGTACATATATAAAAAAAAAAAAAGAAATAGGCATGAGAGGGTGTGCTTTGTGCTTGGATTACAGAACACCCTGGGTGGGTTGAAGTATAAAGCTAAATGATTCCCTCACCCGAGAAGTGCCATTAGCCCAGCGCAAAACACTGAGCCTCACAGCGAGTATAGAATAGGTCCATTAGGATTAGTAAAGAATTATTTTTAAATAAGTTTATTTTTAAATTTAATTAAGTGAAAATGAGAAAAAAGTAAAAAAAAGAAAAGAAAACGTAAAAAGTAGTCCTTCTGAGCCACTGTAATTTTGTTGTTGGCCGGTACATGGTAGATGTTTTTTTTTTTTTTTTTTTTTTTTTAAAACAGATGTAATTGAATTGAGGTGTACTGACAGAGCAGTACCTGCTTAAACAGGCCAGTGAGGTCACAGATCTTTTTCCAGTGCTGTTGTGCTGGGAGAAGGGTTTCAAGCTCCTCAGCCAATCAGGTTGCTGGATTTTTTATACTCATTTCATAATATCCAACAACATATGGCGTCTACTACACTATAAGTGAAGTTTTCTGAAAAAGATAGCTATTCACCTATTTCTGGGACAAATTTCTCTTTTTTGGCAATGTCTGCCCACTAGTATAGAATGCTGACAACAAAAACGGGAAAAGTTTTCAAATGTTCAAAGCCCAGACAACACAAAGACTATGCTTGGCGTAAGGTTTGAAACCGGGTTCACCAGTTCTTCATTTTTGGTTTTTCACAAATTCTAAGTGAGAAAAAGAAAAATATATTGAACCGCTAAATAAGAAGTATTTTAAAATCTTATTTAGCGCTTGCGGTCGGTTCCTGAACCGAGAAAACCCAATTGGAACTGGGAACCAAACCGAGAAATGAACCGGAGCTAGCGGTTCACGAACTGGGATTAGCAGTTCAAATTTAAAATATATAAACTTAAATTTAAATAAAACTAACATAGTTCCTTAGTCAGGGAACTCTGAAAACACTAAAGAAAGCCCTAGTTCCCCACCGGTTATACCGAACCGGGGAAACCGAGAAAGAAATGATTTAATACTAAAACAGCAGTTTAATAAACAAAAAACACTAGCTAAAAGCAGCAAAAGAAAAAGGATAAACAATATTTATATATTTTTATAAGTTTTATCGCGTCAGAACTAGCAGATGAGGAGAGGCTCTCCGGGCTTCTGGTCTTGACAGGCGGAGAGTGAAATCTGAGGGTTTAAAACCAAGGCAGTTTAGTTCAAGGCAGTACTTGAAAAATAGCAAAGATTCCATCATTTGCATAACATTCCATCTCTCTGGGCAGCTCAGTCTTAAAGGGACACTGCAGAAGTTATGAATACCTGAGTATTACTGGGGTTAGAACTACACAATAAGCTTCCCCTAAGGCAAAGTTCAACAGCTTGGTCTTCAAAGTCTGATCTGCGACCCAATGTCGAAGTCATACGCCTCGTATAGTAGACACAATGTAGTAAGTGAAGTGATCCGACATGCGCAAGTTCTCCACGTGGCATCCCCTAAGAAGATGGAGGCCATGGATACCAATTGAAAAAAACTCACCCCCTCTAAATCAGGGGGAACAAAGCTGCCCAGGGTCGTAACCCACAGGTTTTAAGGCTCTGGCAACAAACAGGAGGTGCAGAGGTTTATGCCGTTGCAGGCGAAGGCTCCTCTTCATGAAGCATCCACTCACTTATCATGCAAATCCACTAAGGCCAAGCACCCTTCAATAGGAATAATGGTGTGTGACAGAATTATGAATCTCCTTATCCACCACAGGAGGGGTTTCCCACTTACACATATTTTCTTCCAAAAAAGGGAAACACAATATCTTAGGTTTTGGCAGATATTTTCCTTGGTCCTCACCTACCGATAGGGTGGACATCTAATGCCTCCAAGGATTGCACCACCGTGATGTCGTGCATGCCTCCGTTATCAGACAGGACAAAGATTTGTATCAAAGAGGGGAAGAGATGGGCATCCTCCTCTTCTGCCCTGTCCACTCCCTCTCCTAAGAGGGTTCGTCGTCCTCATCAACTAGTAACTTCTTAAGGTCAGGCTTTTCCCCCAATATCCCCTATATCCTCATCCTGACCCTCTGTATGGTCAGAGTCGGGGTCTGCCTGCAGATCCATATTAGCAGCCCTGTCCTGCTGTGCTGCACCTGGACGTGCCTATGTGGGCCCCCCTGACCTGTGAAGCTTGGTATGGGGTCGGGTGTGTCTGATGGGATGCCCTGCGGAACATCAGGGCCCAAAAGTTCTCCTAAGAGCAACCAGAAAGATTTATGCAATTCTGCTTTGCCACTGGTAGCTGGTACACCAGGTGCACCCCCCCCCCCCCAGCTCGGACGACTGACTGGGGGAACAGTAACAGCCATATTAGCTTGAGTAACACAACTGCTATTGGGGTGGAATCAAAGAGCAGCAAGAAACACTCCTGTCAGCCGAGAGGCTGCCAGGAAACTGAAAATGAACAGCCAGTCAGACTGAAAAGATCTATAAAACAGAGCCGCCGCATCTTGCAGTTGACTAGTTCAGGTGAGCGCTCTCTAACGTGCATGTGTGCGATGTTAGCATGTCAGGGGGGTGCGCACAACACAGGCGTACAAGTGAAAAGCGCACTGAGGCTAAGAAGCCTCTGAAGAAAAAAGAAGCATGCGCGCCATATGGACGAAAGTGGAAAAAACAGCGGGAGTCAAGTGTCTCAACAGAGCCAAGTAAAAAACTGCCAAACAGCCTGCAGGAAGTAGAAACTTACTGAAAATGCTAGTATAAATGCAGGCTGCAGAAAGTAAAAGGCACCACCTCACGTCAGACTTTTTTTTGTGTTTTTTTTTTGTTTTAAACTCTGAACTGCAGAGAAGAATTAAAAGGGTAATGTCCCTTCAACAAGGTGGGACCAAATAAAGAGTAAATGTCCCAAACCAAGTAAAATGAAGCCTGCCGGGCAACATACAACAAGTCAACCTATAACACTGCAGGGGTACTGACGCGCAAAAGATGGAGAGAAGACCCAGGGGATTCCCCAAGTCAAGAAACCATAGAAACAAAATCTGGTCAGATCCACTATGGCTGCATAATGAAATTAGTGAATTTGTGCGAAACTGTTAAAGAGGTATGGAGGAACAACATAATGATTTGCAAGTAGTAAGATTTGTTTTAGTTTCTGTCCTAAGGAAGGCATACACATTATTAAGAAAATATATGGAGGTGTACATTTTAATGGAAGGAATCGGAAGCTTACAAAAGAACTCCAGAGCAAATGCCACTGATGTATGTGTTATCCTGGATGATATTGGCCAGACACATTTTAAAGAAAACACAGCTGCACATATCCCAATAATGCAAAGCATCAAGGGAAACATATGCAAATCCCCATGATGGTACAGAAGGTGGCAGTACATGAAAAAGTAATTGCTGGCATATATTCAGCCTTAGGATTATTTACCCTTTTTTTTTTTTTTTTTAAGAGAAACATGGTTTTTGTCCTTGAGGTAATGTAAGTTATACTTACGCAATGTGTTGGTGTCAGGAAGTCAGGTGTAAAGATGATGGAATGTTAAAGAAAATGTGATATTAACTTTCAGAGGGGGTCACTTTTGATAAGGGCAAGGTAGTTATGCATGTGATGATGGGAATATTAGGAAAGTATGAGGTCTACGCAGAAGTGGAGTAAAAATATGCACAGTTTCTTAAGTATGTGTTTAGAGTGCAGGCAAATGTGATATGCAGGTTTGTTTTAGAAACAGGTAAAAATAGCAATACATACAATTAATTGAAAGATAGATAATTACATAGACATATAGACAGAGCGAGAGACACAGACAAACAGGTAGAATAGGAATGGCAGCGAAGGACTGAAGTGACACCAACCCCCCCGCAGACATGGACAGGCATTGGGGTGTGCCTTGTGTCACATCAATACAACACTTACGCCTATTCTCACCTACTCCTACTCCTGCAGACACAGACAAGAGTCAAGGTGTGCCTTGGGTTTTCAAACTTTACACTCACCCCATTCCATACAGAAATATGCTGAAATGGGTACAGTATAAAAGAATGGAGTTAACTTTGGAGCTGAAGAGTCAAAGGCACACCTTGATACCTGTCACTGGCTGCAGGGTGGGGGTGGGGGTGGGAAGGCATGAGCATTACTGTTGACAATCCCAAGTCACACCCCAATGCCTGTCAGTACCTACCGTGCAGGGTGTTATGGTCAGAAAACCTAATGCCCTGGGTATTTCTTGGTATTTTCTCTCCAAGTTTTCAGCATGGGCTTTTTGTGACCCCACCGCATGAACAGTGACACCATCAGTTCATTAGCCGAAAGGTGATTTTGCACAGCGACTGTGCCATTTGGCACCACAGATGCAAAAACACATTTTGAACAGGATGCAAAAAAAAAAAAAGCTATACATTTCTTGCTTCAGTAACTGAGGTGCTCAGCACATCTGTTGCATGACCTGCTTATTGACATTTTATATCTGCTATGCAGTGTACTGTTGCTATGGCTGAGAGGGACCCGGGGTTGGTGGTGGATGTCAAGATGAACAACTCAGAGACTTGTAGGAGGGCAGCGGCTAAGGCCTTTATGCTGGGACGCATCGCTAGGGGGATCACTCCAGAAGGAGGGAAGTGATACTCCCTCTGTATAACTGCTTGGTGAGGCCACACCTTGAGTACTGCATGTAGTTCTGGAGGCCACGTTTAAAGAGGGACATTGAACTCCTGGAGAGGGTCCAGAAAAAGGCAACCAAAATTATCTGGGGCTTGGGGAAAGGACCTAAGGGGAGAGGCTCGAAGAGCTGGATATATACACGTTGGAAGAGAGAAGGGACGTGGGGACATGATAGAGGTCTTCAAGTACATGAAGGGGGTAAACAGGGGTGGTGAAGTCACGGTGCTCCGAAGGAAGGGGGGGGGCAACTAGAGTGCATGGGTGGAAGCTGGAGAGGGGAGAAACGAGGAGGTGCTACTTCATTGAGAGAGTGGTAGAACCATGGAATGTGCTGCCCGTGGGACTGGTGGAGGCAGAGACTGTGGAGGGTTTAAGAGGGGGTGGGACAGGTACCGGGGAAGGGTTATGGAAGCAAAGTCCAATGAAGCGGGAATACCCTGTACTGGGAACGGAGAAGCCCGAGAGGGTGGGGGGGCAGCAAGGTCAGCTCCCAGGGTGGGGACTGACCAAAGGAGCAGACATGAAAGCCCACTAGGCCTATTCTGCTCTGGCACTTTTGTACATCAGTATGTTGGTATGCTTACTACACCAACATCATGAACCATAAAAGAGAGGACTGCCATAACTAGGGAGGCAATATAGTACAGTGGTTTAAGGCTCTTAATTGCAAATCTGGAGCTCTGGGTTTGAATCCCACAGCCCCCACAAAAAAAAAAATGATAATATTCTTACGGACCCAATCAGCACTAACTGCTCATAGAATGCTGATACCTACATTTACAGCTTAGCAAATACTTGAAATGTAACTGAGCGGAGTTTCTGTAAGAAAACAGCTCGAGTTTGTATTAATTATAGCACTGATGATCTGGGTAGTTTCTGTGCTTTTATGGTTGGGTGTAGTTTGATAAAATTAAAAGTTTTAAAATTGAAACACTCCTGCTAGCTAGACCTGACACACACAGAAAACAAAAATAGTGAATTAGAGCTATTTAGTAGCTGCTGTCTTACTGAAACCCCAGTTAGCTAGCTCTCCCCTGGACTGGGAAGGGAGAAGCACGGGAGGGCAGAGGGGCAGCAAGGTCAGCTCCCATGGTGGGGAATGACCAAAGGAGCAGACACGAAAGCCCGCTAGGCCTATTCTGCTGGCATTTTTGTATGTTAGTATGCTTACTACACCAACATCATGAACCATAAAACAGATGACTGCCATAACTAGGGAGGCAGTATAGCACAGTGGTTTAAGGCTTTTCACTGCAAATCTGGAGATCTAAGTTTGGATCCCACAGCCCCCACACAAATGTGAAGTATCTTTTTAATAAAGTATAAAATTTGTATATGTGAGTTATTTAGTTTGGAGAATATTTGTTTCATTATTTGAAAAAGTGTGATGCACTAGATGTGTAGTGCAGTGAACCATTGTAATATGGAATCAAATGTGTAGCTGGAATAACTGTATAGTGTATGGTGGAACGCTATTCCGCATGGAAATCCATGCCTGGAACAGCGTTGTTTCCTACACTTTCGGTGCGTCACAATCTTGTTGTGCTGCACGAGTATACGTCTGATGCAACACAACAAGATCGACACATTCGCGCATGCGCAATTGAGCGGCGCACGGCAACACGGAAGCAAGCATGCGGGGGCAGAAACAGAAGTAAGCTTTTTAGATACTTGTTCCTGTGTTCACCGAGTACTGCGTATGGTTGCCCATACACTATAAAAGATTGTGTATGAGCAACCATACACAAAAAGGCAGTTGTAAGATCTTAAGGTTTCCGTGGTAACGGACCTCTCGAGCTACACTCTCGAGGTCTCTGGTTACCACGGAAACCTCTCGATCACAACTGCCTTGTTGTGTATGCTTGCTCATACACAATCCTCTATGTGACTATTGCCATTTATGCTCACTGGACAAAAGCAGTTGCACAGCTCTGCTGTTGTGAAATGATTTTAAAGCAGTGCACATGCTAAATCTTACTGCCACATTCAAAACACCATACCCTACCTACTTGCCACATATAAACTCAACTATATTAAAAAAATAATTCTAGGCACTTTTTTTTTTTTTTACCAGGAGACACATTAAGCTGAAAACTTGTTTCCAGGTGCGACTTGGGAGCACAAGGAAGTAAAGTGATTTGCGCAGGGTCACACAGTATGCAAGTGGGAGCTGTGGGAGTCAAACCTAGGTCTCTATGTTTGTAGCGCAGAGCCTTAAACCACTGTGTTATACTGCATCCTTAACCTACCTGCCTACTTACCCATTATTCATTCCCCAGTCCCATTTACAACACAGTTACACTTGTATATAATACATACTTCTCAAACTTGAAAGAAAAAATACACTTTATCATCAAAGTCTGTATTTACCAAATACTGTGCCCACGATTAAAATAATTTGAACCCCTCCACCCAAAAATGTGCCCTGACATGAAACTGCATGTTTAACTGTAAAGACAATTAAAAATTGTATTTCTAAATGCATTACTAACACCAATGCTTCATAATTAAAACAATTTCAACCCCCTCCCCCAAAATATGAGCCCTGACAAACTGCATTCTGGGAAGATTGCACTGGACAAGATGCAATAAAAAAACAACTGAAAAACAGGTTTCATATGTTTCTAGTGTCCATGATAAAATAAAATAAAAAATAGTTAAGATTTTTTTAATGTCAGCTCTGATCAGAATAGCTTTTAAAATCACCAATTGTTTTCTTGTTCAGTGTTTTCTAATACTTCTCAAACGTAAAAGAAAAAACACACTATCATCAAAATCTGTGTTCACCAAGTACTGAGCCCATGATTAAAATAATTTGACCCCCTTCCCGAAAAAAATGCGCCCTGACATGAAACTGCATGTTTAACTGTAAAGACAATTAAAACATGTATTTCTAAATGCATTACTAACACCAATGCTTTCAAAGTTTTGAAACTACTAAAAACAAATTATATATAAACTATACATATACAAAACGTTTAAGAAAAAAATGTGGCTCTTACTGTAAATTACAATGTGTGTCTAGGTCTCCTTCTGAGGCCCCAGGTGGCTCTGATAATCATTTGTTCCAAAGGATTTTTAAGTCAATTTGAAGGCATTAAATACTTCTGTTCTGCTAGTCCTTAATAAAGGCTTTAAGAATCTTGTATTCTCCACTGCACAGGCTTGTTCTGTTTGTTGATACAGGTCCCAAACTAGTGTATCTTGTTACAGCATGAGAGCGCTATCTCACGCCCCTTCCACATAAATCAGAAAAAAGTTTGGGGTAGATCTTTAGGAGCGTCTCGTGTGGAGGTGGGGATGGATCTTACTCCCCCCCCAAAAAAAAACCTAATGCTGCCTTTCACTACTCAGGTTCCAGTTCTTGTACCACCCATTTAAGAAAGAAAATAGTACCCTGCAACCATTGAAAGTGCATTTATTTAAGGGCGGAAAACATTGCTTGGAGGAGGGTAAGGTGGAAGAGACTATTTACACCTTCAGTCAGTTCCACGGACAGTAAACATGACATCACTACATTTGTACATGCAAAACGTCTGCAGGCTCCGCCCACTGCAGCCATAAAATCACATACTGTACTTACCTAAGGCACCATTTTTTATTTTTATTTTTTGTTATTTAGGAGACGTTCTAACCTGATCTATGTGGCAGACATGGCTCCCAATCCAAGAAGAGGCAGTGGAAAAGGGATAAAAATGCGGGTTAGCCAATCTGAAAGCCATAGCTTAACAGGCATGATTTTAATTTAGGGGTGCTCCCTGACACCAGGTAGCCCTAACCTGCTATGCAGAGTTGCAGCCCCAAAGGAAGAAACTGATTTCTGTCTTCAGAGAAGCTCTCAAGTTGTCTCCCCTTCGATGGCACACCAAAGACTGGATAGTTGTTGCTGTCCGGAATCCTCATGTGCCCAACATTCCAAGGCTGATTCACCCGTTGGGCTGTGCCATTTCCCCTAGAAAGGGTGCACAATACCCATCTGTAATGACTACCCATTGACAATGTGGAGCACTGCAGAAAAGTCTTTCAATACAGCTTGATCAGCATTTCAGTTCACGGCAGCACTGTTTTCTCTTTCTCAAGCTCCCCAAATTCTCCCTCTTCCTCTGTCTGGTTTCCTTTTTATGCATCCCAGAGGAGACTCATTTGTGCCCTTCCCCTGCAGGGATTTCCAGGCCTGCATAAAGCAAATGCACAATGTATGGCATTTAAAGGGCCAGGCCAGAAATCAGCGGGGACAAGTTTCAGTTCATCCTGTTCTTATAGTGTCTTAGTGGAGAGGAGTCCCAGGTGAATGCCGTACAGACTCCTTCAAATACCCTCCCCGTCAGAGCAGTGCTCATGGCATGCTTGGCACTGGCTACCAACGAGCTGCACTCCTGAGAGAAAAAGTCAGCATTATTATGCAAGGAACCCACCCTGTGGTGCACCTGGAATGAAAACAGTTGCAGAGTCAGGTACCACCAGGTGACTCACGAATTAGTGTTCTGCATGGCATGCAAACATTTGAGAGTGTGTGGACAGTGACCAAGATAAAGCATCTTCCTGGTAAACAGTAACGCAGGGCTACTACTGCCCACTTCATTGCCAGACACACTATCCCTAGCATGGCATAACATTTACTGTGAAATAATTTTCTGGACAAATAGACGTTGGGATGTATCCCATTGTCAACTGCTTGTGACAAGACAGCCCAACCCTACTTCTGAGGCATCTGACAAAATGAATGGATGTTTGAAATCTGAGCTTTGTATGACAGGTCCCTTAAACAGCACACTTTTAATAGTTTGGAAGGTATTTTGACACTGTGAATACCACTGAACCTTATTCAAGGCAGCCAGTGGTGTCTAGAACTCGGGAATGAACCACCAATAAAACCCCGCTAAGCCAAACAAGGACTTAACTTGCTTTTTGGTAGTCGGTACACAGCAGTCAGCAAGGGCTTTTACCTTAACAACTTGGCGCAGGCGGCCATTCCCAACCATGTATCCCAGGTATTTAGTTTCCTGTCACCCTAGGGCACATTTCATGGCACTGTCCATGAGACATGCCTCCCTGATTGACTGAAGTACTGCAGCCACATCCCACAGCTGAGTGTCCCAATAAGAGTTAAATATGACAATATTGTCCAGGTACACTGATGCTTATAACCCATGGAGGATGCAATCCATCATTCTCTGAAATGTGGCCAGGGCACCACGCAACCCAAAGGGGAGCACAGTAAACTGATACAGACCAGATGGGATGACAAAGGCTGTTTTCTCCTGGGATTCAAGAGTTAGCAGGATTTGCCAGTACCAATTCGATCAGGTTGAGGGTACTAATGTACCAGGCCTTATCCAGTCAATCCAGAAGTTCATCTATCCTAAACATAAGATATGCAACAAACTTGGAGATTGCACCAACTTTTCTAAAGTTGATACAAAGCTAAGTACAGCCATCTGGTTTTGGATCTAATACAATAGGGCTAGACCAATCTCTCTCAGATTCCTCAATGACTCCCAGTTCCAATACAGAGCGGATCTCCTCCCATACCATCTCTTGGACTTTTTCCAGAAGTCCATTTGGCTGTTGGTAGATCTGTGTCTATGTGTTGAAGAATTACATGAGTCTGTCCCTTTTTTGCAGAGAACACATCCCCAAAATTTCCTACCAGTTGCAGGCCTCATATTTCTGGGTCAGGTTGAACCACTCGTCCAATGGGACAAAGCTTGAATCTTTTAAAATTTTAGGGCCTAAGTCGAGTATTCTGTTTTTAATGTCTCAACTGTCACATGACCAGGGGCCCCTTAGGTCCCTCCAACTCCCTCTGGGTCAACTAGCAAACCCTCCCTGACTTTCCAGGGTCTCAACAAATTAACATGATACATTTTTTTTTTTAAATTACTATTTGTGCCTCCTCCTCTCGTGCCGTGTCTCCACTCCTTCTGGAGACACATATAGCGGTCTCCCCGCATTGCGACCTGCCCGATCCCACTTACCCCAAGTAGAACCCATCAAACTATGGCTGTACTCTAGGTGGGTATGCGGTGGGGCTGTTGCACTCCAACAATCTTGCAGTGTCGGACTCACTGGGATGTCAGGCAGGCGCGAGCAATTAGGTCTCCGCTGTGATTTCTGTCATCTAGGAGACCAGGCACTCGTTTTTCTGGTGTTCTGGGGGATTAGCGTGCACCGGACGACATAGCATCACCACCGACATAGCCACTCCCCAACCCCCCACTCCAAGTCAGCTACAATGCTTGCTGTGCTTCCAGCTTCCGTTCGAGGCCAGGCAAGCACCAAGCAAACGCCCCCCCTCCCCCCGGGAGAGGACGCTCGATCTTCTCCCATCCCTGCCAACCCACGATGGCCTGGGCTCGTTCCTGAACCTGGGTCGCCAGCATAGCGCGAGGTGTGGCATCCAGTGCCTCAACCCTCAGCACCACCGGGCCAGCCATACATTTTTTTTTTGGTCAGGTTATAATACTTCATAATCAACTGACCCCACTTTTCTCATGACCTCATATGGTCCTTGCCATTTAGCAAGAGTTTACTTTCACAGCTAGGTAGCTGAAGAAGTAGTCTGTCACCACGTTTGAATTGCTGCAGCCTGGATCCTTGGTTACAGTATCCTGCCTGGGTTTTCTGTGCTTTGAATACATTTTTTCTAGCAAATCAGCCAATCGTGTCCAGTCTTTCTCTTATTTGCATTACATACTGGAGCACGTTAGCAGTACTATGTGCCTGTTTTTCCCATCTCTCTATTACGAGATCCAGCATCCCTTGAGGTTGTTGCCCATACAACAATTCAAAGGGCAAAAAACCCATGGACGATTGCGGCACCTCCCAAACTGCAAACATTAAATAGGGTAACAATTCATTCCAATTTTTTGCCTGAGCTGAAACAAATTTCGAGAGCATATCCTTTAAGGATTTGTTAGCTCTTTCAACTAAGCAGTTAGTCTGTGGGTGGTACTCTGATGTCCGGATGGACTTCACCTTCAGTAAAGCACATACCTCCCTCATAAACTTTGGCATAAAATTGGTGCTCTGATCAGTTAAGATCTCCTTTGGCAGCCCAACTCAGGGGAAATAAACAGGCTACTCACCTGTAACAGTAGTTCTAAGAGTGGTATATGATGTTCATCCACATTTTCTGGTAGTCGCCTTTCCCCTTTAAGACTGGCCAGAACGTCTTCAAGCTGGCTCCTCCCACCCACCTGGGAGGTAACTCCCTAGGCTCCACCCCATGACGCCAGATCTCACCCGCTGGAAGCAGTTGTGTGTGCACCAAAGCCAGGGAAAGTTGGGTGGGTCCGTGTGGATGAACATCATATACCACTCCTAAAAAGTACAGTTATGTAAGAACTTACCATAACAGTAGTTATCTTTGAGGAGTCTCTCTTGCAGTAGGTAATATACTTGAGTTGTTGCCAGAGGTCACTGTGGCGCACGGCAGCTCATTTAGCAGTCTGTGTTACCAGGGACTGCCCACACATAACATCAGCTTCCTGTTTTCTATATAAACGTGGGCAGTCCCTGGTATCCTCAGTTCCTCCACCGGATTCAGCTCGCAACAGCGAGGACCGAGGGAAACCTGAGGTACCAAAGGTATCTCAGCCCAAAGTCAGACCAGAATTTGTTCTCCTAGAGAAGGAGGAGGACGGAGGGTGGGAGTGAACCTACTGCAAGAGACACTCCTCAAAGATCTACTGTTACGGTAAGTTCTTACATAACTGTACTATCTTCCACAGAGTGGTCTCTTGCAGTAGGTAGTATACTTGGGATGAGTTCCAAGCAATATACACAACATGGGTGGACCTAATAATAGAAGACCTTGTAAGACTACTCAGCCAAAGGCTGTCCTATGGCATGAAGCAATATCTAGATTGTAGTACTTCGTGAATGTATGGATTGTGGACCAGGTAGCTGCACTGCAGATATCTGAAATGGAGGCTCCTTTAAAGCAAGTAGTGGCCATAACTCTAGTGGAATGGGCTTGGTCAGGTCCTGGTAAGGGTTTGTTGTATTTTGTATAACAAAATGTAATATAATGTGCCAACCAGTTAGAAAGGGTTCATTTAGTAACTGGGAGCCCTTCTTAGCCCAAGGCAATGGTGACAAACAGTTGAGAAGTCTGTCTAATCCATTTTGTTCGATTAGTGTAGTAACGTAATATACGATGGACATCTAAGGTATGCAGTGGATGTTCACCTTGGTTGGAGTATTCAGGAAAGTATACTGGTAACTCCAAGGTTTGGTTTAGAGTGTGCTCAGACACTACTTTAGGAAGAAAGGAAGGGCTGGTACAGAGTGCCATCCTGTCTTTGTGAAAAATCAGATAGGGTTCTCTACACATGAGGGCATGAAGCTAGGAAATATGGTGAGCTGAACTAACAGCCACTAGACATAAGGTTTTCCATGAAAGGAAACGGAGGTCGCAAGTGGCTATTGGTTCAAGTGGCTCAAGGGTTAATTTCTGTATTAGAAAATTGAGATTCCCACGGAGGAGTGAGTCGTCTAATAGGTGGTTTGATATGTAACATTCCTTTCAAAAACATTTTAGCTAGATGATGTTGGTATAGTAATTTGCCATCTAGCAGTTCATGGAAGGCCGAAATAGCAGCCAAATGGACTTTACTGGAGGAATAACTCAAACCTGACTCGGATAACGAGGCCAGGTAGTCTAGGACTTTTGTCAGTGGGCAGGAACAGGGATCCAATGATCGAAAAGTAGACCATATAGAGAAGCGTTTCCATTTGGAATTATTGTTTCTCTGGTTGCTGGTTTATGTGATACGAAGAGAATGCTGACAACAGAGGAGAACACTTGTAATCTGGCTATGAAAGCGCCCTCAAGAGCCAAGCGTAAAGGTGTAGAGCCTTCAGGTTGGGGTGTAGGAGGGTCCCTTGACACTGCATTAAGAGGTCCAGTCTGACTGGCAACAGAACGAGTTCCTGGACTGATAATTGTTGAAGGAGAGGAAACCAGATTTGCCGAGGCCACAGGAGAACTATGAGGATCACTGTGGCAGGTTCTAGTTGCAATTTCTGCAGGGTCCGTTGCAGGAGAGGGACTGAGGGAAGCATATAAGAAGAGTCCTGTCCAGGTTTGTGACAGGGCATTTATAGACTGTCCCTTTTTGCTCGGGATAATGGAAAAATAGTTGAGGAGATGGTAATTGACTGGGAAGGCAACCAGATCTATTTGTGGAGTTTCCCAGAGGCTGAACATTTTCTGTAGTACGTCTTCGTGAAGTGTCCATTCGTGCGTGGAGGACCGGCAACTCAGCCAGTCGGCCAGTTAATGTGGTGTCCCGGTAAGTGAACAGCTGTTAGTGCTAGGTGTTGCCGGATGGCTTCTTGCCAGACTGCAAGGGTCTCCCTGCATAGAGTATGGGATTTTGTACCTCCTTGCTTGTTGAGGTAGAACACCACTGTAGTGTTGTCTGATTGGATCAGAAATAGTCCTGGAGTCAAGTGGGGTTGAGATGCCTGAAGGGCTAAGCAAACCACTTTCATCACAAGGAGACTGATGTGAAACTGAGGGTGAGAAATGGGCCACTTGCCTTGTGTCTGATATAGATCAAAGTGTGTGCCCCATCCATCCAGGGAAGCATTCGTGGTTAACGTTTGCATGGGAGGAAGGGACTGAAAGTGCATTCCTTGACATAAATTGGTTCTGATTGTCCACCAAGTTAGGGTTGACTTCAGGAAGGAAGTGACTCTGATCTTGTCTTCAAACTGTTCTTTTCTTTGAGACCACCGACTCTGGGGGTCCACTGAATAGGTCTCATATGAAGACAGGCGAATGCCACCGTAGGAATGACAGTGGCCATGTGACCCAGAAGGCACAGCATGTCTGGCTACGACGACTTTCTGAGTCTATATGCGTGATGCCAGAGACATAAGTGTGTCCTGCCGGGCGTCTGGAAGGTAAGCTCTGGTTGAGGCTGTATCTAGGACAGCTCCAATGTATTGGAGGGATTGAGTCGGGGTCGGGTTGGACTTTGGCCAATTGACTATGATCCCTAGAGTGTGAAACATTTTTAGGGTAGCTTCTAGGGAGATAAGCAGAGCTGTTCTGGAGTCTGCTTTGATTAGCCAGTGGTCTAGATATGGGAAGATAAAATGCCCTTTTCTTCTTAAAGCTGTTGCGA
This sequence comes from Neoceratodus forsteri, assembly GCA_016271365.2. Taxonomy (NCBI): domain Eukaryota; kingdom Metazoa; phylum Chordata; order Ceratodontiformes; family Ceratodontidae; genus Neoceratodus; species Neoceratodus forsteri. Next base: position 320,343,730 of record CM057459.1, read on the forward strand.
CTACCGCTAGGCATTTGGTGAATACCCTTGGGGCCGAGGAGAGACCAAATGAGAGTGCTCGAAACTGGTAGTTTTGACCCAGCAGACAGAAGCACAGAAATTTGTGGTGGGCAGGGTGAATGGGAATATGCAAGTAGGCATCTTTCATATCTAGGGCACAAACTCAATCTCCCTGTTGCAGTATTAGCATGATGGAAGCTAGAGTTATCATGCAAAAACGTTTTTACTGGATGAAAAGATTCAGTTTTCTGAGGTCCAGTATTGGTTTGAGGTCTCCAGTTCATTTTGGTACCAGAAAGAAGTGGGAGTAAAATCCCATTTGATATTCTGAGGGAGGTACATGCTGCCTGCCCTTGAACGGGGCTGCTTCAGCTCCCCCACGGTTGGCCAGCACCCAGCCAGCCACCAACCGAGACCAGGACGCCCGCCTGCAGCTCCTTGGAAGCTGCCTGCCCTTGAATGGGGCTGCTTCAGCTCCCCCACAGTCAGCCGGCACCCAGCCAGCCACCAACCGAGACCAGGACGCCCGCCTGCAGCTCTTGGAAGCTGCCTGCCCTGAACGGGCTGCTTAGCCCCACGGTCGGCCAGCACCCAGCCAGCCACCGACCGGAGACCAGGACGCCCGCCTGCAGCTCCTTGGAACCTGCCTGCCCTTGAACGGGGCTGCTTCAGCTCCCCCACAGTTGGCCGGCACCCAGCCAGCCACCAACCGAGGGCAGGACGCCTGCCTGCAGCTCCTTGGAAGCTGCCTGCCCTTGAACGGGGCTGCTTCAGCTCCCCCACGGTCGGCTGGCACCCAGCCAGCTACCGACTGAGACCAGGACGCCCGCCTGCAGCTCCTTGGAAGCTGCCTGCCCTTGAACGGGGCTGCTTCAGCTGCCCCACAGTGGGCTGAGACCAGGACACCCGCCTGCAGCTCCTTGGAAGCTGCCTGCCCTTGAACGGGGCTGCTTCAGCTCCCCCACGGTTGGCCGGCACCCAGCCAGCCGCCGACCGAGACCAGGACGCCCGCCTGCAGCTCCTTGGAAGCTGCCTGCCCTTGAACGGGGCTGCTTCAGCTCCCCCACGGCTGGCCGGCACCCAGCCAGCCACTGACCGAGACCAGGACGCCCGCCTGCAGCTCCTTGGAAGGTACGGGACAGCACAGCCAATCGGAACACAGGCGCTTCCAGCAAACCCACTCTGATTGGCCAGGACTTTTCCCCTGCTTCTGCCACCTGGCACTTTTTACAAATAGATTTTAGATAGAACTAAGCACATTTCAGGTGTGTAATAGAAGTTTTTCAACTGTATTAGCTGGATTATAATTTCTACTAGTGTTTTAAAGTGCTTACACCTCTCCTGTTTCAGTGCTCCTCCTGCACCCCTCCCCCATCCAAGCACTCTGCCTTGGTTGTCGAAAAGTCTAACTCTCTTTTGTCTTGCTAAACTGCTCAAATCTAAACCCATCCTACCTCAATCCTATTTAAGACCTGCCCTTTTTTCTTCTCTCCAGCTGCCTGCCATTGAACGGGGCTGCTTCAGCTCCCCCATGGTCAGCTGGCACCCAGCCAGCCACCAACAGAGACCAGGGCTAGTTTTCCATTAGCAGGTTATACAGACCTGCCACTAGAGGGATTCCTGGTCTTTCATTAGAAAAAAATATATATATATATATATATATATATATATACACCCTCTGAAAGACACAGTCCCTGGCTGCCTGGCCTTCCTGGCTGTATCCTCACTTCCCACTGATCCAGCTACTGCTCTTCCGCCCCTTCTCCTAGCCCCGCCAGCCTGTCTTAACCCCCTCCCTCCGCCTACCCCGAATCCTACCTTAATCATGCGCCTCCACCGTTCTCTAACCCCATTCTATTTCTTCTTGCCTGTCTTCCTCCCCTACTGCACGCCCCAAAAGCCTGCTTTCCCTCCCTCCCCCACAGCTTCTACATTCCTACATCCTTCCTCCACTTAGGCACGTTGCACAATGGTCACTGCCCCTTGCCCAGGGTCCATCCTACCGCCATGAAACTGTCCTACACCCACACTGTTCCTAGCCCTTCACTCTGGTCCCCCCTGTCTACGCTAACCCTCACCCACTATTGTCGATGCTAGGCAATTTCCCAAGATGCTAGCAGGCGAAAGCATTCCCTTAAAGAAATACGCTGCAGCTCCTTGAGGCTAGTCCTCCTCTTCCTAATGCTGTCAGGCAATGTGCACCCAAACCCTGGCCCATTCTGCACTAAAGCCATTAATCTGAGCAAGCCTTCGGGTGCCCTCTCATTCATATCAATCAACATCTGCAGCCTCCTTCCTAAAATGGATGCCCTACAGGCCTTCACCAGCCAGCACAGCCCTGACATCCTGGCGGTTGTCGAAACCTGGCTCACGCCATCAGTACCGGACCATGCAATCAGCCTTCCTGGCTACAACGTCTTTAGGCTGGATCGCCTCCCCAAAAGAGGTGGGTGCTGCGCTCTCTACCTAAAAGGCTCCATACAGGGGCACCACATCATTACCTCACTCCAGCCCACAACTGCTCAGATACTACCAGTGAGAATCCTCCTCAGAGCCCAAAACAAAACCCTCACTGTTGCCATCATCTACATCCCTCCCAAAGAACAGGGAACTGGTCTAACAGATGTTCTTGACTTTGTAAAGTCACTCCCACCGGACACCGAATCCATCCTCCTAGGTGACTTCAACATCAACTGGCCTGCGGCCGATGCTGGTGCACACAGGTATACCATTGCTGCGGCGAACCTCACACAAATGGTTGACTCACCAAACAGGAAAAATTACAGGACCAGCACCAGCACACTCTTGGACTGGATCCTTACCAGTCACCCATCGCGGATATCTAACACTAATGTCCTCCCTGACTCTCTCAGCGACCACTCCCCTGTTAGCTGCACCTGGTCAAATAAATTCATCAAACAACCACCAAAAACCATCACCAGCAGGGTTCTACCCAGTGGTCACCTTCCTCGACTCAAATCCCACCTCCTCCATCAAGACTGGTCCTCTATCTTCAATGCAACCAACGTAAACACTGCCCTTGACCACTTCATAAACATCTTCACTGTGTCATGTGACACATATGCTCCTATTAAGAAACTCAAAGTCAAATCACTCAGTAACCCTTGGCTCACAGGTGACCTCCTCAGGATGCTAAAAACAAGAGACCACCTATGGGAGCTGGCCAGAAACTCTGGAAGGCAAAACGACATCCAAAACTACAAACGTGACCACAATGACTGCACCAAAATCATCCGGCAAATGAAGTCTGCCTACTATAAGCATGTCCTCACAAACTCCCGGGGCAATGGTCGGGAATTCTGGAAGAACATAAAGGAACTCACCGGGAATCCACCCAAAACTCCCCATCAATACTCAACATCAATGGAACCACAACCCTCAACCCAAAAACCATTGCGGATACCTTTAACAAAGCCTTTACCGACCTCAGCGCTGTCCTACCCCAGGACTACTTCAAAGATGGTGAAGCCCCTCTGTCCGCAATGAACACTACTCCCACCAGCTCCCCCCCTTCTACTTCAAAGCAGTCAAGGCTCACCAAGTGCGCAAATATGTAACCAAAGCCCCTGGTAAATCAAGATTCAGTAACGATGCCCTCGATCTCAAAATCCTGTCTCTCACACTTGATTAAGTGCTTAGTCCTCTGACCAGAATTTTCAACCTCTCCCTCAACCTTAGCCAGTTCCTGGACAGATGGAAATCTGCCACTGTCACCCCAATCCATAAAAGTGGTGACAAAACTGCCCATGATAACTACAGACCTATCTCCCTACTACCCCCACTCTCCAAGGCACTAGAACGCATCGTCTCGGACCAGCTCACAGAATACCTGGATACGTACAACATCCTGTGCAAGCAACAACAAGGGTTCCACAAAGGTCACAGCACCTCCACAGCCCTACTTGAATTCACCGGCCCAATCCACAATGCACTTGACTCCAGTGAACTACTAGGCTCAATCTACATTGACTTAACTAAAGCCTTCGACACCGCCAATCACCGCCTCCTGCTTGTCCAGCTTCAGAACACTGGGCTGTCAACCAACTCCATTGGCTGGTTTAAGAGCTACCTTGAAGAACGGTCCCAAACAGTAAGAATTGCTGATACACTCTCAGACCCTAGACCGGTCCGCTCAGGAGTCCCCCAGGGCTCCATTCTGGGACCCCTCCTCTTCAGCCTATTCTTAAACTCACTACTGGACAGCTGCCTAGAACAAATAATTCTCTACGCCGATGATGCTGTGATCCTCACCTCGGACCCTGATCCAATCAAATTACAAAATAAACTTCAGCAGGCCTTCTCCTCCATCAAATCCTGGTTTCTAAATCATAAACTGCTTCTCAATCAGAAAAAAAACAAGTCTATGGTCTTCTGCAGCCCCCACAACAAAAACAAACAACTCCACCTCTCCATTGCAACCAAACAAGAAGCCACCCTAGAGTAAACACAATCGCTCAAGTACCTCAGCATCATCCTTGATCCCCACCTCTCATACGCTGTCCATATCAGCAATGTTGCAAAGTCTGCCAATGCGAGGTTAGGCATATTATTCCGGCACAGGAAACACCTAACCCCAGAAGCACTGGCAGTGGCTGTCCAAAGCTCCCTCGTCAGCGTCATAGACTATGGTCTTATCATATATGGGTCTGCAACTACCTCTGCTCTCAAACGTATCGCAACCTCCCTGAATAAGGCATGTAGTCTCATCACTGGCTCACATCGCCGTACCCACACATGTGACCTTTATTCCCAATCTGGATGGCTTCAACTGGACAAACGCATAAAATACCAAACCTGCATCACGGCCAAGAAAATTATAATGGGTCGGGCCCCACCTGGTGTCTGTGCCCTCCTTAAGCCTAGACATAGGAACATCACTACAAGGAGATCCAATTCCCATCTACTACATATCCCACGATGTTGCACGACCCAAGGACAAAAATAATTCGCCTATCGGGCATCCAACTGGCTCAACTCTCTGGGCAGCGACATAGCGACCTCTCCAACACTCGGCCTCTTCAAGTCCAAGCTGTGCCTCTTACTGCTTGTATCCTGCGATTGCCCATCTTAACATTTCCACCATTCCAGCTGCAAATGTCCCAGCAACCAGTACTTACAATCAGTCTTTGCACCCCTAGCGCATTACCTATCATATTCCCTCGACAAGGCCCACTGGCTGCACTGTCTCCCACCCTCGCCCACCTCCCCCCTGTATCTCCACTCCTGCCCCCGCCCCAACCACCTCCCTTACTCCCCCTTATCCCCTGCACCTTCTCTCCCCTCGATCTCCTTCCCTCACTTCCCCCACCACCCACCCCCTTCCTTTGTCTTGCTCATAGCTCAAGTCTATGTATTGTTATTACACATCTGTAAATCAATGACTATATGTTTGTAACTAAAAATGATGACTGCTGCACACGCTGATGTGGAACCTTTGTAAAAGAGCCTCGGCTCAAAGGTATTGTAATCCTAGATTGAAATAAATAAAATAAAAAAAGTACTGGAGAAACAGCCTGCTTGACCAGAAGAGCCCGCAATTCCTCCTGAAGGATGGGTATATGATCTGATGGATAAGGAATTTTCCGAGGAGGACAGGGGGTGGATTGGACATAAATTCCAGAGTGTGACCCCTCTGTATAATCTGGAGTACCCATTTGTCTGAAATGATTGTCTGCCAGGCCTCCAAATGGAGAGCAAAACAACCTCCCACAGCCTCCAAGGCCTGTTCGAGGAGGCGTGGGGCAAGCCCTAGTGGGTCACTGCGAGCTGGGCTGCCCTGCCCCTCCAGAAGGGCAGAGGCAGGTTCTTTTGGCAGCAGAGGTGTTGTCTCTGGTGGGTTGAGCACACCTTCTGAAGCTGCTTTTAGTATTTGCTGCTCTGTATTTTCCATCTCTTTTGGAATAAGAGGAATATTGAGTACGGTAGGTTGTATGCGGAGTATGGTACATGCCATGAACCGTACCTAGGGTTCTGCCTGATGCCTGTAGGTCATCTAGTAAAGTTTGAGTACCTGGCCAGAACAGCTTGGACCCATTGAAGGGTGCATTAGCTACTTTATGTTGTATATCAGGTGCAAAACCTGAAACGCGAAGCCAGGCATGGCGATACAAGGAAATACCAGTGGCTGATACTCGGGCTGAGGTATCTACGGCATCATATCCCAACCTGAGTAGGTGATGGGAGAGAGAGAGTTGCTGGTTGACACTGTAGTCAATTTTTCCCTTTCTTGTAAGGGAGAGAGTTTACTGATCAGCTCAATGGCAGAGGACCCCAAGGTATGCTGACATTGAATCATATGACCATACAGTTTAAGATTCTGATATTCATAGTACCTGAGGAAACAACCTTTTTACCTAGATAGTCAATTCTTCAGGATTCCTTATCAGGAGGCAAGGAGCTCATGTGTTTAGGTCTTTTAGTATGATCATGCTCATTGGGCTGGCAGTATAGCCTAGAGGTTAGAGGAACGAGGTGTTAACGAGCTTGATGCATCCAGCAGACCAGACCACAGTTTGATTCTCATAACCTCCACTTGCATATTGTGCAACTCTGAGCAAGTCACTTAACCACCCAGTGCTCCCAGGTCGCCCCTGAAAACAGGCACTTGTGCCTAGTGGGCCTTAACCAGTTACCAAAGAATAAAATAAATAAATAAATGAGTGGCAGTAATGACCATAGAATCTGCTTCTGGGATGGTGGATAGCAAAGGACGGTCCAGAGGAGCTTGATATAGACGATCCGCCTTGCAGGGAACAGCTGTAATAGCTGAAGGTTGATCCCAGGCAGCCAGGATGGCATTCTGGTAGGCTGGGATTAGTGGGGGGAACACTAAAACAGGCTCCTCTGGTAATTCAATATATTCTGCCATATCCTTATGTTTGTCATGTTCTGTAGTAGAGAATCCCATGATCTTTTGTATTTGAACTATCATTTCGTTAAAGGTTGGGCCATCTGGGGGAGAGGTTGCGGAAGCTCTAGGCAGGTCTTCATCCAGAGAAGAGATTTCCGAATAGGGAGTCTCAGGATTTGGAAAATCCAGTTCTTGGAACTCTTCTTCATCAAAATCACTGGGTAAATCAGCCAGTAATTCTTGTTAATCTGAGAAACAGTCCTCCATGTGAGGAGGAGAGGACCAGGGTATGGTACCCCTGTCATTATGAAAATGTTTAGGTGTAGGAGTAGGAGATCAAAGAGGATCACCCTGCTCTCCTGGGTCGGAGGACTGGGAGTGCCGCATGGCATGCAAGACCTGTCGGACTACATTAGAAATGTCCAATTCCTGAGATGGAGCGGGGGTAGGAAGGGGGTATGTCGAGAGATAAGAGGGGTGATACAGAGGATAGGATGTGTAGTCTGAGCAGATGTTGCCCCAGGGTGGTTAAGACCAGGGTCCCGATCTCTGTCTACCTGACCCCTGTGGGTGGCCACCTGGGAAGGTGGAGGGGCAGTAAGCAGGGCATAAGCCATGGGTTTCCCATTGCCGACAGGCCCGCAGGTAAAAAGTATATTTTCATAAGTTGTCAGATGCCGTCGATGGGAGAGGAGCCCCAATCGATGGGGCAGCCACGTAGTTGACTGCATTTAAAGTGCTGGAAAGCGCTGTCGACGAGAGGGTATAAACCTCCATCGAGGGGGCAGCCATATATTGGACTGCATTCAAAGTGTTGGAAAGTGCCATTAACGAGAGGATATGAGCCTCTGATGATGAAGAAGTGGTGTGAAAGCGCGTCATCTATGGAGGGACACCTGAAACAGTAGCCGTCGACGAGCGTCAAGGCAGGGAGTGTGAGGAGGGTTTCTTCTTCTTTTTCTGCCTAGAATGAGAAACGGTGGTGGTGGAGCCCTTGGTACGAACCCCCTGGTCCTCTAAGAGAGACATTTTCTACTTCATCAATAGATGCTGAATTTCAATCAACCGTCATCGATGAGTTGCCTGATTGAATTCCTGACAAAAGCTGCAGGAACTGGTGTCGTGTGTGGGTCCCAGACACCTTACACAAGAGGTGTGAGTGTCAAAATGGTACATCTTCCTACCGCAATGACTGGAACAAAATAGTGCTTGTTTGCTTGAAGAGTCTTTAGACATTTGTTTAATAATCCAAATTCTCGACGACGACTGCTGCACAGTTGTTCTAGCTGCTGCACGCGAGCTGAAGACAGCAGGAAAATTAACTGAAGAAACCAGGGACCGTCCACATTTATATAGGAAACAGGAAGCTGATGTCATGTGTGGGCAGTCCCTGGCAAAAAAGACTGCTAGATGAGCTGCCCTGCGACACAGCGACCTCTGGCGATGACCCAAGTATATTACCTATTGCAAGAGACCACTCCGTGGAAGATCTACTGTTACAGGTGAGTAACCTGTTTTTCTAGGAACGTCGCTATGATGTTCTATTCACACTTTCTGGCAGACTCCCAGCAGTTCTCTGGGAGGAGTGAGGTAAGGCGCAACCCCCCTACTTCAGGAACAGAGACTGGAGAACTGAGGCCCCAAAACCAGCATCCCAGAGTGACTCAAGGTTGATGTGGTAATGCGAAATGAAGGTGTGTGCTGACCTCAAGGTAGCAGCCCTGCAGATTTCCTGGATAGGGACATCCCTCGAAGCAGCCATCAAGGCAGCGGTATGATGGGTGGAATAAGCCCTTAGCCCTATGGGAGGCTCCCTACCCACCAACCTATAGCAGAGATCAATGCAGGAAACAATCCACCTGCCAATCGTCTGCTTGGCTGCCGGTCTGCCAGGTGCAGCTTCGGCATAGGTGACAAACAGCCGGCAAACCCCTCCCCGAACTCCAGCAGTGTGCTCTTTGTAATAAATGAACGCTCACCTCAGATCCAGAGTATGGAACCTGTGCTCAGCCTCTGAGGTGTGGTTGGTGAAGTACACCGGGAGATCAATCACCTGGTTAAGATGAAACTCCGACACAACCTTTGGAAGGAACTTCGGGTTGGGGCGAAGGACGACCTTGTCCCTGTGGAAGACCAGGTAAGGAGACTCCACCAAAAGCACCTGGAGCTCGCTGATCCTTCTGGCTGACATGACAGCCACCAGGAAGGCAGTCTTCTACAACAGCTGAGACATGTCACACCTGTGCATCGGTTCGAATGGCTTGCCCATGAACTTTGCCAGTAGCTGCAGCAAGTTCCAAGGAGGTGGTGGTTCACGCACCGGAGGGGAAATGTGGCTGAGGCCTTTGAAGAAGTGCCAGACCACCTTCTCCTGCACCACGACTGCTGACCAGCCCGTGCCCAGTAAGCAGAGATGGCTGCCAGGTGCACCTAGTGGGTGGTTGACCGAAGGCCCAACAGAGAGGGACCACAGATAATCAAGGATGCTAGCCACTGGACAAGACAAAGGGTTCAACTCCTTGCCCTGACAGCAAATGGAGAACCTCTTCCATTTGAAGGTATAGCACTTCCTGGTCGACTCCTGAGATGCTTCCACAACAGTGAGGACATCTTCAGGGAGACCTAGAGCCTGGAACTCTAGCCGCTCAGGAATCAGGCTGTCAGGTGCAGGGACTGATGGACAGCAGGTCCAGGCGGAGAGGAAGACACCTCGAGTGCCTGCTGCTGAGGAGATCGGGGTACCAAAATTGGCACAGCCAGCCTGGAGCCACCAGGATCACCTGTGCCTTGTCCCTCCTGGCCTTGAACAACATCTTGTGGATCAAGGGAAGTGGAGGGAAGGTACAGAAGAGGCCTGGGGTCCGGAGCCTTGAGAAGACATCCCCCTGCAGTGTTCTCTGCTGGGAGGGAGGCACAAAACAGCCTCAGCTTTGCACTCTCCTTGAAGGTGAACAGGTCCACCTGAGGGGTGACCCACTGGGAGAACAGACCATGTACTACCTCTGGGTGGAGAGACCACTTGTGAGATGCCTTGCCCACATGACAGAGCATCTGCCAGCTAGTTGGAGGCCCTTGCCACATGGATGGCTAGGAGATCGACCCCCAGGCTGCGCACTAGGGTCCACACACAGAGAACTTCCTTGCACAATGGCAGGGAGTACGTCCCACCCTGTTTGTTGAGGTAGTACATGGTCGTGGTGCTGCCCATCAAGACATGGACACCCTGACCCTGGATATGAGGAGCAAAGGCAGTCAGCACCAGTCGAACTGCTCAGAGCTCCTGCAGGTTGAACTGACACTGGGACTCCTCAGGGGTCCAGAGACCATGGACTCTTTGTTCCCCCAGGTGGGCACCAAAGCCCGTGAGAGAGGCATCGGTCATCAGGATGACCAACGGCTCTGGGCGGACAAATGGGATCCCTTCCTGCAGATGTTCCAGGACTAGCTACCACTGTAGAGCGTCCCACATATGCTGGGTCACAGTGACCAACTGGTTGACGCGAACCCTGCGCTGAGACCACTGGCTGGTCAGCTCCCACTGCAGAGAGTGCATTCTCCAGTGGGCCCACTGAACCATGCTGGTGCAGGCCGCCATGTAACCTAGGAGGTGCAGAAAGCCCCAGGCAGGGCGCAATTGTCCAACTAGAAATGATCGGACAAAGGAGGAGAGACAGCCTCCGCCCTGTACGCTGGGAGCTGAACTCTGATTCTGCAAGACTCGAGCTCCACCCCAATTAAGTGGATCACCTGCGAAGGTATGAGTTGGCTTGGCCTCATTGACCAGGAGGCCAAGCAAGACACAGATCTGGAGGGCCAGGTCCCTGGACTGCTCCACCTCCTGCCTGGAGGAACCTGCAATCAGCCAGTCATCCAGGTAGGGGTAAACACAGAACCCTTGGCACCTCAGATAAGTTGCCACCACTGCGTTGCATTTGGTGAAGACCCTGGGGGCCAAGGACAGGCCGAAAGCCATGGCCTGGAACTCGTAGAGGGCTCTCTCTGCTCAGAAGCAGAGGAATCTTCTGTGAGATGGATGGACTGGGGCATGAAAGAACGCATCCTGAAGATCCAGGGAGCAGAACCAAATGTTTTGCTCCAGAAATGGAATGACCTGAGAGAGAATGACCATCCTGAAGGTGCATAACTTGAGAAACTTTTCAGGTCATGCAGATCTAGAATGGGGCACTAGTCCCCCATCCGTTATGGCACCAGGAAGTACCTGGAGACAAACTCAGGATGATCCGGAGGATCCGCGACATGAACCACGAACACCTTGCAGAGGAGCTGGGTGTTGTCATCTCAAAGGGCTGACAGAATGTGTGGATAGCAAGTCCTCCTGTGGGGCGTGAGCTCAGCAAGGAGGGTACTGCTCAAATTCCAGAGGCAGACCCTGACTGACCACCTCGAGAGCCCACCTGACTGTGGTGAAAGCGGATCAGGAGGAAAGGAACTGGCCCAGGGGAGGTGTGACAGGCCTAAGGAAGGCACTCCTTATTCCATAACTGGGCAGGCTTGGAGGAGGTGGCGGGCTCGGCTGAGGAGCCACTGAGGCCTCTCCCTCCAGGCTTGCGAACGACCAAGGCCAATGACTTGGGCCAAGGTCACCAGGCCTGAGCCTGCTGCCCAGATTGGGGCTGGGCTGGTTTGGCCGCAGGAGTGGAGGTGGACCAAAATGTGTTTTTTTTTCCTGCTGCTTGTAGTCCTTTGGGTCCCTCTGAGCAAACATCACTGAGTCCAAGGTGGCACTGGACATTTCAATGCTGGTGAGGTGACCCTCGACTCCAGGCCTGAACAAGTCGGTGCCCAGAAAAGGGACATCCACCAGCTTGTGTTGGGTATACGCCACGAAGGCTGAGATCCACAGCCTTGCCCTGCGGCACATGACCACAGCGGCCACCATGGAGTGGCCACAGGAGTCCCCAATGTTCATGGCTGTTTGGAGCTGCTGCTTTGCTACAGCCCGGTCCATGTCCCAGACCTGTTTGACCGTGGTCTGGAGGTCTGCAGGTAGATGAGGGAGCACCTCATCCAGAGTTCCAAACAGGGCATGGGAGAAGTGGGCCATCAGGAAAGCTGAGCTCACCTGGTGAAGGCCAAGCTATGAGGCAGCGTACACTTTCTTGGCTGCATTGTCCAATTTCTTGGACGCCTTATCAAGCTTGTCAACATCCCCCACATTGCCGGAGCACTGAAACACAGAATTGACCACCAAGCCCTCAGCCAAGAGGTGTTCTGTGAATCCTGAAAGGGAGCCGGTAGGGACCGCAAACTTGTAGATTATCCGGGCTGACGGTGCCGGGCAGGAAGCGGGGCACTGCCAAAGCTCCAAGGCAGGACCAAGGATGGCTTCTGCAACCGGGAAGACTTCCCCAGAGGAATCTCCCCAGTCTAAGATCTCTTTAAGGGGCTACCTTGCCCGTTTCTGGACAGGCTCCATCTTGAGACCTGTGGATTCCGAGAGCAAGCGGAGGAGGCCCATAAAGGAGGTAGTGCCCTCATCCATCGAGAGACCCCCCCAAACGACTCCACGTCGACATGACGGGAGTATAAGAAGGAACCATCCCGACTCTGAGGAGTCGTTGAAGAGGGGTCGACCACCAGAATCCCCGCTGACCCTCCGCGGATGGTCAGGATTGACGGTGACCGACAGTCGATGGGGAAGCCCCAACGCCAGCCGAGACTCCTTGGTCGGAGCGCTGGATTTTGGCTGTTTAGGTGGTGGCTCTACGGGAATCGGTGGAGACACCGGAGTCAGCCAAGCCAGGACCGATTTGGTAAGCTCCTGAGGCAGAGAAGGCATTGGCCATTGAGGTGAAAGCCAGGTGATGGCCGGGGTAGAAGTTGGGACTGGCTTCATAGCAGAAAACACCAGCTTTTGCCACATGAGATCCTTGTAGCATCAACACAACTTACACCGAAGCTTTTCCTTACCCAAGGACAACGAGTATAAAGAACAGCGGTGGCACCGCTTCCCAGAGCATCGACAGTGGGAGCGCTAACATCGGTGGGAACCACTCAACCCCTGGGAGTAGGACTGAGACCTAGACCACAACCACCGGGGGGACCGGCAGCAGGCCCGGAGGGTATCAGCGAAAGCTGAGGCACCTCCAGGTCCTGGTTAGTGACCAGAGGCAGTGGATCAGTGGACTGATCCATCCATCCAATAGTCTGGGTCATGACCGGAGTCCTGGATAAAGAAGTGTTGACCTCCTCAGTCGACAACTGGTTGATCAGCTTGAAGAAAGTCTTGGCAGGGAGATCAACCAGCATCTCTGCCAACTGGCCAAATGGGGTTACCATGGAGCCGGCAGCCTGGGATGATGATTCAACTGAAGTCAGTTCTGGAGAAGCGCGGGAGTCAGAAGTTCTTGAACAAGAGCATTCCTGATCCCACGATCAAGGTCGAGAACATTTTTTGGTCTCTTTTTTTTTTATTTTGTTTTATGCCTTGACCGGGAGTCGGTAAAGTCTGGCACAAATCTTTAAACGCCCCCCATGAAGGAGGCACCCAGAGACAGGGGCACGAAGGCCAAAGCCGAGGAGGCATGAGCTGCGGCCTGGGCCGCCGCCTCCTCAACCACCAGTAACTGTTCTACAGATCCTGCAGCCGCAGAAATCACCCAATGGGCATCCTTCAATTTGACCAACAGGTTCCATTCACTCACACAATCTAAAGTAAGTCAGGCACGATGTTCCTCAAGAACGAAGGGGTGGAAGGTGAGACAAATATTGCAGGCCTGAGGATCATGCTTGTATCCCAGGCAGTAGATGCATGCGGTATTCAGATCCATCCAGGATATCTTCTGCCTGCAGAAGCATCACTGGAACCCCAGAGTAGACTTGTCATCATTCATCGTGGTCCAAAGGTAGAAGTGTGAAAACGTTTTTAAACACTTTAGGAAGAAATCTGAAGATTTGGTAGCAAAGGGCCTACTCAGCACGAGAGCGATAAGGAGGGAACCTGCTTCTTCCAGTGGAAAGGAAGATCTAGCGTCATGGGGCACAGCCTAGAGAGTTACCACCCAGGTCGGTAGGAGGAGCCAGCTTGAAGATGTTCCAGCCAATCTTAAAGGGGAAAGGCAACTGCCAGAAAGCGTGGATAGAACACATATACACATCCCTAGAAATACCTTTAGCCAGTTTTTGGCTTCTGACTGGGCTGTAGTGGAGCACATGGGAACAGCCTCGGGATATCAGCTGGCATAATCCATTATTTTATTTATATATTTCATACGTCAGAGCAAAAATGTCACAGGCATGGTTGAAAGTGTTGATAAAGTGAATGAGGGCGGCATCCACGTCATTAGCGTAGAAAATGGTTGACCAGTCACATGTCTGGAAGAAGGCTTTTAGTTTAGGGAGAGAGCCTTTTTTTAAACATCTGAGGTAGGTTGGGGTGGGGGGGGAGAGGTGGAGGACTTATTTGACCACAAACAAGTAACGAGGGAGTGGTCACTAATGGAGTAGGAGAGGACAGAGACCTGGGAGATGTGTTCTGGACGGATGGGGGAAATGAGGTCTAATAGGGTTGACGAACCAGTTTTGAAGTTTAATCGAGTGGGTGACTGGACTAGCTGAACAAGGTCCAAGGCAGCTGTATAAAGTCCAAGACAGCAGCCAAGTCAATTATCACCATAATATACTGATACCATGCTGAACTTATCATCAGGAGTCCCACCATATCAACTCCAAGCCTTTTAAATGGAATATCTATTATGACCATAAGAATCAACGGGCCTGCTTTATATTTCTGGAGGAAACTAACAGACACTCTCGGCAGGAAGCGAAACAATCTACAACTTCCTTCCATATACCTACCCACAAAAACAGGGAATGTATGTGCTTATCAGTTTTCTCTCAGCCCAAGTGATCCACAATAGGTATGGCACAGTATCAGCAAGTCTTAATACCTCCCTTCTTGCATACCAGGGAACCAAAAGCTGATAGCATACAGTTCTTGTTTGTTTTTCCCCTTCCATTTCTGTCCCCAGCACTTCCTGGGCTCCCCTTCTGGGCTAGTTCAGCATCAGTGAAGGGAAATATTTGTTCTAATCCCTCCAGATTTTCCTCCTCCGATGAGTATACTCTTACAGAATTATTTTGCAGGAGGGCATGAAAACCTTCCCAATCGCAGCCCAAAATTATTGGCCAAGGTAAGGTTTTTTATTTCCCACCTTTATTATTCCTACCCAACCGCCAACTTCTAACCATACTGGGGCAGTAGAATACAGCTACATATTCCATATTTGGTCCATGTGGAGGGGTTGTGGGATAACAAATGGATCAGACACCGAACTTCAAGTTCAACACACAATCTCTGTGTGATGTTTATTCAAAATACAGCAGATAACCTTAAGTAATGGCATATCCTTTCTTCAGTATATCGGTCTGTAGCAACAGACTATGTATGTCCTTTCTCTGCACTTAGCCAGTACCTACTGA
Source organism: Neoceratodus forsteri (assembly GCA_016271365.2). Classification (NCBI taxonomy): domain Eukaryota; kingdom Metazoa; phylum Chordata; order Ceratodontiformes; family Ceratodontidae; genus Neoceratodus; species Neoceratodus forsteri. The sequence goes on from CM057459.1 coordinate 320,359,043, forward strand.
CACTGTTCTCTGACCTAACTCAGCAATTGAGATTCAGCCTCCACCCCTATGCAGGCCTTGTTTGCTTGGGTAGTGGGGGCTCAAATAAAAAAAACAAGCTAAAGACAAAGAACCTCAACGTAGAAGCACTGAAACATAGGTTACCCCAGAGGCACTGACAATAAGCCAACTTTCAAAGAAACACAACATCACACATGCATCCATAATGCAAAGCATCATGGGATATATGCACATCACCATGACATTTCAGACTTGTTCAACTTACAGCAATTAACATGCATTTTAAATAGCACAACTAACTTAATTTTTATAATAGTCACATAGTACTTTTTACCAAATCAAAAACACCTAGTACCATGGTATTTTCAACATTTACAGGTTTCCTAAACATAACGTATATACATCAAGGTATTTTATGACATAGTGCTATTACATACTAAATCCAACAATGATAAAACACAACCTGTTTTACATACGCTTGGAGGTCACCACAATAACCTCCCTGTACGAGGACCTGAGAGAGAAAAGGAAAATTAAAGAGGACACTATAGCATAGTCAAGAAAGGGAAGGGGGTGCCCATAGGTGGCCAGCCTTATGGACTAGAAACTGTAAAGAACAGATTAGGCTAAGAAATAGAAGAAATGTTGCAACAGATTTTAGAAAAGGTCAGTCCTCAAGAGTGGCAGAAGCTCCTTGTCACAGTCCATACTGCCACAGAACTGACAGATATGCCTCTGATAAGACCAGCAAAAACATATAATGGTACTATCAAGTTGTTAACCTGTGCCCCCCCTCCACATTTGGGCGACTATGAATCGGGATCCTAAAATAGAAAAACAAAGAAACAGAATTGGCAGCAGATAAGGACTGCTTGGGCCCACCCCATCTCCCCATGTTTCCCTACCTGCAGTATCATCACAGATCCTACTTGATCTACAGCTCCAGGACCAGGTGAATTAAACAAGATCCTGGGGTTAGGCCTTTTGGGCATGGAAAGGTAACAATTATTTCACCACTCAACCACTTTCCCATACCAGTGCACTTATTCTAATTCCACCCCAAAAAAATGTCCTTTCTCACTTCTTCTATGGGAATCTTCCCTTTGGGTCACCACCAGAGTTCTTTGTGGGTTCTGCTCTACTTAGCAGCCTCTTGTCTTTCTGCTTCAAAATAATGCTCTGTGATCTTGCAGCAGCCAGGCTGTCTTGCTCGTGAGGACTCACCCAGTCATATACTCGATTTGGCAAAATGTTTGGGCATTACTCCAGTAAAAATCCAAAATGCCCTCTTTAGAATGTACCTCTAATTTTAACCACTGGGTATCCAAGTCTTTCAGTTTTGGAGCTGCCATTCTGAGTCGGGTTCCAGCTTTAAAACAAAATGTGCGAAAGTTCCATTGACAGTTCTCTTCAGGTATCCCAATTTGGTCGGGGATAGTCGCCTTTACCTGAACACAGTTTCTGGCAGCAGCATCGTCTAGGCTTCAATAAGCAGCTTGTGCATTTCCAGTCAGACATGGCGTAACATGAGTAGCCCAACTTTCTTGTGGCTAGGTAATGGTACTGACAACTCTCTCGGAAGTCTTAAGGTAGGCCTCAGGGTCGTTCTCGGGACCCATTTTTGTTAGCATGGGATGAGGTCCTACAGCAACTGGATTCCCTGTTACCTGAAGCTGAAGCACAGTTTCCTTCTACACTTGCAGCACCTGTTTCGTAAACTGCTGTTGCTAGTCTCTCTGTGCCTGCTGCTAGTCTCTCCATCTGTAATTGCACTTGTGGAGTCAATCCAGTCTCTTTGCATCTGGACCTGCTATGGCAGTTGTTTGTCTCTCAGAGTTTGCTGCTACACCAGCTGAAGCTGCTGTTGTACTTCCAGAGTCATCTAGTCCCTTTCCATATCGGCCTGCTGTGCTTAGATCTGGGTCTGTTGCGCTTGCTGTTCTGCCAGCAAGTTCAGCACTTTGAGTCCACCTTACTCCTACTTAGACAAGCGGAAGTTCAAACCCACCACTAAAGCCGGGCTATGGCAAATATGGCACAGGAAAGTTCGCCACAGGAAAGTTTGGCATACAAAATTTCAGCACAGAAAAATTAAACAGCTGGAAATTTGGTCACACATTTCACTGGAGTGGTTATCCATGGTGGTGTCGTGTTGTAATAGTAAATCAATGCTTATACCTCCAGCTTCACTGGAGTGGTGATCCATGGTGGCATGGCATTGTAATAGTAAATTTACACTTAAACCAGAAATTTCACTGGAGTTGAGATCCATGTCCATGGACCAAATTTCCAGCGGTTTAATTCTCCTGTGCTGAACTTTAGTGTGCCGTGTTTACCTAAACCCCTAAAGCCAATCACATGTAACAGCATTACAGCAAGCCAAGGATTTCAGGGGAACTCTCAGAAAAGATACTCCAGGCAAACAAAGTTCAATGAAACAAAAAAATGCTTTACTTGAGCATAAAACAAGAGTTCGAAAGCAACTTTCTTTGGCAAAGCAAAAATAAAACAAAAGACTTTCAGTTAGCTTGATTCCACATTCCAGTTCACGGCAGCACTGTTCTCCCTTTCTCAAGCTCCCAAATCCTTCCCCTTGCTCTGTCTGGTTTCCTTTTTATGCATCCCAGGTTAGGCTCATGTGCCCTTCCTCCACAGAGATTTCCAGGCCTGCATAAAGCAAATGTATATTGCCTTTAAAGGGCCAGACAAGAAATCAGCAGGGCTAGGTTTCAATTCACCCTGTTCTCGTGTTAGTATCTTAATGGAGAGGGAGTACCAGATGAAGGCTGTATAGACACCTTCACAAGGGCTCACTGGTGAGGCCACACCTCGAGTACAGTGCCCAGTTGTGGAGTCCCCACCTGCAAAAGGGCAAGCCAGAGACAGTATAACACAGTAAACAAGATGATACAGGGCCAGGATGGCAGGTCCTATGATGCTCAGCTAAAGACACTGAAGATGTATTCACTCTAAACCAGACGACATATGGGGTCATGATAGAGACCTTCAAGTTCCTGAAAGGAATAAACAAGGTAAACTGTGGAGAGCCATTTGCCAGGAACAGAAAAGCTAAGGACATGGGGTCATGAGTGGAGGTCAATGAGGGGAAGGTGTAAAAAGTATGTAATGAATTATTATTTTACAGATAGAGTGGATGAGCCATAGAATGGTCTGCAAGCATTAGTAGTAGATGCCAAAACCATAAACAGCTTTAAACATTGCTGGGACAGAGCCAAGGGTATAGTAGCCGCGATGAGGGAAACACAGAGAACAATAGAGAATAGGGTAAGCGAAGACCCCACCCACAACAGGTCCCAGGGTATGATAGGATAACATTGGCAGACTAGATGCACCATCAGTCATTTTCTGCCATCATCATCATCATCTGTGTGTCTATGTGAGATTATGAAGAAATTCACTTAGCAGCACAATACAATAAAACCAACCACAAAATTGCTACACAGGGTATTAAGAGAGTGTCACAAACTATATATATATATATATATATATATATATACATATATGACATGGGTGAGAGTGAGACAGTAGAAATAGCTTCACAGTTATACTTGACCTCCTGACCTCCCGAGGTGGCAAAGCCACAAGTGAGGATTAGACTACTGAGTAGTATGGAAGTGAAAGATATTTCTACTATCTCACTCTCACCCGTGTCATATTTGATTTGTACAAGTGTTTAAGTCGCTTTGTGATAGAAAGGATCAAAAGTTACAAAAAGGAAAAAGTACATAATGTAAACTGTGCCCTTCTGATCAATGGCTCAGCAAAAGAGAAGCAAATCAATACATTACAAATTGGTACAGTTCAAATCAATACTATCAATACAGATGTGAAGTAGAAAGCAATTACGTCTACAAAGCATCTCATATATCCTGGCTTTTGTGCTGCACACTGATAGTTTGATGTCATCAACATTGCTAAAGTTGCTCTCTGATTGGTTTATTATTCCACTGTGGCATACCCAGCTTTGCAAGACAGTATATCTTGCAAATTGGTCATGCATTCCATTGTGACATACCCGGCTTTGCAATACAGTAGCACTATATTGCAAGTTGGTCATAAGATAGTAGTTTTATCTTGGCCAATCCAGACCCACACCTGTTGTACAAATATATAAATCTATGGTAAAATCCATGGTGAGGTGTATAGCAGTATCGTAATAACTGACAACCAGGGTGGGTTGTAAGGCCTGAGCTGCAGCCATGGACCTTCAAACACTGAGGAAGTTAGGTTATTACAGCCCTGACACATATTCGGAGTGAATTATTGCACTTATAATACTCATAAAAGGGTCAAAAGTGCTACGAATAGATGTAAATCCCTGAATTGATAGAAAATAATTTTGGGGGCCACCCAATTACCCAGGGTAGTGCAACACGCTCAGACACTGGCTCATGGGTCAGACTGGGTCATTGGTGAATAGGTGGCCCATGGCTGTGAGAAACACTGCTATCAGCAGCAGCATTTCATAGACCAGGGGTGGTTGGTGCTGGGTTATATAGCCATTGCCATCCCTGTATTGGGCCATGGAGAGCTTAGCTCCTTTGAAGGGGAGATCTGTGTGGCTGCATGGCCCATCAAGCACGGGTGCAGAGAGGGACAGGATCAGGAATAAAATGAAGGGGAAACACTGTTAGGTTTGTCCACATGATGGCTGGTGCTCTTGGGCCCCACACCACTTGGAGAGGTCCAAAAGACTGGCAGTGTTGGGGTTGGGAAGTTCTTGGAACTGAATGAGGTCCAAGTTAGCCTGAAGAGAGGGAGAAAAAGATGGTAGGGAAAAAAACATTTTAGCCTTAAAAAAAATAACCTAACCATCTGCCTATATCCATCTTAATTTATGAGAAATATGTATCTCAAAAGTTGATAATCTTTCCATGTTTTTTCCTGCTTATAATAAAACTTTAGTGAACTATATATAGCAGTACATGTGTCCTTACCCATATTTCTTTTGCTCTAGCAGGGTTTGAGTTGATAAATAACAAATGAGTTGCAGTGAGGTACAAAGTTCCTGTTGTTGACTTGTTGTTACTAAACCGGTCTAGTAGTTTCACCTGCTCTACCTGTAGGGAGACCAAAAGGAAAAGTTACTCACCATAGTACTAATGTTTCTTGTAGAGGATTGAGAGTTACACAAATAGCAACATTTCGGACCCAAGGTGTTATCCTGGAGATAGAACTTTAGTATGTGAAAGATCAAACTGCAGTATGGTCACATTTCCCCAGACATTCTAATGACAGATTTATGGCTAGAGAGCAGATACCACTCAACTAACTTATGCTACGTATAAGGAAATGTAAATGCAATTCAAAATCACAAATCACAATAAGACAAATTGTAAAAACTGCAAAATCTGAAATTGTAAAATGCTCAAGCAAGAACATTCTTTTAAACATTTGATTACACTTTACCTGGAGAATCCTTTTTTATGCAGGTTCTAGAAGTGGAGGTACAGAGAGGGTTGTATGACTCACAAATACACCCACTAGAAGAAACATCATTACTACGGTGAGAAATGTTTTCTTCTAGAAACAAGGGTTTATTTTTAATGTCATACAAATAGCAGACTCTAAGTAGCACCTTGGGAGGCAGGGTCTAGAACCTACTGAGGAGACAGGTTTTGAAGCGGAGACATACAAAATCTGGTATCCATTCAAGTTTGGATGTCCGGATAGTAGCAAGATGTAAAGCTGTGTACTACAGACCATGTGGCTGTTTTACATACCTCTGGCAAGGGTAACTGTGGCAGATGTAGCTCTGGTGAAATTTGTCCTTAACCACTTGGTGGCAAATAGCCTGCCTTACTAATGCAGAATTCAATATGACAGACTATCCGATTAAAAATTTATTGTAGCTGATTTACTTTTCTTACCTAACCATAAGTGATAAACAACGGTTTGCTTTAGCTCCAGATTTTTCAGGCCTTTGCTTATTGAAACACAAAGCTTTCTACACATCCAGGTTGTTTAGTTTCTCCTCTCCCACACTGAAATGCAGCTTCAGTAAAACACAGACATTGTTACAGATTGATTTGTGTAAAGTAAGGAGACAACTTTGGGTAAATATTTCACATGCATTCCAAACCCCACTGTATCCATTTAAAACGTAATAAAATTAGGGTCTGTACAGAGTTCTTGCAGCTCGCTGACCCTTCCTACAGAATAGTTACTAAAACACAGTTTTCCAGGTTGGATATATGAGCCGATACAAAAACACAGGCTCACAGGGGAGAATTCACAAACTGTATGAAAACCCTGTTTAATTCCCATGGTGGGAATGGTTCACTTGCAGAAGGATACAGGTGGCTCAGGACTTTGACTCCTTTCTTGAACACTGTATAAGTGGCAAAGAAGCATTCTCTGCCTGCAGATCTGAAAGTAGAAACAGCTGCCAAATTCATCTTCAGTGTGGAAGGTCTGAAGAATTGGGCCTGTTAATGTACCAAGTAGTCCAAAAGAAAAATTACTTACCATAGTAATCTTATTTCTTCCCAGTGATGCTCAGATATTCATAACTTTATGCAGTAAGCCTGGAGAGTTGGACTGCCCGGGGAGATGGAACACATGCAAATGAGTAGAATTCTTTGCACGTGAGAATCTTTCAAATACTGCCTCTACCAACTGTAGTGTTCTAACCTCTTCAGATTTGTGAGAAGCCTGGAAGTCAGGCATTAGGAAACTAATGTAACCAATATTCTATAAAAGAGGTGTTTCCCCTAATTAAAGCATAGAATTTAGAAAAAACCTCCAAAGGGAGGATAACGTTGACAAAACCACATCAATAAAACTCTAAAAGGAGAATATTGAAAACTCCAGTTTAAAAATGATTAAAACAGAGAAAATGCAACAAATAATATGGCTTGGTGGCACCAGCATGCGGAGTGCATAGGCTGAAGTTCTGGAACGGGAGGAAGGGAGGGAAGTTATGAATATCTGAGCATCACTGGGAAGAAATAAGATTACTATGGTAAGTAATTTTTTCTTCTAACCCCAGTAATGCTCAGGATATTCATAACTTTATGCAAACTACCAAGCAGTACCACTGGAGGTGGGCACAGAACTTATTTTGGAAACAGACTCTGCAGGACTGCTGTGCCAAACTTAGCATCACCCCTGGATAAAATATCCAGGTTATAGTGTTTTGTAAAGGTGTGTGCTGTTTTCCAGGTAGCTGCTTTGCAAATGTCCACCAAGGGAACCTCCCTGGCAGCTGCAAGGGTAGCAGCAGTTCCTCTTGTAGAATGAGCCCTCAGTCCGGTTGGGGGCTCTTTACCTGCCTTAGTGTAGCAGGACTGAATACACTGGACTGTCCACCGAGAAATGGATCTTTTTGAGGCTGGTTTACCCTTTCCTACACCCCCATACATAAGGAAAAGTAGTTTTCCATTTTTTCTATGGTCTTTAGTGGCTGTCATGTAATAGCTGATGGCCCTTTTCACATCTAGACTCTGTAATCTTCTTTCACCAGAACTGGTATGGTCTGTGAAAAAGACAGGTAGAGTGAATGATTGTTTCGGATGAAAGTCTGAAACCACTTTAGGGAGAAAATGTCTGTTAGTTCTGAGGACTACCTTATCTCTGTGGAATGAGATATAGTCTTGGTCAATGCAGAGAGCCTGGAGCTCGCTAATTCTCCTTGCAGAAGTAATGGCCACTAGGAAGACTGTTTTCCAAGTAAGGTATTTCAAGTGGACAGTAGCCATGGGCTCAAAAGGAGGGCCCATGAGCTTGGCTATACATACATTCAAATCCCAAGCAGGCACTGGTGCCCTGTGAGGTGGGTGTAAATGCACCAGTCCTTCAAAAAATCTTTTGAAAAGTTTATCAGATGCTACTGACACCTTGGTGCCCACAGAAAGGTGGCAGATACCGCTGCCAAATGAACTTTAAGGGAACTGGGTTGCAAAGCTTGTTAATGCAAATGAGTGAGATAGTCCAGGACAACCAAAACTCCAGCCTTTTGTGGCATAATGTTCATGCTGGAACACCGGAGAAAGAATCTCTTCCATTTGGAAGAATACATTTTCTGTGTGGAGGATTTTCTATAACCCTTTAAAATATTTAGGACAGCCTCTGAAAGATTTAAATCTGTATACTCTAATTCCTCAAGAGCCATGCTTTGAGATGAAGGGGACTTGCAATTCGGTTACAACAATGTTCCCTGATTAGAAGTCAGGAGAGTGTGTCTGAGGGGTAATTGTATCGGTTTGCTGACAGACATGGAGAGCAGAAGAGCATACCATGGCTGCTGGAGCCAATCCAGAGCTATCAAGATCAGAGATGCTGAGAGGGATTTTAGCTTCAATAACACCCTGAAAACCAGAGGGAAGGGGGGGGGAGCATACAGGTGCCTGCCTGTCCAATCCAGAACCAGGGCATCCAGAGGAACTGTGCCCTGTGCTGGTGGTCTGCAGCAATACTGAGGTAGCTGGTGGTTCTGGTGGGATGCGAATAAGTCTATCTCTGGAGTGCCCCACCTTCTGAAAATAACTTGTACCACCTGCTTGTTCAGAGTCCATTCATGATGGGCCTGGTTGATGCAGCTCAGTGCATCTACCAAAGTATTGTCCTTTCCTGGCAAGTGAATTATCTGTAGAGAGACCTTCAGAGAGTACGCCAGTGTCCAAATCTTCATGGACTCTGTGCAGAGGAGACCTGACCTGGTGTCTCCCTGTTTGTTTATGTAATACATTGTGGTGGTATTGTCTGTTCTGATCTGAACCTCCCTGCCCATTATCAGTGAAGAAAAAGCCTTTAGGGCTAGTAACACTGCTCTTAGCTCCAATGAGTTTATGTACTGAAGGGACTCTGCTGCTGACCAGATTCCCCGAGTCGTGTGCTTTCCTAAGTGGGCTCCCCAGCCCAATAGGGACGTATCTGTTGTGAGTACCAGAGAGGGTTTTTTCTGGAAAGGCACTCCTTGCCTTAAATTGGATTCCTGTTTCCACCATAAGAGGGCCCTTAATAGTGGCCTTGTCACTGGTATAAGCTTTGAAAAAGGGTCTTTTTTCTGACTCCAGTGAGCCCTGAGGTGAAACTGGATGTCTCGCATGTGGAATCTGGATCCCTGGACTGTGCCTGTGGATGCAGCCATATGACCTAGTAGCTGCAGAAACTGTCTTGCAGTTTTTGAGCTGTTCAGGATGAAGGAGTTTGCGATTGACTGAAGACTTTGCACCCTAAGGGTAAAAAAGCTCTGCCCTGAAGTGTGTTGATTTCTGCCCCTATAAACTGCAAAGTTTGAACAGGGGTTAGGACTGATTTATTTTGGTTTATTATGAAACCCAGAGACTCTAAGAGGACTTGGGTGATTTTTAGGGAGTTCCTTACTTGGTCTGGTGAGTTTCCTACCACCAGCCAATCATCTAGGTAAGGGAAAATAGTCACTTCCCTGTCTCCTTAGATATGTCACTACAGTAACTAGGCACTCTGTGAATACCCTTGGTGCTGAGGAGAGACCAAAAGGGAGAGTTGAAAACAAAGTGGCATGAAGGGAGCCTGAATCTGAGATATTTTCTGTAAGATTCCTTTATGGGGATGTGGAAATAGGAGTCTCAAGTCCAGTGATGCCAGCTAGTCCCCTATTTGGATTGTTGGCAATATTCAAGCCAACGTTACCATTTTGAACATTGTTTTTTTTTTTTCAGATGCTTGTTCAAAGCTCTGAGATCCAATATTGGCCGCCACTCCCAACTTTTCTTTGTTTTTAGGAAGTATCTGGAGTAAAAACCCTTTCCTCTCAGGGTGGTAAGGACTAATTCCACTGTTCTGAGACGTAACAATTTCTGAACCTCTGCATCTAGCAATGTCCTCTCTGCTACAGGAGGTGTGCAGTAAACCCTGGTCTTCTGTGGAGGAAAATATCTGAAGTCCAGAGACAGACCCTGACCCTCTACCTCCAGCACCCACTTGTCTGTGGTGATGCTTAGCCAAGCCTGGAGGAAGTGGAAGAGTCTGCCTCCAACAGGGAGGGAGGGAGGAGGCAGCCGGATCCTCAGGGGTTTTGCTTGGTTGGGGCTGAGGTTGGGTTTGAGAGCCCCTTCTACCCCTACCCCTAGAGTATCCCTGTTGTGGGTACTGGGACACAGCTACTGGCTGGAAAAAGGGTCTGGTCATAAAAGACCTTCCTCTGCCCCCATAGGGCCTAGTGGATGGAGAAGCACGCTCTTTAGCCGAGTTGCTTCTATAGGTTGCCTTATATTCATCCACTTTTTTCATGTATGTAACCATGGATTCCCCAAAAATACAGGTTACTCACCTGTAACAGGAGATCTAGGAATGGTATATGTTGTTCATCCACACTGTCTGGCAGGTTCCTTGCCGCTTTAAATCTTGCCGGAAGGTCTTCAAGCTGGCTCCTCCCACCCACCCGGGTGGTAAAACTCTCGGCTCCGCCCCATGATGCCAGATCTGGCCCGCTGGAAGCTCAGGTTGTCGCGTCGAGCCGGTGGCGGTGGATGAACAACATATACCATTCCTAGAACTCCTGTTACAGATGAGTAACCTGTATTTCTAGGGACATGGATATGTTGTTCATCCACACTGTCTGGCAGACTCCTAGCAGTTCTCCGGGAGGAGGAGGCAAGGCGCACACCCCCTACTTAGGGAATAAAGACTGGAGAACCGAGGCCCCAAAACCAGCATCGCGGCGTGACTCAAGGTCGATGTGGTAATGGGTAATAAAGGTGTGTGCTGACTTCCAGGTAGCAGCCCTGCAGATTTCCTGGGTAGGGATGTCCCTGGAAGCAGCCACCGATGCAGCAGTATGACGGGTAGAATGAGCTCTTATCCTCTGGGAGGCTCCATGTCCGCAACTTATAGCAGAGATCTATGCAGGAGGTGACCCACCTGCCTATAGTCCGCTTGGCTGCAGGTCTGCCAGATGCGGCTTCAGCGAGGTGACAAACAGCTGGCGAACCTCTCCCGAATTTCAGCCGTGCGCTCCCTTATAATAGCGGCGCCCTTCTAGGAGTCAAAGTATGGAGCCTGTATTGACCTCGAGGTGTGATTGGGGTAGAACACCGGCAGAGTCAACACCTGGTTAAGGTGAAACTCCGACACCACCTTCGGAAGGAATTTCGGTGGGGCGCAGGACAACCTTGTCCCTGTGGAAGACCAGGTAAGGAGACTCAATGCAGAGCGCCTGGAGTTCTCCCATCCTTCTGGCTGACGTGATAGCCACCAAGAAGGCGGTCTTCCACGACAGGTGAGAGAGATCACACCTGTGCATTGGTTCGAATGGCTTGCCCATGAGCTTTGCCAGTACCAGCAGTAAATCCCACGGAGGTGGAGGTTCTCGCACCAGAGGGAAATGTGATCAAGGCCTTGAAAAACGCCAGACCACCTTCTCCTGCGCCACCGACTGCCTCCGCCCGCGCCTGCAAGCAGAGATGGCTGCCAGGTGCACCTTTAGGGTCACGACCTAAGCCCTTGACTAGAAAGGGACCATAAATAGTCCAAAATGCTTGCCACAGAACAGGAGGAAGGGTCCAAGCCCTTGCCCTGACACCAAATGGAAAATCTCTTCCATTTGAAGGCGTAGCATTTCCTGGTCGACTCCTTACGGGACGCCTCAACAACATTGAGGACCTCGTCGGAAAGACCCAAGGCCTGGAACTCTAGCCGCTCAGGAACCAGGCCGTCAGGTGCAGGGATTGAAGGTCCGGATGGAACACCTTCCCCTGATTGACTGAGAGCAGGACCGGGCGAGCTGGAAGCTGCCTCGGGAGCCTGGAGCTGAGGCTGAGGAGATCTGGGTACCAGAACTGGCGGGGCCAGTCTGGGGCTATCAGAATCACCTGCGCCTTGTCCCTCCTTGCCTTGAGAAGCACCTTGTGAATCAAGGGAAATGGGGGAAAGGCGTAAAGAGGCCCGGGGTCCAGAGCCTCGAGAAGGCATCCCCCTGCAGCGAGCCCTGCTGAGGGGGGCGGGCATGAAACAGCCTCAGCTTCGCGTTCTCCCTGGAGGCAAACAGGTCCACCTGAGGTGTGCCCCAGTGGGAGAACAGATCTTGTACTACCTCCGGCAGGAGAGACCACTCGTGAGATGCAGCCCCTATCCGGCTCAGGGCATCGGCCAGGGTGTTGGAGGCTCCTGCCACATGAATGGCTAGGAGATCCGCCTCCAGGCTGCGCACGAGTGACCAAATGCGGAGAGCTTCCTTGCATAGAAGCATGGAGCGCGTCCCGCCCTGGCGGTTCAGGTAGTACATGGTCGTGGTATTGTCCGTCTGGACTCGGACCACTTGACCCCGGAGAAACGGAGCAAAGGCGGTGAGAGCTAGGCGGACCGCTCGGAGCTCCAGCAGGTTGATGTGGCATCGGGACTCCCGCGGGGACCAGAGGCCGTGCACTCGGTGTTCCCCCAGATGGGCACCCCAACCCATCAGAGAGGCATCGGTCGATAGAGAGACCGTCGGCTCGGGGCGGACAAACGGGATGCCCTCCTGCAGATGGGATGGAACGGTCCACCACTGGAGAGCGTTCCACATCTCCTGGGTCACTATCACTAGCTGGTCCAATGGATCGCAGCGTTGTGACCACTGGCTGGCCAGTCCCCACTGAAGGGGGCGCATGTGCCAGCGTGCCCAACGGACCACGCTGGTACAGGCCGCCATGAGACCCAGGAGGCGCAGGAAGTCCCGGGCAGGGCGCGATTGCCCAACCAGAAATGATTGGGCAAAGGAGGTAAGAACCTCGGCCCTGTCCGCCGGGAGCCGTGCTCTGGCTCGAAGAGAGTCGAGCTCTGCCCCGATGAACAGGATCACCTGCTTCAGCTCGAGTTCCGACTTGGCCTCGTTGATGAGAAGGCCGACTTGAGAGCAAACCTGGAGGGCCAGATCTCTGGACCGCTCCACCTCCTGTCTGGAGGGGGCTGCTATCAGCCAATCGTCCAGGTAAGGGTACACCCGGACCCCTCGGCCGCAGGGAATGCTGTCACCACTGCCATGCATTTGGTGAAGACCCTGGGAGCTGGAGATAAGCCGAAGGGCATGGCTCGGAACTCGAAGAGGGATCCCTCCGCTCGAAAGCGGAGGAATCTCCGATGTGACGGACGATAGGGACGTGAAAGAACGCGTCCTGTAGGTCCAGAGAGCAGAACCACACGCCGTGTTCCAGAGATGGTATTATCTGCGCCAGAGTGACCATCCTGAAGGTTCGAGACCTTAGGAACTTGTTCAGGTCGTGTAGGTCGAGAATGGGGCACCAGCCCCCCGTCCGTTTCGGAACCAGGAAATACCTGGACACGAACCCCAGGTCTGGAGGGGTCCTCTACCTCCGTGATCACCTCCTTTTGGAGGAGGACAGCGATGTCGGCTCGACGAGCCGCCAGTGAGGCTGCGGACCCCGAGGCCCCCCGAGGTGCGACGGCTCTGAAGGGCGGGGCCTGCTCGAATTCTAGAGGCAGGCCTTTTCCCACCACCTCCAGTACCCACCTGTCCGTGGTAATAGCGGACCAGGCGGAAAGGAAGTGTCGGAGCCGTCCCCCCACTGGGGGAACCAGGGGTGAGGTGACGGGGATGGGGGCGACAACCCTCAGCCCGTCACTGGGCAGGCTTGGAGGACGGGACCTCCTGGGCCTTTTCCTCCTGCTTCCTGTTGGAGGAAGCAGTCGGCTTGGGTTTGGGATGCCAAGCTCGAGCCTGCTGGCCCTGGCGTTGCTGGGCCGGGCGCGCGGGCGCAGAAGGACGAAAGGGCTTAGGCTGTGGCTTGCGGCCTTTGTCCTTCTGAGCGGAAGAGACAGAGTCCAAGGTAGCATTGGACTTCTCGATCCTCTGCAGGTGACCTTCCACCCCAGGGCCGAAGAGGTCAGTCCCCAAAAAGGGAACATCCGCCAACTTGTGCTGGGTATCCGAGGTAAAGGTGGATATCCTCAGCCAAGCCCGACGACGCATGGCCACTGCGGCCACCACCGACCTGGCACATGAGTCCCCGATGTCTAAAGCAGTCTGGAGCTGCTGTTTGGCCACTGCCCTGCCCTGGTCCCGCACCTGCCTGACCGTAGTCTGCAGATCCGCGGGAAGATGAGGGACGACCTCATCCAGGGAGCCCAACAGGGCATGAGAAAAATGTGCCATGAGGACGGCCGAACTGGCCTGATGAAGGCCGAGAGAGGACGCAGCATAGACTTTTCGCCCGGCATAATCCAATTTCTTGGATTCCTTGTCGGGAGGTTTGTCCACATCCCTGGCGTTCCCGGCACGCCGGAAAACGCTGTCGGTAACCAACCCCTCAGCCGAGGGGTGTTCCGAAAAACCGGACAGGGAACCGGTAGGGACCGCATACTTCCTGGCCATCCTGGCCGAAGGCGCAGGGCAGGAAGCAGGACGCTGCCAAAGTTCCAAGGCCGGACCCACTATGGCTTCGGCCACCGGAAAGGCCTCCGTAGGAGAATCCCCTCGGTCCAGAATCTCCGTGAGGGGATACCTGGCCCGTTTAGAAACGGGTTCGAGCTTCATCCCGGTGGACTCCGAGATGAGTCGAAGCAACCCTAAGAAGGACGAAGGGCTATCGTCCACTGACTGTCCTCCCGAGGACTCCAAGTCCATGCGCTTGGAGAAGAGGGAGGAATCATCCTCGGACTCGGAAGAGTCCTCAAAGAGCTGCCTCGGGCCTGAGCCACCCTCCACCTGCCGAGGTTTATCGGGAGTGAGGGTGACAGACAGCCTATGGGGCAAACCCAAAGCCGACCGAGAATTTTTGGTCGGAGCCCCAACTAACGGCTGTGGAGGCGGAGGTTCCACCAGAATCGGTGGGGCAGCTGGAATTGGCCGAACAACCGGCCTGGGAACAGGCTCCTCGGCTACAACGAGGGGTTGTTTCGGCCGCTCCGGTGACAGCCACTTAATGGCCGGGGAAGACGACTGGGTCGGCTTATTCCCGGTCAAAAGGAGCTGTTGCCACATGAGTTCTCATACTCCCGGCGCAACTTCGCCAAAGCTCCCTCGTCCGAGGAGGAGGAAGAGGAAGCGGCAGCGCCGCTTGTCAGCCAAGTGCGAGGACGAGACCACCTATGACGGCGGGATCGGTTGGTTACCGAAAGGATATCGAGAAGTCTCAACTAGGTCGAGCGGCGAGGGAAGTGTCGAAATCGGCACTCCCTCGGCTCAGATGATTCCGAAGGCTCCAGAACCGGAGGCACAGGCGAGCCGAGCGGGATCCTCAACTCCCACCGGGGAACGGGAGAGGGATTCTCAGCCTCCAGGACGATCGTCTAGCGATTGAAAAACTGAGCGTCGGCAGGTGATCGTGGCATGGCCGCGGCCCGTGACAGTGGGCCAGCCGACAAAAAGAGGGAGGGATCTTCCGCTCCCAAGAGCGTCGACGGAGACTTACTTACTCTTTTGGACCTGGAAAAGGGTCCAGAAGAAGTTGGACCCTCACCTTTCGTGAGAGGTCAGACAAAGCTCCTTAAAAGAAGCCGATACGAGGCACCAAGAGAGGCGGGACAAATGCCGCGCTTGAGGTAGAAGCGGCCAGCGCTGCCTCCTCTTCAGGGCGATCATCTGCTCGAGCTGATCCACCGAGCCCCGCCGCCTTGGACACCGCCAACGGGCCTCTTTAGATTTCACGGTGGAATTCTTTTCTCGGGCGCCCCAGTTGTGTCGGGCAGCACGGTCTTCAGGGCGTGGGCCGAAAAAGAAGAGCACAAGTCGCGAGGCCTGCGGGTCGGTACTCAAGGCCCAAGCAGTGAAGCCTTGCGTGGAGTGCGGATCCGTCCTAGACATCTTCTGCCCGCAAGGGCACCTCCGGAAACCGGGAGTCGATTTGTCCATCGCAGCCGCGAGGGAGGAGACCGAAGTCTTTTTAGCAAAAACTTTTTGATTTTGAACTTTCGAAGAATTAGGAACCAGTCTTATACGCAGAGCGTTAAGGAGGGAACCTGAGTTTCCAAGCGGTAAGGAAGATCTGGTGTCATGGGGCGGAGCCGAGAGTTTTACCACCCGGGTGGGTGGGAGGAGCCAGCTTGAAGACCTTCCGGCAAGATTTAAAGCAGCAAGGAACCTGCCAGACAGTGTGGATGAACAACATATCCATGTCCCTAGAAGAGAGAGTTTCCCTCTAAAGGAAAATCAAGGGCCTTGGATTGAGTATCCTGAGTAACGTTAGTGGCCCTGAGCCAAGCAAACCTTCTCTGTGCCACAGTGTTAGCCATCCATCTGGCTGCAGTGTCATTAGAGTCGGCAGCTATCCAGAATTGGTACTGGCAGTTTCAGCTAGGTCTTCAGACAAGGGTGAGGGGGCTTTCATGGACATGTCCAGTACCGACCGCCACAGGGATTTTTTATACTGGGCAGCATAAGCTTGAAAAGTAACCTGTCTCATGGCCAAAGAGGCTGATGAATAGCCTTTTTTGGCCATACTATCCATTTTTCTGGAGTCCTTGTCCAGTGGGTGGGAGAACAGGAGGACTCTGGCTTTGTTGCAGGCTGCCTGCTGTATAACCCCTTGATGGTCAGGATGGGAGAAAAGAAAATCAGCTTCCGTCCTGTCCAATTGATACTTTTTATCTATTCTCCTATCAATAGGAGGAACAGAATTAGGGGTTTGTAGAAGCTTCAGGGTGTCTTTTTTGAAACATTTGAATACTGGCAGGAGGAGGACTTTTGTGGGTGTCAACCCCATCATATTTAAGTATTCAATTTCCTCCTCATCTTCAATCTGCTCTGTGGTAGCAATATCCAGAGCATCTGCCATTCTCCTCACAAATGTAAAATGTGAGGAGTAATCCTCTGACACCCTGGGAGGAGAACCAAAATCTTGCTCAGGAGATACCTCTGGAGGAATTGGTTCATCATCCTGAAAAGGATCATCTTCCTCTTCATAATACTGCTCCTCCTGTAAAGAGGGCAACACACAACTGCTGGCCTGGGGACCCTGAATAGGGGCAGGCTGCTGGGGAACAATGTTTTGCAGTGCCTGAATAATTTTAAAAGCCTGGGCTATCTCTTGAGGTGAGGGCATAGCAGGCATCTGCGCACAAGTCCCTGGTTTAGCAGGAGAGGATTCTGCATGCTTGGTTTTTTTGAGTTTCTTTGAGGGAGCCGGGGAGTCAGCCGGTTCTTTCCCTCTTTTTGGCCCTTTGTCGCCCGTATCAGGGGCAGGGGTAAGCAAGCTTGTGGGTTCAGCCACAGCAGATTGGGGTGTCAGCTGGTCAGAGCCGGAGACACCCCTAGGAAATTTTTTGTTTAGCCTTTCAAAGTGTTTTTCCACGTTTTTTTCCAGGAAAGTTTTACAAACTTCACAATCCTGATCCAGATGTTCGAATCCCAGACAAGCCACACATGAGGTGTGCTTGTCTGCTTTAGAAAATACATCTCCACATTTTAAACAATTTTTGAAACCGGGTTCTCCAGTTCTCTTTTTGGGTTTCTCTGAAATGGTAATGTCTAAAAACGAGAAGAAACACTAACCGCGTAGTTAGAAATAAAGTATGGTTATTTAAAAGTTAAACTTTTTTTTTTTTTTGGTCGGTTCCGAAACTGAAAGGAAACGGAAGAACCAAACCCAGAAGATGACAGGTGAACCGGATCAGCGGTTCTGTGACCGATGAAAAGCGGTTACAAAAACAATAAAATATACTAAAAAACTAGACTAATAATAGTAAAAAAAAAAAAAAGGCTCTTTAATCAGAGAACCCTGATGACTAAAACAACTAACCTGGTTCCCCCACAGTTATGTCGAACCGCGAGGAACCGGAAAAGAAATGTAATTTAAGCAATAAACAAGATTTACACCAACAATCAGTACAGGCAATAAAAGAAATAGAAAATACTTACTTTTTTTAAGGTTTTGAATCTTCTTTCACCCGAAAGAGTAAGAGGACCACTCCGAGCGACCAGACTTTCAGGCGAAGAGCAAATCTGAAGAGGTTAGAACACTACAGTTGGTAGAGGCAGTATTTGAAAGATGCTCACATGCAAAGACTTCTACTCATTTGCATGTGTTCCATTTCTCCGGGCAGTCCAACACTCCAGGCTTACTGCATAAAGTTATGAATATCCTGTGCATTACTGGGGTTAGAACTACTGATATATCTACAGTTTTTGCACTGGCATGGCGAGTGTCACATCAAATACTGAGTATTTACCATTATGTATTACGAGTTTTCCTAGTTGCTGGCTTTCTAGCAACTTGCAAAAATCCCAGGACCAGTTCTGAGGGGTGCAAGTTAGAATTTCCTAATTCCTCAAGAGCCATGCTCTCAGATGAAGAAATCTGAGATCTGTATTATATACCCTGCCCTGACAAAGACTCAGAAAGTCATGTCTCAGTGCAGCATTAGTGAGTACCAAGATTGCATTCCCCAGTCTGGTGCTATCAATATAATTGTAGCAGCTTCCTTTATCAATTCCAGCAACACTGTGAATTAGTGGAAATTGAGGAAATGCCTACAGGAACCTGTTGCTCCAAGGGAGAGCCAGTGTATTCCCAGGAACTGACCACTCTGACTCAGGCCTGCAACAGAACTGGGGTAGCTTTCTGTTTTCCCATGAGGCAAACAGATCCCTTTGGTATGCCACATCCCTGAAACATTGGGTTTAGAGCCTCTTGGCTTAGAGACAACACGCAGGTTACATGTCTTGTCCTACTGAGTGACTCTGCTCATTCTGCTTTCCTGCTAGGTGTACTGCACAGATGTTTGCATTTAAGCTATAAGCTAGGTTCCAGATCTCCACTTACTCTGAAAAAAAGTTTTGACAACTTGAACCTCTCATTTTGTTTATGTAATACATAGTTCTTGAAGTTTGTGTCTTTATCATGACTGTTTCAACAGGTAGAATTCACCTGCAGCAGATCTTCTCTGTGTGCGAGGGGTGGCATGGGGGACCTGTGCCCAGTGGGTCCCCCCTTGGCTCTGACTTTGGACTTCTAGTTTTGCTGCTGAGTGGGGTTCAGGTGCCCGGCTCCTTAATCGAGCAGCGGCGGGTCTCCCCACAACGTCTCATCTGTTTGTTGTAAGCTGCTGCCCCTGCTTGTTGCAGGTGTCCTGACCGTGAGAAGATCAATCAACAAGCAGGGAATTGGTTCAAACCTGCCTTTTTGGGGACAAAGAGAACTGAGTCACTGAATCTGGGGCCATTTGTTCAGTCTACTGGGAGACTGCATATCTCTGCTTTTGCTGCATTCCCCAGCTGGTGTTTTGATGCCAACTTCAAATCTGCTCACTGCGCACCACTGGCTCTCTGACCGCTGTGATGTGCAGCTCTGCCTGCTTAAAGGCGAGAGCAACGTCCAGCGGCCCTGAATTCACCTGCGGCGGATCTTCTCTGTGTGCGAGGGGTGGCGCGGGAGACCTGTGCCCAGTGGGTCATCCCTCACCTTGTCTCCGACTTTGGACTTCCAGTTGTTGCTGTTGAGTAGGGGTTGAGGTGCCAGCTCGCTTAATCGAGCAGCGGCGGGCCTCCCCAGCACGGCTCGTCTGTTTGTTGTAAGCTGTTGCCCCTGCTTGCAGGTGTCCTGACCGCGAGGAGATCAATCGACGAGCAGGGAATTGGATCAAACCTGCCTTTTTGGGTATAAATCTTTCCCGTCCACCCACGCCGTTCCCTCCTCCCCTTAAATACCCACAAACCACTCCTCCTCTGTCTGTGGACCCTACAGATGGATGGGTGTGGCTGGTTACTCTGCATTCTGACTCTTGACTTTGCCAAAACCTTTTGCCCTCTCACAGTACTTGGGGGGGTTGTTGTTCTGTGCTGCTAATTTCACCTGGACTGGTGTCTGCTTATGCTCTCTCTGCCTAATTTCTGAACTACCCTGTGGTGTGGTATTGGGTGGGATTGCTGGGTTTTTAGTAGCATGCTAGTATTTTCTTGATTGGTATTGGGTGGGATTGCTGGATTTTTTTTAGTAGTATGCTAGTATTTTCCAAATTTCCTGCATGTCTAAACTAATTGTCTGTAATACTGTTGAGAAAGATCTGACTATAATTTCTGGAGTTCTGTCTGCCGGCCTAATCTGAATGTCTATACATGCTTAGGCAGGCCACGTCCTTGCTAGCTGGTCAAGTGCACTGTGCTCACTGGCTAGCCTCCCTTGATTTGCCTGTGGTGAGGTTATCTCATCGGTCCCTGGGGTCCCTCCAATGAGTCTGTGGTGGCGTGTTGTATAGGGTGTCAATAGTTACTACCAAATTCAACTTTGGCATGGAGGCTCCCAAGTCTCCTAGGGAGGGTGCTATGCCCTCCCCATTTTGTACTGCCCTCTCTATTGGCCTCCTCTTGGCCTTTTGCCTCTCCTTAATGGCTGACTCCTCCCACTCATCTGGGGGGCCATTGGGCTACACTTGTCCTCCATGAGGTGTCTGATTTCACCTTCTCAAATTTGCTTGCCCATGATAGGCTGCCTCTCTGCCCAGTCTGCTGCCTAGACCTCAGATGCCTCCTGTGCTCTGCCTTAGTGAAAAGGCACCCTGCTTGTAGGCCCTCGGCTGGAGGTACCCCACCCCCCCCATTAGGTATCACCTCTGGCTCTTCCTGGTGATCCTGGCCTTGCCTGGTGATATTGAGCCAAATCCAGGTCCTGCCCATCAGACCTCATCACTTCCGGTGGTCTGGCGATTGGGCAAGGGGTTAAAAATTGCTCACCTTAACATCCGTAGTCTTTTGCCCAACCTGGTTGAACTCTCTGCCTGGGCCACACGCTGTAAGCCTGATATACTTGGTATCACTAAGACTTGGCTGAAACCTTCAATCCCCGACTCGGCCTGTGTGCTCCCTGGCTTTGAGTTCATCAGACAGGATCGGCCGGGGAAGAAGCGGGGGGGGGGGTTCTGATTTACTACAAGAGTCACCTTAATGTGTCTGTGGTGACTCATCTGCAGTCCTCCCTGTCTTCATGTGAGCTGCTTCACTCTGTGTTGTTACTTGGGAATACAAAGAAGCTGCATGTTGTCTGTACATACAATCCCCCATGGGTGGTCTGCCTGGGTTATCCCACCTCCTTGATACCACTGGTCCTAAGGCTGGGGATAATGAGCTTCTGATCCTTGGTGACGTGAATCTAAACTGGTGTGGAGGAAATTCCAAGCAGTTCGAACCTCTGCTTGCTGGTCCCTTCCTGATTCAGCTCATTCAAGAGTCCACTAGATGGACTATCAATGGTGGTGCTAGATTCCTATTGGACTGGGTTCTGTCCAACCGTCCTGAGAGGATCAGATTCGCTGGCACCCTACCCGACTATCTCCGATCATACCCTGGTGTTTTCTGTGTGGAAAATCTCAACCCTAAAAATTCCCCACAAAATCATTAAAGTTAGAGATTTTTCCAGATTTGATCTGGGGTCATTCCATGAGGATCTGAGGTTCACTGATTGGTCGGAGGTGCTTAACGCCCATGACCCCTCTACTGCTGTCACCCAGTTTCTCAGTATTTTTGGTGCCCTGCAGGACAAGCATGTCCCCCTTATTAGGTGGAGAGTAAGGGGGTCTGCCACTAAATGGCTGCATGGGACCTCCTAGCCCTCATGTAGGCTAGAGAAGTGTTGGGCTAACTTCAAGGGTACATTGGATCACACCATATTTCAGCAGTACAGGAGACTCAGAAATGAATGCAAAAAAGCTATCAGGGTGGCTAAAAGTGAATACAGCAAATCTGCCCTACTTAGCTCAGCTAGGAACCCTAGGCAGTTCTGGAGGAACATAAAGAACATAGTTAGTGGCTCCTCCAACTCTGGGGTCTCTGATGTGATCGTAGGTGGGTCTAGTTGTAATAATTCACTAATAATTGCCAATGCTTTCAACTCCCACTTCTCGGACCTGTAAGCATTCACCTCCCTCTTCCCTGCTGGTGGGAGTGTCAACTGCCCAGGAGGCCTCCCCTCGTCCATTATTTTATCTTAGGGCTGTGTCGGTCTTGGAGGCGCAGAGACTTCTCTCTGGTCTCTCCCCACATTCTAGTGCTGGCCATGACAGCATGGAGCCCAAGCTTCTGCAGTTAGGTGCCCCCTTCATAGCCTTCCCAGTGGCCCATATCTTCAACATGTCCCTTGCCTCTGGTATTATTCCTGACATCTGGAAGGTGGCGAGGATTATCCCTGTTTTGAAGCAGGGCAACCCCAAGGTCCTTGACAACTACCGGCTGATTGCCATCCTATCGGCTATTAGCAAACTCCTAGAAAAGGTTGTGGCTGGTCAACCCACGGAGTACACACAGGCCCATGAGTTGCTGTCCCCTGCATAGCATGGCTTTTGTAAAGGGTACAGTACATCGTTGGCCCTTGTCTCTGTCTCCTCAAGTATCAGGGTGACCATGGACCAGGACAAACTCTCTGGGGCCATGTTCATTGACCTATTCAAGGCCTTCGACCTAGTGGACCATGCATTACTTTGCTCGCAAATATGGTCCCTTGGCCTGTCCCCTTCAGCCCTGAGATGGTTTAGTAATTATGTCCAGGACAGACAACAACTTACCAAATTCAACAAGGTCCTCTCTGACACCACTCCTGTTACCTCTGGTGTCCCACAGGAATCCGTCCTGGGGTCCCTCCTTTTCTCGGTATTTGTCAAAAATCGTCCTGCTACTGCTACCAACTATAGTGCTACCCTCTATGCGGATGACCTGGTCATCCTTACACATTCCCGTGACATAGGGGTCATCAACCTCCAACTGAGTGAGGATTTTAGGAACATTCAGTCCTACGTAACGTCTCACAAGCTGGTCCTCAACCTAAAAAAAAAAAAAAAAAGGCCATGCTTTTTGAGTCCCTAGCCAAGATCAAGGCCTCCCCTGCCCCTCTGTGTGTTAATGGAGTGGATGGCACTCCTCTTCTAACCACAGTCTCCATTAAATACCTTGGGGTGATGCTTGACCCCCAACTCGACCTGGGGTGTCATATCCAAAATCTATAAAGAGCTGTCAAATGCAAACTGGGTCTTGCCTACAGAGCAAAGAAAAATCTGATGTCTGTTGCTCGTTTGACGTTGGCCTGAGGTGTGCTTCTTCCCTCGCTCAGCTATGGCCTTCTACTGTTTGCACGCACCTCCAAGGTCCACCTTACTAGGTGGAATACAACTTACAATAACATTTGCCACTTTGCCCTGACTGCCCCTCGCCTCACCCATCACTGTGAACTATATGAAAAACTTGGTTGGCTCTCCCCGGCCAATCACATGACCTTTGGGTTGGGTTACTTCATGGGCAAGGTGATTAGAACTGGCACCCCTCCCCCCCGGGCTGGCTGAGCTCCTCAAACCAGCTGAGCTCCTCAAACCAGCGGACTCCTCCTCCCCCTCCCTCAGGTCTCTCGGTCCTGGTGTGCTCAAAGTTCCTCATACCTGTACGCAAATGGGGGACAGGGACTTTGCTTCATGGGCTCCGAGGCTGTGGAACTCCCTTCCTGCCCCTGTTCACTCCACTCCCTCTCACTTGTGCCTCTGGAATTCCCTGTGGGGGTCCTTGAAGTTTTCCTCTGCGTGTGGGTGTCCTAAGCCACCATAGCTAGTTCTGGACCCTTATACTGGGCTCACCCAACCTTGGGAGACCCTTCTGCAAGCTCAGTAGATGCTGCCTGCCGTCAGGAGCCCCTTTTGCAGGCTCTGTAGATGCTGCCTGCCGTCCTTTACTCTGTGATACATATGATGTGCTTGTTTCTTTGTTCATGAGTTACCTATAATGTGGCTCTGACTTAGAGTCACTCATACTTTGTAAATTGTTATTGCTCTTACCTTGGTGTACATGTATTCTAATACTGCTTACTGAAGACCATCTATGTTCTCCCAATACCTTTTTGACTCTGTATATCGCCCTACTAGTTACGTTCACTGGCTGTATCTGTATTTTCATTGTACTCTCCCGGGTCGTACCTGAAAATAGGCATATAACTTGTCTAGTGTACCTACCCGGTCAACAAAAACTAAATAAATAAATAAAGAATAAGCATTTGTCAATGCCGAATGTTCGCTTGCAGGTATCTGCAGTGGTGTTTGGCACTTGGACACGGCTTAAAAAAAATTAGTCGCAAAAATAAAATGAGGGACACAGTTTAACAATTGGTTCTATCCCCGAAGCAGGCAGCATAAGAGTATTCGTGAAAAATACTTTGTCTGCAGAACAGCAAGTCTGTAACTCTGTTTGACAATATTGTGAACATACAGTATACCCACTGTTCAGTCACAGAAGCACAAATTTTAGGAGGGACAGGAACATTTGAGGCAAAATCAGGGATATCCCTTAAAATCAGGGAAAGTTGAGAGGTATGGTCCCTCTTTCTTCGCTCTCTCTCTTCCCCCATTGTCTGTCTCTCTCTCGCTCTCTCTCTCAACCTGTCTTTCTCCCCCATCTCTCTCTCTCTCTTAACCCCCTCTGTCTCTCTCTCAGCAAGCAAGCATTTGCCAATACCAAATGTCTCAGCAAACAAGCATTTGTCAATGCCGAATGTTGGCTTGCTGGTATTGGCACTGGTAGTGCAGGAGTTAGAGAGATGCATAACAGGATTGGCAGTGAAGTACTGAACTGACGCTGACCCCGGCAGACAGTGGCAGGCATTGGGGTGTGCCTTTGGGTTGTTGACCATAATGCTCATGCCATTTCATCTCACCCTACCACGCAAACACCGAGAAGTGTCGCAGTGTGCTTTGGGGTCTTCGGGTGTCAAGCTCACCCCATTCCATAAGGAAATATGCTGAGATGGGTGCAATATAGGAGAATGGGGTGAACTTTGGGGCCGAAGAGTCCAAGACACACCTCAATGCCTGTCACTGGCTGCAGGGTTGGGGTGGGGGTGGAATGGTCTTAGTATTACAGCGACAATACCAAGTCACACCCCTGACGCCTGCCAGTCTCTACAGGGTGAGGTGCTACGGCTGGAAACCGTAATGCCCCGGGCATGTGTTGGTATTTTCACTCCAGATTTTCAACATGGGTTTTTTGTGACCCCATCTCATGAACAGTGGCACTATGAGTTTGTTAGCCTAAAGGTGATTTTGCACAGTGACTGAGCCATTTGGCGCCAGAGGTGCAAAAACACATTTTGGGAAGGATGTGAAAAATGACAGCTGTACTGTTTATGGGGAGGTATAAACAAATGGCAATGTTGAAAATCTGGAGTGAAAATATTACAAAGTGTCGAAGTTACAAGTATGCATGGAAATTGCACAACACACACTTGTAACAGTCATTCTGAGGAATTTTTCCACCAAATTTGCAAGATAGGCTTCTTGGGAAGCCACCTCATGAACTGTGACATTGTCTCATTAATTGGTCCCAAAAGGTGATTCCGTGCAGTGACCGCGAAATGATCTTTTGGGACCAAATAACGAGATGATGGTGCATTTGTTCCCGAGAATCCCATGTTGAAAATTTGGAGGCAAAATTCAAAACAATGGCTGAAATATCCACCTAAGTTGAAAACCTCCCACTTATGCCATTATACAGCTTACCGGCATTTCTTCAGTTCGCGGTCGGCTTTGAAGAGTGTAGATGTCACAGAGGCAACAAGCCTTTGTGTAAAGCAAATCAATAAAACACAACGAAGGAAAAAACTGCTATGGTTCTCAAAAGAGGTGGCAGGGAAGGCCAGACTTCTAACTAGCAAAGTCTGTGACTACTGCTTACAGTATCCTCCAAGACATTATCCTAGCCGCTTTCAATAAACACGCACCATTAACAAAAACTCAGATCAGAAAAAAAACTCATCCTTGGTTCTCTACCGAACTGAAGGACACCCTGCATAATAGAGACCTGCTGTGGAGGAAGACCCGCAAGACAAAGTCAGGAAACGACTGGAATCTATTCAGGAGGGCGAGGAACCAGTGCACCAAACTGGTAAAAGAAGCAAAGGTTAGTTTCTATCGCTCCCAACTGGATCTTTCATCCAACTGCTCCTCCAATTTCTGGAATCTAATCAAGGGTATTGAAGGCCTCTCCAACCGTGCCTCTCTGCTGACAAAAATCTCGATTGGCACTACTACACACACCGATAAATCATCAATCCTTGACTCTTTCAACAACCACTTTGCCACCGCAAGGTTTGCATTCGATACCTCTCCCGTGAACGCACTTCACACCCAGCTTGGACCCAATGATCAAGGACTCCTACCCCCAAAACTATCCTTCTCCTTTCAACCTACAACTTTGAAAGAAGTCGAAGATCTCTTACTTCAGCTGGATCCTAGAAAAGGTGCAGGAGCTGATCAAATTGGCCCTTATTTCCCTTTCATCTGGAAAACGGCCCATGTTATCCCACTGTTCAAATCTGGAGATCCCGGCGACCTGAACAATTACAGGCCAATTTCCCTTCAACCAACCCTAAGATGTTAGAAAAGTTGTGAACACCCAACTTAGGAACTATCTGGAATCGGCGAAACTGCTAAATCCACTACAGTCAGGCTTCAGATCACAGCACAGCACAATATCGGCTCTAGCCAAAGTGACCAATGACTGGCAGACTGAGTTAGACAGCAAGAACTTTGTCGGAGCTGTATTCTTGGACCTAAGCAAGGCATTTGATACTGTCGATCATGGCCTGCTCCTCACGTCCCTTCAACAAATTGGCCTAGATACAATATCTACCAGATGGTTCGAGAATTACCTCTTAGGCCGATAACAGCAGGTAAAAGCAGATGGCGAAGTCTCTCCCTTAAAACCTCTCCTGAGAGGAGTACCTCAATGTTCCATCCTGGGACCCCGTTATTCGCAATCTACATCAACAGGATAGACAACACCATAAAAAAGGCCCAAATACACCTCTTTGCTTTATGTCAGCGGACCCTCCCCTGACATTACATACTCAGTGCTCCAGGACAAATTTAATCTTCTACAACGTCAGCTCATAAATCAGAAGTTACTTTTGAACGCAAAGAAAACAAAAGCAATGTTCTTCTCGCCTTTTCCCAACCTACCTAACCAAGGCTCGGTTGGGACTCTCCCCCGGGTCACTACCATACTTGGTGAACAGCTAGAGTATGTGACCAAATTCAAATATCTGGGGGTATGACTCGACAACAGACTCTCCTTCTGGGTTCATACTGAGGAACTGATAAATAAACTTTGTCAGAGGCTTGGCCTTTTTTTCAGGATAAAAGACCTCCTCCCCAGGGAAGCCAAGAAGAGGCTAGTTCAGACTACATTTCTTTCTCTGCTAGACTATGCCAACTTCCTGTGCAATCAAGGGCCTGCCGGAGCGCTCTCTAAACTCGACATTCTTTATCACAGAGTCCTAAGGTTCATAACGGGCCTTCCCTACTTCACCCACCACTGTTTGCTGCACACGGCCGTAGGGTGGTCCTCTCTCAACTTCAGGCGACAACGAAATGCCATCATCTGGACATATAAAGTCATTCTAATTAAACTCCCAAACTACATTTCAGATTGCTTACCATTTTACACTACCAGTAAGTATGCGCTGAGAAGTGCCTCCTATACCTCCTTGAAGGTGCGTAAGGCCAGTATTCGCTTTGGCTGCGCAGCCATTAGCCATGTGCTGCCATCAATGTGGAATAAACTGCAAAAATCTCTAAAGCTAAACTATGTTGTCAGCTTAGGAACGTTCAAAACACTTTACTCCAATCATGTCACTGAACCCTGTGCCTACCACCCCTGATCATGTACCTCTTTTTTCTGGAACCACTTCGCTGCAACCTTCCCTAATAATTGTCTCTCTCTCTCGCTCTCTCTCTCTCTCTCTCTCTCTGTCTCTCTGTCTCTCTCTCTCTCTCTCTCTGTCTCTCTCTGTCTCTCTCTCTCTCTCTCTCTCTACCACCTTTCTCCCCACCTGCTCTGGCACTGCACCGGCTTCGCTTGCGCCCTGCCCTCCATCCTTCTTAGTTGCGGAAGCCATCTGCAATACTGATTGCCTGGACAGTTTGTTTGGCTATTCACTTATTTCTATTGACTCCTGCTCTCGCCCCTGCTTTCTTGCTAGTACACTGTAATGTTGTGCATCTCCTTGTTTCCCTTGTGTCTCAACATTAATGCACTCTGCTTGACCCGACACATGTTCGTTTAACCTGTATCACATATTATTATCTCTGTTTATCTTCACACGGTTTATGCTATTGTATTGTAATTATTGTGTATGATACCTTATTCTGTATTTGTTACATCCAGGTCCACCTCGAGAATGAGCCTTGCTCAACAGTAACCGCCTGGTTAAATAAAGATTTTGATTGATTGATTGATTATTTTCACTATTAAACTCCTTACTTTGCTCCAGAATTGTGGCCAGAGCTGGTTTTCTATCTTGGACAGTGAGAGTGCTTCTACGTTGGTATCCCGGGTGGTAAGAGGACCTGGGTGTCCAAACTTCATTTTTATTTATTGACTAGTTGACAATTCCTGGATGTTTAAACTGTTTTTTGATCTTATTTAAGTAGACTATCCCCCAGGCTGTGAGAGGGCGAGGGAGACATCAAAATATTACATCCTGCATACTCAGTGAGAGGGGGTTGCTGATGTCTGCTTATTCCTGTTATTTATTTTGATTTATTTTTTCTGATTTATTTTGAGCAGATTATCTCCCAGGCTGTGAGAGGGCCGAGGGGAACTTCAAAACTTTATGCTCTTGCATACTCAGTGAGAGGGGGTAGCAGGAGACTTATTTTTGGTAGTATTTTTCTTTTTTTTTTTTCCTGGTGATTTTCTGAGAGGTAAGTATTGGACTGTACCATCTATGTAGTGTTAAATAGGGTTTATTTTAACTTTTATTTTATTATTTATTATGGGTGGGTATATAATAGCGAATTTAAGTGGACTATAATGAATGATTAACCTGGTATTGTAGTCATTAATTTATTTTATATTGTTTTGGGGGAATATTGTTTTTAGATTGTTTAGTTTTGAGTGTTAGGCCAGGCTGTGGACTTTCAAGATGTGTACGCCTGTTGCCCCCCCGGTCGTGCGCTACTCAGCCTCTGCTCTTCGGCTCCTCCACCTTTCATACCCTCCTTTGGTGTTTTCTACCTACCAGCATTGTCAGGCTTTGGGTATTACCTGCAGGAGGGGGAAGGGGTGAACAGTGGAGGCTGGAGGAGCGGGTCGCTCTTATTAGGGTGGTTAAGCCCAGGAGACGCCTTTGGGCGAAGTGGAGCTTAGAACATGGACCTTCTTGTTTGGTCCCCATACCCAAGGGCACCATCACTGGTGATGGGCAGGTAGCCATGGCAGCCCAGGAGTTTTGTCCAACCCGGGTGCTGTTATGCAATGCCAGATCTGTCTGGAACAAGACTGCTGTGATTTCAGATCTTGTTGGTTCGACAGATCTGGCTTGCATCACTGAGACCTGGCTGGATGATAATGCAGGACCAATACTTGAGGCCGCAATTCCAGCCGGGTATTCGGTGATACATCGCCCGAGGTTGAACCGCGGGGGTTGTGGTCTGTTTTAAGACCGGATTGGCACTCACTAGTGTTCCAGTAGAGGAGACCATCTCTTTTGAATGTGCTGCTGTGGCAGGTATAGGCTATCGAATTGCTCTCATCTACCGTCCACCCGGTGATGGGAAGCAGTTCCTTAAGGAAGTGGCAGACTTCGTCGTTGACATGAGCTTTTGAGTCTCCCAGGCTGATGGTCCTGGGTAATTTTAATGCCTGGATCAACGACGAACTCTAGCAATTTGGACAACACTTCCTCTAGTTAATAGATTCACTGGGCCCAACACAGGTGGTTACCACTGCCACACATAAAGGTGGCCACCCTCTTGATTTGGTCTTCCTCCTGGGGATCGAGGCCTCTGACGTGGGGGTGGAACCAGTCGGTTGGTCCGCTCACTACACTGTGAGTTTCAATTTTGGCACCCCACCTTGTAGGCCGACCCCTGTGAAAATGGTCAGGTACCGCCCTTTGCAGAATATTTCTTCCAATGGCCTTGCTGTGATCCTTGACCTATCAAAATTTCCTGTGCATTGCAATGATCCAGAGACATTGGTGGTGGCTTATAATAATGCCATTACCTCTGCCCTGGATTCTATTGCTCCAGTTCGTGAGCATCCTCTCTCCCTTCGACCTAGGGCTCCATGGTTTGATGGGGCCTTGAGGGAGTTGCGGTGAGTTGGACGCAGGTTAGAACGTTGTTGGCGGAAATCTGGCCTGGATGTCACCTATCTTAGACTGTTAGAACATTATCAATTCTATCAGTCAGAAATTTCGTAGAAGGCAGAGTTTCTGTATGGGGAAATTTCTGCTGCTCAGAACCGACCAGCTCAGCTGTTCAGAACTGTGGACAGATTGTGCAACCCAACCTGCCTACAGTTCCGTAGAGCGTTTTCACAATTACAGTGTCATGAACTTTCTCGGTTCTTTGTTGATAAGGTGGCTGACATTAGGTCAGAGATCCACTCGACACGTTCTATGCAGATTGCTACTGGTCAGGAGTTGGTCACCACCCCTTCGTTTTCCTGGAGTACCTTTGACTACCCGGAAATCGTGGATGTTAATGCGGATTGTCCAAGGGTTGCGCCCTACCTGCTGTAGTTTAGATCCTGGTCCTACTTCCCTAATTTTGGGGTGTGGGGAATCTATTCCTCCTGGTTCTAGCACAGATAGTCTGGTGCTCCCTTGACTCGGGTGAATATCCCTGTTCCTTGAAAGAGGCAGTGGTGACACCCTTGTTAAAGAAAGCTTCTTTGGACCCAGACTGTCTTGCCAACTACAGGCCTATCTCGAACCTCCCCTTTGTGGGGAAGGTGATCGAGAAAGTAGTGGCGGCCCAGTTGGAGAACCACTTGACCATCTATAGCATCTACGAACCTCTCCAAATCAGGTTTTCCAAAGAGGCATAGTACCGAGACCACACTGGTTCGGGTGCTCAGTGATCTCCTGATGGTGAGAGACCAGAGAAAATCGTCCATTTTGGTACCATTAGATCTGTTATCAGCGTTTGACACCATTGACCATGGGGTTCTACTGGAGCGCCTGAGATGTATTTGTGGGCTTTCTGGGACTGTTCTCAGATGGTTCACTTCACACTTCACTGGAAGAACTCAAAGGGTGGTTTCAGGTTTTTTTTTTCCTCTGATCCCATCTCTTTGTTTTGTGGGGTTCCTCAGGGCTCTATTTTGTCCCCCATGTTGTTTGCGGTGTACATGCTTCCCCTCGGAGACATTGTGAGACAGTATGGGCTGAGGTTTCATTGTAATGCCGATGACACCCAGCTATACCAGTCCTTTGCACCCAACCAGGAAGGAGCTGTCTCGGTATTTAACAGCTTTCTCACTGAGATCCAGGACTGGATGAGGTCCAGCTGGCTGAAGTTGAACTCTGGGAAGACAGAGGTGATGGTTTTGGATTCGGATCGCCAGATAGGGGGACCTGTGGCCGGCTGCCCATCTGGATTGTTTTTTGGGGATGTCAAGCTACAGGTCTCTGAACGGGTGAGAGACCTGGGGGCGATATTAGATGCAGGGCTGACTCTTCAGTCCCAGGTGTCAGAGGTGGTTAAGTCATCTTTCTACCATCTAAGAAACATCGCCAGGATCAAGCACCTTGTTCCATCCGGTGATCTGCCAACTCTAATCCATGCCTTTGTGACCTCGCGACTAGACTATTGCAACTCGCTTTACTTTGGGCTTCCAAGGGTCGATATCCACCGCTTGCAGCTGGTGCAGAATTCTGCAGCACGGTTGTTGGTGAGTACTCCTAGATCTTCTCACATTACACCGGTGCTGTGGGATCTGCACTGGCTCCCAGTTCAGTGGCAGATCACTTTCAAAGTCAGATTACTGACTTTTAAAGCCCTGCACGATCTGGGCCCTGACTACCTGAAAGAACTCCTGATCCCTTACCACCCTGTGAGATCGCTCCGCTCAGCCAATGAGGGGTTGCTAGAGATTCCAAGGGTGACTTTAAAATCTGCTGGGGCCCGTGCTTTTATGTTTATGGCCAGATCCCTTTGGAATTCTCTACCCCGTCGGATTAAGGAGTGCACAACTGTGGGGAGTTTTAAACAGGCTTTGAAATCTTTCCTTTGGGGAAAAAGCCGTCGGTGATAATGTTTTCTGATTTGATTTGTCTGGTTTTATGATGCTGATTTTTGTATTTATATCTTATTGTAATGCGTCCTGAAATTTGAAAGGCGCACAATCAATAAAGTTTATTATTATTATTATTATTATATTGCTCACTGGAGGAGAGGAGGGATAGGGGAGATATGATAGAGGTTTTCAAGTATGTAAAAGGAATAACCAGGAGTGAACCAAGGAGCTTTTAGGCTAAAGAAGGGGGAACAACCAGGGCCATGAGTGGAAGCTGGGGGACCACGGGGGCGAGGGAAGCATTTTTTCACTCAGAGGGTGGTGGAGCTGTGGAATGCGCTGCCTGGGAGGCTGGTAGAGGAGGGCACAGTGGAGGGATTCAAGAAGGTGTGGGACGGGTACAAAGGGAAACTGAAACTAAAGAAGACCCTCTTGGGGGCTAGGGGGGTGGTAAGGCGAGCAGCCACTAGGTTGCTGGCTTTCGAGCAGACAAGACAGACCATTTGGCCTATTCTGCTGGCTTTTTAGTATGTTAGTATGTTTCGTGGAGGTTAGCCCTGTCATATCCAAAAACTCTGCCTCCTCCATATCCTCTTCTGTTTCCTAAAGAGGAAGGTTAAGGGTCTCCACCATGCTTTTAAAGGCATAGTGGGAAGAATATTCCTCAGGACCCCTAGGAGGAGATCCAAACTCTTGTTCTGGGGAGACTTCTGGATCTATAGGTTCCCCTTCGAAGTCTTCCTCAACCTCCTCACCATACACTTCCAGCAATTCCTGCCTTGCAGGAGCTGGAGGAGGAACCGGGGCAGCCGGTATAGGAACTGAAATTGCACCCTGTAGGGCTTGTAAAACTTGTAAGGCTTTAGCAATGTCCTCAGCCGAGGGCATAGTATGCTTTTCTGCTGGGAGCTCCTTAGCCTTCTTGGCTGGAGGTGCAGCAACACGTTTTTCTTTACATTTTTTCTTTAATGAAACAGGTTCAGAGCCTGATTCCACAGCCCTTTTTGTTTTGCCTTGTTCAGATTTTTCTGAACTCCTGTCAGGATCCTTGGCTTTACCTCCGTCCTTTTTATGGGAAGAGGAAGAAGCAGAATTATCCACACTAGAAGCAGAAGCAGAAGTAATCTCTTCTAAAATCTTAGCCCTTTTCTTTAATGTTTTAGGACAAAAGGTCTTACAAATATCACAATTGGCAAAGATATGACTTGTACCCAAACAAGAAATACACAGAGAATGTCTATCTGCTTTAGCTATAAGTTGCCCAAAAGACTCAACATTTAAAACCAGTGGGTCCCGTGCGTTTTTTAGGTTTATCCAAATGGACCTCTGACATTGAAGCTAGACAAAAAGATCACTTTTCAAAAACCATTATTCAAAATACCTCAGAACCGGAGGTTTCTTTTTAAATAACTACCGATAACAGTTCCTGGAACCGAGCAGTACTCGGTTCCCGAAAGAACAGGGAACCAAGAAATATACTAAATTTAAACAATACTAAAGCAATTCAAGGAACCTACCGCTAAATAAATATACATAAAGAAATATGAGGTAAACCTCACAAATAGACACGGAACTCTCAGTTCCAAGGAACTGTGAGGGAACCGTGAATAAGTATAAAAAACTACTATAACACTAAATAAGCTACACTAAACAAAGTCCTAAGGCAGCAATTTAAAATTAAACTAAAAATGAGTACTTATCAACAGATAAACTTTAGTTAGAAGACAGTTCAAGAAGAGCTCTCTGGGACGTCCTTACTAGGCAGGCGGAGTATAGAATCTGAAGCACTCGGAGTGCAGCAGTTGCTAGGGCAGCAGTTTGAAAGTGGCATGAGTCAATTGAGAGTTTAATCATTTGCATATAATTACATCTCTCCAGGCAGTTCAACACAGGAGGCTGACTGCATCAGTTTAATCATAATGAGCGATTCCTGGGGTTAGAAATGCATCTTTCTCCCCAGCAACATTTAAAACTGGATCGGATCGGGTTCTGTGCTGCTGCCTATGCGTCATATAAAAAGGGCCGTCACAGGGGGGTTGCCATACTGGTACCCTCACACATCACTTTCAAACTCCCTGATACCCTGTGTAAACGGGTATGGATAGATAACACAGACTCAGCTTTTTAAGTTTTAAAACATACTTGAGTGTGATATTTATTAAACTCAAAAGAGGCAAACAAACTGGATAAATCAAAATAAGAAACAAAAATATGCTACATTTGGTAGCTTTCACAGTTATAACCTGTCAATACAGGCACTTTACCTTCTGTGACTTTTCTGGCTACTTCGCAGGGGTTTATTTAACTCCAAAAATTGATTAGCGTTTTGCTTATAAAAGTGCTAAAACATTGTGAAAATGTATAGCACTTGCCTCACCGTGTTTAACAAACATAACACTTCTACAAAACCTATATAAATACTTTCTGTACAGTTAGCATTGTCCCAAGGAAAAAACTGCTAATCAATTATTTAAAACCCTGCTTCGTTTATTACCATTACCAAGGCTCCACTGACTAACCTCACCTCCAAGAGGTGTATATATAGTCCCTAGCTGGGTCACCTGGCCAGGCCCTTAATCTATACATACATTTTTCTAGCACTACATTATCAAAATAGGTCAGGGTGACCATTCAACATAAAGCGCACCACCTCAATGGCAGCCTGAATCAGTAGCTATATCTCGTCCATTACTGATCCATCAAAATCCAGCGCCAATCCGGCCCCCCTGATGGCACAATTCAGAGAAGATTACAGCACAATGACTTCTAGACATAAGCAGAGAGAGAAAAAAATAATAACCAACCAAACAAACAGCTGAAAACCCTATTTGATTACGTCTAGCCCTCTTCGGCCAATACAACAGAGGCCCTGCAGCACTCCGCGACCCCTCCAGAGGAGTCGGAAGAACTAGATTGCATTATAACTTCCAAGCAGTTATGTGCTATGCTACAGAAGATGAGTGCAACATTGGAAAGACTAGAGACAGGAACAGCAGAAAACAAGAAAAAGTTGGAGAGTTTAGAGAAAAAAAACGGCATTTGGAAAGTGGGCTAAATGAATACTCAGACACGGTGGATGTCCATAACGCGGCCCTAATAGACCTACATAGGAGGGAGCAATTGCTGGAGATCAGATTAGAAGAATTGGAAAACTGCAACAGACGGAATAATATCTGAATTCACGGTCTACCAGAAGGCACAGAGTCCGGCCCCATACCGACGTTCCTCGAGTCTTTCCTAGTGGAAATACTAGGCTGGCTGGCTGAAAAAGCTCTAAACATAATCAGAGTCCATCGCTCCTTAGTTCCTAGGCCTAAAGACCCCAAAGCCTGCCCTCGGTCAATTGTAACAGCATTCTTGGACTTCTGCACTAAGGAAGAAATACTAAAACTTGCTTGGTCAAAAAGAGAAATACCTTTTGGGGATACCAGACTCTACTTTGAACAAGATTACACACCACAATTGTTGGTCCAGCGGAGAAAAGTCCTGATGGTAGTTCGAGCCTTACAACAAAATGGTACTAAAGCCTATGTGGAATACCCTGCCAAGATAAAAGTTATCATGGAAAATGGTCCTCAACGATTCTCTGACCTGCCAGCAGCAAAAAAGTTCCTGTCCTCGTTGAATGTGGAGATTCCTCAGGACTCAGACCAAATACAGAGAGACCGCCTGTTGCAAAAGGGATGGCAAAGAGTTGGGACTAAAGGAAAAGAGATGCACGACCGCCCGGATATTTCCGGTCTGTGGCACACAGTTCATATGCAGGGAGATGCCACCGCTAATATAACGGCAGAGGACACCGAAGGCTGTAACGAAGCTACCCATCCACCGGGGCGTAAGAACAATGATGATGATTTACAGACTTGAAACCGTCAGTGCTACGACTTCTCTGGATTTATTATCTTAATGTAAGCCAGTGCCTGTTTTTCACATCATCTTCCTACTGGGCTCACTTATGCGAGCTGCACCTCTAATATACCCCCAAAAGGGGGAAGGAAGGATATAATATGGTAAATACAGTGAGCCTTATGCTCCTATTCATGACGGATACCGTATAAAAATCCTTTTCAAGAATTAACTGGGCTTTTTGACGGCGGTGCGCTAGGGAACAAACTGCTCGGGGGTTCCTTTAGTGAGGGTGGAAGGGGGTAGAACCCTGGGAGACTTGATTACTACACTCACATGGCGATCTCTCTCTGTAATCGGATTGTGGTGGTGGCGTAGTGGTCGATGAGCATGAAGGGAGGCAACCCTTTCGACTCATAAATCAGTTGGTTGAATCTTAGAACTTTCACAAATTAAGTAGCCCTATAGGCTAGATTGTGGCCTGAGTGGGCTAGCACTGGCGAAGAGATACACTTTAAGATATCTGTTTGCAGGAAATAAAGCCCCAAAGACTACATTGGTCCTTCCTTACAGATGGGCCACTAGTGAGGGACTCTGAATTAAGACCATGCAGATTCAATGAAGAGGGAAGCCGCTCCACACTTAAATTCGAGTTGGAAATTAGGGGCACTCACCTGCCTACAACGAGCCATACTACTGCTCAGGTGAAGGCCACTTATAATCCAGGTAAAGTACAGTTACGTAAGAACTTACCGTAACAGTAGATCTTCGAGAACAGCTCTTGCAGCAGGTTACACCATTAGGACCGAAGCCGCCAGGCGCCAGGACCCCACGGAAAAATTCTAGCTAGCTAACTACAGAGGGACCTCCCCGGCGTCGGTCCGCCTCCGTCAGGCTGTAGCAGGCTGTGGGCAGGTCTCACCAGATTCCCTAGTTCTCCCGCGGAGACTTTTGCCACAGGCTGACATCAAAATGGGAGACCTAGGATTCGCCGTCAGAAGACAGAAAGATAACAATTCCTGCTCAGAAAGACTGAGCCATGCTTCCTCCAAGGGGGAAGGTGGGCGGGAAGGTACCTGCTGCAAGAGCTGTTCTCGAAGATCTACTGTTACGGTAAGTTCTTACGTAACTGTACTATCTTACTCGAGACACAGCTCTTGCAGCAGGTTACACCATCAGGACTGATTCCCGCAGTAACGCTGTCAGAAAATCCGGAGGAGGAAAATAAAGGATAAAACCAGGTCCTGAACCTAGGACAGGAGACCCTGAAGTACGGCCAAACCAAAACCAGCCTTCGCCGAGAGGCTATGTCCAGGCTATAATGCCTGATAAAGGTATGCACAGAACTCCAAGTGTGCAGCGCATATAGCAGAAGTGGAAACATTTTGAGCGCTGCAAAGGAAGCAGCCACCCTCTAGTGGAATGACCCTGACTGTACCCGGAGGGCTTTTGTTTGATACCATAACAGTGAGAAATACACTGGACAAGCCAGCGAGAAAGGGACTGTTTGGATACTGATTGGCCCATCATTCTCTCAGAGAAGGAAATGAAAAGCTGCTCAGAACTACAAAGGACTGAGTTCTGTTGAGGTAAAACCTCAGGCGCGGTGAACATCCAGGGTATGGAGCAGAGCTCTCCTCTATTAGAGTAGTTCGGAAGTAGACCGAAGGTCGATATCCTGGTTCAGAGTGAGTGAAGAAACCACCTTAGGCAAGAATTTAGGGTTCGTCCTCAGGGATACTCTGTCCCGTGGAAAACTAAATAAGGCTCTTTGCACATGAGAGCGTGAAGTTCAGAAATTCTTCTTGCCGGGTAACAGCAACTAAAAACAACGTTTCCACGACAGAAACGTAGCTCAGAATCCGCAGCAGGTTC
This sequence comes from Neoceratodus forsteri, assembly GCA_016271365.2. NCBI lineage: Eukaryota > Metazoa > Chordata > Ceratodontiformes > Ceratodontidae > Neoceratodus > Neoceratodus forsteri. Next base: position 320,396,691 of record CM057459.1, read on the forward strand.
AAAGGGGAAGCGTGAGCTGTTCAAGGACAAAAGCAAATCCCATGGAGGCACAGGGTCTCTAATAGGAGGCCTAAGGTGCAACACCCCTAAGAAATTTCGTAGGAGGGGCGCCCACCTGAGCTCACTGTGACGATTTCCCCACCGAGGTGGTGTTTAAATGGCACAGAGGTGCACTTTAATAGAGGAGTAGGCTAGACCGAATGAAAGAGGAGAGCAAATATTCTAATATTACTCCCACAGGACAACCTAAAGGGGAAAGGTCGCGTGCTGGCGTATACACTAAAAAGCAGGCGCCATTTCATGGCGTCACGTGCATATCGTTGCCGGCTTTCTGGCTGCAGAAAGGACTTCTGCAACCTCTTGCGAGACCCGTGACGCAAAATGGCTATGTCTCTAGGGAGCCAACATGCAGGTTCAAGGAACGTAGGTCCGTGGACAAGTGAACCCTTCTCCTGAGACAGTAAGTGGGAGCTGAGCGGCACGGGAGCGGGGTTCCAGATAGTTGAATCAACAAAGGGAACCAAATCTGTCTGGGCCAAAATGGGCCACTAGGATCATTATTGGCGTGCTCCCTGCGTAGTTTGAGAAGAACTCTGGATCAACGGGAAAGGAGGGAAAGCGAGAGGAATCTGTTGGCCCAGGAGAGGGATAACGCGCCTCGCCAGAAAACACCAGGCCCTGGATCTAGCAAGCAAAATTGGGCAGTTTTATGTTGATGGGGAGGCGAAAGTCTAGATCTGGAGTTCCCCATCAAGAAACAGATCCTGCTACCTTCTTGAAGGAGTTCCCATTCTGGACTCTGGCCTGAGAACGACTCAGGCCGCTCTGCAACCGTGTTGTCCACTCCGGGAACGCTACAGTGATCAGATTCGCGCCGTGTCTGATTACCCAATCCCACACTCTCATGGCTTCCCTGCAAAGGGGGTAAGAGTGTGCGCCTCCTTGTTTGTTGAGGTAATACATCACCGCCGTGTTGTCTGTCTGAAGTAGAAGAGTACACGGTGGATAACTGACTGAAAGGCCTGCAGGGCATACAGGACCGCTTCATTTCCAGCACGCTGATGTGAAGGTGAGCTTCCATCTGGGTCCACGTACCTGGGACTTTACCCGTCCAGGTGTGCCCCCACCCAAGACCGAAGCGCTGGTGAGGGTGACCTCGGGACGGCGCAATGAACGGGACGCCTGATGAGAGCACCCTGGGCTAGCTACCACTGCCAGTCTTGAATCACTGAATTCGTGAGTCTGACCGGATGCTGCAAGTGGTCTTCCTTTGGTCCCATTGCACTTTGAGCATCCACTGAGTAATGCGCATGTGGAGTCTTACGAAAGGACAGTAGGAATGGCCGCAGCCATGTGTCCGAGCAAGCAAAGGACCCGACCTGGCAGGTACAACCTTGCTTAGTGATAGGTCCCTTATGAGGGATCTGATGCGCCCGCTCTGTCGGCCGGAAGAAAGGCTCTTCCTCAACAGTGTCCAGAACTGCTCCTATGAACTGCAGTTTCTGCGACGGTACCAGGAGAGACTTCGTAATTTATGAGGATGCCCAGGGATCGGAACAGATCCTGGGTGCTCTTGATTGCAAGAAGCAACGCCTCTGGAGGCGGCCATGAGAAGCCAGTCGCCCAGGTGCACGGGACACGTAGTGGCCCTGTCTCCTCAGAGACGCTGCCACGACTGCCATGCACTTGGTAAAGACCTCGGTGCGGAAGACAGTCCGGAAGGAAGGGCTCGAACTGAAGGTGGTGGTCGAGAATCGAGCGCAGGAACCTCCCAGCGCCTGAGCCATAGGGATGCAGGTAGGCATCCTGCATGTCTAGAGACGCTAAAAGGCGGCCCTGTTTGAGCATGGGGATAAGACCCGGAAGGGTCACCATGGAATCTCTTGTAAGTGACCGACACATTGAGGTCGCTGAGGTCCAAGATTGGACGGAGGTCCCTGTTTTCTTGGGAACCAGGAAGTGGGAATAGTATCCTAGTCTCTCTGAGTCCTTCTGGGACGACTTCATCGCCTCCCTTTCGTAGTAGCGCGAGTACTTCTTGCCAGATCAAGGCTTTGTGCTGACCCTGATGCCGGGAGAGCAAAGGAGGCCTAGGGTGGCTTTCCTCTAATTCTATAAAAGTGGCCTAGACTGACCAACTGAAGAACCCACCTGTCGGTGGTAATGGCCTGCCATCCCGGCAGGAAGTTCATAATGCGACCCCGACTATAAACTCCCGTTGATCCTGAGGGGCGGGGCCGGAAAGGAGTCAGGCTGTGGCGGCAGATGGACCGCTGGCTGGGCCTGCCTAGGAGAACGCTGGCCTCGGCTGGTGGGGTGTTTGCCCTGGGCTCTACGAAAACCAGAGCCCCTCTGAGGTGCAGCGGAGTGGGTCTGTTGCCTCTCGCGTCTGCCACGACGAAAACGGCTTTGGTTCCTACGAAAGAAACCAAGCTTAGGTCGGTACATGGCCTGAACCGACCTTACCGCCTTCCCGGCCTCTTGGAGTTTGGTAAGGATCTTTTCTGTAGGATTACCAAACAATACTTCTCCCTCAAAAGGGCGTCCCAAGATGTTCTTTTGGACGTCCTGCAAAAGCGGACGACGCTAACCTAGGAGTGTCTCCGGAGGCAAACGCCAGAAGCTGCTTGTCAGCGATGAGTCCGCTGGAGTCACACGCTGCCTTAGCACTTGGGTCCCCACGCTTGAATCTCGCATGCGGAGGAGCTAGCACCTCCTCCTTCTGCTCACCTTCGGGCATCTTTTCAGCCGCCCAGACCCTGTTCCTACAAAGCTGCCTGAACTGAACCATGGGTAAAATAGTTCAGGATCTGATGGCGCAGGTAGCGGAAGCATACGGCGCCTACCCATTGCGCTCCAGTTGTTTGGACTCTGGGTCCGTGGCAGGGTGCTCAAATGTTGTGGCCTCTGTGACCGGTCATGTGAGGCTGTGATGACCAGAGAATCGGCCTGAGGATGCTACGTCAGTACTGGTCGTCCTAGGAGCCTTGTGGCTGTTTATCAGCTTTCTCGTCTCGCCGAGCGAGTGTGGACGCTTCCACGCAGCCTTGGTGACCGCCCACGTAGTGTCAACCAAGGTGGTACCACCACAGGCTTGGGGTCCTTTTGTCAAGATATTTGGCTGTGCACTCCTTCGGGGTCTAAGTCTCAGCATCCCATCCCATGTTCTTTGTATATGTCTCATAATATCAAGGAACGAGGGATCATCCGGAGGAGATCTAGGCATCTCACGTGGGTCCGGAGAAGGGATGGAGAGTGGAGATGGGGATCTAGAGGTGAGTAGTCTGATCCCGTGTCCTCCGTTGAAGGCGAACGTCGTGCCTCTCGATCTCTTGGGGCTGGGTGATCCAGAAGAGGATTTCGACGGAGGTCTCCATTTATCAGGCTCTCCCTGGGAGGTTCTAGGCTCCGGGGAGGAGGAACACGGCCTGCCGCCACCCAGGCGAGGGGGCAGGAACCGGAGTAGGGAGGAGGAGTAGGAGGAGGAGGAGGGAACCATGTCTTTTTAATGGTATCCCACCAGTAGGTGAACAGATCTTTCACCTCCACTAGAGAGAGGCCCACGACGCCCGGCGCCGTGGGCGGTCGTCGGGTCCCGCGCCGGCTCCACAGGGGCTCTGGTAATGGCGAGGGATCCCTGGGAGTACTCTCACGGACCGGGTCGCCTCCTGGTCCTCGGGCTGCTCTAGGTCCTCCTCCGATAGAGGCTCCTGACCGATGTCGGTCGAGGCAACAGGGCCTTCTTCTTTCAGGAGGGCGGGCGTCGGGTTCACCGGCGTCCGCTGGGATGTACTGGCGGCGTCGGTCGTCGGGCCGGCAGCGGCTCCAGGGAAGAAGGGCGACGCGGCTGGCGGCCTGTCGAGCCGGCGCCTGGGCTACAGGCCTTTTAAAGGCGTGAGCTCCAACGCCTTGGCGTGGAGGCACCGATTTAAGACCTGACGTCGGTACCGAGGACTGGAACCCGACTTGCGGTGATGGTGTCGCTTCCCGGATTCTCGCCAAGGCCCTGGAAGGGAGGAAGGCCTCATGGATTTCTCCTGAGATGAAGGTTTTTTGATTGCAGCCGGGAGATTTTAACCGGAGCTACGGGACTCGAACCCTAGAAGGGGACCTGGAAGGGCCTTCTCCTCTCTTCTCCAGGGCTTGTGGACCCTGGAGCTTTCTTGAGGACATGGTCTTCAGTTGTTCCTCCAGAAGAAACGCCTGCAAAGCCCTCTGACGCCGGATCCGGTATGGCTATTGAACCTTGGCAAGAAGGACAGGCCCGGTATCGTGGTCTGGGCTTAGGCACCGGACTAGGCCGTGTGGGGTCCTTGAACGGGATCTGCTTTCCACAGCGCATCTCAAGGATGGCCTGAAGTTGGTGATGACATCAAGATCTTGCTTGAAGAGGATTCTGAAGATTTTCAAAAGGAACTATTCACGCCGCTGCGCTAGACTGGTAACCGAAGGTCAGGTAGCTAAGTTTACATGCGGAAAAGAACTGGGGGAATCTATGACCGCCTCTTTGTACCACGCCTGACGCCGGAGGCGGACCGACGTCGCGGTCCCCGCTGTAGTTAGCTAGCTAGAATTTTTCCGTGGGGTCCTGGCGCCTGACGGCTTCGGTCCTAATGGTGTAACCTGCTGCAAGAGCTGTGTCTCGAAGTAAGATCTTAGTATATAATAGTGGATACTAACAGATTGCCAAGAGTGAGGTGTGCAGTCTCTGATCCCACGGGATACCCCCCCATTCCATGGGAGGTTACCTGCTGAGCAGGAGGGGACCGGACACTTAACAAGCCCTCCTTAAAGCATTTAGAAGCCAGATACTTCAATAATATACTTTAATCTTATTATGAATCCAGAAAGGGATTAAAAACTAATTTTAGAAATCTAGATTATTAAAAGGACGAGCAGGGACTTCCCCTTCTTTAGGCTGGTTAAAAATGTTCACGCCAATAACAGGCTTATATGAGCTATCTTGGATTGTGTGATGCGTCATAAACATCTAGCCCTTCTGGCTTCTAGGCTAGTGCATACCCTGGGCCAGACGGAGGGCCTACGATTAAGAGGCCATCCAACCACACCTCTTAAAGTGGTAGACTTACGAGGGTGGATATAGGGCGAAAACACCTTGCAAGTACCAATGTTATGTTTAGTTCAAAACGTATATAGTTCTCAGATGTTACACACTACTTCAATTATTGTACTTGTGTACTTGTTGTTTGTATTGCACAGAACTTCACGATATAACAGATAGGTTGGTCAGTTCCCTAGGAAAGGAAACGTTATCCCCGGATATAAAGATGATGGCCGATTTAAATATAGTTACACTCAAGGTGCATGGGATAAACAGCCCAGTGAAATGGGCAAAGATTCTGTGGGACCTTAGGAGAAAGACAGCTACAATTGCACTCCTGCAGGAAACCCATCTAACCGCAGCAGAACACCTTAAGTTGAAAAGGTCTTGGGTGGGAGAAGTGTATTCCTCACACTTCGAGAGTAATCCTCACCGTAGAGGCGCGGCAATCCTGATAAAAAGAGACGCCCCATTAGTAGTAGAGAGAGTCCGCACCGACCCAGAAGGCAGATTTGTTCAGATACAGGGCTCATATAGAGGTCAGACTTGTACTCTATTAAACATATACGCCCCAAATGAAGAAACCCCCAGAATAGCCTTCCTGGGGAAAAAAATATTAAAGAAGCAGTTACTGATGCTCGAAGCTTGGTGGTTATAGCAGGGGAATTTAACAAAGTGATATACCCGGGAGTAGATAGGTCTGGAGGGGTTAAAGGAGGGGCTTCACGCACAGGGAAATGTATTTTGAGATTAAACCAAGAACTAGGTCTGTCAGACATTTGGCATATTATGCATCCAAGAGTGAGAGACTACACGTACTACTCTCCCCGACATGGAGGTTACTCCAGGATAGACTAGTTTCTTCTCTCTTCTAGTTGGTTAAATAGGGTGTAAAAGTGCAACACTGGACCGATTGCCATCTCGGACCATGCCCCAGTCACCCATGCGATGATGTCCACACCAATCCCCCCACAATCCTGCTGGAGATTAAATGTTAGCCATCTCACAAAGGAAGACTTTAAAGTAATGGTGGAGGATACTATCCAAAAATTTGAGCAACATAACCCTAAAGGGGAGAGGGGATGCGGTGGGATACACTCAAATGTTGCCTTAGAGGAGAAAGAATTAAATACTCGGCCAAAATTAAGAGCGGGGAAAAATACAAGCTAGGCTACAGCTAGAGCAGAAAGTTATTCAATTAGAGGCCTTGCATCAGGCATCACAAGATACCCAGATTAAACAAGAGCTAGACAAAGCCAGACGGGATCTTAACCAGTTGTTTGACAGGCAGATTGAGGGGCAACTACGATATGCCAGACAAAAATATTTTGAACATGGCAATCGGGCTGGGAAGTTACTTGTATGGCAGCTCCGACAAGAGGCAACAAATAGAGCAGTCGTTCGATTGCGAGGGGATGAACGGGAGCCACCAACTACATCCCCGACAGACATCTTAAATAGATTCAGAAATTTTAATGCAAATCTATATAGGATGGACACCCCACCTGGGCATCAAGAAGCTGTCCAGTCATTTCTAGAGGCCCTACCCATACCTGCCCTAACAGTTCCAGCCAAGATGATCCTCAACTCCTCGATCTCTGCAAGCGAAATACAGACACAAATTAAATGCCTGAAAAATTGTAAAGCCCCAGGTCTAGATGGCTTCTCAGCCAAATTTTATACAAATCTTATACCTAGATTAACTGAGTACCTGGTGGCTACATGTAATGAGATTTTGTTACAACATAAACCTATACCACCTTCCTGGAACTTGGCCCAAATCTCGGTCATCCTGAAGCCTGGCAAGGATCCCAAACATTGCGGCTCATACCGCCCCATCTCTTTGCTACCGGTAGATTTAAAAATATTTACAGGAATCTTGGCAAAGAGGCTTCAGGCTTGTATCTCACCCCTTATCCATCATAATCAAACAGGTTTCATCGGGGGAAGATTTCTCCAAGATAATATACACCAGCTAATAAACATTATCACTGCCCAGAAAAGCACTACATCTCTCCAATTAGCCATTAGCATGGATGCTAAAAAAGCCTTCGACAGGGTGGATTGGCACTTTATGTCATCCACCTTGTAAAAAGTTTGGGTTGGGTGAACACTTTGTTGCAGCCATAGGCATGCTCTATCATAAACCAGAAGCCAGGATCAGACTTAATGGGCTCCTGTCTGATCGGATACCTTTAAATAGAGGAACGAGGGAAGGTTGCCCCCTCTCCCCCCTAATCTTCGCCCTAACTTTAGAACCTTTAGCTATATTGATACGCAACAACTCTGACATTACAGGGGTAAAAGAAGGTGGTATAGAGCACTAAGTGGCACTTTATGCTGACTCCCCCCCTTTTCTTTTTAAAAGAACCTCAGACTTCCCTACCCCATCTGTTGGACTCTGTGGACAGGTTTGGTTCCCTAGCTGGGAACAAAATAAACTTGGCCAAATCAGAAGCGGTGGTGCTAAGTGGGGTTCCCTCAAGACAATTAATTTCCTATTTCGATAGGCTCAAAATAATACTTTTAGATATCTTGGAATACAAATCTCGGTAAATACGTCCAGATTATTCCAGGATAATTTCACTAATTTATACAAAACTATGAAGGCAGATTTTGCTTGATGGAGACTACTACCCCCTTACTTTATATGGTAAGATTGAGGTAATTAAGATGAATGTGCTTCCTCGATGGTTATTTCTTTTCCAGACACTTCCGATCCCTGTACCTGCCAGCTATTGGAAACAACTGAACAAAGAGATCTCTAATTTTATTTGGGCAGGAAAGCTTCCACGAATCCCCTTTAAAATCTTAATACGGCCAAGGGAAGAAGGAGGTCTTGGTTTACCGCATTTATACTTTTATTATTTAGCAGCTCAAGGGTCCCAATTGGTCACATGGGCCAAACAGGGATTAGAGTCGGGCTGGTATTTAATAGAAGCCAATTCCATGCATAATTACAAACTATGGACATTGTCCACGTCTGAGGAAGCTCCCCAAATCTGGACATCAACAGATAACCCACGGGTCAAACACTCATTACATATTTTAATAAAACTAAGGAAGATAACACATACCCCAAATACATTTGGTCCCCTTTCCCTGAGTAGACACACAACTACTTTTACCCCACCCAAATCAGACAACAGTTATGCATATTGGGAACACAGGGGCCTCACAACATTTCAAGAACTTATAGATCAGGCTGGATGCTCTCCTTTCAATGTACTTCAGGAGTGGTTCTCCCTCCATAGAGAAGATTTTTTATAGATTTCTCCAGACACGACATTTTATTACAAATGAAGAAAATCTTTTAAGGCTCCATAGAGTTCTTACATCCCTGGAATCATACTGGTGGGACTCCACCAAAATTAGGGATAAATTAAGATATCTCTCCATACTATATGCAATCTTACTCTACCTAGGGGAGACCCCAATATTAGAAGAAATTAGGGTGAGGTGGGAGAGAGATTCTCAGGAAGTAATTTTAAGGGAGGAATGGAAGCGCAGACTCCAAAGGGGATGGCAAGTTACCTCAGCCACGATCTGGCGAGAATTTAATTGGAAAATACTCACTCTATTTTTTAGAACCCCAGAGATCATGGCTCATTTTAATCTGCAGGCCTCTGCAGCCTGTTGGTGCTTATGTGGAACGCCAACAGGCACACATTACCACATATTCTGGGGATGTAATAAAATCACGGCGTTTTGGCATCAGGTGCATACAGTCATGGAACAGTTAGGGGGCTTCCGTATACCCTTTACGTTTCAAGACTTAGTGCTCGGTCTTCCCACTTTGTCAGCCAAAAAACGTCGAATAGTGGAACTTTACCAAATCCTAAGAGTGGCTGCTTTGAAAGATATTACTAGCAAATGGCTATCACCAGAAGTCCCCTGCCTAACCCAGTAGGTATTGAGGATAGAGGAAATAGAGCGCCTGGAGAATATTACATGTATTTTACATCTTAAAACAGAAAAATTTCAAGACCTGTGGCAGCCCTGGCGGATTTGGAGGGAGAAATGGAGAGGAGAAGAGACGGAGGGGAGTGCAAGTGTGATGAGATAAGGTTAAGTAATGGAGTACAGGAAAACCCAGGCAACTATCTAGTCCCCCTGTGGTTTACTGGTTTTAATATGAGGGAAATCATATAGAGCGATATACTGAACATTGGAACGGTATACATAGTTCTGTAAATTGAATGAGTTGCTGTGCAAAAAAGTTAAGTTTTTAAAGTTATTTATGCTTAATAGTTAGATAGTGTTTAGATAAACTCTATCAGTAACATTGTGATGTATGTTCAAAATTTATTCCTGCAGACATTGGGACAGAGACCAAACAAGCACTGCATGGAACTGTGTTCTTACAACTAAAGCCTCAGGCTTAAAGCAGTGTATTATTTTATTTTCTCCTTACCATTACCTTGGTATTAAGACTCTGTAACCCAGGAAAGATCAGTTTGTTCAGTACAAAGTTAAGTGTTATATTATGTCTATTTAGAAAACATAATCTGTGGAAATGTACCCTGAATGAGATTAATGTCATAGAACTGTACTGTTATATTCTTCACCCGTCAGAAATAAAAGATGTAGTTAAAAAAAAAAAAAAAATACATCTCTCTCAAAACACTGTTAACCTGCATCAGGCACATCATTCTATGTTGCTATGTGGCAGCTGCAGCATAACAACATAGAACTGCTGCACGCGACTCTTCTTACGATCGTTTACGCTGTCCTGGCATGTCAGTTGGCGCTAGTCAGTTTCAGCAGTAAACCATGTCCTTGACTTCACGTCTACAGTTTCTGATCCCTGCTGAGCTGCAAGTAAAAATGTTTCAAAGTTTCAAAAAAAAACCAAAAAAAAAAACAGTCTGAGCATTTGTATCATATACCTTCATTTAACATCATAAAGAGACTTTGTGGGCTTGATTATGTGCTTTAATGAGCCCTTAAGCCCCTCCTACAATCGGAGAGTGACAGCTCCTTTTCTTATAAAAACAGGCATTAGAGGGTGCTGCTTCCCCGACAGCTGTGCATTCTCCAGACTCCTGGATTTGAGGAAGGTCTAGCACAGGGCATTTTGAGGAACATGGAACAACTGATTCACCTATACAGAGGTAATACTCTTTTTAAACTGTACAAAGGCAAAAATGTATACAAGAATTACCAAACAAGAGTTTTTTAACTGACAACATTTAAAAAGTACAATGCAGGTGAATAAGTAGTTTTTGTAGTCTGAACTTTTATATTTCATGCACTTTAATACTGGCTTCTTGTTAGTAGTCCCTCTTTTCCTTGTGAATCTGAGTATTATAGCCCCTTCTCTTATTTTAATCTTCTTGTTATGTTTATTTGTAGTTCTGAGGGAGTTGCTGAATGAAGCGGCAGCTGACATGTTTAAGTTCAGTGACAGGCACTCACTTCTACACAGACTTTAACGCCTTATGTTTTCTTTCTCTGCAGTCTTTTACTGCTTCCCAACAGTGCATAATTACTTTTTAGGTTTGTGGGAGGTTACGGTATGAAACGGAGGCTGAAATATTTACTTGGCATTATGCCAGCCACTCGCTCCTTCTCGCTACCGCTATCCCCCTTCCTCCCATTAACTGGAGCTTTTCTGTACCTCTCTGTGCCTCCACGATACCTTTCTACATTTAATTTCAGAGTCAGAGGGCAAGAACAGTCCCCCCCACTTCTTAGAAGCAGCAGCACATTAAAGCATGGGGCAGCGAAATACAGGTTACTCACCTGTAACAGTTCTAGGAATGGTATATGTTGTTCATCCACACTGTCTGGCAGGTTCCTTGCTGCTTTAAATCTTGCCGGAAGGTCTTCAAGCTGGCTCCTCCCACCCATGCGGGTGGTAAAACTCTCAGCTCCGCCCCATGATGCCAGATCTAGCCTGCTGGAAGCCAGGTTGTGCATCGAAGCCAGGGAGGCCGGGTGGGTCGTGTGGATGAACAACACATACCATTCCTAGAACTCCTGTTACAAGTGAGTAACCTGTATTTTAGGGACATGGATATGTTGTTCATCCACACTGTCTGGCAGACTCCTAGCAGTTCTTCGGGAGGAGGGAGGCAAGGCACACACCCCCTACTTAGGAAATAAAGACTGGAGAACAGAGGCCCCAAAACCAGCATCCCGGCGTGACTCAAGGTCGATGTGATAGTGGGTGATGAAGGTGTGTGCTGACTTCCAGGTAGCAGCCCAGCAGATTTCCTGGATAGAGACGTCCCTGGAAGCAGCCACCGATGCAGCGGCACGGCAGGTAGAATGAGCTCTTATCCCTCTGGGAGGCTCCATGCCTGCCAACCTATAGCAGATATCTATGCAGGAGGTGACCCACCTGCCTATCGTCCGCTTGGCTGCAGGTCTGCCAGGTGCGGCTTCAGCGAAGGTGACAAACAGCTGGTGAACCTCTCCCCAAACTTCAGCCGTCCGCTCCTTATAATAAGCGAGCACTCTTCTAGGTTCCAAAGTATGGAGCCTACATTTGGCCTCCGAGGTGTGACTGGGGTAGAACACCGGCAGAGTCAACACCTGGTTAACGTGAAACTCCAACACCACCTTCGGAAGGAATTTCGGGTGGGGGCGCAGGACAACCTTGTCCCTGTGGAAGACCAGATAAGGAGACTCGATGGAAAGCGCCTGGAGCTCTCCCATCCTTCTGGCTGACGTGATAGCCACCAAGAAGGCGGTCTTCCACGACAGGTGAGAGATGTCACACCTGTGCATCGGTTCGAATGGCTTGCCCATGAGCTTAGCCAATACCAGCAGTAGATCCCACGGAGGTGGAGGTTCTCGCACCGGAGGGGATATGTGATTAAGGCCTTTGAAAGCGCCAGATCACCTTCTCTCCTGCCACTGACTGCTTCCCGGCCCGCGCCGTGTAAGCAGAGATGGCTGCAGGTGCACCTTATGGTCATCGATCAAGCCCTTACTGAGAAAGGGACCACAGGTAGTCCAGAATGCTAGCCAAGGAACAGGAGGAAGGGTCCAGGCCCTTGCCCTGACACCAAATGGAGAATCTCTTCCATTTGAAGGCGTAGTATTTTCTGGTCGACTCCTTACGGGACGCCTCAACAACGTTGAGGACCTCGTCGGAAAGACCCAAGGCCTGGAACTCTAGCCGCTCAGGAACCAGGCCGTCAGGTGCAGGATTGAAGGTCCGGATGGAATACCTTCCCCTGACTGACTGAGATCAGGTCTGGCCGGGCTGGAAGCCGCCTCGGGAGCCTGGAGCTGAGACTGAGGAGATCTGGATACTAGAACTGGCGAGGCCAGTCTGGGGCTACCAGAATCACCTGCGCCTTGTCCCTTCTCGCCTTGAGAAGCACCTTGTGGATCAAGAGAAATGGGAAAGGCGTGGAAGAGGCCCGGGGTCCACGGCCTCGAGAAGGCATCCCCCTGCAGCGAGCCCTGCTGAGGGGGGCGGGCATGAAACAGTCTCAGCTTCGCATTCTCCCTGGAGGCAAACAGGTCCACCTGAGGCATGCCCCAGTGGGAGAACAGATCTTGTACTACCTCCAGCAGGAGAGATCACTCGTGGGACGCAGCCCCTATCCAGCTTAGGGCATCGGCCAGAGTGCTCCTGCCACATGGATGGCAAGGAGATCCGCCTCCAGGCTGCGCACGAGTGACCAAATGCGGAGAGCTTCCCTGCATAGAGGCATGAAGCGCATCACCCGCCCTGGCGGTTTAGGTAGTACATGGTTGTGGTATTGTCCGTCTGGATCTGAACCACTTGACCCCGTAGAAATGGACCAAAGGCGGTGAGGGCTAGACAAACTGCTCGAAGCTCCAGCAGGTTGATGTGGCATCGGGACTCCCGAAGGGACCAGAGACCGTGCGCTCTGTGCTCCCCCAGATGGGCACCCCAACCTATCAGAGAGGCATCGGTCGATGGAGAGGCCGTCGGCTCAGGGCGGACAAACGGGATGCCCTCCTGCAGATGTGCTGGAACGGTCCACCACTGGAGAGCATTCCACATCCCCCTGGGTCACTGTCACTAGCTGATCCAGCGGATCGAAGTGCTGTGACCACTGGCTGGCCAGCCCCCATTGAAGGGGATGCATGTACAGAACGGGCCCAATGGAACACGCTGGTGCAAGCCACCATGAGGCCCAGGAGGCACAGGAAGTCCCGGGCAGGACGCAATTGCCCAACCTGAAATGATTGGGCAAAGGAGGAAAGAACCTCGGCCCTGTCCGCCGGGAGCCATGCTCTGGCTCGTAGAGAGTTGCGCTCTGCCCCAATGAATTGGATCACCTGCTTTGGCACGAGTTCCGACTTGGCCTCGTTGATGAGGAGGCCAACCTGAGACCAAACCTGGAGGGTCAGATCTCTGGACTGCTCCACCTCCATTCTGGAGGGAGCTGCAATCAGCCAGTCATCCAGGTAGGATTACACCCGGACCCTTCAGCACCACAGGAATGCTGTCACCACTGCCATGCATTTGGTGAAGACCCAGGGAGCTAGGGAAAGGCTGAAGAGCATGGCTTGGAACTTGTAGAGGGATCCCTCTGCCCTGAAGTGGAGGAATCTCTGGTGGGACGGATGGATTGGGACGTGAAAGAACGCATCCTGGAGCTCCAGAGAACAGAACCAAACGCCTTGTTCCAAGGATGGGATTATCTGAGCCACAGTGACCATCATGAAGGTCCGAGACCTTAGGAACCTGTTCAGGTCGTGCAGGTTGAGAATGGGGTGCCAGCCCCCCGTCCGTTTTGGGACCGGGAAGTACTTGGACACAAACCCCGGGTCTGGAGGAGGATCCGCCACCTTCCTGATCACCTCTTTTTCGAGGAGCAGGGCGATATTGGCAGCAAGCTGACAGAGAAGCTGCGGACCCTCAAGCTCTCGAGGCTAAGGCTTGAAGGGCGGGCCTGCTTTAACTACAGGGTAGGCTCTTCCTACCACCTCCAACACCCAGCAGTCCATGGTGATAGCGGACCAGGCGGAAAGGAAGTGGCAGAGCCGCCTCTCCAGGGGAACTGAGGGGGAGTGACGAGGGTTTGACGGCACCCCTCAACCCGTCACTGGGTAGGCTTGAGGAGGACCGCCGAGGGACCTCCTGGGCCTTCTCCTCCTGCTTCCTATTAGAGGAAGCGCAGGCTTGGCTTTGGGGTGCTGCTGCCAGCCTGCTGGCCCTGGTGTTGGTGCTGGGCCAGACATGCCACAGCGCAGAAGGGCAAAAGGACTTATGTTGTTGTTGTTGTTGTCGACGGCCCTTGTACTTCTGGGCGGAGGCGAGAGTCCAGAGTGGCACTGGACTTTTTGATCTGCTAGAGGTAACCTTCCACTCCAGGGCCGAAGAGGTCGGTCCACAGGAGGGGGACATCTGACAGTTTATGCTGAGTATCCGCCGTGAAGGTGGATATCCTTAGCCATGCTCTGCAGCGCATGGCCACTGCGGCCGCAACTGATCTGGCACAGAAGTCTCCAATGTCCAGAGCCGTTTGGAGCTGTTGTTTTGCCACTGCCCTTCCCTGGTCCCATACCTGCCTGACCGTGGTCTGCAGGTCGGCCTGGAGATGAGGGATCACCTCAACCAGGGAGCCCATGAGGGTGTGGGAGAAGTGTGCCATCAGCACGACCGAGCTGGCCTGGTGGAGGCCAAGGGAGGACACAATATACACCTTGCGCCTGGCATAGTCCAGCTTTTTGGACTCCTTGTCGGTGGGCTTATCCACATCCCTAGCGTTCCCGGAACGCCAGAAAACACTATCGGTGACCAACCCCTTGGCGGAGGGGTGTTCTGAAAAAATGGACAAAGAGCCGGTAGGGACCACATACTTCCTGGCCATCCTGGCTGAAGGCACAGGACAGGAAGCAGGCTGCTGCCAGAGCTCAGGCTGGGCCAACAATGGCTTCAGCCACGGAAAGGCCTCTGGGTGAATCCTCGGTCCAGTATATCCGTTCACGGGATACTTGGCCGCTTGGATACGGCTCTCGAGCTGCATCCCGGTGGACTCCGAGATGAGCCGAAGCAGACCCATAAAGGACGATGGGCTTTCGTCCATCGACTGGCCCCCGGAGGACTCCAGGTCAAGGGGCCTGGAGAACAGGGAGGAGTCATCGGCGGACTCCAAGGAGTCCGCGAAGAGCTGCCTGGGGCCTGAGCCACCCTCCACCTGCCGAGGACGGTCGGGAATGAGTGTGACCGACAATCTGTGGGGCAGACCCTGACCCGACCAAGAGTCCTTGGTCGGTGCCCCTGATTTCAGTAGTGGAGGTGGAGTTTCCACCACAAATCGGTGGGGCAGCTGGTTTCGGCTGAACAACTGGCCCAGACTTAGGCACCTCAACTACAGCGAGGGGTTGTTTCGGCCGTTCGGGTAACAGCCACTTGATGGCCGGGGAAAGTGACGGCGTCGGCTTGTTCCCGGACAGAAGTAACTGCTGCCACATCAGGTCCTCGTAGCATCGACACAATTTGCACTGAAGCCTCTCCTCTTCCGAGGAGGAAGATGAGGACGAGCGGCGGCACCGCTTACTTCAGCTGGACCAAGACGATGTCCGAGACCGAGATCCTCGGTGTTTCCGAGGATGGGTCTGGGAAGGGGCAGGGGACACCCGCTCTTCCCTCGGCTCGGAAGCCTTGACCAGGGACTCTGGCACAGGAGGCGCAGGCAAGTCCTCGGTCTCCACTGGGGGAACCGGTGAAGAAGGGTTGTCGGATTCACCAGTCGACAGCCCATCCGACGGTTCGAGAAAAATCTCGACCGCATCAACGGGTGTCTCGGCCGGCTGACCTGATGGGGACACCGTGAAGCCAGCGGCCTTAGCCGCAACCTCGACCGAAGTAGAGTGTCGACTGTCCAGGGAAGGGGACCTCTCACGCTCCCATGAACGCCGACGATGGGACTTACCTTTCGAGTCCTTCTTTTTGGACCGAGAAGAATGTCCCGATGGCCCCTTTCCCTTCGTGGAAAGGGATTGGCAAAGCTCCTTAAAAGAAGCTGAGTAGGAGGAACCCAAAGAGAGTGGGATAAACGCCGCGACCAAGGAAGAGGATGATGCGGCCTGTGCCGCCTCCTCCTCGAGGGTGATCATCTGCTAGAGTTGCTCAGCCGAGCCAGCCGCCGTCGATCACCTACGGGCCTTTGACTTCACCGTGGGTATGCCTCGCACCCAAGCTGTAACCGGGCAGCGCCGGTCTTCCAGGGACGTTGGTCAAATGAACGTATAACTGCAGGCCTATGGGTCATGGTCTAGGCCGAGGCAGTAGATGCATTGGAGTGCGGCTCCATCCTGACATTTTCTGCCCACATGGGCACCACCGAGAATCCGAGTCGATTTGTCCATCGCACTACTTAGGGAGTAATTTGACCTCAAGTCTTGAAAATTTAAGAATAAGTTTCAGGCAACCAAGAATTAAGATCCAGTCTATACGCAGAGTGTTAAGGAGGAACCTGAGCTTCCAGCGGTAAGGAAGATCTGGCGTCATGGGGCGGAGCCGAGAGTTTTACCACCGGGTGGGTGGAGGAGCCAGCTTACTTAACATATGAAATTTGCCAGCAGATAAAGGCCTAGAGGTCTATCAAGTCTGCTCGAATGTGCAGCTAGCACCCTTATCCTGCAGCTGCCCTCCCTTCCACCCTTCCCTTCATTAACCCTCCCCTTGTCCTGTCCCATCCTCATTTGAAGCAGTCCACTGTTCTACTGCATACCACTTCAGCAGGTAACGCATTCCACCCAGCCACCACCATCTCTGTAAAAGTGTCTCCTCATCTCCCTCCTGAACCTTCCTCGCCCAGTCTCATATCATGGCCCCTGGTGGCCTCCCTCCTACTTTGAACAGCCTCTGTACCTGTCTTGTTTATTCCTTTCATGTATTTAAAGGTTTCAATCATGTCACCCTGTCTCTCCTCTCCTCCAGTGAGTACATGTTCAACTTCTTCAACCTCCTCTCTATGATGATAAGTCCCCCAGCCCCTTGATCATCTTTGTCGCCCCACGCTGCACCCCCTCCAGTAACTTAATGTCCCTCTTCAGATATGGGCGCCAGTACTGCACGCAGTACTCCAGGTGTGGTCTAACTAATGACCTATACAGTGGCAGAATCACCTCCTCCTCCTCGAGGATATACCCTTGCAATACAACCCAGCATTTTGTTGGCCTTTGCAGCTGCCTTCCTACATTGTGCCGAGTTGTTCATTGACCCTGTAATGAGCACACCCAGATCCTTCTCCTCCTCTGTCTGGGCTAGCTGCACTCCCCTAGCTGGTAACTCCTCCTGGGTTCTTCATCCCAAAATGCAGCATCTTGCACTTTTTGCATTAAAGCTCAGTTGCCAGGTGTCTGACCAGGTTTCAAGCTTTGCCAGATCATCCTGCAACCCCTGCCATCCCCCTAGGTCATCCACCATTGCACCTACCTTGGTATCATCAGCAAACAGACTGATCTTGCTCTTGATGTCCCATGATATGTCTGCAATGAATATCCCAAACAACACTGGTCCCAACACCGAGCCCTGTGGAACACCGCTCGTCACTGCCCTTGGGTGTGAGAGCTCCCCACCCACCACCACCCTGTTACCTTCCCTGCAGCCAGTTTCCTACCCATCTCACCAGTTTTGCACCCGCCCCTGTGCCTACTAACTTCCTTCCCAGCCTTCCATGTGGCACTGAGTCGAATGCCTTACTGAAGTCCAGATACAGGACATCCACTGCATGGCCCCTGTCCAGTTGCCCAGTTACCCAGTCATAGAACTCGACCAGGTTGGTCTGGCAGGATCTGCCATGTATGAAGCCATGCTGTCTGCTGTCCTGTAGTCCTTTGGGCTCTAGGAGGGCCACCAGCCTCTCCTTCAGGATAGTCTCCATTAGCTTACCCACGATGGATGTGAGGCTCACTGGTCTGTAGTTTCCTGGTTCATCCTTGGGGCCACTCTTGTGGAGGGGCACCACATGAGCCAACCTCCAGTCCTGAGGTACACACCCCGAATGTAGTGAGGCATTAAATAGGTATGCCAAAGGTCCTGCAAGGACCTCTGCCAGCTCCTTCAGTACCCTGGGGTGGATGCCATCTGGCTTGAAGACCTTCTGGCAAGATTTAAAGCGGCAAGGAACCTGCCAGACAGTGTGGATGAAAAACATATCCATGTCCCTAGAAGTGGCGATTTCAGTGATGTCTAGAAAAGTCTGAGACTGTTCCTGGCAAGTTCATGGTAGTTTTCGTGCATCAAGTTTACGATCGGGTTTGGGGGAATCCAAAACTATATTTTGGACACATATGGACTGGGACTCATGGCTGATATGAATGATGGGGTCATTCATGTGTATTACTTTGGGAAGGGAATGCAGTGCGGGTCATTGTGCTCTATACGGTGGGTCATTCCACCTTCTGAATATTTCTGCCCATCTTATTTAGGCTATGTAATTCACAATTACTCCCAAACCATTCCTAAATAAGCTCTGTATGCTAACTAGATTACCTCTTAGCCTCACTGTTTAAATTACTATATTAGTCTTAGAAGCTGATATGTATACGTCAATAAGACTGAGGGTTGAAAGTTGTTAAGGTACCTTTGTTCAGCTGTTTGTAGTGCCGTTTGAGAGTGCGCATATTTTTCCTATCTAATACCCATGTTGTCTGGATAAATAGCAGTTCTTTAGGACTGCGTTATAATGCCTATGTTAGTGCTACCTTCCAAGGACACTCCACTGCCGTTGAGATGGCTGGCATTTTCAGGATATTTTCTCTGATATAATATTGGGTATACCCCCCCACACACACACTGTAACAGATTACAGGGGGCTGTGCTATGAATATCAACTATTTGTATGGATACTTCTCCCTACTATACCTACAACCCTGTATGAGGAAATGTGTGTATGTTTTTTACATGAAAATAATAAACACAAAGTTTAAAAAAGGAAATGAATACATTGCTCGTGCTTCTTTTCTTATTTCAATGTGCTCCCTGTATAGTGCCTAAAAAAGAATTGGAGTCCTGGCAGCAGCAGCTATTCATGAAATATGTCTGGCATTCAAAAAGACCTTGGATCCGCAAGCAGATCTTGTATCTCCCCAAACGCTTGGGAGGGCTTGCAGTCCCATATTTGCCCGGTTATTGGGCAGCTGCTCAGATACGGGTGGCTTTAATGCTAGGTTGTGTGAGCTATAATTCGCATTGGAAAACCGTCGACCTTGCCGAACCCCTTACATCCCCTCTGTTGGCACAATGTTTCTCTCCGTCCCGACCCTCCAGCTGGGAGAGATCCCCCTTCAAACACCATGAAGTCTTGCTATATTATGACTTAAGGCAGTTAGCCACAGCACTTGAACTGCCCCGGAGAGGAAACAGTTAACTCCAGGGAGACTGGAGTTCTAAAGCGCTAGAGCGCTATGCCAAAGCTCTACCTGGCAAGTTTCAAATGAAACTGTCAGATTCTTTACTCCGTTTCACTGAACAGTCGCTCCGGAGATCAGCTCCTTCAGCTCGGTTCATTTCTCGGTTCAACGAGTATTTTCAGTTCATTTGAACCGCAAAAGTATTTATTTTACCTTATTTCGGTTCAAAGCTCTATCTGGTAAACCGTAAGTACAGGATTTAAAGTCTGTGTGGAAAATTAATTATCGGTTCGGTTTTGAACCGATCGGTTTGCTAAAATAAGCATTTCTATTCATATTTTGGGCTTTTTAGAGTGCGGTTCCCGGTTCTTAACGGTTCTAAAAAAAACTATACTTTTGGGGGGGTTTTCAAATACCCGTGGCACTGTTAGGAACCGATAAGGGTGTCTTGCCTGGCACTGCCATCAAAAGGGCAAGTTTTTGGATAGGCTGGCATTATGTCTGAGAAACCCAAAAGAAAAACCGGGCCCACTGGGTTTCAACACTGTGATGTCTGTGGGGAAGCCTTTGCCAGGGCTGACCCACACACCACTTGTGTTTATTGTCTGGAGGCTGACCACCTCCTGTCAGACTGCCAGGTGTGTAAAAATTTCCCTGCAGCCACCCTGGAGAAGAGATTGGGCCGGCTCAGGGAACGAGAGGCCAAAAAGTCTGCTGACCCAGATGGCCAGCCCGGTCCAGCACCCACTGGACCAGAGGGAGTGCCCTCTGACCAGGGCCAGACTTCCTCGGGCAAAAGGAAGGCTGGTTCAGAGGAACCAGTCCCAGTAAAAAGGACAAAGAAATCAACAGGTCTGGAGTCCAAAATTGTCTCTCCAACTGCTGCAGAGATAGCTAAAGCCATACAGATTGTCCAGTCACTGTCTCAGGGACCTGTCGAACCACCAACAGCTAGCAAAAGGTTGGTTCGTTCAGTTCCAGTGGTTCAAGAGTATGATGTTGAGGAATTTTATGAACCACAGGAGGGGAGGAGAATTTGATCATTATATATGTGGCTGGGAGGGTCTGGACGTGCTATTGAACCGGACATTTCTCCAGACAGACCTTTAGAATCTCCCCCTATGCTGTCTGAGTCCCCTTCTCATTTTATGTTTTATAAAAAAGTTGCAGAAACCCTCCAGCTTCCTTTAGAAGAGCCTGATTATGTAGAAATGATGGATATACCAGAGTCTAGGAGGTTGTCTATTCCTTTGCATAAGTCATTTAGGAAGCAAACAACAAAGATTTTAAAAAATCCTCATTCTGTCCCTCCTGTAGATAAAAAAATGGACAGAAGGTATACTTTGTCAGGCCCTGATACAGACTTCCTCACTGAGCAGTGTAGTCATGTAGGTGTGGTACAAGCTGCAGCCTGTGACACATATTCCCTGGCCTCACATCCTCCTGATAAGGATTCCAGGAAGATTGATGCCATGGCTAAAAACAATATATGGCAGCTTCTTTGGGACTCAGGCAGGCAAATTATATGGCTTATGTGGCTAGATATCAGAAATCTAGATGGGACACAGTATTGCAGTTAGCCAAGCAGGACCATGGCCAGCTGGCTAGTGAGTTGGAACAGGTGGCTGCTTGATGGCATTGAAGCCTCTAAAGTTCAATTTCATACTGCTGTTGATGTTAATGATGTTTCCTCTAGGGTCATGGCCACTTCTGTAGCTTTCTGTAGGTTGGCATGGCTCAGATGCACTAATCTGTCCCAAGATACTCAGTCAAAGGCTATGGATTTTCCTGTAGTGGGAAATTCTCTGTTTGGGAACAAACAGAAAATTATATGAAAAGATGGATGAATACAGAACTCACTACAAAGTGCCCAGGCCAAGGAGAGGCATGCCACTCCACAAAGGCACGCCCCAGAGGTAGGGGCAGGCCTTTCCACAGGCCTTTTACCAATCTCAAGCCTCCTCTGCGTTTGCACAGAGGGGTTTCTTCAGAGGCAGAGGTAGACGGGGCACAAGTAAACCGTCCCCCTCCCCTCAGCCTGAGGCTGCTGCCAAGCAGGCACCCTGATGAGGTGCCCAGGGCTGATTTTCCTATACCGGTGGGGGGCAGGTTGGCTTATTTCAGCCAGAACTGGCTGTCCCTAACTTCGGACAGATGGGTTCTGGAGGTAGAGCCAGGGTCTGGTTCTCAGCTTCAAACAGTTTCAAAGATGAGAGCCAGACATTTTCCACCTGCAAATCCTTCAGAAGCCCTTGCTTTGGAAGCAGAGGTTTTTCTCTTCTAGACTGCAAAGCAGTGGAAGGGTCCCTCCTTGCCACCAGGGCAAGGGGCTGTACTCAAGATACTTTCTTACCCAAAAGACAGGAGAATGGCGCCCATTCTAGATTTAAGGTACCTGAACAAGCATCTTTTGAAACCAAAGTTCAAAATGTTAACTCTGGCAATGATTTTGCCTTCCTGAGGCCAGGGACTGGCTAGCTTCCTGGACCTCAAGGATGCCTATTTTCATGTCCTGATCAGGCCTTCTCACGAAAAGTACCTCAGGTTGAACTGCCCTCAGGCCACTACCAGTTCAGAGCAATGCCCTTGACCTTACCTCTGCTCCAAGGGTATTCACAAAATGTCTAGCTGTGGTAGTGGCTCATTTAAGAAGGCAGGGGTTGCTGTGTTTCCTTACCTGGACGACTGGCTCATAGTGGGTCAGTCTCCAGATCAGGTAAATCCCACTTGCAAGTCACCCAGCAGCTTCTCACTTCCTGGGATTCCTGCTGAATTTACCAAAGTCAGTTCTGGAACCAGTTCAGGTACTAACTTTCATAGGTGCAGAATTGAACACAAAAGTTAGCCAGGGCATTCTCCCCTGAAAGGGTAGACAGACTCATTGCCCTGGCATCCTCTACTACCCGCGGGTCTCTCGACCAGCAAGGCATTTCTGCAACTCCTAGGGCACATGGCTGCTTCCACAGCTGTTGTGCAAGGAGCAAGATTCAGATGAGGGACATTCAGTTCCATTTGAGGGCCTATTGGTCTCAAAGGAGGGACCCCCTTTCCAAATTAGTCCCAGTGACCCAAACTTTGATCCTGGCTCTCCAGTGGTGGCAGGATCAAAGCAATCTAACACAAGGGGTTCCCTTCATTCCCGTTTCCCACTCCCTCACCCTCACCACGGATGCCTCCCTGCTAGGGTGGGGGGCTCACTTGGGTGACCTTTCCACTCAGGGAGTGTGGTCCCCTCAGGAATCTCTGCTCCACATCAATCTTTTGGAACTCAGAGCTGTCTTTTTAGCTCTTCAGGTTTTTTCAGCTTCTGTCCAGAACAAAGTAGTTCAAGTCAGGACAGACAACACCACAACAATGTGGTACATCAACAAGCAAGGGGGCACTCGGTCATCAGCCTTGTGCACCGAAGCAATGAAGTTGTGGTCTCTGGCTTACTCCCTGAACACCTCCCTGATAGCAGTTCACCTTCCAGGAAGGACAATGTCCTGGCCGGATGCCTCAGCAGGATTTCTCAGGGCCATCACGAATGGGCTCTGAATCCTCAGGTGCTGGGGTGGGTCTTTGCCAGATGGGGCACCCTCAGATAGATCTTTTCGCAGCCCCAGACAACCACCAACTTCCTCTATTTTGTTGCAGGCCTCCAGTGCTGGGCTCAGTCCCTGTGGATGCCTTTCTGTTGGATTGGAAGGGGAAGTTCCTATATGCCTTTCCCCCCCTTTCCTCTTCTCTTCAGGGTATTAGTAAAAATCAGATCTCAGCCCTGCAAAGTGATTCTGATTGCTCCAGATTGGGCCAGACAGCCCTGGTACCCTCTGCTTCTGTCCCTGACAGTCCACCCTGCCCTGAGCTTGCCCAGAGTCCACGACTTGCTGGCCTGTGCACAGGGGAGAATGTGGTATCCGGACCTCAAATCCCTCCATCTCAAGGCTTGGCTCTTGAGGAGTTAGAATTTGCTGATTTACACCTTTCCCAAGGTGTCCTGGATATTTTAAAGGCTTCAAGGAAGCCTTCCACTAGAACACTTACAATTCTAAGTGGAAGAGGTTTTCCATCTGGTGTTCTAAGAAACAAATTGTCCCAGAATCTGCTGATTTGCCCATTTTACTGGACTATTTGGTCCATTTAAATTCCTTAGGCCTTAGGCCAGCTACCTTAAAGGTTCATCTGGCAGCTGTCTCTGCTTTTGTATCAGCAGGGAAGCCTGCTTCTCTTTCCTCTCATCCTGTGTTTTCCAAGTTTTTTAAGGGGTTACTTCACACTAACCCTCCTTTTCGGGAACCAGCTCCTGCCTGGGACCTGAATGTTTGCATTGCTCAGTTAATGCAACCCCCCTTTGAGCCTCTGTCTTCAGCAGATCTCAAGTTTCTAACTTGGAAAACTGTTTTTCTAGTGGCTATCACTTCTGCCAGACGCATAAGTGAATTACAAGCCCTGTCAGTGGAAAAAGATTTTATATCTTTTCACAGAGATAAGGTAGTCCTCAGGACTAACAGAAAGTTTTTGCCTAAAGTGGTTTCAGATTTCCATCTGAACCAATCCATCTCTCTTCCAGTATTTTCACTGATTCTTCCTCGAGTAGAGGAGACTGCACAGTTTAGACGTCAAAAGAGCTTTAGGTTACTATTTGGAACGCACCAAGGGTCACAGGTTCGAATCCCTCCAACTCTTCCTTACCTATGGCGAGGTTGGCAAAGGGAAACCTGCCACTAAGAGGACAATTGCAAGGTGGATTGTCTCTTGTATCCAATTTTGTTACCAAAAACTAAGTAGAGAACCCCCCTCAGGACTGAGGGCTCACTCCACCGGGGTACAGCTGCATCTCTAGCGGCTGCTAGAGATATTCCCATTCTGGAAATCTGTCAAGCTGCTACTTGGAAAACAGTTCACACTTTTACCAAGCATTATTCCCTGGATGTCCAGTCCAGGAGAGATGCTCGTTTTGGCACAGCTGTGCTTCAGAGCCTATTTCCTAAGTAGGTTCTGCCCTCCTCCATGGAGGTACTGCTGTGTAATCTGCCTTAAGTCATAATATAGCAAGACTTCATGGTGTTTGAAGAAAAATTACTCACCTTAGTAATTGCTTTTCTTCTCATGAGTCTTGCTATATGTTCCCACCCTCCAACCTGCCCCTCTCAGAACTTCTACTTGGGTAGGGGTTGGCAAATTAGTGCAAGCACTGTGTCATGCCATTTTAGTTCTTCCCTTCCCCCCCTTTCATTTAGGGTTAGGGAACTAGGTATTTCTGTTTTAAGTAATATGGCCCCTTCGGGACTTGAGTCTTTTGGGAAGGGGGTCTAATAGTGCTTGTTAGGGGTGAAACTAATAATATTATTATCATTATTATTATTGCTCTTGTTGTTGTTGTGTTTGCTGTTGTTATTCCTACTAGTAGGTAGCCACTTGGCTAGTGTAGAGCTTTCCACACAGACTTGCTGCTTAGTATTAGCTTTAGTAAAGATCTGACAGTTTCATTTGAAACTTGCCAGATAGAGCTTTGCATAGCGCTCGGCTTAGAACTCCAGTCTCCCTGGAGTTAACTGTTTCCTCTCCGGGGCAGTTCAAGTGCTGTGGCTAACTGCCTTAAGTCATAATATAGCAAGACTCCATGAGAAGAAAAACAATTACTAAGGTGAGTAATTTTTTCTTTTCAGGTACAGAGGCAATGTTGGAAGGGCACAAATGGCGGCTTAATCGAGGTATTACTCAATTTCATCTCTGGAAATATCAGGGACGGCTGGCTGACCCTGCCTTTCTTCCAGCCCAATCAGATGCCTGGTTTAGAACTATGGCACTCGGGGAGAGTTAATCCCTGGCAATTTATACAAGGCGATGCAATTATCTCTTTGAACTAGCCCAGGCCAGATTTGGATGGTATGCCAGGGATAGATTAAGATTCTATCAACTCAGGGATTACATAAATGCCCACATGAGGCATGAAGTTCACGGCAGACCTAAAATCTGCCCTAACTAATCAGGACAAATTATGGGCCTGTGCAAGGTGCACAAAGAGTGCGACCGACTGGCAGGCGCATAGAACCACTAGGAATGCATGTGTTAGATTAATACGTACTGCTAAAGCTAATTTTATGTGGAATCCCTCGAAAATGCCAAAGGCAACTCTGCCAAGATCTGGCAAACAATCAAGACAGTTGAAGGACACAAAGCTGCCCTGACCATCCCTACCAAAATAGTCACTAACGGGTTTGAATATGATGAGCGTGACCTCAATCTACAAAAACTGAACTTTCATTTTACCACTGCTGGACTCACATTCGATTCCTCTCCCTACACAGGGCTTCCCAGGCCCCTGTCCCACCACAACCCCCATGAGTCCTCACCTCCCCATCCCCTCCATTTCCCCCAGTGACCTATAAACAAGTAGAGGACCACCTTAGTAAACTCGATACCAAAAAAGGTGGTGGAGCTGACAGGACTGATCCCATCTTCCTCAGGCTAGGTTGCTATTACTTAGCTGCACCAATCCTCCACATCTTCAATCTCTCCATCTCCTCAGCCATGGTTCCTTCCTGTTGGAAATCCGCTCACATACTGCCCCTATTTAAATCAGGCGATCCCTGTGACCTAAATAATTACAGGCCCATCTCCATCCTCCCTGTCCTGTCAAAAATAATTGAAAAACTCATCCATCACAGCTTAAAGACCATTTAGAAAATACTACGGTTCATACTACGGTAAATTTAAGAGCCAGGAGGCCAGAGGCCCATAATGCTCTTATACTAAGCCACCAAATAATAGGACAAAGGAAATCCTGTACTTATTAACTGATCTAATCTGTGCTTAAAAATACTTTTGGTCTCACTTATAACCACATGTAGGGGCAACCCATTCCATGGGCCAATGACTCGAAGAGTGAAAAAATATCTTCTCATCTCAACCCTGCCCAGTCTGAGTTCAGACAAAATCACAGTACCAATTCTGCCCTAGCAAAGGTAACGACGACTGGTTGACCGCGTATGACAGTAAGCGAGTCTCAGGTGCCATATTCTTAGACCTCAGCAAGGCATTCAACACCATCGACCACAATCTTATCCTTCTCGGTCATAGCAAAATAGGCGCGGATGATAACACACTTCTTTGGTTCTCTAGCTGCCTTACAGGTAGATGCCAGAAAATCAAAGCGAGTGGTCAGGTATCCGACTCCCTTCCTATCAAGCATGGCGTTCCACAAGGTTCCATATTGGGCCCCTTATTATTTTCCATCCATATCAACTCTCGAACTCTAATATCGTCAAGTCCAAAACACACCTTTTCGCGGACGATACCGTCTTGTTTACATCTAAACCAACATTAGCTGAAGTACGAGACGAACTCCAAGATGATTTTGCGCAGTTACAGCATAACCTCATCAGCTACAAGCTGTTACTCAAAGCAAAAAAAAAAAGGTAATGTACTTTGTACCTAACAACAACACACCCTCCCCTCATCACAATGTGACACCTGCACTTATCGTGACAAGCCTAAGCAAACCATTAGATGTGGTAGTTAAATTCAAATATCTTGGCTTTTGGATAGACAGTAAGCTTTCTTTCAGCGTACATAACTGCCGCCTTTCTAACAAGCTGAAAGCAAAGCTAGATTTTTTTTTTCTTCAGAAACAGAGTGCTCTTTCCCCCTGACATCAGACGTAGACTAGTGCAGGTCACATTCCTACCACTCCTAGACTATGTCGACATTATTTAAAATTGTTCCACTGCCTCTACCCTCCACAAGCTCAATATATTCTTCCATTGGGCTCTGCAATTTATTACTAAAGCACCTTTCCAGATGTACCACTGTGACTTGTACAAAGAAGTTGGCTGGAAATCCCTTGCCACCAGGCGGCTATTTCACTTAGGTACCTGGACCCTTAAAATCCTGCTAAACAGATTACCAGCCTACATCTCCTCACTTGTTAACATCTCACATTGTTCCTACTCCCTTAGAAAATCTGACTACATTGTTCTCAATGTACCTTGGACACGTACCTCCCTCAGCATGGGTGGCATTAGCTACGCCATCCCATCAGCGTGGAACCTTATCCAGACGACACTCAGGCTCACCAGTATTGTGTCAATAAATATCTTCAAATCTCTGACCTATAAATATTTCACAGTAGCCTGTCACTGCCATAGGAACTAGTATCCTCTGCCAGAATTTAGGCACTGCCATTAAGGGTAGTATCCTTTGTCTTCTTAACTCTCCTCTTCTACCCCCCCGTCCCCCTAGGCCCCTGTCACCCCCAGTCCATCTTCCACACTGCCGGCCAGGCCACCCTTGTTCTGGACTCCCTCTGTACCCTTTATCCCTGCCAGCTTTCACCCTCTGTTGCTCTTCATCCTCCTTAAACATTCTAGCACTTATCTATTGCTGACATATCCACCCGCGACCCCCTTAACAATCCTTAACTAGCTACCCTCTTGGATTGGCCTCATTACACACCTGAATCTATGTACTTCACCTTACCTCTGTTCTGTCTGCTCCCTCAGCCCAATTCTGGGTTTCACCATTATTAGTTTCAATGATTTACTGACATTACTGTTGCTTACACCTCGCTGCCCATATTTATTTGGTTCCTTTCTGAATCGTAACTGCCAAAAGCATGCCTACATGCCTGTCTGGAAATACCTCACTGTACCCCTTGCACTATAATTACTGTATGTAACCTGTTTCAGGCTTTGTTTTCGTATACATTTCATGTACCTGCTGTAGTCCAACTGTATACTGTTTATTGTGTATATTGTATTTTGTCCCTTTATGTATCAGGACCTCATTGTGAATGAGCCTGCACAATGGAGTATTTCCTGCAATCAACTTTAACGTCCACTTGAAATCCACACTGAGAATTGAGAGATTTCTGCCAGGCCTGCCTTTTAAGACTATTTGGAAATCTAAGTCAGGGGAGAAGGCTATTTCCCTATTAAATGCTAATTATATACCGGATTTTTTGCAAACAACAGATAAGATTGGACAGAAATGGGAGCAGGAGTTAGTGATTCCAATTGAAGAGGGGCAGTGGCTCCAAACTTGGAAATATACCTGGCAGACTTCCTTGTCCCCAGGGTGAAGGGAATGTCTATGGAAACTGCATATTAGATACTTTCGTGTTGCAGCGGTGATATCAAAATGGGACCCATCAGTTTCACCCGATTGTTGGAGGGGGTTGTGGTGAGGATCAGGCTTCACAGGCCCATATTTTTTGGCCCTGCATAGCTTTACGACCTTATTGGGCAGAGATCCAGGGCCATTTACAAACTATATTTGACTTATATGCTTATCCTGGTCCTGAAAATATCCTTCTTGTCCTGCCACCTCGGGAGATGGTAGGTAGAGAGGCAAAATATTTATTAAATATATTACTGGCAGCTGCATTTAAAGCCATCACGTGGAAATGGCTTTCATCAGGCCTTCCAGATATAGCAGACTGGAGGGAGACAGTAAACTCAATTTATAAATTTGAAAGAATCATTTTTCCTTACAGTATAGAATTCCCCAATTCCAGAATAGATGGACTAGATAAGAACTCTATGCAGTTTTCAGCCCCTCTTAAGCCATACCAAAATGCTTGCCTTCCTGAGAACCATATATAAAACTTAGTGCCTACTGATTTTCCCTATTGTAATTAGATCCATTTTTGAGATTTACTGTTTTTGGTTTTTAGACCAGCTTGATGTTCTTTGACTATTTTACTTTGATCACAATACTTTCTTCTTCTAGCCCCACGATATACCCATTCATGGAAGAAACTGTTTAAATGAGTTATGAGGACCCAGTTTCTTTTTCTAGTTATATGTATGTTTCTTCTACCACAGAGTTGTAATCCTATGTTTTGAATTTCATCTGATATAGTCATCGTCTGTGAGACAGTGTATATTGAATATATCTGGGAGCTTTGTTGAATTCTTAAAGCTTTGAATAAAGTCTGAGTATAAAAAAATAATTTTGCTCCAGGAAACATGGGTTGGGGAATATAGCAGGTATTAAAAGTAAATTGGCAGATAAAGAGCGCATGACAGAAATAAAAAAAAAAGAAAAAAACAATTTTGCACTAGGAAACATGGGTTGGGGAAAACCTGGATGTTAACATTTCTGGATATATCAAATACGAGAATAAAGGAACAAAACCCCATAATGGTGTTGGGCAAAATAAAGGAGGAATAATCACTTTGGTTTCATCTAGAATATACACGCGGAAGGAGCCCAGAGTCATGTATAGGAACTTCTGCTTCTCCGTTCTATTTACACTGCCAAGAAAAAGTCATTGCTAATTTCTATATTGACAATAAAATTACAGTGGGTCAGTTTCTTCAAAACTTGGAAGAAATGATACACGAGTTAATAAACATAAGAGCAGTATATGATACTGTTGTTGTTGAGAGATGTTAACGCAAGAACCGGACTCTGGGATAATAAAGAGGGTAATAACAGGTTACAAAACATAGATACTGTCTTGGGTATTGGCGATAGGACATCTATGGATTATACTATAAATACCAAACAAAAAATAGTTCTGAATTGTCTCTCGGAAAACCACTTGCGAATTGTTAATGGAAGAGTTGCTGGAGATCCAGAGGGCTCTCTGATATTCATTAATAAGTATGAAGAAGGGGATCTATGCAGGATTATGCCATCTGTGATGCATCTGAATGGAAAAAAATGAAGTCTTTTAGGGTATTACCACATTTTTGCAGTGAACATCTTCCATTTGAGCTATATTTAGATAATATGGAAATAAGAAATAATCCAGTGTGCAACAAGGATAATATACAATTTCATGTGCACAGTAAGTCCAAAATTAAACGTAACCAAGTAAATAAAACACAGTAAAGCCTAAAGATTAAAGTAACAAGCTGTGAATGAGCTTGGTACATCCAGCAGACAGATCTGGGTTTGATTCCTACAACCCCCACTTGCATACTGTTTGACTCTGAACAAGTCACTTAACCTCCCCAGTGCTCCTGGGTTGCCCCTGAAAACAGGCACTTGTGCCTAGTGGGCCTTACCCGGTTAATGACGAATAAAATAAAAATAAATAAAAAACAGATTTCAGTCTGATAAACTGGTTTCTTTATTTAAGGAAAAGATTGATGCAAGTGTTGATGTCCTGATTAACTATAACAGAATAACCAAACTAACAACTAATAATCAGGGTAACAGGGACAGTAAAGTTCAAAGTTTCCTTTCTAAAATTGATGCCCCATGATTTAACAATGAATACAGAAACCTTAAAAAAGTTATTAAGACAGAGAGGAATTGACTTAAATACCCTGATCTAATACTCAATGGAACTATAGTGAAATTAAAAAAAGAATATAGGAATTTATTAAAACAAAAAAGGATATCTGAGAAAAAATTGTGGGGTGAGTTACAGTTAGCCACTGAAGAAAAAGACACCAAGAAGTTTTGGTTGTTAATGCCACTATTTCTCCAAAAAAACTAGGAAACCTTTTTTACCAACTTGCATGGTCTCCCAGAGAAGAAGGGGGGGATAGGGATAATGAGCAATTAAAGAAATTGATAATATTCTTAAATTCAATTATGTCTGGTCTTTGGAGTCCTATATTACATAAGGAGGTACAGGGCTATATTTTGGAGCAAAAAAAAAAAAAAAAACCAATAAAGCTCCAGGGATCGACAGATTACCCACTGACATTATTTAAACAAATATTACGTGGTGGGCCCAAATATTTGCCTCATTTTTTAATTACATTAATACAGTATCCCAGAGGGCTGGTTAACCACGGAAATTGTCCTTGTACATAAAAAAACATTACTTACCATAGTAATCTTGTTTCTTCTAAGGGAATCCTACTGTATTCTGACAAATGCAGTATGGCCTCACCATACAACTGCCCTGGAGCCGAAATGGTTAATAGAACCCATGCTAAAAGTGGAATGTTAGGCTCGACCTCGGTTTTCAAATCACTGTCCCAGGTTGCACTTCCTGCAACCGTCAGATTCTTATGAAGCATGCAGAAGCTAAATACTAACTATCCAGACTAAGTGTACTACCCCTAAATACCTCTATCAGGGGAACAAAAACTCCAAACAACAGGAGGCATCCCTAAGACTCAAGTCAACAGATGCCCACAAAACTAATAGGTACCCACACGTTTCCAACATCAGTGATACAGGAGTGAGCAGAGCCCTGTAGGTCCTGGCAGGGGAGGAAGGGTGGGAGCTCAGAATACATTAAGATTCCCTTAGAAGAAACAAGATTACTACAGTAAGTAATGTTTTCTTCAAACCCCAGGAAATCTTACTGCATTCTGATAAATGCAAACTACCCAAGCAGTGCCTTTGGAGGTGGGCAGAGGACCTATTTAGGAGACAGGTTCGGCAGAACTGCTGTGCCAAACCTGGCATCACTCCTAGTCTGGATGTCCAGGCAGTAGTGCTTGGAAAATGTGTGAACTGTTTTCCAGGTAGCTGCCTTACAGATTTCCAGAAGAGGAATGTCTCTGGAAGCTGCTATTGATGCAGCAGTCCCTCTAGAAGAACGGGCCCTAAGCCCTTGTGGGGGCTGCTTACCCACTTTGCCATAACAGAACTGGATACATGACACAATCCATCTTGCTATGGATCTCTTTATGACAGGTTTACCCATGCCAACCTTTCCATCGGTCAAAAAGAGCTAGGTTCTATCCTCTCTGTGACCTTTAGCGTGCTCTAGGTAGTAGCTAATAGCTTTCTTGATATCCAAGCTATGTACAGTAGTCTATGCTCACCTGAAGAGAAATGATCAGTAAAGAAGACTGGCAGGGTGATGGACTGATTAATGTGAAAGTCAGATACCACCTTAGGGAGAAATTTATTATTTGTCCTGAGTACCACCTTGTCCCTATGGAAGACCACATAATTGGGCTCCATGGACAAAACCTGAATCTCACTAATCCTTCTGGCAGAAGTAATGGCCACTAAAAACACAGCCTTCCAAGTCACATACTTAAGGTCAGCTGATGACATGGGCTCGAAAGGAGGCTGCATAAGCTGTGCTACACAGGGGTATGGGCTCTATGAGGAGGATGCAAATGCAGTAGTCCCTTAAAAAAACTTTCGGAAAACACCACATTAGTGGCCAAAGAGGATGGCTTACCTGCTGACAGGTAAACAGACACTGCAGCCAGATGCACCTTCAAAGTAGAGGCCCTGAGGCCTAGGGAATGAAGATGGGAAAGATAGTCAAGAACTACCGATAACCCAGCCTGGGTATGATCTAAGTTTTTATCCCTGCACCAGAAAGAAAATCTTTTCCACTTAGAAGTATAGATCTTTCTGATAGCAGGTTTTCTGGATATCTTAAGGACCTCCATTACACCTTCTGAAAGATTCAGATTTGCATACTCTAGGTCTTCAAGAACAAGGCTTTGAGTCAGAGAGATTGAAGGTTGGGGTAGAGGATCCTGCCCTGGAAGGAGGTCAGCAAATTGTGCCTCTTGGGTAGGATGATTGGCTTGGCTACTGATAGAGACAGAACTAGGAAGTACCACGGCTGTCTGGCCCAATCTGGGGCAATGAGGATCATTGTGGCTGGCTGGGATCTGAGCTTGTTCAGGGCTCTCAGCAACAGTGGGAAGGGAGGGAAGGCATACAGGAACTTCCCTGTCCAATCCAGAGCCAATGTGTCCAGTGGTACTGTGCCCTTCAGTGGGGGTCTGCAACAGTACAGAAGGAGCTGGTATTTGTCTGGGGAAGCAAAGAGGTCTACCTCTGGAGTGCCCCACCTTCGGAACACCAACTGCAATACCTGCTTGTTTAAGGACCATTTGTGATGGTCCTGATTTATTCTGCTCAGTGCATCCGCCAGCATATTGTCCTTCCCTGGATTTAGCTGGCAGCAAAATATTCAGGGACTAGGCCAGGGTCCATATTTTCATCACTTCTGTGCACAGGGGTGTGGAACTTGTGCCTCCCTGTTTGCTTGATGTAGTACATAGTGGTCATGTTGTCAGTCCTGACCTGGACCACCTTTCCTTGCAGCATGCTGGTGAATGCATGAAGAGCTACGAACACTGCCCTAAGCTCCAACAGGTTGATGTGCAGCAATGACTCCTGTTTGAGCCAAGTTCCATGGACAGTATGCTCCCCTAGGTGTGCTCCCCACCCTAGTAGGGATGCATCTGTAGTGTGCACCAGAGATGGTTGCTCTTGGAGGAATGGAACCCCCTGTATGAGGTTTTCCAGATCCTGCCACCACTGAAATGCCTGCACGAATGTTTGAGTGACTGGAACCAGCTTTGATGACCTGTCTTTTTTCTGATGCCAGTAATGCCTGAGGTGATACTGAATATCCCTCATCTGAAATCTTGCTCCTGACACTGTAGTAGTTGAGGCTGCCATGTGGCCTAACAACTGGAGAAAGTGTCTGGCAGGTCTGAGGCTGTGAGGCTTGAAGAAGCCTACCAGCTGTATGAGAGTGACTGCTCTCAGCTGAGGAAGAAAGGCCCTTCCTCTGACTGAATCCAATTCTGCTCCTACAAACTCCAGGAGCTGTACTGGCTGCAGCACTGATTTCTGTTGGTTTATCAAGAACCCCAGGAACTGCAACAGCTCCTGTGTCAAGGCCAGAGACTGCTTGACCTGCTGAGTAGGCTGCCCCACTAAGAGCCAGTCATCCAAGTATGGAACAACTGCCACTCCTGCCTTCGTAGGTGTGCCACAACCACAGTCAAGCATTTTGTGAACACCCTTGGAGCAGAAGTAAGGCCGAAAGGCATTGCGCTGAACTGATAGTGGCCTGATGGAAGTCTGAACCTGAGGAATATTCTGTGAGACTGCCTTATTAGGATATGGAAGTAGGCACCTTTTAAATCCAGAGATGCCAGCCATTCTCCTTTCCTCAAGGTTGGCAGAATAATTTTTAAGGTGACCATTTTGAATGTTGGTTTCAGTAAATGCCAGTTCAGGTGTCTGAGATCCAATATGGGTTGCCACTCCCCTGTTTCCTTGGTTGTAGGGAAATATTTTGAGTAAAGGCCCTTTCCTTTCTATAAGAGAGGAACTGGCTCTACTGCTCCTAATGAAAGCAGATTTAACACCTCCTTTTCCAGTAAGAGTGTCTCTGAGGGGGAGGAAGGTTGAAAAACTCTTGTCCTCAGTCTTGGTCTGAGTTTGAAACAGAGTGCAAGGCCCTGACCCACTACCTCCAGAACCCACCAATCTGGGGTGATGGATTGTCATTCCTGGAGATAGTAGGTCAGGCTGCGGCTTCAGGCCTCATTACACCCCTGGGCGGTCCGGTATTGCCCCATACCACCCACCCTGTCGGGTATTATTGCTTACCTGAACCAAACTCTGGGTACCTTCCAACTAGCTCTTAAATGTTACTTATGTAATAAAAAACTCACATAAGTGTTCCACCTGAAACACAGGTGGATACTGGTAAGTGCTATTCCATACTAGACATCAGCTCTGTAAACGTGAATGTGTGAACTGCACTTCTGTGAAATGTTTCTTTATTGTTGTACATGTACTCTGGTGATTGAAATTTCTGTAAACAGTCTTTATTGTCTTTTCAGAGTGGGGTATTCTGACAGTTTTAAATTCTGACCCACATTTTCTTCTTCCTTGGTAACAATCTACCTTACTGTTATAATGGTTTTACACTGCTGCTTTAAGAATCTGGGCAGACTTGAATAATATGACCCATTATTTTTTTTAATTTAACCCCTACTTTTTGTACCCTGTGGGTCACTGCCCCACATAAGTAAAAACAATGCATGAAATGAACCCTGAAGCCTGCTCCTTTAAAGAACAGCTCCATTTAACCTGGACCATGTCCGAGAAGCGGAGCTGGCAGGCTCTCTTTAAAGTGTATTTTTCTTCCACAGAAGGCATTAATGCCATACCCTTCCTCTCAGCTTTAGGATGGAGGCAAGAAAAAATTACTCACCATAGTAATGTTGTTTCTTCTTTCCTTGTTCTCCTTGTTTCAGGGGAGGGCAGTGGATATGGCCTACCTGGACTTCAGCAAGGCCTTTGACACTGTGCCACATAAAAGACTATTACACAAACTAGGGAATATGGGTGTGAGCAGGACAGTAGTGTGGTGGGTAGGTAACTGGCTGGGTGGCAGGACACAGAGGGTGGTGGTAAATGGCTGTCACTCCACAGAGGGAAGAGTGACCAGTGGGGTACCACAGGGATCAGTGCTGGGACCGGTCCTATTCAACATCTTCATCAGTGACATTGCGCAGGATCTAGAAGGCAGAATTTCACTGTTCGCTGATGACACAAAGCTCTGTAACACAGTAGACACACCAGAGGGTGTAGACAGAATGAGAAGGGAGCTGCAGAAACTTGAAGAATGGTCAGGGGTTTGGCAGTTGAAATTTAATGCAAAGAAGTGCAAGATAATACATATGGGGCACAAAAACCCTGGCACAATATATCAGTTGGGGGGTGAGGATATAGCATGCACCAAGTAGGAAAGGGATCTTGGGGTTATCATCTCTGTTGACCTCAAGGTAGGGAAACAGTGTGGCAAGGCAGCAGGTAAAGCAAACAGGATGCTGGGATGCATACTCAGGGGCATCACCAGCAGGAAAAGGGAGGTCATGATTCCACTATACATGACACCAATGAGGCCCCACCTGGAATACAGTGTACAGTTCTGGAGACCTTACCTACATAAGGACATAGACAGGGTAGAGAAGGTTCAGAGGAGGGCAACAAAGATGGTGCATGGATTGCATCACAAGTCCTATGAGGACAGGTTGAAGGAATTGAATATGTACTCCCTGGAAGAGAGGAGGGAGAGAGGGGACATGATAGAGACATAAAGGTATCTTACAGGGAGGAACAGGGTGCAAGAATACACTATTTTTAAGTGAAAAAGATGTTCCAGGACTAGAGGGCATGAGATGAAGTTGGAGGGAAGACGATTCAGAGGAAATGTGAGGAAGAATTTCTTCACAGAACGGGTGGTGGACAAGTGGAACACCCTGCCTGAGGAAGTTGTGGGGGATGAAACAATCACAGGATTTAAGAATGCATGGGATATACATAAAGGAATTCTGGAGGTCTGGGGTAAGGGGCAACAGAGTTCTAGGAAAACAAACTGAAGTTACAAACTCAAATGGGCAGACTAGGTGGGCCATAGGCCCTTATCTGCTGACACTGTCTATGTATCTATATATCTTCTAATGGAGTCTTGCTGTATTCTGACTATATGCAGTTAGCCCCAGTACTTGAACTACTCCGGAGAGTAAAGGGTTAACTCTATGCAAAGGCATAGAACGTTGAGCTCAAGCTCGTTTTTCAAACCTCTGTCTGTGGTACTCTGAAGTGTAGCAGTCAGATTCTTACGAACACTAAACTAACTCACTCAAAGGAAGAAATTGTTTCCAAAATTTTGTGCCAATTGGCAAAACAAAGCTTTAGGGTCAGAAGACTCACATCGAGAACACCCAAAAAGAACACTACAGGTAGTGATTTGAAAAATGCTTAATAGCAAACTAAAAGAAGCCCCCTAAGAGATGGAGACATGCCCAGTACACCCCTTGGGTGCAGCACTGTGCCTGCCCCACCACATCCCAAAACTACTAGGTTCCAGGAGGGGAGGCAGGTCAGAATACAGCAAGACTCCATTAGAAGAAACAACATTACTATGGTGAGTAATGTTTTCTTCAAACAACATGAAGTCTTGCTGTATTTTGACTATATGCAAACCACCAAGCAGTACCCCCTTGGAGGAGGGAGTTACAGAACCTATTTTGGGAACAAGCTCTGCAGCACAGCCGTGCCAAACCTAGTATCACTTCGTGACTGGACGTCCAAAGAGCAGTGCCTGGTAATAGTGTGAACAGATTTCCAGGTAGCTGTTTTGCATATGTCCACTAAATGTATATCTCTAGCTGCTGTGACCAATGCAGCTGTACCTCTGGTAGAATGAGCACTCAGGCCTCAGGGAGGTTCCTTCCCAAGTTTAGAATAACAGAATTGAATACAAGAGACAATCCACCCAGCAATAGACCTCTTGGTGGCAGGTTTGCCCTTTCCCACTTCACCATAAGTGAGAAACATCTGAGAACAGTCCTTCCTATAGGCCTTAGTATGCTCAATACAGTAACTAAGAGCTCTTTTTACATCAAAACTGTGTAACCTTCACTCCCCAGAGGAAGAATGATCAGTGAAAAAGACAGGCAAAGACATAGACTGGTTCAGATGAAAGTCTGACACCACCTTGGGAAGAAATGTTCTATTGGTGCAGAGGACCGCCTTATCACTATAAAAAGAAAATTAAATCAGGTTCCACTGATAAGGCCTGTAATTCACTGATTCTCCTGACAGAGGTAATAGCCACCAGGAACAGTCTTCCAAGTCAAGTATTTCAGTTCAGCTGAAGACAAAGGTTCAAAAGGGGGCTGCATAAGCTGTGTAATACAGATGTTCAGGTCCCAAAAAGGGGTAGGCTCTCTAAAGGGAGGATTAATATGAACAAAACCTTCGAAAAATTTCTTAAAGACTGGATGAGAAGCTAAGAAAGAGCCTTACCAGCAGAAAGCAAGGCACACACAGCTGCCAAATGTACCTTGAGGAGTAGTAGGCCAGAGGCCTAAACTGTTAAGATGCACCAAATAATCCAATACAGTGGCAATACCAGCCAGCTCTGGCTTAGTATGCCTCTGGGAACACCAAAACCCAAATCTTTTCCATTTGGAGTTTTAAGTCTTTCTAGTAGCAGGTTTCCTGCTAACTTTTAAAATATCCATAACTGATTGACAAAGATGCAAGCTTGCATATTCTAGCTCTTCAACAGCCAGGCCTTGAGCCTGAGAGTCTGAAGATTGGGATACAGAATCCTCCCATGAGAGGAGGTGAGGAGATTGTGTTGTCTGGGAAGAAACAAGGGCAGTATTGCTGACAGTGACAACAGTAGAGGATACCAAGGCTGTCTGGCCCAATCTGGAGCCACCAGAATCACCTTGCAAAGTTGAGACCGGATTTTGATCAGGACCCTGAATATCAGAGGAAAAGGAGGAAAAGCATAAAGAAACCTGCCTGTCCAATTCATCTGAAGAGCTTCATGAAGGACAGGGCCCAGAAGGGGTGGTCTAAAACAATAAAGAGGAAGTTGATGATTGTCCTGGGCTGCAAAGAGATCTACCTCTGGAGTGTCCCATCTCTTGAAGATGGACTGGAGAATTGGAGGATTCAGGGACCATTTGTGATGTCCCTGGGAAATTCTGCTCAGAGTATCTGCTAGAATGTTGTCCTTCCCTGAGAGATGCACAGCCAGCAGGGAAGCTTGAAGGGAATTAGCTAGAGACCATACCTTCATGGCCTCTGTGCACAAGGCCAAGGACCGAGTGCCTCCCTGTTTGTTGATGCATCACATGGTTGTGGTATTGTCTGTCCTGATTTGCACCACTTTGCCCTGAACAGAGGTTGAGAATGTCTGAAGTGCCAGAAAGACAGCTCTTAATTCTAGAAGATTTATGTGCAGAAGGGACTCCTGGTTAGACCAAGTTCCCTGAGCTGTAAGATGATCTAGGTGGGCTCCCCACCCCAGCAGGGAGGCATCTGTGGTGAGAGTCACAGACGGGACCTGACTGATAAAGGGGACACCCTGTCGAAGACTGTCTTCCTCCAGCCATCACTGGAGGGCCTGGGCTAGAGTTTGAGAGACTGGAACCAGTTTGGAGAGAGGATCCTTTTTCTGAGACCAGTAAGATCTGAGATGAAACTGTATGTCTCTCATCTGAAACCTTGCTCCCTGAACTACTGCTGTGGAAGGTGCCATGTGGCCCAGCAGTTGTAGAAAGTGTCTGGCTGGACGAGACACTAGAGGACGAAATGAG
This sequence comes from Neoceratodus forsteri, assembly GCA_016271365.2. NCBI lineage: Eukaryota > Metazoa > Chordata > Ceratodontiformes > Ceratodontidae > Neoceratodus > Neoceratodus forsteri. The sequence goes on from CM057459.1 coordinate 320,435,850, forward strand.
GAAGCCAGAGTGACCAGTGACTGAACCCTTGAGAGAGGAAGAAAAGCCCTTGCCTGAATAGTATCTATTTTCACCCCTATGAAGTTGAGAAGCTGGGCTGGTTCTAGAACAGACTTCTCTAGATTTAGAATGAAACCCAAGGATTCTAGAAGTCTTTGAGTGACCTCTAAAGCTGACTTGACGTGGTCTGAGGACTGGCCCACTAGGAGCCAGTTGTCCAGGTATGGGAACAGAAGGATGCCCTGCCTCCTGAGGAATGCCACCACTACTGCAAGACACTTGGTGAACACCCTTGGGGCAGATGTTAGGCCAAAGGGCATGGCCCTGAATTGATAATGGCCTGAGGGCAACTCGAACCTGAGGTACTTTCTGTGGGAAGGTCTGATAGATATGCGGAAGTAGGCAGCCGTGAGATCCAGGGAGGCTAGCCAGTCTCCTGGTCTCAGAGAGGGAAGAATTACTCCCAGAGTCACCATTTTGAATTTTGGTTCTGTCAAATGTCTGTTCAGGTACCTTAAATCTAAGATGGGTCACCACTCTCCTGTCTTTTTTGGGGTAAGGAAGTATCTGAAATACAGTCCTTTTTCCCTGTGACAAAGAGGTACCTTCTCTACTGCTTGCAAAAGCAGAAGAGAGGAGACTTCTGCCTCTAAAGCCTTTGTCTCCAAAGGACAGGGAGGACTGAAGGACCTTGCTCTCATTCTTGGGAACCGTTTGAAACTGAGAGCAAGCCCCTGGCTCACTATTTCCAGGACCCACTTGTCTGAAGTAATAACTCCCAGGCCTGGGAGTAGTGAGCCAGTCTGCCCCCTACTGGGATTGGGGAGGCGACCCTGACTGACACCTAAGGGTGTCTGCTTGGCAGAAAGCTTTGACTGAGTAGCTGATGGGGTCCTAGTTACCCCCCCCCGTTTACCTCTTCCCCTAAAGAACCCCCTCTGCTGAAAAGAGGAGGAGGAGGCCTGAGCTTGGTAAAAAGCCTGTGAAAAGGCCTGCCCCTGCCCCTAAACTGCTGCCTCTGAGGAGTGGTCTGCTTTTTTTTGGCTGCAGCACTCCTATAGGTGGTCCTGTACTCATCCATCTTTTTCATGCAATTTTCTGTTTGATCCCCAAAAAGAGAATTACCTGCTACAGGAAAATCCATAGCCGTAGCCTGGGTATCCTGTGAGAGGTTGGTGCTCCTAAGCCAAGCAAATCTCCTTATGGAGACAGATGTAGCCATGACCCTGGAATGAACATCATTAGAATCGACAGCAGCGTGGAACTGCACTTCAGATGCCTCTATACCATTTGCAGTCACCTGCTCCAGCTCCTTGGTTAGCTGGGGGGCATTCCTAGCCAGTTCCAGAACCGTATCCCACATAGATTTCTGGTACCTAGCTGTATATGCCATGTAGTTAGATTGTCGGAGTCCCAATGAGGCTGCCAAGTACTGTTTTTTTGCCATGGCATCCACTTTCCTGGAATCCTTGTTTTGGGGGGGTGGTGAGATGCCAGGGGAATGTTAGCCTTGTCACAGGCTGCAGCTTGTATTACCCCAACATGGCTGCAGTGATTAATAAGGAATTCCATCCCAGGACCTGACAAAGTATGCCTCCTGTCCATTCTTTTTTCCACAGGAGGTATGGATGTAGGAAACTGTAAAATTTTTTGCGTCTGCTTCCCCAAGGATTTGAGTAAGGGGATAGACACCCTTTTCGACTCTGGTATATCCATCATCTCTAAGTAGTCGGGTTCTTCCTGATCCCGTTCAGCCTCTTCCAAAAGAAGCTGAAGAGTCTCAGCCTCTTTCTTGTAAAACAAGAAATGGGAAGGGGACTCAAAGCCTGGGAGGAGAAACCTTAGAGGGCTTGTCAGGGGAGATGTCAGGCTCTATTGGCACACCTAGGCCCTCATCCTCTTCATCATAATCTTCCTCCTCCTCCCAATTGCCCTCATAGTAAGCTTCAGGCCCTATATCTGAAGCAGACATTTCTGACCGAACTGGCTTGCTTTGAATCGAAGCCGGTTCAGTCAGAACCGGGCAAAGCGATTGGACTATCGAAATCGCTTTTGCTATCTCTTCAGCGGTCAGACCATGGGGAGCCAGATCCAAACTGGCTGATTTTCTTTTTCTTTTACTCGGAACCAATTCCACAGAATCGGCTCTTCGTTTGCCCAAGGAGGTATCGCCCAGGACAGTGGCCACCTCCTCAGGATCGGTCGCAACCGAACCGGGCTGGTCATCCAGGTCAGCAGACTTCTCGGCCTCCCTCTCCCTTAGCCTACTCAAACGTTTATCCAGAGTAGCTTTGGGAAAGTTCTTGCATATCTGGCAGCCTTCTCTGAGGTGGTCAAACCCCAGACAGTACACACATACAGGGTGAGGGTCAGCCTTAGCAAAGGCCTCCTTACACTCAGTACAGTGCTGAAACCCAGTGGGTTCAGTTTTCTTTTTGGGTTTCTCAGACATGCCTTCCAATCTAAAGTCACCCCAAACAGCGGTTAAGCCAGGCGACTACAACTTATCGGTTCCAACCGTGTTGGTTAAAAAAAATTCTAAAAGCCAGATTTTTTTAGGAACTGATAAATACCAGAAAAACCACATAGTCAACAAAAAATACAATACACTACAGAATGGGTTTTAGTTCCAAACCGGACCAACAGGAAAAGAACCAAAAATAAAAATTTCTTTAAAAAAACAACCACTACCTACAACTACCACTTACTGGTACCGAGACAGAGGCAAGAATACAGATATTTTGATGAAACGGTTTGAAAGAACTGACCGATTCGAACTATTACCGAACTGAAGCGCAGGAGGGATCTCTGGAGCGACTTCACAGTTAGGCGGAGTAAGAAATCTGATGATTACACTTCAGAGTACCACAGAGAGAGGTTTGAAAAACCGAGCTCAATGTTCTATGCCTTTGCATAGAGTCAACCCTTTACTCTCCGGAGCAGTTCAAGTGCTGGGGCTAACTGCATATAGTCAGAATACAGCAAGACTTCATGTTGTTTGAAAAATAATTATGCCACAACTGCCTATACAGTACTAAGTCAAGTAACACTGTAGGGCACAAGGGAAAAAGAACACAAGGGAAGTGTGTGTGTGTGGTGGTGGTGGTGGTGGTGGTGGGGTATGCACCACTGCAAGGCTACCAGCACTGCAACCTAAACAAGGAAAACTGCACGTGTACAAAAACAATTAAAAAAGGGAACATCACCTGTGGCAACTGGCCTAACCTTTATGTTTCTTACTGCGCCAAAACTCAGAACTTCAAATTTACTGTATGTACAGTCAAGGGGGGGGTGGATACAAGGGCAGACAGAAAAATAAATATCCCTCCACAACAATCTTATAAGACAGGCAGGTTGGAGAAACACACAATGGGCAGCCCAGAAGACAGCATCAGAGGTAAAGTGCAAACCCAGAAAAGAAACTGCTGCAGCAGAGAAAGTGAGAGAAAAGGAAAACAAGTGACTTTTCCTTTACAGAGGGATTTTACTTAGATTGCTCAGGGACAGCTAGGCAACTAAACCTCCTCACTGGTTGGAACTTGGTCAGATAAGGCTACCTCATACTTATGATAACCTAACCTCAAGGCAAGTTATCTGCGGCATAATCTGTAGAGGTCATCGATCAATATTTAACTACCATACCACATCACAAACATCCTCTGTAACAAGGCAACCCTCCCAAGCTCCAGGTAACCAACCCAACCTACTCCAAAACAACAAATGACTTCTGTTGCATTTTAATTGCACAGCATTAAGTTTTCTGCCTCTTTGAGCCCTACCACTCATGGATGTAGGAAGAGGGGCTGTAGTTCATGATAGAATACAAACTACAGCTCATTTCAGAGGTGACATTTTTAACTTGTTTTAGGCACAGATAGCTAAAAGTGTGCCATTTCCACAAATGAGTGGATGTCTCATTTTTTTAAGCACTTTTGGGCACTTCTGTGTGTTTAGTGAGACTGACCCAGGTATCTACTTCTGGGTCACTACTACACAATTTCAACCTGCATAGCAGCAAGCGGGCACACTTAACAGAACTGCAGCGGGAGCTATTGACTACATACTACTTTTAGAGCAGTGTGGTGCCCGCTGACTTCCGTTGCATTTTAAATTTGCACAGCATTATTAAGTTTTCTGCCTCTTTGAGCCCTACCACTCATGGATGTAGGAAGAGGGGCTGTAGTTCATGATAGAATACAAACTACAGCTCATTTCAGAGGTGACATTTTTAACTTGATTTAGGCACAGATAGCTAAAGCATGCCATTTCCACGAATGATTGGATGTTGCTCATTTTCAAGCACTTTTGGGCACTTCTGTGTGTTTACTGAGACTGACCAAGGTATCTACTTCCGGGTCACTACCACACTATTTTAACTCGTCTAGCGGCGAGCAGGGTGGGCCAAACGGAGCGCAAAGACACGAGTGGCATACGTATGTGTTTAGCGCATTGCAGCATGTTAAGGCATCGCCAATATATGTGCTGCCCTCTCAGTTACAACAGGAATTGTCCTCGCATCATACCAAGGTAAATCTCGCAAACTTATACCTTCCTAAAAACACAACCAAGCAGCCATAGTTCTACCTTGTTTTCAATTAGCACAGACATAAATAAGTTCAGCCACCAAAATGACTAATAATGACCCTAGAAGGAGATACTGGGATCAAATGTATGTCATGTGATATGCATAAAATTGTGCTCATTCTCCCAACAACTGTTTTCCTATGTGAAAAATCTAAAAGGAATGAGGAAAGAGGAGATTAGCCTATTTAATGATCGCCTAATTTTGCTAGAAGCCAGCCAGCAGGATATAACCTTAGGTTTCAGATAAGAAGCCCCAACTCATATCCAACCACAGAAAAACAAAAACCAGATAACTATACTAATAAGGATTATAGGGCTGATAACATGCCCCTTTTGTGTACAACTTTTCCACAAAATAATTATGCACCTTGCCCGCCTCCCATTACTTATAAAACAAGCATTTGTCAATGATGAATGTTGTCTTGCTGGCATTGGTAGTGCCGGAACTAGAGACGCATAATAGGAACGGCAGTGAAGCATTGAAGGGACGCCAACCCCACCCTGTAGAGAGCGACAGGCATTGAGGGGTGCCCTTGGGTCGTCAGCTGTAATATTCATGCCATTCTACCTCACCCTATCCTGTAGACACTGACAAGTGGCGTGATGTGCTTTTGGGGTCTTTGGGCATTGTACTTGTGATATAGACAGCCAGTTTTGAGTGCTGTATCATTTTTCCTTTTAATATAAAATGTATTACTGACCGTCTCTGCTGAAAACCTGATGCTCTTGGAGTGCCCTCACCACCGGTTTCAGCTGAAAGATGCAAGCCAGGAGAAAATGCTGACAGCAAGTGAGTTCACATACACTCAGTTTTTAGAGACAATGTGTTACATGGAAGGCTTTAATCAAGGATCCTGTTTATCTGAGTTTATTACAGCCATAGTTGCTATATCATATCCATTTTATGACATTGGAGAGGAACCTATGTTGCTACACAGAGGTGCAAGGTTGTAAATGCTCATGTGAATCCTGTGTGAGGGAGGATGCAGCATGGATCAAAGAGATGTCATTTCAAACATGAGTCATGCTGAGGATTGCAAAATTAATACTGAAAAGACATCCTTTTTTTGTATAAGATATATATTTTTTATATATAATCTGGCAGAGGAGGAGCTAGCTGACCTCACACAAAAAGGGGTTGGCCAATATAGTATTCTTAAGGAATATTCTGTTTTACTACACAGAGACACATCTTTTTGACCTAGACTCTGACCAGGAAAGATCTGTGAGCACTTTTAAACAAGTATTTAGAAAAAGAGTCAAATCTAAGTACTGTAAGTAGGAATTTGCACTGTTTAAACCTGTTTTGTTTAAGTGATTGTATGTCTTGGGATACAAGAGTTCTGTATTTTGTGTTTTACATATTTTTAACTATTTTAGTAAAATTCTTTTTAAAACTTGCTTGGTCTGTCTTTGACTTCTTTTTATTTGTAAGAAAAGTATACATGATTATAGCAGACACTAAGTATAAGCTTGAATGCTGATACCAAACTGGAAAGAGAAGCGTTTTAAATCTGAGGTCTTTGTTAAAGTTTTTAAAGGTTCATCTCTGTATACCTGGTTAGGTGCCCGTAGGCCAAGATATCTGGCCCCCCGAAGACAGAAATATCTGAGCCTGTGCACTGGGTATGCTAGCAAGAGGTTCACAGTTTGAATCCCTCCAAGACTTGAGACCAAAGGTTGATCCGAACTCACAAAACAGACAAGAGGGTTACCTTGTTCTGTTAAACTGTACACAAGACTGCGCTCAGAGGTTGGCACTTTGGAAGTAGAGGGTCTGACCTGCTGAGTGGGTTTGTGACAGATTGGTTGGCAGTGGTGGTATAATTTTGGTATCATAAGCTTTCATTGTTCTGTGTCACCTGAGACCGTAGCTCTCTTGCAAAAAAAGGAAAAGACAGAGTTTTAATTTTAAAAAGGAAACAGAACTATATATCACTTGGCGTACAGTCAAGTTCCTACCAGTTTTATTTTTTTTCTAAAGTGCAGTCAGAGTAGCAGTAGTCAGGAAAGATGACTTCCAACTACAGCAGGCACACTGTAGATTACTTAAGGCAGTTGTGCGGAGACAGAGGAGTCCCGTTTGTGGTGAAAGCAAGCAAGCAGAGCATCATAGATGCCCTGATGGTAGCAGATACCCAGAGCAGTGAGTCACCAACCATGACTGGAAAGAACCAAACCTCAAGTGTAGCTAGTGGCCAGTGAAGAGTCCAGAGCCGATGAGGAGGACAGCAGGGTCACTGTCAGTGAAGGGCCACAGAAGCAGGAGAGGGTCACCAGTATCCTGAATCCAGAGGTACTCAGGCTGCAAACTGATTTCGCAGGATGGAACTGGAGGTAGAGTGAGAACAGAGAGACGCAGACCGTGAGGAGCATGAGCGCCAGCGAGCTGCAGAGGAGAAGAGAGAGGAGCGCCAGAGACAACACAAACTGGAGGCAGAGTGAGAACGCCAAGAGGCAGAGCGAGAGCGGCTTGGGTTTAACCGAGACTGCAGGACTGGGTTACCAATTGAACTCCAAATTAATAGCCGAATTTAAGGAGGGGGAAGATATGGACACTTTTTTAAATTCTTTTGAAAAAGGTTGCATTCAGGCTAAAATTCCTAGACAGTCCTGGAGCTTCCAGCTATCCCCGCTACTTACCGGGAAAGCTCGCAATGCATTGGGTCAAATGGACAATGAGGACAGCAATGATTACAGCAAGCTAAAAGCTGCACTGTTAAAAAAAGTATGAATTAACTGCTGAATCATACACAGCTAAATTCCGTAAGCTCAGGAGAAGCCCTGATATGAGCTACTAGGAGCTAGCCACGAAACAACGTCAGTTTTTAAAACATTGGTGGGAAGGAATTGAGGAAAACTCTGTTGATAAAATTGAAAATGTGATTTTATTAGAACAGTTTTATTGGGCTTGCCCAGCACAGCTAAAAACCTGGCTAGAGGACAGAGATCCAAAAACAGTGCAAGAGGCTGCTGAACTCTCAGACCACTATGCCAAGAAAAGACCTGCTGTGAGAGCAAATGGGGCGGGCGTGGCAGCACAGAAAGGGAAAAGCACGCCTTCAGGGCAGCTAAAACCCTCAGTGCCTCCACCGAAACCAGTTAGCCCCAGGTTTCAAAGAAAAGATTTCTCTGAAGTAAGAAATGCATGTTGCCTGTGTAAAGAGACTGGGCATATTGCCAGATGGTGTCCCAAAAAAGGCGAGCAATAATACACAACAGGGTGCTAGAAAAGAAGTGGGTTGTTTTTGTGTCCCTGTGAGCATGCCAGTGAACATGAGGGAACACATGCACCCAGTCATGGTAAATGGTGTGCAGACACAAGGGTTAAGGGACACAGGGGCATCCCTGACGTTAGTTAAGGGGGGATCTGGTACAGCCTGGTCAGCTTATACCAAATAAATAAATACATCACTGTACAAGGGTTTACTGGTGAAGCGAAAACATTGCCACTGGCTAGTGTTCTCCTAGACTGGGGTGTAACAGGAGGAACTGTGCAAGAGGTGGCTGTAGCCAAAACATTAGCAGTGGATGTGATCCTGGGTAACAATCTCCAACAGGGGATGGTATGTACAGTTACCTGTAGCCAAGTGGCAAGGGAAAATTGTAGTTCCCTGAACCCCACAGAAGCCATTGTGGAAACCACTGGGACGCTGATTCCCCAGCCTGTGTCTACAGATGAGGAGATTGATAGCTACGGAAGGTTACTCCGAAGAGGGAGGGGTGACCAATTATCCGAGGGTTGGGACTGACAGTGATCCTGAGGGCCCTGACGCTAGTGCTAGGGACCCTAGTTTAGCGACTGAAGGGGACCTGTTCCATGCCCTGGGAATGTGTGTTGGGTTTGCAGCTGCTCAGAGAAGTGACCCTAGTTTAGAGAAGCTGAGGGCTTGAGCAGATTCGGAAAGCACACAGGGAGGTGACGGCAGAGATTAGGTTTATTGGGAAAATGGACTTACGTATACTCAGGCAGTACAGACAGAGGGAGGGATGCTAGCCAGGCAGCTTGTCGTTCCCCAGAGATATCGTGAGTAGTTGCTCAAAACTGCACGATATTCCCTTGCCTGGTCATCTGGGAATCGAGCACATGACGCAGCGGTTGGCCCAGAATTTCTACTGGCCAAACATCACCCAGCAGGTGAAGGAGTATTGCAGGTCTTGTCACCAGTGCCAAGAAATAGGTAAGGCGGGCAAGAAAACCCAAGCCGCCCTGATCCCCTTGCACATAGCAGGGTTTTAAATAATTGATTAGCAGTTTTTTTCTTGGGATGATACTAACTGTACAGAAAGTATTTATATCGATTTTCTGGAAGTGCTGTGTTTGTTAAACACAGTGAGGCAAGAGCTATGCATTTTCACAAAGATTTAGCACTTTTATGAGCAAAACACTAATCAATTTTTAGAGTTAAATAAAACCCTGCCATAGTGGAGGAGCCATTTCAGAGGGTGGGAATGGATATTGTAGGGCCTTTAAATACCCCCAGCTCCTCAGGGAAGAGATTCATCCTGACTGTGGTGGATTATGCCACCCAGTACCCAGAGGCAGTTGCCCTATCCTCTCTGAGGACAAAGTGGCAGATGCTTTACTTGGGATTTTCTCCCATGTTGGGTTTCTGCGCGAGGTAATCACCGATCGAGGAGGTTCCTTCATGTCGGACCTCATGAAATGTTTATGGGAGAAGTGTGGGGTGATACAGAGATGCACGACACCATATCGCCCATAAGCCAATGGGCTTGTGGAACGATTCAATGGTACTCTAAAGTCAATGCTCTGGGCGTTTGCTGAACAGCATGGGAAGGACTGGGAGAAATACCTTCACCACCTGTTGTTTGCATACAGGGATACAGGAGGTGTCCCAAGAGTCGACAGGATTCTCCCCCTTCAAACTCTTATATGGACACCGGATATGTGGGCCCCTAGACTTGATCTGTGAAGACTGGGAAGGCAAGCAGGGAACTCCCATTGTGGATTATGTCCTTAGGTTTAGGGAAAGGCTGAAGGAGTTTATAAGGATAGCCCAGAGCAACCTGGCAGATGACCAACAGAAACAAAAAGAAGTGTGGTATGACTGCAGAGCCAGAGCTCGCTTGTACCTGGTGGGTCAGTAAGTCATGGTCGTTATTCCGGTCCGGAAAGACAAGCCGCAAGCTGAGTGGGCAGGGCCGTACAAAGTGGCTAGGAAGGTAAATGACGTGAACTACATTGTGGAGTTACCCGACAGAAGACAGACAGAAAGGATGTACCATGTCAACATGATGAAGCCATATGCAAATAGGGATGACATGGTGTTTGCAGTGTGTAGTCATGGGGAGGGTACGGACGAAGGAGACCCCCTTCTGGATTTGCTGGAGGAAAGTAAGCGGGAGTCCTCTGTGGAGGCAGTAAAACAGTCTCCTCAGCTGGCCCCGGACCAGATCCAGAAAGTAAGGGAGGTTTTAGCAGACTTTGCCCCCCTTGTTTAGCGCCAAGCCTGGACTAACCCCCTTAGCGACACACGATGTGGAGACAGGGACACAGACACCCATATGGCGGACAGCATATTGGGTATCAGAGGCTGTCCAAAAGGACATTAGAAGGGAAGTGGAGGAGATGCTGGATTTAGGGGTAATCCAGGGATCCCACAGCCCCTGGGCCTCACCCTTAGTCCTTCTGCCCAAGCCAGATGGCTCAACTCGTTTCTGTGTGGACTATCGTGAACTGAATGCAGTCACTAAGTCCGACGCCCAGTCGATGCCCCGGACGGACGAACTCCTGGACAAGTTGGGAGGGGCGACCTACCTTATGACCACTGACTTGACCAAGTGGTATTGGCAGGTAGAATTGACAGACAGAGCTAAGGAGAGGTCGGCCTTCATCACTCCGATAGGCTTATCTGAGTTTAAAGTAATGCCTTTCGGAATGAAGAATGCCCTGGCCACTTTCCAAAGGTTGGTGAATCAGGTGTTAAATGGTGCTGAGGAGTACGCCGTGGCGTACCTGGATGACACTGCCATCTTTAGTACCAGCTGGGAGGAACACCTATCCCACCTTAGGAAAGTGCTGGACAGGATACAGAGGGCCGGGCTCACTGTCAAAGCCAAGAAGTGCCAGGTGGCCATGGGAGAAGTGGTATACCTCGGGCATTTGATAGGCCGGGGATAGCTCTGTCCTAATCAAATAAAGATAGAGGTGATCCAGGCATGGCCCAGACCAGAAACCCAAACGCAGATCAGGAGCTTTCTAGGGGACAGCAGGGTACTAAAGAAAATGTGTACCCAATTACAGTGCCCTGGCTGCTCCCCTATCTGACCTGACAAAGAAAAAAAATGCCAGAGAAAATTACCTGGGGCCCAGCCGGTGGGGAAGCCTTTACCAGACTGAAGGAGGCACTGTGCAGTGCTCCTGTTTTGACAAGTCTGGGCTATAGCAAAACCTTTATAGTTCAGACGGACGCCTCAGATGTGGGTATTGGGGCAGTACTGAGCCAGATGTCCAGCCAAGAGACAGATCACCCTATAGTGTACCTGAACAGAAAGCTACTTCCCAGTGAGCAAGCTTACTCCACGGTGGAAAAAGAATGTCTTGCCATAGTGTGGGCCCTAAAGAAGCTAGAGCCATACTTGTATGGGCAGCATTTTGTGGTGCAGACTGACCACAACTCCCTGGTTTGGCTGACACAGATGGGGAAAAAACAATGGCAGACTAAGAAGGAGTCTTGCTTTACAAGGGTATGATCTAAAAATCGTACATAGGGCTGGAGCGAAGAATCAGAACTCAGATGGGCTGTCTAGGGTCTATGAGGAGTGAACTGATTTGGGAAGCTCATCCCATGTAGGGGATAGATCCCCCAAATTCAGTCTTGGTGGGGAGGAACTGTGACGTAGACAGCCAGTTCTGAGTGCTGTATAATTTTTTTTTTTTTTAAATATAAAATGTATTACTGACTGTCTCTGCTGAAAATCTGATGCTCTAGGAGTGACCTCACCCCCCCCCCCAAGGTTTCAGCTGAAATATGCAAGACAGGAGAAAATTCTGACACCATGTGAGTTCACATACACTCATGTTTTAAAGACAATGTGTTACATGGAAGGCTTTAATCAAGGATCCTGTTTGTCTGAGTTTATTACAGCCATAGTTGCTATATCATATCCATTTTATGACACTGGAGAGGAACCTAGGTTGTTACACAGAGGTGCAAGGTTGTAAATGCTCATGTGAAGCCTGTGTGAGGGAGAATACAGCATGGATCAAAAGAGATGTCATTTGAAACATGAGCCATGCTGAGGATTGCAAAATTAATACTGAAAAGACATCCTGTTTTTTTGTATAAGATGTATATTTTTTATATATAATTTGACAGAGGAGGAGCTAGTTGACCTCACACAAAAAGGGGTTGGCCAATATAGTATGCTTAAGGAATATTCTGTTTTACTACACAAAGACACATCTTTTTGACCTAGACTCTGACCAGGAACGATCTGTGAGCACTTTTAAACAAGTATTTAGAAAGAGAGTCAAATCTAAGTACTGTAAGTAGGACTTTGCACTGTTTAAACCTGTTTTGTTTAAGTGCTTGTATGTCTTGGGATATAAGAGTTCTGTATTTTGTGTTTTACATATTTTTAAATAGTTTAGTAAAATTCTTTTTAGAACTTACTTGGTCTGTCTTTGACTTCTTTTTATTTGTAAGAAAAGTAGACATGGTTATAGCAGACACTAAATATAAGCTTGAATGGTGATACCAAACTGGAAAGAGAAGCGCTTTAAATCTGAGGTCTTTATTAAAGTTTTTAAGGGTTCATCTCTGTATACCTGGTTAGGTGCCCGTAGGCAAAGATATCTGGCCCCCCGAAGACAGAAATATCTGAGCCTGTGCACTGGGTACGCTAGCAAGAGGTTCACAGTTTGAATCCCTCCAAGACTTGAGACCAATGGTTGATCCGAACTCACAAAACAGACAAGAGGGTTACCTTGTTCTGTTAAACTGTTCACAAGACTGCGCTCGGAGGTTGGCACTTTGGGAGTAGAGCACCTGACCTGCTGAGTGAGTTTATGACAGTACTTACCCCATTCCATAAGGAAATACGCTGTCGTGGGTGCAGTATAGGAGAATGGGGTGAACTCTGTGGCCGAAAAGTGCAAGGTACACCCCAACGCCTGTCATTGGCTGCAAGGTGGGGGTGGAATGGCGTGAGCATTACAGCCGATGATCCCAAGTCACACCCCTGACACCCCTCAGTCTCTACAGGGTGGGGTGCTACAGTTGGAAACCATAACACCAGGGGTAGAAATAAGGATTTGGCAGCCAAGAACCAGGAATAGCTCCTGGGTGTCGGCATTTTCCAGCTGACCAGGAGCTACTCTGGCAAAACCAGGAGCTGAAGGTGAAATATATTAAAAACATGGTAAGACGTAGTGGTCAGTAAGGAGGCAGTGCAGCTACTAGAAAGTACTGGTCTAGTGGTTAGAGCACTGGCTCAGGAAGAGAAGTTGCAAGTTTAAACCCTACTAGCTCCAGATACTCACTGTGTGACCCAAGACACTCACCCACCCCATCCTCCAGTCCACCCAGCTATGAAAATAAGTAAAAACTAGGGACCCCACTGAAAACAAGTCGTGGCATTTCAGAAGCAATAATATTCCTGATAATGGCTGCCATGGGATGGTGGCTGTAACACTTGTGAATTCTGTATATGCTTCCTCTGGTTTTGTGGGGAGGGGTTAGGAGTTTGGGACACAGCTTTTATGCCATTTTTGTATGTGCAAGTTTTACTTTTGTGCAACAAATTACTATAGCAATTTGCAGGCATGGAGCAGGCAGCAGAATAAATGTTTGCACTTGCAAAAACTGCATAAAAGCTAACTGTGTCTTTAAATATCCCTAATTGTTTTTTAAATAAAGTAACTACAGTATTTCAGCTGCTGCATAGGGTAGTTGGCTGTTGTAGTTAAGAATAATAACAGTTGCTCCTGTAGCATTCTGTGAATTAAACAGGGTAGTCAAACTCTTGCAAACTGTTAAAAAAAGAACAAAAACAAAAAAAAACGCATACTCTACACGGCCAGTTCCAGCAACATTCTGTTGGGTCACATACATTAAGGATTAAGACACTAGCACCTGCAAGCATAAAGTTTAAATACAGAGCGTGTTTTTGCAGTGTTCTTAGACATGCCTTGCTCATACTAGTACCGTTCCCTTCTTTCTCCTGACTGCACGCTTTCCTTCTGTCTCCTAATCGCATGGAGTCTCAGTGGCTCACATTTCAGCACTCCTTTTCCTCCGGTCACATTGCTCCCTTTCTGCCTAGTTCACACCCCGTTCTCCTCTGCTGCTTTCAGGGGATTGGCTCCTTTTTTAAAAATTGGGCGTCGCTAACTGTAGAGCTCAAGACACTCTCACTCTCCCTATGCTGCACAGAAACAAACACACTGCACCGAGACAGGAGCTGCTTGTAGCACTGCAGACTTGCCATTTCTTAAAGGGGCAGGCGCTCATTACCTAAATACAAGCGCGAATTGGCACTTAGCGCCCCTTTATTTCGGTCCCTGATGGTATTTTCACTCCAAATTTTCAACATGGGCTTTTTGTGAGCCCACCTCATGAAAGCGTCACTATCAGTTTGTTAGCTGAAAGGTGATTTTGCACAATGGTTATGCCATTTGGCGACACAGGGACAAAAACACATTTTGAGGAGTATGTGGAAAATGACAACTGTATTGTTCATGAGGAGATGTAAAAAAATGGCAACGCTGAAAATCTGGAGTGAAAATATGAAAAATTGGTGAAGTTATGAGCATGTATAGAAACTGTACAACACCTGTCTGTAACCCAATTATTTGGGGGATTTTGTTAGCCACATGTTTAACATAGGCATGTTGGGACCTCCCCTCATGAACAGTGGCACTGTGATATTGTTAATTTGACCGAAAAGTTGAATTCACACAGTGACCACGCCATTGTGCGCCACAGGTGTGAAAACACATTTAGGGCAGGATGTGAAAAATGACAGCTGTACTGTTCATAAGGAGGTGTGAAAAAATGCCAGTGTTGAAAATGCTGCATGAAAATATTGCAAATTTGTGAAGTTACAAGGGTGTGTGGAAACTGCGCAACGCACACTTGTAACAGTCATTTTATGGAATTTCATCACCAAATTTTCAACATAGGCATTTTAGGAGTTCTTCTCATGAACAGTGTCACCGTCATTTCCTCAAACTGTCCCGAAAACTGATTTCACACAGCCGCACTGCGGCTATTATGCTACCGGACGCAAGCGAAACACATTTCAGCCAGATATGTACAATGACAGCTGTACTGTTCATAAGGAGGTATGGAAAATGCCAATGTTGAAAATCTGGAATGAAAATATTACAAATTCAAAAGTTACAGGCTTGATGAAACTAAATAACATGCAGCTAAGTAAAACAACCGTTTTTTGGATTTTTTCCACCAAATTTGCAACACAGGTTTGTGAGGGCCCCTCATGAACAGTAGCACTGTCGTTTTCATTAATCGGTCCCAAAAGGTGATTCCGCTGCAGTGACCGAAAGAAATCAGCCGACCCAATAACCCAAGACAGTGCCTGAATTCATAAGGAGGGGTCCCAATAACCCCATGTTGAAAATCTGGTGCCAAAATTCCCAAAATGGCTGAGATATGCATCAAAGTTGAGAAACCCTATTTATGCCATTATACAGCTTACCAGCATTTCTTCAGTTCGCGGTCAGCTTTGAGGAGTGCAGACGTGTTCCCGGTCCACGAAGATTGTCCCACTGACTCCAGAGGTAAGTAAGGGTGGGGGGCGGAGGCATGGGGAGACAGGTGGGGTTGCGGAGAGGGCAGGGAGACTGCAAGGACCGCTTTCTTTTTACAGGTTTACAAAAATAAAAACATTAGGGATGGTTTTCTTTTGCAGGATTTGGCACACTGGGTGTGCTCCCAGTGTGTCACCCTAAGTGTTTTTGGGGATGCTGTGGCCGATGGGGGTGGGCTTACTCAGCACAGAACAAAAGCAGGAGGGAGACATGCCTACAGGGGTGGGCTTTCCGGCAAAAAAAATGGGACGGGAACAAACGCTAGCGGGATTGGGCCCCCGTCAGCAAAGAAAAACTGTTATGGGCGATGATGCCAAGGGGATTGGGCACCCCCCTTAGCATACATTTTAAATAGAGTGGGGTCATTATGCCGACGGGGAGTGGGCTCCCCCGTCGGTATTGTGACAGGAGGTTGCCACCATGTTGTGTGCTCGTCGGGAGGCATGTTGTCGTCACGCTGCAGGAGAGCTTCGCACTCACTGCAGCTTACCTTTTCTTAGATCCGGTGGCCACATTAGGGATTCATGATGTCAGCGCTGCTGGCCGATTGGGGAATGAGGGCTACACCCAATATGGGTCCCATTCGCCTAACAGTGACTGCTACTTCCAAATCTGCTACATTATTGCTAGATGTTGGCTGGGCGCTGCCGCGAGCCAACATAAAAGGACAAGGGAAGATGAACCTCAGAGACATCGGATGAACAATGGTACACGGTCCAGAGTGCTAGGGTTGCAAAAAAAGGGCGAAAGGCCAGTAACTTTTCCCTGCAAACTCAGAATCATTATGGTATCCTAAATCATATCTCAGAAGGAAATGACCTTATCCCCACTGTATCGCAGGACCAAGAATCATCAGCCTGTATGAAGCACTCTCTAACAGCCCCCAATGATGTAGCCAAGAATACATCATTGCCCTCTAATGTACAAATAAATACCATTACAGAGGGGTACCCCACCAATAGCACCTATACTGATATGGATGTTAACATTGAAATAGAAAGTAAAGAACTCTATGTATTAGGAGACTCGATAGTGAAACATTTGGATCGAGCAGTATGTAACGGGAACAAGTCAAACGTTATCAAGCTTTAGTGGGGAAAAGATCTCTAATTTAACGAGATACAATACTGCAACATGCAGGGGAGAAGCCTATGGTAGTAATTCATGCTGGGGCAAATAATATTTTTCAAGACCCAATACCTACAATAAAACAGGCGTTCGTATCACTGACTAGTAAACTAACAGAAAGAGGGTGTGACATAACACTGTCTGAAATCCTACCAATACCAAAGGCGACGGAATAACAGAACCGTAAGATAAAAAATATTAATGAATAGTTGAGGAAGTGATGTATTAAACAAAACATCAGATGCATTACTCATTGGGAAGAATTTAGTGGTGAAGAGGCACTCTTCTGCAGGGATGGCTTACACCTTAGCAGAAGAGGGAACAGATTGCTGGGAAAACAAATTATGTCTTATGTTGAAAGCCACTTAAACTAATATCCCAGGGGGAGAGACATGTGCCCTGAGTCACTATTAACCGGACTGCTTTAAATATTTCACCTGCAACAGAACATATGAAACAAAAAAATAAGAATAGACATAAGTACACCAGGACAATTGTCAGTAGGAATACCGACTTAAAGGTCATACTTGTTAATGCACATAGCCTAGTTAAAAAAAAACACACTGATATCTGCGGCGTCACTGAAACCTGGTTTTGTGACAAGGACTGGAACACAGACATCTAAGGTTATAGTAAAATAGCTAAAAATCATCCCCTCAAGAAGGGTGGAGGCATTGCATTGCATGTGTCATCAAAATACAAGTCATATGAGGTTTGTCCGATATCAGCGGAAAACACTGAGACTGAACTATTATGGGCACACATTTTATTGCCAGCTAGAACTTTCTTGGTGGGCCTGGGATACAGAGCCCCTAACCTGAACACAGAGGAAAATAATCTATTTACATCAACAATTAAAAATATAGATGTAGCATGCGACTGCATCTTAATGGGTGGTTTTAACTATCCATCTATTAATAGGACAACACAAGAATGCACTAACAGTAGCGAAGCAAAATTCTTGGAATGTATATCATACCACAATCTGGAGGAAACAGTTAAAAAAGGTACTAGAAAAGATAATATCCTTGATCTGGTACTTACAAGTATACCTGATAATATACAAGAACCACTAGTGTTCATACCACTTGGTGTCGGTGACCATAATATGGTACACTTTTCAGTTAATACATCACATTCAGTGACCAAAGGCAAAACACAGGTTACATATTATTTTAAAGCTGACTATAACAAAATAAGGGATTATTTAAGTGACTGGGAATGGGAACATGACTTAATGATCTTAAGCTTAAAGATATATGGGATAAAATCTACCATAAACTACCTACTGCATTAATAATTGGATCCATGATAGGAAGAAACATAAAAACAATCGTAGGGTAACATTATGGTGGAGGGACAATATCAAAAAAAAAAAAGAAGAAAAAATTATACTATAAATTTAAAAAGCAACCAACAGAAATTAACTGGCAGGCATATAAAAAATGGCAAATAAAATTAAATCTAGCATAAGGAAAGCAAAACAAAATATGGAGTATAAATTAGTCACTGATATCAAAGACAATAAAAAAAGGTTTTATAATTATGTTGGGTCACTGAGAGGGGCTAAAACAGGGCTTAGTCCTATCCAAACTGAATCAGGAATGATCACGGATGAAGCAAAAATAGCCGAAGAATTCAATAAACACTTCCTAAATTTATACCTAAGGAGAAAGTCATTGGAAGTAAGGAAAATACTGACAATATCGCACCTTTCACTAATGAAGAGGTTGCTAACGCGCTAGGGACACTGAGAAAAAGTAGCTCACCAGGCCCAGATGGAATTCATCCCAATTTCCTAAAGGAAACAACCAAACAGCTATTAGGCCCCCTAACAACGCTCTTTAATGTGTCATTAAGAGAATGGAATGGAATATAATCCCCAAATGGAAAGATGTAACGGTAACACCAATATACAAATCTGGCAGCAAGAGTAATGTAGCCAATTATCGGCCTGGCAGCCTAACCTCAGTGGTATGTAAATTGCTTGAAAAACGAATTCAAAAATGCATAATAGAGCAGATAGAACACAGTAAGCAACGGGACCCAACACAACATGGATTCGTAGCCGGTAGATCTTGTCTGACAAATCTACTTAACTTCTTTGAACCAGTGAGTACAACCCTGGACAGAGGCCTTCCCGTAGAATTTTGCAGTTTTGGATTTCTCCAAAGCATTCAACACCGTTTCACATAACATTCTGATTCATCAGTTGTACAAACAATCTACATAGCAACATAATACACTGGGTTATATCGCAGCTGGAAAAACAGAAGACAGAGAGTTGACATAAAAGACAGTAAGTCTGCCTGGGGCCTAGTGACAACTGGGGTTCCGCAAGGCTCAGTGCTGGGACCCACATTTTTTTATATTTTAATTTCCACCATGCAGACATCTAACAATGCATGGATGTGAAAGTATGCTGATGATTGTAAGATCGGTAGTATTGTAAACAATTCACAGGCTGCAATCGACTTTCAGGAGAATATCTATACACTTGAAAAGTGGTCACAAGATACTGTAATAAATTGGCCTTTAATGAAACAAAATGTAAGGTTATGCACCTGGGAAAAAATAATCCCTGTAAAGTATATAAACTAAATAATGTAATCCTACAGCAAACAACCAGTGAAAAGGATTTGGGAATACTAATACACAACAACCTAAGTTTTGATATGCATACACAGGCTATAGTCAAGAAATGCAATAATATTCCATCTTGCATTTTTAGGAATATTAAAAGTCGCGAACCAAGGGCTGGATATTCAAACTGTGCCATTCTGTGGCACAAGTCCTTGCGCTGCTCAAAAAAGTTGCGCAGGGGTGTGGCAGGGGTGATATTCAATGGAGTTGCGCTATTGAGCAACCTTGAATATCGCCTGGCCACAGCCACTCTGCATGGCGCTGTGGGAACTTGGCGCCACCATAAGTGGTCAGAGTGGAGCATTCAGATGCAGTGGCGCAAGTTCCATTGCACCATGAAATTTCCAATATTCAAAAGGTGACATGCAAATGGGGCCATAATTTGTAAAAGGCACCGCAGGGGCCATTTGCATCTAATTACGGCCCCCATTTTGCGCTCTCGATATGCTGTCTGGTCTTGATCCCCGACTTGCGCCTGGCATCCTGCCAGGCAGCAGCCGTGGGACGGCGCCCTCCAGCCCGATCGCGGGCATGAGTAAACTCCCGACTGGCCCAATCGCGGGCATAACGAAATGCACCCCCAGGACTGGCCTGATCGCGGGCATAACGAAATGCACCCCGACTGGCCAGATCGGGCATAACAGAAATGCACTCCTCCCGACTGGCCCGATCGTGGGCAGAACGGAGTTCAAACCCCTCCCCGACTAGCCCGATCGCGGGCAGAACGGAGTTCAACCCCAAGACCAATATCCCTGGGTGGTCCAGTGGCCCTCGGCATCAGCGGGCATAAGAGTCAAACCCCTAGGTCCAGTTTCTTGGTGATCTAGTGGCTTCCCCACCCACTCCATGGAGCCTCACCATTGCTTACTCGCTTGCCGCCTCGCGCCCGGCCGATTGATTCGGATAGTGGCTGCATGCTACGCTGATTTGAGCATGAGCTGAGTGGGCGCAGAGTTTAGATCAGCGGCAGTCCAGATATGTTCTAGCATCTCGACTGCCTTGTACGTGGCGGGCTTGCACGCCATTGGCTCTTGCTCTGAACCAATAGGCATGCAGCCCTATCGAGCTGTCAGTCGGGCAGGCGGCGGGCGGCAGGCGGTGGTGCTGCCGGCTGACGGGGAGCGGGTGGTGGGGCCTGGGTGTGGGTGGGGTGGGAGCCACCATGATCACCAGGCAAACTGGACCTGGGGGTTTGACTCCTATGCCCGCCGATCGGGCTTCACGGTACACTGGACCACCAGGGTTATTGGTCTTGGGGGTGCATTTGCTCATGCCCCAATCGGGCTAGTTCGGGGCATTTCTGTTATGCCCACGCATCGGGCTAGCTGGGCGGTGCATTTCTGTTATGCCCGCGATCGGGCTGAAGTTGGGGGACGATTTCTGGTTATGCCCGCGATCGGGCCAGTCGGGGGAGGGAGATCTTCCGCGATCGGGCTAGTGGGGGAAGTGTGTTCTGCCCGCGACCGGGCTAGTTGGGGAGAGTGTGTTTCTGCCCGCGATCGGCTACGGGGTTGGCTATTACACCTGCATCGGGTTGCAGGGGCAACTAGGAACAAGCGAGGGTCACCCACAGGTGGCAGCTGCTGTGTGCGCCTTCAATGCGGCAGCTCACCTGTGGGAGGCCCTCGACTTAATCCTTTTTTTTTGGCTCAAAGTTGTGCAGTCACAGGTAGGGGGTTGCGCCTGCACAACTCTGCACAGCCCGGCTGAATATCGGGCTGTGCAGTTTATGCATGGTTCCTCCCCCTTCGGTTGAGCATGCCTTCATTAGCATTGCTCTGTTGCTCAGCATGACTTGGGGGGGGGGGCGCAACTGCCTCCTGCTGAATATCGCAGAATGGCGCAATTTTGGACTTGTGCATGGCGCAACCCTTTTGAATATACAGCCCCAAGTGTAATAGTTCCTCTATATACAAGTTTTTTAAGGCCGCATCTGGACTATTGTGCCCATTTGTGTGCTCCAAATACAATAATGAAAAAGAAAATGACTGAAGGAATTCAAAGACATATCACAAGGAGAATTACCAACACGAGGCATCTAGAATATGAGGACAGGCTAAAAAAATTAGGCTTGTATTCTATTCATTACAGAAACCTTAGGGGCAATCTCTGCCTGACTTTCAATGCTGCCCAAAACAAACTTTTAATGGAAACTATAGCTTTAGAAAAACATAGCGCAATAACCAACACAAGGACCCACAAATATAAATTAAAAGGAGACACATTTAGCAGACATAAGAGTTGAGTTTAGTTAGTTTTTGTTGACCGGGTAAGTGCACAAGACAAATTCTGCCGATTTTCAGGCACGACCTGTGGGAGGGGGATACAGATGAATGCCAACTGACCCTGAACCAGATTTAACTGTTGGTGGTATTTTTAGTGAATGGGGGTAAATTTGGCCAGGACACCGGGGAAATTCCTGTACTCTTGCTTCCTGTGAGCAGGGGGAACCTTTTTCCTGCGGGACCAAGATGGCTGCCGTCCCAGACCCTGGAGGAGGTGGAGGTGACTGCATTGCTGTCAGTAGGGGGAAACCTATGGCTGAGGAAATGGCCAGTCCAGATCTGCAGTTGGAGAGGATGGAGGTGCAAGCTCTACAGGGGTCTGAATTACCTCAGTTAGTGCAAAGTATGGAAATGCAGCATTTGGTTGAAACCTTGTTACACTCAGATGAAGAAGGAAATACTCCTACAGAATTTTTTTCAACAGAGGATCTTGCAGCTAACCCAACAAATGAGGTAAAGGCCACGTTCTAAGGATACAGTTGAAAATGCTGAACAGACTTTACATTTATTTCTACAAAAGGAGGAATTGAGGCACGCTCAGGAAAAAGCCAAGTTGCAACCTAAACTTGAGGAAGTAACACGTTTGGCTTTAAGCACAAATACAAAGGAGAAGCCGGTCAGGGAACCCTCTGACGCAGCAAACTCAAAGGCCCAGCTGGAGCAGGGTGAGTCAGTCACGGCTGTTAATCATTCCTCTACTGTCTTTGAAAACGTAAAAGGGAAGAATCAGCCGGCTGGCAGTTTAAACGTAGCAGTCTCAAACGTGTGCCTACAGCCGAGCCCCTTAGTTGAACGAACTGGGATTAGTAAGGTTGCCGAGATACCCATCACTCAGAATAACATTAAAACTATTGACACCACCCTTAAGTCAGGGCATTTAACGCTGTCAAAAACCTCGGGGTTTGTGGCCTTACCTGACTGTCAAGCGTCTGTCAGATTTCAGACAAACAACTTGGAAACACAAGCTACGGCAACGCATTTTTCTTTTACAAACTTAAGTTCAGCCAAAAAGAAATGCAGAAAGATAAAAGGCTAGCACAAACCTTAGCACACAGACATTTAAATATGAAACCTTTACAAACTGCATCAGTACCGACTCTCAAGACAGCTGAATTGCAAGATACAACCTGGACTCCGGGTGGAGCACTGTCCCAGTCAGGTTGGAAACAAAACCCTGCAGGGATTTGGGTACCAGATCCGGAGTGGGACGATAATTTATCATTCACTCCTTCTTCATCGACTTGGACTCCAGGACATGGTTTAGAAGAAGCAAAAGTTACTTTTAAAAACCAAGAGACGCCAGATTCAAAACAAACAGATGTTGACGCGGCCATTGAAGTACATTCTCCAACAGGGGGAACTGACACTGCTAGACAGGTTGAAGAAATCCCAATAACTAGTGCGGATCCTGAGATTGAGCACAACTTGGATGAATCTGCTAATAAACAACCTCTGCTTTCAAAACTGTTTGCAAATATAAAAAAGAAGCAGCTCCTAGGAGGAACGCGGTGCGAATTCAGTATAAAGGGGGCATGGAGGACAGACCAGACAGGCATTTTGCAGGAAAAACATTATTGAAAGACTCTTTAAGGTCCCCGAGAGGTGTTTACTTTCATAAACATCTCAGGGGAGGACAATTTCGACATAAGTTTTCAATCCGCTCACTGTTTAGATCTCTTTTGGGAAAGTTATGCCCAGGTAAAATACTCCCCTATCTGGTCTCCTTTTGTGGTTATCCCATTTTCTAAACCGTTGTTCAAATTCATTACGGTAATGTTTCGTAATGAGGGTGTGCATGTAGCAGATATAACATACTGGTTATCCCAGCGTTGTGAAATATTAAGTGACCCTGAGGCTATTTTGGATACTGAACTCTTTTGGACCGGGGTTGGCGACATAAGGTTAAACTGCAAAATACAGATTCAGGCGTAGTCCATATTCCTAACTCATTTATGTTAGGTAGAGACAGGGTGTGTGCTTTTCGCATGAGGCAACCCAGAGCCTGCTACAAATGTGGTTCCGTACTCATATATCAAGCACATGTGATAAACCTAGATGTGGGAATTGTGGGGAGGTGGGACACATTTCCTTTCAATGCGCATCACACACTAAATGTGATTTGTGTGACGATGTAGGACATGCATTTAAGGATTGTCCCTGGGCTGCTAAAAATGCAGCTTGCAATGTCAGTCCTGATCTCCTAATTCAACAAGCACAATATATAGCTGAGGTACCTGCACAACCGCTACAAAAAGAATCGGAGAAAGAGGATTGTTCTGAAAGAAGTTTGGGCCAGGTTGCAATTCAGGCTTTAACTACAGACTACCATCCCTATCCCTCCCCTCCCTCCCATCCCTCATAAGTTGGAACAACAGGGTTTCAGCGAGAATGCTTGATTCCACTGTGTTATAGCGAACCAGCTCAGGATAATGTTCTTGAAGCTTAATCCCCACCTCAGAGGCGAGATCCTCAAGAAATCAAAGGTCACTTTGTATTCCCCTCCACTACTCTTCCTTTGGATGTTGTGTCGTCAAAATTCTTCAGAGGATGTACAGTCCAAAACCCTTTTGCAGCGCTAGCACCAGAATGGGGGACTCAGATATGGACCAAGAGGAAGGGCAATGCTAGGGACCAAGACATAGAGACTCTAAAAGGGTTTGCAGGGTACAAAGGAAAAAAAAAAAAAGAAGGAAAAAAAGTTGATCACCAAGAAGGTCTAAAAACGTTTTCATCTGCTGATGCTTAAAATCGGATCAATAAATGTACACAGTTTGTTAAATTCAGGGAAAAGACAGATTGTGTTTGATTACTTGCATATGCTTAATTTGGAAATCTGTTTTTTTTTTACAAGAAACTTGGGTTTTTTCTACTCATAATATACGAAACTATCATAGTGAATGATTTGGGGAACCATCTTATTGATCCTTCGGACAGGATACTGCAGACGGGGTGGGGACTGTATTTAACTCTTTCTTTTCATCTTCTAAAATTGGTGGATATCCTTCCAGGAAGAGCCTTGCTATTGGATGGGACATGGAAAAATACTGTAAGCATTATAGGTTAATTAATATTTACAGCCCACAGACTAAAGCAGGGGAGAGTAGCACTGCTGGCGGCAGTCAAACCTTACCTAATGACCACTCAGAATATAATTTTTTGTGGCAATTTTAATTGCGAAATTCCATCTAATGTTAAAACTAGAAAGCCTATGGCTAAAATAGATTTCATATCCTCAGCTAACTTGATTGATTGCAGTAAATTCAAGGAATGGGGTCCAAACTTTACGTTTAGGAAGGGGAATTTAAAGTCCACTATAGACTATGTACTGGTGTCTAAGGCTTTATCTAGAATTAAAATGGTAAATTGTCCAGTGGAATTTTCAGATCATGCTTTATTAATAGTACAGATATACGATATCCCTGAATGTACATTTTCTGTTACCAGATGGAAATTGAATATTAAAGCCCTGGATGACCTAGGGGTCCAACAAGGAATAACAGCCATTATTAAGGCAAGATGTTCTGTTTGTTTTTTATATACGGATATAGGCCAATGGTGGCTGGACTCAAAAAAAGATTTCCAAGACTGGTTAAAAAATATGGGAAACATAAGGTGAATGATGATTTTTTTAAAGTATCTCTCCCTGCGACAACAATTATATAAACTGTACACTTGGGCTAATACTTCAAAAATTAATTATTCTGAACAAATCAAGAAAATTAAATTGGAAATGTTAGTCTATCAATATGATAGAGCTAAAACCATGAAAGTATTATTTCAGAATGGGATAAAAACAAACAAAAAAAAAAAAAAACAGCGGGCGATCCTTTTCAAGCATGTAAAACTATGAGAGAAAATACAGAAATGACAGCTCTGTTTGATTTTCAGGGGGTGTTGCAAAGTTCAGTTTATGACCTTTTTTCTATCATAAAAGATTATTGGGTAACATTATTATCAGATAGTTATCCCACAGTTCAGGATATTGGGGCTTACCTAAATCATATTCAAATTCCTCCTATACCTTCTGAGCTCCTACACAATGTCATGAGTATTAATTCTTTGGAAATAAAAATAGCAATTCAGAAAATGACATCAGGGAAATCTCCAGGGCTGGATGGTTTGCCCATTGAATTTTATAAAACATTCGAAGTGGAATTATCTGATTGTTTAGCAGTAGTTTTTGGCTATTTTTTCAAAGTGAACAGAATCCCCCTAGCTTTTTTAGATGGTATTCTAATGTATCTTTATAAATCAGGTGACAGACAGCACATTTCTAATTGGAGGCCTATTACCATACTTAATTCGGATTATAAAATTTTTACGCACATTTTAAACAATAGGTTGAAGCTTTTTGCTGATCAGGTTATATCTCCAGCTCAATACTGTAGTTTACCCTCACGGAAAATACAATCAGCCCTAATGATAGTGAGAGATGTTATTGAACATCTTTCTCTTTCAGGTAAATTTGGCACTTTAATAACAATAGACCAAGAAAAGGCATTTGATCGGGTTTCCCATATATATTTGTTTTCAGTTCTGAAATATTATGGAATTCCGGAGTACTTAATCCGATTAATTAAATTAATTTATAGATCTACAACAGTTAACCCAATTATACAAAATCAAATTATCATTTTAAAACCTACCTGGGGTGCATCAGGGCTGTCCCCCGAGTCCTCTTCTTTATGTCTTCTCTTTGGATCCTTTTTTAAGATTTATAACAGATAAACCTAAATGGAAAGGTATTCAGGGACTAGGCTTGCAACCAGCTATAAATGCTCAAGCTTTTGCGGATGATCTCTGCCTGTTTTTTTCAGAAATTTCACAATTTCAAAAATTTTCAAACATTATGTTGGATTTTACTAAAGTATCCAACTCTAAAATGAATATAGCAAAAAGTCAAGGTTTATATATTGGGGTAGGACTCCCGGAGGCTCAAATAGTACAGGATTTACGTATATCCTCTGAACCATTGAAAATATTGGGTATTACTTTTGGACCCCAGAATATGGCCTTATTTAATTGGGAAAAATCATTATTAAAAGTTGAAACCAAAGTATCCCACTGGAAATCATGAAGTATGTCGAAAATTAAACACATACAGATAATAAAAAAATTCCTGGTCCCACTTTTACTTTATGTAGCTATGTTGTATCCCCCACCAAAACAGTTAGAGGTAAGATTAAATGGTGTTTTCTTTCAAATGCTTTGGGGAATCCATTTAAACCCTATTAGGAGGTGTTTTACTTGTCTCCCCCCAAAAAAGGGGGGATTAGGTATGTTAGATCCTATTGTTTTTTTTTCACACCCTTTTCTTATCGCAAACGGTTAAATGTGGTTTAGGATCATCATCATCACCACAAAGGTCATGGTGTAGATTAAGTTTAGACAGATATTTTAGGGCATGGGGGGTGTGGGCCACAAGATTAGGGTCTTTTTTACACGTTCCTGATTTTTTAGATCAGCTGTTTCCAAATTATATATTTGTAACCTCACAAAAAAAGAGATTCAGGTTCAATCTGGGAAGCAACTGTATAAAACTGTTTTAGATAAAATCTACCCAATAGAGACAAGTTTTAAATTCTGTACCCCGAACTGTAATAAATATATTTTGGCTCAATTAGTAAACCCCAGAATCCCACCTCAGATGTGGGAACACTTGTGCTTATCAGTTTATGGTAGAACCCAGGTAAGGGGGAACGCTAAGCATAAAGCTGTCGAGGAACGGAACTGTCCCTATTCGGATTGTATAAATGTGCAAGAAACCATGCAGCATCATTTATTTTTTTGTTCCTATTCTACACAATTATGGGATTATTTGGCCAAAGTATGGAATATACCTTGCTTGTTAATTTAAATTATGAGATATGCATTATAGGCAATTATTCCTTTTGGGCTCCAGCTTCCACTCAGAAACTCTTGCTATTTTTTTTGGTGTTTAAAATTTTATCTATGGCAGGCAAGATGTAGTTGGGTACTTCGTCAGAATAGAATGTCTTACGAGATGGTTAGGATCTTTATCTGTGATGCTATGGGTCAAGTATATGTTACTGATACTACACAGACAACGGATAGGCAAGTCCAAAGACGGTGGAAAGGTTTTTCATTTTTTATAAAATATAAATAAGGTGTTTAGAATAAATCTGGTTTAAAATTATTTTTGGGAGGATTTCTCTACTTCGTTTAAATGGGGATTTTAGGGTAAGAGCAAACACTAATGGTGAAATGTTATAAGGTATTATGGAAAGGTTTTTTTTAGTTTTTCAAGGAATTTGTTTCTTATTTTATTTACCCTTCTCAAGGTATGACCTGTTTTTTTTTCTTTCTGTATTATAATTGTTTAATTATGTTTCCTTCCTCTGTTTCGAAAGTTGTTTATTTGGATGTATTTACAATGTTTTTCTTCTTAATAAAACTACCCCTACTCTTTCTGAGGGGGCGCTGTTGCAATGCAGAAGGATGGAGTTCCCCATTTCAATGGAGACTGTGAAGGAAGGAGGTTCTGTCCCTGGAGCTCTGGAGCTCTTGGAAGAAATGGCCATTGCTAGTACTGATACTATGCTGCCTATAGACCAAGAAATTCAAAGTTAGGGGATTAAGAAATGGTATAGGAAATATCTGCTAATGAGTTTACTGCAGAAGAATTGTTGCAAACAGTTGGAATTAAAGAAATTGCAATTGTTGGAACTAATCTCTGTGGCTGAAAGAGATTTGGGACTCTGTCAAAGACGCCTGGAAGAAGAGAAAAAACAGAAGCGGTCGCTGGCAAGCCCCTTATCTTCTGGGAATAAGAGACTGCCCATGAGTAAAACGGAGGGATTACCTGTTGTCTCCTCAAATATGTTGGAGACTCAGGATATGCAGCGGGACCATTTTTTAGAAGAAGATGCAGTGGCAGAGGATTCATGGTCAGTAGGAGACGTACTGCACAGAGCAGGGTGGATTAGACAAAACAGCATTTGGATTCCTGATCCAGATATTCCACTTCCAGGATCTTCATCTAATTCTAGTCAACATCTGCTTGTTGTGTCAGAAGAACTTGAGAAGACGTCTACTCCAGATATTTCAAAGACACAAAATTCCCCTACCACGCATGCGTTGGATGAGGGGGAGGTAACCAATAATGGAACTGCGACAGACGCCATTGAACTAAATCTAAAGTTCTTGACCAAGGACTCGATCACCCAAGGGTGAGTTTGGTTTCTGGTTTAGGGGGTGAGACGTGATCTTGTGCAATGGGATGACCCTGATGTACAAAACGATAAGCCTCACTCAAGATCAGAAGAAGATGGGGGACAGAGTAAGACAACTGGGAAAAAACTTTTGCAGGGTTGTTTAAACGACCTGCCATGGAAGCAAAATGCAGGATTCTAGTCAGGATACGATACAGGGGTAAAGCTCCAGTGGTGCCTGATACAGTATGGGTGGGGAAAACCTTATTGATTGACAGTTTGGAATTTTCACCATCTGATGTGTATGCACTTATACATTCATCAGGGGACCATAATTATTATTAGTTTTTGCTCTATGAAGTTGTTGGATAAATTCCGGAAGCTGTACTATGATGTGAAAGATTTAGAAATATGGAGGGATTTTTTAGTGATTCCAGTTACTAAACCCATTTTAAAAACTATAACTGTACTCTTTCGTAATGAAGGAGTTAATGTTGCCAGTATTACATATTGGCTAGAGCAAAGATGTATGTAACCCCTCACCCCTGCCTTTTTGCCAAAACGACAGGTGGCATGCTGTTGAAGCTGACAGCAGTACCTGGTGGGGACTGGGTTCGGGGAGGATGAGGTTACTCAGCACAGGGGGACCTAGGTTTGGCTACTCTGCACAGGGGCACCCAAGTAAATCCGAACACAGGAAGCAATAACTGTAATGTCCAGAACCAGGAATGGGATTCTTCAATGTGGCTTTTATTCAAATACTAGCTGAACAAATAAAGCATAGACGGACCCCCATGGGGCTACATTTCCCGGTAATGCAGATTAGAGACTACAGAACACTTTATCACCATTTCCAGCCCTCAGGCTCTGAACCCACCAGACACACAGCCCAGACTTGCACGCAGCTTTGGGTACACAGCCCGACTTGTACACACTTGGGTTTTCACCACTGGCCCGGCTCCCCTGCCGGCCACTTGATCCACGGTCCATTTGAGGAATGAACCAATTATCCCATTCACGGTCCACTGGAAGAATAAACCAATTATTCTGTCGTGGCTCCCCATACCACACTAGAGTCTGCGACTCTTAGAGAGAATTTTCCTTACAATCCCACGTCTGGGTACTTCCCCCATCACTGGCCAAGTGCCTGAGGCAAAGTAGAAACCACAGAAGAAATCCGTAGAGGTGGACCTGGTCACTAAAGATGGGGGCCACCCACCTCCAGCTCCCACAGCCCATACCCAGCCATTTCTCTGGAAAACTGAAGAATTCCTTTGCTGAACTCCTAAATGTAGATTAAGGGTACACGTCTGTCACATCTCCTCTACATATTATTTGCATCTCACAAAACTCTGGGATTTGACACTACTTTTACTTGCTTGGCCCATTTCTCTAGGCTTCCCAATATGTAGTTCAATCCCTAGATTTTCACACAAGTCCCAGGGTGAAGAAAACATATGCCCTTTTAGCCAGAGCAGACACTCACCCTTAAGTTGCAGGTGCCCCACAGGCGACTCACAAATCTTCCATCTTCCAAAATAAATCTTGGACTAAACAGGCAGCTTTTCCTCCACTAGCAGGATTAAGGGGATTGCCCCAGGAATCTGCTGGGAATCTTTACATCCCCCCAGAGGCAGGGGGCACTGAGACCCAAAAAACAGCGGTCTCCACCACTTGAATACAAACTTCTCTCCTTCAAGCCAAACTGCAGACTCTCTTTAAAATTCCCAACGTTCTCTCTAACTCCCTTTGCTGCAGATTCCAATGTGGCTTATGCAGCTGCGAAAGTTCTATTGGTGATGTCATCCCTCAGTCTCAGCTGAGACTGAGAACAGAGTGAGACAGTGTGAAACCCATTTAACTGGAGTTTCACAAGCTGCCTTCCCTGCCTACCACTAGGTCTTACTGGGATTCTAGTAACCCCGGGTAACAAGGGGGTTACATGTACTATAATGAAACACCCAAAACCAATTATGGATGAGAATGGATTCTGGACTGGGGGTTGGACATTTCGGGTATAACTGTCTCATAATGATACTGGTATTCAACATCTGCCAAGTTTGTTTTTTTGGGGAAGGGACAGAGGCATTATTTTTTATGCAGGTCAACCTAAAAACTGCTACAAATGTGGTTTGCTCATAAATTTAAACAATGATTGCGACAAGGTTAAATGTTTTATTTTTGGGGTCCTTGGTCATGTAGCTGCTGATTGTGGTGCTTCCCCTATCTGTAATTTATGTGGGGATACAGAACATTCTTATGAGGATTGTCCTTGGGCAACGCATGACTGAAATGAATCTTCCGATTAGGAATACTTTTTGAGCAATGCTAGACTTCCTTATATAGAACCACTAGGTGTAGAAGTAGTATCTGGTTTGAGAGGTAGACGCAAGGGGAGAGGGGCAAAGGGAGGAATAAGTACGAGACCCATACTTCTTGAGGCCACTGATCCTCCGACCTCAGTATGACAGGTAGTTTCACTTGTAACTATGGAGAAGGGCATCCCACGGCTCTTGGGTGTGGGTTTAGAGGATAAAGATACTCCCTTTGTTACACCACAAGGTTCCCCTATAAGAACCCAGAGTGTGTTGTCTAGGGGATCACCATGTAGTTTACACCTGGATGATTCTGATGTGGAGACTTCTTTAGAAACTTCAGGCCCAGTGGAACCCCTTCAAGAAAAAGGGCCATTTACTATGGTGTAAAAAAAAAGGGGAGGAGGTAAGGGCCCTGTTTCCACTCTCCCTCTTTCCCCCATGCCTATTTCTAACAGATTCGTTCCCCTCATCTTGGGGAGAACACATGGAGCAGCAACATCCTATAGATATGGAGGGTATGGGACACACACAAACACCTTCTTTAGGAGTGGGGGAGGAGGGGTTGCCTGTTAGGGCAGCCCGCATACCCGTTTCTCATAAACGAGTGACTAGATCTAGTGGGAAACCCATAAAACCACCTCCGTAATAGAATGGTGCTTACAATAGCAAGTCTTAAAGTGAACAGCATTAAAATAGGGAAAAGACCTCTCACGACTTTTGGTATTTTACATTCTATGACGTATGACAATTTTTCTTCAAGACACTAGATTGCATTTGGAAGGAGAAATTGCATAAACCACATGGGATTGGGGATGGGGGGCTTCATATTGGTATCCAGGTATGGATCCTTGTAGTGGGGTTGGGTTTTGCTTCTCAACTATGGAGGTTTTAGTACATAAAATGGTGGACATTGAACCTGGAAGGGTGTTTTTGTTGGACATAGATTTTCATGATATTCAATTTCATTTACTGAATATCTACAATCCACAAATCAAAGCTCTTAGAATTGAATTATTACACAAGATACAGCCTTATCTGTACACTAATCAACAATTGATCTTTGGAGGAGATTTTAATATTAATTATTTGGAAAAACATAGTATTGGGAAACAATATTGTGACAAAACCTTGCTATCACAGGCAGGCTTAAGAGATGCTTTTTCTTGCAAATCACAAGTAATGAAACTGACATTTTTTAAAGGAGTACGTTGCTCCTGTATAGATTTTATTTTTGTTCAGAAGTCCTTCCAGGTTGATTCTACGCATGTAGAGCCGATAGAAACTTCAGACCATTGTCTACTAGGATTACAGTTTGAGTCTCCCCCTAAATGTGTGGCAGGGAAAGGGATATGGAGACTGAATGCCTCTTTACTGACAGATGTGACTGTATTACAGGAATTGCAAACCACTGTACAGGATCAATTAACTACTTTCTGGTTGTATGACAATATAGGTATGTGGTGGGTGGATTTCAAAAGCTGCTTGGTTAGTTTTTTTTCCAAGTGCTAAGTTCATACCGTACACAAAGTCAGAGGGCAATATATATGGACTTAAAGAAGGGAATTAGGGTTATTATTGACACGGCAAGTAACGGAGGGAATTGATCTGAGTGCACAAATTACTCGAATAAGACAAGAAATGGGGGAATACCAATATTCTCGCATCACTTCATTACAAAAAAGAACAAATGTTTGGAACACAGGGGAAATCTGAACATGTAAATCAATTTTTAGCCAGTCATAGGAGACAGGAGAAATGTGGTTTTACTACTCTTTCTGATTCTACGGGGTAACGCATGGGGACAACATAGGGATTATGAAAGTTGTGGAAGATTATATTAAAACTGCTTTTGGGTCATCTTTGGAGCCAGCAAGTCAGGCATTTCAAATTTTGCAAATGGCTGAGCTTCCTCAGTTATCTGGCTTACAAACAGCCTCGCTTGAGAAGCCGTTTGCGGTCCGGGAATTGGATAGGGTAATTTTTTTTTAATTTTTTATTTAGTTATTTAACCAGGTGAGACACACTAAGCTGAAAGCTTTTTTACAGGTGCAACCTGGGAGCACAGGGAAGTTAAGTGACTTGCTCAGGGTCACACAGTATGCAAGTGGAAGCTGTGGGATTCAAACCTAGGTCTGGTCTGCTGGATGTCACCAGATTTGCAGCTCAGAGCCTTAAACCACTGCGCTATACTACCTCCCACTTTGTTCTTTACATGCAGATATTTCGCCTGGTTCTTATGGTTTGTCCAGTGAGTGTTACAAAACTTTGTGGACTATAATACCTGCTATTTTGCTTCGCTTATAAAACTATTTTTTTAGAGGAATATATCTTATCCACACAGATGTACGAAGGGTTGTTGTTTTTTTTGGGGGGGGTTACACAAATTAAGGGATCGTGCAGATATTATGAATTGGAGGCCTCTGACTTTGCTCAATGCAGATTTTAAAATCTTCACAAAATTGTTAGGAAATAGATTATCAGAGGTTATGTCTTTGTTAATTAGTCCAATGAAATTGTGTGCTGTGCTGTTCCTGGGCAACACATTTGTGATGCTTTATTGATCTTAAGAGAAGTTATGGGACATGTGGTGTAGAAACAGAACATTTAGAGGCAAAAGGATATCTGGAGAGTTTGGACCAAGCTAAAGCATTTGATGCAGTCTCACATTCTTTCTTGTGGTCCTGTTTGACGGCATTTGGTTTACCTGCAGAATTCGTTGGATGGTTAAAATTGTGTTATGCTTTCGCCTATGTGGTGCCCTATGAGAATGGCTGGAGAGGTGGCCCACATTTGATTTATAGAGGGTTGCGACAGGGGTGCCCTCTTAAGTCCCCTTCTATATGTTTTTGTCTTGGATCCATTATTAGGAATTTTGCACCATTCTCCATTGATAAAAGGGGTGTAACAGAAACCTGAGACCTGTTGAAAGATAACAGCATATGCAGACGACGTGTGTTTGATTTCAAAGGACAAAAAACATCTTTTCAGATAGCTTGTGAATTACTTCAAGAAATAGGGGGAGTCACAGGAGCAGCTCTGAATCTGCATAAAACTAAGATTCTAAGTCTGAGTGGTTTTTCTAATGTCAAAGACTTTATTGGTGATTCTCCTGTGGCACAAGAACCATGTAGAAGTTTGGGAATTTATTTTGGGGGTAGGGAAATTGCCCTTTTTAACTGGGAATGAGCATTGGACATTGCGGTAGCTAAAGTTGCAGTTTGGACTCGGTGGAAGGTAGCGAAACAAAAAAGGGTATATTATATTAAAAATTTCTCACTTCCAGTATTTTTGTATATTAGTGCTGTCTTTCACTTACCAAAGCAGCTGAGGATTAAGATATTGAGGTTTTTTCTTAGTTGTTTTGGGGGAAGCAGATTAAACCCCGTAAAGAGGAATACCTTATATTTGAGTATTAAGGAAGGGGGGGTGGGTATGATTAATCCGGTTTTATTTTTCTTTACAGTTTTTTTATATCATAATTTGGTTCCTCTGATGAGGGAAGAGGCAATATTATGGGCTCATTTGGGGATTTCTGGTACCAGAAGGTTTTTTTAATGAATGGAAAGCTGCTAAGTTTTTACATAAAAATAAAAGGTGCCCAAGGCTGATTAGATTTTGGGAAGAGGTATTTGATAAAAAATTTAATTATGGAATATTGAATATGTATGGGTTTTGGGTCAAACAAGGAAGAAATTGTATGAAGAGGTGATGAGTAATTATTTTCTAGAAAGTCCCTACTCCGAATCCAAATTTTTGCCTATATCAGAAACAACAGAATTCCTTCGCATATGTGGGACACTGCTTGGTTAGGGATCCATAATAGGATAAATGTGAAAAGTAATCAGAAACATAAAGCGTTGCATGAACGATACTGCCCTAGGGTGGATTGTACAGCCAAGCTAGAAACAATGAATCATTTATACTTCCTGTGCCCATATGCAGTTCGATTTTGGGATGCTTTGAAAACTAGATGGAAAAGTTGGTTTGTGATTCCTCCTTCACCAGAAGCATTGTACTATGGCATTTTTCCTTTGAATGTGACGGATGATTGCTTGAACACATTACGGACAGTACATTTACATTTTCTGTATTAGTTATGGTTAAGTAGATATCGTTTGGTGCTACAACAACAGGAAATCTCAGAATTGGTTCTAGTTCATATTGTACTGACTGATTTACAGACCTTGAAAATGGATGAACATAAGACCATTTCGGCTTCCAAGTGGGCAGCTTTATGGAATCAGTTTGACTTCATTTAAAGAATAGTTTAAGACAGTGATTTGGTTTTATAGTATGTCTGATTTCAGGGTTAACGGGGTTAAAATGATGCCTCTTATTTAAATGTTTGGGCACAATGTGTGACTTATGACTATTTGGAAAAAAAGAAAAAAGGGTGTAGATATGTGTCTGAAGTTTCAATATGGTTATTTCACTGTATTATTAGTGAGGAGGGCGGTGGATAAATGTTGGATTAATGGGAAGAAAATGTTTTTTTTTTTTTTTTTATTTGATTTCTCCCTTTGTATGAGGTAATACTGTTTTGGATATACTTGACTGATATGATTACACAAACATTCCCATACTGTTATAATTGGGGGAGGGAGTGGGTATTAAGTTTAAAAAAAAAAACAACTGTAAGATGGAATTTTTTTTCCTGTTGAATTTTTTTTTTTTCCATGTATATATGACGTAATATTGAATTGTAAGTGAATTTTTTTTATAGTTGAAGTAAAAATCCCCCTACTCTTTTAGTAGAGGGGGATGGGGGGTGGGAAGGTTCGGGGATTAGTGTATGATGAAACACTTATTTATGTTTTTGATTTCTTATATCATGTGTTTATATCCTTTCCATATATGAGTTGGGGTTTACAGATTTATTTTGAATGTAATTTTGACATTGTTTGACTGTAATACCTCTCTGATTTTTTTTATGCTTTGTACTTTTAGTGTGACTTAACATTGTTTTGTATTATTTGATTTTTGAAGATTATAATAAAAATTCCCTTACTCTTTTCGAGAAGTGCCATGGGATCTTTAACATCCACCTGAACTACCACTAGAGCAGGCAGATGATACCTCGGTTTAACGTCTCATCCGAAAGACAGCACCTCAGGAGTGCAGCACCCCCCTCATGATATACTACAGTGTCAAGTATTGGGATATTAACCCAAGTGCCTGGTGTGGCGATAGAACCCACAGCCTTTTGATCTCCCTGTAAGTGGTATACCCAAAGAATAATCACTTCATGGAATACACTACCAAATCACATAGTGGAAAGAAAAATATGAATACTTAAAAAAAAAAATCTTAGATGAGCAAATGGAAGATATCAAATACTTCTTCTACCGATAGTACCAGGTGGCGAGTTCCTAAAAGGCCAAGGCCTCCAGAACTCATAATAAACTCTGAAACACCATGTTTAAGACCATGTTAAGGGCCTTCACTGGCCAACATGAGAGCATGAGGGACAAATACTTACCCCATCTCTTGTTCGCATATAGCCAAGTCTCACCTGCAAGCTCCTGTTTGGCCATGGACTGAGGAGCCCCTACAGCTGGTCAGAAAAAAATGGGAGGGTGAGCTGGCTCCCAAAGGGAATCTGTTGTGGACTGCTTCCTGAACTTAAGGGCATGACTCAAGAAACTCATGGGGCTCAACTAGGAGCACTTTAGCTGCTGCACATCAGAGACAAAAGACATGGTACAATCATAGACACAAAGCCAGAGAGTTCGAGGTTGGACAGCAAGCAATGGTATTCATCCTAATCCAGCAAAATAAACTGCACGTGGCATGAAAGGGCCCATACTCAGTGGTTAGGAAAGTAAACAAGGTAAATTAATTGTTGAAGCTGCCCAACAGGGGAGACAGACAAAAAAAATACAACGTAAACATGATGTAGTACCACCACAACAGAGAGGAACTGGTCCTGTGTGTAGCCATCCAGATGAGAAAAGTGATAAAGATCAGTTATTGGATCTCCTTGGTTATCTGGGATTTGGAATTCTTTTTGAACACCATCACCCTCTTGGAGTGGCTAATGCCAAACCAAGCAACTGAGATAGGTGGGATGTTCATGGGGAAACCTGGATACACCACACTGGCTAAGCACTACATGGATACAGGAACCCAAGCCTCATTTAGATAGTCACCTTACAGGGTTCCACAAGAGTTAAGCAAACCATTGAGGGGGAGCTTAAGGAAATGCTGGGTAAACACAGGGTATAGTAAGAGGTGTGAAGTAGGAGAGGCATAAGGGGGAAGAAGACCACCCTCAGCACAACAAGTTTTTTGACTCATTTATTTATTTATTGGTTTCTTTTTCCTTAAAAAAATATATATCTGAGGATCAGTTACAGGATTTTTAGTACTGTAAATAAATAAAAAGAGAACTAAGAGAGCTTCAGTAGCAGATAAGTAGTGGAATGCAGTATAATGTGGGGAGTGGTGCAATGCAGTGTCTGTGGGGCAGCCATATTCAGGCAGACCTTCTGGACACTGAGGTGCTGCCCATCTGCATGCATCTCTGGGACCGCGGGATGAGGTAGCCAGACTCAGAGCGGAAGTAAACTGGGTCAGGAGTACCATCACCCCTGTCCAGGAACCACCCAGTCCAATGCAGCTGCCTCAAGGATGCCGAGCGAGGAGCACTTGGATGACAGTGGGCTCAGGGAGGTTAGAGCAGTCAGGCAGAGGCACATCCCAGATCCTATTCCTCTCAAGAACTCATATGCCACACTGGCAAATGAGGACAACCAAATAGAGGTACCCAGGGAAGTGGAAGGAAAGGATGTGGAGGTTAGGCAAGGAGGTGACCTCAGTGGGGAAAGCAGTGGACCCCAGAGGAGGAGGAAGCGAATCCTGGTGGGGACTCCATCATAAGGGATCCAGCTAGGAACACAGGAGGGGAGGACAGGGAGGTGAGGTGCCTACCAGGTGCCACGGCATGGAGGGATGGAAGGAAGATACTGGGGATCACTGGGAAGGCAAGACGGGAGGGTGAGCTGGATGTCATTATCCACCTAGGTACTAATGACTTGGCAAATGGGGAGCCAAAGGAAGTTCAGGAAGAGTTTAGGAAACTGGGTAGGGGTCTCAAGCAAGTAGCTACTTCTGTCACTTTCTCAGAAGTACTACCTGTGAGAGGCAAGGGAGAGCATAGGAGTGCATGCACCAGGAACTTTAACTCATGGTTGAAGAACTGGTGCTGTGAGGAAGGGTTTGGATTCATTGGTGACTGGGGACCCATCTGGAGGGATGGAGGTTTGTTCAAGCCTGACGGCCTGCATCCATCCTGAGAGGAATCAAGCACTCAATGATAAGTTTAAATGCTACATTGACAAGCATTTAAACTAGAAAGGGGTGGCAGGCCAGCAAGGATGATACCTACTTGCTCACCCCCACAGCTAGTAATGGAACCAGTGAACCAGAGGAGGGCTATCTCTGCAAAGCAGTGTGCAAAAGATGGAGATTAGTGTCCAAAAGGTGGATAAGCAGAAAAGGGCAAAATTCAGCAGAAGGGCAGACAGCAAGGAGAACCAGGGATAAATGACAACCAAGGAAGGGGCTGGTAGAACAGTGAAGCAGTCTAGGAGGTCAAATCATGGAAAGCCATGTGTGCAAATGCCAGGAGCCTTAGCAACAAGATGGAAGATCTGGAGGCTGTCATGGTACAGTCAGACCTGGACATTGTGGCCATCACTGAAACCTGGTGTAATGATAACCATGACTGGGAGATGGCCATACCTGGCTACAACATATTCAGAAGAGACAGAGCAGGCAGGAAGGAGGAGGAGTGGCACTGTATGTGAAAATGACATAAGGGCACACAGATCCAGGAGGAACAAAATGGGGAGAGATACTGTGGGTTAAGCTGGAAAGGAAAATGGGGCAGCTATCCGCACAGGTGTGGTCTATAGACCACCAGCCCAGGAGGAAGAAACAGATAGAGTTGATGCTAGCCATCCAAAGGGATGGCAGACAAGGGTGAGGTAGTACTGGTTGGAGACTTCAATATACCAGGAGTGGACTGAGCATCCCAGCAGCAGCATCAACTAGGAGCAGATTTATCCTGGACTCCTTCAGGGTGCCTTCCTCAAGCAACTGGTCATGGAACCAACTCGCAGAAGGCAATACTGGACCTTGTGCTCACAAACAGGGACAGTGTGATGGGGGTAACAGTGACCACCAGTCATTGTGGTTTGAAATCACAGAAAGAGCAGAACCAAACCACACAAAACACGATCCTGGATTTTAGGGGGCAGACTTTGGGAAAATGGGGAGATGCTTGAAAGAGGCATTAAGGGAATGGAATCAGGGATTGAGGAACAGTGGGCAGTATTTAAAATGGGGATTATAAGAACAACAGAATTATGCATTAAGCAGGTTAGCAAGAGGAAAAGAAAGAGGAGACCATTATGGTTTTCCAAAGAGGTAGCAAAGAAAGTGAAAGCCAAAAGATTGCATTCAGGCAATACAAAAGACACAGGCAGAAGGGGATAGGAGAAGTACCAGGAGAAACAAAGGAGGCAGGGAAGTCAGTAAGGAAGCCAAAGCTCAGACAGAAGAACACATTGCAAAATCAGTGGTTAAAGGGGACAAACCTTTACAGGTACATAAGTGAAAAAGAAGGACAAAGGAGGATAGTGAGACTGAAGGGGAGGATGGGAGCCGTGGAGGATGACAACAGTAAAGCTGACATATTGAACAGGTATTTCTGCTCAGTCTTTACTAAGGAAGAGGGGGTAATGGGTCTGAAGGGAGTACAAGGGTGAGAATGGTGCAGAATGGACACAAGTCCTTTACAAGAGAAAGGGTCCTGAAGGAACTGGAAGTAATAAGAGCTGATAAAGCAATGGGGCCAGATGGGTGCACCCAGGGTCCTTAAGAACTAAGAGGTGGTGGCTGAACCTCTGGCTATCCTGTTCAGCCAATCACTGGAAACAGGGAGGAACCCAAAGACTGAGGACAGCAGATGTAGTCCCCTTATACAAAAGTGGGAACAAAGAGGAAGCAGGAACTACAGACCAGTCAGCCTCACCTCGGTAGTGGGAAAGATCATGGAAGCACTACTGAAGGAGAGATTGGTGGCACATCTAGTTGTCAATGGAACTACAGGACCCAGGCAGCATGGTTTCACCAGGGGAGGTCATCAGACCAACCTCATTGAATTTTTGACTGGGTGACTAGGGAGGTGGATCAGAGGAGGGCAGTGGACATGGCATATCTGGACTTCAACAAGGCCTTTGACACTGTGCCACATAGAAGACTATTACACAAACTGGGGAATATGGGTGTGGGCAGGACAGTAGTGTGGTGGGTAGGTAACTGGCTGGGTGGCAGGACACAGAGGGTGGTGGTAAATGGCTGTCACTCCACAGAGGAAGAGTGACCAGTGGGGTACCACAGGGATCAGTGCTGGGACGGTCCTATTCAACATCTTCATCAGTGACATTGCACAGGATATAGAAGGCAGAATTTCACTGTTTGCTGATGACACAAAGCTCTGTAACAGAGTAGACACACCGAGGTATAGACAGAATGAGAAGGACCTGCAGAAACTTGAAGAATGGTCAAGGGTTTGGCAGTTGAAATTCAATGCAAAGAAGTGCAAGATAATGCATATGGGGCACAAAACCCTGGCACAATATATCAGTTGGGGTGAGGATATAGCATGCACCAAGCAGGAAAGGGATCTTGGGGTTGTCATCCTGATGACCTCAAGGTAGGGAAACAGTGTGACAAGGCATCAGGTAAAGCAAATAGGATGCTGGGATGTATAGGCAGGGGCATCACCAGCAGGAAAAGGAGGTCATAATTCCGCTATACAAGACACTAGTGAGGCCCCACCTGGAGTACAGTGTACAGTTCTGGAGACCATACCTACGTAAGGACATAGACAGGGTAGAGAAGGTTCAGAGGAGGGCAACAAAGATGGTGCATGGGTTGCATCACAAGTCCTATGAAGACAGGTTGAAGGAACTGAACATGTACTCCCTGGAGAGAGGAGGGAGAGAGGGATATGATAGAGATATACAAGTATCTTACAGGGAGGAACAGGTGCAGGAAAACACTATTTTAAGTGAAAAGATGTTTC
This sequence comes from Neoceratodus forsteri, assembly GCA_016271365.2. Classification (NCBI taxonomy): domain Eukaryota; kingdom Metazoa; phylum Chordata; order Ceratodontiformes; family Ceratodontidae; genus Neoceratodus; species Neoceratodus forsteri. Next base: position 320,476,868 of record CM057459.1, read on the forward strand.
AGGACCAGAGGGCATGGGATGAAGTTGGAGGGAGGACGATTCAGAGGAAACATGAGAAAGAATTTCTTCACAGAACGGGTGGTGGACAAGGAACACCCTGCCAGAGGAAGTGGTGGGGGCTGAAACAATCACGGGATTTAAGAATGCATGGGATAGACATAAAGGAATTCTAGAGGTCAGGGGTAAGGGGAAATAGACTTCTAGGAAAACAAACTGAACTTACAAGCTCAAATGGGCAGACTAGGTGGGCCATAGGCCCTTATCTGCCGACACTGTCTATGTATCTATGTATCTATGGGTCTCAGAGTGATACAGGAGTCCAGTAGCCCTCTGGTATCTCCTGTGGTGTTAATCCCCAAAAAGGATGGAACCCCAACGTTCTGCGTCACCTATCACAGGCTTAACAGCTGCATGGAGTCAGACACTTACCCCATGCCCAGAACATAGGAAGTCCTGGAATGGCTAGGGAGAGCTAAGTATCTGACTACTATGGACCTAACAAAGGGCGATTGCCAGGTACCTCTGACCCCTGAAGCCAGGGAACGTTTGCCCTTCATCGCCTCATTTGGTTTGTTTGAATTCCAAGTAATGCCATTTGGAAGAAAGAATGCGCCAGCAGCCTTTCAGAGGTTCATGAACTGTATTCTGTCCAGGGAAGGCAATTTTGCACTGCCACTCAATGGATGACATCACCATCTACAGACAGACATGGGAGGATCACATCAAGCACATGAGGGAGGTGTTCCTGCAGGCCACAGAGCTAATGTTTAAGGTGGAGAAATGCCAGATAGGGATGAGAGAGGTTTCATACCTTGGCCACCAGGTAGGCAGTGGGCACACCTGGTCTGAGCCAGAAAAATGTGAAACCAATCAGGGATGGACAATGCCCACCACTAAAAAACAGGTGAGGACAATTCTGGGGAATGCGGGGTACTACTAAAGGTTTGTCCTGAGCTTTAGCAGAATAGCAAAACCCCTGGCAGACCTCACTAAGAAGGGAATGCCTGGAAAGTTTAAATGAACACAGTTATGTGAGGTGGCACTGTGCCATCTAAAAGAAGTGTTATATCAGACACCTGTGCTTGCTAGCCCTTTCTATGTGTTACAATTTGTCATTTTTGTGGACCTTTCTGACCACGAGCAAGGGGCTGCCTTGAGCCAGGTCATGTGCACAGGGGAAGAAAGAACACCCAGTCATGTACCCGAGCTGGAAACTGCTGCACGGAAAGGAGGCCTATGCCACAAATGAAAAGGAGTGTCCAGGGATAGTGTGGGCACTGCAAGAGCTACAGCCATAGACTATATGAAAAAATTACTTACCATAGTAATGTTGTTTCTTCTAATGGAATCTTGCTGTATTCTGACAATATGCAGTTAGACCGACCAGTTCAACTGCCCCAGTGAACAAAGAGTTAAACTCTGTGCAAATGCATAGAACATTGAGCTCGAGCTCGGTTTTCAAACCACTGTCCCCGGTACGTTCTAGTAACTGATCAGATTCTATGAAACGAAACTGGATATATATAGGCAAAAAAAACTAAGCCTAAACAGGGGGTCCCCAACAAGGGCAACATAAGCAAAAGACAAAAAGGCATGTAGAAGACTCAAGTCACAGATGCCCAAAGAAAACTAGTACCCACCATTGGGTTAAGTCCTATAGGTGCTGCAGAAAAGCCACCCTTCCCCAGGTTCTGAAGGGGAGGTAGGATGAGAGGTCAGAAAACAGCAAGACTCCATTAGAAGAAACAACATTACTATGGTAAGTAATTTTTCTTCAAACAACATGAAGTCTTGCTGTATACTGATAATATGCAGACTACAAAGCAGTGTCCTATGGAAGTGGGCACAGAACCTATTTGGGGAATAGGCTCTGCAGTACTGCTATGCTAAACCTGGCATCACTCCTAGCCTGAATATCCAGGCTGTAGTGCTTAGTGAATATATTGACAGATTTCCAGGTGGCAGCCTTACATCTCTCAAGCAAAGGGACTTTTTTCCCCCCAATTATTTAACTAGGTGAGATACATTAAACTGAAAGCTTGTTTACAGGTGCAACCTGGGAGCACAAGGAAGTTAAGTAACTTGCTCAGGGTCACAGTATGCAAGTGGGGGCTGTGGGATTCAAACCCAGGTCTCCAGATTTGCAGCTCAGTGCCTTAAACCACTGCGCCCTACTGCCTCCCTGGCAGCCGCCAAGGAGGCAGCAGTCCCTCTAGTAGAATAGGCCCTAATGCCTGCTGGTGGGTCCTTACCCAGCTTACTGTAGGAAAACTGGATACAGGCCACAATCCATCTGGCTATAGTCCTCTATGCAGCTGGTCTGCCTTGACCAACCTCACCATAGGTAAGAAAAAGTTGGGAACAATCCTTCCTTCCTTAGCTCCTTTGTCTTGTCCATGTAATAGCTAATAGCTCTTTTTACATCCAGACTGTGGAGCCTGCATTCACCTGACTGGAGTGCTCCGAGAAAAATACAGGCAAGGTAATGGAATGATTAAGATGGAAATCAGAAACCACCTTAGGGAGGCACTCTGGCCACTGACAAGGCCTGAAGTTCACTGATTCTTCTAGCAGAAGTGATGGCCACTAGAAAAAACGTTTTCAAAGTGAGAAACTTGAGCTCTGAAGACATTTGTTCAGAAGGAGGTTGCATAAGCTGGCTAATACATATGTTCAAGTCCCATGCAGAGGTAGGTTCCCTATGTGGAGGATGAAGATGCAGCAACCCTTTGGAAAACTTTTTGAAAATTGGGTGTGCAGCCAGAAAAGAGCCCTTCCCTGCTGAAAGATAAGCAGAGACAGCAGATAGGTGTACCTTCAGGGTAGATGGCTGTAAATGCAGAGTCTGAAGGTGGACCAGATAGTCCAGAAGTTCTGGTAACCCAGCCTGCTGTGGGTCCAGGTCTTTCTGGGAGCACCAAAGAGAAAATCTTTTTCACTTAGAGGAATAGGTTTTCCTAGTAGCAGGTTTTCTGGAACCCTTCAGAATATCCAAAACAGATTGAGACAATTGTAAATCTGCATATTCTAAGTCTTCAAGAGCCATGCCCTGAGGCGAAGAAACTGAAGACTGGGGTACATTATCCTGCCCTGAGAGGATGTCAGTAGGTTGTTCCTCCTGGGGGAGAGAAATCGGTTTGGTCATTGACAGTGACAGTAGCATCGAGTACCACAGCTGTCTGGCCCAGTCTGGGCTATGAGAATCATGGTGGCAGACTGAGGCCTCAGTTTGACCAAGACTCTGGCTATCAGAGGAAAAGAGGGAAAAGCATAAAGGAACCTGTTTGAGCAATCCAGAAGGAGAGTATCCAGTGGCACTGGGCCCTGGAATGGAGGCCTGCAACAATACAGTGGTAACTGGTGATTGTCTGGGGCTGCAAAGAGATATATCTCTGGCACCTCCACCTCCTGAATACTGAGAGAAGGACCTGCCTGTTCAAGGTCCATTCGTGATGGCCCTGGCTGATCCTGCTGACAGCATCTGCCAGTACATTATCCTTGCCTGGCAAGTGAACTGCTAACAGTGACATGTTGAGAGAATATGCCAGGTTCCAAATCTTCATGGATTCTGTGCACAGCAGTGAGGATCTTGTCCCCCCGCTTGCTGATGTAGTACATGGTGGTGGCATTGTCTGTCCTGACTTAAACCATTTTGCCCTGTAAGAGATTGGCAAACTCCTGAATAGCCAGGAACACTGCCCTGAGTTCTAGAAGATTGATGTGCAGGAGAGACTCCAGAGGAAGCCAAGTACCAAGTGCTGTGTGATCCCCTAGGTGAGCACCCCAGTCCAGAAGAGAAGCATTTCATTGTCAGTACCTGAGGGAGAAAGGAAACCCCCACTCTGAGGTTGTCCATCTCCTGCCACCACAGAAGAGCTAACAGAAGGGTGGGAGATACTGGAAATCAGTTAGGACAGAGGATCCCTTTTTTGAGACCAAAAGGATCTCAGATGGAACTGAACGTCCCTCATCTGAAACCTGGCCCTCAGGACCACAGCTGTGGTGGAGGCCATGTGTCCTAGGAGCTGTAGAAAGTACCTTGCTGGTCGAGGAACTCGAAAGTGGAAAGATTTTACCAAATCTGTAAGAGCCTGTGCCCTTGCAGAAGACAAGAAGGCCCTTGCCTGAATGGTATTCAGCTCTTCCCCATGAAGTCTAGTTCTTGTTCTGGGGTCAAGACAGACTTTTTTTTGATTCATCAGGAATCCTCGAGACTGAAGAGTATCCTGAGTGAGTTTTACGGCTTCTGTGACCTGCTGAGGGGATTGACCCACCAGCAGCCAGTCATACAGACAGGGGTAAACTGAAACCCCTCATCTTCTGAGGAATGCCATTACCACTGCCAGACATCTTGTAAACACTCTTGGTGCACATGTCAGCCTGAAGGGCATGGCTCTGAATTGGTAGTGGCCTGAAGGCAGTTGAAATCTGAGATACTTTCTGTGAGACTGACTGATGGGGATGTAGAAATAAGCATCCTTTAGGTCCAGGGATGCCAGCCAGTCCCCTTGCTTGAGAGTAGGCAGGATGGTAGCCAGGGTTATCATTTTGAACTCTGGCTTTGTAAGATGCCTGTTGAGGAATCTGGGATCCAGGATGGGCTGCCACTCCCATTTTTCTTTTGTGCAGGAAGTACCTTGAATACAACCCTTTTCCCCCTGTGTTGATAAGGCACAGACTCCACTGCTTTTGACTGTAGAAGAGGGGAAACCTCTGCCTCCAACACAGCTATTTATGTAGGGCTGGAAGGTCTGAAAGATCTTGCTGACAGTTTTGGAAGCAGCTTGAAGCTGAGAGCAAGACCCTGACCTATTATCTCCAGGACCCATTTGTCTGAAGTGATGGATTGCCAGGCCTGGAGATAGCAGGTCAGCCTGCCTCCTACAGGGGAAGGGGAGGTGGCCCAGACAGACCTCTCAGGGTGTCTGTTTAGCTGGGGTAGCAGACTGGGGGGTGGAAGTGGCCCTGCCAGCACCCCTCCTGCCCCTCCCTCTAAAGAATCCCCTGGGCTGCTAGTAAGAGGGAAAAGCATGGGCCTGGTGGAAAGGCCTGGAGTAGGGTCTACCCCTGCCCTGCTGCTTTTGAGGAGTGGCAGCTTTCTGTTTTGCTGAAGCACTCCTGTATGCCACTCTGTACTCATTCATCTTCCTCATGTATGCCTCAGTCTGTTCCCCAAACAAAGAATTCTGGACAAGGGGAAAGTCCATGGCATTACTTTGCATGTCCTGGGACAGGGTAGTGCACCTGAGCCAGAAGAAATGCCCAAGGAATACAGCAGAAGCCATATCCCTGGAAGCTGCATCATTAGAGTCCACAGCCATATGGAACTGGGAATTTGATGCTTGTACCCCCTTGTTGACCAACTCCTGGAGATCAGCAGAAAGCTCAAGAGGGGCCTTTTTAGTAAGTTGTTCCACAGCTTCCCAAAGGGACTTTTGGTACCTGGAGGCATAAGCCATATAGGAGGCTTGTCTAATACCTAAAGAAGATGCCAGGTACACTTTCTTGGCAAGAGAATCCACTTTTCTGGAATCCTTGTCAGGGCCTTCTCACAGGCTGAAGTTTGTACCACCCCTACATGGCTACAATGGCTGGATAAAAAGCCAGTGCCATTGCCAGCCAGAATATATTTTCTGTCCATTTTCTTATCTACAGGAGGGACAGAACTAGGGATTTGGAAGATCTTTAAAGTCTGCTTTTTAAGGGACTTATGAATGGGAATCGAAAGTCCCTGGGATACAGGAAGATCCACCATCTCCCTGTAATCCTCTTCCTCATCATCCTCCTCCTGCCTGGCTTCCTGTAAAGAGAGCTGCAAGGTCTCAGCCACCTGCCTCATAAAAGCAAAATGGGAGGTGGCCTCAGAGACAGGCCTGGCAGGGGATTCATACTGGGGATGGTCAGGGGAGTCCTCTGGGTCAATGGGTTCCCCCTCAACCTCCTCCTCTTCCTCATCATCATAGTCAGAAAAATGCTCCTCCTCAGGATCAATGTGTCGGCTGCCCAGACTGTACCTGCGATGGTTCACCAAACCCAGATTGCAAAGACTGCACTATCCGAATGGCTTTTGCAATTTCGTCCGCAGTTGGAACCGAGACCAAGTGTTTGCTCGGTTCCGAACCAGAGCTTTTGGCTTTCTTTGATGGTGCGGGTTCAGAAACTGATTCCAAACGTCTTTTATCCGTCGACGGTTCACCCTGGCTTGAGTGGTCGGTTGTCGGATCCGAAGGTTTGGTTAAACCAGAACCGCCCTCAGCAGTCTTTTCCATCCTTTCCTTCAGTTTACTGAGGTGTCTGTCTAAAGTAGATGGAGGGAAATTCTTACAAATATCACAGTCTGCTTGTAAGTGGTCGAAACCTAAACAGTACAGACAGACCAAGTGTGGATCAGCTTTTGCAAATTGCTCCCCGCACTCGGTACAACCCTGAAACGCAGTGGGAACAGTTTTTCTCTTGTGTTTCTGTGACATAACCCTAAAATCCAGCGCTTAACCCAGTGGCTTAGTTAGGCCAGTTAAGCAAAAATCAAACATCTACTTTATCTGAATTGGCTTAGTAAGGCCCAGATAAAGAAAATTTCCCCTAAAGGCTTAGTTAGGCCAGGAAATAGAGAACAGAATCGCAAACCGGTCAACAGTTTAGCGTCAGCCAAAAGGAACAGAGAGAAAACCCTGGTTCTGGTCAGGACTTTGCACAGGATACCAACCCAATGAAAATTTACACAAAAAGAGGAAAAAGAAGTTTGATCTCCTCACGGTCGCAGAACCGACTGGAAACTGAACACTTACCCAACCTAGGAATGTACATGATACCAAAGACAGTGGTTTGAGAACGTTTTAAAACAAAAATAATAAAGCGGTTGTGAAATGAACCGATGAAACTCAGCTAGACCAAAGGCAGCGAGGAGAGATCTCAGAGGCGTCTTCACTGGTGAGCAGAGTAAAGAATCTGTTCAGTTATTAGAACGTACCGGGGACAGTGGTTTGAAAACTTAGCTTGAGCACAATGTTCTATGCATCTGCATAGAGTTTAACTCTTTGTTCTCCGGGGCAGTTGAACTAGTCGATCTAACTGCATATTGTCAGAATACAGCAAGACTTCATGTTGTTTGAAGGGAGGAGTTTAATTTGGTCACTGACTACAGTCCCTTAAACATGGCTCCACGGTACAAGTGGGCAGAATGCCAAATTACTAAGATGGAGTCTATTGCTACGGCAATACAAGTATCAAGCGCCACTGTGGTTCCCAGCATGCCAATGCAGATGAACTGTCCAGGTAGTAATCTACAGACCAAGAAGTGGGAAGTAAGCAATGGAAAAGGTGGCACTTGGTAATATTTTATTTATCTATTTAGAATTTGGTGACCGGGAAATGCACACTGAGCCAAGGCTCATTTCCAGGTGTGACCTAGGGAAGAGGGAACAAAAGGTACACAGTAAAAATGGAAGTAGCCAAATGCCATATTGAAGCACAAAAGATAAATTATGAAATCAAGTACAGTCTATGCCAGCCTCACATGAAAAAGCATCTTGTGAGGTTGCCACAATGATAACACTTCATATTCTTTGTGCAGAGAGATGTAACATTGACAGGATGTAGTTCATTCAGGACTACTGTAAAGGACCCACAGAGCAGGTTACTGTCTTGAAAGGCGTGGACCCAGAAGCACTATGCTTGAAACTTCAGCCTTATCATACCGTAAGGGCTGTCTGAATAAAAGCCCTAATTCTGAGGCCTTCCTATGGTTTGGTAGCCTTATCAAACAGTAGAAGTAGCTAGGCTTGTTGTAGGTAAACTCCCAATAAATAAACATATCTGCGAGTATGGGTATTACCTGAAAAATGGCTTGGTCCAGCTTCATGAGCAAAGGAACAAAGGCAGACTAACCCTTGTGACTGACAGGATGACATGACAACTGGACAGAACTTTGAGAGAGTTAATGTGACAGTACTCAGCTCAGAAGTTTAGACTCAGTTGGAAAGCATGAAATGGAAGGGCTGTCTACTGATCTCAGATCTTAGTGGCGACTTGGCTCCTAAGAGACAAAGCCACCCAGAGTTTTGAGTTCTCTCTTTTAGAATGCAGTGGGTACTAGAGAGGTGCTTCTTTCTGTAGTCATTCCATTGAAACGTTTTGTTTTGTATTCCCTGGTGGGTTTCATCCTTTTTTGTTTTATGATATAATCTGTAATTTAGTAGTGTAAATATAAAATATTTTTATATTTACTATTCTCTGTGACCATGCAGAGTTTTATGGGACAGATAGCAATCCATTTCTATTGGGCAAACTGATGTTCCACTACCAAGGAGCACGACTACCAAGTATGAAAGTAACCTGTATACGATACAGAGAGGGTGAGAGAGTTAAAAAAAACCAAAAAAACAGGCTAAATCAACCTGTGTGTATGACTGTTTCTGTTTTAATCAACCATGTGGGCAATAAGCAGTGGAAACCTCCAGCTGCTCATGCTTTCACAGACTAATGTATTACTGGCCTGCCTTTACTGAGGAGGCAGTATAGCACAGTGGGTTAAAGCTCTGAGCTGCAGATCTAGAGACCTGGGTTTGAATCCCACAGCCGCCTAGGTGCATACTGTGCGATTCTGAGCAAGTCACTTAACTTCCTTGTGCTCCCAGGTCGCATCTGGAAACAAGCTTCAGCTTAGTGTGCTACTCCTGGTTAAACAATGTTCCCTTAACTGTTACCTACAAAGTTTTCAGCCACTGACCGGTCCTTTCTATGACATCTTGGTTCAGTATCACGCATATCTTTAAACGATTATTGTGTCTGTGCTACTTGTACAGACTTTGGTGGCCTTTGAAAATGGGCACTTGCTGCTCAAGGGCCTTCCTGCATATACATACATACAAACATAAATATGTTTTTTCAAATGTTTTCACATTAATATCAGGTGATCCTAACATCTCATTTATCCTGTTTTTGTATTTTTTCTAAACCCTATTTTTGCTCGTATGTGGTTCTACTAGTCAAGACCTCTTTGTTCTGCTGTCAATGCCAATGCCCATCTAAGGAATCCTCCGTATCATTGATTCCTGGCGACTCTGGTCATAGCTCTACCAGCCAGTTGCTAAGCAGCCTCCTGCTCCCACAAAACCTTGCCTATCAGTGCCTCAACAGGTACTCCCCCTCTGTGAATCCAATTGTGCATAATGAGGGGAAGAGGCACACAAGTGGTGAGCTACTGACAGGAAAGGAGCTCAGGTTGACAATGGGGGCAGTCAGAGCATCATGTTCTTGCAGTGAGCACTGTATGGTCAGCAAAAGGGTCCATGACTCCCCTACAACATCCTAAAGCCCCCCCCCCGGCCTGCCAGGTTCTCTTATCCAAAAATGTAAACATGTCCAAAGTGCTGCAGCTCACCATCTTGGCAGGAAACATAAGCAGGACTACATAACCCCCATCATGTTTGACCTCCATTAGCTCCCAATACCACAGTAACTACAATATAAAGTTGTAACTGTCTCCCACAGATCGCTCCATAGCCCTGCAGCATCCCCCTGCCTTTCAGAAGGGATATCCCTGTGGACATATACTCCAATGTGTTTCTTTACTCTTCTGACAAGCAGCAGCCTATACTCCACCCCTATCACTAATATCTCTACATTTAGAGGCAGAGTGTTATGCACAGACTCTCTTAAACAGTCTCCCCTCTAAACTATGATCTGCAACCTTAATTTTCTACTTGAAATCCATACAAAAATCTAAATTTACACCCTTGGGTTTAATTGCTAAATCCAAGAGCACCTTGGTTGTTCAGATGTTTGCTAAATACTGCCACAGTCTGAGCTGCTGCCCTTTTGTAATCACATGCATTGCCTGTCTCTTACAGATCGCAACCTGATTGTGACTCAGGCAATTTTATCCATTCTAGATTATGGAGACACCATTTATCATAACGCCAATGCGTCTAGTCTTTCACTCATGGATACTATTTATTACCAACTTATGAGGTTTATATTGAATTCAAAAAGAATAGAACAATACTGCTCTTTACTTACACAATTAAATTGGCTATCCCTGTTATCTCACCGTACCATGCACTGGTAATCCTTGATTTACAAAACCATGTAAGCATTAAGCCACAATGAAGGTGGCATCTAATGAGGAATTAATGCATGGTTGGGGGGGTTGCTGCATGAGGCCAAAGGCTAAGTGCCTACAACCACCCAACCATGCATTAATTCCCCATTAGATGCCACCTTTGGAGTGGCTTAATGCTATTGTAACATGGCAAGTACAAACTACATTAAGTGGCAGCCAGGTGGGATATTAATGAACAGAAACTTACAATATTGTTGTTTTCTACAATTCGAACTGCTGTTCTACTGTGTACTTTTTTTTTTTTTTTTAGTTGTTTAACCAGGATTAACACACTAAGCTGAAAGCTTTTTTTTTTTTTTTACAGGAGCGACCTGGGAGCACAGGGAAGTTAAGTGACTTGCTCAGGATCGTACAGTATGTAAGTGGAAGCTGTGGGATTCAAACCCAGGTCTGGTCTGCTGGATGTCACCAGATTTGCAGCTCACAGCCTTAAACCACTGCGCTATACTGCCTCCCATACTTTCCCATAGATCCCAATCTCCACCCAGCGTGTGCATGCTCTAAATTCACTACCTGTTTATGTTGTGCCGGCTACTTTCTGTCGGTTTCCTACTGATCATTAAAAACAGCTTTGCAACACATCTCATGGGACAACGTAATTTTCATTGATATCTACACGGCTGTTTTCACTCGTTTCAATCTTTTGTATTTCTACTTAAGTACTACATTCCAGGGAGATAACCAATATTTGCATATCTGGCATCTTACTTCATTGTCGATCCCAAGGTATGTAAATCTTCATTATATCCCCACAATACACTGCTTAGTAGGAAGTCATAAGCGCTAGCTCTAATCGCCATTCACGGAGACAAACATCACTCACTGCATGCTTCTTCAGCTCCATCTACACCAAGGACTCTGTGACATGCCTGGGTTTTCGTCGCACAGCAAGAAACACTGCTCATTGCCACAGTAAGTCCCTCTGCAGTGCAGTCCCCATGGATTTTTTTGGATCGGATGTTGACCGCGATCTGGATTTTTGCAGCTCGTCCACAGTACAAACAGTGCTCCACTTTTCCCTGTTGCTCACTCCCATTCTGGCTGCAAACACTGCTACATTCTGAGGCGGGCATGACTAGGGAATTAATCCCCGCTTCCGAACGTACCATGTGTTGTGTTTCTGCCAATCTAGTTGCTGGAATGATGTCTACGTTTTTTTGGCATGTTACAAAAATCATTATACACCCTCTTATCTTTCTGACAGACTCATTTTCTACCCACAGTTATAATCTGCGTGACATTATAAACCAAGGTTTAGTTTTACCTAGAGTTAAAACTCATTTTGGGGAAAAAAAGCTTTTCATATGATGCCCCTTTCTCTTGGAACAAACTTTCCACCTCTCTGCGGAACTCTCGTTCCTTGAACATTTCCAAACAAAACTTGGAGACTACTTTTGCAGAAACAACAATGCATGTATTTTAAATAACTGTAAATGATTTAATTAGGTTATTACTATTGCATTTGTGCCTAATGCGGTCATGTCTTATCATGAATATTATTTTGTGTATGGTCTGTTCTTGTCTTTGTATGCTTATGACTTGGGACATTCTGTAAACGAGACTTGCTTCTCATTGAACTTATCCTGTAATCATTAAACTTTTAAATAAAAAATAAAGAGTGCCACTCCTAACATGGCCACCTGTTTTTTTCTTTGTTACCCTCTTCTTTACTCAGCTGTTTCTCAGGCTTGTACTGTACTGTATTATTTTACTTCAGTATAAATTGTTAACATTCATTTTCGTATAAATTCCACATATTTACAGCTTATTATCAGTGAGTGCCTACGTCACAAAGTTGTGCCCTAGGAACTCCCCAATAACAAGGCTATAAATAGGGAGTTCCTATGTAACGTTCAGCCTGAGAGAACAAACGTGAAAGTAAATTGGCACAGAAGCAGGCTTAGGTAATCAGAAATGTTTTAAAAAATGTGAAGAAATAAAACACATATTTAGGGTACAAACAAGGCTGTAATGTTATCCTGACAAATATAAATCACTCGTGCTGCGTACTTTTGGTTTATAGATGCCACCATAACCCCTCAATCCTAAGCCCTATGAGAAGAAACTGAAGGACATTACTATATACAACCTGGAGGAAAGGGAGGGAGGGGGAATATGACAGAAACATTAAAAAGCCTCATTGGTATAAACAAAGTACAAGAGGGAAGCATTTTTTCAGAAAAAAAGATGCTCAAGAACAAGGGGACATGCTATGAAGCTTGGGTGGGGGGGAGACTCAGGGGAGATGTGAGGAAGTACTTCTTCACAGAAAGAGTAGTGGATGCCTGGAACAGCCTCCCAGCAGAGGTGGTGGGGACAAAAACAGTAACGGGCTTCAAGAATGCATGGGATAGGCATAAGTGAATCTTAGCGTTAGGGAACCTTAAAGATAGGGAAAGGGGCGGGTAGAGAAAGGGGAGGTAAAGCCGGAGATCAAGTACAGTCTGTGGTGTTATAGTAGGTAAGGAAATGGGAAGACTATGTGGGCCAAGCCGGTCCTCATCTGCCATCAATAAATACACATTTCAGTGCCATTACAGCACTATTATGTACATTTGGTTGCACTTTATTCCTTATTATACAGGAGCGGTAACGCCTTTATGTTAGGGATGAGTCAGTGTTTCTGTCAACAGAGTTTACCCAAACCCCCCCAACCAGTACGCCCTTCTGCCTGACTCGTGAATAAACACAACACCAGCAGCAGGTGCAAAACCCCATGTTTGGTATCCCCTCCCACCCAATCACTGTTAAAACACCGGCAGTGGGTGCCCAACCCTGTGACCAGTACCCCCCCAGCTGACCTATTAATAAATAAATAAACACAACAACAGTGGCAAATGCCCAACCCTGCAGCTGGTACCCCCTCCTGCTCACCCTGTAAATAAACACAACACCGGTGGCAGGTACCCAACCCAGTCACAGGTACCCCCCCACCCATTCCAAGAATAAATACAAAACCAGTGTACCCCTCCTGCTCGCCTTTAAAAAAAAAAAAAAGCCCCAATATCTACCCTCCTGCTCACCCTACAACCCCACACCCATGCTCCCTACCTCTGCCCCGCCCCTGCTGATTCCCACTATTCAGTCCATCATCATGGATCCTCAATGTCCCTCAGCGCACTCCCTCAATGTCCCTCGATGAGTTTCCTCTGTAAATAGAAAAGGCAGACAAAACCTATGTCTTGAAATGTGCATACTGCGAGTCAGTCATACAATATACAAACTACTTACAGAAAAAAAAAATGCACATATTGCATATGCATGTGGACTTGGTTATTTTTTCAATTTTTTTCTTTTACTCATATGTTGGCCATTTTGGGCACAACAAGGTTGCCAAGTCACTACCCCACTTCGTGACCACATAAGTGGGACCTTGTAAATGTGACCTGAAATGCATTTTCAAGGAGAAACTCCCCAAAAATTTCAGATTTCTAAGGTGGTCAAGAGTGGGTGTGGTAACTGGGGCACCATGAAAATATGGTCCAAAAATGGCAAAATTATCAGCAGATGGAAAATAACCTGTTAAAAATCGAAGTCCCAAAATGTGCATGCATACTTCACAGGAAGCAAGTTAGGACTCCTGTGAAAAGCAAGTTACAACTCTACTTTAATGAAGGAACTGAGTATGTACACCCTGGAAGAGAGAAAGCAGAGGGGGATATGATAGAAACCTTCAAATATCACAGGGGTAAATAAGGTACAGGAAGGAAGGATTTTTCAGAATAAAAGATGCACAAGAACAAGGGGGCATGCTGTGAAGCTGGAGGAGGGTAGATTAAAGAGAGATGTGAGGAAAAACTTCACAAAAAGGGTAGTGGATTTGTGGAATAGCCTTCCAGCCGAGGTGGGGGCGAAAATGGTGATGCGGTTCAAGAAAGCATGGGATATGCATAAGGGAAACTTAGTGAAAAGAAATGAAGGGAGGAAAAAAGCTAGAAATCAGGTAGGGTATACAGTGACACTGTAGGTAAGGAAAATGGGAGATTGGGTGGGCCAAGTGGTCCTTATATGCCAACAAATTCTATGGTTCTATGTCTCTCAGAAACTAAGGAAATTCATTGCAAACATCTATTGTAATGCATTGTTAGGTTTCCAAAACCACGTAAGCAAGAAAATATGGCATTAGTGTTTTTCAGCCCTTACACACACACCCTCTCCTCCAGTCCCTTGCCTTGTTACCCAAGGCTAACGATGCTTCAAGATACAGACCTGGAGCCATGCCCCTCAAGTCTGATGCTTCACATAGGGCCCGAAGTATCAGTCATAGCAACTGCTTTGCATTTATTACCCGAGCTGTAACTAATACACTTGTATAGTTCTTGCCAAACCCTGTGTGGCCACTGCATTCATCATCTGGTTACGTGAAAATCTATCAGCTTTCCAAACATGAAGCTGAAGGAGTTACTGCATCCACAACTGACTGAAGGAACTGTCCGTGTGCCTTGGATTTTGTATCATTTTTGTTTTGTTTTTTAACACATTTCCTTTTACTGTTTCATACCACCACACCCGGCAGCGCCAGCTATTATATGACTCATGAATCTTTTTTATTCAGCTGACTTCATGCTGGGATGAGTCATCGCAAACCAAAGAGAGATCAGTCTCTGTAACAGCAGACAATAAATTCACTGCTGAACAACTGTGACCTCAAGCTGGCTATGAACTGTTTGTACACTGGATATGGGCTTACAAATACTTCTGGATATGAATGCTGTACACTTTAGTAAAAATATAAATAAAGAAAATACTTGAACAGAGTTCGTTATATATTTTATAATATTTTTATCCTATCACAACGCAATCTGCCTTCAGTTAAACAAGGTTCCATACAGTTAAGACAAAAGCCTTCTAAGTTTAGAAAAAGAAAATTGCTTTAATACAGTGCTGATATCTGAAGCCTTCAGATGGCACAGTCATTCATATGATGCCCCCCTTCCCCAAGAGTTTCATTATTAGGTTTATTTTGTTTTGTACAGCATCCTTCAGACAACATTTCCTAGAAAATTGCCAAGACGTGCACCTGGAGACAGAGCACACCTGGGTTTGAATCCCACAACTTCTACTTGAATACAGTGTGTCCTGTGCAAGTCACTGAATTACCCTGTGTACCTGAGGCACACCTGGAAACAAGCTTCGACTTAGTGGGCCTTTCCTGGTCCAAAATTCAGAAAAAAAAAACAAAAAAAACACAAAGCTTCACAGTGAAAATAAAAAAAAAAAAATCAAATTATTCCAAACTATAAAATGTAAACAATATATAATGCGTGGATAGCTTAATTTGTATGTAATACACAATATTAGAGACAGGGTAGTTTTAGCAACATGAGATTTGATGACAGTTGGATAAGCCAGTTAAATACATGAAAACAAATGGAAATAAAGTTGAGAGGAAGAGAGACAAAAGGAAGAGGGGGAAGACAGACATGTTCATGCAGTATAGGGTTTGCTGAGCAAACGCACTTTTTTTTATTCTTTTTTATTGTTAAATTTTTAACTTATATACATACAGGTCATCAGTGTTGATACAGCTTAATACATTTACAACTGGTCACCTTATGCGGTCAAACAGTTGGGCCAATACATTTCATCATCATTAAAATAGGGTAATGATTTCAGAGTCATTCTAGCTCCCAAATTGGGCTACAATCTACTTCTTTTGGGCAATAAATATACATACATACATATGCCTCCAGTATCAAAGCTCTCAGTCTTCCACTTGCATCACATCGGCTGGGTCCACACCTCCAGGCTCCTTTTGTGCATGGACCACAACCTCACGGCAGGGCGGGGGGAACCAGGCCCGGGACCTCTGAGCAGAGGGATCCAGTCCCTGAACCTATTTCCAGCCACCACCCAGGTGTACTTTCCCTAAGGAACAAAGGTAGGGTCTTTTAGCATGTAATATATCTGCCAACGTGCCCATCTCATGGAGAAGATCTCCTCTCGTTCATTTAGAATGTGTGTTATTTTTTCCATGTTATAAATTTGTGTTGTGATCTCCCACCAGTCGCGTATTAATGGAGTATTCGTTGTTAGCCATTGCCTAGTTACTGCTTTTTTAGCTGCTGTTAAGAGCAACATAAGCAGATATCTGGTGTTTGGGCCCTTGTATGGCCTGGGAAGGAGGAGGAACAGATACATCTCCAACGTCAATTGGAGATGCGGATCTATGAGTTCCCGCAGTTGGGTCTCCACTTGTTTTAAGAAGGGGGAAGAGTACCGGACATGCCCACATAATGTGGGTCAAGTTCGCTTCTGGTTCGCCACACCGTCTCCATCACTCTGCTGATTTGTTTGGTGAGTAGTGTCTGGTGACTACCGGGGATCTAAAGTAACGGATTAATATTTTCCAGGTATATTCTCTCCATTGGTGTGAGCTAGTAACCCGGGTTGAGTAGCTGCACGCCAGTCTCCAGTCCGTTGTGGAGAATTGATACCCCGTTTCCTTATACCATTGCGTGTGGATATTTTCGGTGAGAGCGTCCCTTTGTGAATTAAGGGATTGGTAATATGAGGATATCAGGTGTTCCTGCTTCCCCGTTTTGTTTAATTGAATTTGGCATTGGACCAGTGCCGGGTAGTTCTCTGGGCTTCGAAAAGATGGTGGGAGACCTGCCACATAATGTCAAAG
This sequence comes from Neoceratodus forsteri, assembly GCA_016271365.2. Taxonomy (NCBI): domain Eukaryota; kingdom Metazoa; phylum Chordata; order Ceratodontiformes; family Ceratodontidae; genus Neoceratodus; species Neoceratodus forsteri. The sequence continues at coordinate 320,493,622 of CM057459.1, forward strand.
TTGCAGATATCGGTAGAAGTCTTTGTGTAGTAGGTGGAATTTTGCTTGTATTTCCGCATATGCCCAGACTTCCGGAGTCATTATTTGTGGGAGGTACCGTAGCCCCTGTTTTCCCCATTCCATGAACCCCGTGTCTAGGTTGTTCGGGGTGAAGTCCGGTAGTGCAGAGATTTGACAGAGCAGCGCTTGATGCAGTGATAGTCGATATGCTTTTTTCAGTGTGAGCCAATTCCGGAATTGGTCTGCTAACCAGGGGTTAGTAATCTGGTGGGGTCTTTCCCCTGGTTCCTGTCGGTACATGGCCCGTAGGTACGTCTGGTCGTTCATCAATACCCTCTCTATCTCCAGCCAGTGTGGGTTGGTGGTTTTATTTTGTCTGGCCATCATATAGACCAGGGTTATTGCCTGTTGATAACGTTTTAGGTCTGGAAGTGCTAGGCCTCCATCCACACGGGCAAGGGAAAGCACCTTTAGGCGGACATGAGCTTTCCTGCTGGACCATATGAATTTCCCTATTAGGCTGTTTATTTCTTTAAAGGTCTTTAGTGGTATATATAAAAGGACATTTTGAAACAAATAGAGAGTTCTTGGGAGAGTTATCATTCTGATTAGTTCTATCCGTCTCACGAGGTTCAAAGGTAGGATAGACCATGACTGTAGGTCTTGTTTTAACTGTGTAATGAAGGGGATATAGTTATATTTATAATATTTTGACCAGTCTTGTAGTATGTGGACTCCCAGATACTTCAGTTTTATCAGGTTCCATCTGCCTGGTAAGATATCCCGAGTGTTCTGTGTAGGGGTGTAATGGAATGTAAGAATTTCCGTTTTAGTCAAATTAAGTTTGTATCCCGGCACAAATCCATAGGCATCCAAAATATGTTGTACCGCTGGTAGTGATTGTTCAGGGTTCTGGAGGTACAAAAGGATGTCATCTGCAGATAAAGCTATACGGTGTTCCGTGTCGCCCATCCTTACTCCCTCGACCTGGCGGGATTCTCGGATTTGCTGTGCCAGTGGTTCAATAACCACAGTAAACAATAATGGGGACAATGGGCAACCCTGTCGAGTTCCTCTTTGGAGTTGAAAATATTCGGAGTGGTGCCCGTTCATCTTCACGCAAGCCTGGGGGGGTAGAATATACATTTTGTAGGGTTTGGATGAAGGTGGGGGGGGGCCCAAATTTGCTTAGAGTTAGGTATAGAAAGGGGCAGGCCACTCTGTCGAAGGCCTTTTCCGCATCCAAACTTAGTACCGTGGGCGCCTCCATTCTCTGCATCTGGTTCACCAAATAAAGAGAGCGCTTGATGTTATCTGTGGTGGTACGCGCTCTTACAAACCCGGTTTGGTCTTTGTGTATTAGGAAGGGGAGAAACTGATCCATGTGGTGCGCTAGTATACTCATAAACAGTTTATAATCCTGATTTAGCACTGAGATGGGTCTATATGATGCGCATTCCTGAGGGTTTTTACCCGATTTAGGGATCACCGATATGGTCGCATATGATCATAACTGTAGTGGGGAGTCCCCCTCTAACACCGAGTTAAAGACTCGAAGGAGTGTGGGCGTGATCTGGGTTCTAGTAGTCTTGTAGAACTCCACTCCATACCCATCAGGCCCCGGTGCTTTTAAAGATTTGGCACTGGCTATGGCCTGCGCCACCTCTGGCATTGTAATAGGTTCCACCACTGAGCCTCTATGCTCCTCTGTGAGCGTCGGGAGGGTGACGGCGTTTAAATATGCTGTCAGTCTATCTGGGGGTGGGGTAATCTCTGGGGTATACAGGGCTCTACAGAATGTGGTGAAGGTCTCAGCGATATCCTGTGTTTTGGAGAGCGGTTGGCCTCCCTCAAGATGTCTTATGGTCATGATTGTTGCACCTTTCTTCTGCCTCCGTACTTGATATGTGAGCAGACGCATAGCTTGCGGACCTACTTCGGAGTATCGTTGTTTCAGAAATGAGAGTGCTATTTCAGTCTGCTGTTGTGCTAGTCTATCTAGAGCCCGTTTGGTTTGTTGTAGCTGGGGGAGGAGCGACTCATCACCCTGCTGGTGTGCCATTTGTAAAAAATGAAGCGCATCTTCAAGCTTGGCCCTATACTCCTTACGCTGCCTCGCCTTCTCCAATGCATATTTAATTATATGTCCCCTAAGGACTGCTTTAATCATGTCCCAGTGTACCGATCGGGATGAACTGGCCGGTTGTCTGTCAGGATTTCGTGACTTTTCTGAGACAAACTCTGAATTCTTTTGATCGTAAATGGTATGGATTTAACTCCATTGCATGGTTCTAGGCTGTATACCAAGTCCCAATGGATAATTAAGGTGCATGATCTGAGAGAGAGATGTCACCCAACTGAGCATCATGCACAACATTCAAATTTTCTACTTGGGTATAGGCGTAGTCTTCAGTAAGTCTTGATTACATCAGGGAGTATAAGAGTAGTTTCTCGCAAGGTGGTTTCCGACAAGTGTCACACCATCCCATTTCCGAGACAAATTTATTAAAAAATTTCTGGGTGGGTGGTTGTTTCTGTGGTCTCCTACTTGAAGAATCCAGCCGTGGGTCCACGGTTACATTAAAGTCCCCGGCCATTAAGAGAGTGCCTCTAGTCAGCTGAACAATTTTGTCTAGTAGGGGCCGCAGTTGTGGGACAGTAATGCCCACTGGGAGATGCACATTGACAAGAGTAATCTCCTCATTATTAAGCTTTCCTCATGCGATGACCAGTCGGCCCTCCGGATCAGACCACGTTAGGTCCACTTGGTAAGGAGTATATGGGGGAATAATGATGGCAACACCTCTGCTTCTGCCTCCTTTATAAGAGGCGCAGAAAGCTTGCCCTCTACTTAGTTTGGCATGTTTGGCTTGATTCATATGGGTTTGCTGGAGGAAAACTATATCTGATTTGGTTCTTCGAAGTTATGCTAGTGCCTTTGACCTTTTAATGCGGGAAGCTACACCACTGATGTTTAGGGAAAGTAACTTTAATCTTGGTGCATGCATCTCAGCCTATGGTTGTGATGCTTGTTACCCGCACCCTACCCCCCGCTGGGTGCCCCGTGAGGTTTGTAGTCTTACTGACCAAGGTGAATTCGATGACCTTATTACAAACAAAACATTACAGACATAACAACATTTATTATCAACATACAACATAGGTGTTTGACACCTCCATGGGGCCAACATGGCCATATGAACATGAACTAAACAATTGGTGCTTCCACTGATCTGGGCAATGCCCTGATCTTAGGCAGGAATTTAAATCCTGCCGTATCAGCCCCCTTTTTTTTTCTAGGGGCCTTAGGTACCAAGGGTACCTATATGGGAAAGGTAGTTGGGGTAGGTGACGTAATCAGCGAAGCGTTGGGCTCCCCTGAGAGCTGCCCAGTAGGAGAGGTGTTCAGGCAACGTTATAGTGGGTTTGGTCCTCCGTGCGGTGGACGGATGGTTCTGCCTCTTTCTAGTTGCCCCTGTCCCGCCATTGACTCCCCATGGACCGAGGGCACCTGAGGGGATCTTGGGGTGTCATCCCATACCTGGAGTGTATTCCCTCGCCTCCCTCCCGGGTGGCTCCCCATCCCCCGGGGTCTGGCCGGACCATCAGAAGCCACGATACCATCCATTGTACCCCGGTCAGAGGTAACCCATCTTGTGTCCTCCAGGCCTCTCATTGGTCTCCCCTGAACTCAGTCACCCGGCCGCCACCAGCAACTGGTCACCGGTGACCATGGCATGTAGCCAGGAGCCAGCCGCTGCCATCGGCATGCTCCAAGGATACTTCTTGTTGAGGACTATGGGGGGGTAACCACTCCCACCCTGTCCTCGACTTCCCATCTGGACTCTGTTGTGTGAATAGTGACCATCATTCGTTTAGTAATACCAATCTCTCATCCCCCACCTCTCCCCCCTCTCTATCCCAGCCGTTTCTCTGTTCATTTTAGTTAATTCAGTATGCTGCTGCTGGACTATTGGTTTCCCTCCCCTGCCCCCGTCCCAGTGTTTTTTCCCCTTTTCCCGAAGTGTTTTTAGCTCCACCTCCCGCTCCCCCATGTTTCCTCCATCCTCTCATTCTCGTGTGCCGTCATCCCCCAGACACATCCCTTTAGGTCTCTCCAGTTGGTTGCGCATGTTGGGGTGTGCCTCTAGATCCCCCTCTTCTCCCAATCCCCGTACATGGAGGGGCCTTAGTCCATGAGGAACTCAGGACTGTATTAAATCGAATTCCTCTTAACCCCGTCACTCGTGCCAGGTGTGGGGACAGCTGTGGAGTTCAGGCACATCCTGCATGAGGATCAAGGAGAGCACACCTGGAGCCATGCTTTATCCCCCCCAGCCCACCTCCCCTCCAGAATCATCTTTAATCTCCCAAGAAGTTAATAGTGTCCCCCGCCCCCCGGATCATTCCCAGTAAACAAGTCATTACTCATCTGGAAGGTCCAGGGGATGTGTATCTACCTCCTATTTCATCTCCTCTCTGCTCTCCCATCTGAGTCCCCCTCCAGAAACAGTCCCTTTCCCCCTTCCAACATCTCTGGGGAATCGCCTCCCGTCTACTGGGGTGCTGATTGCATATCTCCCTCCCGCAGCCAACCTCTGTCTAACCAGCACCGCAAGGCAGTAGATGTTTCCCCCCCTCAGCCCCCAACCATATACACCGCTAGGCAACAGAGTCATTTCCTATCGCTGCTACTATAGCACTCCGAGCGCTAGGCCTACCGGCCTCCAACAGCAGGAATCCATTGCCCAAGCTACATCCCAAGGGTAATCCCAGGGGCATACACCTCACTCTGTAGCAGCGGAGTGTTGTCTTAAGTGCCATCGTGTTGGTCTCCCCCACCCTCCTTCCTCTACCAGGGGCTCTCACTGGCTTTACTCCCTATCCCTCCCTCGCCCCCCTCCCTTCCTCCAGAGCATGCTGCATCCATGAAGTAGGTGTAACTGGTTTATTCCAATTATTCCCTTTTTGCTATGGAAACCAGCCCATGGGAGTGGAAAGCGTAGATTTCATCGGACTAAAACGTTTAAGCGCTAGACCGCCCCTGTCAGCAGGGCCTGAGCCTATCTAGCGGCTTACCTCAGCTAGCTGGTTCGGAGCTGCCCTTCCAGTTCTCCCCACTTCTGTGTCCCTCTGGCTTCCAAAGTGCACAGGTTGTTTCCAGTTCCTATGGGTCAGGGATGCAGTTGGTTAAACAGTAGGCATTAAGGCCCAAGGGGTCATGCCAGGCATCGCTGGGGCAGGCGGGCTCCCCCCCATCCCACCCCCAATTGCCCACATCCTCCCAGATTCCCCCTTCGCCCCTTCCCTCCTTCAATCGCATGACATTACATGTTCATCTTTGCCAGGCCTTTACTTCTTTCATACTCCCTCCCTCGCCCCTTTCCCTTCTTTCGAAACATGCTGCAGCCATGAAGTAGGAGTGGCTGATCTATTTCAACTGTTCCCTTTTGCTATGGCCGCAGGCCCAGGGGAGTGGAAAGTGTAGGCTTCACTAATCAATCGTTTAGGTGCTAGACCGCCCCTGCCAGCAGGGCCTGAGCCTATCTAACGGCTTACCTCAGCCTGCTAGTTCGGGGCGGCTCTTCCAGTACTCCCCAGATCTCAGTTCCCCGCTGGCTTCCAATTACAAGGGTTGTTTCGGCTCCTATGGACCACGGATGCAGTCAGTTAAACAGCAGGCCTTTAGGCTCTAGGAATCACTGCCTAGCGACGCTGGGGCAGACAGGCTTCCACCCCTCCCTCATCCCTCCCCCAACCGCCCAGATCCTCCCCGATTCCCCCTTCTGTTCCCCCGATTCCCCCCTACTGTTTTGGGATTGAGGAAGGGAAGGGGCTTCCTCCTCAATCCCAAAACAGTATGTGTTCATTTTATTGGGCCATGACTGTTTTCATACTCTCTCCCTCTCATCCCCTTCCTCCCTTCCCCCAAAACATGCTGCAGCCAGTAGGTGTAACTAATCTGTTTCAGCTGTTCCCTTTTGCTATGGCAGCGAGCCCAGGGGAGTGGAGAGCGAGGCTCTCAGAGATCCAGAACGTTTAAGTGCTAGACTGCCCCTGCCAGCAGGGCCTGGGCCTATCTGATGGCCTACCACAGCCCGCTGGTTCGGGGCGGTCCTTCCAGTACTCCTCGGGTCTCAGTCTCCTGCTGGCTTCGAAGATACAAGAGTTATTTCCGATTCCCATGAGTCAGGGAAGCAGTCAGTTGATCAGCAGGCCTTTAAGCCCAGGGATATATTGCCGAGCATCGCTGAAGCATGCGAGTCCCCCCCCATCCCTTCCCCAACCACCCAAATCCTCCCCGATTTCCCCTTCCCTCCTTCATCACATAACTTTATTTGTTCACTTTTCTCGGGCCTTTACTTCTTTCATACAAATTGAAGTCCTGTGGGACTTCCTAGCCTAACTAAAAGCCCACGTCAAGTACTTGCGTTTGTTCGTTCAGGTTACTGGTGCCTGGGATATCAGTTCTTGTTCGCGTGGGCTCTGAGACCTGGACTTCAGCGTGTTGACGATGGCTTGGATGACCTCAGCCCCCTGGCACCTTCTAGCATTGCGCTGTCCGACAGTCCATGCTTTCTGGGCCAGCTTTGCTGCGATCGGGATGTTGCCAGTCGCATGTTGTTGTGGCACCTCAATCTTTCTGGATTGGAGCTCTGTGATCGCCGCTGCTGTGGTTTCAAACAGGAGGGGACCTTCCTTAAACTGGACCATCAGCTTTGAGGGGTACATTGTTCGAAAGCGAATGCCTGCCACTTTAAGAGCTTTCATCACTGGTAAATATGCCTTCCTGCACGCCATCAGTTCGGGTGCGAAATCATTCTCTAGAAATAGCCTGTGATTTTTATAACATACTGTGCCTTGTTTCCACGCTGTGTGCAAGACTGTTTCCTTTTCTTGATGCCTGAGGAATTTAATGAGGATGGCACAGGGACGAGCACCCGCTGCAGGCTTAGGGCCCAGTGTACGGTGGACCCGCTCCATTTCCTGAGTGATACTTTCAGGTAAAGTGAGGACTTTTCAACAGCTTTTGTATGAAGGAGGTTATTTCAGTTCCCTCTGTGCCCTCTGGGAGCCCCGCGAGTCGGATACTGTTCCAACGGCTTCTGCATTCTGCGTCCTCAGCACGTTCTTGCAGGGCCTTTATTTGCGTATGCATTTGTACTATTGCCCTCTCAGCCTCCTCTACTCTCTTGTTGTTTGCTGTTAGTTGCTCCTTGTAGCCCTCTTGTCTCTTTTCCACTTTACTAAGGTCAGTCCTGAGTGCCACAGCAGTCGATCTCATTTCCTTCCTAAAGTTACGGATTTCCGTAAGCATTTGTGACATTTGGCGTTGAGAGAGTGTATGGGGCACTGATCGGCCTAGGAGGTACTGTGGCGGGAGGCCGACGAGGCCAGCGGTCACCACTCGAAGTCTTCATCCTGGGATCTTCCTCCATCCATACGCCTCGGGGACGCTGTTTTAACTGCTCCTCTCTTTTTAGGCATCCTGCAACCGCTTGGGTGTTTTATTATCCTTTTTTGTTTCTTTTAGTTGTTTTAGACTAGGTTTTTAATGAAATCCCAGGGGGAGCCTCTTGCTCTAGGCTGCTGCTCCATTCATGGCGTCACCGGAAGACGCAAACACACGTTTCCAGGAACCGTTCTGTTATAGCTTGTTTTGTTTTTTTTTGGGTAATATTTCTTAATTACTGGTCTTTATTTCTCATGTCTGGATAACAAGACTTTTAAATCATGTTACAACCAGCCGGTCGATATTTTGCATTACAAGCGGGCAGTTATAATCACGGCTTGTCAATCAAAGTTGTGCTTCAAAATCTCATTGGCCAATACACTGTGCGTGGGCGGGCCAAACATTAATACAATATGGTGACTCCGTTACCCCGATACCCAGCACTGCACTCCTCATTTTCCTCATACCCTCACAGTACGAAGGTACGAACTAAAATATGTGTGTGTGTGTGTATATATATATATATATATATATATATACACACACACACACATATACTATATATATACACACACACATTATATATATATATATATATATATATATATATATATATATATGTGTGTGTGTGTATATCTGGTTGATTCTGCCTCCGGAGGCGCCTTGCCCACACCTTTCTAAATCCAGGCTGTAGTGAGCGGTGGTAGGAGCCGCCAGAAAGTAAAGCCACTCCCACGGCAACTTCTAAACCATGCAGGGCAGGATGTGTGGGTTAGAGAGAGAGAGAGCTACTAGAGAAAGGCAGCAATAAGCGTGGTGCCGTAAGCCAAACCACAACAGTTTTCAATACAGAAATGTGCATTATAATTAAAAAAAAAAAAAGAATGACATGAATGTCTCTACCGGAATGACAGAAGAGAGAGAGAGAGAGTGAGTGTGTGTGTGTGTATCTGCGTGTGTGTGTGTCTCGCTCATAAAAAATAAGGACCAGTAATTAAATAAAATAAGACATGGGTGGGTGTGTGTAAAACCAGAATTTTACATATGCCCGAAGTGTAGGATGCTTTTATAAACCATGAGGGCGTCGCCCTTGGAGTTTATGTAGCATCCCACATCTTGGGTATGTGTAAAATTCTGGTTACACCCACCCACCCATGTATTATTCTAAATTTTATATGCCACAACTTGGTTCCCGATGTCATCTCTACTTTCTCCAAGTCACAGCGGTTGCCCAGCCAAGCTCACTGCCCACTACCAGCACCAGCCTTCAGAGACCAATCTGTCTTCCGTGTCTCAAAAAGTCTGCCGCTATCCTGCTAAGGAGTTCCCTGATCCAAGGCACACGGACAGTTCCTTTAGTCAGTTATGGATGCAGTAACTCCTTCAGCTTCATATTTGGAAAGTCATACATTCACAGCTCACTGCTCTCCTCAACAGCCATGATCTCCTCTCTGAAGCCCAGCATGGCTTTAGATCTAGTGACAACACCGAAAAAGCCCTGGTCAAGTTCACTAGTGACATCCACAAGGCTAATGACATTGGCCAGTACACAGGCTTTGTTTTCATGGACTTAACCAAGGCTTTCGACTTGGTCGACCATAGCCTACTCTTGGACACCCTCTCTGACTTACAAATCTTAGAGGATGTAAGCAAATGGTTTGGAAGCTACCTCTTCCATAGATCCCAGAAGACAGCTATAAACGGGCACCTCTCAGCAGACTGCTCAATTAAATATGGGGTCCCCCAGGGCTCCATTATGGGCCCACTCTTGTTCTCTCTTTTTATAAATAAGCTTCCCAATATCTGCCACGCCACAAAAATTGTACTTTATGCAGACGATGCAGCCCTATACTGCAACAACCAACATTTACTCAGTGTTCACTAATCTGCAAGCTAACTTCAGCAACTGCACTCTTGATTTTCTGCCAAGAACATGGTCCTCTAATCCAAAAAGATCAAGTTTATGATTTTCTCCGGCCCAAGAAAAACTTTTAACAGAAGCCTTAACCTCACTGACAACCTAGGAAATTCAATTGAAAAAGCTGATGAATTTAAATACCTGGGAGTATTACTCGACCCACACCTGATGTACCACATGCACATAGCGAACCTCATCAAGAAAATTCATATGAGGTTAGGTCTTCTCTACCGAATCAGGAAGTTCTTGATACCAGTTTCCAGACTACGCCTGGCTAGCTCCCTGCTCTTACCTATTCTAGAGTATGGTTCCATTGTCTACTCCCCCACTTCCACCTCCCTCCTCTTCTCCAAACTCCAGACCACTTATAATAACACTGAATGTTTCGTCTCAGGCCTCCCTTGGTCTACTGCCCACTGTACCCGTTACAGCTCCCTCAACTGGCCCACACTTGAGACTTGGTTTCACCTTAAATTACTCATTTTCTTGCACAAGGTAAACTTAAACTTATTGCGGAGTTGCGTCACCTCCCTTTTCCCCAAATCGGTCCCTAAGCGCAGTATTAGAGGGGCCTCCCATCACATCTTTGACATCCCATTCTACTACACCTCTCATGCTCAGAACTCCATTACCTATAAGGTCCCCAAGCTTTACAACAATTTGATTCCCTGACATTCACGCTTGTTCCACCATCAGCACCTTCAACTGCACTGTCAAGCACCACCTCCTTAAAACATCCTCCTGTGTTTGCCCCGGACAGTTGCCCCATCTTAAGAATTGAAATTAATCGTCTATTACTGGTCTGGGTTATGTCTACTTGTCGTTGTTTCTCAGTTGATTGCACCTCTGTTTTTAAAAATCAATAAAGTATATTCAATTTGAAAAAAAATCATTGAGATTAGTCGTCCGCTCCCCTCCTTATACTCCCACCTACCTCTCTCTTCTTACTCCCTCTCCCCGCCCCTGCCCCTCACATATACCCAATGGTTCACAGCTCACTGCTCTTGTTAGGAGCCTTATTCCTTAACCTGTTCCTAAGGTTTTGTATTTCTGTATATTATGAAAGTCATTGTAATTAATTGATTGTTATATACTGTACATATTTTACCCACAGCATTTGTGTCTTTTCTGCACACTAGGGTTTAACTGTTTATTTCCCTTCTTATTTATTCCTACCTCTTTGTTTATTGTGTTACTTTTTTCAGTATGACCATGTCTCTAATTGTAAAAAGCAGTACAACTGGACGTTTGTGAAAATGGACATTTTTGCTCACATACTCTCCAGTATAAAATAAAAATTGACTGATCGATTGATTGATTGATTGATCCCACCAGGAAGAAATGAGTGTGCAAACAGTGACCTATGGAAGGGCCGCAAAACTGGCATACTGCAGAGGTGGGTGACATGGGGGAACTTCCAGTAGCTGTCATCCAGTGCATCAAGGGACTTTTTCCTTTGTTTTGGTCCATTCCTCCCTCCCTCTGCATGCATGTACCAGCTGCAGAATTTGGGGGGGGGGGTGAAGCAGTGAATGGTTACCCATGCCACTTAAAACAACTCCACAAGCTGCAGTGCCAGTGCACCACAACCCTGCCAGTGGGAGGAGAGCTTCCCTGGCACACAACAGAGTCCTCCCTGCCTGCCTCAGTGCCTGATGTTCTAGGCCTGGGGAGTGAACCTGGGTCACCAGGATAGATAGGTTTTTAGGTGAAATTTAAAAACCAAGGGCAAAACCAGAGTACAGAACTGAATTTATCGTATTTCTTCAATTGAAAGCTGCAGCTAATGATACACTTTGCCCATTTTACCCTACAGCTATTGCTCGAAGGTGGCTTATCTTTGAGGGCGGCTTATAATGCAAAGTGCCTGGTTATGGCTGTATTCAGTTACAAAATTAAATCAGCTGACGGCAAGATAAAATCAAATAGACAGCACGACTTTCTTGAGCCATGAGCCGGGAGACTGAGAATCAGCTCTTTTCACCAACAGCCAAAATGTCTAAACGGAAAGCTTTCAGCTTAAATTAGCTGCTGCCAGGAAAGCAGAGAAAGAAGGCAATCATCCTATAGCGGCAGCTCTCCATACTGATGAGAAACAATTGAAAGAGTGGCCTAAGAAGTTGGGCAGCCTGGAGAAGAAGGTGTTGGTTATGGGCTCAATGGGGTCCAATAAAAAAAGAAGGCACTTAGATGGTGGTGGTCATAGAGCACGATACCCAGAGGTTGAATATGTGCCCCTCCTCACTATAGGCCATGAAAAGCAGTGTGTTACTGTGTGCCTTGACGTGATGGTAGATGGCCATATGCTGCTCCCTTTCATTGTTCTAAAGGCAATGCGTATGCCTAAGCAGATCACTGGTGTAACAGGTGTTACTGTTGCAGGGTTTTAAATAATTGATTAGCAGTTTTTTTCTTGGGACTATACTAACTATACAGAAAGTATTTATATAGATTTTCTAGAAGTGCTGTGTTTGTTAAACACAGTGAGGCAAGAGCTACTTCTTACTTCTTGTTATTGTGTAACTGTATTATTATGTTGACCTTTGTATGTATGTATACCCTCCATTCCTTCGACGTGGAACCTTTGTAAACAAGCAGTTCCTGCTCAAAGGTATTTGTAATCCTAGATTTCAATAAAATAAAAATAAAAAATAAAGAGCGCTATGCATTTTCACAAAGATTTATCACTTTTATGAGCAAAACGCTAATCAATTTTTAGAGTTAAATAAATCCCTGTTGTTGCCGCCATGTCACCAAATGTCTGGATGAAAGCAGACCTTACACTACTGTAGCTGGATAAAGTCCGGGGTTCCATAGCATTCAATAAGCACATGTTGGTGTAGGATGTATTCAGGTGTCACCTATCCCTGGCCGTAAAAAGGGCAGCAAAGACTGTCATTTCTGTTATACCGGGTGGCTGCACTAAGATTTTACAGCCTGCAGATAGATGTAAGTTGGAATGTTCCTTTCAAGGCTTTGTACAGAGAATTCTATGATACCTGGCTGGCTACTGAGAAGCCAGAGAGAGAGAGAGAGAACTGCTGCAGGTAACCCCAAAGCATCCAGCAAGGATCGGATCCTTCAATGGATCGAGCTGTCATGGCATGCAGTGAGCAGAGAAGTCATTATAAAATTCTTTAACGGTACAGTGAAAGGCAACTGTAAGCTTAAAAAACAAGCATTGTAAAAACTATTTTTACTTGTGTTTTTTTTTTTTTTTTTTTTTTTTTTTTTTAACAGGTGTGTGCCATGACAAGCACGGACCCAGATGTAGTAAGCTGCACTGAGGAGAAAGATATCGTACAAGAAGTTTGTGAGGAGTTGATCAAAAAGCTGGCTGCTATAAATTCTGCTATTGAGCACTTTGCTGATACTGACAACAGCAAAACTGACATCTCTGTAATAGACGTACAAAGGCCTCTCAGTTGTTCAGATAGCAATCTCGGGAGCGAATCAGAGATCGAGTGATTGAGTATCAGCCAGTGTCTTTGCATTTTCCTGACAAATTCTGCACTTTTTTTTTTTTTTAATCAAATTATTTTTTATGTCTAACATGACTAAATGACAAAATAAAAATAAATATGGTAACTCAATCTCTATAACTTGCAGTACTTCTGTTGCACCCGCAAGCCATTCCAACACGTCAAGTAACCGTACACTCAGCACTCTGCATTACACACATGGCACAAGGTAACAACAAAAATAATGTTCCTATATTTTTGCTGACAAATGAATTAGTGATTAAATGATGTGTGGAGCCATGTGTAATGTGGTGATGCAACAGCAGAAGGTAGAATATTGTGCTTTAGTTAGCTCGCGGTTACCGGTACCAGTATTTGTTGATATTGGCATGTGTTAGTTTCTGGAGTGCAGCCATTAATCAAGGGCAGGTTCTATTACAATTATGTCGTGGTTTATGTTTGAGGGTGACTTTAATTCGAAGAAATACGGTAATCACAGGAGAATAAAAGCATGGCATAAATTGGAATCCCGCAACACTCTTTACCTAGAGTTTCCAGGAGGTTTGGTAAGCCCCCTGCAGATGGTACAGAATATGGCAGTATGGCTGATAACAGCCCCATTTTCAGAGCTATACATTATCACCACACACCAGTTAGAGGTGCGCACAAGATAGCATATGGCCAGCCTGGGGGACATATTCAGACAGGCTGCATGCTCCAACCGGTGCGTGCTGCCTGCCTGAATATGGGAGATGTGAGTGTGCAGCGCACAGTGACTATCCACTGTGAGAACATAGTTCCCTGCAGGAAAGTGATTCACAGAAGCATTTTCAGCTTCCAGCTTGCTTGCTAATAATTTATTTATTTATTTCAAAAGTTTCACCAGGAAAGAAATACTGAGCTGAGTAACAGCTCATTTCCAGATGCGTCCCAGGGGAGGGTCATGGGAAAAATATACATATACATAGTATTTACAGGAAATAATGGTCCCTATTTTCCAAAGGGCGGGGGTAGCCCATGCGTCACATATCTGTAGTGCGTAGACACTCATGCCACCACAACAAGGCTCCACAGGCGCAGGGCTGTCACACACCGATCCTCCGCCAACTGGTGAGCTTCATTAGGGGGCGGTGCTGAGGATGTGCGGCCTACACCCGCTGCCATTCCTGTAAGCGTGGAGTACCTGGCGAGGGGTGACAGGCTATGCAATCCAGAGGCAGTCCTAGCCACTGTGTGCCCCCAAACAGTATGCCGCCAACAGCGGCAAACACCGTAGGATCCCTCTGACATGTCGCCCCAGCCCACCTGGACCACTGCGAGTGCTGGAGGTGGCCACCCAGCACACGCCCAGTCTTTGTGTTTGCGACCCCACTGACCATCCCTGCAGCCATGGTGCTGCATGGTGCAAGGGATCCAGTGGCAGACCGGGCCTGGGTCCACTGGATGCCAGCCCGTCTTCTAATACAATCCACTTTGTTGATAAAGCACTATTCATAAAATATCAAAGCACTGTACAAAATTATTAAAACCGTTAAATAATCATAAAAAGATAAACAACAGATACCATTAGCATTCATTCAGACTTTTAAGAGAAAGCAAGATTAAAGAAATACATTTTTAGTGCGGTTTTAAAACTCTCCATGGTCAGGCACTCCCTTATCCGATGAGGTAGAGAGTTCCACAGGGTTGGGGCTGCAAATGCAAATGCTTGAGCCCCCGAGGTCTTCAAACAAACTCTGGGAACCTCTAACAATCCCTCATCAGTGGGCAGAGGGGGCAGTAGGGACACAGAAGCTCTTGAAGATAGCCCGGTTGGTCACTGTCAGTGTAGGTCATTTGTAGGTCAGCAAGCCGACCTTGAAGGTGATCCGCCACTGAACAGGCAGCCAGTGCAGATCTTCATAGCACAGGCGTGAGATGGCTAGCTCGAGAAAGACCAGTCAACAGCCTGGCTGCCGCATTCTGCACCAGCTGCAAGTGGCGTATATCAACCCCCGATAGCCCTAGGTACAGGGAGTTGCAGTAGTAAAGGCGGGTCGTCACAAAGACGTGAACTAGTTTTGGAAGATCATCGAGTGGAACCAGGTGCTTGATCTGGGCGATATTCCTCAGATGGTAAAATGAGGACTTGATGATGGACGACACTTGAGATTTAAGCGTCAGTCCGTCGTCAAAAATAACGCCTAGAATCTGCACCCAATCAGAGGCCATCAGCTGGCTGCCACCAAGCCAAAGTCCAGAAGGCTGCTGACCCAAAAGCCCCTCTACCCGATGACCCGGGTCCACAACCAGCACCTCGGTCTTGTCCGGATTCAACTTCGGCCAGCCGGAACTCATCCAATCCTGGATCTCAAAGAGGCAGTTGTTAAAGACCAAGACAGCATCTTCATGTTCAGGCACAAAGGACATGTATCGCTGTGTAACATCTGCATAGTAGTGAAAATTCAGCCCATACAGCCTTACAGTGTCTTCCAACAGCAGCATTTACACCGCGAACAACATGGGTGATAAAATGGAGCCCTGCATCACCCCACAAGGCAGGGAGAAGGAGCCAATGGAATAAACCCAGACACCACTCTCTGAGACCTGCCCAAGAGGAAAGACTGGAACCATCTGAGGACCGTACCAGACAGTCCACAGATCAGCCAGAGGCGCTCCAGTAACACACCATGGTCCACGGTGTCAAATGCTGCAGACAGATCAAGAAGAACCAAAATGGAAGGGCTCTTCCAATCTCTCGCTATCAGGAGATCATTGAGTACATGAACTAGAGCAGTCTTGGTACTAGGTCTCTTCCGAAATCTGGATCGAAGAGGATCATAGATATTGTGGATGGTAAGATAATCATCCAGCTGCAGTGCGACCACCTTCTTGATAACCTTTCCCACAAAGGGAAGGTTAGAGATGGGTCTGTAGTTGGCGAGACAGCCTGGGTCGAGAGAAGATTTCTTAAGGAGAGGTGTAAACACCGCCTCCTTCAGGGTGTCCAGAAATGCACCTGTCACTAAAGAACTCCAGACAATCTCAGCAAGGACCGGGCCGATCACATCAACACACCATACCAGGAGGCACGTTGGGCCCGGGTCCAAACTACAGCAGGTCGGCCACATACTCTGGATGATCCACACAAGATCCTTGTCTTAGCCAGACAGACCCCACGCACCTGCGCACTAGGGGGTGGGGCCATGGAAGGGGGCCGCACAGAGGCCAGTTGACGTGAATATAGCCACCTCGCATTGTTTTGTGGGTGCGGGGCTACGTGGGCAGGATACACGCTTTTGGCAAGCACTTCCTGTCCCTTCAAGAATCACCCCAATAGGATAAGCTGCACAATGAAATAAACATAGTATTTACAGTACATAGATTGTATGATGAATTGACATTTATTTATTTATTTATTTAAGAGATTTACCAGATAAGCATACTGAGCGGGGTCCGCTCGTTTCCAGATGCGACCTGGGGGTTACATAGGTACAAAATATGTAGCAGACAAACACTGCAGTAGTTTGACAGTGGTTTCAGTAGACAGCACAATACAGTGGTATACAAGAGCATGACAGTGGATACATACAGAGAGGGATACAACAGGTCCGGAGAACTGGGTTGAAACTGAAGTGCCAGTTGCGAAGTATGAACCACAGGTCAAAAGTGCATCGTTTGTAGTGAAAGGTTAGTCTTGTGATAGCAGGTGAGACAGTAAAACAGTAAATACGCATCATGGGAGGAGTACTAGGCTTGTTACTTAGAAATGTGATATCAGGACCTGTTAGATGCCCCTATTGGCAAGTCTCAGCTGTAGGTTGCAGTTGCATGCAACTGAGAAGTGGGCATTTAGGAGCGGTTTGAGAAGCCTAGGGGAGGAGGAGAGCCTAATGTCTGCCGGTAAGTCATTCCAGAGTTTGGGCAGCCGATGTTTGAAAACCGCTTGGCCCTTCGAAGTGCGCATGAAAGGGATTTGGAACTGTTTTGAGTCCGAGCCTCTGAGGGAGTATGCCGGGGGGGATGCGTTGTCAGTTCGCAGTTGAGATGGGGAGGGTGCTAGTCCAGTACTTTGCTATGATATTAGCACAATGTAGTTGACGCCGAGATTCCAGAGAAGGGAGGGCAAGGGTGCTGTACAGGTCGCAGTGGTGGGTGGAGGGTGGGCAGTCTAGGATGAAACGGCAGAAAGAGTGAAAGAGGGGATCCAAGCTGGCCAAGGTGGATGGGGGGCTGTGCTGTAGACCACATCACCGTAGTCGAAAATGGGGAGGATCATTTTGAGCACTAATTTCGCTTGACTGGAGTTTGGAAGGTTACCTTTATTGCGGTAGAGTGCACCTAATTTAGGGTGTAGTTTTTTGTAACGAGTCAATGTGGGCGTGAAGTTCAGGTGTTGATCAGCCATACCCCCAGATACCGAAAGGAGGTGCAGGATTCCAGGTGGATCCGTCCCTGAGTGTGGTAAACGGGGGAGGCTTCTATATGGGAGAGAGTCTCGCCATGCGTCAAGGTTAAGGAGGTGGTTTCTATGCTCAACACAAGTTGGTTGGACCTGAGCCAAGTTTGAACGGCATCAAAATCCCGCTGAGGGATGAGTTTGTGTCCCCGGCGGAGGGGCCGGAGGCGAAAGTACAGTATCATCTGCGTACATTTGTATGGCTGAGCTGGAGCAGACCAGAGGTAGATCATTTAGAAATATGGAGAATAGTAGGGGACCCAGGACTGATCCCTGGGGGACCCCCATGTTGACTGGTAGTGGGTTGGATACATGAGGGCCAATTTTTACTGCCTGCTTCCTACCTGTCAGGTAGGCTTGGAACCAGCTGGTGGCGAGATTAGAGAGGCCTGCATCTTGCAATTTTGCGAATAGTTTAGGGTGGGAGACCGTATCAAAAGCTTTGGCCAAGTCAATGAATATAGCCGAGGTAATATGGCCCTTGCCCATTCCCGAGGAAATATCATTAGTGAGCCTTAGTAGTGCTGTGATAGTGGAGTGTGTTTTACGAAACCCGGACTGAAACGGGGTGAAGAAGGAGGTGGAGTCGAGGAAATGTGTAAGTTGGGAGAGGGCAAGGTGTTCTTGTGGCTTAGCCAGAACCGGTAGGGAGGAGATTAGGCGGTAGTTGTTGGGCGCGATGGATCTCACGGCTCTTAAGAAGGCGGATGATTAACTGCTCTTCCAGGTTGTAGGAATTGCTGCCGTGGAGAAGATCGGCTTAAGAGGTCGGCAAGGGGGTGGCTATTGCAGGGGTTGATAAGAAAAGGAGTTTGGAGTCCAGTCCTAGAGGGCACTCGCCTTTGTTGGGGTCGAGGGTGCGTAGGGCGCTTAGAACCTCAGCTGACGAGACAGGGCAAAATGAGAAATTGGTTGCATGGGGGTTATGCAGGGGTATTCCAAGAGGGTTTTTTATGGTGTGGCAAATTGTTGGCTATCTAGGAGAGTTTTTGCACAATTGGTAAGAAGGAGTTGAAAGTTGAGGCAACTTCACTGGAGGCTGATATATTATTACCCTGTATGTTTAGGGTGGGGTGGGTGGCTGGGCAGGGGAGAGAGCAGGATTTTACTGGTTTCCAGAATTTGGAGGGGTGGCTTAGATTAGTGGAGAGAGCCACCTGGAAGTAGTTTTTTTTTGCCAGTCTGATGGTATTTGTGCAGTTATTTCGGAGGGAATGGTAATGCTGTAGAGAGGCCGGGGAGTCAGTTTGTCTATATTTTTTCCAGTCCTGGTCCCTAGCCCGACAGCGGCTGATAATGTCGGCAGAGACCCAGGGGAGATGAGCTTCCCTGACCCTTCTATTCCTTGAAGGGGCGTGATAGTCCCAGATGGCAAGAAATTGAGTTCTAAACATTTGAAAAGCATGGTCAATAGTGGGGGCCAAACGTATAAATGACCAGTCGACTAGAGAGAGGTCGTTTAAAAGGGAGTGGAGGCAGAGGGACGTGTAGGCGCGTGTACAGATTGTCCTTGGAGGGAGGTGGTTTGAGGGTCTGTGAACCCTCCTGGTCATGTAGACCATATGGTGATCGCTCAAGGAATCAGGTAGGAGGCCAGCTTTAATTATTCTATGAGGGTGAGTAGTGAGAACATTACTGTGCATAGAAGGCAGAGCTAAGCAGCAGCAGTATTACAGTATGCATACCTAAGTTCAACATACACAGCACACAACAGGGCCAGCCAAAAGGCAAAGACAAGGTAAAGATGCGCAGTGAAAAAGGGAGAAGAATATAGTAGGTGGGGTTTACAGGTGGAGACCGGGGGTAATGGTAGAGGTAATGGAAAAGGAGGTAGAGGGAGAAGGAGGGAAGTAGAGTAGTGGAGTAGGGATGGAGAGCTCATGTGCAGTTGCAGAAAGGAAAGGTGAAGTCTTGGAGAAGACAAGAGAGGGAGCAGAAGGAACTGGCAGTATGGATGGGGAGGGGGAGAGCGATCCAGAGTTTAGGGAAGTGGAAGGAGAATGCAGCTTGGCTGGAAGGGGATGAGCTAGAGGGGAGTACTAAGATCCGGCAGCCAGCACTACGAAGGGAAAAGGAGGCGTGACTGGGAGCGCAGAGTATAGCAGGGTGGGACAAATCAGATAGCCAGGTGGCCAACAGCTACTTAAAAAACTGATTTGGCTACCAGATTTTGAAAGTTCTTGGCCAACTTGGCTACCTGCCTACAAAGTGATTTTTGAGCTCTTAAAAGGATGGACACTACAGATATTGGTTTGTCTACCAGATTTTGAAAGCTAGTGGCCAAATTGACCACAGCTTACAAACACATTTGTCCCACCCTGGAGTAGCGATGTGAGGTAGGAGGGAAGTGAGCTGAGCAAGTACTTGGCAATAAGGGTGGAGGCACGTGCAAGCCATCAGGCTTAAAGAGAGAGACGACTGATTGAGGTGTAGAGGGAGCAGTGGTGAGTCAGAGGAGGGCAGTCGAGAGCAACCTAGCAGAAGGACTGACAGAAGGGGTCCAGTCTGGCTAGGGTGGACTTTGGGTCACTGCCATAGATGGCATCTCCATAGTCAAATATGGGGAGAATCATTCTCCGAAAAATGGCTCTGCAAGCCGGCAGGGGGATACACCCTCTGTTCCAGTACAAGGCACCTAGTTTTAGATGGAGCTTTTTGTGGATAGAGTCCACGTGACCAGAGAAATCTAGGTGCCAGTCAAGCCACACCCCAAGGTACTTGAAGGAAGGGACGTCTTCAAGGATGGACCCATCTAGGATGTGGAATAAGGGGAGGGCTGGAAGTCTAGGGAGCTTTTAGCTGGTTCCAAAGGTCATAGACTGCTTTTTGTGCATTAAGGGACAGCTGATTAGAGCAGAATCAGAGCTGGATGTTGTCGAAATCCAGCTGTAGACTAGTCATCAGATCAGCAGGGGAGGAGCCAGAGGCAAATATGACAGTATCATCTGAATACTTATGTATGCATGTAGATGTACAGGTAGAGGGGAGGCCATTTAGAAAAATGGAGACGAGGATGGGCCCCAACACCGATCCTTGGGGAATACCAGTGCTGACAGGGAGAGGGGGGACAGGAAGTTGCCAATTTTAACTGATTGGTTCCATTCATACCTTCTGGACAGAACTCAATCTGTAGCTTTGGGGGGAAAGTCCTGGAGCAGACAGCTTTGCATTACTTTGTTATATTTATCATTATTTAACATGTACAGTACATGCTACTGTACATGTTAAATAATGATAAAGATAACAAAGTGCACATATAACAGTAATATGCATAGTACATAAGGCTCCATAGTGACTGCATACTGGGGACTATTGGACGTGCTAAGACGACATCATTGTGCTGCACGTTCCCAGCAGCCTTAGACCCTGATCAGTGCGGTCTTCTAAAAATGATGCCTGGTTTCGGCAATTTGAAAAAAGTGGCCGAAAATGTGTTAAACTGCAGTATTTAAGGTAATGAATAATTTTATTCAAAACCTCTCCCTGTCTGCTCTAATTCCACGGGAGGGTTTTCAGAACAGTGTGCCCCATCATAATTGTGTTTAGGTAGCCTTTAAGTTACAGAGTGAGGTGAAGTAGAGAGGAAACACATCAAGCGAGAGGTACTTATGGGGGTGTGTGCAGGGGGAGGAGTGGGTAGAGTTGCAGCTGTTTAGCCAGGAAATGAGGGGATACGTCAGGGTGAAGTAGCTTAAGTTGGGCAGTTGCAGCGGTTAAGAGAAAGAAGGTACTGTTTCAGGTTGCGTTCAAACTGCCCTAACTTGGAGGTAATTTGTACATCACGAGGGAGATCAGATAGCCAGGTGGGAGGCTCTGTAGAGAAAGGCCCGCTGCGCTTGATTAGGCCGACAGAATGGGGCCTGACAAGTAGGTCTAGTTGCGCTTCTCGTCCTTCGAGGATTGGTTACTGGGGTAAGGAGGTGTTGTGGGGGGTTAGACCCAGACAGATTTTCTTATCTAGTAGGCAGGTGTGGTACATGTTCCTACCACTAAGATTCAGACAGTAGGTTTGGGTATACAGATCGCAGGTATGGGTGTACCTGTGAGCCACAGAAATGAATTGGCAGGCCTTATTTAGGACACCCTTAATACGTTTAAGTGAAGTGTCAGTAGCTGCTCCATAAAATGACTAGCCCGTAGTCTACGAGAGAGGACAGAGCTGTTGACAGCAAGACGGAGTGCATCAGAGGTAAGACTGTGACAGTGTCTGTAGAGGAGCCTTATTCAAGTATAAAGAGCTTTAGAAATGATGTTTATATGATCATAAAAGGATAAGGTACTGTCAAGTGCAATACTTAGGTACCTGAAGTTGTGCACTTGCTCCAGAGGATCACGACAGTTGCCAAGGATGGTGAGTTGAGCTGACTTATGCTTGTTGTGAGAATTTGAAAATAACATCACCTTGGTCTTTTGATAGTTCTGGATTAACTTGTGTTCTGTAAGCCAGGACTCGACCAGGGCAAAGCTGTGCTGCAACTCTCTAGTAAGGAGGGAGGGGTCTGGCTGGCTACTGAATCCTGGCTACACTGTCATCCGCATAGAGGAGGAGGCGACTGAGGCATGCTTGGGGGAGGGAACAGAGGAAGAGACTAAAAAGTGGTGGCTAAGAATGGACCCTTGCGGTGCACCAAAGAGCACAGGAAGGGAGGTGGAGAGGGTATCCCTAATTTTCACCCATTGCATTCTGCCAGCAAGGTAGTTCTGAAACCAGGAGGTAACTGCATGTGAAAGACCAAGGACAGGGAAAGACTCAATAAGTAGGGGATGGTTAACCATGTCAAATGCTTTAATTAGGTCAACGTAGACAGACCCAACTAGGTGGCCACGGTCAAGTGCTCTATGAATAAATGTAGTATGTTCAAGTGCGGTAGTGGTGCTATGATTTTTTCTAAACCCATGTTGCTGCGGACATTGAGCGTTGTATTTGAACAGGTAATCGGAGAGCTGATCAGAAACAATACATTCAAACACTTTGGGGGAGGGGAGTATAGAGATGGGACGGTAGTCAAGAGTGCAAGGTCTTGTCTCCCCTCTTGTAGACAGGGGTAACTATGGCTGCCTTCCACAAAAGAGGGAACTGACCTAAGCAGAGGGATAGATTGAAAATCCTGGTGAGGGGTAGCAGTACAGCATCTAAGGCAAGGCGTAGACGTTTTAGATGGGGGGAATCACTGCTGTAGCGCGCTCTGTTAAGAACACGAAGGAGGTACTTTATTGTCTCTTTGTTTTTTTTTCTATTTATATTTTCTGCCCCAGCCGCCGGTAGCCCGGTACCATCTGCCGGTCACGCTTCCACCCCCTCACATCAGCCTCGCGCCCTTCCGATACCCCGTGGCTTACCCCCCACGGTGGGGCTGCGGCACTGGGGACACATGCCGCAGGCGTCAAACTAGGTCGGAGGGCTGGCCTGAGGGGGGCTAATTGAAGCTGTGACTGGCTTCACCAGGGCCCCGCGGCATACCCCATTTTCCTTTTTCCGGAGGCGGACGGTAATGTGACGCGATGCTCCCGCCCCGCCTCCGACGCACACACACTGTTGAGAGTCAGGTCGCTGGCTACACCTGGTCTCCACCAGAGTCGCTACGACCCGATCACTTCCCCATCCTCCCCGGAGAAGGAGAGCAGTCCGATGGACGCCTATCCTTCTCCCGCCGGCCCTCCAGCGACCCGAGTCCGTCTTCAACCCGGTCGCCGCGCCGCAAGCGAAATCCTTGCACACCGCGCCGGAAGCGGGCCGGCTCCCACTTTATTGTCTCTTTGGCCAAGACTGTCCTAAAGTAGAAGGGGGGGTAGTTGGGAGTGGTCATAACTCCAGGGGAGTTGTTAGGGGTTCCAGGTGTAGAGGGGGCATTAGAGAAGAAGTCAGGGGGAAGGACTCCACTCAGGTCTGAGAAGTCATTAATAAAGATGTCAGCAATGTGTTGTGTATCCTGGGTGGAAACCCCATTGATGTTGATAAGTGAGGGTGGAGTTTTGTTGGGCTTGCCAGTCAGTCCTTGATGTTCTCCAGGGTTTTATTTAACTCTCAAAATTGATTAGCGTTTTGCTCATAAAAGTGCTAAATCTTTGTTAAAGACAATGAGGCAAGAGCTATACATTTTCACAAACACAGCACGTCTAGAAAATCTATATAAATACTTTCTGTACAGTTAGTATAGTCCCAAGAAAAAAAACTGCTAATCAATTATTTAAAACCCCGGTTCTCCCAAAAATTCCTACTGCAACCCCATGTGTCAGTAAACACAGTTTTGTAATAATCAGATTTAGCAAGGCAAACTGCACAAGTGCAGTTTTTCCTAGCCGCCTTGTACCTCTCCCAGTCAGAAGGGATCCCAGTGGCATGGACTTTATGCCAGAGATGATCTCAAGCAGCCATGTGAGTAAGGAGAGAGGAAGAGATCCAGGGGTTACAAGCACTTTTGGATTTCCTTTTTCTGAGAGGGATGGAGATATCACAGGCTGCACTGAAAGTGGTAATAAAGTATTCTAGTGCACAGTCAACATTAACGGCCGAAAAAATAGGCATCCAGTCACACTGCTGAAGGTAACATAAGAACTGCTGCCACTGCCCTTTTTTCAGGACGCGCTGGTAAATTGCCTTGCGGGGGGGGAGTTTAGGGGCCTTGTCAGACCAGCAGCTGATAACTGGGGAGTGGTCACTGAGCCAGTCAGATAAGACCTCAGTGCCCATAAACCTTTCAGGATGACTGGTAAGAAGTAGGTCTGATTGAGTGCTGTCGCCTGTTCTATAGTTGCGCCTGGTGGGGGAATTAACCCACTGAGAGAGGTTAATGGCGGCAAGTGCGTCTTTGAAAGGGACAGCTTCAGGGGCATGCCGGTTTACATTAAAGTCACCGAAAGCTACTATTTCAGCGCATTTTGCAAGGCTGAGATGCAGTCAAGTATAAGACTAAAGCCTCTGCAAGTATCCTTTGGGGGGATATATACAGAGAGAACAATGAGGGACTTACCACTGGTGCCAATGCGATTTTGACTGCAAATGCCAGGGCACTGTTATTCTATTTATTTTATTCATTGACATTCTCGGATTAAACCTTTGAGAACAAGTTTATTACATAGGTTCCACGTCAGAGGGAAACAAGGATAAGACAGAAAACAACACAAAGTTACAGTTAATGCATACAACTGGAGAACAGTAAAAATCAGGGCAATATACAACTAGTTGCAGGGCAAGTACACTGAGTTACATTTGGAAGAAGTACATTAGCCAAAGAATCGGCATCGTCTGTGGAGGTGTGGGTACATAGCAGTGCTGAGTGTTGGGGAGGAAGACCTAACTAAGTAGCAGGTAACATGAGAGGTGTGAATTGTAAAAGGAGAAGGGTGAATGGGGGGGAGGCAGAGAGCATAGACAAAATACAGGATGGAAGGGGGACTGGGAGAAGGGAGGGGAAGAAGGAGGGAGAAGAGAAGAAACGGAGGAGACATAGGGCAGGACGACTATAGGGAGTGGGCAGAAGGCACTAAAGGAAGCAGTCACATCTGGCACTGGCAACCAGATGTTCCCCAAGCTCATGTTTAAAGGGACCCAACACTGGTATAGAAGAGATGCTAGGAGGAAGGCTGTTTGTCAATTTAGGCACCTGGTGCGCGAAGGCTCTTTGTCCAAAAGAAGTGCGACATCTAGGGGTCATGAAGACCATATGTTCAGATCTTCTGGTGGGACAAGTGTTTTCGTAGGGGGTAAGGAGCTTCTGCACACCTGAGGGCAGCAAGCCCAGTCCCACCTTTTTAGCAAGTAAACAGGTCTGGAACTTGAGTTGGCCCTCAAACTGGAGCCAGCTGGCCCAGGCATAAAGGTCACAGGTGTGCACAAGTCACTCGAACCTGTGGCAAGTGGGCAGGCTTTGTTTAAGGTAACTTTAATACGATGGAGGGCTGTGTCTGTTGCGGCCCCATAGACCACAATGCCATACTCAACCAGGGAGATAACAGAGCTACGAATGGCCAGGTTGAGAGCTTCAGGGGTAAGACTATGTTTATGTCTGTGTAAAAGTCCAATGCATGTACTGAGAGCCTTTACAATATTGTCAATATTGTAGCCAAATGACATAGAACTGTTGACCGTAATTCTCAGGTATTTAAATTGTTGGACTAGATCCAGGGGAGTGACAGCAATATTCGTTATGGTGAGGGAGTGCCATTGGTGCTTGTTCTGGGGGCTGGAGAACAACATAGCCTTTGTTTTTTTTATAATTCATGACATGTTTAAGGGCCCTGAACCATTTTTCAACTTCAGTGAAGCTACTCTGAAGTGTGCGGTCCAGGGCAAATGGATTGGTGCCATTAGCATAAAGGACCGCATTGGGTGCATATAGCAGAATGTTTGGAGGAAGTGAGTTGGTTTACAAATATGCTGAACATTAGAGGGCCCAGAATGGAACCTTGTGGGATGCCAGAGCAAACCGATCTGTTGCCTGATAGGATATTATCAATCCTGACTTGTTGAGATCGTTCATGGGGTAGCTCATGAACCATCTGACTGTGTCCCTAGAGAGGCCAATAGCTGTAAGTTGTGAATTAGAGGTCATGATTAACTGTGTTGAATGCTTTCAACAGGTCAATAAATGTTGCACCAACCAGCTCGCCACAATCCATGGAGGTGTGAATAAAGCCTGTTAACTTAATGAGAGCAGTAGTGGTGCTATGACCCTTGTGGAACCAGTGTTGTTGCAGGCACTGGATGTTATACTTTTCAAGATATTCAAAATAACAAATCTGCGACAACCCTTTCAAGTACCTTTGAAAGGGGCGGGAGGATCGAGATGGGCCTATAGCTACTAAGTGAGGAGCGGTCTCCACTTTTGAGAACAGGAGTCACTAAGGCCTCTTTCAACAGCTGTGGAAACTGAGAAAGTATAAGTAAGGCATTAATAATGTGAGTTAATGGCTGTAGCATGTCATCCAGGGTAAGGGCTATAAATTTAAGGTCAAGGGAGTCACCACTGTGTCGTGACTTCCCCAGGAAGTTTTGAAGGTATTTTCTGGCTTTGTTTCAGGTAGCAGATCTGAAGAGGAATGGAGGATGTGAGGGAGGCTGGACAACAGTGCCAGCATTGATGGCAGAGGTTGCATGAGGGAGGAGATCCAGGGGTAGCACACCAGAAAGATCCAAGAATGCATTATTAAATGAGTTTGCGACTATCACCGAGTCAGTTGAGGGTAGGTGGTCAATACTGAGCATCGTGGGGGCAGCCTTACTATCCTTTCCGGTGATGACCTTTAGGTTGGCCCAGAATTTTCTACCATCACACCAGGAGCAAGAGAGTGCCTCCTTGTAGTATTTGTTTTTTGCAGCCCGTAGTTCCCTTGTGCATTCATTGTGAGCGTTTTTGTAGCTGAGAATGTTGGCCTGCTTGCCGGACACACGGGCTCTAGACCACAGTCGGTCTCTTAGTTTCAATCTTTCAAGAAGGTCAGATGAGAACCATGGGTTACTACGATCTTAATTTTCAGTGTTTTTATCGGGGCGTGTTTATCACATGTCGTGTTGAATATCTGGATGAAGGACTGCAGGGCTGCATCAACGGTGTGGAATGAATAGACTGTAGACCAGTCCTATAGACGCAGCTCGGCTCTAAGTTGCTCCAGGTGCCCACGTTTGAGAACCCTATTAGTAACAGTTCTGATTGGTGATTTAGGGTGGCTGCTGGACCAACGAAATATGATAGGCGAATGGTCACTGTAAGCATATGGGAGTACAGTGATGTGGGATATATGCTCCAGGTGATTTGACAAGACCCAGTCCAGTAACATAGCAGAAGCAGTCTTGTAGTTTACCCTAGTGGGAGAGCTGACTAGCTGGATGAGGTGCACTGCAGATACTGCATCCCTGTATGGCACTGCTGCAGAGGAGAGCCAATTGGCTTTAAAATCACCTAGAAGTAAGGTTTCCATGCTGAGGTACAGAGCGCTGAGGCACATCATTAGGAAGTCTAACTCAGGGGTCTTCTGTCCCAGCAGGATGCACACGGAGAAGACAGTTAGGGTTTTCTTGTGTATATCTAGTAAGATTTTTATAGCTATAGCTTGCATGCCTGTCCCGGTGTCAGGTAGAGGTAGAATGTGGGCTTGCAGGTGGTCCCTGATGGAGTGCACAGCCTCTGCCTCTTTTGGTAAGACAATCAACCCTGAATACGGTGTAGCCCAGGACAGAAATAGAGGCATCCTTAATTTTAGGGGAGAGCCACGTCTCTACAATAGACATGATGTCGGGTTTGTGTTGCAGTATCCAGGCATTTACACTGTCCAATTTTGGTAGAAGACTACAAATATTTATTGATCCAATTATTAGTGGACTGGCATGTCCTTGCAACACAGAACTGGACGTTTGAGGGCCCGGTTTAGGGTGAAAATTGCCAGATGGAAGCAAAAGCAGGATGGCTATGTGGAAAAGGTATTCCTTCAGTAATTTGTTGCCAGGTTTTCGCTGCCTGCGCTGGGTGCAGTAGTTTGGGTGTCGATCCTGAGTGTTGAAGGTCCATGGGAAGAGAGCCAGTGGGTGAAGACACCTCAAGTATGGGCTAGGGTGCTCCAGTAGAATGGCTGGTGTTTGGCTCCCAGAAAGGCGTGGGTAGTAGGATGCTGAAGGATAGCATTCCTGGACAGTGTGCATTCAGGGACATTCCATCAAGCGAAATTTGAGGTGGCCTGATGCAGAAATGGTTATGCAGGTTAAGGAGGGTAAGAATAAGAGCACCTCTCCAGAGTAGGGTACCTGGTGTGGACATTGTGCCAGAAAAGTTAGGCAGGGTATGAGGCAGAGAAGCCCTTTAGGAAGAGAGACTGAACAAGGAGGGACTTGACACATGCAAGTGGGGTGCAAGGGAGGAGCTTCTTAGAGTATTTAATAGAGGTCGGGGCCGGGGTACGCGGGCAGAACAAAATATAGCTTAAATGTTAATTAGGGACTGGCTGGGAAGCAGCTGGCAGGTGCAAACATTGAAAATTGAAAGTGCCCCAACAGCCAATAGCCAGCCTGCTTCAGTAAGACTCAGCCAATCAGGAATGTGGCTTTCAAGCTGAAGACACATCGATGGAGTCCAGGAAGCATACCTGAATAGTTCACCAAAGGGAATGCAGGCAGCTTTGGAGGGAGAGTTTGCTGGTCGGCGGAACTTCCGCACCCGAGGTTGGGGCTGCACTGGGAACTCCAGCAGGAATCCAAGCAGAGGGCAGGCTGTTTCTTCGCTTGAAGGTGCAGTCATCTGGGAAAGGTCCGGGGCTGCTGCTGTTCAGCCCGCTCGGGCTGGGAGCTGGAAAGGAGAAGAGGGAATTAAATAGCTGGGATGAACAAAAGGAGGCACGGTAATGGGCGGGCAGAGAGGCGAGATGGAGGATAGAGTAAATTGGGCTAGATTGAAGAGGTGTTAATTGCAGAGGGCAAGGAGCAGGGAGGGGGTGGTTATGCTCTTAGCCCCAGAAGCCCAAAATTAACAAGACAAAGGGCCGAGTAGCCAATGTCTTAGAGCATTATGAGAATGGGGGGAAGGGGGATAGAGAATAAAAAAAGAACAGGCAAGACGTTTTAAAAACAGGAGCAGTAAGTTAAATTAGTTGTCCCTATGCTGTTTAGTACCTCTAAGGCTGGACTAGGATAAGATACAGGTGTGTAGCAAGAATTTCCGTTTTGTACACAATCTCCAACAGTTACACCCCCCCCCATTAAAAAATGTACACATCCTTTCCAAATGGCATCCCCTTCCAGACAAGTCACATTGTTGTCAGATGATTCCTCTACTCTCTAAAGAGGTTATGCATGTATCAGACACTCCTCAGTGGCCTACACTAACCCAGATACTACAGATTAGAATGATAATATTAACAGAGTGGCTTATGGTTTGTGACAGGCACTCAACAAAACTGTACACAAATGTGTACAGTGAGTATGCCTGTCTACACCCTTGATAAGATACCCTTAAACTCTACAGCAAATTAATCTTAAACAGTTGTCCCTATGCAATTTAGTAATTCTATGGCTGGACTAGTCAGAAAATATCCTTAGCAAGTGCTACAGCAGTTTAAATTTAAACAGCTGTCCCTGTGCTGCACATAAACTCTAAGGCTGGGTTAATCAAAGTGTCCTCAGCAAACTCTATGACAGCTAAAATCAGGCATAAAACAGTAGGTCTCACTCATAAAAGGTTACGGCAGCAGTATAAAGTCCAAAATAAAGTTTAAATGTTAAGTAGGGGCTGGCTGGGAAGCAGCTGGCAGGTGCCAAAGTTCAGCAAAATTGAAAGCACCCCAACAGCCAATGGCCAGCCTGCTTCAGTAAGGCTCAGCCAATCAGAAACGCGGCATTCAAGCTGAAGAAGCCCCAATGGAGTCCGGGGAGCGTACCTAAATAGTTCACCGAAGGGAGTGCAGGCAGCTTCGAAGGGAGTGTGTGCTGGTCGACTGAGGTTCACACCCAAGGTTGGGTCTGCAACCGGGCACACCAGCAGGAATCCAAGCAGAGGGTGGGCAGTTTCTTCACTTGAAGCTGCAGCCAGCTGGGAAAGGTCCAGGGCCGCTGAACCTGCTCAGGCTGGGAGCTGAACAGTTCACTGAAGGAAGTGCGGGTGACTTCGGAGGGGGAGTGTGCTGGACGGTGGAGGTTCACTGCCAGAGGTTGGGGCAGCAACTGGGAACTCCAGGAAGAATCCAAGCGGAGGGCGGGCGGTTTCTTCACTTGAAGGTGCGGCCAGCTGGGAAAGGTCCAGGGACGATGCCGTTCAGCCCATTCGGGCTGGGAGCTGAACAGTTCACCGTAGGAAGTGTGGGAGGCTTCACAGGGAGAGTGTGCTGGCCGGCGGAAGTTCAGTGCCCGAGACTGGGGATGCAACCAGGAACCCAGCAGGAATCCAAGGGGAGGGTGGGGCGGATTCTTTCCCTTGAAGGTGCAGACAGCTGGGAAAGGTCCGGGCTACTGCCATTGCTGTTGAGCCGCTCATGCTGGGAGATGAATAGTTCACCAAAGGGAGTGCGGGTGGCTTTGGATGGAGAGTGTGCTGGTAGGCGGAGGCTCAGTGCCAGAGGTTGGGACTGCCACCAGGAACTCCAGCAGGAAACCAAGTGAAGGGCAGGTGGTTTCTTCGCTTGAAGGTGCGGCCAGCTGGGAAAGGTCCAGGGCCACCGCCACTGAGCCCACTCGGGCTGGGTTATCAAATGCAACTGTCAGGAGGACTTGACCCTGTAGTGAGTCCGATAAGTAAATAGCACACCCTCCTCCCCTCTTGCCCAGTCTATCCTGTCTGAACAGGGTGTAGCCATCAATGGCATCAGCAGTGTCAGGGATTTTGGGGGACAACCAGGTTTCGACCACTACAAGGACATCAGGTTTGTGCTGAAGGACCCATGTCTGGAGGAGATCGAGTTTGGGCAGAAGACTGCGGATGTTGAGTGACACTAGCTTAATGCCACCCTGTCTGCACACGCTTCCAAGTGGTTGCTGCACAGGACCAGGACAGACCCCACGATCACAAATACAATCCCCCAATAAGTGCCATAGTCCATATCCCCAGCTGTCTAGTGGACCCACCACAATGGCAATCACACACAACCTCCCCATACCACCCACTCTGCACCCTCTCATCCCGCAGTGGTATCCTAGTTTCCCTCAAACAGTTATCGCACCAGTGCTAACCTCCCCCCATCCCCAAAGCTGCTCTGGCCTCTTTAAATTAGTGAGCTCCCAATTGTCACCTGTGAACCCCTTATGGGCCAGAGCACACTACATAAAAGATGAAGCCAGAGAGTGGTTTTCACACAAGGGAAAAAAGAAAGCAGTGGGCCCTCATCTCATATTGGCATGTTAATATTAGAGGATCACCTTATCGGCGGTAGTCAGGCTAATCGTGATTTGGACAAATGACGAGAGCAAGGACACCTTTCAAATGTTAAAATGATGGAATGAAAACAAGGTAAGAAAACCTAATTAACCTAAATGAATGATAGGCTTTCCAGCAACTTTTGTGGGGAAGCACTGGTACTATAATTGCTTGATTTGATTTTAGCCACACACCAGGAGCACCCCTGTAAAAATGTAATAAAAATGCCCAAGATATGTGACATCTCTATATTCGCCAGGGTTGCA
The DNA here is from genome assembly GCA_016271365.2 of Neoceratodus forsteri. Taxonomy (NCBI): domain Eukaryota; kingdom Metazoa; phylum Chordata; order Ceratodontiformes; family Ceratodontidae; genus Neoceratodus; species Neoceratodus forsteri. Next base: position 320,524,990 of record CM057459.1, read on the forward strand.
TTTGCTAAACCTTTAACTTTGCATTTAAAACAGAAGAAGTGTGGCCTTCTCCTAATGACTGAGCTCCCAGTGGTCAGCTGAGAGCCTGTTATGGGCCAGAGCACACTACATAAGACATGAAACCAGAGAGTGGTTTCTGCACAGGAAAGAGAGAAAGCATTAGGCCCTCAGCTCATATTGGCATGCTAAAATTTAAAGTGTAGCTACCTGACCAATAAGGGGTCACCTTGTCGGCTGTTGTGAGGCTAATCGGGATTTGGCCAAATAATGAGAGCAAGAACCCCTTTTATTATGTTAAATGATGGAATGAAGACAAAGTAATAACAGTGAATTAGCATAAAGGCTTTAAAGCAGCTTTGGAGGTGGAGGCATTGGTACTATAATTCTGAGTTTGATTTTGGCCACACACCAGGTGCATCCCCGTAAAAAGTTAAGAAAAATGTGTGTGATATGTGATAAAATCTCTGTATTGCCAAGGTTGAGCTTGCTAAATCTTTAACCCCACTTACCTTACCTGGCAGCTGCCCCCTCCCAGAGACACTGACCAACACAGCCCCTGCACTCACCACCTTGGCCAGAGGCCTTCTGAGTGTCAAAGAGTGACCACATTCCTGCTGTAGAAACAGCTGTTCAGGTGCGTGCTCAATCCCTCTCATTCAGAAGACAACGTCCGGCTAAGGCGGTGAGCAGAGAGGATGTGCCAGTCATTGTCTCCAGGAGGGGGCAGCTGACAGGTCCTGCCACTTTGGGTGAGTAGGGTGCCACTATGGGGAGGAGAATCACAGAAACATAGATTCTGTCAGCAGAAAAGGACCTCTAAACCCATCCAGTCTTCCCCTTCTCCCTGCTTATTTTGTCACCGCTGACCCTAGCTGGCCACAGGTGTCACTCCCTTCCCCCATTCCTCTACCCAATATGCTCCTGTGCCTATCCCACACATGCTTGAGGCTCCACACAGTCTTTGTCCCCACTACCTCCTCTGGCAAGCTGCTCCAGTCATCCACCACCCTTTCCGTAAAGAAGTATTTCTGCATATCTCTCCTAAATTTACCCCTCTCAACTTCATTGCATGCCCCTTTGTTCTAGTGCCTCCCTTTCTATGAAACAGAACCTCCACTTGCACCATGTACACCCCTGTGAGGTATGTATAGGTCTCAATCATGTCCCCTATCGCTCCCCTCTCTTCCAGTGAGTACATGTTGAGTTCCTGCAGCCTTTCCTTGTACGACTTCTCATACAACCCCCTCACCATTCTGGCTGCCCTCCTCTGTACCGCCTCCACCTTTGCAATGTCCTTGTGGAAGTGCAGCCTTCAGAACTGGACTCAGTAATCCAAATGGAGCCTCACCAGTGAGCAATACAATGGCAGCACCACCTTCCTCATCCTGCTAGAAATCTCTCTCCCAATGCACCCCAGCATCCTGCTAGCCTTTCCCACTGCTTAGCTATCTTAAGGTCATTCCCAGATTCCCAGAAGTAGCTGGTAGATGAGGACCGCATAGCCCACCTAGTCTGCCCAAGAAAACCCCCAAGTAGTGTCCATCTACTGGGGGCCTTCAACCTGCTCCTCCTGCCCACAGTACACCCATGAACTTATCTCATGCGTGTTTGAACCCCGTGATCCTTTCTGCCTCCACCACCTCCTCTGGCAATCTATTCCAGTCATTTACCACCCCCTCAGTTTAATTCCTCCAGCCTCTCCTCACAGGGACATTCCCTGCAGATCCTGCATCATCCTGGTAGCCCTCCTCTGCACAGCCTCCAATCTGTCTTTGTCCCTGCGGAGACAGGGTCTCCAAAACTGCACACAGTATTCAAGATGCAGTTGTACCAGTGATAAATACAGGGGGAGAAGCACCTCTCTCCTCCTGTTAGTGATCCCCCTTCCTATGTATCCAAGCATTTGTTTAGCTTTTCCCACTGCTTTCCCACACTGTTTTGCCCCCTCCTTAAGGTCATCGATAGCAATTACTCCCAGGTCTCTCTCCTCTCCCTAGTGACATCTAGCACCTCCCCCCAAAATGTGTATTCCACCCCTGGGTTCCTGTGCCCCAAGTGCATGATTTTGCATTACTTAGCATTGAACCTCAGTTGCCACCTCCTTGACCACTCATCCAACTTTCCCAAGTCTGCCCTCATGCTATCCACAGCCCCCCACAGTATGTCCACCCTGCTACAGAGTTTTGCATCATCTGCAAACAGGCATACTCTCCCTCCAACACCTTCTATTATATCACTGGCACAGATATTAAAAAGCACCGTTCCCAACACAGACCCCTGGGTACCCCACTGGTCACACTCCCCTCCTCCGAGCATACCCCATTCACCACCACCCTTTGGCTCCTATCCCTAAGCCAGTTTCCCACCCATTTCTCTATCTCTGTCCCCACCCCCAGGCTCCTCAGCTTCATTAATAACCTCCTGTGTGGGATGGTGTCAAAGGCCTTTCTAAAGTCCAGATAGGCCACATTCATCACCCCACCCTGGTCTACCACCCTGGTTACCTCATCAAAGAATTCTATCACTGGTCTTACAGGACCTACCCCTGGTGAACCCATGTTGTCTCTGGTTCTGTAGCCTTCTGTCTTCCAGGTAATCCCCAATACTTTACTTGATAAATTACACCATTACTTTGCCCACTGCCGTGGTAAACAGTCTGTATTTCCCTGGATCCTCTTTGTTCCCCCCCCCCTTTGTGGACAGGAACAGGTATGATGATCCCTAGATCTCTTTCTTGCTTGATGACTGTAAGCTACACTCTACTGTCTTACAGCCCCTGGGTCCAAAGCCCTAAATGCATAACCTTGCACTTTTTGGCATTGAAACACAGCTGCCATCCCCTAGACCATCCCTCTAGTTTCCTCAGATCTCTTTGCATTCTCTCTACCCCTTCCTGAGTGACAACCCTGTTGCAGATTTTTGCACCATCCACAAAGAGACACACCTTACCCTCAAGTTCTTCCACAATGTCACTTACGAAGACACTAAATAGGACCAGTCCCATCACCGAACCCTGTGGTACCCCACTAGTCACTCTTCTATCTCCCGAGTGGCTACCTTTACCATCACCCTTTGCCTCCAATTTTTTACCCAGCTTGTCACTTTCTCCCCCACCCAGGGGTGTGCAAATCCTGTTGCCCAATGTCCGAAGCTGACCTACAGTAAAAGCTCTATCAAGCAGATCCTTTGCTCTGCCAACTTCAGCCCGAGGACAAATTATTTTTGGCGTTTTTTGGTTTTTTTTGACTGGCTGCATTTGGGGATATTCCAGAGCCATGTTTATACTAACACCAAGTCACCTAGGCATAGGGCCCTGTGTTTCTGGGGTTCCTTTGACAGCTGTTTTTTGTCTGTGCAGTTAAATAAATTGCATTTTTTTTTTACTGCCAAAGTTGCAGACTCAGAGCAGGAAACAAGTGTTCACTCACGTCAGAGAGGGGGTGGCACCTCTTCTCCACTGACCTACCACTGTCCACTGACATTACTGAGACAACGTCGCTTGATTAGATTTAGGTACTTAGTTGTCTTTTGGCACCATTCACCAGTGTGAAGAGTGAGACTCCCTTGTATTTTCGGTCGAGTATTCAGTGAGGGTTAGCCTTGAGGGTCGACAACTCCTCTTTTGGTTTTTGACCCCTGTCTTTTACTGCACCCTCTTAAGGATAAGTCAACATGCTATGTAAGTCAGAGTGCCCAGATTGGTTCCGCATCGGACTGATGGGCAACTGGGTGCGTGAGTGAGCGGTACATTCCACTGCAATAACAGGGTAGGCAAAACCATCCCATCTTAACAATGTTTAAAAACGTACAGTTTCGTAAGAACTTACCACAATGCCAGATCTTCAAGACCATCTCTTTCAGCAGGTCATAACATATAGGCATCTTCCAGCCGCAGGCATTGTTTCCGGAGAACTTTTCAGCAGTCGGACTGGGACTGCCCACGCTGGCACCAAATCACCTGTGCTGTACAATATAAAAGAGAGGACAGTCCCCAGACTCCTCAGTTCTTTTCCTCATTAGCGACCGAACAGAAGTTCAAGTAATCATGATGTCGCCAAAGGAACTGAGGGAGGATAGATGGATAGATAGAGATATATCTCTATGTTGGAAAATAAATAATATCTCCGTCCTATAATGTAGACAGAAAGGGGGGGACAGAGGGAGAGGCAGCATAACCTGCCTCAAGAGATACTCTTGAAGATCTACTGTTACGGTAAGTTCTTAGGCAACTGTACTATTTTCATCGAGTCAATCTCTTGCAGCAGGTCATAACAAACAGGAATGACTCCCTAGCAGTTATGGGAAGTCAGGGCATCAGGAAAGGCTGTCTTTGTGAAAGAAAACCTTGGAGGACTATTTATTTAAAGGTACTTCTCGGTGTGGAAGCCAAGCCCAAACATTTTAATGATTAGTGAAGGTGTGGATCCTGGATCCAGTAGCCATAGCCCCAAATTCAGCAGCTGATACCCTTGTAAAATCATGTTGTAGAGGCAGCTAGTGCTCGCATGGAGTGAGCCCTGATCACACTGGGAGGTGCTTTTCATATTATATGTTTATTTTATAACAAAAAAACAATTCAGGTGGCCACCCAAGGGGACAGACACTGCTGCAAAACAGGGTTGCCCTTATTACCTAGGGCGAACAAAACAAAAAATTGCACCGTTTTGCTCTTTTGCATCGTTTTAATAACATAAGGGTACTGTGAACAACCAGGATATGAGACAGAGCCTCACCGGGAGTGCTATGTTCTGCATAAGGCGCTGGTAGCTAAATGGTCATCGATTCAAAGGAAATCCTGATACCACCTTAGGGTAGAAAGATAGGATTGGTACTTAAGGACACCCTGTGCTCAGGACAATTCAAATAGGGCTCTTAACACATTAGAGCCCGTGATGCAGAAATACATTTAGCTGACGTTACTGCAAATAAAAGTAAAGTTTTCCAAGATAGAAAGTGCAGTTCACATGTAGTTGCAGGCACGAAAGGGACTAATCGTCAGTATTTAGTATGAAGTTAAGATCCCTTAGAGGTAGGTGGATTCTCACCGGGGGATTGAAGTGAATGCTGCTCAAGAACGTTCTCATGATCTCCCACTGAGTCCGAGACCAGGAATGAAAGGCAGACATGTGCCGAGAAATACACCAGAACAAAGCAGTAGGGAACCCCAGACTCTGAAGGGGATAGTAAGTAGGCCAGTATTTACTAAGAATGCCAAGAAATAAGGGTCCAACCCAATCCCTTCCACCCAGATAGAGACATGTATCCATTTCTGCAAATATGAGGTCATGGGAGAAGTCACCCTGGCTGGTTTAAAGACTTCTGCCACCGTTGAGGAGACTTGGAACCTAGAGAGGGTTATATCCTCAGGAGCCAAGCGTGGAGGAGCAGGAAGCGCAGATTTGGAAGAAGGAGCATTCCTGGAGCTGAAATAAGGAGGGTGGGACAAAGAGGTAGAGGTATCAGTTCCTGAACCATCAGTTGTAACTGTGGGAACCAGACCTGTCCTGGCCACAGAGGTGCCTCCAGGAAAGAGATAAAGCGTTCTGCCAGATAGTGCCAGAACCTGGCTCTAACGAGCAGTAGTGAGGCAGCTTGGCACTGAGCAGAGAGGCTAACAGAGCCACGTCGGGATGACCCTAGCAGACGAAGATGTCTTCGACTATGTCCTGGGGAATCTCCCATTCGTGTGCCCAGTCTTAAAACGGCTGAGAGCATCCGCTATTGTATTCTTGCTGTCTGGGACATGCACCTCTATGAGGCGTAGTTCTTTGTTCATGGCCCAGAGCCATATTCTCATTGTTTTTCCTGTACAGAGGGCAAGAGCAGGTACCGTTCCATTAGGTCAGGCAACACACTGCAGTGAAATTATCCAATTGGATCTTGATACAGGACTCCAGTAGGAGACTCTCGAAAGCTGGGAGAGCATAGAGAATGGCTCTTATCTCTAAGACAAAGATGCACAAAAGGGTATTTCCCAGCTGCCAAACACCTTGGTGCATTTGTAGATCTTTGAAATGAGTACCCCCATCCTTGATTCAAGGAATTTGTCATAGGGGTGGCCACGTGCACCCACCGATGGAGAACTCTGACAGCGGATGATGAGACCATGACATCCGTCTCTAGGTCATTAGATCTCTGATGTCACTGTATTTTCAGGTTCCAGTAAAAAAACAAACAAACAAAAAAAAAAACACACCCAGCCATAATCGGACATGCAGAGCTATTGGGATGGCCGCAGCCAAGTGTTCCAAAAGTCTGTAGGTATAGTCCTGCTGATACATATCTAGTGCTGCACAAAATGGAAAGCCAGAGAGACAAGGCATATCATCTGATTTACGGGAAATAAAGTGTTTCCCACGGAGGTATCCAGGAGTATGCCATGGTACTGAAGACATTGAGTGTATGACATTTAGGTTACCGATACTGTTATACCCAGAGACTTGAACAACTCTAGGGTTCTGGCAAGTGTCTTGCTTCGGAGAATGTCTGATGATGCTTTGAGAAGCTAATCATCTGGGTATGGAAAAACATAGCAGCACACTCCTCGATTAGAGTTGTAGAGACCACAGCCAGGCATTACTTGAAGACTCTGGGGGCAGAGTTCAGCCTGAATGGGAGTTTCATGTCCAGAAAGCAAAGCTAGTCTCCTTGGTTCAATAGTGGTATGAACCTTAGGAGTGTGACCATGTTGAACTATTTGTACTCTATGAAACATTTAGAGTTTTGAGATCTAGTATAGGATGAAGGTCTTCCATGATCATTGTCCAGAAGGAAAGAGAGTAAAATCTCGACGCTGATGAGAGGGGGTCACAGGTTCGACGGTCATTTCTGAGCAGAAAAGCCCGAACCCCTGAAACCAGGACAGAGAGGTGGTCAGGGTTCTGACCTTATTACTTGCCAACCTGTAAGTACAAGGAAACTCAACTGTCACCCCCGTGGGTTGTAGTCCTGGAAACCCACGGATGTGGGGGACCTTTATCCTGTGTTCGATCCCTGGTGGGGAACTAAAGATACAGCCCTGGTCGTCCTTGGAGTCAGAGGTGCAGTAGGCCAATAGAGACAACGCAATATGTGGTTTAGTCTATTGGCAGATCTCTGAAAGTTGCTTTTGTAAAAGGTTTCGCCTGATGCGAATGACACACAGAAAGCACCAAAGTAAGGTGCGACCTGAGGTGTTGGTTTTTGTGGTCCAAAAAGTTTGAGATCTTTTTGAAAGGAAGCATTTGTGACACTTGGACAGCTGGTTCTGATCACTGTATCATTTTTTGTAATATAAAAATGGGTTATGGACGGTCTCTCATGAGAAATGCTGAAACAGCATGTGAGATCACACACACACACAGGTTTTAGATACACGGTGTTACCTAGAAAACCAGACACTAATTACAGACTTGTCTAAGTTAATTATAGCTTTAACTGCTAAGAGGGAAATCAGTATCCCTTTTATGACGTTTCGAGGGGGAAACCAGGTTTAGTACACTGGTACGAAATCACAAATGCTTTGGTGTCTGTGTGAGAGGGGATACTGCTCACAGATCAAAGAAATGTCATTTGAAAGAGAAAATGAGTTGTGCTGAGGATTACAGAATTTAATACTTTGAAAAGACATCCTGTTTTTGTACAGATATATTTTATATATATATATATATATATATATATATATATATATATATATATATATATTCTGACAGAGGAGGAGCTAGGTGACCTCACACAAAGGGGTTGGCAAATACAGTTTTCTTTAAGGAATATTCTGTTTTACTTCACAGAGACACTTCTATCTAGACTCTCACAAACAAACATCTGTGAGCGCTCTGTCTTTGAATTTCTTTCCTTTACAAGTAGAGTACATATGGTTAAAGTAGACACTGTACATAAGCTTCAATGGTGAGACCAAACTGGAAAAAGGTAAGCCTTTTAAATCCGAGGTCTTTTATTACAGTTTTTAAGGATTCATTTCTCTACACCTGGTTAGGTGCCCGTAGGCAAAGATATCTGGCCCCCCGAAGACAGAAATATCTGAGCCTGTGCATTGGGTATGCTAGAAAGAGGTTCACAGTTTGAATCCCTCCAAGACTTGAGACCAAAGGTTGATCCAAACTCACAAAACAGACAAGAGGGTTACCTTGTTCTGTTAAACTGTTCACAAGACTGCACTCAGAGGTTGGCACTTTGGGAGTAGAGGGCCTGAGAATTTCTACTGGACTAACTTCACCCAGCAGGTGAAGCAGTATTGCAGGTCTTGTCACTGGTGCCAAGAAATAGGGAAGGTAGGCAAGAAGACCCGAGCCGCCCTGATTCCACTGCCCACAGTGGAGGAGCCATTCCAGAGGGTGGAAATGGATACTGTGGGGCCTTTAAATACCCCCAGCTCCTTAGGGAAGAGATTCATTCTGACTGTGGTGGATTATGCCACCCCGTACTCAGAGGCAGTCGCCCTATCCTCACTGAGGATGGACAAAGTGGCAGATGCCTTACTTGGGATTTTCCCCAGTGTTGGGTTTCTGCAGGAGGTAATCACCGATCGAGAGGGTTCCTTCATGTTGGACATGATGAAATGTTTATGGGAGAAGTGTAGAATGGTGCAGAGATGCACGACACTATATCATCCACAAGCCAATGGTCTTGTGGAACGATTCAATGGTACCCTAAAGTCAATGCTCCGGACATTTGCTGAACAGCATGGGAGGGACTGGGAGAAATACCTTTCCCACCTGTTTTCATACAGGAAGGTGCGCCAAGAGTCGACAGGATTTTCCCCCTTCGAACTCTTATATGGATGCCGGGTATGTGGGCCCCTAGACTTGATCCAGTTGGACTGGGAAGGCAAGCACGCCACCCAGGGAACTCCCATTGTGGATTACGTCCTTAGGTTTAAGGAAAGGCTGAAGGAGTTTATGGAGACAGCCCAGAGCAACCTGGCAGCTGCCTAACAGAAACAAAAAGTGTGGTACGACCGCAGAGCCAGAGTTCGCTCATACATGGTAGGTCAGGAAGTCATGGTCCTTATTCCATTCCAGAAAAACAAGCTGCAGGCTCAGTGGGCAGGACATTACAAAGTGGTTAGGAAGGTAAATGATGTGAACTACATTGTGGAGTTACCTGACAGAAGAAAGACGGAAAGTATGTACCATGTCAACAAGATGAAGCCATATGCCAATAGGGTTGACATGGTGTTTGCAGTGTGTAGTCATGGGGAGGGGACAAACGAAGGAGACCCCCTTCTAGATTTGCTGGAAGAAAGTAGGCAGGAGTCCGCTGTGGAGACAGTAAAATTGCCTCCCCAGCTGGCCCCGGACCAGATCCAGAAGGTAAGGGAGGTTTTAGCAGACTTTTCCCCCTTGTTTAGCACCAAGCCTGGACTAAACCCTGTAGCGACACACGATGTGGAGACAGGGACACAGACGCCCCATATGGCGGACAGCATATCAGGTGTCAGAGGCTGTCCAAAAGGACATTAGGAGGAAAGTGGAGGAGCTGCTGGATTTAGGGGTAATCCAGAGATCCCACAACCCTTGGGCCTCACCCGTAGTCCTTGTGCCCAAGCTAGATGGCTCGACTCGTTTCTGTGTAGACTGTCATGGACTGAATGCAGTCACGAAGTCAGACGCCCACCCGATGCCCCGGAGAGACGAACTCCTGGACAAGTTGGGAGGGGTGACCTACCTTACGACCACTGACCTGACCAAGGGGTATTGGCAGGCAGAGTTGACAGACAGAGCTGGGAGAGGTCAGCCTTCATCACTTTGATAGGCTTATCTGAGTTTAAAGTAATGCCTTTCAGAATGAAGAACGCCCCGCGGCCACTTTCCAAAGGTTGGTGAACCAGGTGTTAAATGGTGCTGACGAGTACACCGTGGCGTACCTGGATGACACTGCCATCTTTAGTACTAGCTGGGAGGAACACATATCCCACTTTAGAGAAGTGCTGGTCAGGATACAGAGGGTCGGGCTCACTGTCAACGACGAGAAGTGTCAGGTGGCCATGGGAGAAGTGGCATATCTCAGGCATGTGGTAGGCCGGGGACAGCTCCATCCTAACCAAATAAAAATAGAGGTAATCCAGGCATGGCCCAGACCAGAAACACAGAAGCAGGTCAGGAGTTTTCTAGGGACAGCAGGGTACTACAGAACATTTGTACCCAATTACAGTGCCCTGGTTGCTCCCCTGTCTGACCTGACAAAACAAAGGATGCCCAAGAAAATTACCTGGGGCCCAGCCTGTGAGGAAGCGTTTTCCAAACTAAAGGAGGCACTGTGCAATGCTCCTGTTTTGACAAGTCCTGACTATAGCAAAACCTTTATAGTTCAGACTGACACCTCACACGTGGGTATTGGGGCAGTACTGAGTCAGACATCCAGCCAAGGGACAGATCACCCAGTAGTATACCTGAGTAGGAGGCTACTTTCCAGGGAGCAAGCATACTCCACGGTGGAAAAGGAGTGTCTTGCCATAGTGTGGGTCCTAAAGAAATTACAGCCATACTTATATGGGCAGCATTTTGTGGTGCAGACTGACCACAACCCCCTAGTTTGGCTGACACAGATGGGAAAGAACAATGGTAGATTGCTAAGATGGAGTCTTGCTTTGCAAGGGTATGATATGACAATCGTACATACGGCTGGAGCCAAAAATCAGAACTCAGGTGGGCTGTCTAGGGTCTATGAGGAGTGAACTGATTTGGGAAGCTCATCCCATGCAGGTGATAAAGCCCCCAAATTCTGTCTAGGTGGGGAGGAATTGTGACACTTGGACTGCTGGTTCTGATCACTGTATCATGTTTGGTAATATAAAAATGGGTCATGGACTGTCTGTCATGAGAAATGCTGAAACAGGCTCAGACAGGAAAGGGCAAATAGGACTGTGATGCGCCTGCAGGGAGATGACATAGAGCAGGCAACCACCTCTCCGGTAGAAATAGCTCAGAGATTTGAAAAATACTACACAGAATTATACAGAGCGGACACTTTCCCAGGGCATAAAGAAGCGGTGAAAACTTTTTTAGAGGGTCTTAAGTTACCCTCATTACCAGAGCAGATGAGGAAGGAGTTGAATGCCCCTATTGTAGTTCAAGAAATTATGGGGAAAATTAAAAAACTTAAAAATGGTAAGTCACCGGGGCTAGACGGGTTCGGAGCCGAATTCTATAAAGGATTTGGCCCACAAATAGTGAGAATGCTGCGAGACACCTGCAATGAGATATTGGTGGGAGGAGAACCGGTCCCACCATCTTAGAACTTGGCCCAGATATCAGTGATTCCAAAACAGGGTAAGAACCCAGAACTGTGTAGCTCGTACCGCCCAATATCTCTGCTGACGGTGGACCTAAAAATGTTCACAGGCATATTGGCGGAGAGGTTACAGGGCTGCATCTCAACTCTGCTCCATCCTGATCAGACGGGATTTATTTCAGGAAGATACCTGCAAGATAACATAAGGAGTCTCCTGAATATTATAACAGCTCAGAGAGGCTCAGTGGCACTGCAGGTAGCAATTAGCATGGACACTGAGAAGGCCTTTGACAGGGTGGACTGGCAATTTATGTCGTCCACCATGTCAAAGTTTGGGCTTGGGGAGAATTTTATCTCGGCAGTAGCAGTGCTGTACCACAGGCCCGAAGCAAGAGTTAAGGTGAACGGCATCCTATCAAACCATCTACCTCTCACGAGAGGCACTAGGCAAGGATGCCCCCTGTCCCCACTAATATTTGCCCTCTCTCTGGAGCCACTGGAGGTCTGGATACGGGGCAACCCACACATCAAAGGTATTTGGGCAGGGGGAGTGGAACATAAAACAACGCTTTATGCGGACGACTCCCTTTTTTTCTTGCAGGACCCTCAGAGTTCCCTCCGGCACCGTCTAGAAACTTTAGATAAATTCGGGGCGCAGCAGGATATAAGATAAATCTATCTAAATCAGAGGGGTGGTGCTGAGTGGCACCTTAACAGACAGCTAAAGGTAGACTTCCCATTCACATGGGCAAAGAGAAACACGTTTAAGTACCTGGGAATACAAGTTTCGGTGGATACATCCAAGCTATACCGCAATAACCTGTTTAAAATATTACTGGACTTAAGATCAGATTTCGCCAGATGGAAACTTCTACCACACTCTCTTTATGGTAAGATCCAAATTATAAAATGAGCGCTTACCCAGATTATTGTTTCTATTTCAGACACTGCCTATTTCATACCACACGCAATTCTGGAACCAAATTATGAAAGAAATTTCTAATTTCATCTGGGGAGAGACACGTCCACAGATAGCTTCAGACACACTGAGGAAATCTAGGGAGATGGGAGGTTTGGGGCTACCACATATATACCATTACTATTTAGCCGCACAGGGAGCACAAATAGTCACGTGGGCCAAACAACGTATCGAGTCGGGGAGGTACCTTATTGAAAATGAATCAATCCCTAACGGTAAAATATGGACATACCCAACCTGTCATATTGACCCACATAACTTGCGATCAATCACAAACCCTTGGGTAAAGCAATCCTTGAAGATCATTCTCAGACTCAGGAAAAAAACAAATACCCCCAATACCTTGGGCCCCCTATCGTTAATCAGACACACAGCTAATTTTGTTCCCCCAAGATGTGATCAAGGTTATGCGTTCTGGGAACAGAAGGGTCAAACAACCTTTAAACAAATGATAGACAGAGGGTCCTGCCTTGCATATGCCACTCTTCAAGAGCGGTTCACATTATGTAGAGAAGATTTTTATAGGTTCCTTCAAACTAGGCATTTTATTAACACAGGGGAAAACCTCCAAAAAATCAATAGGGCCCTGTCACCCCTGGAAGAATTCTGGTGGGACTCTAGGAGAATAAAAGATAAACTCCCATACCTTTCAATTTTGTATAAAATACTTAGAGACAAGGGGGCACCTTGGTGTTGGAGGAAATCAGGAAAAGGTGGGAGACAGAATCAGGGGAGAGAATCCATAGGGGAGATTGGGAACGTCGCATACAGAGGGGATGGCAGGTAACATCAGCAGTGACATGGCGCGAATTTAACTGGAAAATACTGACATGTTTCTTTCGCTCCCCTATGATTACCAAACATTTTAATTCCCAGGTGTCATCGGCCTGCTGGCGTAAATGTGGGGAACCACGAAGCACACACTATCACATATTCTGGGGGTATGTAAAGCTGCAAGGATTTTGGACTCAAATCCAAGAAGCTATGACCCGAATGGGGGGGGGGCTGATTGTACCCTATACAGTTCAGGATCTTGATCTAGGAATGCCAACCCTATCCTCTCAAAAGAGGAAAACCGTGGAGCTATATCAGATATTGAGGATTGCAGCCCTAAAATGTATTACCATCAACTGGTTAAAACAAGATCCACCAACCTTTCGACAATGGTCCTCCAAAGTGGAGGAAATCGAGAGATCAGAAAACATAACATACTCGATTCAGCTAAGAAAGGATAGAGTCTTAGAAATTTGGGGACCCTGGTATAGATGGAAAGAGGGGGCGGGATGGGTGTTCGGAGATAACGGATGCAGATATTGGAAGGGAAGAGGAGGAAGGATAAAAATGACATACAAGAAGGGATCGAGGTGGGGTAAAAGGTAAAAAGGAGGAATTGATAATGGAAGGGTGAAGAGTGCCTAAGAAAAGATGGTCTTCCTTTTGGGTCGGAGGGATGGGGACACACATAGACACATAGACTCGCAGACACACATAAGTACGTACTTGAATATATATAGAACCTGATGATAGAATGGATATTTAAGTTAAAGTGCATTGACTTAGATAGATATGAGTTGTTATAGTTGTTAAAAGTTTGATTAAAAGGAAAGATAAAAAGTAGAGAGTAAAAGATGAGATCTGGAACCAAAAGGTGGTTATGGAACTTTCAGAAAAGAAAAGGAGATGCCAAGACAGAAGAAATAAAGAAGATGGATAATCAGATTTGGGACTGTACAGTGGGCCACGTTATAACAAACTGGACAAACCAACTACTGGGCCAATGGCCTGATAATGTGGACCCACAATTCCACTCTAGAGTCTGATGAGAAAAGAGACTGAGAATGGTTAAATAATAGTTTGTTTAAATAAGTAGTAGAATAAGACATAAGAAAGAATGAACAAGAATAGAGAGTAAGAATAGAATTTAAGTATTGTATGGAAGAGCTTATTAAGATGAGTCATGTAACTGGATGTATTATCAACATGGAGTACAATAAACTGGATAAAGTTAAAAAAAACCAAAAAAAAAAGAAATGCTGAAACAGCATGCGAGATCACATACACAGGTTTTAGATACAAGGTGTTACCTGGAAGGCCAGAAGCTAATTACAGACTTTTCTAAGTTTATTATAGCTTTAACTGCCAAGAGGGAAATCAGTATCCCTTTTATGACGTTTCGAGGGGGAAACCAGGTTTAGTACACTGGTGTGAAATCATAAATGCTTTGGTGTCTGTGTGAGAGGGGATACTGCTCACAGATCAAAGAAATGTCATTTGAAAGAGAAAATGAGTTGTGCTAAGGATTACAGAATTTAATACTTTGAAAAGACATCCTGTTTTGTGTAGATACATTTTTTATATATATATTCTATCAGAAGAGGAGCTAGGTGACCTTACACAAAGAGGTTGGCAAATACAGTTTTCTTTAAGGAATATTCGGTTTTACTTCACAGAGACATTTCTATCTAGAATCTGACAAAGAAACATCTATGAGCACTTCAAGTAGGTATTTAGAGAGAGAGAGAGAGAGAGAGAGACAACTGTAAGTACTGTAGCAGGAACTGCACTGTTAAAACGTGTGTAAGTGATTTGTATGTTTTGTGATATATGGTTTTGTATTTACATGTTACATATTTTTATCTATTTTAGTAAAACTATTTTTAGAGCCTACTTGGCCTGTCTTTGAAATTCTTTCCTTTACAAGTAGAGTATATATGGTTAAAGCAGACACTGTACATAAGCTTGAATGGTGATACCAAACTGGAAAAAGGTGAGCGTTTTAAATCTGAGATATTTTATTACAGTTTTTAAGGGTTCATTTCTTTACACCTGGTTAGGTGCCTATAGGCAAAGACATCTGGCCCCCCGAAGACAGAATTATCTGAGCCTGTACACTGGGAATGCTAACAAGAGGTTCACGGTTTTAATCCCTCCAAGACTTGAGACCAAAGGTTGATTTGAACCCACAAAAACAGACAAGAGGGTTACCTTGTTCTGTTAACTGTTCACAAGACTATGCTCAGAGGTTGGCACTTTGGGAGTAGAGGGCTGATCTGCTGAGTGGGTTTGTGACAGCATTAAGTTAACAAAATGCTGAATGGTAGGAGCAAAGCCCAACACTCTCAACCAAGAATGTCATCTGAGACATATTCTCGCAGTAGAAGCCTGGTATTCCATAGCCTCTAGTTTTTTAAGCTGTAAATATAGCAGCTTCGTAGGCTCTACAAGAGGCAGTATGATCACTAAAGGGAAGTCTGGTAATTCCCAATCACAAGCCAAGTTACGCGCAGGGGAGTGTTGCCCCATCACCTGTGTCCATCCAGAGGGAGAACAGGAAGAAAAGCTGTGGTGTTCTTCTCTATAAAGGAGATGGAAGAGATCGAGGATGGAGTCCTATGGCCCTTATCAGGTTCCTCCAATTGCTCATCCCATTCTAAATTTCCGAACAAAATAGCCTTCCATCTCAATATCTAGAGAGGAAGCCCAGGAGGCTGGACAGGTGCAAGTCATCCTAGAGACAGCGGAGCGTCTGGAGGAGACTTGGGATGGGACCAGCAGGGGGCCCCTCAATTATAAGGGGCAGCCACGTTGCATGTTGTTATAGAACAGGCACGTCCACCCTCACCATATTGGCATGAACCTGTGTCTCCAAAAAGGTACAGTCAGACTCCATCTGAACTATGGAGTTTTTTTAAATAGGTGGAGGATGAAGACCCAAGCGGCTCATTAGTATGTCAACTTTGGGGAAGCCATCGCCATCAAGGATGACTCTGCCAGTTTTCGAGGAGGACATCATCAATGATGAAGTAGTGGAAAAAATAACTTCATGCCCAGTATTAGGGTTCTGATTTTTGGTCAACGACCAAACGGTGCCGGGGGGAGGATTATATAGGACTCCCCTATGAAGAGGCAGCTGTTCAGGCTGCATATGAATCAAGCTCCAAGCAGCCGATGACGAGGCCAATGTAGTTAAGAGGCCGACGTCAACCTCAATAGGGCTGAAACCAGCAGAGTATGAGAGGGCCAAAGCCATCGGCAACTGTGGACCTGGGGCCACTGTGGATGAGAGGGCCAAGGCCATCGGTATGAGGGCTGGAGCCATCCTCAGTGAGATAGCCAATGCCAACCTCGATGAGAGGACTGAAGCTGGCATCAATAAGAGGTCAAATCCATCGTAGAAGGGGCCAAAGCCCCCCAAGACAGGGTCACTGTCATCGTCAACAAGAGGGCAGAGGGCAGTATCAATGAGAGAGCTGACGCCAGCGTCAACGAGAAGGCGGAAGCCAACGTCAACGAGAGGACCAAAGTACTTGTCACCATTGTCCATGAGAGGGCTGCAGCCCTCGTCAACGAGAGGGCCACAGTCATCATCAACAAGAAGGCTGAAGCCATCGACAATGGACGAATGAATCCATCTTTCGGAGGAGACGTTAAACCGAGGTTCCATCTGCCTGGATTGGTGGTAGTTCAGGTAGATGTTAAAGATCCCATGGCACTTATCGAAAAGAGTAGGGGAATTTCCCCGGTGTCCTGGCCAAATTTCCCTCATTCACTAAAAATACCACCAATGGTTTAATCTGGTTCAAGGTCAGTTGGCATTCATCTGTATCCCCCTCCCCCGGGTCGTGCCTGAAAATAGGCAGGATTTGTCTAGTGCACTTACCCGGTCAACAAAAGCTAAATAAATAAATAAATGGAGAGGGCCAAAGCCATCGTCAATGGAGAGGGCCGAAGCCATCATCAACGAGAGTGGAAGTCATAGTCAACGAGAGAGCTAAAGCCATCATCAACGAGAGGACTGAAGCCAACGTCAACAAGAGGGCCGAGGCCATCGTCAATGAGAGGACCGAGGCCATCGTCAATGAGAGGACCGAGGCAATCATCAAGAAGAAGGCTGAAGCCATCGACAACAAGAGGGCTAAAGCCATCGACAACAAGAGGGCTAAAGCCATCGACAACAAGAGGGCTAAAGCCATCGACAACAAGAGGGCTGAAGCCATCGACAACAAGAGGCCTGAAGCCATCATCAACAAGAGAGCTGAAGCCCTCGACGACAAGTGGTCGAAGTTACCTGTTGAAGTCTACATCGTTGTCTAGATAAAGATGTCATTGATGACAAGAGTTAGTAGTAACAATTAGAAACTATGAAAAAAAAAAAAAAAAGAATATAAGGTGAAGTCTTCGTCCACTAAAGCTGATCTCCCGGAGAGATGTGTGCAGGTCGCAGAAAAAAAAAAAAAAAGAACTGAGGAGTCTGGGGACTGCCCTCTCTTTTATACTGCACAGCACAGGTCATGTGGTGTCTGAGTGAGTGGTCCCAGTCCAACTGCTGAAAGTCCTCTGGAAACAGTGTCTGCGGCTGGAAGAAACACACAAGTTGACGGCAGATAAGGACCGCAAGGCTCATCCAGTCTGCCCATTTCTTTTTCTACCTTATGAATGTGCCATTGGCCTTTTCTCTGTCAATGGCCTATCTATTCATACTCATCTGTATTGCTCCCTTGTGCCTAGCCCATGTCTGTTTGAAGCACTGCAGTGTATTCATATCCACCACTTCCTGAGGTAGGCCGTTACACACATACAACACCCTTTCTATGAAAAAGAACTTCCTCACATTACCCCTTAATCGGCCTCCCTCTAATTTCATGCTGTGTCCTCTTGTCCTGCTATTTTTCTTACATTGAAACATGTTAGGCTCTTTCACCTTGTTAATGCCCTTAAGGTATTTGAATGTTTCAATCGTATCACCTCTCTCCCTCCTTTGCTCTAGGGTATACATATTGAGCTCTGTTAATCTGTCCTCATATGTTTTCTGATGCAGTCCCTGCCTATTTTGGTTGCCCTTCTCTGGACTGCCTCAATTTGGTTAATGTCCTTGTGAAGGTGTGGCCTCCAGTACTGCACACAGTACTCCAGATGGGGCCTAACCAGTGTCTTGTAAAGAAGGATTATTACCTCCCTCTTCCAACTTGTGATACCCCTACTAACACACCCCAACATACCTCTAGCCTTACCTACTGCTTTAATGGTCTGCTTGGATGATTTCAGGTCATCAGGGATGATGACGCCCAAGTCTCTTTCTTCCCTTGTGACTGCCAGCAACTCCCCTCCCAGCCTATAGGTGGCTTCAAGGTTTCTCTTCCCTTTGTGCATGATCTTGCACTTCTTTGCATTAAATCCCAGTTGCCACTCTTCTGACGATTTTGCTAGTTTAACCAGATCTCTTATCATTCTGCCCACCCCATCTGGATCATCTACTCTGCTGCAGATCTTGGTGTCATCTGCAATCAGACAAACCTTACCCTCCAGTCTACCTGCAATGTTACTGATGAAGATATTGAAGAGGACTGGCCCCAGGACTGATCCCTGAGGTACACCACTTGTGACCTGCATCTCTTCTGACTGCATACGGTTTACCATCACTCTCTGTTTTCTGCCAGTCAACCAGTTTGCCACCCAGCTGACCAACGTCTGACCCACCCCGAGCCTACCCAGCTTATTAATCAATCTTCTGTGTGGAACAGTACTGAAAACTTTGCTGAAGTCAAGGTAGTCAACATCAACTGCTCCCCCTTGGTCCACCACTCTGGTTACCCAGACAAAGAAATCTATGAGATTAGTTTGACAGGACCTTCCTTTTGTAAACCCATACTGTCTTGGTTCCTGTGCTCCTATGGATTCCAGGTGTTGCACTATCCTTTCTTTAAGGAGTCTCTCTATAATCTTGCCCATTACTGAGGTAAGACTGACTAGTCTGTAGTTCCCTGCCTCCTCCCTGCTACCACTCTTGTGGAGCGGAATCACATAAGCCCTTCTCCAGTCTTCTGCAACCTCTCCTGTGCCCAGAGACTCACTAAACAGTTCCGATAATGGCTCTGCTAGTTCTACCCTTAGCTCCTTTAGTACCCTGGGATGTATGCCATCAGGTCCCATCGACTTGTCCACCCTGAGCTTACTGAGCTCTTGTAGGACCCTTTCTTTAGTGAAGGGATTAGTGCATACCTCCCTTCACTCGTGTCCATGGTGCTGAGCTGTGGGCTCTGCCCTACCTGTTCTTCAGTAAATACTGAGCAGAATTATCTATTTAGGATAGATGCTTTTACATGGTCCTCCTCCTCACGTGCCCCCCCTTATCTCCTTTGATCTTAGCAATACCCCCTCTGGACTTTCTCCTTTCACTAATGTATCTATAGAAAGTCTTATCACCTTCTTTTACTGTTCGTGCTAGTGTTTCCTCGGTTTGGGCCTTTGTCTGCCTTACTGCCTTCCCTGCTTCCCTTAGAGAAGTTTGGTATGCCTCCCTATCTTCATCCCACTGCATTCCCTTATATTTCCTGAAGGCCAGCCTTTTGGCTCTGACCTTTTCAGCTACTGTGTTTGAGAACCAAAGTGGTTTCCTTCTTTTTTTGCACTTCCTTTTCTCACTAACACAATGGTATGTTGCTTCAAGTACTGCATCTTTAATGCTTTGCCACTTTGCCGGTACCCCCTCACCTGTACTTCTTTTTGCCAGGACTAGCTCAACTCTGTTGGCCATCTTATCAAAGTCAATTCCTCTGAAGTCCCATATGTTTGCCTTGGAATGGGATGATTTTGTTCTAGTGGCCAAACTGAACCATACCATGTGATGGTCACTGGCACCCAGGTGACCTTCCTGGAGATCTGTGATTCTTTCCCTGTTAGTCAGTACTAGATCTAGGATAGCCCTGTCTCTTGTGGGTTGTTGTACCAGTTGTTTGAGGCCCTCCCCCTGCAGGGAATCCACCATGTGTCTAGTCCTGGCAGATGTCCCTGCTGGTATTGACCAATCTGTATCCGGCACATTGAAGTCTCCCATTATCAGAACCTCCCCTTTAGCTGTCAAGTTTTGTATATCTTCTAACAGTAACATGTCTATGTCCTCCCCCTGGTCTGGAGGCCTGTACAAAACCCCAGTTCATATGGCTTTCCCATTTCCTATTTCCAGGGTGACCCACAGTTCTTCTGGCGCCTTATGTGTATTCTGAATTTCTGTAGCTTTGATATTTTCACTGACATACAGGGCCACTCCACCCCCCTTTTTTGCACCTCGGCCTCTTCTGAACAGTACATAGCCAGGTACTGAAGTCTTCCAAGTGTGGTTACTGGTAAGCCATGTCTCACTAATTGCTACTATGTCCAGTTTAGCCTCTGTCATTATTGCCTGCAGGTCTGGGATCTTGTTTCCCAGACTGCGAGCATTTGTGTACATGATTTTCCATTGGCTAGATTAGGTAGTGAACAAGAGATATAATATATAAATCTAAAACATAACAACCACCACCCCACCCTGAAGAGGAGGGGTGCAAAGTACACCCCTGAGGTGTAATACTGTACCTGCCAGCCCACTTCCCAAAAACTAGGTTCTGAGAGGGGAGGCCGGGGGTGTCAGAATACAGCAAGACTCCATTAGAAGAAACACAATTACTAAGGTGAGTAATTTTTTCTTCAAACAACATGAAGTCTTGCTGTATTCAGACATATGAAGACTACCAAGCAGTACCTCCATGGAGGAGGGTACCGAATCTATTTTGGGAATAGGCTCTGCAGCACTACTGTACCAAACCTAGCATCACTCCTAGCCTGGATATCCAGAGAGTAATGCTTGATGAATGTATGGACTGTTTTCCAGGTGGCTGCTTTGTAGATCATTAATAAAGGTATATCTCTGACAGCAGCCATAGAAGCAGCTGTACCCCTAGTCGAGTGGGCCCTCAGGCCTGAGGGAGGTGTTTTACCTAGCTTGGTATAGCAGAATTGTATACAAGCTACAATCCACCTGGCAATAGTTCTTTTAGTAGCAGGCCTACCTTTCCCCATTTCCCCATCAGTGAGAAACAATTGTAGATGGTCATTCCTATGTGCCTTAGTTTGCTCTATGTAATAGCCAAGTGCCCTTTTAACATCCCAACTGTGTAATCTTCTTTCTCCTGAAGAAGAGTGATCAGTGAAAAACACAGGAAGAGAAATGGACTGGTTTAGATGGAAGTCTGAGACCACCTTGGGTAAGAACCTCCTATTAGTTCTGAGGACCACCTTATCTCTGTGGAATGAGATAAAATTAGGTTCAACTGACAGGGCCTCTAATTCACTAATTTGCCTGGCAGAAGTGATAGCTACCAGAAACACGGTTTTCCAGGTCCAGAACTTAAGCTTGGCTGAAGCCAGAGGTTCAAGGGGTGGCTGCATAAGCTGAGCAATGCAGATATTGAGATCCCAAGCTGGAGTAGGCTCTCTAAAATGAGGGTTGATATGAAACAGACCTTTAAAGAACTTACCAAAGACAGGGTGAGATGCCAGAGAAGTGTCCTTCCCTGATGACAGGAATGCAGAGACAACTGCTAGATGAACTTTTAAAGTGGCTGGCCTAAGGCCTAAGCCATTAAGGTGAACCAGGTAATCTAAGACTGTGGCAATACCCGCAACATGTTTCTACCCCTGGCTCTCACTCTTTCCCTATTAACTCTTCCTGCTGCACCCACCCTTCCCTGTCCACTCCAGCCTGGCTAAAGTCCCACCCCATCCATAGTAGTGTCCCAATTATCTACCCCTCCTCCGTCATTATCATAATAAACAAGTACACGACAGCCATCGTCACTTTCTATGGTTTTAGCTCAATTTTTCCCCCAGTCGTCGGTAATATATCCCTCCTCTTCTTTACCTCTCTAAGCTGCCACCCCATACACGGCCTCTTTCCTCTATATATGTAGTTGCCGGCTGCCTCACCCAAAAGATCTCTGCTTATAACCCCTGTATGCCTATGGTTGATTGTACATCTGCTGACTTCTTCAATTGTAAAATAATGCTTTTTTTTTTTTTTTTTTTTTATTTCAACCTTGTACTGTACACGCTGTATATACTTTTTCTTCCTTGTATATTATTGCTTTTTGTATACCTGCTTCTATACTGTACTTTGATGTATTCATGACCAGGTCCACCTTGCAAATGAGCCTTGCTCAATGGTGCCTGCCTGGATAAATAAAGATTTTGATTGATTGATTGACTGAATATCCGGCAGAATATCCCTGTGTGAATACCAAATGCTGAATCTTTTCCATTTGGAGTTATAAGTTTTCCTGGTAGAAGGCTTCCGAGACACCTTAAGGATGTTCAAAACTCCCTGAGAAAGATGCAGGCCTGCATATTCTAACTCTTCAAGAGCAAGGCCTTGAGACTGAGAGACTGGAGATTGGGGTACCAGTACCCTCCCAATAATAGGAGGTTAAGAGATTGTATCTCTTGGGAAGAGACAGGGGGAGTGAGACTGCTAAGGACAACAACAGAGGATACCAAGGTTGCCTGGCCCAGTCTGGAGCAATTAGAATCACTGTGCAGTGTTGTGACCTGATCTTGACTAGAACCTTGAACAACAGGGGAAATGGAGGAAAGGCATAAAGGAACTTGCCTTCCCAATCCAATATCAGAGCATCCAGGGGAACAGTCCCCAGGACTGGAGGTCTGCAACAGAACTGGGGAAGTTGATGATTGCCTGGTGCTGCGAAAAGATCCATCTCTGGAGTGCCCCACCTGGTGAAGATTATTTTCAGGATGAGAAGATCCAGGGTCCATTCATGACGGCCTTGGGAGATTCTGCTCAGAGCATCTGCTAGCACACTGTCCTTCCCTGGGAGGAGGACAGCTATTAGGGAAGTTTGTAGGGAGTAGGCCAGAGACCATACTTTCATGGCCTCCATGCACAAGGCCGTAGACTGAGTGCCCCCTTGCTTGTTGATATACCACATGGTGGTAGTGGTGTTGTCTGTCCTGACCTGAACCACCTTGCTCCTCACTGAGTCTGAGAAAACTTGAAGGGACAAGAATACTGCCCTGAGTTCCAGAAGATTGATATGAAGGAGAGACACTTTGGAGACCAAACCCCCTGTGCTGTGAGGGCCCCCAGGTGGGCTCCTCAGCCCAGGAGAGAAGCATCTGTGGTAAGGACCACTGAAGGAGTTTGCTTGAGAAATGGGACACCTTGCCGGAGACTGTCCTGGTCCAGCCACCACTGGAGAGCTTGGATCAGAGTCTCAGTCACTGGAATCAGCTTGATAAGAGAATCTTTCTTCTGAGACCAAAAGGACCTTAGGTGGAACGGAATGTCCCTCATCTGGAACCTGGCTCCTTGCACCACTGCAGTGGAAGCTGCCATGTGGCCTAAGAGCTGAAGAAAATGTCTTGCTGGACGAGAAACCAGAGGATGAAAAGAGGAAGCGAGATCTGTAAGGGCCTGAACTCTTGCAAGTGGGAGGAAGACCTTTGCTTGAACAGTATCTAACTCTATCCCTATGAAGGTGAGAAGCTGTACTGGGTCGAGAACCGACTTTTGCAGGTTGAGAAGGAATCCCAGGGAACGGAGCAGATCTTGAGTGACCTGTAGAGCTGACTTGACTTGGTCGGAAGACTGTCCTACAATGAGCCAGTCATCCAGGTATGGGAATAGAGAAATCCCCTGCCTTCTGAGGAAGGCCACTGCTTCTGTAAGGCACTTTGTAAACACCCTTGGAGCCGATGTTAGGCCAAAAGGCATGGCTCTGAACTGATAATGGCCTGAAGGCAACTCAAACCTGAGGTACTTTCTGTGGGAGCAACTGATAGGAATATGGAACTAGGCATCCTTGAGGTCCAGGGATGCTAACCAGTCCCCTGGCCTTAGAGAGGGAAGAATGTCTCCCAAAGTCTCCATTTTGAACTTTGGTTTTAAGATGTGTTTGTTCAAATACCTTAAGTCTAGGATGGGTCACCACTCCCATCTTTTTTTGGGTAAGGAACTATCTGGAGTATAGACCCTTGCCCCTGTGTAGAGTAGGAACTCTCTCTATGGCTCTGAGAGCCAGCAGAGAGGAAACCTTTGCTTCTTGAGCAATGGTTTTGGAAATGTTTGCAGGTGGTAAAAACCTGGCCCTCATTTTTGGAAACTTTTTGAAACTGAGGGCCAGTCCCTGGCTTACTACCTCCAGGACCCATTTGTCTGAGGTAACAGACTTCCAGGTCTGGAAGTAGTAAGCCAGTCTGCCTCCTAATGGAACTGGGGAGTCGACCCGGGCTGACACCTTAGGGTGTCTACTTGGTAGGAGCCTTGGACTGGGAAGAGGATGCAGCCCTGCTCATCTCCCTCCTGCCTCTCCCTCGGAAGAACCCCCTCTGTGGGAAGGGAGAGGACGCCTGGGCTTGGTAGAAAGGCCTGTGAAAAGGCCTGCCCCTGCCCCTGGACTGCTGCTTTTGAGAAGTGGCTTGCCTTTCTTTGGCCTGTGCACTACTGTAGGTGGCCTGTACTCATCCATTTTCTTCATGTAAGCTTCTGTCTGCTCCCCAAACAGAGAGTTACCCACCACAGGAAAATCCATGGCCTTAGCCTGGGTGTACTGAGAAAGGCTAGTGCATCTGAGCCAAGCAAATCTCCTGAGAGACACAGATGAAGCCATGACTCTCGATGCCACATCATTGGAGCCCACAGCAGCATGAAACTGCACTTTAGATGCCTCAATCCCATCAGCAGCCACCTCCTACAGCTCTTTGGCTAGCTGGGGGGGAAGCCTGTTTAGCCAGTTCCAGAACAGTGTCTCACCTGGACATCTGGTATCTGGTTGTGTAGACCATATAATTTGCCTGCCTGAGTCCCAAGAAGGATGCCAAATATTTTTTTGCCATGGCGTCCACCTTCCTGGAGTCTTTATCTGGGGCGTGTGAAGCCAAAGGTATGTTAGCCTTGTCACAGGCTGCAGCCTGCACTACCCCAACATGGCTGCAATGATTGAACAAAAACTCCGTACCTGAGCCTGATCGCATATATCTCCTGTCCATTCTCTTATCCACAGGAGGTAAAGAATTTGGTGTTTGCAAAATCTTTTGTGTCTGTTTCCCCTGGGATTTATGGAGGGGAATAGACAACCTCTTGGACTCTGGGATGTCCACAAAATCAGGCTCTTCTTCCTCCTCGACAGCTTCAACCATAGGGAGCTGGAGGGTTTCAGCCACTTTTTTATAAAACAAGTAGTGAGATGGGGACTCAGAAAGCCTTGGAGGGGAGACATTGGAAAGTCTATCTGGGGAGATGTCCGGTTCAATGGGCACATCCAGACCTTCATAATCATTATCATCGGCATCTGGTAACTCTTCGTCCCCCTGTAAAACAGATCCAATTATACAGTTTATACAGGTTCCTGGTTGGTAATTCTCAGTAATTCAATAAAGCCACCACACTATTTCTTTGCCAAATTAGTTGTAATTTATTGAGATAGTCTATCATTTCTAGGCATTAGGTAGCCTGATACTACCCGAGTGTACCTGATACAATTGAATCTTACAGCCAATGGAACAGTCCATTGGGGTGTTTCTAACTTGCAATCTAGACAGCTAGTAATATTTGCATTACAGGGCTACAGAATTGCAAAGACACATGAAACCATATATCTCTGGATCCCCCGAGCAACCTATGGATAGTCTCAGACTGCAGATCGTCCAAGACTGCGTCTTCTTGAAGGGATGCTGGACATAACCATAGGTCCCATATTTATGTGTAGCAAGCTTAGAAAAAAATGCAAGGCTGGAATTTCCCAAAAACTACGACAGCAGATTTAAACACAGACAATATGTCATTCTGCAAATCATAAGACTCGGGTTCAAAAATACATTGGCCACAAGATACTTTTGACACTTTGCCGAGACATACGGTCATTCTTAAATGGAAAAACAAGTAATCGGGGGATTTTTATTTGTCAAAAATACTTACTTTAGGATACAGAAAACATGCAAGGGGATATGACTGTTTTAAAAATACTCCGCTTACAGATAAAACCCAGACAATGGCCAAATTATATCACAAGATGGGGAAGTTCTATTACCAAGGCCAGCCATGGTTATTAGCAGCTGCGTTCTTATCTTAGCTGTAACCTTTTAAAAAGACATGTTTTGGTACACAATATTTTCTGCTGAATAGGGCAATTCCAAGTTAGACCTCTGCTTTGTGCTTCTTGAATTATTTCATTTTCTTCATTTCAACCATTAACCTTTTAAAGTCTTACACATGCATGCACATTAACTGACATGGTGGTATCATTCATTTACTTAGCCACTTGCAGCCATTGCTACTAGATATACCAATTCACATGTTGGCATTATTTAGTCATCTACTAGCCACCTTCACTTTTTACTAGCCCTTTATCAATCTACACTAGCCATTTTATACCTATTTCCTCAACCTTTTGGTTAGCCAACTACATATTTTTGATAAAAGTTTGGTCACTGGTCACTAAACTTTGGTCATTGGCCACTTTCAACACCCCTCCCACTCCAAATCATAATAAGTATCCCGATCATAAACCGATGGAGTCAGAGCCGACTGAACAGAGTGCCTAACCGGCGGTGCGGGTTTGGACGGAACCGGGCGAAGCGATTGTACAATACTGATCGCTTTGGCTATTTCTTCAGCGGTTGGAGTAAGAGATGCTGGATCCGAATCGGCTGACTTCTTGCGTCTTTTTGAGAGAACCGACCCGTCAGGGTCGGCTCTCCTTTTGCCTGAAGACTTATCGACCACGTCAGTGGGCACTTCCTCAGGTTCATTTGGAACCGAATTGGGCTGGCCATCCCGAGTCAGCGACTTCTCAGACTCCTTTTCCTTTAGCCTACTTAATCTTTTTCCCACAGTGGCCTTAGGAAAATTTTTGCAGATTTGGCAGTCTGTTTTGAGGTGGTCAAACCCCAGACAATACACACAGATGGGGTGGGGGTCGGCCTTAGAAAAGGCCTCCCCACCCTCCGAACAGTGTTGAAACCCAGTGGGACCATTTTTTTCCTTGGGTTTCTCAGACATGGCCAGAGTAAACAAATTACCTTTTACAGCTTGTAGCCAGGAAATACACTCCTGTTGGTTACCAACCATGTCACAGGTTGTGAAAAGAAACAGAGAATTTCAGTTTTTTTGAAACAGATAGGAATCGGCACACCACTACTAAATCCCAGAAATTAAATACACACACACAAAAGTCAGTTCCCAAGTGGACCAACCGAAAAGGAACCAAGAACTACAATTTCCACAAAGAAAATTTTTAAAACACAGTTCACTACCTATCTGCACCACTTACTGTACTGTAGACAGAGATCCGAAACTGAAAATAAAGAAATCGGTTGAAAAAAATGACACGTTTTTAAATTTTACTGAACCGAAGCAAAGAAGCAATCTCCAGAGCAACTTCACAGTTAGGCGGAGTAAAAAATCTGACAGACTCTGAAGCACCACAGACAGAGATTTGAAAACCGAGCTCGAGCTCAATATGCTATGCTTCTGCATAGAGTTAACTCTTTCCTCTCCGTGGCAGTTCAAGTGCTGGGGCTAACTGCATATGTCAGAATACAGCAAGACTTCATGTTGTTTGAAGTTACAGGTACACAACTGATACAAAAAGACATGACATGGCAAAACAGATGAGACTTCAGTGCACAAATATGTACAGTGTATACAAGGCAAAGCATTGCTACAGAGTTTAGGAAGAAGGAGACATGGGAGGGAGAAGCGGGGCTCACCTCTAGGGTTGGGGTGGAGTAAGGAGAGTGGGAGAGGGGTTAACATAGCAGGAGCACAAGGGGGCAGGAAGGTGACACAAGTGTTGTTTGACTGAAAGGAGAGGGAGGGAGAGAGGGAGAGAGAGAGAGAGAGAGTTTCAGAGGGAGACGGTTCCACAGGGATGGGAGTCTATATGAGAAAACAGACTGACCAGCTGACGTATGGGGATGAGGGATTGAGAAGGAGCGTGAGTCCCTGGTCCGGAGGTTGCATGAGGAGGGGGGAGCAGGGATAGCAAGGCATTGAGATGGGGGTTTGCCAAACCAGAAATTAGTGATGAGAGTAAGCGAGTGAGTATAGCATCTGTGGGATAGTGGCAGGATGCCTAGGGAGGTGTAGAGATTGCAGTGATAGGTGGGGGGAGTTGGATGCAAAGTGACAAACGAGTTTAGCAGGGTGTCCAGCCTGGACAGAGCGGAGGCTAAGGCTGTGCCATAGATGATATCAGCATAACTGAAAATGAGGGTGATCATCTTTAGCTCTCAACAGGTTGGGAGAGTGAGGCAGTCTTTGTTCCAGTAGAGGATACTGACTTTGGGATGGAGCTTGGTTGAGATGGTGTCAATGTGGCTAGTAAAATCTAGGTTTGAGTCAAGCCAGACGTCTAGATATTTGGCCAGCTATCTCACCATATTTCACTAGTTTTAAAATATGGTGAGTAAACCAAAAAGTTGAATGTGTACAAGTACTTTTAACCTATCAAAAAAGTTCCTTTTGAATCACCAATAGTGCGATGAAACACCATTTCATAATGTGTGGAACATTTCCAAGTGTTGGGATGACTATTGATGCTTATAAAAACATTTTTTGAAAAGTATTTCTTAAAATACAGAGAATTAAACAGGCCATTACTCACCTTCTCTGGAGCACTGTCCACAAGACAGCCAGAGATATGAATAATTGCATTTACTGAGGGACTGGACCTGTGATCAGGGGGTGGGGGTACACTAGACAGCCAGGGAGAGGGATTATGCTATTTACTTGGGAATTGGACATGAGAATGGGGGAGGGGGGCAAGTGACACTGGTAGGGACTGGCAGCCCATACTGTAATTCCTATCCTGAGCTCGGCCTGAGGAGGAGCAACACACACCACTGTGCACTTTGGTAAGAGAGTAGGACTTTGTAAGCGTAAAAACAGAATTGTGACATCACCAGTTTAGTGCTTTGAAAACCGCTAAATATACTGCTATGCCCAGTATGCAGGACGGAGCTTTTATTTGCCTGTGATACTACACGTGTCCACTCCGCCCTGCACACTGGATGCTACTAAATATGGCCCAAGCACTGATCAATCTGCAACACCCAGTTGGCACATTGCTAACATGTTTAACAACGTGTTAACCTTCTAAAAATGAGGACCAACATCTACAAGCATTACAGTTCATATCACAACGGTGCTGCGTAAACTGCCTGGTTGCCGCGGAGGTGGCACATTCCATTCATGGTTTGTCTGCTAACGTTCAAGGCCCTGAATGGACTACAACCTCATTACTCAACAGACCTTCTGAAGCTATATGCTCCAGCACACTCTCTTCACTCCACTGAGGCTAGTATGCTAGTCATCCCCCTTTCATGTCTAAAGATCTCAGGCATAAAAGCACTTTTAGTGGCAGTGCCAATTATATGGAATACACTGCTACTGTATATTCAAACTATCTCCTCTTTTCCAGTTGTGCTGTTAACAAGAAGAAGAAGGGTCAATTCTAATGGTAATTTACTAGTCCAAGGCAAAGTGCAAATTACCCCCACAAGTACAGCTACCCTGCATGCTTGTCCGAGTTGGCTAGTGTGGAGCACTGCACCAATGTAGCAGTTCTGTCACTTCCAGGAATGGTCTTCTTTGGGCACAGCATGGAGGAGAGTGACATATTTCAATATTATTTGGACATTAAATAACACTTTGTGGCCCCCAGATACCACCACCACCACGTGTTATACAGTCCTTGCATAGTTGAAGGGAGCAATGACCGGGAGAGACACAACGCACCCCACCTCCTATAAATTAGGCCTGAAATTAGATCCAGCCCTGACTGTCCAGAGATAATTGGAAAACAGGTTAACCTCCACCTTGTAATACGACAGTGGGCCTAAATGGGGCTTATAACTCCCAGAGCCCAACACACCAAGAGAAATGATCATTACACTTTAGGGGACAAACTCTGGATCTTTTAACATTATGTGCACAACCCAGCTATTCCATCTGGAGGAGCACAGCTCCTGCTTGTTGTTAAGCACGTGTGTGAGCTCCTCAGTCCTGTAAATCAGAATTACTATAGACCTCCATTCTTCCATGGAGGAGGTTCGATCGGCAAACCATGCCCTAGTGATAGTTTTTTTCACTGCTAACAGGATGCCCATCAAATAGCGAGTATTTTTGTCTCAGACACCTCTAGGTAAAATACAGATGAGGAACACCTCTGCTGTTAAGGGGACAGATCTAGTGTTTAATTCCTCAAGCTCAATTTGAAGCGCTCTGATAAAAGCAGTGAGCTATGGACATAACCAAATTGTGTGAATGGTGTGCATTGGTATTACCACATTGCCTCCAGCACTGCACCCCACCAGACATATGAAAATGTGCAGTTATCACCAGGGTGCAGAAATACAAAATTTTAATGTTTCCATGAGAACTCTCGCCACTGGTGAGAACTCATTATCTTGGAAATCAGCCTAAATGACAAATGCCATTGTTTCAATGAGATCTGTAGATCGAGTTCCTCATTCTATCTCATCAGGATATATTAAGTAGAACCCCCCAGAGAATGGAGCAAGGCCCCATATAGGACTGAAATCAAATACTAGATTTTTAGTGTGCAACACCGAGATAAGGGCAATAAGAATGGGAGGGTATGTTTCCAGGCATCAAGCTTCTAAGGTTAAGTTTTTGTGGAAGTGACTAATTTGTAAGAATCAGCAGAAGTCACTTTGCGGAAGGTGGAACTCTTGCTTTAATTGCTCAAAAGACTTAAAGATTGGGCCCGTTATCAGCTGAAAGAGAGAAGGCAGTGAAGAAAATTCCCAGCGGCAGAAAGCATGGCCCGGCAGAAAATGCTCAAGGAAAGCAATGGAGAAATAAGTCCTATAAATGGGGTAAAGTGCAGTGTGCAATATATGCCAACCAGCCTCGAATCTGGTGTTGAATCCATGGGTTTGGGATTTGAGATAGTCTAGGCGACGGGTCTAAGTGACAAGATTAGTAAAAGAACTCAGTGTTTGGGTGTATGACTTTTTCAATCTCTCGCCATCTTGCACATATGATCCTCAACTGTCTGTGTGCTATGAATACTAGGTGAGAGGCTAGATAATAAAATCTAAGGCTGGGAAGAGCCAAATCCCCCTTCTCTATTGGAAGACATATGGTAGCTAGTAGAGGCAGTATAGCGCAGTGGTTTAAGGCTCTGAGCTGCAAACCTTGAGACCTGGGTTTGAATCCCACAGCCCCCACTTGCATACTGTGTAACCCTGAGCAAGTCACTTACCTTCCTTGTGCTCCCAGGTCGCACCTGTAAACAAGCTTTCAGCTTAATGTGTCGCTCCTGGTTAAAAAAAATAAAATAAAAATTGATAATTTTATTCTAGGACACTGCCCAAACCATATGACTTTAGATATTTAATCCAATCTTTCAAAATTTTTAGAGGTATAATTAAGGGTATGTTCTGGAATAAATATAGCGCACATAGAAGCATCACCATCCTGACCACCTCAATTCTCTGTATTAAGCTAAGTGGCAGCAGGTTCCATTTTGTGAAATCTTGTTGCATTTGTATAGTGAAGGGGTTAAAATTATTTTTAAAAGAATCTGCAGGGTTATAGGCTAAGCAGACTCCCAAGTATTTCAGTCTATCCAACTCCAATCTAAACGGGAACGGCGAATGCAGGTTAATCGGTGGGTGGAAGTGAAAGGTAAGGACCTCTGTCTTATATCCAAAGACTATGCTGAATTGCTGTATAATATCAAATACCGCTGGAAGTGAGGACAAGGGGCTAGCCAGGTACAATAGGACATCATCTGCATACAGAGCTATACGATGATCTACCTCATCTATTAAGATACTGGTTAAAGATGTTGATTCCCTAATTGCCTGGGCAAGGGGTTCAATATAAATGGCAAATAACAGAGGTGACAGTGGGCAGCCCTGTCTCGTACCTCTGTGGAAGTCTTCTGAATGGTGATTAGCAACATTTACACAGGCCCAGAGGGATGAATACAAGTTCTGGATTGCTGTGATCAGCTGCCTCGGAATACCCATCTTGTCCAGGGTGACATACAAGAATGCCCAGGACACCCTGTCTAATGCCTTCCCCGCATCCAGGCTGAGAAGGACCGGAGGGGAGTTGCTCACCTGCATGTCATGTATCAAATGAAAGGTGTGATGGACATTATCGGCAGTTGATATTTTTCAGGCGAAACCAGTCTGGTCAAGGCCAATCAGAGTTGGAAGGATTTTTACCTAGCCAATGAGCAAGGATGGACATTAAATATTTAAAAATCAGCATTTAATAACAAGATGCTGTCACAAACCCACTCAGCAGGTCAGCCCTCTGCTCTCAAAGTGCCAACCTCTGAGCGCAGTCTTGTGAACAGTTAACAGAAACAGGATGACCCTCCTGTCTGTTTTATGGGTCTCAGTTCTGGAGGGCTTCAAACTGTGAACCTCTTGTTAGTGTACCCAATGCACAGGCTCAGATAATTCTGTCTTCGAGAAGCCAGATATCTTTGCCTACAGGCACCTAACCAGGTGTACAAACTGAACCCTTAAAAACTCTAATAAAGACCTCAGATTACTCTTACCTTTTCCAGTTTGGTATCACCATTCAAGCTTAGGCACAGTGTCTGCTTTAACCATATAAACTTCAATTGTTAAAGAAAAGAAATTCAAAGACAGACCAAGTAGGCTCTAAAAATAGAGTTTTACTAAAATAGATAAAAGTATGTAAGATATAAAATACAGAACCATTATATCACAAGAACCATACAATCTTTTAAAAGAACAAGGTTTTAATAGTGCCATTTCTACTGCAGTACTTAGATTTTGTCTCTCTCTACCTGTATACTTGCTTAAAGTGCTCAAAGATGTTTCTTTGTCACAGTGTAGATAAAAGTCTCTCTGAAGGAAAACAGAATACTGTTTAAAAAACTGTCTTTGCCAACCCCTTTGTGTAAGGTCACCTAGCTCCTCCTCTGTTTATGAAAAATCATACACCCAGATATGTTATCATATTAGAAGGTGAGATACTGAAGGTTACATCAGCAGAAACTCCTTTCCCCATGTGACTTCCCCAATCAAGTCTGTAAATTTCCTTTCATCTATAAGCAGTATCCTCTCTCACACAGACATCAAAGCATTTATGATTTCGCAGCAGTGTGCCGTAACCTGGTTTCCTCCTCCAACGTCATAAAATGGATATTGATTTCCCTCTTAGCAGTTAAAGCTATATTTAACTTAGATAAACAGGAGATCCCTCGATTAAGGCCTGTTCTAGTCTGTAATTAGCTCTCGGCCTTCCAGGTAACACCTTGTAGCTAAAACCTGGGAGTGTGTGGGTTATCTCACATGCTATCTCAGCATCTCTCATGAGAAACAGTCCAGAACACATTTTTATATTACAAAAAATCATAGTGTACTCAGAACTGGCTGTCCACCTGTCACAGATGGGTCTATATGGGGGCTCTGTTGAGCAACTTACTGGCATGACGCGCTACTACACAGCTCTGCATTTTTATTGGTAAAAACGTCTAAAATTGCCTTTTCTAGCATGAATTTTGAAATAACTTTGGCAGCACTGAATTGTTTACACTAATCAGCATCATGGGATACCAAATTTCAATACAGGACACAACCAGAAGCCGAGTGCAAGTGGTGCTAAAAGTGTAGTGGCTCCCTCAGAACAGGCCATGTCTTCATCGACGACTACAGCTATGGCAGATCCTCCGTGGAAGGCTTTGCAGGCCTCCATGCAGACAATAGATTTAAAAGAAGAATCAACTTTGCAGCGATTCGCAGAACACGACGCAAAACTATCTGCAGCATCACAGAATGCTGAGTCGACGGAGAAGACCGCTAAACAAGCCATGACAGCCACGTCAAAAGTTGTGCAAGAAACGCACAACTGAGATACCGACCAGAAGCACTAGAAAATGCAAGTCGGCCTTCCCATGTTCGTATCATCGGTCTCCCGCAGGGGAGCGAAGAGACAGACTTGCAATCTTTCTTACAATCCTGGCTACCAGAAGAACTGAATTTGCCTACGGATATCATTCAAGATACTCTCTCCAGAGCCTTTCGAAGAATGCCTCAAGCAGCCAGGCCTCGTGGGGATTCTCCTAGAGTTATCCTATTGGTTACAACTAATTCCAGCATTAGAGATAGCATTCTACAGGCTGCTTGAGCAGCTGAAGATCTTACGTTTAATGGGGACACAATCCATCTTTTCCCCAATTTGTCTTTTGCCACACGAGCCCAGCGCAAGAAATTTGATGCTGTTCACGCATGGCTCCATTGTTTGGGGTCAGTCATTCTCTCCTGATGCCGGCGTGACTCAGAATCCATTACGGAGGTCGCACTTACCAATATAGTGATCCTGTGGTGGTGGGGAAGAAGGTTGAAGCCATCGCCCGAGAACTCCAGTTGGCTGAGCTACAACACAATTCTGGATCAGAAGATGAAGAAACTTGACACATTTATTTAGTTTTTGTTGACCGGGTAAGTGCATTAGTCAGATTCTGCCTGTTTTCAGGCACGACCCGTGGGAGGGGGATACAGATGAATGGCAACTGACCTTGAACCAGATTAAGTTGTTGGTGGCATTTTTAGTGAATGGGGGGAGATTTGGCCAGGACACCAGGGGAATTCCCCTGCTCTTTTCGAGAAGTGCCATGGGATCTTTAACATCCACCTGAACTACCACCAGAACAGGCAGATGGGACCTCAGTTTAACGTCTCATCTGAAAGATGTCACCTCAGGAGTGCAGCACCCCCCTCATGCTGCACTACAGTGTCAGTATTGGGATATTAACCCAAGTGCCTGGTGAGGGGATAGAACCCACAGCCTTCTGATCTCCTGGCCTCAGAGGTGAGTGTGCAACCTGCTGAGCCACTGACACAAAAACATGTTTGGCAGCAGTGGGATATCATTACGGACTTCCTCCCAATGTGACACTTAAGTATGGTTATTCCATTAAGACCAGTCTTTACTTTTAAAAGATGGGCTGTTATCACTCTCTACATGTTTTGATTTATTCTTGCTCAGATAACTTTGTGTAAATCTGCATGCTATTTGGTAGTGCTACATATTTTAGGTGTTCCTTTCTCTGGACTTGGGGACTTAATAACACTGGATGCTACGTTACTGCCATTTGTAGGCTCCTTATTTGGAACTGGTTCCCCAAAACCATAGCAGAATGTAGCCTTTCTGGACATATTTAAGGTTTCTTGTTTTTCTTTTTGGTTTATCCCCCACTGCCTTACAAAAACCTGTGTAGACTTCCCATTCTTCATACATTGGATGTATCCTTTTTGGCAAATTGTATGATGTCTTGCAGGAGTGTAAACTGCATGTCATTGCTTTATTATAAATGCAATAAACAAAGTTAAAAAAAAAAAAAGATGGGTCTATACAATTCACATAACTGTGGGTTCTTTTCTGGTTTTAATATAACAGACATGGCTGCGTAGGACCAGCTAGGACAGGGAGGCTCCCCTGAGAAGACCTCATTGAATAAATGAAGCAGTGACAGAAGTACCTGCTTCCTGGTGGCCTTATAAAATTACACACCATATCCAGTAGGCCCTGGTGCTTTCATGGTTTTAGAACCAATAATAGGTGACTCTTACTCTAAAGCCTGTAGAGGACCTATGAGTTGCTGCTGTTGCTCCTCTGTGAGGAAGGATAAAGTAGTTTTTGAAAGGAAGTTGGCAATTTCTGTCTAGTCCACCATTCACTCTGGTGTGTATAACGACTGATAAAACACAGAGAAAGACTGGGTGATCTCATGCAGCCGGGTGTTTTATGGAGGCAATTGTGGAGGATCGCCTTTGTTTATGAAATCTGTATGCCAAGAGTCTGGAGGCTCTGGGACCTACCTCATAGTACCATTGTTGCAAAACTGTCAGGGCAAATTCTGTTTGCTGGAGGCAAAGGACATCTAACTCTGCTTTAACTAGTTTAGGTTGTGGGAGGATTGAAGTGTCCCCCTGTTGGTGAGTAATTTGTAGAAAGTGAAGAGTATCCTTCAGGCGGAGTTGCTTTTCCTTTTGGACTCTTGATTGAGCTGATGTATATTTAATTTGATGACCCCTAAGAACTGCTTTTAGTGTGTCACCAAGTAGGGAGTGGGAGACCTCAGAATTCAAATTGTTTCTTAATATTTTTTTAATGTTATCAGTTAAAAACTCTTTGAAATGCTCCCCTCGTAGGTAATAAGGATTGAATCTCCACCTAGTGGAGCGTTGTTCCAGTCCAAAATCCCACTGGCTGATCACCGGGGCATGATTGGAATGGGCTATATCTCCCAGTGTGCAACCACGTAGCGCAGTTAATATTCCTTTTGTGTAACAATGGTCTATTCTTGAGTATGTGACATGCAGTGCCGAGTAGTGAGTATAACCCCAAGCTCTTGAGTGTAAAAAGCAAGAAATATCTTCCCAACCCACCTCCAGGGTAAATCGTTTAAACGACTTGTGTGAAAAGGGCAGCTTGGAGGGGGATACTTTCATGGAGTCCAGGCTTTGGTTAGGGGCAATATTCAGGTCTCCTGTTAACAACAGCACTGCATTCAGTTTGTCATGATGACAGTTTTGTCCAGGAGTTTCTTGATGATGGGGGAATTAGACCACGGGGGTAGATACAGATTTGCCAAAATAACCACCTTTTCACTCAAGAGGACCTGGACTATTATGAGCCATACTTCCGGATCTGACCAGATTTCCTGCTCTTGAAAAGAGGTATGGCGGAAGGTCAAGATGGCCACACCCCTTCTTCTACCACAAACATAAGAATAATAATATACTGAGGAGAAGCCCAGTTTGGATAATTTATCATGCTCTATATTGGACAAATGAGTTTCTAGAAATATAAACCAAATCTGAGCCTGTTTTCCAAAAGTTAGTCAGGATTCTACAGCGTTTCACTGGGTTAGAAAGCCTGTTCACATTCAGGGAATAGAGTTGTACGTTTTTGACAGCCATGGGGGTACTAGCGATAGTGCTGAGTGTGGGAACATGGTCTGGTTCCCCTCTCCAATTGCTCTCCCCAACTGCAAGGAACACTAAATCGCACATAAACGTATACCTGGAATTGCTGACTCTGTAAAAACTATATAAAAAAACTCTTACAACAGGTTCCATCTGACAAACAGTGTCACCTAACATTACACTAATGGGAATAACTCCTAACCATATTAACCAACAGGCATATGAATGGGCCAACTGGGCTATCCATATGCTACAGGATAAACCAGGTGCTTCCATAGATTCAGTCCTAAGTTTGGGACTGAGAATCATGGTGAAAACCAAGATTATTGGGGCCACTGTATTGGGGTCAGATGACATATGTACATCGGGAAAGGGGCTTAGGATTAATGAACCAAGCCATTGCTCCAGCCAGGACTATCGAAGTCATACTAGGAAGAATATATTACAGCGTGTAAGCATAAAGGCTGGGAGTCTAATAGTAAAAGTCAGAGAAACGTTTTCCTATCAGTTAACACTGTTGCCCAAAGGGTAATAATCTCGGACGGGGACATTAGGGGGTTGGGGTGGGTACCCAATGATGCACATCTCTTGAACTAATAAAAGCTCTGAGAGTATATTCCGACCAAGTGTACTGGCTTACAAGGGAGGTCTCTATGCCTTGATGGACTATCTTGGGGGGGGGCGAAGTGAGTAGCCATCTACCCCTGGCATGCCGGCTTGAGTGACAAGCACTCTACAGGGAGTCACATACTGTCACCCCTCGACCAAATATTTAAGTCATGAAGCTTGGCCAAACAAGCTGATCCTAGGAGATAAATTTTAAGGGAAAATGGGCCCAGAAGACCCTTCTTACAACGTGTGCAGGCCTACGGTTGTATAACATGAATGGGGAAATGCTCACCTCAGTTTGTATCAAGGAAGTAAAATAAATTCAGGCATTAATGACCTTACCCATTTCAGAGATAAAAGAATTTTCCCAAATATGTGTATGCTACTGTTCAGTACTAAAATGTAGAGTAAAGAACCCAAGCCTTTGTAACATGGGGAAGTACATTCAGAACCTGAAGCCATGGGGCAGAATCCAGTTCATGCAGTTTTCTGCATACAGCCAAGGTCTTAGGTTCAAAGCCTGCTACTGACTATCACACTGCCATAATGTCATTTATTTCTGTACCCTACCTTTACCTGACACAGGCACAGAGCCTGAAGTAGGTAGATTTATGCAGTTTAAAAAAACCTAGGCTAGGGCCGGCCTGATGGCACTGAGGGTTGAGGTGCTGGATGCCACACCTCACACCATGCTGGCAACCCGGGTTCGGGAACGGACTCAAGTCGCTGGGGGTCGACAGGGGAGGGAGAGGACAGAGCGTCCCACGACAGCTCTCCTCTCTCTGGGTGGGTTAAGGGTAACGTGTCGCTCTGCAGCAGCCTCTAGCAGAAGTCAGGGGTTCACAGGGATGGTGCATAGAAGGGGGTCTGGAGCACAGCACACATTGGCATGTAAGTGTGCTCACGTCATTGCATGCCCGGCTCCGGCAGGGGAGTAAGCCTGTCAGAAAATTGCGGGGTGGTCATGACGGCTGATGACCGTGCACTGTGCCCCAGAAGCTAGAGAGGTGCGCCCCCAGGTATGGATCCAGGTCCCACATGGGGAAGGGGGAGACACTATGTGCGCCAGCCTGTGGGGAGAGCGAGTCGCTGACCATCCTGGGGTGCTGGTGCCAGCAGCCTGATTACCTGCCAGCCCGCTCCGCACGGAGGAGGTAATCTCATGATAAAAAAAAAAAACCCCTAGGCTAGAAAGGAAATAACCATTTCCCTGGGCTCTGTCCATAAGGGCCATCACCACACAACATGTATAAGCAACAATCTTAATGCTAGTGAAAGATACACAAACAGTGTTAAGACTAAAGCTACAGTCAGAACACACTGAAAGATGGCAAAGGTAAAGCAACAAACATTAGTAAACAGCAACCTCCCACACTAACTGTGTGAATAATTAATAAACTCCCTGGTAGATCTGGCTACTATAGTTAGCTTCAATTTCAACATAAAAACAACTTTAGCAATCAAGGTAAAGTGCTTGCAAGTCCCAGGGGGAGCTACCTCTAATTTATATTGTTTCTTTTCTCATTATTAGAAATTCCTGATAGTGTCCGATGAACGGCCAGGAGCAACTACCTTAGTCCACAAACCTCCTACCCAGCTCACAGTCCCCCGAATCTACTGCGTCCCCCCCCACATCCACGCACCCTGTTGAGTTCTCTGTCCCATCTCTCCCCAGATCGGCACCAAATTCCATCTTCTGCTTTATTTACTTTTATAAAAGAAGTGCTTCAGGAGCCCTCCAGGAGCACGAAAAGCAAAACTGCTGCATTTCATCTTGCTGGGAGGATTCTATGAGGGCAGGTATGGGCTTAAAACCAGGGCTTTGAGACATCGCGATTCAGCAGCTTCAGGTCAGCGCCACATTATCTCCTTGAATTGTAGGATGAGAACTACCTCTGTAGAAGAGGAGGTAATGACTTTTATATTACTTGGGGCTGACCCAGGACTTATGGTGGATAGACTAAGGTCGTAGTTTCCCGTTCCATCTCCAGAGTCCATAGCTCAGAATAACAAGTGATCAAGTCATTGGTCCAAGGTGACATTACCATCCCAGAGAGGCCCAACCAACACAACAGCTCCATGAAGACCGCTATAATAATGAGAGTTATTAAGTTTATAGATTGATGTCAACCCAGGGGTTAACTACACACACCTCAATTGGGGGAGGGGGGGAGGTACCTAAAACCGCATGCCATGCAAACACCCCAAGGGGACCCCAAGACCGCTAGCAAGGCAACAAGCAGCAGGGACAGTTGTGGACTTGCCTGATTTACAATACATAGGGAGTGATCAAGAGAAACATCCTTGCCCGGAGAAGAGGTTATTTTTCTCAAGTCGACCATGATTTTCTAAATAGTCACTTTTCCCTCTCGATGACACTGCTCGTGGGTCAGAACTTGCTGCCAGAGTCTTTGTGCAAGTTTGAAGGCCAGCGATTGTGTCGGAGGTTCTGGGTGTTGAGACTGTCACCAGGATTTTCCATTTATTCAGTTCAGAGGCCGCTGCTTCTGCGGAATCAAGGTAAATGACTTACTGTCAGTTTGCTCCTGATCCTCTACTCACATGTATGCCGACGACAGTCTTGTACACCTCAGGCCACTCTCCATCTGATGTGATTACCAAACTACAGCCTGACTTCACTAATGTTCAACACTGGCTAAACTCACATTAACTCTTCCTCAACACCAAGAAGACAGTCTCCATGACCTTTAGCACGTGGCAGAGACTCTCTAGGCTACCTCCCCTCCCCCCACACCCTTGACTGGACAATACTTGAGGACACTTCCTCATTTAAATACCTAGGTGTCTGGCTTGACCAACACCTTAATTTTTCTCAACATACTGACGACATCCTGAAAACACTGCGCCCCAAGCTTGGTGCCCTATACAGGAACTGCAGTGCCATACCACTTCCAGTTAGGCGCGATTTAGTTCAGAAAATGATACTCCCCATCTTCGATTATTGTGACATAGTCTACAGTGCTGTTCCCAAGTCTTCCCTTGCCAGGTTGGATACCCTTTGCAATGCTTTCTGTCGCTTTGCTCTAGGCTCTCCATCCCACACCCATTATAGTACCTTGTATCACTCTCTAGCCTTTCCCTCCCTAGAGGGCAGGCGTCTCTCCCACTGCACCAAGTTCACTTTTAAATTCTGGCTCAGGGCTCTCCCCCTCCTACCTCTCCCCTTCAATCACTACCCCACCATACTCCTCCTGTCCTCTCCGTTCCACTGACGTGCACACCCTAACTATCCCTAGCCGTCCCTCCGCCACAGGACAGGCTGCTTTCTCCTACCATTTCCCAAAGTTCTGGAACTCGCTTCCTTCACCTATCAGACATTCCTCTTCTCCATCCTCTATCTCCCAGGACCTGCACAACTACTTTTCCCCTCCAACCGTACTTGCATCTAGCTCTCCCTTCCCTACCCCCCTTCTCTGTTCTCTACCCTCTCTACTCCTCAACCCTGTCTTCCATATCCTGCCTACACAACTACTTCCCCTTACCGCTTATGTCTCCAGCCCCACTCCCAACCCTTTCCTCGTTAAACCTACCCTCCTCCCTTTCTCATCTTTATCTCCTGGTATTTAGCACATCGCCTAGCTGTTCTCGCCTGACCCTCCCCCTATTCTATTCAACTGTTCCCTTCCATTAAGTATGCCCAGAATGTGTTCTAACTTTCCTCCCTCTTTCCCTCCTCCCTCCCTACAGTCCCAGGATCCCACTACATTGCCTCCGAATTCCCCATCTATCCTGCCCCTATTTATCCTCCCTCCCTCCCCTTATATTATCTTCCACCCTTCTCCTCCTCCCCCTTCCAATCCTCCCCATCCCCCCTTCCCTCTCTATTCTTTTTTGCTTTGTTCTACCCCTTGCTGGGTTCTCAGTATCCTGAGTGGCAATCTGTGTCTTGGCTCCGTTACCTCTTCTCCCCCCCCCCACTCCCTCCTCCCTTTCAGCCTATCCCTTGTCTCCCTTGCCGGGTTCTTTACATCCAAAAGGGGCATAGATTCTTGGTTCATCTCTCCTCTATACCCTCGCCTAACTCATACCCTTTCTTACCCCTCTTTTCAACCCACTACACCACTTCGCTTTCACATACTAGCCCCCTTGGGCTCGTTCTGGAACTTAATCAGCTTGTGTGCATCCTCAACCTCTAGCACTCAACTAATGATATCTGAGTTACCTTACTGTGTACTACCATGCCATGCTATATCATTATATGTATCAATTACTGTACTTTTTATTACCTTGTACATGATTTCTGTATGCTCTCCCAATCTTCTGTAACCCCC
The DNA here is from genome assembly GCA_016271365.2 of Neoceratodus forsteri. Lineage (NCBI taxonomy): Eukaryota > Metazoa > Chordata > Ceratodontiformes > Ceratodontidae > Neoceratodus > Neoceratodus forsteri. The sequence goes on from CM057459.1 coordinate 320,566,876, forward strand.
CTCTCCCAGGACACTTCTGGAAACTAGCTGTTTTTGAAGCTCGTGTTGTCTTTCCTGGTAAAACATTTTGGAAATAAAAAAATAGATGACTTAGTCCCGTCCTGGAAGAAAATCACCATCTTAGCTGGGTAAGGTGTGCAAAATGTTATCTTTTCCTCACTGAGCTTTTTCATAATGGGCACATACACCCTACATCGAGCGGCCATTGCAGGAGGGTAATCATTGTCAACATAGATCTGATGTGTTTGATAAAAGATTGACCCCTTTTGCCAGGTTTTGAGTAAGATCTGTTCTTTATCCTAGAATTGCAGGAACGCAAGAATCACTGAGTGGGGTCTAGCAGTTAGTGACATTGGATGCAGCCCCAGCGCACATTGGGCACAATCCATCTCCACCATTGAGTCCAATGGTAAATCGAGGATTTTCAGAAAAAGTCTTACAAAAACAATATCAGGTCCTTCCCCTCCACACCCTCAGGGAGACCAGATATATGAAGATTATTTCTTCTGTACGGGCCTCGGCATCCTCTGCCTGATCCTGCAACTCCATGATTACCTGGTGAAGCTGCACCGTGGCTCTCTTCGCTATGTCAACCCTGGTGTCCATAGTTGCTAGCTGCTGCTCATAGACATCCAGCCATTGTTCTATTTTGGCAATGTCCATCCTAAGGGCTGTGGTGGTGAGGTGGCTTTCTTTATGGAAGTCATACAGTTCAGTTAGTATGAGGGCCATCTGCTTTTTGACTGATTTAAGTTCCAGAGGTCCTGGCCCGGAGTCTACCACGATGTGCCGAAAGCTGTGAACTGTCACTGTGGTAGGCAAAAGCATCCCCAATCCAGTGATTTCTCTGGGGATAGAGATCTGCTGTTTCTCCCTTCAGGTACACTGGAACAGGTGTGATAACTATTTCCACAGATACTGAAGTTTAAACTGCTGTTTTTATAATTAATTGTCCTGGCTGAGTCAGAGCTATGAAATTAGGCGGCTGCCATAGGCGTGATGTCACCAGAAGTCCACTTTTTATTTCTGAGCAGATTCTGATGTGTATTCATATGTTTCTATGACAAAGTCACAGAACTACATACTAGGGACCCAATTCTTTCAGTTTTATGGGCCACAACACTGCTATACTGAGAACGTCAGATTCACAAACCATGGAGTGCAAATAAGGTACTTCAGCTATTACTGGGTGCAAACAGAGTTTACACACAGTAATGACATATTCTCCTGTCTCATGCAAGTCTGCACATGGTGCAGTGCCATACACCAACATGTATGAGCTGATGCCATACAGCACATGCCCAGCCCAGATCCATATATCTATCCTGCCTGAAGGCAGACAGTGATGTCCTTGAGTACATCCCTCATCAACATCCTTAGTTGTACAGTGGGCCCACAAACTAAACCCCATGAACAAACACTCCCTGGTTGACAAAAGGATTCTCACTTCCCAGCCCCAGATCCCCACGTCATTTCTGACACATGATTCTTCAATGAACTTAGTCTCAGAATACTGAAGACCCCTACCATATGAGGGGAAAAAAATATCTTCAGGCAGATTGTGTCACACATATGCTGTGCCCACTGTGTAGGCAATGTAACTGTGAACGGCACAGTCCCTACCTACCCCCCCTTCTCTCTCTCTCTCAATGTTGTGCCTAATCTACTCCTCCCTTTCCCCCCTCTCCCTTCCTCTCTCCAGGTAGGCAGATATCACGACACTGGCTGGGCTTGCATCGAGCAGTCTTCAAACCCTTGTGGGGTTCCGCTCCAGAGGGTTGAGGCTTGCTTATCTCCCTACTATCCTCACTATCTTGTGAAGGTAGAAGGGTGATCACCAAGTCTACCTTTCCCCGGAGAAGCCGGCACCCCACGATACTGACCGTGCGAGCATCAGGCAGTGCTGGACCCTTGTGGAGTTTCCACGGAAAACGGGCTTGCCTTCATCCCTCCTACACTATCTCTTTTCCTGCAGATCTGGGTACCCAGTGCCTCCAGTTTCGGGTTGCTTCCTGCCGAAACTGACCCATGCGGGGGTCTACAGCCTGGTGGGTCGGTCTGCCCCCCCCAACTCTGTCCTTCCTCCTTCTGCCCCATTCTTCAGCTAGCCTGGCTGTGTTCTCCTCCTTCTTCCCCCCACCTATTCTGTCTCTGCAGATGGCTCACCCTCTGACCTTATGTATTGAGTCTGCAATATTTTATTTCTAGTGCTTGAGCATTTTCACATAAGCTGGTCATAGCCTTTCTTGCTTCAGATCTATATCATAGTATATGCTTATTTATCTTGGTTTATGCTATACTTGTCTCAAATTTGTTTCATAGTATGTAATCTTATTTTGTTTTGTTGTATCTTGAATTATGTATACAAATTGTACCCCCCCTCCTCCTTTCCCCCAGGACACATCTGGAAACGAGCTATTACAGCTCAGTATGCCTTTCCTGGGGAAACGTTTTCAAATAAATATATGCTGACTTCACCTCCTTCCACACACCAGTGCTCTTTGATGTGAGCTGTCACAGAAGGGCTGTCCAACTCCCTTTTCAGCACAGCTCTAGGTAGGGGGTCTCATAGTAAGGTACTGATGCTACATCATGCCACAAGGGTTACTTGGCAAGTAGTATTTATTAATGTATATGATAAGCTGTGATTTGTTTGTATCAATTGGATTGAACTGTTTTTATATTGCACCTTAAAGTCTCTCTTTAGCTCTCCGCTGATGTTTGCTACTATATTTAAATAGATAAATGGTACCCTTTTCACATATGAGCTGTGTCGCTTTTTTTTTTTTTTTTTTTTATATAAACTATTTTAGCAAAATAACACCCTTGGTAACCCTTGCAGTTTCGGGGCCTCCATTGGGTCCCTCCTAAATCCAGCAAGCAAATCACACAGCTTGCATCAGCCTCGGGTCCCATGTCAGACCCTACAAAAATTGCTGACATTTTCAATTCAATGTTTACAGACCTTACCCCCCACTTAAGTAAGCTACCCCCCAGCCTCCCACTAGCCAAGATAACCTTCCCAGTCATCTGCTCAGAGTAGTACTTCTCCATTGTTCTACTTTAGGCCCACTGGCCATGGTGTTACCATCAAACTCCTGATGACTCTCCCAGCCAAAGGTAGCCCTGGGAGTGATGGGCTTTACCCAACATTTCTGAAACTCATCTCTCCAGCCATTGTCAGACCCCTAACCTTTATTTTCAACCTTGCACTCTCATCATCCACAGTGCCTATAGATCCATCTCCCTCCTCCCCTCACCTCAGCAAATTGGAAAAAATAATCCACCACTAGCTGTTTGAACATCTGGAAAAATATAATCTACTGGGTCCACTCCAGCATGGCTTTTGCAAACATCACAGCACCTCCTCTACCCTTGCCCTTTTCTCAAACCATGTCCTGAAAAACATGGACATAAGCAAGGCCACAAGTGTAGTATTCGTTGACCTATCAAAGGCCTTTGACTTGGTTGACCATCACCCATCACCTCCTTCACTCCACCCTGCGCCACTTCGGTTGTTCACCTGACACTGCTGTGTGGTTCCGCAGCTACCTGTCCTATAGGTCCCCAATCTGTTCTCATAGGAAGGGTGCCCTCTGCCTCACTACCCACACGCATTGGGTTCCATACTCGGCCCGCTACTTTTCTCTATGTTTATACTCTCCCCTCTGAAAGCCTAATCTGTGAGGCACTCCTCTACGCTGAAGCTTTGGTACTGTACCTCAGTGACAAATCTCTTCAGTCAATCGCATCCACTCTTACTACTAACTACGGTGCGGCCCATGACTGGTTCCTATCCAGGAAACTACTTGTTAATGAGGGAAAAAAAACAAAGCCATGTTATTTGGCTCCAAGCCTTTTCTGGCCAAGCTCACAAAGGCAAACACATCCCTATTAATACACTCCCCAGCTGGCCCCATGCTCGACACAGTTTCCTCTTTCAAATACCTAGGGGTGACTCTTGATCTCTTCCTAACATTCACCGAACACATAACATACGTGATAAGTAAAATACATCAAACACTTGGTGCAGCCTACAGAACCAAACTATTTCTGTCCCGGATGCACGCCTCGCCATAGCACAAGGTAACCTCCTCCCTCTGCTTAACTACTAGTCCCCTGTCTACTCCTTTGCCACCATCCCCTAGCTTTGCTCTCGCCTAAATACTACTTATAACTCCATCTGCCGCTTTATCCTCCAAGCACCCTACTTAACACACCACTGCACTCTACACAAAACCCTAGGGTGGCCCAACCTTCAGGGACGTTTTGACTATGCAATGGGCAGCCTGATAACTTACTTAGGAATCGCCTTCTCCTACCTACTTACAGAGAAGGTAGTGCCTAGAACCCTCAGGTCTTCCTCCATTCTTCCTCTGGAAGTCCCACATACCCATTCTGTCATGGGTAGTAAGGCCTTTTCTGTGTCTGCCACCTCCCTCTGGAACAGGCTCCCATCATCAATCCACTCTTCCCCCTCCCACATGTCCCTCAAAAATAACCTACAAGCCTGGCTCCTGACTGAATCTTCCTGCAACTGTTCCCCAGGCCATGTTCCGGTCCACGAGCCACCCTAGCCTCCGCAGTCTTATACTTTTCTGCCTGCCTCTATCCCTGACCATTACCTTGTCAGCCTCCATCTCTTACTCTCTAGTCCTGACTTGATCACACTCTCTTATTTCTCCTGCTTGATCTGGACTGTCCCTGACCGTACAACTGCTGTACCATTGTACAGAGCACGTTCTGATGTGATCATATACAGCAATAAGTCCACAGTTTCTAATCACTAGCTTGATGATACAACTCTGATCTTGTATATAATCCCTATGCTGTTATGCTTGTACATACTATTGCTCTGTACAGTATAAAATCCATTAGCTGTGTATCTGTACATACTGTTGCTCTGTATAGTTAGATCTTCACTTTTGTTACCCTGCTTCAATCTCCTACACATGTGTTGTATTACTGCTTGAATATGTATTATGTATAACTACTCTTGTACACTTTGCTGCTATCTTGTTTGGCCCGGGTCATGGCTGAAATCGGTCCTTTTGGATCAGTCCATTCACCTGGTTATCAAAGACATAAATAAATATAGGAGGATTCAGTAACCCAGATTCTGCCCCCTGATGCTCAAGAGGAGGAAGTGCCAGGACGATTTGGCCCCAGCTGTTTAGCACACTGGCTATATGCAAGCTGTTGTTGCTGCATTTATACTGCCAGTATTTGCAATACAGAAATGTTGTAACTTGGATGCTAATAGAAAAATGTGGCAGGACAACATCTTCTGAGATTTATTCCTCTTCGAGTGCATTCTATTTGTTTTTCTTGTTAGTATGCTGGCCAGCTTCCAGCATGTTCCAAGCTCTACTTCAGCAGCACGTCCTCCACTGTGCGTGTTTCTGTTAATTAAAGAACAGGCCACACTTTTTTCATTATTTGTTTCCATTTTTTCCTGTTCTCTCCATATGCACATCAGGATTTGATTAGCAATATTTGGTCAGGAAGAAAAGGTAAACTGCAAACAGCTCGGTTCCAGGTATGACCTGGGGGATGGGAACCGGTAACATGGCAAAATTAATACGAGGCAAACAGTTTAAATTACCATGACATCATGGTAATCGGTAGAAGCATCACGTAGTAACATGAGATGCAAAACAAATTTAGAGCAAAACATTCATCAAGGGTAGAAGACGGTGGGCAGAACTACTGTAAGTAGGAACCTCTGAAACAAATACACAAAAATACCATTTTACAATGTTTGAAGTTTATACAGTTTTTTAAATTTATGTTTATCTGATTGATTAGTAACAATAAAGTTGCTTAAGGATTATAAAAATGTTATCTATTATTCACCACTTATAGCCAAATAAGATTTTTGGGTGCCAAATTTCTTGACTGCGAGTGGCTTAGCAGCGTCATCAGTGGGCTGCTAACATTAGTTTATGGTGAAACAGATGCCACTAATACGGAATTCTCAAAATGGATATACCACCTAGTTTGATGAAAAAAGAGAACACAAAAACAAACACCAACCCACCCCTACTGTTGTCCTCAACAGCCAAGTTTGCACTGGACCCCAGAGCCTCAGACCATCACCATCCTGATAGGTGTGTCTTGCTGTTGTAACTGCAGATGCTCAGCTCCATGAACTACCTGCCATCTCCTCAGTCAGCCAACACTGCCACAAAGCGGACCTCACATCTCAAATGCTAGTGTCACTGGTTGGAGGAGCTGGGTGGGGGGCTCCCCAGGATCAAATAACCTCTGGAGGACATCCCCCACCCCACCAAGCATCAAAACACTCAAAGTGATTTTCTGACCTTAAGGTACCACTTTGCAGGATATGGTACCTTAGGTCGGCAATAGTCCGTTTCTGGCATTTATAATATGCATTTGCCAGCCCTTGTGCGCAAGAAGTGATCACAGTTTAGCCCTGACAAGATGGCCAGCTGATCCCTTCTGCTTCCTTACCGACTTCCACACCCAGGCACATTAGGACATGCAGCAAGGCAGAATGTAGGAGTACACCCCATTTATATGAATGAAGATGTTTTTTTAATTAGTATTTTATGCATTATGATGGCGAGTTAGATTAATGAAGGCCACTGCTCAACTAAAAAGGGCCTTGTCAGCTGAGCGGTGCCCTTCATTACCTTCTAACTCACCATCATCATGCATAAAATACTAATTATAAAAAAATGCCCAGATTCATCTCATCTGGGCACACCCCTCCCACTGTCCCTTGCTGCACATCATAAAGCCTTATTCCCTATGGCAGTCATAGCACGGGGACGTGGAAATCAATAAGGAAGTGTAAGTGATCGGCTGGCCACCATGTCAGGGCCAAACTTCGATCCCTTCATGCCGCACAAGAGCTGGCAAGTACATATTATAAATGCCAGAAATGGACCATCGCCGACGTATGTTACCAAATACAGTAAATCCTACACTACCAAACAGAAGATTGGAAAATCACTCTAATGTTGGAGCACAGATGGCTGCAGGCATCTCCAAGTCTTTCCAGCAGTGTGCTTCCCTTTCCACCAGATGTTAGGCAGATTTAGGCTGGGATCGGGGCATGCTTGTATGCAATAATAAAGGAAAAATTCCCCCTTGGTTCAACAAGACAACTAAAAATCAGATTAAAATAAAAATTAAACTTTTTAGTAAACTTAAGAATAGTTCTGTTCCATTTAAAACCACTCTATTACATAAATATAGACTATCTATGAAAAACTTATACAATTCTATTAAATTGGCAAAAAATAAGCTAGAATTTAAACTAGCTCACACAAAAGACTGTCACAAATCTCTTTTCTCCTATATAAATAGTAAAAAAGGTGTATCAAGGACCATTGGTCCCATTATAACCAATGGCTCTTCTCTATCTGATATAGAAACCTTGAATCTCTTTAATAAGTACTTTTGTTCTGTCTTCTCTCAAAAGTCATCTATTAGTACATTTAAAGTTCACCACGTAGATTATCACAGGTTCTATCCAACTGACATACAGGCTATCAAAAAACACTAGTCCAGGCCCAGACAGTATTCATCCATGGTTTCTGATCGAAACCTCTATAAATATTTCTATACCTTTGTCAATTATCTTCAACAAATCCTTACAAGAAAGCATTGTACCAAATGACTGGCGTTCAGCAATTGTTACTCCCGTATTTTAAAAAGGCAATAGAGGTTCTGTGCAAAATTATCGTCCAATTAGCCGGACCTCAGTGGCTGGTAAATTAATGGAACGAGTAATGAAGTCTCTAATAGATCAAGATTGTAAAAAATTAGGAATTTATGATTCAAATCAGCATGGGTTTACTCCCAAGTATTCCTGCACCACCAATCTGATATCTTTTTACAATAATATAAGTACTCTACTAGATGTGGGTATCCCTACTGATGTAATTCTTTTGGACTTTAGTACAGCTTTCGATAAAGTCTCACATGAAAAACTCATTACTAAAATGCACAATCTAGGTTTGTTACCTGGACTTTAAACTGGTTGACAAATTATTCTCAGAGAGTCAGAATTAATGATATCTTGTCTGATTTGGGTAGTGTGACAAGTGGTGTACCACAGGGGTCAGTCTTGGGACCAACATTGTTTAATCTCTTTATCAGTGATTCACAAACAGAGCCAAATAACTTCATGGTTAAATTTGCAGACGATATTAAATTGGAGGGCAAGGTTAATAAGAAAATACTTCTGCATTAAAGAAGGATTTGGAAAAATTAACACTTTGGGCAAATGAAAATCATATGCAGTTTAATCAAGACAAATGTTTAGTAGTGCATTTCGTTGTAAATAATCCAAAAACGATATATTATATAAACGGACTACCACTTCACTCATCAAATTGTGAAAAAGATTTAGGGACATATGTTAACAATAAACTTACATCAAATGATCACTGTGTTAGAACTGCTTGCATGACCAACAGACTTCTGAGGCAAATAAAATGCACTTTTGTTAATCGCACTGAACAATGCCTTATTTATTCCATTGTATAGGGCATACATTAGACCGTATCTAGACTATGGCTCCCCTTTCTGGAATCCAAACAAAAAAAAAAATAGCAATTCTTGAACAGGTTCAAAGGAGAGTAACTAGAATGATTCCAAGATTAACAAACGTGGATTATCAGAACAGATTAAAAGCTACTGGTCTCTCCTCTCTTCAAACTACAAGATTAAGAGGTGATATGCTTATGGTTTTTAAATTTAATAAATTCACCAGATCTAATGGAAAAATGTGGTCTAACACTCTCCGAAAGGAGACATGTTCCGAGACTGCATAATAAACAGCTTGAAGTAAAAACTTATAAAACCAGCAAAAGGGGAAACACTTTTCCAATAAGAGCATCCATTGTATGGAACACCTTGCCACTAGAATTGGTAGAGGCAACTAGTGCCACTGTCTTTAAAAACAAATTAGATGTTTAATTGAGGGATAATAGATAAATAATGTCCCACATAGTGTGGGGAACAGTCTCGATGGGCTCTGGCCTTTCTCTGTTCTTTCATACCAAGTAAGTAATAAGAGCTACTCTCCCCTGAAGTATTGTTTCTGATGTTTATTTGTGTGCGTGTTTTGCTTTTTTGTTTCTGTTTATTTCTGTGTTACAGTATTTGTTTATGCTGTGCTGTGTACAGTGCTTTGAGATTGTTTAAAGAGCACCTTTACCAGATAGTTTGAAAGGCATGCATAAAATCAGAATCACTGCATAATGTTCACCTGTGTATTTAGTTGTCCTGTATGATGTTTCTGTGTTGCATATTTTAAATATCCAAAACTGTGTTTCAGTATCTGTGCACATTGCCTGTATTGAGCAGCTTTGTGTAGCGCTGCTGCTCCCATGACATCATTATTTGTAGTCGGGCTGATTGCGGGACATGCAGTGCTGCAGCTACATACTCAAAAATCAGACATGTCCTCAGCTGTGGGCACTGCATCCGATCTCCTTGAGGGCAGACTGTCTTAATTATTTATTGTAAATATGTATCACAGCCACAGACAACAAGTAAGTTCTATGCATCTATATTTCTTCTTGATTGTAAGCACTTTCCAACAATACAACGAGCTGCAGTAAAGGAACTGAAAGCCAGAACATTATCATGACACTGCTGGCAGGTGGGTGGTAGGTGCTCATCGGGAACATGTTTGACTGTGTACCAGAGAATTACTGTATATATTTAGCACCCCAAACTTTTCTCACTACGGGGCTCTTAGGAGAATTAGCTTTCACAAATATTTGTGCGCCCCCTTGGTATGGTACAGTAATGGCCAGATAGTTCTGCTCTACCTGCCCAATAAAACTTCATCTCCACAGCAGCATCAGCATTTTTGTTAGAGTCACACTCACTTCAGAATCATCTGGAGACATGGAGAGTATGGGGGCGCTGAAGAAAAAGGATGTACCTGCAATCGGGAGCCAGCAATCGATGGGACAATCTGATGAGTCTCTAGCGTGGCCTCCTCCCCATGCCCCAAAAGGGATGAAACTGGTAATCTAGTAACAAATAAGCAGTTGCTAGCAGAGCTTATGGCATTTCATAAAGAAACAAAAGCTATTTCATACGCCCTTCGCACAGATGTGGATTCTTTAAAAAAAAAAAAAAAAAAGGCTAGGGATCTAACTACCCCAACTACCCCGTTGATAGAGAGGTTCGATCACATGTGTGATCTCTTGCTTCATTTACACCATACAGAGCAACAATTAAAAAACAATTTTATGGTGTGGGGGGTATTTGAGTTTGTGGACAGATTTATATAACCTACCTTCTCATTACCAGCAGATCCCTCCCAGAACTAGAACAGGCACACTGAGCATTCCCAGAGTGAAGACTCAGCAGGCTGAGGCGGGAGGTACTAAATCGGGAACAGTTTAGAATGCGTACCAGGGAAATAAAATTTACAGACAACACACAGTCAAGAGACTAAAGAATGATTTATTAACACATTAAATTCACTGTCACATTACAGTTGGCAGCACCTCAGTGTAGTGAGTGTGGGGATCATGATCCAGGCATTCCTGCGGTGAAGACTCAGCAGCGCTGCATAGAGTGATGTCACAGGTGCACTCTCAGGGATTGCAGAAACAGTGAAAGCCTGTAACCGGTGAGATAAGTGTGGTTCAGGAAAAAAAAAAAAAAAAATCAATAAATGCTCCAAAATGGGACTCAGCATAGCACATTTCAGCAATGCACCATTCCAAGAGTGGAGGCAGACAGGAGGCAGGCAATTATAGGCCCGTAAGCCTGACCTCAGTAGTGGGGAAACTAATGGAGTCCTTACTTAAGGAGAGGATTCTGAAGTTTCTGGAGAATAGCAGGGCACAGGATCCAAGGCAGCATGGATTCTCAGTGGGAAGGTCCTGTCAGATGAATCTTATAGATTTCTTTGACTGGGTAACTAGGGTGGTAGATCAGAGAGGGGCGTTGGATGGTTGCTGTAGCCTTCCCTGGATTTCAGCAAGGCCTTCAACACCGTCCTGCACAGGAGGTTGCTAAATAAATTGGGGAGCCTGGGAGTGGGCCCTACAGTGGTAAAGTGGGTTAGGAACTGGCCAAGGGACAGGACTCAGAGGGTGGTGGTAAATGGCATGAAATCTGAGGAGAGGGAGGTGACCAGCAGGGTGCCACAGGGAGTCGGTGCTGGGGCCAGTCCTATTCAATGTCTTCATTAGCAACACTGCAGAGCATCTGCCGGGAAAGATACGCCTCTCAAAGATGACACCAAGATCTGCAACAGAGTGGACACATCGAAGGGGGTAGAAAAAATGAAAACAGACCCAAGCCTATTAGAGTAGTGGTCGGGTGTCCGGCAGTTGAGTTTCAATGCTAAAAAGTGCAAGATCATGCACCTGGGTCACAGAATTCCAAGGAAGTATAGGATAGGTGGGGAAATTCTGGCCACCACAAGTCAGGAGAGAGACCTGGGGGTTATCATATCTGACAACCTGAAGGTGACCAAACAGTGTGAAAAAGAGCTGGTGAGAAGAAACAGAATTTTGGGGTGCATAGGAGGCAGGAGGAAAGAGGTGGTGATGCCACTGTCAGATCACTGGTAAGGCCTCAGCTGGAGTACTGTGTCCAGTTCTGGAGACCACGGGCCCGATTCCAAGTTGAATGTCGTAACTTGCCAGCGTATGCAAGTTGCGACATTGCCTCCCTGAGACCCTGTGCCCACATTCCAAAAGTGGCAGGGTCCGGGACTTTGCGACACGGGTTACACCATGAGAGGCTAACACCACGGCATGCACACATGTCGCGCCCACTACTGGCAGCCCCCCCCCGGAACACCGGCACACACACCAGGGGCATGGGGAGCAGGACAGGGGCACAGGAGTCTGGGGGTGCACTGGAGATTGGACCCCCCAAGGGTCCCTGACGTTCACAGGTGGGGGGGCAGGGGGTGCTTGTGGGGGCATGGGGAGCACATCAGCGCCGTTGCCGTGGCGCTGTGGAGCGGGCATCCGATTAATGGCACTGTCGGATGCCCCTTAGAGCAGCTCTGAGCTGCTCTAACTTAGCTCCACCAGTGCGGCACCTGGAATCACTGCAGTGGGTTACAGCAGCCGCCCTCTTGGAATTGGGTGCTGTTGCTGCTGCAACCTGCACTTGCGCCATGTCATTGCGGGCTGCGTCGTAGTGGGTGGCATAACCCATGGTTGGCGTAGCCCACAGCTGACATGGCACATATCGCCTCCTGGAATCAGGGCTGGCATACCGCTTGGCGTAAGCCACCAGATACGCCCAGGGGTTTGGCATATCTCAGCTTACGCCAGCGTACGCCTACTTGGAATCGGCCCCCACATCTCCAGAAGAACACTGACAAAATAGAGGCAGTCCAGAGAAGGGCAGTGAAGATGGTACATGGACTGCACCAGATGCCCTACAAGGAAAGGCTTAAGGACCTTAATATCTATTCACTGGAGGAAAGAATGGAGAGGGGAGATATGATAGAAACTTTCAAGTACCTTGGGGGAATAAACAGGGTACAGGTGGAAAGCATATTTCAGAGAAAACTCTGCACAAGAACAAGGAGGCATAATATGAGGCTGAATAATGGAAGGCTCAGGGGTAATGTTAAAAGTACTTTTCACTGAGAAGGTGGTGAAGCCGTGGAGCAGCCTTCCAGCAGAAGTGGTGGGTGAAAAAACAATATGGGGGTTCAAGAGTGCATGGGCTAGACATAAGGCTACCCTGGAGATGTGCAGAGCAGGAGAGCCGTAGATCAAATAGGATCTGGGGCTGCAGCAGTGAGTAGGAAAATGAGCAGACTAGGTGGGCCATATGGTCCTTATCTGCCGACAGTTTTTATGTCTCCATGTCAACTGGGAACCCATGCACTGCTCCTGGTGAGTTTAATTGCTTTGCTTTTCACAATCATGAAAGGTGCCCTTTAAAGGTGCTGTACAAACGTAAAATACAATGCCTCACCCAGGCCACCAGGGGGCAGCAATTCCATAAGCACTGCAGGAAAACCCACTCCGGATTGTGCCTCGACAGAGTGCCTCTCCTCCTCTCACTGCTCTCCAATAAGGTTTAGAGCTGAAGAACTGAACCCGGATCCCCTCCCCCCCCCAGTAGTGTCTTTACTATGCCATAGGAATTGTCCATAGCACTAACATTTCTGTTTATTTTTTAAAGGGAATCCATATGTTTCCTTAAGAATTTATTGTGAAGGTTACTATGAGGATCCAGTATGTAAACTGCTGGGTTATATTTAGAAAATGTTTTCATTAAGACAGAAAAATGTTTTTTAAAATAGGGATGTGGAGGCCTCCATTTTGTGGACAGGAAGGGTGCTGTGATGATGTCACTGCCTCACCAGTGTTAATAGTGTGCAGTGCAGCAGGTAAGAACAGTGTGACTGTGCTGTCTGGGATTCTATTATATTCTGAGGAACACCCAGGATTTTATGTTTGGAAGAGTACAAGAAAAGAATCCAGTGCTTCTCTTCATTATAGAACAGGATCCCTGTCTGTAGGAGCAGTTTGTTTTAACCTGCTTAACTGCAAACTGTTAGAGCTGATAAGGCAGTGACATCATCACAGCTCCCTTCCTGTCCACAAAATGGATGTCTCCACATCACAAGTTTAAATGTATTTTTCTGTCTTACTGAAAACATTTTCTCAGTATAACACAGCAATTTACATACTGGATCCTCATAGTAACCTTCACAATAATTTCATAGGGAATCATACTGATGCCCTTTAATTCGAGAAAGGGTGAAAGGGGAAACTGTTTAACCAGGAAAGACATGGTAAGCCGAAGCTTGTTTCCAGGTGTGACCTGGGAGCACAAGGAGGTTAAATGACTTGCTCAGGGTCACACAAAGCAATCGGACACTGGTCAGAGGATAGGGATGCCACTAGACACCAGGGAAAAACAACAAAACAAGGGGGATGACGAATGGAGGGTGTGGGTGCCACTAGACACCAGGGAAAAGATGAAGGCAAACAAAAAAATCATTTTCCCATCACAAAAACAGATCTTTTTCGTGACTCGAAATACAAAAAAAGAATCTTTTTTTGTATCATGCGATATGAAAAAGGATTTAAAATCTTTAAAATAACATATTTCAATGGCATTTCTCAGACAGATAAGTGCAGAATCCAGCTAAGGGTGTCCTGATAAGCAAGCTACATGTGTTGGTTGCTCCCCAGAATGTCATTTTGGGGGGGGTTCCAAATTTGAATTTTTAATGAAAAACAGAAAACAAGATGGCGGAAAACAAAAAAGTATGACGCCAAATTATTTTTTAGTTTCGTACAAATATTTTTTAGTGCTTACTGAGCATGCTCAAAACCAAATATTTCAAAATGTCAAAATTAAATAACTTTGGAATGGATTCATATTTTTTCACCAAGCAAAAGGCACATCTGTGGGCCAGCCCATTTCTACTCAGAAAATTTCAGGCCAAAATTCTAAACCATCTGGGCGTTAGCCAAGCTGACAGAAAACCCATTCAAACCAATGGGAAAAAATTCACTTTTTGCACTATCCAAAACTCAGAACCCGCATATCCGACCAGAACAAAATGTGGTACATCCAGAGATCTACCATGCAAGACTACACGTATAAATTTCCCACAAATCCAATTTCCCAAGTAAATAAAGTGCAAAAATTGTGGTTTAACACTTAAGAGTCTATTCAACCCTATGTAACGCCATGCCACTTATAGCAAGTAGGACACCCCCCCCCCCATTAAAATCCGGCACTAGTACTCACATATGGCATACCATTAACATTTAGCAGGAAATTCAAAAGTTAGTACCACCCTTGGTGTTAGGATATATACCAGGCTCATTTGTAGAGGAAGAGGGGTACGGGTACAAGAACAAAACACATGGACCTTTGTAAACTACAACCAGGTCCAGGGTAGAGGCTGCTAGGCATATGCTCGATCTAAACTGCTGAAGGGGCCACAGTAATTCCACACCAGAAGCAATAATCAGAATGTCCAGAACAGTAAATGGGATTGTGCAGTATGGCTTTATTTAACAGATGGCAACTCAAAGCAAGTAGTGGACCCCCATGGGTTGGTCAAGGCAAAACAGGTACATCTTTCACAAACTCTCCTTGCATGCAGTACAGTTCGAAAAACAAAAACATCTTCCCCATTCCCAATGGTGCACGTACGTGGATCTAGCCAACCACCTGAACACTTCTGTCCATGAGTGCACACACATGGATCTAGCCACACACACTGAACCATTTCACTCTCTGGAGTGAACATCCAACTTTTTCTTCACACACATGGGTGAACATTAAACACTTCCTTCACACACTGGAGTGAAGCACTGAATCCCTTTCACACACTTGTGTGAACTAGGCATTTCTTTCACTCACTTGGGTGAATTAAGGGGCACTGACAGATGTGATCTAGCCTTCTCTAAGGGCACGCACACACCAGACATGAATCCCCCAATGTTGGAGAACTTGACTCCTAAAACAGTACTTACTGACCAGTTGCTCCTTCCACTAGGCAGGGAGCAACTAAAGGACACCTTTTCCTGGGTAGCATGTCAGAAACAGTCTCTCACAAGTCCTATCCAAAGGCAGCTGAAAAAATACAAGGATCTTCAAGGGATTGCCCCTTGGACCCACTGAGAAAAGCAGTTCCTTCCACTTCACTTTGAGTTAAAATCAGGAAATCCTGCTGTAGAAAGGTCTCCACCACTTCACTGGAAGCTGGAAATTGTAATCCAAACTAGAGTGAGAAAATCCTGGGCCCTAAACTCAGAGCCCACTGGCAGACCTCCTGCCACTTTTACTCCCAACTCAACAACTTAACACTAACTCAACATTCTAAGGCTCCCCAGAGCAGCTGTACACACAAAGGGGTTATGCTGCTGCAAGAGTTCCAAATGACATAATCAGTCTTCTCTCAGGCTAGCTGAATAAACAATGATGTCATTGTGTAAGAAGTCCCTAATGAGCTCCCTGTTGCATGATAGGCCTAGATCCATTTGTGTGGGTTTATACTGTATATGCTGTAACGTACTTTAGAATGGAACACTATCTCTTTAAAAGGCTTTTAGGCTAGGGGGGATCTGGCACATCTCCAGATAATGGAGAATATGGCCCAGGAAGGCATAAAATATCCCACTGTAGCTGTCCATGAC
The DNA here is from genome assembly GCA_016271365.2 of Neoceratodus forsteri. Lineage (NCBI taxonomy): Eukaryota > Metazoa > Chordata > Ceratodontiformes > Ceratodontidae > Neoceratodus > Neoceratodus forsteri. The sequence goes on from CM057459.1 coordinate 320,583,018, forward strand.
AGAAAAAGGTAATGTAAAGACCTTGGGGTCAGGAGTCAAGCCAAATGCATGGACCAGATGTGACTGGGGTTGACATGAAACCTGACATGGAACCACAGTGACACCTAAAGGAAAAGGCAAACTGTTGCACCCTAATATCGGTATTGTCTTGGAACTATTAACCCCACCCCAGAGGGGATAAAAAGGTGGGGTGTGTCCTAGAAATGACCATCAGGTATATTATAAGACACACATTTTTTAACTCAGAGCAGTTGAATAGTGCTTAGGTTGGAGTCGGGTTGTTCTGGCCCAGTTGGCATATACCTTTACACCAGAAAGTATATGTGTAGGCCTGGAAAAATCTCTAAAACCAGACCTGAGTGTGTGGGAATTAGACTCTTCACATACTAAACAGAAAACTCTGATTTTTAAGTCAGAATTTTGGAAACCAAGACTTTACACCAAGGAAGCACCTGAAGCCTTTTTTTAAAAGGACATTTCAGAGAACTGATTAGGAATACACACTTGCTACACAATTGTTGCTTAAGGACTCATTTCTACAAGGACATTCAAAATCTTGTCTGCACTCTAACATCAAAACAAGGTATAGTTTAGAATACAGTATTTAGTGTTTTCTGTAAACCATCCAGTTTTACTTTTGTTATAGTGTGCATTTCAAAGTTCTTCCAAACTGTAGACTTTTCTGTATTGCTTTTATGTTAAGTAAACTTCTATAATTTTCTTATCAACTCTGCCTGGGGTTTCATTGTGTGATTTAACATTTTAAACAGAAGGATTCCGAAAAGACTGTGTGCCTGAAAGATAGAACCGCTCAGCTATCATATAAAACTACTTAGGCAAGACGTAGCCAGTGGCCGTGGTGGGATTCAAATACTGAAAGTACTGCAGAGTCCACAGAACTCTAAACTACAGAATCCACCCTCCCACTGGGAAAAGGAAGGTTGGGAAGTCTTCCTGAACCCTTACTCCTGCTCACGAGTTCTTAAAAGGGGGATCCTCTCTGCAAACAGGAGGTCCTGCCGGGCTGATTGAGGTTTGGGGGCCAGGGGCTCATGACACTCCCTACCAGCTGCCTGCTACCTGCTTAACACTAACTCTTTTAGGATTCTGGTAACCCCAGGGGACTTGGTGGTTACACCCAACTATAGGGGCGTAACCGTGCCCCTATAATAAATTGAATATGCAGTGATCTGATTCAAAATATGCAGTTTATCATCACTTGTGAAGGGGCTAGACTTTCATATTTCACTTGTGGTTCTGCCACTCATAAGTTATGGTCCTGCCCCTCACACGCGAAGATAAATTGCATTTTCTGAGTCTGCCTATTGCATATCCCCAATGTATCCATCTGAGCTGGTAACCAATTGCTTCTGGCAGTGGAGAATAAAAATGAACTTAAAGGAACATTCTAACAATATAACTGCGGGGTATTAAATAAGCCAAACTCACGGGTCTTGGTTGGCATATGCTGTGTACTTTGCAGAGTACACTAAAATTCAGAAAATCGATCTGGTAATAAACAGGGAAGCAGCCAGCAGTATAATAAATGTTTGCTTTAAGTGACTGTAGCACTTGTTTCTTGTGTCAGCTTTGTCTGCAGTAACTGATCAGTGGGCAGGGCTACCGCAGAGTATCATGTCATCAGACCCCATGCTGTTTTTCTTTGGTAAACATGCAATTAATGTTAGTGGCGCTGTGGCAGATGTACTTTTAGCAGCAGTCAGATGGCAGAACACACTGCTGCAGTGGCAAGCAGAAGTCAATCAAGCAGATGTTCAAGTGGAGCAAGTGACTGAGGGATGCCTCTGTTCGAATTTAAGGTAAATAAATAAATGGTCACTTGAATGGGATTCTGATTGGCTGTGCACACTATTATACAGGTTGGGAGTGAAGTGAAAGGTAAACTGCCTAGTGGGGAGCAGTACCCGGTGGGAACCCACCAGGGTTTGACAAATACGATAGCCCGACATCCCGGGCTATTACTTCCCAGTCAGAGACAAGTACTGTTGTAAGGAGCCACTTGTCCGTGGGCAAGCATTAAAATAAAAAAAAAAATATATATTGCCTGCAATACCAACTTTTGCCAGCAATACCAACTTTTGCCAGTAGGGTGCGCGTCACGCGATACTGCAGCAGTCCTGTGCCGACCTGTCCTGTGCTGATGGTCATGTGACCCACAGGAGCAACACTCACGTGATATGGTAGGTCAGCAGCAGGGGACAGAAACAGTGCGGGAGCGCCCGGAGCACGGGAGCGGGTACTAGCAGCGGCCAAGACGGAACAGAGGAGGAGCCAGTCATGAGACTGGCATGTGTGGCAGCAAATCCAACCGAGGCTCACTGAAGGGTAAGGCGCACATTGGCTCCAGCGTACTAGCGTAGGCTTGGCGAGACTGATCTGGGGACAAACACACACTCACTTTCTCTCATCTTCACAGAGAAAGGACGTGCGTGCTGTTCCCAGAGCAGTTTGTTGTTGTCTTGTCGTGGAGACTTGAAGAGAAGTCGATTAGTCCTACGAGGGCTGTCTTGTCTGTTTAAAAGGCACTGCCTGTTTAACTACTCTCCTAAACCCAGCTTTTAATATAAAAAAAAGAGGGAGAGTTCGAGTTAGCGAGGAGGTTAGTTGGTGTATGGCTGTAGCGGGGAGGGAAGCCACAAGCTGGACACAAAATGAAACTTCTGAAGCTGCCAGTGCTATCAGTTTGTTTGCTCACACAAATAAAAAAATAGGGACTGGAGGGAGAACGTTGTTGAAGCCAGCCTTTACTGTCTGTGTTGAGTTGAGTGTTCTGATTTCACTCGATCCTTGCAGAAGCCCAAAAAAACGAGAGAAAACACAAAGTCAATAAGGGGTATTACAAATAAGTGAACTGAAGTGTGCAATTTGTTCCCATATTTTAATGGAACTTAATTGAAGGGTGGACTTAGGAAAGGACCACTGAAGAACAAGGAAATCAGGAGGGGTATACTATATAACCAAAATAAACAGGGAGGGAAAGGGGAACTAGTGCAGTGATCCAAGGAAACACAGTGCATTGTTAGCTGGTAAAAAAATACAAGTTCAGTATCAGGCAGGCCCTTTGTACTGCAGCAACTTTTTTTTTAGTTTGTACTGCTGTCTGGGGCTAAACTGTCTGCTAGGTTGAGACTGTGGGGTTAGTGGTGAGCCTAATAAGGGAAGGAAGGGGAGGACCAGCCACTGAGGAGCAAAGAGACAGCAAGAGCAGAGGCTTTTGTGTTGTCAAGTTAGAGGAAAGGACAGAACAACAGATTCATGTAGTGTCTATCTGTGCCAAAATAAAATTGCACTAGTAAGGAGGAGAAAGAAAGCAAGGAGGGCTTAAGGCCAGGGCTATAAATAAATACATCAAAAATGTGATTGGTTGATATTTTGAGGTTAGCACCTCACGAAGTGAGCACTCGCTCATTGTAGTGTCCTTTTGGGCCACCCCCCCAGTGTCACTGTCTGCCACCCAGTCCACCAAACCCCGGCACCCAAAGAAACTCACACAAACACACTGAAAAAATACATTTTATTATCATTGGGGGAAAAAAATAAGTGCCACAATATGCAGAACAGGAGTAGCAGCAGTAAACAGCAGACTCTCTTTTCTCTCTGGTCAGTAGCCTCACGAGTATCAGCAGTGACAGCAGACTCCATCAGTAGTAATACACCACCTGAAACTAAAACACAATCCACCTCAGTGTCTAGTGCAGATAAGAGTAATAACAATGAGCCTATATCTGTGTCAGGAGATATAACTGCTGATCATCAGTGTCTTGAATTAAGCAATGAAGGCTTAACTGAAAGTTTACATCCACTCCCTTAAAAATGTGCTTTAGTGCTCCATGAGCAGGAGGAGAGGCCAAATAAAGATAAGAAATACGATCAGGAGAAAAGGGCCAGATTGTTTCAAAGGCATTGGTTAACCATTTATAACTGGCTGAGATATGATGAAAAAAAAGAACTGATGTATTGCACTATGTGTGAAAAATATCCAACCATTGCAGTACCAGCCTTTTCAAAGAAACCTAATGTTTTTGCCACTGGCTCAAATAATTTTCAAATTGAGTCACTACGTGCTCATGACAAGTCCAACCCACATTTGCTGTGTATGAATCAACATATTGCACACAGTGGTCAGCGTGTGGTACATTCTGATATCACTGAGTCCCCACTGTATCAAGCATTTACGCAGTTGGATCAGGGCACTAAGGTCAAGATGCAACGCCTGTTCAACACAGCATATTCCATTGCCAAAAATCTGCACCCTTTCTCGGACATGGAGTGGCTCTGTGAACTGCAAGAAAAAAATGGGATAACGCTTGGTTCTAATTATACCAATGATAAGCGAGCCAGGGACTTCTGTGGTGCTATATCAGCAGTTATATCCCAAACCCAGATGCAGACTCTTACTGATGTTAAATATGTGACAGTTCTTGCTGACGGTAGTACAGATTCTAGTATAACTGAGTGGGAAAATGTTTTCATACGGTTTGTTGACCCAAACTCAAAACAGGTGCGTACAGTGGTTATCCAAGCTGTGCCACTGGAACATGCACATGCAGAAGGTGTATTTCACGCAATAACGACTGCACTTGAGTCAGTAAATCTTCCTCTCAGTAACCTACAAAATGTTCACAATGCAGGGCCATTCCTTGTTTCAGCAAATTTTGATGGGGCCAGTGTCATGATGGGCGAAAGAGGAGGAACCATAGCAAAGTTGCAGGAACACTGTCCTCAAATAATTGCAATGCACTGTGTTGCCCATAAGTTAGAGCTGGCAGTTCTTGATGTGGTAAAAAATAAATAAATACATTTGTGTCAAAGCTTGAACGTACTCTCAAGGGAATATTTAAGTTTTATCATTACAGTCCCCAAAAAATGAGAGAACTAAAATAAATTGCAAATGTCATGGATACTGATCTTGCTCACTTTAGTGCTATAAAACAAGTGAGATGGCTTGCCAGTAGGTCACGGTCAGTTCATGCAGTTCAGGTTAACCTACCCAGTGTCGCTCAACACCTAGAACATGCATCTTCTGCTGCTGGTGATGAAGGTTCTAGAACAAAGGCCTCTAAAAGAAGTACAGAGTGTGCAGTTTGTAAAATCCCTACGTATACTACAAGACTTCCTGCCAATACTAAAAAAACCTGTCACTCCAGTTTCAAAGAGATGACATAGTAATACTGGAAGTTCCACAACTTGTTCAGACCTGCCTACTCCAGCTTACAGATCTAAAAACGTCACCAGGGAAATACATGGCAGCTTTCCTTAGCCATTACAAACCTGAACAGAAATGGATGGAGTATGTAGTGTCAAAGAGGGGAGGGGAGGAGGAGGAGGAGAGGACTGTTCCTTTCCCATTCAGAGGCAACTGCCCAGAAGTCAATTTTGTAAGAGATGCACAATTGCAGAATTTAATAGATGCAGCGATAACATACATAGATGAGAGGTTTAAAAATTTCTCAGAGGTGCCTCTCAAATGGTTCAGCTGTTTAGATTTCAAGCAGTTTGATCTGCCAAGAGACCAACTAGCGGTGTTTGGGACCTGTGAACTGGCAAACCTGGTTGAATACTTTGATTTTTTTCACGGAAGAGCAGCAGGAACATATAAAGTGTGAGTATGCTGCATTTAAAATGCTGCTTAAATCTTCAGCTGACAAGCCCTATTTGCAGGTCTATGCAAAATTGCTAAAAGAAAAACCACCACAGATTGGGCTCATTATTCTTGACTTAGTCGAAATACTAATAACTATGAGTGTCTCAACTGCTAAGTGTGAAAGAGTTTTTTCTATTCAGAACCTTATCAAAACAAAAATACGGACACGGCTTTCTGATGACACACTACAGTCTCTCCTGCAGATAGCGGCAGAAGGTCCTGAACTGCATGAATTTAATCCTGATCCTGCAATTAACCACTGGCTGCTCTCTGGTCCAGGACTAGACATGTTCATGGGCATGCTGCTGTTACTGCTGCTACAACTACTGCTGGTGGTGCCGCTGCTGCTTCCGTTTCTTCTCCTGATGAGTGATGATGATCCTGATGCAAGTACTCCTAGTAGTGCTCCTTCATCATCATCATCTTCTTCCTGTCCTTCCAATCTCTAGTCAGTCTACCACTTGATGACAGCCATGCTATATTCACAGAATGGCTTGTTGATTGATGGCCTTGGCTTCATTTCACTAATTCTTAAACAATTATCCGATCTCTTCTGAAACAGACTTCAGCCTCAGCCTGCACACATGATTAGTTAGGGTCACCACCAGATGTCCTCTTTTACAAGGAGTGGACATGTCCTCTTTTCCAGCTGCCAAATATTCTTCATGTACCTTCAATATCCTGTTGTATTATTATTTTTATAATTGTTTTACTCTCTTCTCCTACCTAGGAGGCCCTCCCCTTGTATACGAGCTGTGAAGGCAGTGGAGACTTTAAACCTGTTTACTCGTACTCGGGGTCTGGCACCAGGGCTCATCGGGGAACTAAGTGTCCTCTTTTTGGCATCCCAAAATCTGGTACGGAGTACGGTACCCCCCTACACATGGTACACCGGTCCCACCCTGGACCTGCCATATTAACATTCAGAAAAGAAAGGATTTGGATGGAGAGTCACTCAGTATTGTTTTTCCCAATTTACACTGTTCTTCTACATCCATCCTAATACAACAGTACAACCCCAGACACACCATGTAATTTATTTCTACATAAGTTGGGTTAAAATTTTCATATAAGTGTACTGGGCTACCATTCGGAACTCTGGGACTACCATTTTTGACTAGACCAGTTGTCCGGGACTAGCATGCCATTTTGAAATTTGTCGATCCCTGGAACCCACAAGATAAGACCCCAGAAGGAGTGGGACGTCATATAAACTCAGGGAGGAATTATGATTTGCTTTAACATTTTAGTGCATTGCAGCTAAAATTGGGAGCAGGCAGCTGACGGTTCTCCAAGGGAGGTAGTGAAGGATTGTGTTGATTTTACAAACAGTAGAAAGGAATGTGTTTATTCTTAGACAGAACAACCACTACTATCATCAGACCATTTCCAAAAATAACCTTACATGATACTTTTATAATGCTTGAAACTAAATTTTGAAAGCTGTAACATTTGAACAGTTAGTACAGTTCTCCTGTGATGCTGCATGCACATACATGTCGATTCAATGTGGTCAAAATGAAATAAGTTTAAAAAGGCAGCAAACCATTGAATTGTTTTCTTTTATATCGATATATGGTAACTGTGTTGATTTATTAACAAAATAACTGCTTGGCTGACTCCAAGGTTGCATTAAAAAAGGTTAAGTCTCTAGCCCTAATGGTTCCAAAGTTAACAGATTTTAAACAAAAGGTCTAACTCTCGAACTGTTGGGGCTAGGAACTTACTTTGTTTTAATGAAAGCTTGGAGTCCAGTCCTTAAGAAATGGTGTTGATATTATATGATAGTAGTAATTATGTTATCCATATTAAAAACAGGTAGTTTTCTCTAGCTATATCGATATACACACACTTACATCACAAGAAAACAGTTTTTTTCAAATAAATGTTATCGGTATACTTTTTCCATAATGATAAAGTATATCACGATATTTGGGTAAAAATCATCACGATATATTGATTATCACGATATCAGCAGAATTTAAACATTTTTTCCCTCATATAGCTGTTTGGACCCAGTTGCCACTAGCTCCAGCCTTCAGGCTTCCCGGTGCCCCAACCCCAACCACCACTCTTCCCCACTCTCTCACCGGTAGGGATCAACATGGAGAGAGGTCTGAGAACTACTGTTTGCTGTTAAATAAGTCAACTGGTGCACATATCTTTCCCCGTCCCTCAGGCTGGCACATGTGTAATGGAGCAGGAGTGTGACGTAAAGATGTTGAATGTACCGAGCCCCTGCACCCAGACAGTCAGAAAGTTGTTACTGCTGTGTCACACAGCCTCTGCTAGATGGCGACCAAGCAGCAACTTGCGACCCCCCCAAACCCCACAAAGAAGGAGAGCCATCAATGGATGCTCAGTCCTTCTTCATGCAGCCAGCCCTCAGGCGACCCAAGTCTATTCCAGAACTGGTTTGCCATCATGGCAACATGCAAGGTGACCAGTCCCTCAAACCTCCATGCCACGGGGCCAGCACTGCATTTCTAATTTTAAGGAAAAATAGTAAAAACCTGATAGGAGGATGGTGGGACATCAGGAATCACAGTTGCACCTGGAAAGAGACACCCTGCTGGAAAAGCAAGCTGAGGTGCTTTATCACTGTATATTGAGGTACACTGTGCTACACAATAATCACGATATTGTTTTTTTACAACGAAAAATCATTGTCGGTAGTAATTATCGTTATATATCGTCATATCGTGTTATCATGATATCCCTTCCTAGTTGACATAAATGTATGGGTGCCTTGCCAAAATGCCCATCCCCTTTAAAAAAGGTTGCGTTCCCTTTTTATTTCTGGAGCAGGGGTGGGGGGCGCTGCTGAGCGGCAACATGGCGGCAGCATTCTGAGGGCGCTCCATCATTGTCAGAACAGAAACGCTTAAATTTGCTGGAAAAACACTGAAATACAGGCTCCCTTTTGGTGGCGGTGTGTGCTGGAATACTCCCACACTAAGATGAGCCCTACAAGAGATGTTAAGCACTCGTCCCCAGAACCTCCATTCCTATCTGACCTACCAATGGGAGACAAGCAATGCAGGGCCTACCTTATCTAAAGACCAACCCTCAACGGAGCTACCGACCTCACAGATTTTGGCCATGCTGACTAAGATTCAAGCTACAGGCGAGATGAAACGAACAAACACCTGGCCGTGGTTGAGACTAAACTCTCAGAAAACGATCGTCGGATTCAAGAAAATGTTGTAGCCATCACAGAGCTTAAGACGGACAGCGAGCACCAGCTGCAGTGTAATGCAACATGCATGAGGGATCTAAACTTGATAAGGGCAAAGATGGAAAATCTGGAGAACTTTCAACGCCTGGCTAATATTCGAATTGTAGGATTTCCTAATAAATATGCTCGATCGAAGGAACTAGTACCTGCCATTACTAGATTAATCTTTCGGGACTTACAGTTACTGCCATCAGACACAGGGATTACTGTCCTGAGAGCCTTCTCGATTCCTCCGCGTCAGAAGCCTAGAGACGGGGTGCAGCAACAACGCACTGCCGACTGCCGTGCTCTTAAATTCAGACGCCAGGATCGCTCTTCTGCATGTAACTCACTCTAGAGGTGAGAAGCACTGGGAAGGACACCGTCTCTCCTTTTTTCCGGATTCATCAGCGCAAACTCAAACTTGCAAAAAAGAACTGCAAGTGATTATGAAGGATCTCCTTCAAAATGGTATTGTTGCGCAGCTTAATTTTCCGGCGCAACTGTTGGTGAAACATGCATCTAAAACATGTCTCTTTTGTTGACCCTGCTGCACCCCTCTATTTTTGTAGAAAAACTAATTCAGAGCCTTAAGAGTGTTCAGATGATGAGGGCTGAGGACTTTGACAGAACTATTTAGAGTTCTCTACTTTAATACCTTGACTAACATTACCTAATGTGGGAAGTATAGGCACATGTTGCTGGAGAGGTTGATATTATAGTTGTTGTTCCTCCTGTTGCTATATATTAAAGTTCCTATATTATGTTTTATAGGCTTACGCTGTAATTTATAGATTGAAGCAATCAGCATCTCTCAATTTGTGAACTTGATTAACAGCCCGTTTTTTGATATGTTCCTCCTCTGGAGTGGGTTGCCGTGCCTACTAGAATCTAGAGGAGGGTAACTCAACTTAATTGAGCCCAGGCAGTCTGATTATATGTATGCAGCATTTATGCCTTTCGTTCCCCCCACCCCTTGAAGTTCTACAAGGGGGTTTGCTTCTTGGATATTATGTTTTCTTTGGCTGGTCAGTTTTAGGTGAGAGGATCAACACTCTACAAGAAGTATGACCTGAACTTTACTCCTGTTAAAATGTCCAGGGGACTTCCCCAGTTCATGGACTAAAATATATTGGTCTTATTCTAGTGTCACAAAATCTGTACATGGTTTGATGGTGTCTGCATACCTTGCTAACTGATTTTTATTTTTTAGACACAGCTGGCTGTAAATCAGAAATTCCATAAATAAAAAGTATTTAAAAAAAAAAAAAAAAAAAAAATGGAGAAGGGGCCATCTGATGGAAAAGGTTCCAACCAGGAAATGGTTGCCAAGCAAGCTGCTAAGTCATCCACAAGGGGCCAAAACCACAGAAACGCTGAGGAAACCCTCAAGGCAACATTATCATGATAAGCAAAAGAGGTAGGCAGAGGAGCAACAAAGGACCTCTGCTGGTAAAAGTCTCACAAAGAAAACACACTGTAGTACCCTCACTTAACCCTTAGGCTGCCAACAGAATTCGAACGTAATGGAGTTCTGGACTGATATCAGTCCGTGGCCCTGCAAGGGAGCACAGGAGGAATAACCTTCAATGCCAGCCAAAGATTCACCCTCTCTAGATGATACAAAACAAATATGGCAATTTAAAAAAAAAACAAATAAAAAAAAACAAAAAAAAAAACAGATGAACAATCTTGCGACATGTCCTCCCCATCAGGAAGAATATAATGAGGATTACGACGATGATGCAGAACCTATTTCACCAGACCTCACAGGTGGTGATGAAATAGGATCTCTGCCCAAAATATTAGAGGATTTCTCTTCCTCTGTTTTTCTGAGGCAACTGGCAGATATGGAAGACCTACATACAACTGAATCAGAGATAGATGTAAAATAAGCACAGTTTATGGGCATGCTGGGACTTATATCCACCAAGGGGGTGTCAGTACCAATACACAAAGCATTCAAGAAAAGCTATCAATACATTTTTCTGCGCCTGCCTTTGATACAAAGGTTAAAAAAGATCTATGGCTGAAAGAAAAGGGTCAGAAGTTCTGTATGTGCATCCTTACCTAAAAAGACTGTACATGTGGTTACCTTGAAAAAAATATATATATATATATATATATATATATTTAACAGCTCCTTCAGATAAATGTTCAAAGAAAAATTGATAATTTTGGTAAGAAAGGTTACACAGCTTCATAACTGTTTTTGGAAAACACAAAAATGAGCACTAGGAAAGGTTAGTGGTGCTAAAGTAAAGCCAACGAATCCGTAGAAAAGACACAGCACCCACTAAACGGTCTCACACAAAACAACTGATGCTTAAAACTTTTATTACATCAACCTGCCCAAGGTAGACTGGAGCATACCATTCACAACATGTGCTAGGAGTCAGGTGATCCTAGAAGGACTGCAGAGTGGGTTCCTGACTCAGGGAGTCACTGAACCAACAAGAGCTGAGGCAATTCTTGATCTGGTACTCACAAATGGGGAGCATGTACAGGAAATAATGGTCAGGGAGCCACTGGGTGGAAATGACCACTGAACAGTGTTGTTCCAGTTGGATATGGGCAGGGAAAGCATTCCGACTAAGACCAAAATCTTGGATTTCAGGAGGGCGGACTTCAGGAAAATGGGCGAAGTGCTAAGGAGCCATCTGGCGGGCATTAGTGCAGATATGGGGTGGACCAAAGGTGGTCCATCATTAAGGAGGGAATACTGGTTGCCACAGATGAGTGTGCTATTTATTTATTTAGTTTTTGTTGACCGGGTAAGTGCACTAGACAAATCCTGCCTATTTTCAGGCACAACCCGGGGGAGGGGGATACAGATGAATTCCAACTGACCTTGAACCAGATTAAGCTGTTGGTGGTATTTTTTTTAGTGAATGAGAGAAATTTGACCAGGACACTGGGGAAATTCCCCTACTCTTTTCGATAAGTGCCATGGGATCTTTAACATCCAACGGAACTACCACCAATCCAGACAGATGGGACCTCGGTTTAACGTCTCATCCGAAAGACGGCACCTCAGAAGTGCAGCACCCCTCTCATGCTGCACTACAGTGTCAGTACTGGGATATTAACCCAAGTGCCAGATGTGGGAACTGAACCCACAGCCCTCTGATCTCCCGGCCTCAGAGGTGAGTGTGCTACCCACTGAGCCACTGACACTGCCAGGCTCAGGGGGAAGAACAAAAGGGCCAAAGCGCCCAGCTGGTTCACTTCTGGGGTTGCCTAGGCAGTAAGAGAAAAGAGGCTGACCTATAGAAAATTCAGGAAGACCAAGAGAGAGGTGGATAGGGAAAATTACCTAAGGTTGACTAGTGAGGCAAGTAGGGAAGTCTGGCAGGCAAAGATACAGAAGGAGCTGCAGATAGCTGAAGAAATTAAGAAGAGGGAGAAGGCTTTCTTTCACTATATAAGTGAGAAAAGGGGCAAGAAGGAAGGGATTGTAGACTTCAGAAAGGGGTGGAGTGGGTGGAGGATAATGGGGGAAAGGCAGAGATACTAAATGAATACTTTGGTTCTGTCTTCATCAGGGAGAAGGACGGACCAGTGCCTTCAGGAGGGAGGGGAAACAGGAACACAGATGTAGTGCTAGAGGAGAATAAAGTGAGGGAGGGACTGCTGGCATTGAAGATGGACACATCACCAGGTCCAGACAGAGTATATCCAAGGGTACTAAAGGAACTGGCTGAGGAGCTGTCAGGTCTACTGGCAGACCTATCTAATAGTTCACTAGAGTCCGGCGCGATCACGTAGGACTAGAGAACAGCACATGTAGTGCCCCTCCACAAAAGCGGTCCCAAGGATGACCCAGAAAATTACAGACCAGTCAGTCTGACTTCTATTGTGGGCAAGTTCATGGAGAGAATACTAAAGGAAAGGTTGGTGGAATATCTAGAGGAGCATGGTCTCCAGGATGAGAGGTAGCATGGGTTCATGGGGGGGAAGAAATCATGTCAAACAAATCTGATTGACTTCTTGGACTGTGTCACTAAGACAGTAGACAGGGGCCAAGCGGTAGATATCCTCTATCTTGATTTCAGCAAGGCCTTTGACTCTGTGCCCCACAAAAGGTTGATCAGTAAGTTGGTGGATCTCAGGGTTGGGGAAATGATGGCCAGATGGGTGGAAAACTGGCTGAAGGACAGAACCCAGTGGGTGGTTGTGGGGGGAGAGTTATCTTGCACCAGAAAGGAAACCAGTGAGGTCCTGTAAGGCTCAGTGCTGGGGCCGGTGTTGTTCAATGTCTTCATCAGTGACACTGGAGATGGCATTAAGGGCAAAATGTGCCTATTCATGGTTGACACCAAACTCTGTGGAAGAGTGGACACAGCGGAAGAGATACAGGACCTACAGGAAGATTTGGAAAAGCTAAGGAGGTGGTCCAGGATCTGGCAGCTTGGCTTCCATGCCAATAAATGCAAAGTTATGCATATTGAAGCCAGGAATCCCAGGACAGAGTACTACCTGGGTGGAGTCTGAGAATCTGCATCAGAGAAGGAGGAGGAGGAGGAGGACCTGGGAGTGATGATCACTAGTGACCTGAAGCACTCCACACAGTGCAAGAAAGCAGCAGCAAAGACAAACAAGATGCTGGGATGCATATCTAGGGGGATCAGTAGTAAAAGAAAGAAGGTTATACTGCCTTTGTACAAGTCACTGGTAAGGCCGCATCTAGAGTATGGAGTTCAGTACTGGTGCCCACACCTCAAAAAGGACATTAACCTGCAGGAGAAGGTCCAGAAGAGGGATACAAAGATGACAGCAGGTCAGCAGAGTAAGGCATACGAGGAGCGGTTGAGGGCACTGAACATGTACTCCCTGGAAGACAGGAGAGAGAGGGGGCACATGATTGGGACATTCAAGTACTTGAAAGGGATAAAGTTAATATAGTCTCTTTAGGCTGAGTGGCAACCATAACACAAGGGGGCACAGTCTTAAGCTGGAGGGTGGGAGGTTTAGGAGGGAGGTCAGGAAGCACTTCTTCACAGAGAGGGTGGTGGACACTGCAATGCACTGTCAGAAGAGGTCAGCTCATTGAAAACAGTGGGCAGCTTTAAGAGAGGATGGGACAGGCATGGGGGAAGGTAAGGATCATGGGTAGGGAGGATGGGAGGAGTGGGGAGGGATAGCAGGGATATTAGCTCAAGCTGTGGACCCTGCAATATGAGCAGCCTTGGTAGACCAAATGGCATTCTTCTGCTGGCTTCTTCGTATGTTCGTATGTACATCAGAAAGGCAAACAAACCTGGTGCAGAAAAAAAAAAAAAAACAGCACACAAGCGCTTACTGAATGACGTTTTGCTTAGTCAAGTTAAGCTTCATCAGATTCTGTTTTTAAAGGAAGTTTCTAGAAAAATTGCAGTTTGGGCATTACAGCCCAGTACCTTAATGCCTTGCTAGTCATTTGCAGCCAAAATGAAAATTTCGTAGATGGTCCTGTTCGGGAGGCTAGGGATCATAAATGGTGCCAAACCAACAGCCAATTGATCCCTTCTACTTACAGTCCACCAGCCACGCCCCAACGTTGAGACATTTTGTGACGTTTAAGCAGGGAGAGTGCCTCACAGAAGTCTATGCTGGAAGTTTTCAAAACAGGTTAATATATATTTAAGCAGCCTTTGATAAGAATGAAGGCCACTGCTCAATTAACAGGGCCCTTACATAAAAATCAAAGCCACTGCTCAGCTAATAGTTGAGCGGTGACTTTCACTTTCATCATAAGTTGCATGAATATATATTAAACTGTTTTGAAAACTTCCCCCATAAACTTCTGTGGGGTACACCCCTGTGTTCTCCCTGCCTGGATGTCACAAAACATCTATTTCCTTTAAGGGAATCTGTCTTAAGTTATACAGCACATTACCCAAAGACTTTATGGGGCTCCATTATGCCTATGAATGAAAGCTTGTCTCGATAAACAAAGATCCAGCTTGTTTACACTGTAAAAGCAAGGCTGGATACTGCAAAGTACCAGTTCCAGATGACAGTTGGTATTAATGACACTGCCACTAGGGCACTGACTATTGCTACATGAAGATATGCACGGCTCAGAACCTCCTTTGACAGGCAGCAAAAGAAGACATTTTTTCAGACTTACCATAACTTCTTCGTCTGTTAGTTCAAATGCTGTCACTGGGGAAGGCAGTTTTCTGTTTTAGGCACCCTTTCCCTGAGGCTCAAGGGGCCGTACACAGAAAAACAAAACACCAAATACAGAAGTAAATAAAAAAACTCATTACAAATCAGCAAGAAAATAAATAAAACAATAATCAATGAATTAATAAACAGGCTGCTCATTTACTGCTTTTATTTTATTTAAGAGAGAAACTGGAATTACAATCCTTTGAGTCAGAGACTCCTTTGCAAAGGCTCCACATCAGATAGATAGTTATATATATCATAAACAGGATAATAAACATAGGCAATACAGTACCGGGAATATATACAATTAGCAGGTTACAGCTTTAGTGGTCATTAAAAGTAGACCCCGTGTCATAGATATTTACAAATGGTAGGTTTCAGTTTCTGGGGGTTTTAAATGGACCCAGAGTCAAAATATATACACAGTGAGAGAGGAGGAGTGAGGGAATTAATCAAGATACATCAGATATGGTTCCCTTTTCCAGTGTGTATCCTAAGTGAGTAATCTTAACAAGTTATGCAATATGCCTCCTAGGGATTAAGCTATGCAACCTATAAAAATGTTAAATAGGAAGATGGAATATTATGTGCAGTCACAGGCTGTGGAGGCAAGGAGGAGGGCATTGAGGACAGTTTTAAATCGGCCAAGACTGGGTTCCATGGAGATGGAGGGCAATAGGTTGTTTAACCACAGGGGAGCCTGATACCGGAAGGATCTTTGACCAAGGGAGGTCCTATAGTGGGGGACCAGGAGAGTGGTATTTGGGGGAAAGCCTGGGGGCTCTTCTGTAGGGATCTGGATGAGGTGGCATAGACCTTGAGGTGCTTGTTTCTGAAGCATCTTTTTTGCAAGGAGACAAATGTGATACTTAAGCCTGCCTTTGAAGTTTAGCCAGTCCATTAGATTGTACAGCTCACAAGTGTGGGTAAAACGTTCACATCCAGAGACCATGCAGCAGGCTTTATTGAGAGCTAGGTTAATGCATCGTAAGGCTGTTTGATCTGCAGTCCGGTAAATCACTATGCCGTAATCCACCAAGGAAAAGACTGAGGAGAACACGGCTAGTCAGAGGGCCTGGGGGGGTAGGTAGTTCTTATGTCGGAATAGGATTCTCAGCCTGGTGTTAATGGAGGATGAGACGTGATGGATGTGTGTGTGGTAGGTGAGTGAAGTGTCAAGGTTGATACCAAGGTACTTGAAAGAAGAGACCTGTTCAAGTGTGGAGCCTAGTGAGTTCATGATAATTAGTGGGGTGTTACAGAGAGGGCTCTGAGGGTGTGCAAAGATCATAGACTTTATCTTGTTATAGCTGAGCAGTAGGCGATGCTCAGAGAACCAGGCTTTAAGTTCCCCAAAGAAGCCCTGCAGGGCGGTTTGGAAGGAGTTAGGATGAGGGTGTTTCCAGAAAACCACAGCGTCATCTGCATAGAGCAATAGCTTACCATTGCAGGATTGGGGGAGGGAGTTTAGGAAGAGGGTGAAGAGTAGTTGGCCAAGAATGGACCCTTGTGGGACTCTGGCAAGGACTGGTCTACTAGAGGAGAGTGTGATGTACGGTCAGATAGCTAGTCTTCGAACAAAGAGGTGGCCTCTGGGGAGATGTTCAGGGCAGTAAGGGAGTGGAGAAGCAGCGTGTGATTGACAGTGTCGAACGCTTTTATCAAATCAACACAGACTGCGCCAGCAAGGGAGCCCTGCTCTAGTGCCTCATGTATGTATAATGTGTATTCGACGAGGGCAGTGGTAGTACTGTGACCCATCCGGAAGCCGTGTTGTTCACGACTGAGTAGGTTATGTTTATCCAGGTACTCTGTAAGTTGGTCCGATACAACTGTTTCAAGTGCCTTGGAGAGCGGGGGTAGAATCCAAATGGGTTGATAATTGCTAGTGGAAGAGCGATCACCACTCTTCAGAATAAGGGTTACAACTGCTCTTTTCCAGGGCGTGGGGAATTGGTTGAGATATAAGGACAGGTTAATTATTTTGATGAGCTGGGGCAGGGTCACATCCAGGGTTAGCCAGAGGAGTTTAAGGTCCAGGGAGTCGTTGCTATGGCGAGCATTCATCAGGACTTTGGTAAGACAGCATTTTGCTTCACTGCACGCAAGGACCTGTAGCCGGAAAGGGGGGTGGTCTGTGGCAGCCAGAGTGTAAGTTGTGGAACTTGGAATTGGGCTGAAGAAGTTCTTGGGAAGGATATCACTGGGGTCTGAGAAGGCCAGATTGAGCGCGTTGGAGATAGCTGCAGGGTCCTGGGAGATGATTCCATCAATTAGTAGCTGATCAGGAGTAAGGGATACAGTTTTCCCACAGAGTTCTTTTATATTGCTCCAGAATTTTTTCCCGGAGCCCCAGGAGGTGGTTAGGGTTTGCCTATAGTAATTAGCTTTAGCTTGCCATATTGCCCATGTACATTTGTTCCTGGCCTCTCTGTATAGCTGTCTGTCCTGGGGGAGTTGCGAGTCCAGGGCCCTATGCCAGAGGTTATCTCTGAGGCGCATCTGGTTCAGCAATGACCGGGAGATCCAGGGTGTGTCCCATTGTTTTACAATATGCTTGGTGATGGGGGCAAAGATGTCACAGGCAGAGTTAAAGGTAGAGATAAAATAGGTGAGGGCAGCATCAGCAGATAGTTCAGTGTGGATAGGGGTCCAGTCACAGGAAACAATGTATGATTTGAGGTGGGAGAGGGATCCTTTTTTGAGGAGCCTTTGGGCAGAAACTTTTGGCGGGATAGGGGGCAGTTTGTTTTACCACCAGCAGGTAACTGGGGAGTGCTCACTTAGTGAGTCTGGGAGCACTCTGACCTTGGTGAGGTTGTTTGGGCGGTTAGTGAAGATAAGGTCGACAAGAGTGGAGGTCCCGTATTTAGGGTCTACTCTGGACAGTGTACAGACCACCTGGGTACGGTCGTAAGCTAGAATTGATTCTTTGTAGAGGGAGAACGTAGTGGATAGCCAATTGATACTGAAATCTCCCATAATAATGATTTCACTCTTGAAAGGGAGATGTGCGATGCTGCACAGAAATTATTCAAAGGCGAGCTTTTGGTTACCTGGAGAGATGTAGACAGCTATGATATACAGAATCTTACCAGTATTGCCCAGGCTTAATTTGATGGTTAGGATTTGGGCACCAAGCGTAGTGACGGGGAGGGAGACCGGGATGGCATGTAGTGAGTTTCTAACATAGATGGTGCATGCACCTTGACGCTTGCTCAATCTGTCAGCACAGAAAGTGGTGAAGTCACTAAAGGTGACAGATCCATCAGGGATGTTTTTGGATAGCCAGGTCTCAGATAGTGCTAGGATGTCCGGACAGTGTTGTGCAATCCAGCCTTGGAGGGGAGTGAAATTCCTCTGGAGACTGCGGATGTTGAGGGAGGCCAGAAAAAGGCTCCCAGGCCTGCTCTCCAGGGTGGTACCAGGTCCAGATGGCCCCAGATTGGGGTGTACATTACCTGGTAAGAAGAGGAGGAGGAGGAAGAAAGCATGCCACAGCAATGCTAACCTCAGCGATCTCGGTTTGGGGTGAGAGGATAGCAATGTGTGGATGTTTTTGCAGGGGCGAATGGTATAGGAAGGGTGCGCAAGTGGTGGGCTAGCTGAGCAGAAGATGCGGAAGGACAGGGACCGAGGGGGAGGTAATTGACAAGGATGAGGGGGTACTGTCCAGGGGATGTAAGGATAGTTGAGCCGCACAGGCAATGGGTATAAGGGCTCTTCACAGGCTCTGGGTGGTAGCGTGGATGGATGTGGTAGAGCTGTAATGGGGGGCCCAGGGGATGTTAAGGTCTGGTGGGGATGTGGTGTGCCATGGATAAGTAAACAAGTTGTGTGACCTATCATGTGGTAGGCTGGATGGTGGTAGAGACTCTGATGGGAGGAGGGAAACAACTGTGAGAAGCACCAGGAAGTGGGGATCCATGTTAATTCAGACTTTTTTTTTTGTGGAGAAGTAGATGTGCTACTGACCACTAGTGGCAGGAGCGTATATGCTGCAAGTGGGGAAGTGAGCTGATAGATTTTTTGCATCCAGCCAATCACAGGCGCTGGCCTCTCCTATAAAAGACAATGCTCACCAAGGGTGGTGGTGGGGCAAACAGCATTCTCTACTAGTTCTACCGCATCCACACTGTTTTAACATTGGAAATTCTGTTACACAGTTTCAAATGCTGTAGCGGGTAATGTACCTGCCTTACTTTCAGCAGCTTAATTCTGGGGGGAGGGCAGCTCTGTGGGGACCCTCATGACCTTCTATGACGAACACTGAGCAGCTTAGTTTCAGCTGCTTAATTCTGGGGGGAGGGCAGCTCTGTGGGGACCCCTGCGACCTCCTATGACTGCTGGGTAAAACATGCTCACCTACTAGAGGCCAATATACTCCCAGCTGTGACATCCCCACAGAACTTTTAGCTCCCCCCCCACTCTGACAATTTGCTTAGAGTCACCAGTCAAAAATCTTTCAGAGCTTTTTAATAATACTGGATCACTAATCCATGGTTATCTTATACAGTCCTTAAAAGTATAGAAAATCACAGCCCTACATTACTGCAATGTATAGACAGCATTTGTTGTCGCTCAAATTTTGCAGGAAATCGAAGGATTAATAATATCTTCAACTTATCCCATGTAATTTCTGCAATGGCAGCTTCAACACTGAACTCTCTTCAAAGAACTCAGAATAAAATGACGCACAAACAATATGTGCCTGAAACAACTTGTCTGTTAAGAAATCTAGAAAATCAAATCACATCTCAGTCGCAGAAGATTAGCACTCTAGGGTGAGCCTCAGTGACAACTTTAGAACAAACAGAGAAAGAAACTAGGGACAGATTTTCACGGGTTGACTCAGCGCTTGCATCAAGCCCTGCGTCAAACCCTTACGCCACTACAGCTGTGGCACTGCCAACTGCCACAACTGCACTTGATATTATAATCTTAGGCACAGTTGCAACCAAGCAACCCGATTTATGGCAGCTTGTGCCAAATGCTGGATGCAAGCTGCGTGTAAGTGGTTCCCATTGTTGACACAAACTAGACCATAAAAAGATGGTCTAGTGAGCGTCACTTTGCCGCAAGCGATTGGAATTCCCTTTAGGTTGTCACAAGCCCAATGCACCATCTCTCTGACGCACCCATGGCTTGCAGTACAAAGTCTGGTCTGAAAATCTGGCCCCTCTATAATAATTCTGAGAGAAGTTCTTTCTGTGTCATTCTACATGGTCACTGAGCTAATCATTTACTGCTGGGATTTAATAAGATGTACCCACCGAAAGAGCTTCAGGAGGAAGAGAATATTTCTTTGATTTTGCTGGCTGTTGCTTACTGCCACTTACAGCACCTTACAACCCGAGGACTGCCTCAGTGGAATTCAGAATGTCCCATCTGTAATGTTCTGTATTGTGTGCAAGGAGGACCAGGATCCTGCCTTGCACAAGTCAGATACCGAGGTGTTTGCCATTTCTACCCAAGAAGCTACTATAGCCACTGTCGAATGTACTTTGATAAAAGTCAGTGGTGACAACTTCATCACCGTATCAGCCTTTGATACAACATGTTCTGACCATCTAGCCAAGTCTGTCTTGGAAGCCTTTTGGCCCTTTTTAGCTGCTACAAACACCACAAAAAGACTATCAGATTTCCAAAATGACTGTGTCCATTTAAGATATGTTTTTACCGCTCTGAGAATTTAGCTTGTGAAATGCCTTTCTGTGGTGGTCTCAGGTTTTTAACAAAAAGAAGGGAGGCCTACTTCTTGGTTAACATGAAACTTGGTGAGAACCTAAGGAAGAAAAGAAGGAACTGTACATAACACTACCTTACCCTGATAGAACATCAGCTATGGTTCCTTGCAGGCGACTGCCTGCAGCTTTTCAATCCAGCCAGCCAGCTAAATTGCTGCTAGAAAATACATTTTGATGGACAGAACATACTCTTAAACTTGCGACAGAGACACAAATAGAGGATCAAAGAGAGCTCTGAGAATAATAAAGATCCCAAGGCAGATTCTCAAAGCATAATTAGTTCAAGAAACTTGATAAGCATTCTTTGCTAATAAACAAAATGAAAATGTTGATTAGCAATCAACACGGTTTGAAGAACAATTTTACTAAATGTATTTTTTTATCTATAAGATACAGTTCAGAAGAGTGAAACTGCATTGAAAAAAGTGTCGTGAGAAAAATTACTTCAATTCTGTATATTTTTTTTTAATCACAATTTTGGGAAAAATACTGCAATTCAGAAATTTTTGCTGCACTGCAGTAAATCAGTTAATTAGCAACTTCTGTTAATCAAGGCTGCACATGATTAGCAAATAGCATTTTTGGGGACGCAAACTGGTATGAGAACCCACTATTTTATGCCTTGAATCATTTATTTTTATTTGATTTCGGATTAACACCTTTGAGCCAGAGACTCTTTTACATAGGTTCCACATCAGGTACATTTACAGATAAGAGCAATATTAAGACAAAAAACAAAATACGGCAGAATGGTACAGACAAAATTTACAACAGAGGTGTTCTGAGCAAAGTCAATGACAGTCTATTATCACTTATTATATAACCAAAAAAGAGACAGTAGTGACCGTCAGGCTTTGTCAATCATAAGTGCGAATGAGGGGAAAAGGCAGTTGGCCAGAAAGGAAGGGCTGGAGTGGAGGGGGGCGGGGAGGAGACCATGCCATGGCAGCAGGTGTCTGATAGCTATGGCGGGGGATAGAACTGAGTAGGAGGGGTGGAGGTTCAGCACAAGTTAGTTTGAGCTTAGGAGGCTAGGAGACTCAGATGGACAGGGAAGTCAACCGGGGCCGGAAGGGAAATGAGCTACTGGCTGACGGTACAAATACAGTGGTCACGAGGGACCAGCCAGGGGACAAGAGGGAGCGAGGCGGGGGAGAGAGGTGAGGAAGGGAGAGAGAAAGAGGGGCTGAGGTTATGGGACGAGGGTTATGGCGGAGGAGTGGGGAAACAGGAAGGGGAGTAGAGGTGGGCTGAGATAGGTGGTGGACTATAGGAATAGTCCTCAGAGTTAGGAGAAGCAAGTACACGAAGCTCTAGCCACAAGGGCTTCTCGAAGATTGCGTTAAAATAAGCCCTGGGAGGATGAGTTTGTGATTTCACTATGTAGTGAGTGAAACCATTTAGGGACTCAGGCTGTGAACAAGAGCTGCCCTTGTATAGTCTGACAATGAGGGACCCAACGGGTGGAGCAGTCAGTACTACTGGTGTGACGAGTGTCACAGGAGGAGCTGAGGAGGTTCTGCACTCCCAGGGGTAGAAGACCAAGGGAGGCCTTTTTTTACCATAAGGCAGGTGTGGTAGAGTAGTCTATCCTGTAGCTGTAGCCAGTTAGCCTACTCATAAAGATCACAGGTGTGGGTCCTGGGGGCAGCCCCAGTAAGAAGTCTGCAGGCTTTATTCAAGGTAGCTGACCCATAGATCACTAGCCCATAATCTATTATTGCGACGATCGAACTTTGGATAGCTTGCTTGAGGGCTTCAGCTGTAAGACAATGCTTGTGGCTATAGAGGATGCCAATGCAGGAGTTCACAGATCTGGCAACATAATCAATATGACTAGAAAAAGACAAGGAGCTATCCAATGTCACACCAGGGTACTTAAAAGTTTGGGTCTGCTTCAGAGAAGTGCCTGAGCAATTACGGACAATCAACTGTTTGGATTTTTGTTTACTGTGCGAGCCATGGAAAAGCATTGTTATTGTTTTTTTGTAGTTAAGCATAAGCTTCTGCATGACTAACCATTCCTTCACTTACACAAAACTTTCCTGGAGCTCTCTCTCTATCCGAGTTGAGTCAGCGTTCTTAGTGAAAATTACCGCATCTTCTGCATACAGCAGAATTTGTTCTGAGCAGTGGGCTGGGAGAATCAGGGACCTAAAGATCAGCTTTGTTCTAACAGCTCTAAAAATAAAATAAATGACTAATGTCAGATCAAGAATGTAGAGTCCAACACTCATAAGGTCCAAGCAAGCACCCAAAGCTGAAACCTATACCCACAAGGTACTGAGGGCCAGACCCTTGTCTGCTCTGCCCTGAGGAAATTCCAAGATCTGCAAAATGGATGCATTCCTAGGCTGAAACACTAGATTGACAAGCCCGGCTGGAAAAAGTAAACCACACTCTGTCATAAGCTGCCAAAGTGGAACATTCCCATGAAGACATTAATATAGCAAATCACTCTCTCAGTATATCCTATCTTCCTAGTTTGAGTAGCTTTCACTTTTTCAGGACAAGCTGAAGTTGAACCGGATGGGATAAAAGAGAAGACCTTCATAAAGAAGGTCATGTGCTGAGGAAGTCAGAAGGGAGCCTGGACTACCAGATCTGCTACTAGGTCCAAGAACGGTGGCCTTCTTGGCCACTCTGGAGTCACTGGAATGAACCAGCCATGTGAACAATTAACTTTTCTTGGAACTGCAGGGAGCAATGGAAATGGAAAGAACAGAGATGCCTTGCTGAAAATCCACAGTTGAGACAGTACGCCCGCTGCTTCGCTAATGGACACCAGTACCAACAGTAAAATCCTGTCACCTGTGTTTTGTCGCAGGAGGTAAAGAGATTTATAGCCCCAAATTTCCAAATCTGTGACAAAGACTTCTGAAGGCATCAGGGACAAGTACCGAACTCCGCTCCTGTGGTGGGTGCACCCACTCACTTCCCTGATCATCTTGCTATTGGCCCTGGCACTTGTTCCTGTCCGGCTCCCCATGAGCTTTACCTGAACCAATTATTTTCCCTCGCACTTACCCTCTATTTGTATAATGCTGTAACTGTCCTGCACAGAGTCTCTGATCTGTGCATCCTTATTAACTCCCTTCCTAACTGCCTCTCCTGCGAGGTGCTTCTCTACATGGAACACCTCATCATGTTTCATAGCAACAAGTCCCCAACAAATATCTCCTCCATTCTAACCATTAACTAATGGCGCTGCCTATAATTTCTCTCTCTCTCGCTAACAGGCTCTTGGTTAACGAAAAGAAAACAAAATCTATGCTGTTCAGTTCCAAACCGTACATTACCAAGTCGAACTCCTCTCTACTTGTGCTCTCTCCAGAAAGCCCCTTCCTCCAAACTGTTCCTAGTTTCAAATACCTAGGTGTTATCCTGGACCCCTCCCTTGAGTTCACAGAACACGTCAACAACATTGTGCACAAGCTAAACCAGAAACTTGAGGCTGCCTACCACCATAAACAGTTCTTGACCTCAGAGTCGCACCTTGCAATTGTGCAAGGCAACCTTCTCCCCCTTATTGACTACTGCAATTCCACCTATTCCAATGTGTCCACTATGCTGCACTCCAGGCTCAACTCAGTTTATAACAGTACATGTCATTTTGTTCTCCAGTCTCCCTACTCAACTCACTACTGCGACCTGTACCAGTAGCTGGGATGGCTCCCCCACAAAGGACGGTTCGACCTTGCCCTTTGCTGTATAATAGCCAATACCCTCAGAGGCAGCCACCCGTCCCCGTTCTCATCCCTCCTCATGGGCAGAGTGGCATCCAGCTACCTCCGAGATTCATCTATTCCCCCCTCTGGAGGTCCCTAGAGTCTCTTCTGCCATGGGCAGCAAAGCCCTTTCCTGGTCTGCCCCCTCCCTATGGAACAAGCTCCCCATGTCGCTCCTCTCAACCACCTCTGACCCCTTTTTCAAAACCCACTACAAGGCCTTGCTGATGTCAGAAGCCAAATGCTCTTGCTTTCTTGGGTAAGTGGGCATCCCTTCCCACCTATTTCCCTCCTTTTCCCCCTTCCGTATTGCAGGGCCCTTACTAGACGCTCCAGCACTCTACCATGCTCTGCACTCTCCCCTTACCTTGCTTTGTACTCTCTACCCTCCTGACTACATCACTGCACTTACCATCTGTTGACTATAATATTATAACTGTGTATTTACCAAACTACTGAATTGTTTGCTGTACCTGGTACTATACTGTAACCTCAATTTATGTATTGTCGCCATGTACCATGCTTCTTGCACTTAACTATGTTGCCTGTTATACTGTTCGTACTACCTGTATATGCCTTAATCAATGTGCCATGCTAGTGGCCCGGGTCATGCCTCAAAACGGTCTATCGGATCAGTGCACCTACCCAGTCATCAAAGACATACATAAATAAATAAATGTTACAGCATGAGACTGCAGGGAAAGAAAACCTATAGAGATGACATCTAATGCTATGATTTGTCTGTATGTCTTGTACACCCCAATGGGGGAGGGATATTCCTCACAAATTCAACCATATACATCAAGATGAACACAAAACTAGAGGTGTGTTGAAAAACAGTGGTGGTCATTACCTATATCTCTATATGTTTATCCCATGCATGCTTAAAGCCTCCAACTGTTCTACCTGCTACCACTTCCGCTGGCAGTCTATTCCAGGTGTCTACCACTATTTCAGTGAAGAAAGATTTCCTCATATCTCTCCCTCCAGCTTCATCTCATACCCCCTGGCCCTGGCGCTTGTTCTCATTTGAAAGAAGACACCCAACCTGCATCCTGTTCACCTCCTGTGAGGCCCTTGTATGTCATGTTCATGTCGCCTCTTTCTCCTCTCTTCCAGGGTGTACAAACTGAGATTCCTCCGTCTTGCCTCGTAGGGCTTCTCATGCAAACCCTGCACCAGTTTAGTTGCCCGCTTCTGGGCCACCTCCACCCTATGTCCTTTTTGAGGTGTGGTTTCCAAAATGAAACAATACTCCAGGTGAGGTCACACCAGTGAGCTATATAGCAGCAACATTACCTTCTTCCTCTTGCTGGAGATACCCCTCCCTACGCACACCACCATTCCACTGGCTCAACACACTGCCTGGTCACACTACCATGCAACCTTCATGCCCTCAGCAACGATAACTGCAATATCCCTTTTCCTTTCTAGTGACTGTCAGTACCTCCCACCTACCTTATACTCAGTGCCAGGGTTCCTAATCCAAATTCGGAGGACAGCCCAGTCTATGGTGTGGGACCTGCAGGAGACTGGAATTTGGGGGGTTTTCAGCCACCATTTAATACCCCCCAGGGTGCTGATGGTGCAATGACACACTGTGAGTAGGTGTGCAATGACATGCACGTGTGAGTGCCCACCAGCTATTCTGCCCCAATGTTCACACTTCTGCTGTGCTGCCATCGAGCCTCAGCCAGGTGGCAGGCAAACAGTGGAGCAACCTATCTCCCCTCACTGACAGAGGAAAGCAGTCCATGAAACACTCCATCCTTTCCCCGGCTGACCCCCCGGGAGTCAAGGTCACTCCTGTACTCAGGTCGTCAGAGAAGCAGGCAGTAGTGCTACCGGATCAGCGTGAAACCTAATTTCAATTACAGGTACACATAGTATATACTACCTGACAACTTTATTTCCAGTCTTCTAACTCTGGGTTACTCACTGCTCTACCCAAACACCCAGCAGTACCATCCCTACTATTAAAGGTAGACCCTTCAGGTAGTCTGCCATTTACCAACCAAAGACTATGGCCATCAGCTGGGTTTGATACATTTGATATTTAGATGTTAGCTGCATATTACCTTTGCTTTATAAAATACCACTCACTTCCATTCTACTCTTTGGTGCATACATATTTTGTCATGAAAACCACTACACACTACTTTTAATAAAGCATTTTGTGATACTTTTTTAATAAACGAATACAAACAATATGCTTTTTTTATAGTTTATTTTTATTCCTTAAGACAGAGATCACATTCAATTTTAATTAACTTTATAAAAGAAATTCCATTTAAGATCGTTAAAGTTTCCAGTATTATACGTGTAACTAAATAAAGCACAAAAAACCTTTTTTTTCATTTTTTGGAGTCAAAAAGAATATTTAGCACTTGCTGTGCCGCGGACTGATATATCAGTCCAGAATTTCTATACGTTCTAATTCTGTCAGCAGCCTAAGAGTTAAACCTATTATAATTAGAGCCATATTTTTTAATTAATATATAATCATTTATACTCCAAGATTTAACATCTCTACTATTAGTTATAAATCAAAACAAGTAGGCATCTCTCCCCTTAATTTACTCTATAATAATAATAAACTTTATTTTTACCGTGCCTTTCTAAAATCAAGGCGACTTAACAATAAAATACAAGAAAATAAAATGGGATGCAGTAAAACATAAATACAATAAATACAGGGTTTCATAAAATTCAATTAAATACATCAGGTAGGGTAGGCTTGATGCCACAGGTGGGTCTTTAGGGCCTGTTTGGCTGCTGATTTCTGTAGTAGACTGAATTCTGGACATGCGCTTAATACGAAATGACCCAGATAGTAGCCAAAGCTCAAAATTCAAAAAAGGAAAATGGAATAAAACGAAGTCCATTCCCGTTGAAGAGGCACAGTTCAAACAGTTCATACGGGATGATTCTCTTGTCACCTCCGCTTCTTCCTCTTCTTAGTCCTAGTCAGAGCCAATATCTTCAGAAATTCTGATATTAGTTTTGAAAAAGCCACAAGCAACATCTGGATCATCAAAATAGTGGTTCTTGCCATGAAACTGAACCCTCAATTGAGCTGGTGCGAGTAGGGACACTTATTTCCACTTCCTTAAACTCAGACAGTATGGGCAAGTATCGCTTTTGCCTGCGCTGTGTCTGCATACAAAAGTCTGGATACAGATGAATCCAATCCTACCGGGTCAATAAGTCGCACGCTGAATAGCATACAACATACCCGCACAACAGAAACAGCGCAGTAGGGAACAGCAAGAGGGTGCAATACCACTAAAGGAAGTATGCATGGTAGTGCACACTCTCTCTGTTCCCATGTAGAGGATAAGACCTCTGCTGGGACAAGGGGCCACCAAGATGCTGCCGTGGCTCGATGGGATGAGCCATGAGCAGCAAGGGATGCAGGCAGCGTGTTTGGGACCGGGTTTCGATTCCTGGTCCCAGGCTAAAGAAATGTTATTTTTCGCATATCGTGTGATATCAATGATAACCCCTACCCTGTTAGATATTTTAGTAGGGGGAGGGGGTATAGTCCCCGTAATACAAAGATATGTCGCAACATATTGGCGCTGTACGGCAGTGCGAAATATTGCGGCGGCATAATGTCTTGCACCATTATGACTCCATTCCAAATCCGATGACCCTCATAAAAAAATAGTTTTGTCTGCCTAGCCAACTGGAGAAGCTCGTTTCTTTCGGCTAAAGTATAGAAAGTTATAATCACATACGTTACTCCAGATTGTTAAGATGTGCTCAACGGATCAACAGATTTACATGAAGCAGGACGAAATACAGTTTCTAAAGAAAGGGAGGGTTTGATACAAAACACTGTTGATACAGCATCCTGGACTGTTTCTTTTAATTCTGTGTTAGGGACAGTCCCAGGAAAATCTATAAGCCTAAGATTTCTCCTCAGCATATTATTTTCAAGGTGTTCTAACCTTGCCGTCTGTGCTAGCTTTTCCTGTAGCACTGCATTTGTGGCTCCCTCTAAGGTAAGGATTCTTGCAGAGGTGGCTTTGATCTCCCCTCCATTATTTTCGGCTGCCTTTTCAATGTTCTCCATCCGTGCCTCGATAGTGGCACATCAAGAAGTTATTTCTGTGAGAGAGTTTTCACTACGTAAGTTTGACTGGCTAACCTCAGCTTAAAAATTATTCAGAAAGGCCTGTACTGAAGCAAGAGTGGATTTTTGCAATGCTTTTGATTTGCTGCCCGCTTCTGAGTAGGACACTTCAACAGGAGAGACCCCTGTCCCAACCCCTTCAACAGGCCCTCAGACTAGAAAACCTCTCCCTGCAACTTTCCGGGAAACAAATTTGTCCATACTGAGTAACGGATATTCCATCCACAAAAAAAATGTTAAACTCAGGCGAAAGTTCAATAAGAAAAAATTACTCACCGCAATAACCTTTTTTTCTTCCAAGGGGTCCTTTAGCATCAGTAACGTTTTTGCACTTACATGGCTAGGTGCAACTGCCCCAGAGGTGTGTCTTTAAGAGATATTTAAATGAGCTTAGGGCCAAGCCAATCAAAAGAAAGGAGGGGGTGTGAGCTGAGTGAGAGCTGTTGAAGGCTTCAGAATTTTTTTGAGTAAAAATGAGGGCACATGCCCCAAAAAAGAATCAACAGAATTAAAAAAAAACATGCAAATGTCCACAAAAGTGCAAATAGAAACAACAGCAACACAAGCTAAAAACTCATCAATAAGAAACTCCAAATTTGGTGAAAGGTGACATAAAGAGCCCTTCTCCAACTGGTGAACCAGGGAGGAAGGGTGGGAGTCTACTGATGCTAAAGGACCCCATGGAAGAAAGAAGATTACTGTGGTGAATAATTTTTTCTTCTTACTCCAGGAGTCCTTTAGCATCAGTAACTTTTTTGCAGGCTACCGAGCAGTACCAAGTGGGAGGGGAGCAGGGAACCTACTTAGAAAAGAGGCTCTGCAGAACCGCCCTGCCAAATTTGGCATCAGATCTGGTCTGCACATCCAAACTATAGTGTTTCACAAAGATGTGCATAGATTTCCAGGTAGCTGTTTTGCAGACATCCAGTAGGGGAATGTCCCTTCCTGCTGCAAGCGAGGCTGCAGTGCCCCTGCTCGAGTGGCCCCTGAGTCCCACTGGAGGTTGTTGACCAGCTTTCTCATAGCAGAATCTAATACAAGAGACCAACCAACGAGAAATAGTTCTCTTGCTAGCTGGTCTTCCTATGCCTACATCCCCGTAGGTGAGGAACAATTGAGTGGAACAGCCTCTGGACTGTCTAGTACACTCTAGGTAGTGAAAGATGGCTCTTTTGACATCCAAGCTGTGGAGCTTTTGCTCGACAGGAGTGGATGGCTCAGTAAAGAAGACATGCAGAGTAACTGACTGGTTCAAGTGAAACTCTGAAACCACCTTAGGCAAAAATGTCCTATTTGTCCTGAGCTCAACTTTATCGTTGTGAGGGATGATGTAATTCAGCTCAGTGCACAGGGCCTGTAGCTCTGAAATCCTCCTGGCAGACACAATGGCTACCAGGAAGACTGTCTTCCAAGTTACAAACTTGATGTGGACCATGGACATAGGCTCAAAGGGTGGATCATGAGCACATCTATGCAAAGGTTCAGGCTCCAAGGAGGAACAGGCTCCCTAGTTGGAGGCTGAAGGTGCAAGAGGCCTTTGAAAAACTGTTTAAAAATGTTGTGGGAAAAAAATGATTTCTTCTTTCCAACCGAAAGGTACGCCAAAATTGCCACCAGGTGTAGCTTGAGTGAAGAAGGTTTCAAGCCTGACGCCTGTAGGTGTACCAGGTAGTCTAGCAGGTGAGGGTCTGAAGCTAATAGGGGTTCGACCTCTTCGCTCTTGCACCAGAGGGAAAACCTTTTTCATTTGGCTGCATAAGTCTTCTTAGTGTTCATTTTTTTAGCCACTCTCACTATCTTAAGGACCTGTTCAGAGTACTGTGAGGATGGAAACTAACTCCTCAAGAATCAGGCCTTGAGGTTAAGAGAGTGTATGTCTCAGTACTGCACTCCCATCTGAGGAAGGATCAGCAGGGAGTGAGTTGGAGGCAGGCAAATGGGCCTGCTGCAGGACATTGAGAGAAGGAGAGGGTACCAGGCTTGTCTGGGCCAGTCCGGAGCCACTAGGATCATTGATGCAGGCTGCTGTCTGAGTTTCAGCATCACTCTGAATATCAGGGGAAAGGGAGGAAATGCGTATAGGAACCTCCCGGACCAGTCCAGGATCAGGGCATCCAGAGGAATTGTTCCCGGAACTGGGGGCCTTCAACAGCACTGAGGAAGCTGAAAATTGAGAGGAAAGGCAAACAGATCCATGTCTGGTATGCCCCACTGCCTGAACACTGTGGCTAGTACTTGCTTGTTCAGTGTCCATTTGCTCTGGCCTTGACTAATGAGGCTTAGAACATCCGCCAGAGTATTTAAGTTTGCCTGGGAGGTGAACAGCTGAGAGGTTGACTCCCAGGGAGAAAACTAGAGACCACAGCTTCAGAGCTTCCAAACAGAGTATTCCTGATCTGGTACCACCCTGCTTGTTTATGTAGAACATTGCAGTGGTGCTGTCTGTTCGAATTTGAACCGCCTGCCCTTCTATGCCGGGAGCGAAAGCTTTGAGAGCTAGTAAGACTGCTCTGAGTTCCAAAAGATTTATGTACAACTGTGACTCTTCGGGAGTCCAGTTGCTGCTTACTGAGGCAATGTCCAAATGAGCTTCCCAGTTCAAAAGGGAGGCATCTGTGGTGATCACCTTTGTGGGAAGAGGAGCTTGAAAGGGAACCCCTGCCTGCAAATTTGCAGGGTTCTTTCACCACAGCAAGTTTTGGAGGAACTGCTCCAACACGGGTAAAAGCTTTGAAAATGTGTTGCTTCTCTGAGACCAGTGAGCTCCGAGGTAGGCTTGCAGGAGTCTCATCCTGTACCTGACCCCTGGGACTACTGTAGTCATAGAGGCCATATGCCCCAGAAATTTGAGGAAATGTCTGGCTGGTCTTGGCTGTCCCTGGGTGAAAGAATCTGCCACTGAAAGGAAACTCTGAATTCTTTCATGCGGGAGGAAAGCATATCCCTTCAGAGTGTCCAGCTGGGCCCCTATGAAGGTGAGCAGCTGGGTAGGTTCCAGGTGAGATTTCTTTAGATTTACCAGGAAACCCAGAGACTCCAGACTGTGTTGTGTGAGGGAAAGAGATTCAGTAACCTGGCAAGAAGACTTTGCTACTATGAGCCAGTCATCAAGATAGGGGTGGAGAGCCCACCCAGTCTCCTGAGATGTGCTGTTACCCACTGCGAGACACCTGGTTAAGACTCTTGGGGCAAAGGACAGACCAAAGGACACTGCGGTGAACCGATAGTGACCCGAAGGAAGTTTGAACCTGAGAAACTTCCTGTGAGACCTCCATATGGGTATGTGGAAGTAGAAGTCCTTTAAGTCTAGGGAGGCCAGCCAGTCTCCCTGCCGTAAGGACTGTATGACCAGTGACAGAGTGGCCATTCTGAATTTGGGTTTTTCAGATGTTTGTTTAACTATCTGAGATCTAAGATAGGTCTCCACTCCCCAGTTTTCTTTTGTGTCAGAAAATACCTGGAGTAGAGGCCCTTTCCCTTCTTGTGGGTGGGGACCATCTCCACTGCTCGTAAAGCCAGAAGGTTTTGTACCTCCATTTTCAACAGCGGTATCTGTGTTGGGGACAAAGGTCTTGACACCTGGGTATGCTTGAGGTCTGGCAGCTGCTTGAACTGTAATGACAGACCCTTCTCCACTATTTCCAGCACCCATTTGTCTGACGTGATGAGGGACCAGTGCTGAAGATAGTGGGAAAGTCTGTCTCCAACCGGAAGCGGGTAGGCGACCTGGACACTCACATCAGGACTTAGACAGAGGCAGATGGCTGGGTAGAGGTGGCTCTTCTTTGGCCCCCTTCTGCCCCTGCCTCTGAATGACCCCCTGTACTGGCCAAAGTCAGATTGGGTATAGGGACTGTAAGGCCTGTGAACAAAACTTCTGCCCCTACCGCCCCTGTGACAGGACCTCTGAGGGGTGGCAGGCTTAGGCTTGGATGAGTGGCTCTGCCAGGAGGCCTTGTACTCCAACTTTTTTCATGCAGTCAGTGGTTCTGTAATCAAACAACATATTTTGATCACAGGGAAAATCCATGGCTTTGTTCTGAGTGTCTGTGGTCAGGCTGGTTGTTCTAAGCCAGGTGAAGTGTCCCAGAGAGATGGCATGGGCCATCGCCCCAAAGGCTGCATCACTGTTGTCACCTGCCATGTGGAATTGGTACATAGTAGCTTCCAGGGCAGTTTTTGACATATCCACCAGCTCCTGCACCATAGAATCTGATCCGTTGCGGGTGCTAGCCTGGATAGATTTCCAAAGGGCTTTCTGATATTTGGCTGTAAAATGTGATGTAAGAAGAAAATCTGAGAAGCAGAGAAGCTGTGGCATACATTTTCTTTGCTATGAAGTCAATTTTCTTGGAATCCTTGTCAGGGTAAAAGGGGGACAAGGAGACTCCAGCTTTCTCCCAAGCTGCCTGCTGCACTATACTGTCATGGCTAGGGTGTGCAGACAGGAACTTGGTACCATTTTTAGACAATTTATATTTTCTCTCAAGCTGCTTATCAACCCCTGATACTGAAGTGGGGTGTTGAAGCACCTTCATGGTATTTTTTTCTAAATGCATTATAGATAGGGACGACCAGGGTCTTTGAGGACGAAAGACCCTTCATCTCCCTATAATCTTCATCGACATCCTGGTTGGGCTCCTGCGTAGGGAGGTCCAGGGTGCCCAGCATATTTTGTATAAATGTAAACACAGAGGAAGGATCCTCGTGGTCACCCGGGGGGGTCCCCAAGATGAGGGTCTGGGGACTCCTGGGGCTCTAGACCCTCAAAATCCATGTCAGTGGTATCATAAAATTGATCATCATCTGTGTCACCCTTACAGTCTACAGAAGAGAGAACTGTGGAAGAGTGCTTTGGTTTTTCCATATCTTGCACTGATGGAAGAACCTGCACAGTTTGCAAGTGTTTCGTTTTTTCTGTATGTTTTAAGCTGCCTGTTGTCTCACTATTGGCTTTAGCCACTTCAGAGGCTAGATCAAGCTTCCTTTATCTTAATAGAAACCCAGTAATACTCAACTGCGCACAGGTGGCTGCTGGACCCTTACGGACAGTCCCAACACAGATGATACCAAGGTCCAGTAATATAACAAAAAAGGTTTCCTCATAATTGCCAATCTAGAGAGAACCCCCCCCCCCCAGGCACTGTTTAAATGTGAAATCCACTGCAGGAGCCTTGCAGTAAGCCACGCGAGGTCTGAGGTAAAAAAAACAAGGCAACTGTCCCTAATTCGATGGTTCCCACAAGAATTTGCCCAAAAATGAAGGAAACCATCAAAAATAAGCACCCGTGATAAAATTTGGTTTTAAACTAAATAGCTGCGGTAAAAATAAAGGCAAAATAGCACGGTGACACTAACAATAAAAAATTTGCACTGCGCTAATGAAAAAGTAAAACTTTCACTAAGCACACTAAACGAAATAATTTATGAGGAAAACTTTACCCAGATATACACCAGGAAGTTGTCAACAAGGAAAGTTGGGAGACACCTCAGAGACAATATTGCTCAGTCCAGCAGAGAAAAAATTCTGAAGCCTTCAACAGCTCTCACTCACCTTACACCCCCTCCTGTCTTTTGATTGGCTTGGCCCTAAGCTCATTTAAATCTCTCTTAAAGGCACACCTCCAGAGCAGTTCCACCTAGCCAGAAAAATGCAAAAAAGTTACTGATGCTAAAGGACTCTTGGGGTAAGAATAAATTAGCTTTTTTAATGGATGTTCCATTCGAGATCAGCAGAGCGCTAAACGAACACATCTAGCTCGCACTACAGCTCAGTAGAGCTCTAAACGAACGCATCTAGCTCGCACTACAGCTCAACAGTGCCCCCCCCCCGACATCCTTGTTGGATTTCTCTGCCTCTGTGTCTGGTGAAACAGTACATTTCTGTATATAAAACCATATCAGTTAAATTACCTCTTTCATTTAACAGTTTACTAATAGTGCCTAGCAGTGCTTGTAACCAAAGGTTTGATATTCTGTACGCAGTATTTCACAACTGTAAGGGTGCATTCAGGGCCGGTGTTAGGCATCCGACAACCCCGCAGCTGCGGGAGACCCCCAAAATGTAGTGAGTCTGGCGGTGGGTCCCAGCACAGTCAGCATCAGCACACAGCATACCACCTTGCTTCAGTCCTACTCCCCACCGGATGACCCCACCGCAGTCAGCATCATAGTTAATACATTTTCCTCTGCCCCAATCAACACAGCTGAGCAAGCCAAAAGCAGCATACCTTGGCTTTAATTAATTGTCCTTGTCCTCTCGGCTCCCCGAATTTTCCATCACTACTGCCATGTGATGTCTACGGTCAGGCGGACGATTTCTGGCTCTTGTTTGCCCCCCTCCCGAAGTGGTTGGATGGCAACACCATTTCATTGCTGTGTTGTTGCAAATGCTAACAAGCAACTGACTGTCCCATTTCCCCAAACGCCAAACCACACAGTCCAGGACAAGCTACCACGCCATCTCCTCCAACATGTTTCTTTGTTTCCCCACATCCTCCAATTGTGGTGCACAGTAAAATACGTGCTGACATCGGGAGGTGCTGTGTTGGAACCAATCACAGGGCTCCTCTCAGTCCATTACGGTTGTCACCCTTCCTCCCACTCGGACCTGAACATTTCTGTCCCCACTCAGGTCCGCAGGCTCAGCTGCAGCATAAAAATGGTCCCTCCGACGCTCTTGGAACCATTCAGCCGAGGACCAGTTCCAGAGTGTCAGAGAGAAATTTGCTATTGCAGCCACTATCTAGCCAGCCAGTGTGGAGGAGAGAGAGAGAGCCACCGCCCGCCACAGCCAGCAGCCAGCCAGACATTCCCGACCTGCTACTGCTGCTAGTGCTGCTTGCTGAAAACAACTGTAATTCATTTATTTTATTTAAAAAGAGCTCAGCAGCTGCGGCCGCAAATTCAGCAATTCACTGAACACTGCCAAACCAGTGTGTCGCACAGAGTTGAGGAGAGACCCAGAGATGTAGGATTACACCCTCACAGAGACCAGTGCTTTGCCTGCCTTCACGTCTTTCCTAGGTAGGTAATCAATAACAAAGATGGGCTGGGAGATGAGATTAGGAGATGGTCTGGACCATAATTTGGACTGAAATAAATATCTGTTTAGAATAGCCTGCCTCTGATAACATACACATGATGACAAAGTCAGTAACTGACTGTGTCATCATGTGCATCTGTTGTCACTCAGAGGCCGTTCTAAACAAACATTTATTTCAGTCCAAATTATGGTCTGTTACATATAGTATACTAGTGGGAGTCAAGAGGAGATCAGACTGCATAGGTAAAGAGCAGCAGAGCTACAAAAATTTGTAACAGCTAGAGCATCATTTTTTGCAATTATATTATAAATTATTTTTTATAAATGTATTTCTAGACTAGTGTTAAATATGAAGGGCTTGTTTCTAGGCTTCCACATGCGATTAGCACCTAAGTACGCACTAGTATTTTAATGTCGTAAAATATGGGCAATGTGTAAAAAGATGAGTGGTTAGGGGGCCCCAGTCTGTGGGGCCCCTGTCATGAAGTTTGCTGGGGGACCCCAAAATCCTAAAACCAGTCCTGGGTGCATTTAGAATGGGAAAATGTATTTCAGTTACTGAGTCTGATCCTGGAATAAAATTCAAAACCTACATCTCTGTAACCTAATCACAACTATCAGGGACTTACCAAGACTTGGTCCTGCTACCACCATAATGCTACTATTCTGTGTCTCTTCTATATCTGTTTTGAGACTACCGTATTTGTTAGGTTCAGTGTTTATATTTCCTTTTTTGTATCAGTTACTGCAATCTTGACCAGGTCAGCCTTGAAAGGGAAGTTTTAGTCTCTGTGAGACTTCCTGGTTAAATGAGGAAAAGGTTATAAAAGTAAAACTGTGGCTCCACAGGTAACACACTCATCTCTGAGACTTAAGTCAAGTCCCACACTAGAAGGTTGGGCAGGCACCCAAAGCTAAGCTGCAGTGCAGTACTACAGTGGTGCTGCTATGTTGAAGGGGCCACCCACTAGATGAAACATTCAAGTCCCTCCTTCCCCACCTCTAATGGATGATCAGCTCTCAGGTCTAGATCCCAAGGCACTTCTTGAAAAGAATAGGTGCCCCTAACGTCCAGGTTAGTATTCCCTCACATGAAAAGAAAAGTTCTGTAACTGGCTATAGCCTATGGAGCAAAACTGTTTAAACTGGCTGTTGCATTTGAAATTGCCTGCATACTGTCCTTGCACTACCAATATACGCTACTGTAACATATGGATAAGTCTTAATAATACCATCTTGGCCCATCGAAAAATTTTCTTGTAATTCAGGACTGCCAATGCCATAATACTATCGTTCAGCACTGATAATACATGGTTTCAGGTTTCATGGTTTCACAGGAAGGGTATCAGCAGTGAGATGAGTCTCTTTGCAGATAACTCAAAACTGGGGGTGGTAGTGGATGGGGAGGAGGGGAGGGCGGCCCTACAGGGGGACCTGGAGGCTCTGGAAAGGTGGTCTAGAAAGCGGAAGCTGAGGTTCAATGCAAGGTACTGCTCCTGGGAGCCAGTAACCCGGGCCAAGTGTACACCCAGGTGGGGGGAATGCTACAAGTCTCGATGGCTGAGAGGGACCTGGGGGTGGTGGTGGATGTCAAGATGAACAACTCAGAGACTTGAAGGAGGGCAGCAGCAAAGGCCAACAGGATGCTTCGCTAGGGGGCTCACCTCCAGAAGGTGGGAAGTGATACTCCCACTGTATAACTGCTTGGTGAGGCTGCACCTTGAGTACTGCATGCAGTTTTGGAGGCCACATTTAAACAGGGGACATTGATCTCCTGGAGAGGGTCCAGAGGAGGGCAACCAAAATTATTTGGGCCTTGGGGGTTAGGACCTATGGGGAGAGGCTTCAAGTGCTAAATATGTATACAATGGAAGAGAAAAAGGGACCGGGGGGACATGATAGAGGTCTTCGGGGACATGAAGGGGTAAACAGAGGAGAAGCAGTCAGGGTGCTCCGAAGCAAGGACGGGGGGCAACTAGAGGGCATGGGTGGAAGCTGGAGGGAGGAGATTCAGGGGAGAAAGGAGGAGGTGCTACTTCACTGAGAGGGTGGTGGAGCCATGGAATGCGCTGCCCAGAGGGCTGGTGGAGGCAGAAATGGTGGAGGGGTTCAAGAGGGGGTGGGACAGGTACTGGGGAAGGGTTCTGAAAGCAAAACCAGTGCATCGAGAATATCCGGGACTGGCCTGGGAAAGCAGAAGCCAGAGAGGGAGAGGGGGGCAGCAAGGTCAGCTCCCAGGGTGGGGGCTGACTAAACGAGCAGACACAAAAGACCGTTAGGCCTATTCTGCTGGCATTTTAGTATGTTAGTATGTTTCAGACTGATAATATATGGTTTCAGACATGATAATACATGTAACATACAAGAAAATTTTCCGAAGGGCCAAGATGGTATTATTAAGACATATCCATATTTTACAAAAAATAATAAATAGGTAAGTGGATTAAAAGGCAGTAATCCCATCTCAAGGTTTTGAGGACATTGGGAACAAGTCCTCAAAACCTCGAGATGGGATTACTGCCTTGTAATACACACTTATCTGTCATTTATTCTATTTTTATTATTTACTGGCACAGTGAGACATAGACACAACTGCATGGAAAGTGCATAATACTAAACGATAATATACTGTAATTCTTAACTGCACTGCATTTAAGTAAACACTCAGTATTTTTCTTTTCTTAAAATATCTAACTCCATATGTGGTCCCGACTTCCTAGCTCTAGTTCAGTTATCTGGAACTCAGCAAGCGGGATGCAACACCAGTCATCTGTCAGCCGACAAGAGTATATATGTGACTGCTTTACAGATGTCAAAGGGAGGTGACCACAATAGGGTATGCTGCAGTGTTTTTGTCTTGTTTTTACCATGAAATAGCTTATACAAGCTGCAACGCAAATAGCCATCGGTCTCTTACCTTGGGCGTCCGAATGTGTTCCATGTTTTCGGGGCAAAAATCAATAACAGACCAGGCACGAAAGGGATGTGCGAAAACACGTCCGGGAAACCATCTGTTCCAAAGCAGACACAACTACAGAAGTTACATTTCAGACATAAAATGCACGGTCCCACTCCTGAGTGACAGTGTTAATGCCGATTTGTCTCTGCCGACACTTCCTGGTTTCCATACAACGAGTGCCGACTGCCAGACCGGTGAGAGGAAATGCACCGAGCGCGACTGAGCGCGGAGGCGTCAACCAGGGCGCTCCCTAGCGCCCAGAGGAATCATTAGCACCCTTTTCTCTCCAACAGTTGAAACATTCTGGAGAGTCATCACTTCGATTGTATGAGATTTTCATAAAGATTATAAATACATCGAACAATATCTAGTCTTAAAGCAGCAGTGCAACAAAAATAGTTATTCCAAAAAGCTAATTTTCTGCTATGGGTATGAAAAATATTGGCAGAATTGTTGATTTGTTTTTTCTGGATGCTTCCTATGCTGTGTGCTGTACATTGACATTTTTGTCTGGATTTTTACACCCCTCAGGTCCTCAATATTATTTCTATGCAAAAATGAGGCGGCCATCTTTTTTTCTTGAGAAATAATTATTTTAAAACTTCCATGAAATTCCTAAATGATGATGGGAACTGAAAATGTTACCACCAAAATGAACTGGAAGACATCTGGTATTGATTAGGAAGAAAAAAAGGTGGGATCAAATTTTAACCCATTTTCATTGCACTGTTGCTTTAAAGCAAGAAACGAAGCAACGCAATCTGGATGAGATTAAATTAGATAAGAATGCTCTCCAAAAAAGTAATTTTGGCTAAAAAAATAGATTACAACAATAGTTCGAGTTTATTGTGGAGGAATAAGAGCCCTTGAGCAAGCTCATTTGCAAGGGTGTCCCTTATACAAGTAATAGACAGAACTGTATACAAAGAAATATTTATAGACAGTTCCCTCGGACGTTGACAATTCACTGGATTTACAATATACACAGGTTTTCAGGGCAGTAACAGTGACTGAACAATACACGGGCATTTACAATATTACAGACTACTTATTTAAAATACGGCTTTTGGTATAGGATTGACAATGTAAGGTGACAGAAGTATAGTAAGTAACAGGTGTGATAGTTACTACTTTGTGAGCAGGTATGAAGAGAGGATGAGCAGGGAAAGTGAAGAAGAATGGAAATTATGTGCAGTGGAAGGTGTCGGTAGAGGTTTTGCTAATGAGGGTTTTAAAAGTATTTGGTGGGCTTTAGTGTTGACTGACTATCTAGAAGAAAACTATGTATATATATATATATATATATACACACACACACACACACACACACACATACAAATATATAGAGAGAGAGAATACGTAATGGGCAGGAGTGTGATATGGATAATATTATAGTGTATGGTGGAACATCGTTCTCCACCAAAATCCATAGCTGTCGAAATGTTGTTCACCTGCACTAGTGAAGTTCGCAGTGCAGCAGAACTATTTTTTGTTCTGCTGCACTGCGCATGTCACACACTGTGTCCTCCAGCAGCATTTGACAGTTAAGGCTCACTCCATAGACAGGACACATAGCGAAATCAGCAATGTCAGCGTCAGTACTGTCAAAGCCACTATCGGAACTGGATAGATCCATCCTCGATCAGGAACACAAAAAAAGGCAAAAAAAAACAACAAAAACAAGAAATGACATGTGGCAATTACATAGTTTCCTGAGTGATGAAATGTGATCCTCACTACTGACCTCTTTTCTCTGCTTTTCCCTGTAGATTGTGCATTGCTGTTCCGGGTGCTGCTGTATGTGAGTTTTTAAACAGTTTAAATGTTTAGTGTTAAAACGTTCAAAATGTAAAGTTCTTCAACAGTTAAAATGTCAAGCGTGAAAACGTTCAAAATGTAAAGTTCTTTTTTCTTTCTAGTACCCCAGTAAAAATGTTTTGAAGCAGAAACATGCTGTAGTGATTTTTTTCCCCAAAAAAACGACGTTCCACCATACACTTAAAAGAAGAAGAGGAAAGTTGACAACAGGGCTAATCTTTCACCTCGTTGGCACTGTGATGACGGATTACCTCGAGAGCACATGGTGCCAACTCGGTGAAAGAATAGCCCTGTTGTCAACTGTTCCCCATGCACTATCCTATATGTTACTCCAGCAGAGTGAGCTCTGGATACATCCAGAGCTCATGATGCAGGAGTGACAATATTATCGATAGCACACAATCTGCCCATTATGTATGCTATTTATATAATGGGGGGTGAGAGCTTCTTAAGTATAGTTATGTTTTCCTGTTTGCTCTTTTATTGTTTGGTAACTGGATACGTTTCTAGAGATGATTTGTTCAGAGTCGCACAGTCTGGATGTGGAAGTTGTTTTTCTGCATTTTGTTACGGGCAGTCGGCTGCTTCAGTGAAGGACTCTCTCAGTCCTGGTTGACCATTGTACTGTCTTGTGATGTCTCATTCGCCC
Organism: Neoceratodus forsteri; assembly: GCA_016271365.2. Classification (NCBI taxonomy): domain Eukaryota; kingdom Metazoa; phylum Chordata; order Ceratodontiformes; family Ceratodontidae; genus Neoceratodus; species Neoceratodus forsteri. Next base: position 320,624,140 of record CM057459.1, read on the forward strand.
CTTCCTCCCACACCTCTCACTCGTACCCCCCAGTATGGTTTAGAAAAATTGGTAGGCAGTCCTACCTTTTCTTCTTTTGGGGAATGCAGAATCAACCAAATAATTCAATTTCTGGGCACAGTTAAAATAAAAAAATTGGGAAATTTTGAGGACCCGGATCACTCTGTCATGCTAAGCAAGAGACCACCGCCATGTTTTAAGTGTTGTTCTGCCAACCCACTAAGGAAAAGCAGCCAATCAGGAGGCACGTTTCGAAAGATGTTGGGTGGCAGACTTGCAGCTGTGCTGTTGAGGGTTAGTGATAATACTATCGTTCAGGTCCCAAACAATACTATTATGGCACCTGAACGATAGTATTATCACTCATGATCAGTGGTATTATTGCTCTTGGAGCAATTGTATTACTGGGATTTTTTTGATTACTATACTACCATATTATTTTAAGAATCAATATATTAAATAAATATATATATATATATATATATATATATATATAGACACACACACACACAGAATGGAACCCATTTATAATGGACACACTAATAGCAGACAGATCTGCCTTGTCAAAAGCACAAGCTATGGTAGTAATGTTAAAAATCCCATTTATACCATACTCTGCAACCCCTGTATAGTGGACACTGTGAGCTCCTCTGTACCCTGTTACATGCTGAAAATTGCCTACCAATTTTCACCTGATTATTCTGCTGGTTTGTCTGGCACTATAAAGACATAAGTCACCTCACTTGATGCCTGATACCTGACACCTTACTCCAGGGGATTACTCCAGTATCTTCCTGATCCACCAGTCAGCACAGGTTCTGTACAGTAAAATCTTATTTATTTAATTTATTTATTTAACAAATCAGAAAGACCTTTGAGCCAAGGGCTCTTTTACAGAGGTTCCACGTCAAGTCACAAGAATAGCAAATTACAATGGTCTCAGTAAGTAGTACAACATGAGGAAAGTAATTACATAAACAAAAGAACAATATGGCATGATAAATATTGTGTCAAGTGCAGCCAGTGGCCTTGTCTGAAGAGGGGTGAAAGGGCTTACAAGGAGAGAGAGTACAAGGGGTGAATTGGGGGTGGAAGAAGCAAAAAAAGGGCAAGGAGGGAGATTCCACAATGAAGCTTGAGCAAGAAAGACCCATGGGGCAGGGGTAGAGGAGACAGCAAGGTGAGGAAACGGGGAGGGAGGGAGGGTAAAGGAAGGGGGGATGGGAAAGGATGAAAAGAGGGCAGGAACGGGAAAAGGATAAGGGAGGAAGTGCTGTGAGTGGAATAGCGCAGCAGCAGCATAGGGCTATACAGGTGCAAATGGTAAAAGAGGGAGGTCCCAGTGTATTTAGCTGTCAGCAGAGATTAGGTATGGCAGTCACAAGATGCTCTGGAAACTAGGAATCGATGCAGCTTCTGCTTAAATGGTCCCAAGTTTGCAGTTGTCGCAATCTCAGGAGGAAAGGAATTAAATACATTAGCAGCTCTAACTGCAATGGATCGCTGTTGGAGCGAGGTTTGACAGTGAGGGACAGTAAAAGTTTGGCTCACAGAACCTTGTGTGCTCAGAGTGCTCTGGAAGGGACTGAAAAGCTGAAGGGAACCTGGTGGTAGGAGACCAAAATCTGCCTTCTTAGCCAGAAGGCAGGCTTGATATTCAATGCGAGCCTGGAGTTGAAGCCAGTTTGCTTGTTCATAAAGGTCACAAGTGTATGATACGCTGCACCAGTTAGTAAATGGCATGCCTTATTCAGAGCTGTGGTGTGCCGACATAGGGTTGTGTCTGTGGCGGAACCATAAATAACCAAACCATAGTCAATAACAGACACAACTGAACTTTGGATAGCTAATCTGAGGGCTTCAGTAGTAAGGCAGTGTTTATGCATGTGTAGAAGGCCTAGGCGAATGTTAACTACCTTGGCAACATTCTCAACATGGTTGGAGTAGGACAGCGTACTATCCAGAGTAACTCCTAGATATTTAAAAGATTGAGTCTGATCAAGAATAACACCTGCACTGTTTTTAATCACCAATTGTTTGGCTTTGTGCTTGCTGTGGGTACCATGGAAGAGCATGACCTTAGGTTTTTTGCAGTTAAGCACCAACTTATGAGAGATGAACCAGGACTCAGCTTCAGTAAAACTTTTCTGAAGTTGGACCTGAAGGAGGGTAGGGTCAGCAGTCTTTGAGAAAATGACTGCATCATCCATGTAGAGGAGTACTATGTTTACTCCTCAGCCCCCTGATCTCAATGAGCACATGTACTGTACGGCAACATCTGTCCAGTTTTGTTTACTGCTCAGTTCCCAATCAGCTACAAATACTGTACCAGTTCCCTATACCTCTGGTTGACAGAGGAGGGGGCATGTTCCCATTTTAACACCTGTGTTTGAGCTGTGGTGGAGAAGATTCTTATTTTAAGATTTTAGGATATAGCAGACACTCCTTATAACAGACAAAACCTGCTTGCACAAACGTGTCCATTATAAGAGCGTTCCACTGTGTGTGTGTGTGTGTGTGTGAGTATATTATAGGGGCACGGTCGCACCCCTATAATTAGGGTTGAGTAGGCATTTCTATGTTAAACTCGAAATTTTGCATGTTAATAACTTTGGACCCATTCAATGGATTTGCATGAAATTTGGTATGCGCAGTGGGGCATGGTATATCTCTTGATCTGCCAAATTTAGTTTTAGTCAGACTTCCGGTGTTTGCCCACCAAAACGCTGAAAATGCATTTTTCACCAGTTATGTGGGCAGTTTTTGATTTTGTCTGTTGCACTGCTGTGTGGTATGCCACTTTGCAACTTGGTTCATCTGAAAGAGTTTAGGTCAAGGAACCTTTTGTTTGGTGAAAAAATGTTAATCCATTCAAAAGTTATTAAACTTTTAAGTTCCCATTTTAAGTCAATGGGAAAATTTTTATGGTTATTTTGCGAAAGAAGAATGGAGTTTTGGTCATCTAGTCCCTCCTCACGATCAAAGAATTTGCAGGCTCACGATCGAAGAGGAATTCTTTGATCATGAAGGCCACCATCTTGTTTTCAGTTTGTGGTCGGAAAAACTCAAATATCTCGGCTTAGGGGTGACTCCTGAAGTAAAACTTAGATGGGTTTTGCTCAAGGTGCTTTGCTCTATTGAGCCATGGCTGTGGTTTCTTGTAATTTGGTAAAAAAATAGACTTTTCAACTTTTAAAATCTTTGATTGCGGCTCGCTAATGATCTAGATGGCCAAATGAAAAAATCTAATTTCTCTGCCTTGGGGTGATTTATTAAGCCAAATGAGGATGGGTTTTGCTCAGAGGGCTTCGTTCTCTTGAGTCATGACTGTGGTTTCATTATTTTTCTGTAAAAATGACTTTTACCATTTTCTATTCTTTGATTGCGAGCCTGCAAATTCTTTGATCGTGAGATTCTTTGACCGCGATCTTTAATCGCGAGGGTGCAACTAGATGGCCAGATGAAAAAATCTAATTTTCAGGCCAGGAGTGACTTATTAAGCCAAATGAGGATGGGGTTTGCTCAGGGGGCTTCATTCTATTGAGTCATAGCTGTGGTTTCATTTATTTTTGTGTAAAAATTGACTTTTACCATTTTTTATTCTTTAATCACAAGCCTGCAAATTCTTTGGTCGCAAGCCTGCAAATTCTTTGTTCATGAGATTCTTTGATCGTGATCTTTGATCGCGAGGGAAGTACTAGATGGCCACATTTGGAGGGATCAGATAGATCAATTTTAACAATTTTTTAAATTAAATATCTCGGAAACAGTTTGGTCTTTTCACTTGAAATTTGGAGGGTGTTGACGGGATGTCCTGTACATGTGAATTGCAGTGTTTAGGTGTCAGACAATACATTTTTTATGGAGATATTGCGTGGCACAGTTTACGTTTTGCAGACACGTTTTCCATTCTGGTACTGGCTTGAAATTTATATGGTAGCTAGCCTTACTGCCATGGATGTACTTTTCAGTTGTTGTTAGGTGTCTAAAATGTAAATAGGTGCAGAATTCTGCCACTCTGACGAATGAAAATCTCAAACTTTTAAATGTTATGTCTCGAAAACGGTTTGGTCTTTTAAACTGAAATTTGGAGGGTGCTGAGGGGATGTCCTGTACATGTGAATTATGGTGTTTAGGTGTTGCAGAATTTATTTGATGCGGAGTATTGCATGACGCACTTTATGTTTTGCGTGTAGTGTTTTCCATTGTGGTAGTGGGTTCACATTTATAGGGTACCTAGGCTTGCTGCCATGGAGGTAATTTTCAGTCCTTAGGTGTCTGACATGTAAACAGGTGTTGAATTATGGCACTCTGATCACTAATACTTTGTTTCGTTTCAAGGTGGTGTGCCCCACGCTCCCACCCATATGTGCTCACAGCAATACATATGGGCCCAGATATTCAAAAGGGTTGCACATGGTGCAACAGTGTTGCACCATGCATGACCCACTGATGCACCCCGCTGATATTTAAAGGAAAGGGCCAGAACCCGGCTGCGCCGGAGCCATCAGTAATGCATGCAGGCACAGGTGGGCGTGCCCATGCATAACCTGCACAGCCCAATATTCAGCCTGGGATATGCAGAGTCATGCATGCACAACCCCTACCTGCGCCTGCACAAAGTTACGCTAGGAAAAAAAGGAACAAGTGATGGCCACCCACAGGTGAGGTGCCACATTGCAGGGTGCAACACAGCAGCTGCCATCTGTGGGTGGCCACCCAAGTTCCTGCAGCATGTGGCGGCACCCCCCATGGCCCATGGCAGGCATCTGTGTTGCCCCCAAGTCCAATATCTCTGGTGGTCCAGTGGACCACACTGAGCCTGATCGCGGGCATCTATAATCGAACCGACCCCCCCCAGTCCAATATCCCTGGTGGTCCAGTGGACCGATCACTGCTCGATCATGGGCATCAGTACCTCATCAAATACCCTACTATCCTGATGGTCTAGTGTACCCCACCCCACCGCCCACTGGGTCCACCGCCCGCCTCCCGTCAGCGGCGGGCGGCAGCATCCAGCCTGCCGTCGCCAACTGACAGCAGTCGGGGCTGCGCATTGGTTCACAGCATGAGCCAATGGGCATGCAGCCATACCGTGCTACGCACTCCAGATATGTGATTCATTCACATATCTGGGCTGCGTGAGTGAAGGGCTGCACGCCCATTGGCTCATACTGTGAACCAGTGGGCATGCAGCTCTACCGAGCTGTCAGTCGGCGGGTGGCATGGCAGCAAGCCGGGTGGGTGCTGCTGCCCGCCGCTGACGGGAGCGGGCGGTGGACCCAGTGGGCGGGTGGTGGGGGGGTACACTACACCACCAGGGTAGTAGGGGTATTTGATGAAGTACTGATGCCCGTGATCAGTCCACTGGACCACCAGGGATATTGGACTTGTGGGGGTCTATTACAGATGCCCGCGATTGGGCTCAGTGCGGTCCACTGGACCACCAGGGATATTGGACTTGGGGGGGGGACTGTACTGATGCCTGCGATCGGGCACTTAGAGGTCCATTGTACCACCAGGGATATTGGACGGTTTTTCCTTTATATGACAGGAATGCCCGCGATCAGGCTGCAGGGTGCGTCGGTCCCCGACTGTTATGTATTTGAAATGGTAATGCATTGCGTTACTCTGCCACTTGAGGGCAGCATTCTGATATGTGTAAGCTAGAAAGAGAGCACACAGAGGTGGTTGTTGTTGAGAGAGAGAGGCTCCTGAATAAAAATGAAAGCTGCTCTATTCCTGTTGCAGTGTGAGTTTGTTGAACAAGACCAGATTAAATGTTAGAACATAACATAATTGGCGACACGGTGTTTAGTTACTCTCCTGTACCTTACCAGAACAAATTACTGCTGTGAGGGTTTTCCTGAGACGTAACTTTTGGACCCACGAGTGAACCTGCGAGAAACTCATAAAGATGGCCGTGACCATAGGACATATTGATGCCTTTGATGAAAATGTGGAACAGTGGACAACTTATATTGAGAAATTTGGACATTTTGTCACAGCAAATGATATAAGTGATGAAAAACAAGTGGCTGTGTTACTGAGTGTCATGGGCAGCACAACGTACAGTTTGCTGAGAAGTCTTATAGCACCAGAAAAGCCCGGGGAGAAAACTTTTGCCAGTATTGTGGAGGTCTTACAGACACATTTCTCTCCTAAGCCTCTGGTGATTGCTGAAAGATTTCGCTTTCACAAATGAAATCAAGCAGAGGGTGAGTCTGTTGCGCAGTATGTGGCTGTTCTAAAGAAATTAGCTGAGCATTGCGAGTTTGGCACCCATTTAGATGATGCCCTCCAAGACAGATTTGTGTGCGGTTTGAAAAGTGAAGCGACACAGAAGCGTCTTTTAACGGAGGTGGGACTGACATACAAGAAAGCGATCGAGATCGTTGTATTGATGGAAACAGCTGCACGGGAGGCTCAGCACCTAAGTGATTCCCTGAAAGTAAATGCTTTATCCTTCTCTTCTCCCAGGAAGCCTAATAAATGTGGACATTGTGGGAAGGCTAATCACAGTGATAAGGACTGCTGGTTTAAAGAACAGACATGTCATAACTGTGGGAAGAAGGGCCACATTGGGCGAGAGTGCAGAGGGAAAAAGAAAGGAGGGGAAATCAATGGAAGCAAAGGGAAGCAATTTGCAAAATGTAGAAAAAGAGAAGTACATTGTGTGGAAACACAGGGAACGTGCAGTGATGACACTGATACTGAATTAGCATTGCATGTGCCGACTCTTAAAGGGGAAATGGCAACCATCTGTGTAACACCTGAAATTGAAGGGAAACCACTGAAAATGGAATTGGACACAGGGGCTGCAGTCTCATTGATTTCTATAGACAAGTATGAAACGATGTTGAGTCATCTACCCCTGCAAACGACCGACGTTGTACTGAGGACATACACTGGCGAGACAATTTCACCTGAAGGTGTCATCAAGGTGCAGGTGAAAATAAATGGGCAAACGGCACTACTGCCTTTGTATGTGGTTAAAGGTAACTACCCTTCACTCTTAGGCCAAGAATGGCTGAAGAAAATACGCCTCAACTGGCAGGAGATAAAGACTGTTAATACGGGTGACCACAACACTCTAGAAGCAGTGTTGCACAAACATGCTCATTTATTCAAAGGGGAGCTAGGCACAATGAAGGGCATTGAGGCAAGAGTGTTTTTGAAGCCACAGCACAAACCAAAGTTTTGTCAACCTCGCCCAGTACCTTATGCACTCAGACTGAAAGTGGAGGCCAAATTAACTCGCCTAACCGAAGCTGGAGTCTTGCACCTGTCCAGTGTAGTGACTGGGCAATGCCAGTAGTGCCAGTGGTAAAGAAAGATGGGTCCGTGCGAATATGTGGAGACTTTAAAGTAACCATAAATCCAGTTCTGTGTGTGGAACAGTATCCGATTCCACGCATCGAAGACTTGTTTGCATTGCTGGCACAGGGCCAACGCTTCAGTAAGCTGGATCTGTCACATGCTTATCTGCAAATGAGAGTAGATGAAAATTCAAGGAAATATCTCACAATAACCACCCAAAGGGGTCTCTTCTGCTATAATCGCCTACCTTTTGGCATTGCATCAGCTCCAGCCATATTTCAGCGAGCTATGGACCAGGTTTTACGAGGTCTTCCAAATGTTCACTGTTACCTGGACGATATACTGGTGACCGGAAGGAATGATGCAGAGCACCTGAAGAACCTGGATGCAGTTCTGCAGCGATTGGAAGATTTTGGCTTGCGTGTCCAGAAGGAGAAGTGTGAACTTTTCAAGACTTCATTGGAGTACTTGGGCCATACCATAGATGCAGCGGGCTTACACAAAATCACCTGAGAAAGAAAAAGCAATTGTGGACGCCCCAGCACCGGAAAATGTGAGCCAGTTACGGTCGTTCTTGGACCTGTTAAATTATTATGGCAGGTTTATTCCTAATCTGGCTACGATTCTCAACCCACTAAATGGCTTGTATGCAAGGGAAGTCCTGGTGTTGGACAAAGGATCATGAGAGCTGCTTAAGAAGGCCAAAAGCAACTTGTTTCGCAAGATGTGCTCATTCACTATAATCCACAGCTGAGCATCAGACTGGCGGTGATGCCTCACCTTATGGGTGGGAGCAGTTCTTTCTCATGTTCTACCAAATGGGGACGAAAAGCCAATTGCCTTTGCATCAAGAACTCTCAGCAAAGCTGAACAAAACTATGCCCAAATTGAGAGAGAAGCTTTGGCAATAGTGTTCGGAGTTCGCAAATTCCACCAATACCTCTATGGTCGGGAATTCACACTCCTCACTGATCACCGTCCCCTCACGACCATTTTCAGCCCCCACAAAGGTATTCCTTCCATGGCAGCAGCCAGAATGCAATGTTAGGCTCTCTTGTTATCAGCTCACAACTACCGCATTAAATACAAGAAGGCGGCTCTTCATGGCAATGCTGATGGGCTCTCAAGATTGGCTCTGCAGGTAGCCCACAGTGACAAAGTGGACACTGTTGATGTCTTCTACATCAGTCAGCTTGAGAAACTACCCATCACAAGTTCTGAAATTAAAAAGGAGACAAAAGTCGACCCTGTGTTGTCTCAAGTCTTGGACTTAGTAACAAAAGGGACTTTTACTGTGAACCAGGACATTCACGGTGAGTTATCACCATTCTACGCCAGACGTAATGAGCTTTCAGTACAGCAAGGTTGCTTGATGTGGGGTGTCCGGGTGATTGTCCCTTCAAAGCTACGCACCAGTGTTTTGGAAGAGCTACATGTGGGACACCCGGGTGTAGTGAGAATGAAGGCTTTAGCTAGAAGCTATATTTGGTGGCCAGGGATTGATTTGCAAATTGAGCAACAAGCAAAAACATGCACTACTTGTCAGCGTGTTCAGAAAATGCCGTGTCCATCACCTTTACATCCCTGGATGTGGCCAGGTGCACCGTGGCAGTGCATTCATGTAGATTTTGCGGGGCCGTGGGAGGGACACATGCACTTAATTGTTGTAGATGCCCACTCAAAGTGGCCCAAAATTCAAGTCATGGACACCACTACTACCAGTAAGACCATTCAGTGCTGCGAGGACTATTTAGCCAGCTACGGATTCCTGAACAGCTGGTCAGTGACAATGGACCACAATTTATTTCTAGTGACTTTGCAGCATTTTTGAAGTCCAATGGTGTGAGGCATATTCGTAGTGCCCCATATCACCCCTCGACTAATGGTCTAGTGGAGCGTTTTGTGCAAACCATGAAGAATGCTCTGAAATCGGGGGGGGGTTCTTTGACCTTACAACACAAGTTGGATAACTTCCTGTTGGCATACCGAAATACACCCCATGCTACAACAAAGGAATCTCCAGCAATGTTGTTTTTTCGACGTAAGCTTCGCTCCCGTCTTGATTTGCTTAAGCCAGATGTGGCATCAGAGGTTTTGAAGAACCCAGAATCTCAAATACTACGCCGGCAAGCTCGTTCAAAGGACAGGCAGTTCATTGTTGGTCAAGAAGTGCTTGTTCGAGATTACCAGAAGGGGGAAAAGTGGACCCCTGGTGTGGTGACATCTCAGACGGGTCCAGTGTCATACACAGTTGATGTTGAATCTGGAGTGAAATGGAAACGTCATGCTGAACAGCTCCTAGATCTTCAGCAGCGCACAGATGGGGACACCTCCAGGGAAGAAAACCCACGGGAAATGTGGATTCCATCTGCCGTAGCTTACAGAAGCCCCACCACGGAAGTCCCAACAGCTTCTGAAGATGTTGAGCGGGAGGTGGAGAGGAGCAATGGTGAGGCTGTACAACCATCAACCGAGGATCGGAGGGAGGTACCAGACAGGGCAGCCATGCCAAGGGTTGCTCACGAGAGACGTTATCCATCCCGAATTTCAAAACCTCCAGATCGTTTGAACCTGTGAGACATTTAAAAGAAATAAATGTTTTGTGTAGTTAGAGAGCCAGATCAGATTATTGGGGCAGAATAATCCCCTTGACTGGTTCGAGGCCTGGGGCAGTCTACCCCCTACCTCTAGCATAGTATAAACCATCTTAATAATAGCGAATAATGCTAATACTTGTTCATTTGGTAACAATATAATTTAGTGGGGAGGAAATGTTATGTATTTGAAATGGTAATGCATTGCGTTACTCTGCCACTTGAGGGCAGCATTCTGATATGTGTAAGCTAGAAAGAGAGTACACAGAGGTTGTTGTTGTTGAGAGAGAGAGGCTCCTGAATAAAAATGAAAGCTGCTCTATTCCTGTTGCAGTGTGAGTTTGTTGAACAAGACCAGATTAAATGTTAGAACATAACACCGATGGCTGCTGCCTGGCGGGGTGGCGCAGAAGTCATCGAAATTCAGTTTTACCAGCAGCTAATGATGCTAAATGGGGCCCATAATGAGATGCAAATGGCCCCCTGTGCGCCTTTGCATAAATTATGGCCCCATTTGCATGTCCCCATTTGAATATCGCAGGTGCTGTGCATGGCGCAATGGCACTTGGCCCAGCGCATCTCCATGCTCCACTCTGGCCACTTGCGCTGGTGCAGTGCCACCGCGCCATGCACAGTGGGGTGGCTAGGTGTGATATTCAAAGCTGTTAAAATGATAGCGAGTCTGGCTGAATATCGCCCCAGGCCACACCCCCCTGCGCAACAAAGTTGAGCTGCTCCCAGGCTTGTGCCACAGCCTGGCACAGTTTGAATATCCGGGCCATGATATTCAGTACCTGTACTCTTATGTTAGGCAGAGATTTGCAAGTTGGTGGGACCATAGGGCTCTAAGGGCCCCGCACTCCCACCAGCTTGCACGACTTTCTACTTTTCTATTCTTTCACAAAAAGTAAGGACATTCTATGCAGAAAACTTCATTTATGCATCACTTAGGGTTAAAACACAAAAGGTCAGGAAATGAGACCTTTAGGGTTGCCCCCTCCCCCCATCTCCCGAGATTGACAGATGATGGGGTGTGTCATTGGGGTTTTGAGGCCTAAATGTCACCCCATTCTTGTTTACTGTGGCTTGTAAATATAATTACACATGGCACATGGTGACATTAGGCCTCACAACCCCAATGACACACCCCATCATCTGTCAATCTCAAGAGGAGGGGGGTCCCTGAAAGGGAGGGAGGGGGCAACACTAAAGGTCTCAGTTCCTGACTTTTTGTGTTTTAACCCTAAATAATGCATTAACGAAGTTTTTTGCACAGAACATATATATATATACATATATACTTATACATATATATACATTAGATAAATAGAAACAAAATGAAACATATTTGGTAGACATTTTTTATGTGAAATGGAGGGTTTTTACCATTACCCTATTTATTTCACCAATTACAAACAAGCAAAATCCTGTAAAATGCTTGTTTAATTTACTAAATATAACCCAGCTAAGGTGAAACGTCTCTTTTTCACTGTCTTGTGCTTTTTCCCAAATTAAGAAAAAAATAAAAACCAGAAAAGGTTGTGTTTATTTTTTGTTAGAATATTTACTATTATAGGATAAGCCAATCAGAATAAAGGAAAACAGCCTTTAATACCCCATAGACTACTATCACCATTTCCTTATTCAATTATCCAAATATTTGCATATGCCCACGATAGTTCATTCATATTTGAGACGTGACCATTATAGCTAATCCACGTTTAAGATATACGATAGTTTATCCTCATCTAGTCCACAGAAAAAAAGGAAACAAAAAGACATCACTGACACTGACCCCTTTAACTATCGCAGAGCTTTTACAATCCATGTTTCAAAACTCCTAGTTGTATAACAGAAATTACATTCAGATAGCCAGAGGGTGGGATATTCAAAGGGATTTTGCGCCATGCGCAACCCACTGATGCGCCTCGGCATGATATTCAAAAGGGGATGTTGCACCGCGCAGATCCCAATGCACTGGGGCGCACCGTTAATGTATGCATTGCAAGTACAAGGGGCGTGCCCATGCATATTCCGCACATCCCGATATTCAGCCTGAGATGTGCAGCGTATATCTGGTTTTGCATCACTTACTTGCCCGCACAATGGTGCTCAAAAGTTGAGCCAAAAGGATATAGAAGCAAGGGTTGGCCACCCACAGGTGAGCTGCTGTATTGCAGGGCGCAACACGGCAGCTGCCAGCTGTGGGTGGCCAACCAAGCTCTGGGGCCAGGGTCCATTGGCATCGCCCCCCCACACCCGATCACAGGCATAAGTACAGTTTAAATAACGTCCAATATCCCTGGAGGTCCAGTGGACCACTTCTAGCCTGATTGTGGGCATTAGTATGATTAAAAGCATTTTAAATCATCCCTGGTAGTCCAGCGGTACTCCCTCCCCAGCCACGACTGAGCCCGCCACCCAGCTTCCCCGGTCAAGCGGCAGGCGGCAGCTCCCTGCAAGCCGCCCGGCTGCCGACTGATTGCATACAGTACAGCTGTATGCTCATTAAGTTCACAGTGTGAGCCAATGGGCATGCAGACTGTTGATTATTACAGGTCTGATTATGTGAATGGAGCCATTCACATGTCCGGACTGTGGTGTAGTACAGTCTGCACGCCCATTGGCTCACCGCTGTGGACTAGTTGGACATGCAGCCGTCATTGTATGCAGTTAGTCGGGCAGCCGGGCGTTTGGTGGGGAGCTGCCGCTGCTGCTGACCGGGGAGCCGGTGGCGGGCTCAGTGGGTGGGTGGAGAGGGGTTACTGTTGGACCACCAGGGATAGTTTAAAATGCTTTTAATCATACTAATGCCCATGATCGGGCTGGAAGTGGTCCACTTTGGGATATTGGACGTTATTTACAATATATGTATGCCCGCTATGGGGCTGGAAGTGGTCCACTGGACCACCAGGGATATTGGACGTTATTTAATATATACATATGCCCGCGATCAGGCATTGGGGCACTGTGCCACACTGTGCAGGGGGCATCAGTCCCTGACCGCTGCAGCCTGGCAGGGCGCCAGGCACAAGTCGCTGGGGATCGGTGCACCTGCATACAAATGGGGCCATAATGACATGCTAATAGCCCCAGTTGCACCTTGCATGCATTATGGCCCCATTTGCATATTCACTGCTGAATACCACAGTTCCTGCACCTAGCACAACTGCACTTGTGCTGGTGCATCCCCCTGCTCCACTCCTTCAACCTGCACTGGCGCAGTGCCACTGTGCCATATGCAATGCGGGAGGCCAAGTTGCAGTATTCAACAGTGCTGCGCCATGGTGCAGCTCCATTGAATATCAATCAGTCCACTCCCTGACTCATCCCAGTTGCGCTGCGCCCGGCTTGCGCCCCTACCAGGCGCATTTCTGAATGTCCCACACTGAGTATATAGGGGATACGTTATGGCCGGTGGTTGAATACACTATTTATGTGAATGAGTGGAGAGTGATCTTGGATATCCTCATGAGTGGCGGAGCGTAGCAGAACCATGAGTGATGGTAGCTGAGGTCACTCTCCACTCATTCACATAAATCATGTATTCCACCACCGGCCATAACGTATCCAATTTGTACAATAGGACTGTGTTTTTGTTTTGTTTTTGCTGTTTGGCTTTTTTTTGGTTTGATGCTGTCACCACAGTGGAATAAATGGATGGTGAGAATACATCTTTTTATGCAACGAGTTATTTGTTCACTTCTATTGAATAAACTTGGATAACTGGCTTCAGAGGTTTATTACATGCCTTGGCCTTTGTCCTTGGGTATTTAGCCACCTACATCAGCCAGCTACTCCTTTGTATACTCAGGCTAACGATGTGATCACTTAAGGATCTTCTGACTGTGACGTGGACAGCCAGTTCTGAGTGCTGTGCCATTTTTTTTTATATAAAATGTATTACTGACTGTCTCTGCTGAGAAATCTGGTACTCTTGAAATGACCTCACTCACCCCCCAGGTTTCAGCTGAAAGAGGAAAAGCCATGAGAAAATGCTAAAACAGCACACACACAGGTTTTTAGATACAAGGTGTTACATGGCAGGCCTGAAGCTAATGACAGAGTAGAACAGACCTTAATCAGAGATATCCTGTTGATCTAGTTTAATTAGCTGGCCAGCTGGCAGGAAAGGAAATATCTCTTTTTATGATGTTTCCAGAGGAAGAAAAACAGGTCGTGATGTATAAGTGTGAAAATCATAAAGATGCTTTCATGTCCTGGAAGGGGGAAGCTTATCATGAGATCAACGAAGTGTCATTTGCAGAACATGAAATCATGCTGAGGTTGCAGAATTTAATACTGGGAAAAGACATCCTGTTTTTATAGATATATATCTTTTTATATATATTCTGACAGAGGAGGAGCTAGGTGACATCACCCAAAAAGGGGTTGGCAAATACAGTTTGCTTTAAGGAATAACTCTGTTTTACTTAGACACTTTTTATCTAGACTCTGACAAGGACACATCTTTGAGCACTTTAAACAGGTATTTAGAAAGAAAGTCAAATCTAAGTACTGTAAGTAGGAATTTGCACTGTTTAAACCTTGTTCTTTTAAAATATTTGTATGTCTTGTGATATAACAGTTCTGTATTTTGTGTTTGACATATTTTTATCTATTTTTAGTAAAAACTCTTTTTAGGGCTTACTTGGTCTGCCTTTGTTTTTCCTTCACTTGTAAGAAGAGTATATATGGTTATAGCAGGCATGAAGCATAAGCTTGAATGGTGGTACCAAACTGGAAAGAGAGCGTTTTAAATCTGAGGTCTTTATTAAAGTTTTTAAGGGTCCATCTCTGTATACCTGGTTAGTTGCCCGTAGGCAAGGATATCTGGCCCCCCGGAGACAGATATATCTGAGCCTGTGCATTGGGTACGCTAGCAAGAGGTTCACAGTTTGAATCCCTCCAAAACTGAGACCAAAGGTTTATCCAAACTCACAAAACAGACGAGGGTTACCTTGTTCTGTTAAACTGTTCACAAGACTGCACTCGGAGGCTGGCACTTTGGGAGTAGAGGGCCTGACCTGCTGAGTGGGTTTGTGACACTGACTACAAATGTTATACAGATGTATGGGAAGGAATAGAGTATGAGATTTTTTTTTTAACACCTGAGGTGTGTGCATTGTCCACGAACCTTGAGAATGAAGCTTGAGAGCAAAACTTGAGAGGTTTATAAAGCCATCAAACACTGACAGCTTGTAAAAAACTCATTGTATGACTCCCATATTTTATTTTTTATATTTATTGGTCTGTGACAACATACTGTAGGTAGAAAATGCCAAACATTTACATTTTCTCCGAAAGTATTGACTTGTATTGTTTAGAGTAGCTTTAGGTGGTAAATAGTAAGGGACTTATGAAATGAAAGCTATTAAAGTAAGTCTTTTAAATTGTAAAACAGTTAGTGGTTGAAAGATTATGTTGTTTAGTTAGCTTACATTTTCAAAACAATAGTTGACGTGCAAAAATATAATAAGCAGGTGATAAGTGAGTGCAGGCAATATAGCTTAGTAGTTAAAGGCAATGAACTTCAAACCAGGAGACCAGAAGACTTGGGTTTGAATCTCATCAACCCCCACTTGTATATGGTGTGATCCTGAGCAAATCACTTAACTTTGTTCTTTTTTACAGAGAGGGTGGTGGATGCATGGAATAGCCTGCCCCAGGAAGTGGTGGCCGCCCATATGGTGGCAGGCATCAAACATGCATGGGACAGGAATAAAGGAATATTAGAGATGGGATGAAAAGCTAAAGCCAGTGACCAGTTAGGGTCACTGGCCATTTCATCAGGTAGACTGGATGGGCCTAGTGGGCCTTATCTACTGACAGTATCTTTGATAATTCACATTTATATTGTGAAGCACACATTAAGCATTAAGCATGGGGCTTAATGTTAAGCTGCCGCCCCTTTAAGAGCACTTAGAACATGCATGTATCTAATTGTTGACTGCCATGTATGCCTGTCAGTCAGAGAATTTGTCAGTCTGGGGCTTGTCCTCATGAAGAGAACATCTACAGCACTGAATAAACCTGCATTATTACATTTTATGCGCCCATCTAGTTTATTCGCATGGTCCAGATTGGGTCCTCAACAGTGACAACTGAAGGGTCTGGCAGATCACAGAAAAGGTAAGGGATCCTTTAGTGGCAGACCAAGTAACCAAAATGCCACACATGGTGGAGGATGCTGCCCTTCTTCTGTCCAGACCAAACCTCACTTGCTTGCATTGTTGGTACCCCAAAGTTATCATCCCAGTATGTCTGCACTGCTTGAATGATTAATTACAACACAGCCTGGCTGTACAGAGAAACTTTAAACGTTGTCCTGTATTGTACAGCAGCCTGCAGCCTTCTTCCTGTTACAAGTCTACCAAAAGTACTAGTGTTCAACATTGCTGGCGAGCAGATCACTGAGTGAACTGAACTGTTCAAAATTAAATGTGTTAAATCCGATGCCCCATGGAGCTCCACAAACTGTAACCCCCCCCCCAGCTCCCATCTCATGGCAGAACTCTTGGAAACTTCTCCATTGTACCAGGCACGCAACGGCCACAGATTTCAACTGCAGCCACTGCCAAACAATCTCTTGCAACAGAGATTGCAGCCATAGAAAATAAAATTACAAACCTACGATCCCTGATGCTGCCTCTCGACAGGCCCACAGTAAACTGCCACTCTATGCTCCCCACCTCGCGTTCAGTGCCAACCCTTCTGAATTCCACTGCTCAGAAAGCCGCTCCAGAAGGGACTGCTTTAAATTGAGACAGACCACGGTACAGCCCTGCTGCCCACAGCAACTACTGCCGCTACTACGGAACTGATCCTGGCCACACCAAGCATCTACTGAGCAAACTAAAACAGCTCTTCTCCCCTGGGTCTTGCAGCTTTGCTCCCCAAATGCGGCTCTGCAGAGGACCTCGGCTCCATTCCTCCCCTATCGCTGCCTGCCAGCATGGAGCCTATGCACTCCAACTTGCGCTCTTTCCCCCACACAAACATTGCAGCTCAGGGCCCTACTACTGTTCAACCACCTTCCTGCATCTTACCTCGTGGCCCAGCACCGCTCCTATGCATCACAGCTCCTTGACTCTCCATGCTTCCAAGCAGCAAGGAGCTGCGGCTTCATAGCAACAAATAGCCGCTTGGTTCCATCTGCACTTCACGGCTGAGCATCACTCCTCTCAGAGCCTCTCACAGCCACTACTGCATCATCGGAGCCACTGCTCTCCTTGGCCACGCTCAAATATAACAGTCAAATCAGTAAAACATAAAAATTAAATAAAGTACAGGACTGCTGCTACTATGGAGCAATCTCCCCCCCCCCCCGACTCTTTGCTGCCTGCACATAAAGCTGCCGCTCGGCCATGCAACACAGGAGCCCACCTTCAGTGACTAAATAAACAAATGAAAAAAAAACACTAAGCACAGAAGGAATTTTAAACAGGGTACAAATGACATAAACAGCCTTCAGAAGCCCACATGGAGCAAAGGAATAATTGTGGGCAAAGAAACAAACAAAAAAAAAGCTCAAGCAGGGCACCGAAATATAAATATACACAAAAGAGGGCCAGTCTAGAGATAAAACAAATGAGAGTAAGTAAACCAGTAAATTTAAGGACACCCTGGGAGATCAGCAAATAAAAGCAATCAAATGACAAACGAATACCCCCAGCAAGTTTGTACCCCTCACCAAAACTCAGAAAGCCCGACATTTTTCTTGCCTGGGTGAAGAAGGACAGCAGGGCGGCAATCACCATTTTGATCATTGCAGAGTAGCTCTAGGCAGCCTCATGGAAAAAATCCTCCATCTTGTTTACACAATACAGTCAGGAAGGAAGTGACCCTTAACCCCCTGCTGGTGGCCATCTTGCTACAGTCAGGCCGGTCAAATCCCACAGGAACTGCATTTCAAAGTTTGGCAGCCATCTTGTGAAGGGCACAATTTGACCTCACTCCATAGAAATCAATGGCAGTCCTATTGAAATGAATGGACAGTGCAACCAGTAGCTGATTTTTGCAACAAAACCTTTATTTAAATAACAAGCAACACAGAATTGAGTGGGAATTCTTTATTAAGATGTCACTTGATGAACTTTGCTACAAAAATTTGTACTTTTGTCTACAAAATAATTTTTGCTTGGCACTTCATCCACGTCACGACTTCCCATCTCCTGCATGATGGCAACTCCTTCTCACCCGTACGACTTTCGCTCAGTGAAACAAAGCTCATCTCCAACCACGATGTCTGATGACGATACAGATATGAGTGCTGGAGCATTCGGAGTTCTACCTTCACCCATCTCAAGGGCATGGGGCTACAAAATCGAAACAATCCTCCATGACATCCAGTCATCCATCTCAGCTCAAGAAGCACCAGCTATGCAAGCTATTCAAGATGACCTGGCAGACATTAAAGCTATTTCACCTCAGTCCACAGTCCAAACCAGCCTACAACCAGTACCCTTCTCTGCCTTGCCTCACAATGACACTGTCAACTGGCTGGAACAATTCCAATCATGGATTTCTTTCAATGGTTGGACTGATCCCTTGTGCATCTCCAATGCCTTGTGCTTGCTTCTGAGAGGGACTGCCATTTCCTGGTTCAACGCACTTCAAGACCAAGTCAAAGGAGATACTGCCACACTGTATACAACCTTCAAAGCCCATTTTCTCCAAGTACACCCACCCTAGTTATTGGAGCAACTGCTGTGGGAATGTACAATGCAACCCACTGAATCTCTTGAAGCCTTCATAATGGACCTTAAGTCTCGCCGCAAACACCTACAGAAAACAGAGAAAGATCAAGTAACAGCCTTTGTCCAGGGACTGCCTCCTCAATTTTGTACCTATGTCATACAGCAAAAGTCAGCTACCGGGACAGACACCATCCAAGCTGCACGGCTAGCTCAAGAGTCCATTTCAGTGTTTCAGTCTGCCAGTGCTCAGTCATCCCAAACCTCACAACTCTCTGCACTCGCCACATGTGTCCAACAGCAACAAGCAATGATTGACAAGCTTATCTCAGCTGTCAATACCTTACACATCAGCTCAACTGCCTCCTCTGCAAATTCTAACGCTATGCAACCACCTCGACAGCGACCTGATCTACCTCCACCTTCCCGAGAGTCTGTAACCTGCCAGTGGTGTGGATTCAGAGGACACATTGCTGCTGTCTGCTGAAAGTTATAGTATTACAAAAGGACACAAGAGAACCAAGGACGCCCACCACAGCGCAATCAACAGGATAACTACAACTACTCCAAGGATCAGGGAAACCAGTGCTGCCCAACAAACTAGGGGCTTTTGTTGGGCAGGGGATCACAGCAACTGACTGCCCCTCTGACTCTCACAACTCAAACAAAACACATCCTCCAACTGCGAACTCTGGCACACTCTCATTTCCAGAGGCAAAGGCATCTGTCATCCGATCACCTCTCCTAGCAAACTATGTACCTATAACTATCAGAGATTGGTCCACTCATGTATTGGTCGACATTGGAGCAGAAATATCAGTTATCAACAGCAGTATTCTAAACAACCAAGCTATATGTCACATGCCTAATGTCTCTCCAGCCGACATAAGATACAGTATCAGAGCAAGTACAGCTACAGTACCTATCAAAGGCGTGGTCCATCTCAAGCTACACTTTGGCTCACAGCAAGCTACCATCAAGTTTTAAATAGTGCCTGATCTTCAACCTGCAATAATTCTTGGTGGACTTCCTCAAAGCTCACAAAGCCATCCTAGACTTTGCCTCAAACTGTTACTAGATCCTCGGAGGCAATTCGCAGCAATAGACTCAGTCACTGTGCCTCCTCAGTCAGAAATGGTTTTGATTGCCAAAATTCGAGGTGAACCATTTCCACAAGGTGTTGCTGGCATCATCACAGGATCCCCCGCGCTGCATTCATCAGGTCTCCTTCCAGGGTACATCTTATCGGTGGTGCATGATGGCACAGTCCTCCAAAAAATGCTGCAGCTTCACAGATGAGCCAGTGGTCATTTCAAAGGGTGCCAACATCGGAAAGTTTGTCTGCTTGTCTTCAGGAGACCAGCTCCATCTCATGCAAGAACCTCAGCCTGGTTCCACCAACTCTATTCCTGTCAGTACTACCGCTATCACTCAAGCTTCAGAGTTACGCCTCAGTCAGAGACTGCTGTCTTCAAAACATTTTCCAGCATCTCCAACAAAAAGCAACAACTTCTGAGATTCCTGGAGAATTACCCGGATGTCTTTGTTGTTCAGATAACAAACTCAGATGCTGTGATATCCTGCAACACACCATTGAGGTGCAGCCTAATCAGAAACCAATCCATTAGTGAGCTTACAAAGTGGGATACAAACAGAAATAAGTCCTCGAGTACATAATCAAAGACATGCTTGACCAAGACATTGTTGAAGAATCTACAAGTCCCTGTGGTGCACTTTGCCTGTTGGTGGTTAAAAAGGACAAAGGGTATTGCTTCGTGGTAGACTACAGAAAACTCAATGCCTACATGGTACAGGATGCTCATCCCTTGCCTACAACCGAAGATACCTTAGAGAGTCTTGATGTGGCCAGTCCTGCTTACTTCACCACTCTAGACCTCCAGAGTGGGTTCTATCAAGTTTCCATTGATCCAGCTTCTCATCCATACATAGCATGGTGCTGCCACTTGGGACTTTTTTTCAGTTCAAACGTCTGCCTATGGGTCTTTGGAACAGTCCAGCCACATTTCAAGGTGTTATGGAAGCCGTACTATGTGGGTTGTCTTGGAAATCTTGCCTAGTCTTACTGGACGATGTGATTGTATTCAGCAGAACTTTGCCAGAGCACCTCCAACATCTCAAAGAAGTGTTTGAATGTCTCAGACAAGCCAATCTCAAACTTCGTCCAGAAAAGTGTTGTTTGCACAGCATCAAATTCATTACCTGGGATATGTGGTTAGTTCTCAAGGCATCTCTCCAGATCCAGACAAGCTCTCAGCAGTCAAAGACTATCCAGAGCCTAACAATCTCAAAGACCTTTGAGCTTTCCTGGGCTTGTCTGGCTATTACCGAAAGTTCATTTGCAACTATGCCAAGATTGTAGCTCCACTGCATGCCCTCACCAAAAAGTGATGTGACTATATTTGGACTTCCGAATATACAGAGGCCTTTGAAACCTTAAAACAAAACATAATCTCTTCTCCAGTATTGGCCTACCCAAGGTTCGACCAACCCTTCAAGCTGTATTCAGATGCTAGTTCTTTTGCAGTGGGCGCTGTGCTCTGTCAAATTCAAAATGGAACAGAACAAGTTGTCTCCTATGCCGGGCGCTCTCTTTCCTCAGCTGAGCAGAACTATGGCATCACAGAAAAAGAATGTCTAGCCATGGGATTTGCCGTAAAGAAATTTGACTGCTACCTCCGCTATTCCTCCTTTACAGCTATCGTTGATCACACTGCCCACAGATAGTTATTTGAAATGAGGGAGTCAGTAGGCAAGTTTGCTCGATGGATCACCGTGCTGCAATCCTACAACTCTGAAATTCAGTATAGACCAGGTCGAGTTCACTCAAATGCCAATGGTGTAAGCCAGAGACGATATCCCTCTGTATCCTAATCAACAGATGAAGAATCCTGCTTACAAGCTCTTCCCTTCCATGCCACGGATGTGCTTCCTGTGGACACTCCTACAGCACCTCAAGTTGCTTTGCTGCTACCAACTGCTTCTACAGAAAGGCACACAAATCCTCAGTTACTGCAAGCAGCTGAAGAGCTTCTCATCTCCTCAACATCTGATCTGTCCCTGGCAACTGTTAAAATGCAACAAAGAAATGACATTCAGTTTACTGACATAATCATCTACTTAAAGTCTGGAACCTTACCACAACAAAAGAAGCATCACGCAGTACTTCCTCAATGGCGGAGTGCTGTTTCACAGTTGGACCAAGGAAGGCAAGGGTCATCGCACGGATAGAACGCACGTACAGCTAGTTGTGCCAGCCTCACTAATCAATCAAGTTCTTCTCTCCACTTTCCAGAGGTCATATGGGGAATACACATAACTCTCGAAAAGACAAGGCTTCACTTCTTCTGGCCTCACTTGAACAGGGACATTGTCAAATTCGTAAAATACTGCAAGCCCTGCTCCCAAAGAAAGCCTCCTGCCAAACCGACAAAGGCACACTTCATTCCAGTGCCTGTTCAGCCACTGAACCCTTCCAAAGAGTCACCACTGACATTCTTGGGCCCTTGCCAACATGCTCTGACTCTGGCAACAAGTACATCCTTGTTTTTGTGGACTACCTAACAAAGTATTTGGAACTTATCCCCCCCAAAAAGACAATAAAGCTGCCACTCTGGCAAGTGCCTTTCTTATCACAGCAATTTGTCATCATAGTATCCCATTGTACCTGCATTCAGACAGAGGCACTAACAAGCTTTCCACCATTATCCGAGAAACCTGCAAACTTCTCGACATATAAAAGACACATACCACAAGTTACCATCCACAGTGCAACAGACAGAGTGAAAGAATGGTGTATGCCATTCTCAGCACACTCTCCAAGTATCTGGATGAGATGCACGACACCTGGGACTGTTTTGTTCCTTTTGTGTAGCTGGCATACAATACCAGCCCTTGTGTCGACAGCACAGATTACACCCCCATTCTTCTTAGTCCATGGACATCATCCAAGAACTGCACTGGACAGGGATCTCTCACTGCTAGAGGTTCCTAAGTCAGCTTCTTCTTTCATTATCCCTCTGCTGGAACAACTTGAACTTTCCCGATGTATTGCAATCATCACATTGGGCCAGAGAAAATGAGCTTTCATTCTCTGTTGGGGACATTGTTTATTTGGACTGACCTGTTCTTGTTCTGGGTGCCACCAAGAAACTGTTTCACCTCTGAAATGGTCCTGTACACATCGTAGAAAAGCTACCTCCGGTCCACGTTTGTCTGAGATGCAAGTTGGATGGAAAGCAGGTACACAACAAAGTCCATATAAACCAACTGAAGCATGGGTACCTGAGTAACACTCTTCCAGACAACCCCATTCCATCCAACAATGAAGCTGCCCTTGAGTCTGCCATCCTCACTGAAGCAGAGATCCCTCCAGGCAACTTGCAACTAGTTTCTAGAGATCTTCCCACTCCTGACACTCTCCAGCCAGATTCCATTTTGCCAGATGATTTACCTGGGACTTCCTCCTCTTCTCAACCTTTTTCTTCTCAGGACTCTCTTCTATACACCACAGTGTACCAGATAGAGAAGATCTTAAGGAAGAAGTTCACAAATGGATCCTGGACTAACAGAGTCAAGAGGTGCGGATTTGACAGTGGGCAGACCTCCTGGGTCGCTTTTAATGACCTGACCCCATCCTGACAGGAACTAGTGCAATCAACACATGCCTCCATTCCCACTGACTGGAAAAGTCAATGGAAGTCTTGAACTTTTGTGAACCAGACTCGGTGTATTTTGGGACTGCATCTTCTTCTCTGGTGATAGTCTCTCTTTAACTGTTTTGCAGTCAATGTCTTGTTGTACCTCTATTGTGAAACTGTTCCGATGGTACTACATTCCTGCATATAACACTTTTTTCCCCCCTTAGGAATGTCTTTACATTGACAGTCCACCTGTTATTGTTATGCAACTGTTAATAAAGTTTTGGCCTGCATTCTGGGTATCCTCCTGCTGCTACCCTTCCCTCTCTTTCCTTTTCCTTCCCCCGCACTTTAACACTTGTGGCATGACCAAGCCTCAAGTACTATTGTGTTCCCCACCTCTCTGGTGCTACTCTGACTGGTCCACAGTGTAGTCCAGATCCCCCCCCCTCCCGGCAGTGGAGTACTGTTTTGTGAAAGTAATACATTGAAGTGCATGAAAATGTTTTTTGTTGCCTTAAAACACTTAAAATGATCTATTTCTTAGAAACTGTTCATAGATTTATTGCTTGTTCGAGTGGTGCTGACATTCACTGTTCCTGGAGGTGATGTGAAGCACACATTAAAAATGGGGCTTAATGTTAAGCTGTCGCCCCTTTAAGAGCACTTAGAACCTGCATATATCTAATTGTTGCACTGTCTGGCAGTGCCATGTATGCTTGTCAGTCAGAGAATTTGTCAGTCTGGGGCTTGTCCTCATGAAGAGAACATCTACAGCACTGAATAAACCTGCATTATTATATTTTATGTTTCTGTCTAGTTTATTTGCACGGTCCAGATGGGGTCCTCACCAGCAGCAACCGAAAGGTCTGGCAGACCACAGAAAAGATAAGGGGTCCTTTAGTGGCAGACCAAGTAACCAAAATGCCACAATATTATCAATCATATATTATCACTTGTGTCATAATACACAAGTGATAATACACATATGTGTATTATCTCTCGGCTATTACAGGATTTGAAAGGGTTCCAAATCACAGTATTAAATCTAGTGACCTGTAATTATATATACATTAGAATAATACATGGCAAGTTGTACAGTACAAGAATTTAAAGCACTACCAAGATGTGTGATGCTACATAAACCCTAAGAGTGAAACTCAAGGGGTTTATAAAGCATCACACACTGAGGGCATGTATGAAATTCAAGTAATTACACAATACCATAATTTATTTTATATAATCACTGAGTGTCAATCCCTTCCCCGAAAAAAGAGTGCTAACAATTGATAACAAATAATGAAACACACACCTTGCTGTTTGCCCAAACTGATTAATTAATAAACTTGCAATAAAACATTTGAAGTCAGTTTAATTTTTTTGTAATTGAAACCATGCTGACAGAGAATTGCACAGTCATGGCTTCTGTCTGCAAACAAGTCAATCCAGGAAATGCTGCACTCGAGACTTAGACAGGTAGTGTCAAGCACAGCGTGGTTTACTATTTGTTTGGCTCTCACTGGCTGTAAATGTGTAACATAGCCATAATTTCTTAATATCCTATAAAACAAGTTGCTTCTGGGGCCAGATATTCAAACATGGGCAAAGCACACATGAAGGTTTGTGCTGAGTTTGACCATTGCCCATAACCCAGAGGACGCTATATTCAATGGGATAGTGCAGACTGAATATAGGGGCATGTCAGTGCAGTGCTAAGCTGAGTAGCACTGCCCAGACATGGATTGTCACAATGCAGGGAACAGTACCACCAGACTCGATAGCGCCAATAGCTCCTGGAGTAATATTCAGACCACACCATGCACATGAGCCCACTGGGCATGCAAGCCACAAAGGGGCCATTTGCATGCCCATTATGAGCACATTTGCATGGGAAGTGGTGCAGGTCTATGCCCCTGTGACCGGCTGCATCCCCACCTTGTTTGTCCGGTCCCATAAAATGGATATATTCCCTGGTAGCTAGTGGAACCCCCTACCCGCTAATCATCATCTCTGTAGATGACAAGACTGTCCCTCATGTCCAGTGGTCCTCTCCACCCTCCGATTGCCATCCTGGTAGATGACAAGTATGTCTTTGGTGTCCAGTGGTCCCCCCACCAATCATCATCCTGGTAGATGACAAGAGTGTCCCTGGTGCCTTGTGGTCCCCCCATCCTCCAATCACCAGCCCTGGTATAGTAATAAAAATCCCTGGTGCCTATTGGTCTCCCCCTGCCCTCCAATCCCCAGCACTGGTATAAAAAAAATGCCCTGGTGCCTAATGGTCCCCCTACCCTCCAATTGCCAGCCCCATAGTCAATCACATATTCCTTGGCATGTAGTGGCACCCCCCATCCATTGATCCCCACCCCCGTACTAGCGTAATCCTTCCCTGGTATCTATTGGTCCCCCACACTGCAGGCACTAGCTAACCCACCTGCCACCCTCCACCATATTGGTGTTGCTGGCACCACGGGAGCCCATACAGTGACTGGCACAGCCCTCCTCTCACCAACTTGGCTATCCACCATATGCAATGACAGGGAGCATGTGTCCCCTGTACTATTAAGGGAGCGTGTATGTTGTCTATAGTAGATAGTATGCATGCTCCTATTACAGTATAGGGGATGCACACTCCTGGTGTCAGTGTGGCTCAGTTGGTAGCACATCCGCCTCTGGACCAGAAGGTCGTGGGTTCTCATCCCACACCGGGATTGGACTTGCACCTAAAAATTGCTGGCATCCGAGTGCAGTATTGGGGGGTGCTGTACTGCTGGGGTGTGCTGCCCTTCGGATGAGATGTTAAACTAGGTTCCTTCTGCCCATCCTGGTGTTGTCCTGTGGGTGTCCAGGTGGAAGTAAAGAACCCAGGGCACTCTTTCGCAAAGAGTAGGAACATTCCCGTGTCCTGGCCAACATTCCTTCCCATAAAACCAGTTCATGCAATTATCTAGGCTGTGTGTGGGTGATGATGTGCAATATGGCCCCCACCACACATTCAGTCACTTCACTACCAGTCTAGCATTGCTTGTAAAGCGCTTTGGGATGTATGAAAAGCACTATATAAATGCTGATTCTTCTTCTTCTTCTGGTTATTGCATACGGTGACTGGCCGAGGTGGGGAGAGGAGGGTTGTGCCATTCGCAATATGGGCTCCTGTGGCACCAGCAACACTGATAAAGTGGAGGAGTGGCATGGTGGGTTGGCCAGTGCCTGCAGTGAGGGGGGCCACTAGACACCAGGAAAGGATTACACTAGTACTGGGACAGGGATCGGTGGGTGGCGGGTGTCACAAACCCACTCGTGAGGTTCAGATCACTGAGCTCACAGTGCCCACCCCTAAGAGCAATCCATGACAGGGAGGGGAAAAACAGGGATGCCCTCCTCATGTTCCTCTATACTTTGGATCAGGGCATAACACCAGTCTCGAGTCTTGTGGCCAAATATGAACCCCTTTTCTTGGCTATTACACACAGAAGTAAGGCGCAAGTGTTATACTCTCTCGGGGTAGCAGTGCCCCACCTGATTTGGTCTTCACCTTACAGGGCATGCAATAGCCTAGTTCACACCCCTGTCAGATTCGTATGAGACTCTGGTATTCTCCCAAAATCTGTCCAGATGTCCCCACAGACTCTGTAATGTGGTTGCTATCAATGACCCTTCTAAGCATAAACAGTTGTCACAGATTTGTAATAAAACTTCTACAGTCACACATACAATATAATGAATCTCATGCAGGCAGAATTCTTTAGAAAAACAAAAGTCTTTACTAAGATAAATAAATGCAGTTACAAGAAAAAGAGAATATATACTAATTTAGGTTACAGTACGAGAAACAAATGGGAAAGTATACAGTATAAACACCTTAATACTGTTTAACTACATCTCTACCTGTTGTGAAGACTTTCAAAAGTTCAGAAAAATCACTGGTTTGTAAATGTTGCAGTCTCGTGCTGGCAGCTGCAGTCTTGTTGTCAGGAGGGAGTCCCAAACAGAATGGCCCTGAGTGACTGTGCTGAGAGTTTAACTATCCTTCTGAAACATACAGTGTCATCAATTTCTCAGATATAAGGAAACCAGTTTATTTTCCCACCAGTGACCCACAGCACGGTTTGTGACAGTTCAAAATTAACCGCTTTGAAGTCTCAGGTTCTGACAATAACACACTGGAAGTGAATTTCAGTAGTACTGCTAGAATGGTTTTTCCTGACTAAATATATCCTGTTCCCTCATAAAATGTGATGCACAAGCACTCTGCTTCTGCAGTGCATGTTTATGGCAGGTAAATGGCTTTTGGCACAACGCTGCTAAAAGAACCTAGGAATGAAAATCTCACTTCCTGGCAAGTAAGTGGCCTTTGAGTCAAAAGGTCAAACACCTTAAAAAAAATCTAGTCTTTCCCTATGCCTTGAATTAACACTGGCATGGGCATATGCAGAAATCTCATAAAACAATATATAACAGAAATATATATTGCAAATAATGATTAGCAGTTGGCTAGATTGCCATACGCCTACCTCCTAGACTGAATTTGTGAGAATCCATCCCTAGCACGGTATGAGTTTCACAAATCTGGTTTATTGCTCTAACTGGAGAGATAGCCCTTTTACATTGGCATTCACCGATCCACCCCTGTGGGTAATGGTCATATCATTGACCCGTAAGGCAATGCTCCATCTCAAAAGACAACCATTCATTTTACCCATCTGTTTTAGCCACACCAGGGGGTTATGATCGGTCTGCACCTCAAAGTGCCTCCCATAGAGGTACGACTCTTAATTTCTTCAGGGCCCATACCAGCGCAAGGCATTCCTTCTTGACTGTGGAACAGGCCTGTTTCCGGGGAAGCAGCTTTTTACTAAGGTACACTACTGGGTGATCTTTCCCTTGGTTAGAGTTCTAACTGAGGACTGCTCCCATCCCCATGTGTGAGGCATCTGTCTGGACTACAAATGGCTTATTGTAGTCTGGACTGGCCAACACAGAAGCACCACACAGTGCCTCCTTTAGCCGCGTAAAGGCTCATTCACAGGCTAGTTCCTATTTCACCTTTTTAGGCATTCATTTCTTTAATAGGCCAGATAGGGGAGCTGCCAGCATACTGTAAGTTTGTACAAACTTATGATAGTACCCAGCAGTCCCTAGGAAACTCTGAACCTGCTTCTGGGTTTCTGTCCTGGGCCATGCATCTATCACCTCAACCTTGGCTTAATTAGGATGAAGCTGCCCCCGCCCTACTACATGTCCTAGGTATGCCACCTCCACCATGGCCACCTGGCACTTTTCAGCCTTGACAGTGAGCCCTGCCTTCTGTATCCTGCCCAACACTTCCCTCAGGTGGGACAAGTGTTCCTTCCAGCAGGCACTGAAAATGGCAATATCATCCAGGTACGCCACTGCATGTTCTTCAGTACCATGTAATATCTGGTTCACCAACCTTTGGAAGGTGGCAGGGGCATTCTTCATTCCAAAAGGCATTACCCTGAACTCAAATAATCCTATTGGAGTGATGAAGGCTGAACTCTCCCTAGCTCAGTCAGTTAACTCCACCTGCCAATACCCTTTTGTCAGGTCAGTGGTGGTGAGATATGTCACCCCTCCTAACTTGTCCAGTAGTTTGTCCATCCATGGCATTAGGCAGGCATCAGACTTTGTGACTGCACTGAGTCCCCGATAGTCTACACAGAAGCAAGTAGAGCCATCTGACTTGGGAACGAGGACTACAGATAAGGCCCAGGGACTGTGGGATTTCTGGATTATCCCTAATTCCAGTATTTCCTTCACCTCCCTCCTAATGTCCTTTAAGATGGCCTCGGACACCCGTTAGGCTGTCCATCGGATGGGTGCTTGCATTCCTGTGTCTATGCTGTGTATTGCTAAGGGGGTATGTGCCGGCTTGGCCATAAACAAAGGGACAAAGTCCTCTAAAACCTCCCTCACTTCCTGGGACTGTTATGGGGTCGACTGTGGTGACAGTTTAATTGCCTCCACAGAGCACTCCCACTTGCTTTCCTCCAGCAAGTCCAGTAGGGGGTCTGCTTCATCCGTCCCCTCCCCAGGACTACACACTACAAATACCATGTCATCCCTATTTGCAGATGGCTTCATCATGTTGACATGATACATTCTATGGGTATGTCTCCTGTCAGGCAGTTCTACAGTGTAGTTTACATCACTCACTTCTCTGACTACTTTGTATGGTCCTGTCCACTCGGCCTGCAGGTTATCCTTCCGGATCAGGATTAGGACCATGACTTCCTGACCTACACTGTACGAGCAAGCTCTGGCTCTGCGGTTGTACCAGACCTTTTGCTTCTGCTGGGTGGCTGAGAGGTTGCTCTAGGCTGCTCCCATAAGCTCCTTCAGCTTTCCCCTAAAGTTTAGGACATATCCCACTATGAGAGTTCCCTGGGCAGGGTGCTTGCCTTCCCAATCTTCCCAGACGAAGTCTAGGGGCCCATGCACACTACGTTCATGTAAGAGTTTGAAGGGAGAAAACCCTGTTGACTCTTGGGGCACCTCCCTGTCTGCGAACAACAGGTGAGGAAGGTACTTCTCCCAGTCCCTCCCATGCTTTTCAGCAAACACTTGGAGCACCGATTTTAGGGTACCAGTAAACCTTTCCACAAGCCCACTGGCTTGTGGGTGATAAGGTGTTGTGCATCTCTGCACTACCCCACACTTCTCCCACAAACACTTCATCAGGTCCAACATAAAGGAACCCCTTTGATCAGTAATAACATCCTGCAGAAACCTGACTGGGAAGAAAATCCCTAGCAAGATGTTGGCCACTTTGTCTGTCCTAAAAGTGAGGAAAGGACAACTGCCTCTGGGTATCTGGTGGCATAATTGAGCTTGATAAACCTCTTCCTGGAGGAGCTGGGGGTACTCAGAATTCCCATAATATCCATTCCATCCATTAGGAGGCAGAATAGCGCAGTGGTCTAAAGCTCTGAGCTGCAAATCTAGTGACAT
Organism: Neoceratodus forsteri; assembly: GCA_016271365.2. Lineage (NCBI taxonomy): Eukaryota > Metazoa > Chordata > Ceratodontiformes > Ceratodontidae > Neoceratodus > Neoceratodus forsteri. Next base: position 320,654,380 of record CM057459.1, read on the forward strand.
CCAGCAGACCAAACCTGGGTTTGAATCCCACAGCTTCCACTTGCATGCTGTGTGACCCTGAGCAAGTCACTTAACCTCCTTGTGCTCCCAGGTCGCTCCTGTAAAAAAGCTTTCAGCTTAGTGTGCTATACCTGGTTAAACAACTAAATAAAAAATAAATAAATAAATTCCTACCCTCTGGAATGGCTCCTCCACAATGGGCAAGGGAATTAGGGTGACTTGGGTTTTACTACCTGCCTTCCCTATTTGTTGGCACCAGTGACAAAACCTGCAATATTCCTTCACCTGCTAGGTGAAGTTGGGCCAATAGAAATTCTGGACCAGTTGATGCATGGTGCACGTTATTCCCATATGTCCGGACATGGGGATATTATGAGCGATCTTGAGTAACCGCCACGGTACCCTGGGAATGACAAGCTGCCTGCTCATCACCCTCCCTCCCTCCCTCCCTCCCTCTGTCCTTATGTCCTGTGTTACAACAGTCAATTGTCCCAAAATATCCTATGTCTCATGTCACCTCTGTGTGTCCCATCAGATTCTGCCCAAGCCCTCAGCCTCTCCAAACTAGGACCAGTCCTCTGAGCAGCTGCAAAATCTTTACATTTTCCCAAGGCATGGGACATGTCCCCTTCAGTTTCTAAACTGGAGTCCATAGCTGTAGCATCAGGGCATTCAGGGTCACTGCCAGCTCTAATCGTTTGACCATTGGTTACCCCTCCCTCCTTAGAGTAACCTTATATAGCTGTTTTGTGAACTGCTAAGTGGGGAAGTCCTACACCCTTTCACTATTCTCCATGTCAGGAGACACAGACTGGGGAACCAGCCTCCCATTGTTTTCCACAGGGGCTTCTATGGGATTCAGGGAACTACAACTGGTCTTTGCCATCTGACTGTGGTTAACTACACATACCACCCCATTCTGGAGATTGTTCCCTATTATCAAATCCAGAGCGAGACTGTCTGCCACTGCCACTTTTTGCACCATTTCTCCTGTCTCACCCCAGTCCAGAAGAATGCTAACAACTGGCAGAGTTTTCTCTTCCCCATTGAATCCACTTACTGTTATGAACTGATTAGATATACTGTAAGCTCTTCAAGCTCAACCAAATCCCCTTTTACTAAAGTAAGAGACTCCCCTATGTCCCTTAACCAATGGGTGTACACCCCATTTACAGTAACCGGGTGTATGTGCTCCCTCATGTTTGTACTCATGTTTCCAGGGATACACAGTACAACCAACTTTGTTCAAGCACCACTTTGCCCACCCTGTGCTTTTTTAGGACACTGTCTTGCAAGATACCCTGATTGTTTGCAAAACCAACAATCATTATTTCTGTTGTCTGAGAAATCCATTTTTTGTAACCTGGGGCTTCCCCCTTTCTGTGGAGGCAGTGAGGGTTTTAACTGCCCTGAAGGCACACTTTTCTCCTTTTGCACTGCCACACCCACCCCACTCCCTTTTAGAGCAGGCCTGCTTCTGGCATAGTGGTCCGAGAGCTCAGCAGCCTGCTGTGCTGTTTTGGGGTCTTGGTCCTCTAACCAGCTTTTCAGCTCTGCTGAACAAGCCCAGAAGTATTGCTGCAAAAGCACAACCTCCTCACTTTTCTCTACAGAGTTTGCTTCCACTCCCTCCCACCAATGTTTCAAAAACTTATGTTGCTTTGTGGCGAGTTCCTCGTAGTTCTTGTCAGGGCTTCTTCGGAGCTTACGGAACTTAACCCTATATGCTTCAGGAGTTAACTCATACTTTTTAAGCACTGCAGCTTTTTGTTTCTTATAATCACTACTGTCCTGATTGTCCATTTGACCTACTGCTTCACAACCTTTCACAGTAGTAGCAGGGATAGCTGGACGCTCCAGGACTCCCTGGGTATTTTTGCCTGAATACAGACCTTTTCAAATGAATTCAAAAATGCATCCATATCCTCCCCCTCTTTAAATTCAGTTATTAATTTAGAATTTAACTTGTACCCCAGTCCTGGAGTTCCAAGTTCACCCCTGCCACTTACCTCCTCCTCTGGCATTGGTCATTGGAGTTTTAGCTTCTGCAGTTTGAATTCCCTCTGGCGCTCTCTTTCCTCTCTCTTGGCCTCTCTCTGAAGCTGTTTTTCTCTTTTCTTGGCCTCTCACCGAAGCTGTTTTTCCTCCTTCTTCGGCCTCTCACTGCCGTTGCTTTTTTTTGCAGCTCCATCTGGAACTTCCTCTGCTCAAATTCCAGCTCCATTCTCCTCAACTGTAGCTGCAGCCTGAGTCCCTCTGGCTTCAGCATTGTGGTGACTTTTCCCTGCTGCTGAGGCTCTGGGTTCTCTCTGGTCTCACTTTCTTCCTACCTGGGATTGGACACTGCGATGTCCCTTGGCACCCCCATGCCCAAGGTCTGGTCCCCTTCAGTCACCAGCTGTAACTCAAGGACCTGGCCAGCTGCTAGCTCATCGGCTGTCACAAGAACATCCGTGAGGTGCTTTTTGGCTCGGCCCTCATACTGGTCTCCTCTCTCCTGGCACAACTGCTTCAGGTATTCTGCAGTGTATTCACTGTAGATGGAAGGCATTTTCTTCCCTAACTACTGCTACACTAGCTTGCACCCGAGAAAAAAAAAAAAACAAGTAGGGAACTTGATACTGTAACCAAATTAGATATATCTTTAAAATTTCTACCTTGATAGTGTGTGGACTGTTTTCAGTTTAACAATCTGATACACTGGACTTGGAATCGAGCCCAACTCTTATGCCTGTGGCCACCAATCTCTCGAATCGCAATACAACCAAATCTATTGGAGCCCACCGCTGCACACCAGATCTGTCATGAACCCACTCATGAGGGTCAGATCACTGAGCTTACATTGCCCACTCCTAAGTGCAATCTGTGACAGGGAAGGGGAAACAGGGATACCATCCTCATGTTCCTCTATACTTTGGATCAATAAGGGCACAATACCAGTCTTGAGACTTGTGGCCAAATATGAAACCTTTTTCATGGCTATTACACACAGAAGGAAGGCCCAAGTGTTACACTATCTTCAGGGAAGCAGCGCACCACCTGATGTGGTCTTTGCCTTAAAGGGCACACCTCCAGCAGACTCATATGAGACTTTTGTATTCTCCCAAAGACCATCTAGATGGACCCTTTCAATTTGGTTGCTATCTGTGACCCTTCTAAGCATAAACAGTTGTCACAGATTTGTAATAAAAATTCTACAGTCACACATACAATATAAGGAATCTCATGCAGGCAGAATTCTTTAGAAAAACAAAAGTCTTTACTAAGATAAATAAATGCAGTTACAAGAAAACGAGAACATACATTAATTTAGGTTACAGTACGAGAAACAAATGGGAAAGTATACAGTATAAACACCTTAAAACTGTTTAACTATGACTCTACCTGTTGTGAAGACTTTCAAAAGTTCAGAAAAATCACTGGTTTGTAAATGTTGCAGTCTCATGTGGGCAGCTGAAGTCTTGTAGTCAGGAGAGAATCCCAAACAAAATGGCCCTGAGTGACTGTGCTGAGAGCTTAACTATCCTTCTGAAAAATGCAGTGTCATCAATTTCTCAGATATAAGGAAACCAGTTTATTTTCCCACCAGTGACCCACAGCATGGTTCATGACAGTTCAGAATTGACCTTTTTGAAGTCTCAGGTTCTAACAATAACACACTGGAAGTGGATTTCACACAGTACTGCTAGAGTGGTCTTTCCTGGCTAATGTATCCAGTTTCCTCATAAAATTTGATACACTACAGCAGTTCCTGAGATCATAAGCAATCTGCTTCTGCAGTGCATGTTTATGGCAGGTAAATGGCTTTGGCATAACTCTGCTAAAAGAACCTGGGAATGAAAATCTCACTTCCTGGCAAGCAAGTGGCCTTCAAGTCAAAAGGTCAAACCCCTTAAAAAAAATCTAGTCTTTCCCTTTGCCTTGAGTTAACGCTGGCATGGGCATACACAGAAATCCCATAAAACACTATATAACAGAAATACAGTAAATATTGCAAATAATGATTGACAGTTGGCTAGATCACCACAGGGGGTACCACTAGATGATAGGGGATATGTAATCAACTATGGAGCCAGCAATCGGAGGGTGGGGGGAACCACTGGACACCAGGGGTATTCTTGTCATCTACTGGGATGGTAATCAGAGGTGTGGGGCCACTATACACCTGGGGCTGGATATTCAAACTGCGTCATTCTGAGGCGCAAGCCCTTGCGCTGCGCAAAATAGTTGCACAGGGGTGTGGCCGGGGCAATATTCAAAGGAGTTGCGCTATTGAGCAACTCCTTTGAATATCACCCCCCAGCCACAGCCACTGTGCATGGCGCAGTGGAACTTGCGCCACTGCAAGTTGTCAGAGTGGAGCATTCAACTTGCGGTGGCGCAAGTACCATTGCACCATGCGCAAAATCATGATATTCAAAAGGTGACATGCAAATTGGGCCATAATTAATGCAAGGTGCAGGGGGTGGCCATTTGCATGTGATTATGGCCCCATTTGCATGCCATTAGCATGTAGGTGCACCGATCCCCGAGGACTTGCGCCTGGCGCCCTGCTAGGCAGCAGCCGTCGGGGACCGATGCCCCCTGCAGCCCGATCGCGGGCATAGTGTACTCCCTCCCCCCCCCACCAGCCCGATCATGGGCAGCAATGTGGCCCCCCCAACATCTCCCTGGTGGTCCAGTGGACTGAAATGCCCGATCGCTGGGCAGAAAGTAAACTGAAACCCCGAACATCTCCCTGGTGCCCGATCGCTGGCAGAAAGTAAACTGAACCATCCCCAACATCTCCATGGTGGCTAGTGTCCCCCACCCCACCCACCCACGAAGCCCCACCACCCTGCTCCCCCGGCAGCCGGGCGATGGCAGTATCCCACCACTTGCCGCTTCCCCGCCACCTACCGACTGATCTGGTTTCGTGAATGAATTCATTCACAGATCTGACTGCTTTGAAATGGTATAGCTGCACGCCCATTGGCTCTTTGCCTGCACCAATGGCGGCAGTCTCTACCGGCAGTCAGTCGGGCGGGCAGCGGGCGCAGGCGGTGATGCTGCCGCCCGCCAGCCGCCGGGGAGCGGGTGGTGGGCTTGTGGGTGGGTGGGTGGGGGACACTAACCACCAGGGAGATGTCTCGGGGTTCAGTTTACTTTCTGCTCACGATCGGGCATTTCGTCCACTGGACCACCAGGAAGATGTTCGGGGTTCAGTTTACTTTCTGCCCGCGATCGGGCACCAGGAGATGTTCGAGGGGGTTCAGTTTACTTTCTGCCCACATCGGGCATTTTGGTCCACTGGACCACCAGGGATGGAACGGGAGGGAGGATTTATTAAACATACTTTTGGTCCACTGGACCACCAGGGATGTGAACGGGAGGGGGGATTTATTAAACATACTTTCGGTCCACTGACCACCAGGGATGTGGAACGGGAGGGGAGCACATTGATGCCCGCGATCGGGCTGGTGGGGTACACTGCGCCCGCGATCGGCTGCGGGGGGGCTAGGACTGAGTTAGCCAGCCACAGGTGGCAGCTGCTGTGTTGCGCCTGCAATACAGCAGCTCACCTGTGGGTGGCCCTCACTTTAGCCTTTTTGGCTCAAAGTCCTGCAGGCGCAGGTTGGGGTTGCGCTGCAATACTCTGCACAGCCCGGCTGAATATCGGGCTGTGCAGTTTATGCATGGTTCCTCCCCCTCCAGTTCAGCATGCATTCATTTGCATTGCGCTGTTGCTCAGCATGTTTTCTGTGGCGCAACTGCCTCCTGCTGAATATCGCAGAATGGAGCAAGTTTGGACTTGCGCAGGCACAACCCTATTGTGCATGGCGCAACCCTTTTGAATATCTGGCCCCTGGTATATTCTTGTTATCTACCATGACAGCAATTGAAGGGTGGGGAAGACCACTGGGCATCAGGACATTATTGTTTTAGACTGGGGCAAGAGATCGGGGGAGAGGACCACTAAACACCAGGGATTTTGTTTTATATAGGTTCTATGGTATTTGTAGGTTTTTCTCCCGCTTCCCCACCCGAAGCCCCAGCACACATGCATGCATACCGTGGCACCAGATCAGTGCCTTCCACCCACTTGTAACAGTGCCACCCCCTCCCACCTATGCTACCCACTGGACTTCCACCCGGTGGGAGTGGAACTATGGGGGGCCACAACCCACCCCCACCACCCCCAGGAGAGGAGAGCAGCCTGCTGGCTTGCTCAGTCCTGCTCCCCCATGCACCAGCACCCCGACAACCCAAGGTCATTTCCGAACCCGGGTTACTAGCGTAGTGTGTGGTAAGGCAGCCAGCACCTCAGCCCTCAGTGCCACCGGGCCAGCTAGGCATCAGGTATTTTTTATACTATACCAGAGCTGCCGATCGGAAGGTTGGGGCAACCACTAGGAAAAGGGATTTTCTTTTAACTGTACTGGGGCTGGGAATCAGAGACCAGGGAAGACCACTAGGCACCAGGGATTTTTTATTTTCTTTTAGTTATATGTTTTACCTTCTCAGCTGCGGGTGATCCTATGGTGCCCCTTATCCACCCACCCTGCGGCACCCCACTGGATGCAGCGCCCATGTTCTACCACCTCCTCCACTCACTCTCAGGTCACATCACAATGGATATTTATCCCACATGCTGTGGAGACCTGAAGGGCTGGACTTGGTTGGAGTAGTCTGGGTGCATCCGGTGTGTGGCCAGAGGGGTAGGGCTTCATGCATGTTGGAGGATTAATTGTTTTTCCCCCAGTACTCCCTCCATGGTGCAGGTGTGCAGTGACACCAGGGATGGTGCCACGCATGCTCCCATGCACTGCACGTCCAACATCTGCCCGCACCGACCCCACGTCTTGACCTCCACTTATGTACCAGCCCTCAGCCACCACTAGGAGCCAATAGTGCAGCAGTCTTCCCCTTCCTCCCCCAAGGGGGCGAGCAGTCCCTTAGGATGCTCGATCCTTCTCTCCCCGGCTGACCCTCCAGTTCAGGGGGTTGCTCCCAACCCGGGTCACTGGTGCAGCAAATGGTAGCATTACCATTGCAAAGGCAGGCCAACTTAGGGATTTTTTTTACTATACTGGGGCTGGCAATCAGATGGTGGGGAACCACTAGGCAACAGGGCATTATTGTTTTATACTGGTGTTGACGATTGGAGGGTTGGGGGAGCACTAGGCATTAGGGATTTTTGTACTATACTGGGGCTGCCAGTTGGAGGATGGGGGAGCATTAGGCATCTGGGATTTACTTTACTATAACAGGGCCAGGGTTTGAGAGTGGGGGTGCCACTAGTCACCTGGGAGCAGGGGCACTCTCCCAACTGCCAACATGGTTGTTGGCCGCAGTGCCACTGCTGGCTATTAGGGTTGCCCAGAGTAAGCTGGGCTCTTTCTCGGCAGTAATTGCACAGTGCAAGGTGGCCTGCACTATTCCTCTTGCGCAGTGCTAATGCACTGAATATTGCACTACACCATGATTTCTATCCCCGCCCCTCCCTTTGCCCACTACATACATTACTTTTTACATGTGTGCTAACCCTTTTAGTGTGCACCACAGCCCTATTTGAATATTGCACATTGGTACAAACAGGGTACAGTCACTTTGGTTCACCAGGAAAGGTTTTATATATCTGACCCCTGATGTCTACATTTCACTTTTCTAAGTAAAAGTGATGCAATATCTTAAATGGACTGTTGTGCTTGAGACAGTATGAGACAATGAGTCTCGAGTATAGTTCCATTCTAGTAACCCGCATAATAATCCGCCAGTTATTTTATGGCAAATAATAACTTGGCATCAACGCTGAAAAAAATAATGACCAGTCAAAAACCCACCCAGTCAACCATGTGTTTTGTGAAAAACACTGCCTGCACTCAAGGTGGGCTATCATGCACTGCAAATAATGATGCTTGGGGCTCAGGGGTGCAAGGCAAATGCAGCAATGAATAGAAGGAGACTATGGCACACAACAACCAAGACGATTAGCAAAGATGAGAGGGAGTTCCCTGTCCCCTAATTGGCCAAGTCACCACCTTGGCACCTACCTATCTATGCTTCCTATTTTTCTGCTAGCCTAACTAGAAACCCCTAGTAGCAAAAGAACAAATACTGGAAAACTTCTAGCAGTTCGACTTACCCTCTGGGATAAATCTGCACAGATATTTTTCTTCACTTATGAACGATTGCCTATCTTATGGTTTTCAGATTGTGCTGGGGTTGTGAAGCAGGAAGCCATTGTTTTGGCTCATTAAAGGGGAACAGTTATTACAGAGAGCCCCGTGCTCAAGTGTGGGGTTGATCCCAATGTGCTCTTTGTGTGCAAAAACATTTTGGTATACTTTCTGTTTATTAAAGTGTAGTAGATTGTATCAGACTAATTTTGCTCACTTGTAGGCTAACATCTTCTGTTATTACAAATACCAGAATCTCCTGCAGCTGAAACCAGAGCAGGAGGCAGTAGTGGGACATTCAGTAGCCTGCAGTGCATGTTAGGGTTAACATCACATCTGGGGCCCAGTATTCAAAAGTTTGCGCAGGTGCTACCCAGTGTCTGCCCACGCAAACCAGGTTTTGTGCCAGAGCCCAATATTCAAAAGGCTCTGTTGTGCCAACAAACAGGGGTAGCGGCCACGCAAACCAAATGGGGGGTGCAAATGGTGGGGCAGGGACAGGAATATCAGTGCAAGCCAATATTCGGCAGATTTTGAGAAAGTGTCAGAGCGATGTGAAAACGTTTGACGTCTGGTGAGGAGTGCTGTTGCTATGTTTTTATATGGAACAATAAATTGTCTTTTTAATTTGGACCAAGCTGAATGGTCTTTTTTGTCACTGTACCGTTGCAGCCCCACTCCATTTGCACGTTGTTGATTTCTTCGCGGTGGCTCCGGTTATGACTTTCATGTAGTCACCTTTCTTTTGTTTTTGTCAATGTTTTCTGAATGTATGTATGTACAGTAGACCACGTGGCGGCTTCACAGATTTCTAAGGCAGAGCTGCTCCAGAAACACGCTATGGAGGTAGCCATGCCTCTGGCAGAATGGGGTTTTACAACCCCTGTGAGAGTGTTGTCATATTTTGTATAGATAAACGAAATGCAGTTGGCCAATGTTATTTATCTTACCTGAAGATGGCTTTCTGTGGTTGCTTGTGTGGTCTTGTCTGTTTGCTGCTGGAAGGGTGGAGGGGTGGGGAGTTAGGGTTGGAAACCCTATTGCCACATTCCTCTATTTTTGTGGCATTAAGTTAAACCATAACTGGTGCATTAATGCAGTTTTTTTGCAATGAATTTCCTTTCTTTTTTAAAATAGTGGAATGGTTTTCTCATTCATGGAGGACCTGTGTGAGTAGATGCAGATGCATAGGGCCTTCTGGGCCCTGAGCCTAGGGAAGAGTCCATCTGCCTATGGAAGTCAAGAATTCATGGGGCTGTCTGGTGTGCTGCAGAAGTGCAAGGGCCTCTGAGACCAGCGCTTTCCTGTGGCCACATATACAGATGTACAGGGCAAAGTGTTCATGGACAGACTGGATGGGCCTTGCGGTCCTTATCTGCTGTCAACTTCTGTGTTTCTATGTTTCTGTCTGTCAGCTGAAGTGCAGAGGCCTCTGGCACCCAAAGGTGCTAAGCTTCAAGGCCTTATGCCAAGAAAAGATCTCTCTTCACTGTATGGTACTTGGACCTGTGCGGGCAATCCTCCACCTTCCCTTCCCAGGCCAGGGGGTGATGCCACATGACAGCAATGTCTCCCAGCTTTGGCCCATCTAGCTGGCTCACTGAGTTCACCCCTGAACTCAGTTCACCGGCATGGGATCACAAAGCACTACTCGCTGTAGTTAAGGCTGGCACTACACGCAACATTCCTTTAATAATATATTTCTTTTTAATTTTGAACCCAAATTTTCAAGATGGTCATTTTATGACTCTCCTCATAAACATGTCATGTGGCATTTACAGAATAGCGGTCACAATGTCATTTTGCACCACAAGTGGGAGAACGTTTCACCCAGGATTTGAAAAACAAGACCTGTCCCATTTATGAGGTGGTGTGAAAAAATTGATACTTTGAAAGTTTGAATTGAAAATATTGATAATTAAAGTTATGAGCAAGCATGGGAAAATCTCAATGTAATTCATAACTTTGTTGTTTTTTAATATTTTGACCTCCAATTTGGGGTCAAAACCTAAACTATTCAAACTTATTTACTACGCCTATCTTATGAACTGTGCAACTGACTCATGGCTATTGCACCATGTTTTGACCCTGTACTTCTGACTCAGTGTACGCTGTGCTGCACAATGATATACATTTCTGTACTTGCTCCCTATTGTTGTGTTATCCACTGCATTGCCTGTACTGTCTTTAACTGAATACTTTCTTGATATGGAACCTTTGTAAAAGAGCACCTGTAGTAGTAGTAGTAGTAGTAGAGTTTATTTATAATTATTGGCATCCTTTCCCAGAGGCCCCAAGACACCATTACATTAAAGCAGTCAGGGTAAACATATCTTAGACCAATACATAAAACAGACACTGGAATTCAAAATAAATAGCATCATAAATAAGTACATTAGTTAGCATAATTAGAATAGCTCTGAATAAATAAAATTAATATGGGGTAACTAAAAGGCAGTGTAGCACAGTGATTTAGGGCCCTGAGCTGCAAACCTGGAAACATGGGTTTGAATCCCACAGCTCCCATTTGCATACTACATGACCCTGAGCAAGTCACTTCAATTCAACTTTATTTTATACTGGAAAGGCATGTGGGCAAGAATGCCCATTTACACAAGCATCTAGTTGTACAGAATGTAGCAGAGGAGGATATATACAAATTGAAACAACAAACTGTAGAAACTATACAGTTGGAAACAAACTTGCAAGGGGGAACAGAAACAGGCATGGGCAAAGAACATATGCAAACAGAAACAATATCAAATAGGCAGGAGACCATTCAAACTGGATTATTTACAACAAAACCCAATTTTAAAGCAGGACTAAAACATATTTACAGTACTAAGGTGAGCCTTAGGCAGGAAGCGAAGTAGGATAGTCCAGACAGAGTTGAAAGGGACAGAGAGTAAGGGAAGAGGGTCAGGAGGCCAGGGGAAGGGGGAAGGGGAGCTAGGGCAGAAAGCTGAGCAAGTTGCATGAGTCAATAGGTTAAACATGGCAGAGGTAATACTAAGGAGTATTACAAAGGACAGTTACAGTAGGGTTTACTGAGCAGGTGCTCCCTTAAGTTTTCCTTTGAACGAGCTGAGAGAGGGGCTGAAAGAGAGGCTGGGAGGAAGGGAGTTAAAGAGCTTGGGACCTCTGAAGGGGAGTGATCTCTGCCCTAGAGTACAGATTGAAATTTGTAGGTTTCCGCGGGCTGGCAAAAGTCATAAATTTAGTTTTTGGGGAGTTTAGTATCATTCCCTGAGTGTTGAGCCAAGTATGAAGGCTGTGGAAATCCGACTGTAGTCTGGAGAGGAGGGAGGATGGATTTGCATCCTTGCAGTATAGAGCGGCGGTGTCCGCATAAAGGATGATGCTGGTCTGTGAACAGACAGAGGGGATGTTGTTGATCAGTAAGAAGTGGAGTGGACCGAGAATACACCCTGGTACTCCATACTTAATAAGACATCTGGATGAAGCATGACCCTGGATAATGGTTTTGTGGTACCTCGAGTGCAGATAGTCACCAAACCAGTTTACTACGTTAGTAGAGAAATTCAGGAGAGCAAGAGAAGATTGTAGGAGGTTGTGGTCCACCAAATCAAAAGCTTTGGTAAGGTCCACAAATACTGCACCCGTGTATTGCCCATCATCCATGGCCTTGTAAATGTCTTGAGTGAACTTAACGAGTGCAGTTTCCGTGATATGTTTAGATTGGAAACCATGCTGAGCCTCTGTCAGTATGTTGTATTTGTTCAAGTGCTCTGTGATTTGGGAATGAACTATCTTTTCCAAGCTTTTGGAGAAGGGGTTGGGGGGGGGGCGAGATGGGCCTGTAATTACTTACATCTTGTTCAGAACTGACTTTGTGCAGCAGCCTGATGGAATTGGTTTTCCAGACTGAAGGAAAGGTACCAGAACAAAAGGAGAAATTAAGGATATTTGTGAGATGGATGGCAATTTCCATAATAATGCATTTTAGGATGTGGAAGTCAAGCCCATCAAGGCCAGTGTGGGATCTCGGGTTGTTTTTTCTTATAAGTTGAATTGTATCAGCAGACGAGAGAGCTTTGAAGTAGAACAAGGGGAAGTCTGCTTTCAGGGGAGAGACTTTCAGAGGCAGATTTTGGGCAGCAGAGGAGGGCGGTGTCTTGTACTTGTCAAGCTCGCTGAAAAATGAACTAAACAAGCTGGCTATGCATGAAGAGTTTTTGGTTCATTTCCCTTCCTTCTGGAGTGTGATTTGTTCACACTTCCTACTTTTATCCATGAGGGAGTTTAAGGTTTCCCAGAGTTGTTTGGAGTTGGTTCTATCATAGAGCTGACTGTTCTTGAGGTGACTGGTTTTAGCAGAATGAACCTCTGATTTGCACCTGTTCCAGAGTGTTTTGTACTCTTCTAGGAGACTGGGAGAGGGAGATTTCCTATGCTTAGCCCACACTTTTTCCCTAGCATGCATAGATTTTAGCAGGTCTGGGGTGATCCATTCACTGGATTGCCTGTGGACTCTGATCTTCTTTACAGGGATGTGGGAGTCACAAATCCCGTTAAACAGTTTGGCGAAATCATCTACGATTAGGTTAATGCTTTTTAAATCGAAAGTAAAGGACCAGTCTGCAGATTCTCTCTTCTATGTTAGCTTTTTTTTATTGTCTGGTAAAGATGAAATTAGGCGAACATTTGGGGGCTTTTGCGAACCAACGACAGAAGACAGCACAGTGGTCACTGATGGAGTCTGGGAGAACACCTGCTGCCACAGCTCTAGAGGGGTTAGAAGTTATGACCCAGTCGATAGTAGAACTGTTACCTGTCTCATAATTTGTTCTTGTGGGGGTAGATATTATCTGGGTGGATTGCAGGTAAGAGTAGAATTTAAGGCTAGAGCTAAGGATCTGGGAGATAATCACAGGAGAAAAGGTGTTAGCAGTGGGACGAGATAGGAAAGCAACTTTGGAAAAACAGCCATTGAATGTTTTAAGGTGGTTATGCAGAAGAGAGAGAGAGAGAGAGAGAGAGGTTCACATGAGCATCATCATTAGTATTCAAAGTAAGGTGGTGAGGAGAGAATTGGTTAGGGAGAGGTGGCCAGGATAGACCCCATAGTATCAGGTTAGTATAACTAGCAAATGAGAAATCAGGGACTTAGAAAATTGAGGAACCAACCAATAGGGAAACCCCACTGCAGGTATAAAGCAAAGTGCCCAGACAGGGTGGTCAGGAGAGGAGTTGGTGAGGAGGTGCTGCACAGCAGTGGCGGGGAGCTCACAGGGCCAAGCCGGAGCAAGAAAATAATTAAAATAGTGTCACAGCACTTTCCACCAGATGTAATAAATTAAATCTGGGCACCAGGCTCGCTACAGAGTGGAGGGTCAAAAAAGGCACCAAGATCAAATTTGGAGGTGGTCGCACCGTGTGGTCCTCTGCGGAAAGCGTACCTTCAGTGGGAGGGGCTGGCTGGAGAGCTGTTCCTAGCTTGTAGCTGGAGAATGGGTAGAGAGTCAAAGGGAGAGAGAGCTGAGGAGGGAAGGGAAGGAAGTTAAATAAGGTGACAGGGAGTGCTGGCAGAACAAAAGGAGGGCTAAGGGATCAGATTACCAGGAGCAGAGAGCAAGACAGAGAGAAGCTGAACTTGCACTGAATACCTGTCAAGTAAAACTCTATAACTTTAGGCTTTAAAGTAAGTAGCTCTATATTCGGGTCCTGCAGGCTATAAGGACAATTTAAAATGCACTACTGTCACTTAAGCAGCTCTACATTCAAGTCCTGCAGGCTAAAAAGAGATTTAAAATGCACTACTAACACTTAGGCAGGTTTAAATTCAAGTACTGAGGGCTATAAGAAAATTTAAAAATGCACTCTGTTCAGCAGAAATCTGGTCGGATTCAAAGTACTGGATTAAAATAAAATTCAGCGCTCAGGGCCAAGCTGGAGCAAGAAAATAAAGCTGAAGCAAGCAAGTGCCACAGCACTTTACACCAGATATAATGAATTAAATCTGGGCGCCAGGCTCACTACGAGGCAGAGGGTCAAAAAAGGAGCCATGATCAAATTTGGAGGTGGTTGCAGCATGTAGTCCTCTGCCGAAAGTGTACCTTCAGACGGGAGGGTGGACTGCAGAGCTGTTCCTTGCTTGCGGCTGGAGAATTGGTGGAGAGCCAAAGGGAAAGAGAGCTTCAGTGGGGAGGGTGGGCTGGAGAGCTGTTCCATGCTCTCCAGCCCGCCCTTCCCACTTAACTTCCTTATGCTCCCAGGTCACATCTGGAAACAAGTTTTGGCTTAATGTGCCTTTCGTGGCTAAACAATTTCTCCTAAAAGATTGGGATATTTGATGGTGCAAGGGATTTAATTGCCCTAAGCATGCATAGACAAATATGTACTCAAAGGAATTTTCATAGCAAATAAAAAATAAATAAAAATGAAAATACATTTTGAACATAGGTTTCCAAAGAGTAAGACCCCATGTCATGAACCCCATAGGTGGAAATGTTCAAATCCCACTCTAAATGTGATTTTGCAGAACAACTCCAAAATTACCTTTCAGCCCAGATTTAAAACATTTTATCTGTGTTGTTAATGAAGTGGGTCCCAAAAAAATGGTACCATTCAATAAGGGTGAAAGAATAAAGGCAACTGCAATTACTGCGACAACTACCAGGGCAAATAGCATATGGGCAAAAGCACAGGAGAACTTGCACATAAACCCCAAAACACCCTTGTCACTCTATATAACCATCCTTGGGACCGAAGCAACCACCGCATGCAGGGCATCAGGAGGACAGTGCCACTCATACCACCGTCACCCTTCTGACTTTGCCCTTTTTGCCAGCACCCTTTTTTCTTTCACCCTTATCACCCGACACGCAAAAAACAAATGCTGAAAATTTGGTGGAATAATACTAAAAATTTGCAAAGTTGTGAGTGAACACTGAAATATTTCAACATTCACTCATAACTTAGGTATTTTGCTAAATTTTTCCACCAAATTTTCGCAACGTCTTCGTATGACCCCACCTCATGAACCCAGTAGGTAAAAATTTTCAAATCCTGCCCAAAAGTGATTTCACAGAGCGACTGCGAAATAACCCTTCAGGGCGGATTTGAAAAATTCACCAATCATCATCATGAGGCAGGGGTCCCAAAAAAGCCACATTGAAAATATTTAAAAATGACAAACTTATGAGTAAAAGTGCAACAGGCATTGAAATACATTATCCAGACTTACTTTATTTTCTCATATCGCAGTTGTGGTTCTAGCAGGAGAACATCTTTCCAATTGAAGAGTGGATCTACTCTGTGGTACCACATTTAGGTGAGTGAGGGTGTGTGGGGTGGTGAGTGCTGAATGGGGGGATTAGTGTTGAGTGATTGGGGGGGTGGCTGAGATTGACAAAGGATCATTTTCTTATTTTCAGATTAAAATAAAAGAAGATCAACGAAGGATGGTTTTCTTTTTTTACAGGGGGGACTGTAGCTGACACTGGAGACTGGGCACCCCAGTGTTGGAATAGTCTTTGGCAGCACCAGGTTTGGGCACCATGATACCACCACCTATGTATGGGATAGGGGGTGGGTGATCTAGAGGGAAGGAGTATCTAAGGAAGCAGTACTGGGGTGGGCACCCCAGTCCCCTTAAAATAATAATGAAATATAAACGGTAGGGGTGAGGGAGAACTGGTTGAGCAGGGAAGGGGAGGGACGATATTAAAAAAGGAAAGCAAAGGAGCACTGCTAAGGGCGAGGGAGGATTGGCTGAGTTGGGAGGGGAAGGGACCATGTAAGTTTCTGTGGTTTTGTGTGAATGACAAAAATTCCTGTTGCACCACTTCATGTGCGACAGGAGAATTCTTGGCTCACAATCTGAAAAATGGGTAATCTTGCTAAGCTAGGCTCCCAGGATTTTGGGATGCCCAGAAAACATATTTCTGGGCAGGGTTTTAAAAATTAACACCAGAACCTAGCTCAACATGTCCCATTTAGCTAGGTTCAGGTGTTTATATTTTCAAAGTTCAATATTTTTATGTATTTTCCATGTTTTTTAGTTAGAAAAAGAAATAACAAGATGGCAGCTGTCACAACCCTTGAATACAGTGTCCAGTTCTAGAGGCCACACCTTCATAAAGACATTGACAAAACAGAGATGGTGCAGACCATGGTGACCAAAATGGTGAGGGGATTACGTCACAAGCCTTATGATGAGAGAGTATGCAACCTCAACTTGTACACGCTGGAGAAAAGGAAGGAGAGAGGAGACATGATAGAAACATTCAAATACCTTAAAGGCATAAACAAGGTGGAAGGGGGA
The DNA here is from genome assembly GCA_016271365.2 of Neoceratodus forsteri. NCBI lineage: Eukaryota > Metazoa > Chordata > Ceratodontiformes > Ceratodontidae > Neoceratodus > Neoceratodus forsteri. The sequence goes on from CM057459.1 coordinate 320,670,826, forward strand.
CAACATTTTCCAGTTTAAAAGTAATGCCAGGACAAGAGGACATGACATGAGACTAAAGGGCGGCCACAGAAGAGGGAATGTCAGAAAGTTCTTTTTTACAAAGAGTGTGGTAAATATATGAAATAGCCTCCCCCAGGAGGTGGTGGCAGCCAGTACGGTAGCAGGCTGCAAACATGCATGGGACAGAAACAAAGGAATAATAGTGCTAGGAAGAAAAAGCTAAAACCAATGACCAGATAGGGTCACTGGCCGCTTGGTCAGGTTGCACAAATGGGCAGACTGGATGGGCCTGGTGGTCCTTATTTACTGACAGCATGTATGTATCCATGTAACCCCAAACTTTTTCTCTTGACCTGAAAAACACTAAGTGATGTGAAAGCAAAACACGCTCATGACATCAGAACTTTCATTTTGTCTCAGAGGCTTATCTTAGAACCCTACTGAACACACTCAGAAAAAAATGTGAATCCTTATCACGCTGGATCCAATTAATATTTTTCCATGAAACCTTTGAAAGGCACTACCTTTGCACAGGTTGCTTCTACCATAAAAGTTTCAGAAACAATTCCGTACCATCTAGGCTGAAGGTGACAGCAAAAAAACATGTAGTGAGTATATTAAAAAGTTAGATTTAATGGTAAAAGTGACATTCCATGTCTCAGAAACTACTCAGCCCGCCATCACAAAACTTCCTATATCTTCAGAACTTGCCTCTGAGGCAATGCATACCAAATCTGGGGCAATTTCGTTGAACACCGCCAAAGTTATGACTGCAAAAATTGGGGTTTAACATTAAACACCCTACTCAACCCTCACTATACTGATGTATCTATAATACATGGATGGGTCTTTTTCCTCCACATAACATCCCATAATGCATTTCCCTGTATACCATGGCAATTAAAGTCATATACCACACCAATTAGTCATATTTTATTTATTTTTTATTTATTTAACAAATTGGTAAGACCTTTGAGCCAAGGGCTCTTTTACAGAGTTTCCATGTCAAGTCACAAGAATAGCAAATTACAATGGTTTCAGTAAGTAGTACAACATGAGGAAAGTAATTACATAAACAAAAGAACAATATGGCAAGATAAATATTGTGTAAAGTGCAGCCAGTGGCCTTGTCTGAAGAGAGGTGAAAGGGCTTACAAGGAGAGAAGTACAGGGGTTGAATTGGGAGGGGTGGAAGGAGCAAAATAAGAGCAAGAAGGGAGATGCTACAATGAAGCTTAAGCAGGAAAGACCCACAGGGCGGGGGGTAGAAGGAGAGAACAAGGTGAGGAACAGAGGAGAGGGGAGGGAAGTGGGAGTGGAGGGGTAAGGGAAGGGGGATGAGGTAGAATGAAAAGAGGGCAGGAATGAGAAAGGGAAAAGGGATGAAGTGCTGTGAGTGGAATAGCGCAGCAGCAGCATAGGGCTATACAGAGGCAAATGGTAAAAGAGGGAGGTCCCAGTGCATTCAGCTGTCAGCAGAGATTAGGTATAGCAGTCACAAGAAGCTCTGGAAGCTAGGAATTGATGCCGCTTCCGCTTAAATGGTCCCAAGGTTGCAGTCGTCGCAATCTCAGGAGCAAGGGAATTAAATAAATTAGCAACTCTAACTGCAATGGATCGTTGTCGGAGCGAGGTTCAACAGCGAGGGACAGTAAAGGTTTGGCTCACAGAACTTTGTCCACTCCAACTGTCCCAAAAGGGACTGAAAAGCTGAAGGGAACCTGGTGGTAGGAGACCAAGATCTGCCTTCTTAGCAGGAAGGCGGGCTTGATATTCAGTGTGAGCCTAGAGTTGAAGCCGGTTTGCTTGTTCGTAAAGGTCACAAATGTGAGTACGATACACTGCACCAGTTAGTAGACGGCATGCCTTATTCAGAGTTGTGGTGAGCCGATGTAGGGTTGTGTCTGTGGTGGAACTATAAATGACGGGTCTGTCACAAACCCACTCAGCAGGTCAGCCCTCTACTCCCAAAGTGCCAACCTCCAAGTGCAGTCTGGTGAACAGTTAACAGAACAAGGTAACCCTCTTGTCTGTTTTGTGGGTTCAAGTTAACCTTTGGTCTCAAGTCTTGAATGGATTCAAACTGTGAACCTCTTGCTAGCATACCCAATGCACAGGCTCAGATAATTCTGTCTTTGGGGGCCAGATATCTTTGCCTACGGGCACCTAACCAGGTGTACAGAAATGAACTCTTAAAAACTGCAATAAAAGACCTCCGATTTAAACTGCTTACCTTTTTCCAGTTTGGTATCACCACTCAAGCTTATGTATAGTGTCTGCTTTAACCATATATACTCTACTTGTAAAGGAAAGAAATCAAAGATAGACCAAATAAGCTCTAAAAATAGAGTTTTACTAAAATAGATAAAAAATATGTAACACATCAAATACAGAACTATTATATCACAAGACATACACATCTCTTAAACAAAACAGGTTTTAACAGTGCAGTTCTTACTACAGTACTTAGATTTCTCTCTCTCTAAAAACCTGCTTGAAGTGCTCACATGTTTCTTTGTCAGAGTCTAGATAGAAGTGTCTATGTGAAGTAAAACAGAATATTCCTTAAAGAAAACTGTATTTGCCAACCCCTTTTAGTGACATCACCTAGCTCCTCCTCTGTCAGAATATATAAAAAAATATATCTATACAAAAACAGGATGTCTTTTCAAAGTATTAAATTCTGTAATCCTCAGCACAACTCATTTTTCTCTTTCAAATGACATTTCTTTGATCTGTGATCAGTATGTCCTCTCACACAGACACCAAAGCATTTATGATTTCACATTAGTGTACTAAACCTGGTTTCCCCCTCGAAATGTCATAAAAGGGATACTGATTTCCCTCTTAGCAGCTAAAGCTATAATTAAATTAGAAAAGTCTATAATTAGCTTCTGGCCTTCCAGCCAACACCTTGTAGCTAAAACCTGTGTGTGTGTGTGTGTGTGTGTGTGTGTGTGTGTGATCTCACATGCTGTTCCAGCATTTCTCATGGCAGACAGTCCATCACATATTTTTATATTACAAAAAAAAATGATACAGGCATCAGAACCAGCTGTCCAAGTGTCACAATACCTCCCCACGTAGACTGAATTTGGGGGCTCTATCCCCTGCATGGGATGAGCTTCCCAAATCAGTTCACTCCTCATAGACCCTAGACAGCCCATCTGAGTTCTGATTTTTGGCTCCAGCCCTATGTAAAATTGTCATATCATACCCTTGCAAAGCAAGACTCCATCTTAGCAATCTACCATTGTTCTTTCCCATCTGTGTCAGCCAAACCAGGGGGTTGCTGTCAGTCTGCACCACAAAATACTGCCCATATAAGTATGGCTCTAGTTTCTTTAGGGCCCACACTATGGCAAGACACTCCTTTTCCACCGTGGAGTATGCTTGCTCCCTGGGAAGTAACTTCCTACTCAGGTATACTACTGGGTGATCTGTCCCTTGGCTGGATGTCTGACTCAGTACTGCCCCAATACCCATGTCTGAGGTGTCAGTCTGAACTATAAAGGTTTTGCTATAGTCAGGACTTGTCAAAACAGGAGCACTGCACAGTGCCTACTTTAGTTTGGAAAAGGCTTCTTCACAGGCTGGGCCCCAGGTAATTTTCTTGGGCATCCTTTTCTTTGTCAGGTCAGATAGGGGAGCAGCCAGGGCACTGTAATTGGGTACAAATTTTCTGTAGTACCCTGCTGTCCCTAGAAAACTCCTGACCTGCTTCTGTGTTTCTGGTGTGGGCCACACCTGGATTACATCTATCTTTATTTGGTTAGGACGGAGCTGTCCTCGGCCTACCACATGCCTGAGGTATGCCACTTCTCCCATGGCCACCTGGCACTTCTTGGCTTTGACAGTGAGCCCAGCCCTCTGTATCCTGCCCAGCACTTCCCTAAGGTGGGATAGGTCTTCCTCCCAGCTGGTACTAAAGAAGGCAATGTCATCCAGGTACGCCACGATGTACTCCTCAGCACCATTTAGCACCTGGTTCACCAACCATTGGAAAGTGGCCAGGGCATTCCTCATTCTGAAAAACATTACTTTAAACTCAAATAAGCCTATCAGAGTGATGAAGGCTGACCTCTCCCTAGCTGTTTCTGTCAACTCTACCTGCCAATATCCCTTTGTCAGGTCAATCGTTGTAAGGTAGGTTGCCCCCCCAACTTGTCCAGGAGTTCGTCCGTCCGGGGCATTGGGTGGGCATCTGACTTTGTGACTGCATTCAGTCCAAGATAGTCCACACAGAAATGAGAAGAGCCATCTGGCTTGGGCACAAGGATTATGGGCGAGGCCCAGGGGCTGTGGGATCTCTGGATTACCCCTAAATCCAGCACCTCCTCCACTTCCCTTCTAATGTGCTTTTGGACAGCCTCTGACACCCGATATGCTGTCCACCGTATGGGCATCTGTGTCCCTGTCTCCACATTGTGCGTCGCTAAGGAGGTTAGTCCAGGCTTGGCAGTAAACAATGGGGCAAAGTCTGCTAAAACCTCCCTTGCTTTCTGGATCTGGTCTGTGGCCAGCTGGAGAGACAATTTTACTGCCTCCACAGAGGACTCCCACTTACTTTCCTCTAGCAAGTCCAGAAGGGGGTCTCCTTCGTCCATCCCCTCCCAATGACTACACTCTGCAAACACCATGTCAGCCCTATTTGCATATAGCTTCATCATGCTGACATGGTACATCCTTTCTGTCTGTAGTTCACGTCATTTACCTTCCTAACCACTTTGTATGGTCCTGTCCACTCAACTTGCAGGTTGTCTTTCTGGACCGGAATAAGGACTGTGACTTCCTGACCCACCATGTATGAGCGAGCTCTGACTCTGCGGTCGTACCACACTTTTTGTTTCTGTTGGGCAGCTGCCAGGTTGCTCTGGGCTGTCCCCATAAGCTCCTTCAGTCTTTCCCGAAACCTAAAGATGTAATCCACAATGGGAGTTCCCTGGATGGTGTGCTTGCCTTCCCAGTTCTCCTGGATCAAGTCTAGGGGCCCACGTACCCGGCGTCTATATAAGAGTTCAAAGGGGGAAAATCCTGTTGATTCTTGGGGCACCTCCCTGTATGCAAACAACAGGTGGGGAAGGTATTTCTCCCAGTCCCTCCCATGCTGTTCAGAAACACCCCAAGCATTGACTTTAGGGTACCATTGAATCTTTCCACAAGACCATTGGCTTGTGGATGATATGATGTTGTACATCTCTGCACCACCCCACACTTCTCCCACAAACATTTCATCAGGCCCAACATGAAGAAACCCCCTAGAATGGCGATAACCTCCTATGGAAACCCAACATGGGAGAAAATCCCAAGTAAGACAACTGACACTTTGTCCATCCTCAGTGAGGATAGGGCAACTGCCTCTGGGTACCGGTTGGCATAATCCACCACAGTCAGGATGAATCTCTTCCCTGAGGAGCTGGGGGTATTTAAAGGCCCCACAATATCCATTTCCACCCTCTGGAATGGCTCCTCCACTGTGGGCAAGGGAGTCAGGGCGGCTTGGGTTTTCTTGCCCACCTTCCCTATTTCCTGGTACCGGTGACAAGACCTGCAATACTCCTTCACCTGCTGGGTGAAGTTAGGCCAGTAGAAATTCTGAGCCAACCGCTGCATCATGCACGTGATTCCCAGATGACCAGTCAAGGGAATATCATGTGCAATGTTGAGCAACTGCTCATGATACCCCTGGGGAACAACAAGCTGCCTGCCTAGCACCCATCTCTCTGTCTGTACTGCCTGAGTATACATAAGTCCATTTTCCCAATGAACCTTATGTTTGCCATCACCTCCCTGTGCTCCATCAGAGTCTGCCAAAGCCCTCAGCTTCTCTAAACTAGGGTCACTTCTCTGAGCAGCTGCAAACCCCTCACACATTCCCAAGGCATAGGACAGGTCCCCTTCAGTCGCTAAACTAGGGTCACTAGCTCTAGCGTCAGGGCATTCGGGATCACTGTCAATCCCCACCCTCTGACAATAGGTCACCCCTCCTTCTTCAGAGTAACCCTCTGTAGCTGTGTGGTTACTTGCTACTGGGGAAATTTCTACCCCCTCTTCATTAATCTCCATATCAGGAGACACAGGCTGAGGAACCAGCTTCTCAGTGGTTTCCACAATGGTTTCTGTGGGGTTCAGGGAACTACAATTTTTCCTTGCCGCGTGGCTACGGGCAACTGCACACACCATCCCAGTTTAGATTGTTGCCCAGGATCACATCCACTGCTAAGGTTTTGGCAACAGCCACCTGTTGCACAGTTCACCCTGTTTCACCCCAGTCTAGGAGAACACTAGCGAGGGATAATGTTTTCGCCTCACCAGTGAAGTCCTGTACAGTGACGTTTTTATTGGGTATAAGATGACCAGGCTCTACCAGATCCCCCTTTACCAAGGTCAGGGATTCCCCTGTGTCCCTTAACCCCTGCATCTGTACACCATTCACCATGACTGGGTGCATGTGTTCCCTCATGTTCACTGGCATGCTTCCAGGGACACACAAATAACCTACTTCCTTTCTAGCACCCTGTTGTGTATTGCTCACCTTTTTGGGACACTGTCTGGCAATATGCCCAGTTTCTTTACACAACCAACATTCATTTCTTCTCTCAGAGAAATCTTTTCTCTGAAATCTGGGGCTAACTGGTTTTGGTAGAGGCACTGAGGGTTTCAGCTGCCCTGAAGGCGAGCTTTTCCCTTTCTGCACTGCCACGCCCGCCCCATTTGCTCTCAGATCAGGTCTGCTCTTGGCATAGCGGTCCGAGAGTTCAGCAGCCTCTTGCACTGTTTTGGGATCTCGGTCCTACAACCAGGTTTTAAGCTCTGCTGGGCATGCCCAATAAAACTGTTCTAATAAAATCACATTTTCAATTTTATCAACAGAGTTTGCCTCAATTCCTTCCCACCAACATTTTAAAAACTGACGTTGTTTCGTGGCTAGCTCCTCGTAGCTCATGTCAGGCCTTCTCCTGAGCTTACGGAATTTAGCTCTGTATGATTCAGCAGTTAATTCAAATTTCTTTAACAGTGCAGCTTTAAGTTTGCTGTAATCACCACTGTCCTCATTGTCTATTTGACCCAATGCATCCTGAGCTTTCCCAGTAAGTAGCGGGGATAGCTGGAAGCTACAGGACTCTCTAGAAATTTTAGCCTGAATACAAACTTTTTCAAAAGAATTTAAAAAGGCATCCATATCCTCCCCCTCTTTAAATTCAGCTATTAATTTGGAGTTCAATTTGTAACCCACTCCTGCAGTCCCAGTTAAACCCAAGCCACTTACCTGCTCTGGTGCCGCTGGTCGGAGTCATAGCTTCTCCAGTTCATGTTGCCTCTGGCGCTCCTGCTCCTCACGGTCTGTGTCTCAGCATTTTCACTGTCTCTTCTCCTCTGCAGCTCGCTGGCGCTCATGCTCCTCATGCTCTGCCTCTTGGTGTTCTCGCTCTGCCTCACAGTCTGTCTCTCACTTCTCTCGCTTTGCCCCATGGTCCACCTCTCGCTTCTCTCACTCCCTCTTCTCCTGGAACTCCAGCTCCATCCTGCACAACTCAATTTGCAGCCTGAGTACTTCTGGATCCCAGATACTGGTGACCTTTGCTTGCTGCTGTTGCCCTTCACTGACAGTGGCCCTGTTGCCCTCCTCATTGGATCTGGACACTACACTGGCTGCTAGCCCTGCCACACTCGAGGTCTGGTCCTTTTCAGTAATGGTCCGTGACTCACTGCTCTGGGTATCTGCTGCCATCAGGGCATCTATGAGGTTCTGCTTGCTGGCTTTCGCCTCGAACAGGACTCCTCTGTCCCCGCACAGCTGCCTTACATAGTCTACAGTGTACCTGCTGTAGTCGGAAGCCATCTTCCCTCACTACTGCTACTCTGACTTGCACTTTAGGAAAAAAAATTAAATGGGTAGGAACTTGACTGTATGCCAGGTGATATAGTTCTGTTTCCTTTTTTAAAAATAAATCACTGCCTTTTTCTTTCTTTGCAAGTGAGCTTACGTTCTCAGCTGACACACTGAACAGTAAAAGCTTGTGATACCAAAATTATCTGCACCGCTGCCAACCAATCTGTCACAAACCCACTCAGCAGGTCAGCCCTCTACTCCCAAAGTGCCAACCTCTGAGTGCAGTCTGGTGAACAGTTAACAGAACAAGGTAACCCTCTTGTCCGTTTTGTGGGTTCAAGTCAACCTTTGGTCTCAAGTCTTGGAGGGATTCAAACTGTAAACCTCTTGCTAGCGTACCCAATGGATAGGCTCAGATAATTCTGTCTTCAGGAGGTCAGATATCTTTGCCTATGGGCACCTAACCAGGTGTACAGAAATTAACCCTTAAAAACTATAATAAAAGACCTCAGATTTAAACTGCTTACCTTTTTCCAGTTTGGTATCACCATTCAAGCTTATGTATAGAGTCTGCTTTAACCATATGTACTCCACTTGTAAAGGAAAGAAATCAAAGACAGACCAAGGAATCTCTAAAAATAGAGTTTTACCAAAAATAGATAAAAAATACTGTATGTAACACATAAAATACAGAACTATTATATCACAAGACATACACATCTCTTAAACAAAACAGGTTTTAACAGTGCAATTCTTACTACAGTACTTAGATTTGTCTCTCTCTAAATACCTGCTTAAAGTGCTCACAGATGTTTCTGTCAGAGTCTAGATAGAAGTGTCTATGTGAAGTAAAACAGAATATTCCTTAAAGAAAACTGTATTTGCCAACCCCTTTGTGTGACATCACCTAGCTCCTCCTCTGTCAGAATATATAAAAAAAATATCTATACAAAAACAGGATGTCTTTTCAAAGTATTAAATTCTGTAATCCTCAGCACAACTCATTTTTCTCTTTCAAATGACATTTCTTTGATCTGTGAGCAGTATCCCCTCTCACACAGACACCAAAGCATTTATGATTTCGCACCAGTGTACTAAACCTGGTTTCCCCCTCGAAACGTCATAAAAGGAATACTGATTTCCCTCTTAGCAGCTAAAGTTATAATTAACTTAGAAAAGTCTGTAATTAGCTTCTGGCCTTTCAGCTAACACCTTGTATCTAAAGCGTGTGTGTGTGTGTGTGTGTGTGTGTGTGTGTGTGTGTGATCTCACATACTGTTTCAGAATTTCTCTTGGCAGACAGTCCATCACACATTTTTATATTACAAAAAAATGATACAGGGATCAGAACCAGCTGTCCAAGTGTCACAAGGTCTATATGATAATGGCGAACGCCTAAAGGTGATCACCGTTGTCGCTCAGTCAGAGTGCCGAACACATTTTCAGCACTCTGTCAAACCCAGTGCACCAGAACAATGGCACCATCGCCGTGAGTGGATTGCGCAGGGATGGGGTCACCGTTATGGACGGCACCCTTCCTCATGCGCCCACTTCATGGGTTACCGTAAATGAACAAACCAAAGTGAATAATAGATACAACTGAACTTTGGATAGCCAATCTGAGGGCTTCGGTAGTAAGGCAGTGTTGATGCCTGTGTAGAAGGCCTAGGCGAATGTTAACTACCTTGGTAACATTCTCAACATGGTTGGAGTAGGATAGCGTACTATCCAGAGTAACTCCTAGGTATTTAAATGATTGAGTCTGATCAAGGATAACACCCGCACTGTTTTTAATCACCAATTGTTTGGCTTTGTGCTTGCTGTGGGTACCATGGAAGAGCATGACCTTAGGTTTTTTGCAGTTAAGCCCAACTTATGAGAGATGAACCAGGACTCAGCTTCAATAAAACTTTTCTGAAGTTGGGCCTGAAGGAGGGTAGGGTCAACAGTTTTTGAGAAAATGACCGCATCATCTGCATAGAGGAGTACTGGTTTGGAACAGGATGATGGAAAATTATTGAGGAAGGTGCTAAATAGAAGGGTTCCCAGTATCAATCCTTGAGGAACCCCAGAGCAGACAGGCAGTTTAGCAGAAAGGGCAGACCTTATTCTCACCTGCTGTGTGCGGTTTGCTAGATAGCTGGTGAACCGCTTCAGGGCTTCTGAAGATATACCAAGCCCAGCAAGTTGATGTATCAGCAAATGGTGACTGACCGTGTCAAATGCTTTAGACAGGTCAATAAAGGTTGCACCAACAAGTTGACCCCGATAGAGAGTATGGTGAATGAAACATGTGAATTCCAGTAGGGCTGTAGATGTGCTGTGCCCTTTCTGAAAACCATGCTGTTGGACACATTGCAGGTTGTATTTTTCCAGGTACTTCACAAACTGGTCAGCAACAATCCTTTCAAGTGCTTTGGACAGCAGGGGAAGAATAGATATTGGCCTATAATTCCCAGGTAGTAATCTGTCCCCACTCTTAAAAACTGGTGTAACCAGAGTAGATTTCCAGATCTGGGGGAATTGTGAAAGTATGAGGGAGCGATTGAGAAGCTTGGTGAGGGGGGATAGGACTTCATCTAGAGTTAGAGTAAGATGTTTTAGGTTGAGGGAATCACTGCTTGTCCTTGTTTCTCCTAGAACTTTACGTAGGTAGGTCTTGGTCTCGCTTTCCAAGATAGCTTTGAAGTAGAAATATGGGTGAGTAGAGGCCTCTTCTGATTTGGTGAACGTAGGAGCTGTGCTGGGTGGTTCAAAGAAATCTGGGGGCAGAGTTAGGCTAAGGTCTGTGAAGGATGAATTAAATCAACATTTAACATAGTTGGAGCCGGTTTGGATGCTTGCCCAGCGATTTCCGAGAGGTTTCCCAGAATTTTTCCCATCAGCCCTGGTCTTGGCAAGGATGTCCTTATAGTAATACACTTTGTGCTCATGGATAGCCTTAGTACATGCGTTCCAGGCCATCTTATAGGCCTGTATGTCAGGTTGACTGCCAGAGGTCCTAGCCCTATGCCATACAGTACCACCTAATTAAAACTATATACTGTACCTATCGTACATAAAACTCTATGCTATCACATTAGTTACCAACTAATTCCAAAAACAATTAACCAGTTGACACATCAATTAATATAGCTATTAAACTAATTACACCATTTCCCACACCACCACCACCTCCTCTGCTGCCTCCCCCCAGGTACCAAAGGCTGCCACCAACATGGTGACAAAGCTCTCTCTGTAGCAGCCCCTCCACGTGGAAAGGTCTACCCTCTACTCTTTGCTCATCTGAATCCCATCACACTTTCAAGCACTGCCTCAAAGCCTGGCTAATCGACAAATACAACTGTACCTGCTCTACTTGCTAGCATTTCCACTCCTACCCCACTGGTGCTCTTTTCATCACTCCTTCCCTACCTTTCTCCCTTAACTTCTTGGGATCTCAGCTTTCTCAGGATTCCTCTCATTATCACTGGTTTCATGCCTTCCCTTACTACTACTGTTTTTAAATAGTGCAAATACCATCTGTTGTACATTTTTCCCTTTCCCTCAGCCCCTCGTTGTCTTCTCCCCAGTGTATTGTACCCCTCTGTTACTTCCCCAGTGTATTGTTCCTGACTTCAGGTACTGTTATTGACATCAGGCACTGTTATTGATATTTATTGTTACCATCTATTCATGTATTTATATACTTTATTTATTATTTTCTTTATGTTATACTGCATTGTACATTGAATGTGAATGCTCTGTATCATGCTCAACTTGTAAGAAGTTTCTCATTCGCCTTCTGATTATATAATTCCCTGCCGTCTGGAAATTTTTTTCTCACTTGTATTGTACTTACCTTGTTGTGCTGCCATGGCCCAGGCCATGCCTGAAAATGGCCCTCTGGATCAATGCATTTACCCAGTTACCAAAGACTAAATACATTAAAATAAATTAAAACAAACACATATGCAGACTCTGCCTTCAGCAGAGTAAGACCCTTTCTGCTTCACTGCCCCAGAATGGGGACAGGCATTGCCCAGGGAACCTCCCTTGTCAAGGGGTATCATTTTGCCTGACAGGATTTACATTACACTCACTACATTCGAGCAATAAAAATCCTGTGGAACCCCAGCCTGAGACCATATGTGATACATGCTTAACATGTATTCCCTGGAGGAAAGGAAGAATAGGTGGGGATATAATTGAGACCTTTAAGTACCTGAAGGCGATAAACAAGACTAATACAGAAGTGATATTCTGGATCAGAAGAGGGAGGGATACAAGAGGGCATCAACTGAGGTTGGAGGGGGAAAATTCAGGAGGGAAGTCAGGAGACATTTTTTCACTGACTGGGTGGTAGACAAATGGAACACTCTACCTGAGGAGGTGGTTTCCTGTAGGACGGTGGGCTGTTTCAAGAGGGGATGGGACAGAGTGAGGGGGAGGATGACCGTGAGGAGGGGAAGGAAGGGTAGGGCAGCTGCAAGTTGAGGGGCTAGCTGCACAATCAAGCAAACTCGACAGACCATGAGGCCTGTTTCTGCTGGCATTTTCATGTTTGTATGATATCCACAATTAAACATACACATTCAACAGCTTCTAAGTACCTGATTTTTACTGGTACATAAGTGTGAAAGTTCCCCAACAATTGATACACTGTATCGATCTTTGGTAAGACCCCACCTAGAGTACTGTGTCCAGTTCTGGAGACCATATCTCAGGAAGGACATGGACAGGGTAGAGGCTGTCTGGAGAAGTGCAACTAAAATGGTTCAAGGACTGCATTATAAGCCCTATGAGGAAAGACTGAGGGATCTCAATATGTACACCCTGGAAGGGGGGAGATATGATACAGACCTACAAATACATCACAGGGGTAAATAAGGTACAGAAGGGAAATGGTTTTCAGAAAACAAGGTGCATAAGAACAGGAGACATGCTATTTATTAGTAATACCACCAACAGCTTAAAGTGGTTCAATTTCAGTTGGCTTCCATCTGTAACCCCCCCCTTCCCCCCAGGCGAGGTTGAAAATAGACAGAATTGTCTAGCCCTCCTTTCCAGGTCAACAAAAAATAAATAAATAAAGCTGGAAGGAGGGAATTTAGAAGGGATGTGAGGGAAGTACTTCTTCACTGACTGAAAGAGTGCTGGATGCCTGGAACAGTTTTCTAGTGGAGGTTGTGGGTTGAAAACAGTGGTGGGGCCCAAGCATGCATGGGATAACCACAAAGGGATTGTGGTAGAGAAGTGGTGGGGGAAGTAGACAGAGATCAGGTACAGTCTGTGATGACAGTATAGGCAGGAAAAATAGGCAGACTGGGTGGGCCAAGTGGTCCTTATCTACCGACAAATTCTATGCTTCCATGTTTCATGGATTCAGGTATGCCAATTAATTTCCAAAATACCTTCCCACTCTACAATCCCATATCTGGATTTTATTTCCCCAATCATACCTGAGCTTAAATAGTCTGTTCTTTCCCAGGGTCCCAAGCATTCCTCCTGACCCTGTAGCTGGGCTGTCTCTCACTGAGCTTCCTCAGCAGACAGCTTCTCCGGGGATGAATTATAAACCCATCTCATACCCCACACATCACAGATCATCTAGCATCCTCCTCCTCTTAGCTTAACACTCTCCTTTATTATTGTAATATTGTTTTTATTCAGGGAATTTTTCATACAGAGAAAAGCGAGAAGAACACAAGACTGGATAACTATGTACAATTGATGATACACGGTAAATATTAAAAACTAATTCAGCACAGTCACAGTTCAATAAAACTGGTATGATGTATGAAGTAAGTAAAGACGGAAAAAAAAAAATGAGTGGTGTCTGAGTCTATTCCTGTATCCCTCCTCTGTACAGATGTCATCTTTTCTGTTAAAAAGTATACAGCTGAGTAACCAGCTAGGAGGTGGCATAGTGCAGTGTTATAAGGCTCTGAGCTGCAAACCTGGAGACCTGGGTTTGAATCCCACAGCCCCACTTGCATATAGTGTGACTCCGAGCAAGTCACTTAACTTCTTTGTGCTCCCAGGTCACACCTGTAAACAAGCTTTCTGCTTAGTGTGTCTCTCCTGGTAAAAAAAACAAGAAGTGCCATGAACACTACTTCATTGAGAAACTAAGGGGGGAGGTGGGTAGCTAGGGGAGGTTGGGACAGGGGGGAGGAGTCCACATCAGGGTACAAAGATGGGGCAATGATCTAACTGAAATACATTCCAACGAGTCCATCTCTCTTGAGATATCTTAGGCTTATTTTTCATTATAGGTCAGCCTTTCCATTTTATAAATGGTACTTACAATAGTTCTTCAATGCAGGACTGTGGGGATTCCTTATGTGTGCCAGAAGTGGGTTATTGGTTTTTTTTTTAGCCGACAAGATCAATAGTAACATAAGTTTAAGTGTCTGCCCCTCCAATGAACCCCTATGAGGAACATAGTCAATAATATTAATAACGGAGTCACCACCCCTGAGCAGGCAAATATAAGCTTAACACTCTCTTGTCTTTTCATTACATGCACCCTGTGCCACGTGGATGGGCCTAACTGTGCCTGCCACAGTTTAGCTGTGCCAGGGGAGCCCTTTCTCCCACCTTCATGCTTTACACTAAGTGGTTGGCATGTCTTAAACGCTGAAAGTCCCTGAAGCATCCCTTTACTTCGGTTGCCATCATAGTACTTCTGTAATTGTCTGTGGTTTCACTAGCACACCATAGTTTCCTCTGCTTGCCCACCTGTCATTGTCCCATTCTTAACCATACCAAAAGGGCATATATCAAGGTTGAGCTCAGCTTCTGCCCAGAAGAGACCATTGAGGATCAGTGTCTTCCCTTGTATGAACCCCTCCAACTTGCCACCTATCCCAATCAATGTGTGGGCCTGCTAAACTGGATCCACACATTGTCATGTTTACTACCTGGTTACCATCACCCTCTCATTCTCTTCCTCAGTGGGTCAGACAGATGGTGCCACTGCTGGGGGATTTGTCTTACTCCATCTCTCCTTGAACCCTGGAGATGAATCTCCTGCCTTTCATGAAGCTCTAGGTTCTGCCACACCCTCATCTGCAGTCATTTAATGATATCAAACTACTGAGTCTTTGATGTTGCCCTTCACAAACTAAGATCTCTCTCAATGTCTTCAGGGAACCCCTCTACAGATGCCTTAGGTCTCTCCCAGCTTGACTGTTAAGATCTCTCTTTTGATGTCTCCTCTAACACTTTCAATGCCTCAAGGTATCCTGGACCTTAGCCATCCTTGGAGTCCTGAGAGAAGCTGGCACCTAGTTCCATGCCCATGATCTCCAGGAGAAGTCTTCTCCTGGTGCCACTTGTGCACCATGCCTGCCCTCCGCAGCCAGCTATCACCCAGATCAAAGCCTGTGTAACAGCTCTCCCTGCAGCTGTGAGGAGAGAGTGGTACCACAAGCACAAATGATTCCCAATAACTAGGGTACTGAAAGGTGGCATCCCACCTTGGCACTGCAGGGCACCTAGACTTTGTTAGATCCCCCATTGGAAGTACCCATCTCTTTTCTCACTGCCTTTAGCAACCCCTAAAGCTGCAAGGAGATCACATTCCTGGGCACCTATTGCAAGCCAGCTAGCAGCCAGAACCCACTGGGCACCTTATTTTTCTACTCTGTTAAGCTCCTCCCTCATCCATATCCTCAGGGATGATGCCAAAGCATCAATTCCCCATTGGAGGCTCATTCCACTGAACAACTACCTCCCCCTATTGTAACTATGGGGTTGTTGCACTTACTTCAGTACACATGCAAAAGACTCCCAAACCTACAAAAACACTATCTAGACTAAACCAGAAAATAATACTAAATACACACTCACAGAAAAGTAAATAATTCCACCATTTCTCATCAAACAGCCTCAGGGCTCCAGCTCCGTCTGCAGATGCCATACCATCCATACTACTGCTGAGTTCAACCTTATGCAGCTACCACCTATATCTTCTATGATACTGACAATTCTGAACTCCTTCAGCTGCCGGCCCTGATCGAATTCTCCATGCTCTCAACCGCAAAGTCCCCACCACTCCCAACTACAGATGCTATGCCAGTCCTGACCACGCACTCCAAAACGAAGTAAAGGACTGACTGCCACAGCCACACATCCTTATATAGGGGACCCTACACCATGGAAAGTTTAAAAGAACAAAACAATGGAGAGATCAAAAATGCAAATACACTACAAAAAACACTAGGACAACAACAAAAAAGGCAAAGTTACAAATGATTGCAAATGTGTTCTAAAGATAAAAAACAGACCGTCCTAATGTATTACATAATTACAAAACAAACAAACAGGTAAATGTGCCATGGGGAGCTCTACCATCTTGGAGGGGCTAATTAATTAATAATCCCACAAACCAAGAGTTCCTTATACAACACATTTGCATATTTATTTTCTATACAATCTTATATAATATTGGTATATCATTTTAATATTTTCTCAACCTTCAGCAAATAGCATATTGTAATAAATGTATGCCAAAAATTCTAGCACCTGTCTATCAGTATACATTTTTAATACTCTTAAATCTTGCCATCACTTTTTCATATATCACAGCATCACCATCTGCACTGCCAAGCTCCCTCAGATTACTACCTTCTTGCTTGGTCAGAGCAGTCAGGAGGAGGTTGTAGGATTCAGAATGAAGATACGTTGCTCACTTTTGCAAACAGTGCTGAATTTGATAGATTAAATTAAAATCTGAAAGAAATACTAGCAAAACTTGATCATGATATAAAGCCCAGCAGCAGAAAGAAATTCAACACAATGAAAACAATTATGACCCAAATCAAGAGTTTGAATTGAAGTGCAAGCCAGAGCCAGAACAGCAAGGACAAACTTCATGGGGTGTCTTAAAGAGAAATCTCAGAGTATCTTTCAATAATAGCACTGAATACAGTGACACTGATGTAAGCTCAGAAGAGTCAACTTCCTCTTTATCAGAGGACAGCCCACAACAACAAGTGCAATATTAGTTAGGAGCACCAGAGAGAGTAGATATTGAAGGCTCAGAAGAGGACAAGGAGGAGGCAAGAAGGGGCAGAAGGGGGAGGTCAACACAACAAACAGAAGCAGCAGCAATTCCCTAACAACAGAAGAACAGAGCTTGAAGGTAATCAGTCTTTCAAGCAGGGTGCCCACTGAAGCTGAAGATAATTTACTTAACAAAGGCCTCTCCTTAACCCCTGCGACCCCGATCAATAAGTTGCAAAGCTTTATTGACTTGCATGTAGCTTACCAAAATTTAAATCTTAAAGCAGTATTCAATAAAAGCAAATTGCTTCAGAAATGGGAGGCTCTATTGCATTAAATGTAGAACAATCAGCAGTGTTACCGAGGGTGTTAGAAGAGGAAATACCAGAACAAGAGTATTTTTGTACAAAAATTCAAGAAAAAGTCCACAATAAATCCACCACTATGTGCTATGGGTCAGACTTTCTTGAGACTATTTTTTTATTTATTTAATCAAAAGTTTGTGACCAGGGAAGGCACACTGAGCCGAAACCTATTTCCAGGTGCAACCCAGGGGAACAATCAGATGCCATGCCAGTCCTGACCACGCACTCCAAAACAAAGTAAAGGACTGACTGCCACAACCACACCTCCTTATATAGGGGACCCTACACCATGGAAAGTTTAAAAGAACAAAACAATGGAGAGATCAAAAATGCAAATACAAGGTAAAATTTACATTCATACAGTACATACAATCAGGACATTACATTACATTTACATTAGAGTGTGAGAGCAGCAGCTGGGTAGGTGTTGTGAATACATTGACAATTTGTGTTTTAAGTACCAGCAGAATTAAAATATCAGGACAGTTCAGCATTTAACAGCATGTTACATTTACAACAGAGTGCAACTATGTGAGGAAGATATTAAGGAACTATATAAAAAATATCCACTATATCTCAGCTATAATAATCTTAATAACAATAAAAACCAAGCACCTGCAGAATTACATCGAGACAAGTCAGCAGTTATGAAGCAAGCTGACAAAGATGGCAGTGCTGTCAAACAAGACACTGATAAATACATTGCTGAAATACAGAGACAGTTATCTAATAAAGTGCTCTGTGGCAAAAAAATTGTCTACGGACCCTACTTGGTAGTTTAAATGGGAGTGCCTCTGGTAGGCCAATTATGAGCGGTGCAGGTTTGATCATCGAACCACTATCCCAGTACTTAGAGATCATGTTTTACAACCTTTTGCTACTGGGTTATGCACATAGATACATAGACATTGTTGGCAAATAACCCAGTCTGCCCATTTGAGCTTGTAAGTTTACTATATATTTTCCTAGAATTCTCTTGCACCTTACCCCTGACTTCTAGAATTCCCTTATGTCTACCCCATGCATTCTTAAATCCTGTGATTGTTTCAGCACCCACTACTTCCTCTGGCAGGGTGTTCCACTTGTCCACCACCCATTCTGTGAAGAAATTCTTCCTCATATTTCCTCCGAATCGTCCTCCCTCCAACTTCATCCCATGCCCTTTAGTCCTGGAACATCTTTTTCACTGGAAAATAGTGTATTCCTGCACTCTGTTCCTCCATGTAAGGTACTTGCATGTCTCTATCATATCCCCTCTCTCCCTCCTCTCCTCCAGGGAGTACATATTCAAGTCCTCCAACCTATCCTCATAGGACTTGTGATGCAATCCATGTACCATCTTTGTGGCCCTCCTCTGAACCTTCTCTACCCTGTCTGTGTCCTTACATTGGTAAGGTGTCCAGAACTGTACACTGTACTCCAGGTGGGGCCTCACTAGTGTCTTGTATAGTGGCATTAAGACCTCCCTTTTCCTGCTGGTGATGCCCCTGCCTCTGCATCCCAGCATTCTATTTGCTTTACCTGCTGCCTTGTCGCACTGTTTCCCTACCTTGAGGTCATCAGAGATGATAACTCCAAGATTCCTTTCCTGCTTGGTGCATGCTATATCCTCTCCCCCAACTGATATGTTGTTCCAGGGTTTTTGTGTCCCATATGCATTGTCTTGTACTTCTTTGCATTGAATTTCAACTGCCAACCCCGTGACTACTCTTCAAGCTTCTGCAGGTCCCTCCTCATTCTGTCTACACCCTCTGGTGTGTCCACTCTGTTACAGAGCTTTGTATCATTAGCGAAAAGGGAAATTCTGCCTTCTAGGTCCTGTGCAATGTCACTGATGAAGACGTTGAATAGGACCAGTCCCAGCACTGATCCCTGTGGTACCCCCACTGGTCACTCTTCCCTCTGTGGAGTAACAGTACACATATTAAAGACACCAATTAAGTGTTAAAAAGGCACTGATGCCTCAAGGAAAACTTTGTAAAACATAATATTTGAACACAAAAGAGCTTATATTTCTCATTAGCTCTGTATTTCTTATCTCCATTATTTATTACTGAGGTCATGTGCATGAAATCAGGATAGTTATTCCTTGAGGGTTCAATTGCTGCCATTGCGTTTTCCCAACCTGATGTCATAATACTCTGCTTGTGACATCACAGTTATTCCCATGGTAACCGACGGTGATGTCACAACATAGCATTATGGTTTCAGGCAGGGAGTAAGCTGTAAAGGCAGATGAATTCTGAGGGATAAGGATCTTGTTTTTGTGTGAATTTCTTTAGTAATATATAATGAAGGGGAGAAATCCATAGAATATATATGACATACAAGCTGAATTGTGTCTAAATATTATGATTTCCAAAGTTTTTCCAAAGGCATCAGCTGCTTTTTAAACATTATGCAGGACTTGAGCTGGAAGAGGGCACTCTCTTGGTTACCATGGATATTGAATCCTTGTATACCGACATTCCTCATGAGGGTGCCTCAATGCTTCAGCATACTTCCTTAACCTCATATCTGATCATGCCAGTCCCCAACTCCATTTTTACTGAAACTGACTGAATGTGTCTTAAAAATTCAATTGCTTTACCTTACTTAGCTATTTTTTTCTCCAGGTTAAATGAACAGTCATTGGTGCCACAATAGCATATGCGGTAGTTTGGCGAATTTGTATATTGGATTATTGGAAACCGCTTTTGTCCAGGATTCAGAGGTAAATCCATTTTATGATAAACTGGTGCTGTAGAGGAGATACATTGATGATGGCATCCTTCTATGCAAAGGAAGTGAGGCTGATTTACATTCCTTTGTTGAGTTCCTACATAGCACCAATGATCACTTGAGGTTCATGGTAGTGAGTGGTCCTAACAGGGTCATCTTTTTAGAACTACAGTTGAGCAGGGGTGGTTTTAATTCTGTCAGTACTGACATTAAGCATAAAGAGACAGTCAGGAACACCCTACTATTGGCCTTGAGTTACCATCCACGGGACACTGGGGAGAACATACCCAAAAGGCAATTCCTGAGACCCAGAAGGAATTGTAACAGAGAAGCCAGTTTTGAGAGAAGGGTATCTGAGTTTACCAACCATTTCCGTGAAAGAGGTTATTCTCTGACTGTGATTGACATAGGTAATACTTTTGCTGGGGGTCAGTACAAGACACAATTTAAATTGGAGAACAAATAGAGGACTAATGCCATTAAATGGCTTAACTTTGTTACCACATATTTGGCACACTCTAAATTGGCAGAGCAGATATTACAAAACACTGGCATGTTTTACAGTGTGTGAGATGGAGTTGCAACATCTGGCTAGGGAACCTCTCAGAATGCCTTATGTACATGACCCCATGTTGCATGACAAACTTGTATGCAGTAGGCAACAAACTACTAATGGGGGTACATGGATTGCTTCTTTAAGTAAAGGCTGTTATTCATGCCACAGGTGCACCTCTTGCAAGGTAGTAGAGAGGGGCAAGATGTCCCAGAGCCCCAAGGATGGCAGGTTGCAGAAGATATGCAATCTCATCACCTGTGATACATCACATGTTGTTTACATTGCAATGTGCACCTGTGATGCTTTATTATGTAGGGAAGACCATCAGGAAATTCAGGGAATGTGTGGGGGAACACAGCAGGAAAATACAGAAAGATAATGAAGATTATGCACTGGACAGGAAAAATCTAGGAAGCTGATTGGTCAGTTGCATTCCAGACCTGTACTTATTTTCCCTTATAACAGAATGGCTTAAAATATGACTCCTTACCAGACGCTGTTTACATACAGCAGTATTCCTATGCCCTAAAACCCTTCATCGCAGAAACCCCCTCCAGACTTGTTTCCTTAGCAACAGAATTTAAAAAAACCCTAAGTGCTGTAAATGCCCTACTAGATGTACTAATAACTTTTGATACTATTTAAGCCATTTTTTAATTAATTACTTTGTGACGAGTGCTCTCCCTGAAACTCCAAGGCCAGAGGCTTCTCCACAATGGGAACACGACTGTAATAGTTCCAGCCTAAATCCTGACGTCATGCTGGGGCCGTTTCTGCATCTCTGAAACTGACATGAATTAAGGCTGTTATTTCAAAACTCTTTCATTCTAAACTTGTAGATATCCCTTTTAATTCAAAACATGCATAGGAAAGGCATTAAAACCGTGTGTGAACAAATGCAGTTGAGATCCCGAGCGTGCACATCAGTGCAACCACTAATGCGCATGCTCAGGGGCTCGGCTGGGTTTCTTCAGGCATTGTTTTAATGCCTTTGCAGTGCATGTTTTCAGTTGACACAGACATCTACAGATTCAGAAGGAAAGTGACTTTCGAAAAACAGTCAATTTATATTACATTCAGACATGCAAACACGGCTATGCATGAGTTTAAGATTTCAGCTGCCATCAGTAGGGACATGCGTTCCCAATGTAGATATACTTCTGACCTCTTGTGTTTCTTTGAGAGCACTCCTCACAAAGTAATTATAAATGGTATTAAAACATATTAATATACCTACTGGGGCATTCATAGCAGTTAGTCTTTTATTTAATTCTGTTGCAATAAGGAAACTGGTAAAACATGACCAAAAACTTCAATAAAAGCTGACAGTTTCTCTTTAACATTAAGTAACAAAAAAAAACCTACTTTCTAATACTTACTGATGTTACACTAAACTGATTGCCTGTAATGTATTATTTATGAAATGTTTCACTGCTTCTGATGTGTTATTTATTATAATCAGTCAAATGATAGTACAGTACAGTTATCTGATTAATGATTCCAGCATTGGACTATTTCTTGTACTAATGTACTTCTACAGTTTAAAAACAGTAAACAAATTAATTGTTAGACCCATATTTGTGTCTTTTTTTTACTTTACTTTAGAGGTCCAGTGCATAATCGCAATAACACACTCCAGGGTGGTCTTTATCATAGGATATTGGCACTTCTCAAGTACTTATGGCACTCAGCTTTGCCTCATGCCTCACAATGCACCCAAGGTGTGCCGATATCCTATGATAAGGCACACCTTGTCATGTGTTGTTGCTTAATTATACAATGGCAAGAAAATAATCTTGGCTCTGATTGGTAAGTTGCCACCTTGAACAGTGATGTTATTCCAGTGCAACATCACTCTGTCGAGGTTAGGAACATCTGATCACACCAACATGAAAAGAAATCACTTCAACCTGTTCCTCGCTTCCCCAGCTGAAATTATCTTTGTCATAGCCTGCTTTAGTGATCCCCGCTGGGCACCACGCTTGCAAACCGCCTTCACTGTCGCCAGCTCCTAAATCCCAAAACGGTCAGAAGTGTACAGGGACAACTAAATGGTGAGTGTTTTTCAAAGAAAATTAATTTCTAACTATAATTTGTCCCTGCTCTGCATGCCAAACAAGAAACCTACTGCTCCATACATGCTTGGTTGTCTGTTTCTGTGAAAAGCTACATGCAGAGGTAGTTTCTGACAGCACTTTCAAAGTAATCCTGTATGAAAAAAAATCAACAGTGGGACCAAGTGACTTACCATTGGCATCTGAATGATTAGTCTCTCTGTCCATGCAAGTCAGTCACCGATCAGCTCTGTTTTCGAGTTGGTCCCAGTAAACACAGCAGGATGCCTGAATTAAACTCAGGAAGAAAACCACAGAGAAATCAGAAAATGGAAAGACATACATATATATATATATATATATATATATATATATATATATATATATATATATATATTCATACAACAGGTGTGAGCAATAAATGCATGCCATAAATAATGTGTATTGTGGCTACTGTGCAAATAAACCCATTTATATGCATAGTAAGTATGTCGTAACTGTTTATTTACACAGTAGGTTCATCACACGTGATTTATTTGCACAGTAGATATGTCATAAAAGCATGTCCATTTCCATGCCGACATGAAGCAGTAAAAAAATAGCTGGGACTACTTGCATTTTGAAATGTAATGCAATCAGCATCTGTTATCTCAGGAAAAAACACAGCGATGCTAGCAAACAGCATATTGTCTAATAAACAAGTTGCAATAGTGAGCAGCATGAAAACTACTTAAAAAAAAAAAGTGTAATCGGTTTCCCAGGTGACAGTATTAAAAACTTCGTAACTGATAAGCACAAATTGCATGCCATAAGCCCCTGTATAATCATTTAAAAGCGTTGTAATTCTCCTGATGTACAGCCCCACTTTCCAATGTAGAAACTTATCTGTTTAACCTGGTCAGCATGTAAAAAGAATAGCTTTTTACACCAGAAGTGTCTCAAGCCACAGTTAGCAGTAGCCCGACCTTTCACCTATGGCAATGGTACTTCGAATGTTAAAACGGGCGCTTTCTACTCTGTCACATAAACGCAGCGTCTGTTTAACATATGAATGCACAATACTAATAAAAAAATCAATAATTGATTAAAGGGTAGTTTAAAAAACGAATCATTTTAAAAACGTCATGGCACATCAAGCCAACTCGTTTATTATGGAGCTAGAAGAAATTCTCACGCAAATCGAAAATGACACAGTGCCTTTTGAAGAAGAACATCCAGTGTTAAATAAAGAACCTGTGGGAGCAAACAACAGTACAAACAGCTGTACAGCAGAACAAAATGAACAACCAGGAGACCCCAGAGAATGAAAAAGCACCATCCTCACAAACCACTATAAATATCCCAGTCCAGGACTCGAACCTAAAAAGCACAAGTGAAACAGGAGAACACTTGCAATTGGTAACTCACCTAGACACAGACATGGGAACCATAGAAGCCTTCATTCAAAGTGGTGAAAACCAAAACACAATGGTGAAAACAAGAGCTGATGTGCAAGGGTTCTACAACTATATACAAGAAAATGTTAAAATCAGAACAGAGCTACGCCTACTGCCACCAGTAGAACTGGATAAAATGCTAAGTCACTGTTTCATGAACACAAAAAAAGGGATGGCACCAACTATGAGCCACTGTCGCTAAGATCAATATTTCAAAGTATAGAACGTCACCGAAAAACAAAAACCTACTCTCACTCCCTGTCCACCTTGATACTATTCCAAACAACATGGCAAGTTCTGCAGTCAAAACAAAAGGTACTCAATGTGAAAGGGTAACAAGCCCTACGCTGCGGACGAGCTCACAGATACACTAATAGACAATCTATATGCTACTGAGCAGCTAGGTCCACATACTCCTGAATCCATCCTGAGCACAATGTGGATAATAGTGACAATGTTTTTGGGTGTGAGGGGTAGTACTGAAAGTAGAAATATAAAGTGGGGTGACATTGACTGCAAAAGTGATGAAAACAATTTAAAATACGTCCAGTTTAATCAAGAACGTCAGACAAAAACAAGGTCTGGCGCAAATCCACGACAGACCCGCAAACTAAAGCCCAGGGCCTGTGCCACCCAGAGCAACCCCAACAGATGCCCAGTGACCAACTATCTTTTTTACAAGACTTACAGGCCAGAAAAATGTTTAACTTCAGAATCACCTTTCTTCCTACCAATAAACACCAACAGCAAGTTCCAGCACCCAACATCCTGGTTTAAAAAACAGCCAGTTGGCATAAATAAATTAAGAAACCTAATGAAAGCAATGATTCAAAAAGCAGGAATAGAAACTGAGAGGAAAATCACAAACCATTCAGTTAGGAAGCACATGATACAGAAGTTATGTGACAGTGGTGTGGCTCCTGTAGAAATTAAGCAAGTCTCGGGTCATAAACAAACTCCAAAGTTTGAATGATTCTTCAAGAATAAATGAAGAGAAACAGCAGCATATCTCAAGCCTACTAAGTAACCAGTGACCCTAAAAAGCCCAGCAAAGTAAAAATTCAAATGCAAGTGAATGCCTCCAGACTGTGTCCCCAAACTGGAAGGAATTAATTGGTTCCTGTTTCTACCAGCCAATCATAAGTGCAAAATCAATAACATTCAACATTGTCCAAGGTAAGAGTAAAAATTAGTCTCAAAATAAATGTAGACAAATCAAAGCATTGAAGCAAAAAAAAGATAACAGCAAACCTGTTAGTATAGAAACAGCAAACTGATACTGTATGGTGTGTGTGTGTGCGTGTGTGTGTGTGTGTGTGTGTGTGTCTGTGAGCGACAGTCTGTACAGTAGTAGGCTTTGCAGTGTGTACAATATGGCACAGTTCAGACCAGGCCTATCTTAGTTGTAAAAAGTATTTTTAGTAGTACTTTTTCAGATACCTCAGAACAGTAAAACATTAGCAATACAAAATAACATGAACTCCAAATGACATAACAAGAAAATAAAGTGTTTCTTCCTCTGCTTTCACATGTAATGCAACAACAGGAAACCACTATGACAGCTTTAAAAGGAAAATACCTCAAGTCCTGGACTCAGAAACTGACTCTGACTGGCAGAAGTAAGACACATAGATGCTATAAAAAGATAGCAGTGTAAATCAATAAAAAGAGTCAGTATTTAAATGTTTTTAAAAAGTGTAAACAGAGACCACCCCTCAAAAAAAAGTAGATTGTCTTGAGGGCAGCTATCAAAATGAGTGTGTAAGCAGGGTGGATGGTTAAACTAAGTCAGCAAAACAATAAAAACAAGATAAGTTGCAGCCAAAAAAGCACAGCAACTTAAGGTCGACAGAAACTGTATATAGAAAAGCGATGTAAAACCTGCTTAGCAACAAGTTGTACATCTAATGTTGTTTTTTTGTGTTCTCTTCCCTCAGCACATCCCACAAATAAAACATAACAATTCCAAGGGAGACAACAGAACTTGATGCAACATTCAAGCACTGGGTCATTTCACAAAGTATTGACTCCAACTGTATGTTTTCTCAGTAAGGGAAAAATAGTGTAACTGCTCCAGATACAGCTTTACTCCTGAATCAGTACATTTGTCAAGTATCAGTTCAAAAATGCCTGAGCCATCACAGAATGATAATTGAACTTGAGTTGACTTGAATGAAAGCTGTAACAATTTAAAGACCATCTAATATGCACAAAGAAAACAGCAGACCGTATTAGAGTTTGGTGTTTTTATCTATACCTTGTCTTAACTTATGCAGATACATAATGGTATGTGTTGGGTGTCTCACAACATCAAGCTAAATGTTGATATCAATACTTCTTGTAATAGTTGAAATGTGCAAATGTTCCTGTTGTGTGTATACTACTTTAAAAAGCATTTATTAGAAAGTGAACATTAACAGTATCTAGTTGAAAAGAAATTAATGAATCTACTACATCTGCTTACTAGCATTGCTTAAATACGAAGCAAAAATCATAGGCATATTTATGTTTTCGTTCTTTGTATTAAATAACAATCTGTCCTTAGTAAGCTATCAATTAAAAGTGACAGTTACTTCTTTGTTGTTTTGCATGTTCACTTTGAGGAATCAGTGGTTAGAAAGCATGTGTGCTCCATGGTGATAGTAAAAAAAAATTAAAATACTAAAGGTAACACCCAGTGCAATCCACCGACTTACAGTAGTATATCCAGAAAGCAAAGCTTTATCAAGATGGTTCTGGTAATCTCCAACGAGAAATTAAAAAAAAGCCAGGTGAGCCAAATGAAAAGACAGTGATTAAAAAGATTAAAAAAAAGTAAAAAAACAGTATCATCCATCGAACTACGGACCACACCGCACAGAGAGGCTGCATGCTGCTGACAGATGCCTGCATACAATCGACTACATCCACTGCCAAACACTGTCGACATCGATCATGGTTATAGCTCCAACTGTATCCTGCAGAACGTTCAGTATATCCAGTCATCAGGGATAAACTGAACGCCATGAAACCCATGTCCAAAAGCAATGCGAGTAGGACACAAAATCCACCAGACACCTAAAAAGCACTCAAGAGGTCCTTCACGGCCTATGACCACGCATTGACTAGGAAACCAACAAGCTGCATCACAAAGAGCACACACGACCATGCCCCTCAGTCAATCACAAGCATTTTCCCATGGTCAGATCAACCAATCGAGTTCTTTGTTGCACATCCATTTATAAAGTGTTGTCCAATAAGAAACCACACACATCAACCCATTTACACACACATACATCTATGCTAATGTCAACAACCTCTTCACAAATAATTTGAACAAATGGTCAATAATTTTAAACTTTTTTTAAAAAGTAAATCACCCCAGAACATAGACAAGTCCTGCTGCATAAATCAAATATGTGTTGATGGTCTGTGTTATACACAATTTATCTGAATGAGCAGTTCGTGCCCTTGGTGGACTCACTCGTGGCTGCGCCACTCGTTAGGTCAACTGAGGTCACTTACAGCTCATTCAAATAAATTGTGTATGACACAGACCATCATCACGTATCTCTTATTTATATATGTAATAGATAACCCACTCATAGGTGTGCGGTCGAGCTCTGATATACGCTCAGTCATATGATGCTTTTCAAGCAATAAAGGCAAAGCATTTTCCCTACTCATTTTATAACTATATATATATAGAGAGAGAGAGAGCGCGTGGGGG
This sequence comes from Neoceratodus forsteri, assembly GCA_016271365.2. Lineage (NCBI taxonomy): Eukaryota > Metazoa > Chordata > Ceratodontiformes > Ceratodontidae > Neoceratodus > Neoceratodus forsteri. The sequence continues at coordinate 320,698,492 of CM057459.1, forward strand.
GGGGAGAGAGAGAGAGAGGAACATATTAAACATGAATGGGTGAATTGATAGATACATAGGCTAAAGAGGTAACCTAATCTAACACAATAGCAGCACCTAGTGGACAAAAAAGGGACTTTTTTAAACAAGTATGCTTCCACAGTTCAAAAATACAGTGAAACTGCCTTCAATTTTCTTTTTTTAATCTCTTTAGTATCTTTTTACCACAATGAGCCATTGTATAATAGCAATAATGCACTCCAGGGTGTCGTGTTGGGATATTGTCACTTCGTGGTGTTTGATGCACTTGGCCGGTGCCTCGTGCCCAACCACCCAATGCATGACGTTACCCTAACACGACACATACCCTGTCGTGCATTATTTCTTAAATATACTATGGCAATTCTTATTCCCTAGTCTGGTCCTTGAGGCACATATGCCTTCAAATTCATAAGAATTGACACAATTTGGCCAGACCCCCAGAGTGGAAGCTTTGATGACAAAGTCCTCAAAAAAGAGGCATTTTGGATTTTTATGCTGGTAGCCATAGATTATCCGGGACTCAATTAAGAGGTTGATCCTGGCCAATAAAGTGAATATGGTGTTGTTTGCTTCTTTAGTTACCTGTCCCTTTCCGTACATTGATTGTTCAAGTTCAAGTTCAAGTTTATTGCAGGAAAACTCCATTGAGCAAGCTCATTGACAAGGAGGTCCTGAGACATGTACACTGATAAAGAACATTACATAAAATTAAAATACTTGATAGAACAATAGTATGACATGTATTCATGTGTACACTTAGTACAAGCAGGATATTACATAAAAGGATACAACATCGGATGACACTAGATTGCGAGGAGACATATGGCACACAGTGTGGATCACTTCAGGGTAGTGTGCCAGCAGTACAAGGCAGGGTAGCTGGTGTCTGCAGTAAATCATCTTAGTATATTGAGCAACGACAAGGAATAAAGGATAAACAAAGTAACGAGGCTTGGAAGAGTGAGAGAAGTAATATATACATGGAGAGAGCCAGGAATGGGACGGGGAAGGGGAAGGGAGCAGGTGTGGATTCTTGCATTAGTGGTCACAGCTTGGAAGTCAGAAGCTAAGAGAGTGTAGTTGTGTCTTGGTTAAATGATAGTGCGAACAGAAAGTAAGCAGCATGCAAAAGGACGATAAAGATCTTATACATAAATGTATAAGGCACACATGGGGATGGGAAGGGGCTTAATAACAGTTGCAGATATCTTTTATCTTAGCTGCACTTAGCACTTTGTAGAAGTTAATTGAAACTATGCTAGTTAGTTTCGGCTTGGTTTGGAGTTGGTTCCAAATAGCAGGAAGAGCATGTGCAATAGCGCGTTTACCAAAGGCGGTCTGTGTCCTAGGTATGTCCAGCAGAATGAAATCAGATTTCCTGAGAGACCATGCACTGTGAGAAATACAGATGAGAGATGATAGGTAACTCGGTAGTTTGTGCAGGAGCAACTTAAGGGTCCAGAGACCAGCATGGAGCAAGCGTCTAGTGATGAGAGATGTCCAGCCAACAGCTGCATACAGGTCACAGTGGTATGAACAGTAAGGGGAGTTGGTAATAAACCGTAACGCATGGTGGTAGAGGATGTCCAGTTTGCTTAGGTTTGCGAGAGTAGTGGAAGAGTAAATTACATCGCCACAGTCAAGAAGGGGAAGAAAAGTAGCCCGAACGAGCCTATTTCGAGTCTCGAGGGATAAGAGGGGCCTATTTCTAAAGAAGAAACCTAACCTGGTTTTGAGCCTCCTGGATAAGTCCTCGATATGGTCATTAAAAGAGAGCTTGTTGTCAATCCAGATACCCAGATATTTAAATTTTGAAATGGCATTCAATGGTTCGCTTAATGTAGTAACAATAAAGTTTTAAGGCGGGGTATGGGAGGTGCCTGCGGAGGTACAACGAGAGAATATTATAGCTTTGGTTTTCTTTGTATTAAGCAGAAGCTTTGCCTTCATTAGATTATTTTCAAGTTGGGAAAAGTCCGCTTGCAGCACCCCCTTAACTTTGGATAACTTTGAGCCAGAGGTATACAGCACAGTGTCATCTGCAAAGAAATGCAGATTAGACGTAGATATGTTGGAATCAAGGTCATTAATTTACAATGAAAACAAGATAGGGCCTAGAATGGAGCCTTGGAGGACTCCTCTGATAACTGGCAAAGAAGCAGAGAAAGAGCCATCGGCTTTTACTTTCTGGGATCTCCCTGTTAGATAACTGGAGAACCATTGGGTAGTGGAGGATGTGGCACCCAAATTAGTGAGGCAATTGACTAGCAGGTTGTGGTCAACAGCATCAAAAGCTTTACTAAGATCCAAGAAGACTGCTCCAGTTATCTTCTTATCATCTATAGCAGAGATCCAGTCGTTGGTTACTTTCACTAAGGCAGAGGTTGTGCTGTGATTTGCCCGGAAACCAGATTGAGCTGGGTTAATGAGACAAAAAGTTTCCAGGTGCGTTTTTAGTTGGTTATGGATATGTTTTTCAAAAACTTTAGAGAGGATAGGCAAGATGGAGATATAGCTGTAATTATTCACATCGCAAGGGTCACCAGATTTAAGCAGGGGAAGGATATGTGCGGATTTCCAACAGGACAGCACAGTAGCAGATGTAATGGAGAGATTGAAGATATGAAGAATGGGGGCAGAGAGATGGGCATATCCTAATCTTAGGAAGAAGGGTTCTAGGTCATCGTCCCCTGCACTTTTTTTGATGTCCAAATTAAGTAGAGAATCTTCTACTTCTTTTTAATTTAGCTCACGCAGTTGAAATGGGCAAGATCTGGTACTAGATATTGTGGAAGGACTTGGTTGGCTCGTCGCAATGCTAGCATAAGGTGAGGAGTCAAAAGCTAGTCCAGCTGTGACAAAGTTGGAGTTAAGTTCTTCGAGGATTAAGGATTTATTTTCCACCACCCTACCATTTGAGACTATCTTAGTTGGAATGGAGGGGTCAGTAGGCCACCCTTCTATAGATTTAAGTGTCCTCCATATTTTATGTGGGTTCCCTTGTGCTTATTCAAGGGTAGAGATGTACAGTAGAAGTTAGCTTTGGCAGAACGAATGCTTTTCACACAGGTATTCCTAGCTGTTCTGAAAGCCTGCCAATCCAATAGTTTCTTGGTATGTCTTGCTTTCGCCCAGAGCTTATCCCGGGTTGTAAGAGCTGCCTTAAGATCTGGGGTAAACCAGGGGTGAGAGTTGTTTCGTACCCTAACTTTAATGAGGAGGGCATGCTTATTTACCAGCCTAGTAAGGTTGATATTAAGGACAGACACTGCCTCGTTGACATCATTGGCTAGGTACAGATCATGCCATCTGACGCTGTCTAGGTCAGAAAGGAAGTCTGCTGCAACGAACTTGCGAGAGGACCGTTTTGTTATAAACAGAGGCTGTGTTTGGACCTTAAAATGAGATCTTATGAAAACAACAAAGACTGTGCTTGGACCTTAATATGAGATCTTATGCAAACAACAACCCCATGGTCGCTCATGTCATTATGGAACACAGCTGAATGTAACATTTTATGTGGGTGGGTGATTAATATCACATCTAGAATGGAGCTATTGGCAGTGTTTAGGACATTGTTCCTTGTAGGTTCATTGATTAATTGCACTAGGCCAAGCTCGTCGCAGAGGGATTTAAGGCAGTGAGATTTAGGGGTTAGCCAATCCATATTGAGATCCACTAGGAATATTGTTTCTGTTTTTGCATCCGAGATTAGGGATTTCAGTATATTAAGGACTTCATCGCCTCCAGACAGAGGCCTATAGCCACCTATGATGGTGATGCATTCTGAAGAAGGAAGATGAAGCTTCATTGAAACAATCTTAAATTCCTTGGGTGAAGATTTACAGCTGATATTAGTGACTGAGTACTTGGTTTTGGCGTAGACGACCACACAACCCCCAGATGCCCTGTCCGCCCTAAATTGTTTGCATCCCCGGAGGGAGATTTGTTGGTTGGTATTAGCCTTTTTTAGCCAAGACTCCATAATAATGATAAGATTGTTCTGAATGTTCCACTTTTTGCAGAGACTGAACAATTTAACCTCCCATTCAGTGCTGTAACAGGATGGAATTTTCTGTAGCAGTTTACTGAGACACAGAACCTGTTTGCTTTTATCCTGCTGTTTAAGTAACTCTTGTAAATGAAATCCTAACAGGTCATATAGTGGTTAATTTGGAAACAATTGTGTTTAATTATTGATGTGTGGGTGTGTGCTTGTAAGTACGATCTCAATGTGGTTTTTAAACTACCCGTCTATATTTTTGTATATGTCTCTATGTTCACACATGCACATTTTGCACTTGGGTTATTTTTTTTCAGTGAGAGGTCAAAGGGTGATGACTTTACCTTTAATGAATGTGGCCCCTTTAAGAGACTAGTATTTAAGCAGATGTCATCACCAAGTGCATTAGCCTTTGAAAAAGCATCTGGGAGCTGTCTGGTGCCCTTCCCTCTCTCATGCGCATGTTCATTACTCCCACATACAACTGGACAGGCTTAGATTATTGGACCATTATGAGGTCTATCAATCAGCAATTTCTCATAAGAAGGCAGAGTTCCTATCCAGGGAAATTGCTGCAGCAAGGAACAGACCAGTTCAGCTCTTCCAGACCATGGACAAACTGTGCAATCCAGCCTGTGTGCGAACTGGAAGAGCATTCTCACAGGAAAAGAATGAAGAGTTTGCTCAGTTCTTTGCTGAAAAGGTGTCCTCTATCAGGATAGAGATCAGCCAATGCCTCCCCACAGAGCATGATAGTGATCCTCCGAGTGGTACTAATGCCTGGTTTACCTGGTCTACCTTTAGCCTGCCAGTAGTCATGGATATATTGAGGATCATCCAGACATTGCGACCGACTTGCTGCAATTTGGACCCGGGCCCAACTCTCCTTTTGGTGGATTGTGTTGAGGTTATTGGCCCTGTCCTAGCTCAGATAGTCTGGGTTTCCCTGGAGAGAGGGATCTTTCCTGATCCCTTAAAGGTAGCAGTGGTTAGGCCACTGCTGAAAAAGCCCTCCTTGGACCCAGACTGCCCTGCCAATTACAGACCAATCTCTAACCTACCTTTTGTAGGGAAGGTGATTGAGAAGGTAGTCGCTTTGTAGCTGGATGACCATTTAGCTAGCCAAAATATCTATGACCCTCTCCAGTCTGGTTTCCAGAAAAGGCACAGTACTGAAACTGCTCTAGTGCAAGTGCTTAATGATCTCCTGGTGGCGAGAGATCGGAGAGCCCATTCCATCTTGGTTCTTCTTGATCTCTCAGCAGCATTTGACACTGTGGACCATGGGATATTGCTGGAATGCCAGCAGTTCTTTTGTGGACTGGAGGAGGCAGTCCTCAATTGGTTCTGAACTTTCCTAGAGGGCAGATCACAGAGGGTGATAACGGGGAATTATTCCTCGTCCCCTCGGAGTCTGCCCTGTGGGGTACCGCAGGGTTCTGTGCTTTCCCCAATGTTGTTCACAGTGTACGTGCTACCACTGGGTGACATTATTAGGCAGTACAAGCTGAGTTTTCACTGTTATGCAGATGATATTCAGCTGTCCATGTCCTTTGTACATGCCCAGGAGTGTGATACTGTCTTGATGTTTAACAACTGCCTGCAGGAAATACAGGACTGGATGAGTGCTAGCTGGTTTAGGTTAAACCCTGAGAAAACTGAGCTGTTGGTTGTGGACCCGGATCTGAGGACAGTTGGGTCATGGGAGGGAAAACCATCTGGTTTATAACTTGGTGGTGGTTCGCTCAGGGCCTCAAGCCAGGTGCGTAATCTAGGAGTGATATTGGACGAAGGCCTGACCCTGAAACTCGGGTGTCGACCGTAGTCAGGTCCACCTTCCATCATCTTAGAAATATTGCTAGGGTGAAGCATCTGGTTCCGTCCGAGGATCTGAAAACATTGGTCCACGCCTTTGCCACCACTCGGTTGAATTACTGTAATGCCCTTTACCTGGGGCTACTGGGAGTGGATATTCGCCATTTGCAGCAAGTGCAGAATGCAGTGGCCAGGCTGTTAACTGGAACCCCTAGATCCAGTCACATAACACCTGTGCTGTGCGAACTGCACTGGCTGCCTATACAATGGCGAATTCCTTTCAGGGTCACATTGCTGACATATAAAGCCTTACACGAACCGGAACCCCAGTATCTGAAAGACCTCCTACTCCCTATCGCCCTGCCCGCTCACTCCGATCCTCTGGCGAGGGTTTGCTAGCGGTTCCCAGAGTATACCTGAAGACCTTTGGAGGAAGATCCTTTGCCTTTATGGCACAAACCCTGTGGAATTCTCTACCTCATCAGATACATGAAAGCCTGACCATGGAGGGATTTAAAAAATCCCTAAAAACACATTTTTTCGAGAATGCTTTTGGGGGATATAAATGGTTTTATAGAACGTGTTTTTATATTAATTAAGCATTGTTTTAGATTTTTATTGTGATACATTGTACAGGCACTTTGAACACTGAAAAAACTTCTTTTATAAATAGAATTTTGATTGATTGATTTAACTGCACCTTAATCTTCGACTGTCCACTCCTGCCTCTCTTGTCTTGTCATCATGTCTCGTCATGTTCCTACACTGTTTCCCTCTGCATGTATCTCTCTTAGTACCCAAGTTATTATACAATGCAGCTGTATGTTAACTGTATGTAGTTCCTACGATGTTGCACTTACTATTTTTTGTATTTTTATTTTATCTCCTCAGCCTTATTGCAGCACTTGCCATTGTTTGCCTTTTGGTAGCAAATTGTGTCACTATCTGCTGTATTATCCAATGTCCCCTCCCCACAGGACACATCTGGAAACAAGCAATTTTGCTCAGTATGTCTTCCTGGTGAAACATTTCAATAAATAAATAAACACATGAAGCAAAGCACCTCCAGTATGGGTCTACAGTTGATGTCTGTCCTGAGGTTTTGCACTGAAATAAACATGAACTGATGAACTTTACTTGATGTCTACAGTGTCTTCCATAAGGTGGTGAGTGCCCAGCTTTCCTTTCCAACATATTTGGATTTAACTTTAACCAAAATGCACCCTTTTCTGAGTGCGGCTTTGTCCTTCACATTGAAGGAAATGGTATTTTCATGCATCTTCAGGGCATAGGTCACAGTTAAAGCCCATCAATCATTTTATGACAGTCAGGGGATTTCTTTACCCCTGAAGAACCACCACCTTTTGTACTGTATGTTCACCACTGCCCTAGGATGTACCTGGCAGCATGTGCTCAACAATGCCTCCAATGTCACTAAAACCATCCCACCCATGAGTACTGTTCAGGAGTTGCTCGTTGATAGTTTTATGGCCCCTGGAGATCCCCTCTGGAGCCAGGCCCCCAGTGGCCCTTCCCACGGGGGGGGGTCATCCATCTGGGAACAGGCAAGGCACAGGTAAGTCCCAGGGATGGTGGATGATGGGGCTGGATGGGTGGGCGGACCAATGGAGGGTGGTAGAGATGTGGAGGGAAAAAGCAAATTTAATAAAAAAAAATGTAGGCATTTCAGTTAGGAAGGTGGGTAGAAGCCTAAGTGGTGGGGACCCACCTGAAAATTTCCAGGTATCCAGGAGGGCAAGTCTGGCACTGAATGTCTTTCAAATTAAAGAAACAGAGAACCGGAGAAAAATCCTTCTCACCAGGCAGAGGCAAGAGAAATGTAGAAGCCGTAGACAAAGTGAAGGGCAGGTGGCATAAGAAATAATAATAAGCTGAAACAGATACAATAGTCATTGCAAAAAATCTTCATTAATGCACTGGTTAGGGTTAAACCAACAAAAGTGGGGAAGTGTGGTGTTAGGGTTCCCAGCCCTAATGCCCCACCCTGCAGGCAGCAACAGGAAAAAAGCACAACTATTTGACCTCTCCTGTGTCTTTGCAAATCAGGCGAGGGGTGTGCCTTGGGGTTGTGAACCCTAATGTTTACTCCATTCCATCAGTAAACAGAAACATAGACGTTGATGGCAGAAAGAGACCATGAGGTCCATCTAGTCTGCCCATTGTCTTTTAGCCTAGACTTTTAACTGCTCTTGGGTTTGAGGGCTCCCTTGTATCTGTCTCAAGCATTCTTGAAACCTACCACTGTGCTTGCCCCACCACCTCTGCAAGCAGGCTGTTCCAGGCATTGCCACTCTTTCTGTGAAGAAAAAACTTCCAACTAAATTGGAAGAGATCATCTATCTGCACCTGGTTTATGCCTTTCATGTACTTGAATGTTTTGATCATGTCACCCTCTCTCTCTTCTCTGTTCCAGGGAATACATGTTCAATTCTTTCAGTCTATCCCCATAGGACATCTCATGCAGTCGCTGAATAATTTTTGTTGCCCTTCTCTGGACCATTTCCACTTGGTCAATGTCCTTTTTTGAGGTGGGGCCTGCAGAACTGGATGCTGTACTCCAGATGAGGCCTAATCAGTGATCTGTGCAGCGGTAGGATAACTTCCCTCTTCTTGCTTGTGATTCCCCTCCCAATGCATCTAAGCATACAGCTAGCCTTTAATGCTGCCTTCTTGCACTGTTTACCTACCTTCAAGTTGTCTGAGATAATGATTCCCAAATCACACTTTTGGGTGGAGGCAGCTAGTCCTTCCCTTCCAAGGTAATATGCCTCATTTGGATTTCTTTTTCCTATGTGCATGACTTTGCACTTTTTGGCATTGAATCTCAACTGCCATGCTCCAGACCATTCTTCCAGTTTCTTGAGGTCAGCTTCCATCTTGTCCACTCCCTGCTGGGTGTCAACTCTGTTGCATATTTTGGTGTCATCTGCAACCAGACATACCTTTCCCTGTATTCCATTAGCTATGTCCGATATGAAAATTTTGATGAGCAGGGGCCCCCAGTACTGTACCCTGGACACACCGCTGGTTACCCTTCCTTCTGATGACAGTGCTCTGTTTACCTGCACTTTCTGGGTTCTGCCCTGTAACCAGTTTTTAACCCATCTAACTACTTCTGATCCAACTCCTGTGTGGTCTAGCCTTTTTAGAAGCCTTCTGTGTGGAACCGAGTTGAAGGCCTTGCTAAAGTCTAAGTAGAACACATTTACTGCCCAGCCGTCATCTATGACCTTTGTAACACAGTCAAAAAACTCAATCAGGTTTTTCTGGCATGACCTACCTGCTGCAAAACCATGCTGCTTGGGGTTTTGATGGCTGCTAGCCTCCAGGAATGCCATGATCCTCTGTTTGAGTAGTGTCTCCATTAACTTCCCCACTATGGATGTGAGACTTATTGGTCTGTAATTTCCAGAGTCCTCCCTGCTGCCCAATTTATGGAGCGGGACCATGATTTCCCTTTTCCAATTTTCAGGTACCTCCTCACTCTTAAGGGATTTGGTGAATAGTTTAGCCAGTGGGGCAGCCAATTCTAATCTCAGTTCTTTTAAGATCCTGAGGTGCATTTTGTCTGGCTCCATGGCCTTGTCAACTTGCAGTTTATTTAGTCCCCCTTTCGCTTCAGTCTCTGTGAAGGGGCTAGAATCAACCCCCCCCCCCCGTCCAGGGGTGTTGCATTTTGCTATTTCTGGGCCAATGCCTGGCTCCTTCTCAGTAAATACTGGGCATAAGTACTTGTTCAGGATTTCTGCTTTTTCTGGGTCATCTTCTGTTGTTTTCCTTTCCTGAATTGTAATCTTGACTATACCCCCTTTTGCCTTCCTTCTTTCCTGGATGTATCTAAAGAAGGATTTGTCTCCTCTCTTTGCCCTCTCTGCTATACTTGCTTCTGTCTGTGCTTTTGCCTGCCTTATTTTTTTGCTGGCTTCTTTCATTTTCTCCCTTGTATGACACCCAGTCTTCTTCCTTGTTTGTTCCCTGGTATAGCTTGAATGCCTTCTGTTTTTCCTTCACTATTTTAGCCACCTCCTTTGAAAACCATAAGGGGTTTCATTTTCTTTTCACTTTGGTAATCCTTCTGGTCCATTGGTCAGTGACTGTCTGGATTGATTTCTTAAGTTGCCACCGCATGACATTGTCCTCGTCCACTTGTAGATCAATTAAGTTGTTTCTTATGTTGGTCCTCATTTGGTTTAAGTCAGCCTTTTTAAAATCTAGTACTTTTATTTTTGAGTGGCACATGTCCTCAGTTATGTTCACTTGAAGCTAACCATGCAGTGATCATTGTTAGCCATATGGCATCCCACATCAAGTTCCTTGACTCTCTCAGTATTTGTAAGGACCAGGTCAAGTATAGCATCTCCCCTTGTTGGTGTTTTGATCAGTTAACTTACTCCTGCTCCCTGTAGTGCCAATAAGAAATTCCTGCTTCTTCTTGTTGCTGCCGTTAGTGTACTCCAGTTTATATCTGGAAGGTTGAAGTCTCCCACCAGTGTCACCTCTCCTCTCTGAGTCATTTTGTGTATTTCTTCTATCAGGTCTTTGTCCCCTTTCTGTCCTTGACTTGGAGGTCTGTAAATGATGCCAATCCTGAAGATGTTTCCATTTTCTGTATCTATAGTAAGCCACAGTGACTCGGTGTCCCCAGGGTGACTCTGCACCTCTGTGGCTTTTATGTCTTCTCAAATGTAAATGGCTACTCCTCCCCTCTTTTCCCCTGCCTATCCTTCCTGAACAGAAATAAGTTGAAATGTTCATAATATATGAGAATGGGGTAAGTGTTATGGTTGACACCTCTAAAACGCACCCCATGCCTGATTTATGAAGATGCAGGAAAAGTCAAATAGTAATGTTTTTTCCTGTTGCTTCCTGAAGGGTGGGGCATTAGGGACGGGAACTCTGATGCCACATTTCCCTACTTTTGTTGGTTTAACTTTAACCCTAACTAGTGCATTAGCAAAGCATTTTTGCAATGAATTTCTTTACTTTTTGAGATAGTATAATCATGTCCTCATCTGCCTGTGGTGGGCCCTGCACTTCTATTTCTGCCAAAACAGCAATTTCTTTCCTTCATTATACAACTTGTTAAAGTTCCAATGTTGTCCTATGGGAATTAGCATTTTCTTATTTTTATGCTTTTTTTTATATTGATCCTAAATGTTAATGAGGGAATATGTTTCATTTTTGTAGTACTCATTAAGATGTTTGTTTTGATATATGGAATGTCCCTTAAGTCCATATTTTGAGGGAGTTATGGCTTATTGAAGTTCCAATGTTATCCCTTGAGAATTTTAATTTTTAATTATATTTATATTGCCTGTAAATGTTTTGGGGGCGGGGTATGTGTTATTCTTGCAGTACTCATTAATGCCTTTGTTTTGATATATGGATTGTCCCTTAAGTCAAAATATTGAGTGAGTTATGGCTTTTTGAAGTTCAGATGGTGGGAAAAAAAACGAAGTCCAAAATCTTTTTTCATAAGAATGAAAAAAGCCATATGAAGAAGGATGTCTTCATCAAAAAAAAGAATGGGAAAAAAAGTTTAAATTCTTTTTTCATATGAGGGCATTCTTTTTTCGTATGAACAAAAAAGCATATGAAAAAGGATGCCTTCATACGAAAAAAGAATGGGAAAAATGTAAGTCCACATTCTTTTTTCATATGAAGGTATTCTTTTTTCGTATAAATGAAAAAAGCATACAAAAAAGGATGCCTTCATGTGAAAAAAGACATTGGACTTAGCTTTTTTACCATTCTTTTTTTGTATGAATGCATCCTTTTTGTATGCTTTTTTTCATTTGTATGAAAAAAAGAATCAGAAAAAAAACCTAAGTTCTAATTAAAAAAAACTAAGTTCCAATTTTTTCATACGAAATCATCTTTGTGGACCAATTCTTTTTTCATATGCTCATACAAAAAAAGAACTTTAGCTCATGAAAAAGGATTTTGAAATGTTAAAAAAATTACATTTCTGGGTCATTTTTTCCATAAACTAAATACAGAATCCACCTTATAGGGTCCTGATTAGCAAGATATATGTGTTGTTGTATGTGCAGGGAGTTATTTTTTTGGGGGTTGACATTTTTTTAAAACCAAAACAAGATGGCGGCCGTACAACAAAAGGTTTTTTCCTCACAAAAAAGGATTACCCCATACAAAAAAATTGTGAGGTTGCTGTATTGGTCCTAGCAAGAACAGATCATCCAGAAGCAAATGGTTTGATACCTTTTATTGGACCAACATTGATGTTACAACAAAAGAACAGAGTGCTCTAGCTTTCGGACCAACCAAGTCCTTCTTCATAAGCTTTATGACAGTTATTTAGGAAATCCCATACTATTAACACCCAGATAATGCATAAAAAACAGAAATAATTCTCATTGGTTTAACATATTCATTCGAAACATAACAGAATATGTCAGAGAAGCTAATTAACACCAGTATGCTTTTAGCTGAAAGGCCCCTGAAGGTCAAAGATTATTAGAAGATAGCAACAAGCAGAGAGTACTCCTCACATCAATTTTAAAATGTCTCAGTATGTTTCAAGAAAACAGTCTAATGAAAACAAAACCTTAGGATACTATTCTCCCTAATTACATGTAAGATGAGGGGCTTACAGCTTTAATTGCAAGTGTCCTTGTGTGTTAAAGAACAGTCAGTAAAAGGCAAATCTGTGGATACTTATACTAACAATTGATATTATAATGTATAAAATCCTGTTGCAACACTGAAGGCCTTAAAGCTTATGGAATATAATAACTGGTTGAGAGTATAGTTGGGAAAATGTCTGAAGCTAATTTCTACATTACATCAGGGGTGGGATATTCAAAGGGGTTGCACCATGTGCAACCCACTGATGCCCCCCGCATGATATTCTAAAGCAGCTGGTTGCGCTGCGCAACTCCGGCGCACCGGGCATATCAGTGATGTATGTGGTGCAAGTGTGGGGCGTGCCCATGCATACACGACATCCCGATATTCAGCACGGGATGTGCAGCACATATGCAGGCTCAAACCCACCTTGTGCAACACGGGGGGGCGCAATATTGAGTCCCTTGAAACCTGAAACAAGTCAGGGACACCCACAGGTGGGCTGCCGTACTTGCTGGGTGCAACACGGCAGCCACCTGCTGTGGGTGGCCACCTGACCACTAGGACACAGTCCACAAGCCCCCTGCCCCCCCTCGCCTGTTCATGGACATGTGCAAATGAAGCCCTGGTGGTCCAGTGGACCCTACCCCTTTGCCCGATTGTGGGCATGTCTGATACTAATCCCTGGTGGTCCAGTGGACTGCTATCCTCTGCCTGATCATGGGCAAGTAGTGAAATTATCCCTGGTGGTCCAGTGGACCAATCTCCTCTGCCTGAATGCATGCATGTAGTAAAATTAACCCTGGTGGTCCAGTGGACTGATCTCCATTGCCCGCTTGCAGGCACTAGTCAAACTCCATGGTGGTCCAGTGGTACCCCTCTCCCCATCCACCTATGTAGTCCCCCACCACCCTGCACCCCCCCAGTCAGTGGCAGGTGGCAGCGCCCCACTCACAAGCCACCTGGCCTACTGGCAACTGACAGCATACAGTAGGGCTGTACATCTATTGGTCCACTGCATGGGCCAATGGGCATGCAGTCCATACTGTACTACATACCCATTGGCCCATGTAGTGGACCAATAAGCATACAGCCCTACTATATGCTGTCAGTCGGTGGGCGGCTGGTCAGTTTGCAAGCAGGGAGCTGCCACCCTGTGCTGATCAGGGGGGTGTAGGGTGGTGGAGGACTATGTGGGTGGGTGGGAGGGGTGCCACTGGACCACCAGGGAGTTTGACTAATGCCCGTGAGTGGGGGATGGAGGTCGGCCCACTGGACCACCAGGGTTAATTTTACTACATGCCTGTGACTGGGCAGAGGATAGCAGTCCACTGGACCACCAGGGTTTTATTCTACTCATGCCTGCGATTGGTCGATTGGGTGCGGCGCCCACCGAGGGGCAGCGGGCGTCGGTCCCTGACAGCTGCAGCCTGGCAGGGCGCCAGGTGCAAGCCGCTGGGGATTGGTGCACCACATGCAAATGGGGCCATAAGGACATGCATATGGCTCCATTTGCACCTTGTATGCATTATGGCCTGATTTGCATGCCCACGGCTCAATATCACTCTTGTTGTGTCTAGCACAATTGCACTTGCGCTGGTGCAGCCCCCGGCTCTCCTGCTGCCACTTGCGCTGGCGCAGTGTGAGTGCCCTCAGTGCCATATTCAATGGTGCTGAGCCATGGCGCAGCACTGTTGAATATCGCCTGGACTATACCCTGGCTCAGTCCAGTTGCACTGTGCCCAGGCTTGCGCCCCTGCCTGGTGCAGTCTGAATATCTAGCTCTATGTGTGAAACATTTATTCACTTTGAGTAAACTTTACTTTAAACCCTCTGTATGCCATATATATATATATATATATATATATATATTTCTGTTAATTGTATTTTTCAGGCTTGTTTTTAACTTGCAGTTATGTTTCATTTTAGCATGTATTTTTATCCACAGGTTTGCCTTTCATTGACGGTGTTCTTTAACACACAAGGGCACTTGCAATTAAAGTTGTAAGCTCCTCATCTTACATGTAATTAGGGAGAATAGTATCCTAAGGATTTGTTTTCATTAGACTGTTTTCTTGAAACATACTGAGACATTTTAAAATTTATGTGAGGAGAACTCTCTGCATTTTGCTATCCTCTGATAACCTTTGACCTTCAGGGACTTTTCAGCTAAAAGTATACTGGTGTTAATTAGCTTCTCTGACGTAATATTCTGTTATGTTTTGAATGAGTATGTTAAACCAATGAGAATTATTTCTGTTTTTTATACATTATCTGGGTGTTAATAGTATGGGCTTTTCTAAATAACTGTCATAAAGCTTCTGAAGAAGGACTTGGTTGGTCTGAAAGTTAGAGCACTTCGTTCTTTTGTTGTAACATCTATGTTGGTACAATAAAAGGTATTAAATAATCTGCTTCTGGATCTCCCCATACAAAAAAGGATCCAGCTATCCAAAAGACCATACTAAGCATGTTCAGAACTGAAATTTCAACATTTAATAACTTTGGAACTGATTAATGTTGTTTCACCAAACAAGTGAAAGGTACATCTGTGGGCCAAGCCCTTTCTACCCAGAAAATTCCAGACCAAAATTACACACCATCTGGTATATACTAAAGTGCAAAGGTTGAGGTTTAACATAGAAACCCCTGCTCAGCCCTAACTATAGTGGCCATATCGTGTCACTGTAATATATACACTTGGTTTTATAAGTGTTATAGTAACTTATTTTGGCAGAAACAGGGGGTTCCTCTACCATCAAAACAAACAAAACTGCAACAAAAACAGAGCTTGCATCCGCAAAATGCAGCTGTACAGTACTACATTCTAAAAAGCTTGAATTTCAGCCTATTGTACTGTTCCTTACCAAGGGTACTGTTGTGCAAATAGGAGCAGTTTCCCTTACAGTTCACCTACAACTGCATGAAGCTTATTCAGGAGCTGAAGACATGCCCAGACTGTGACATTACAGTCCTTACCTCAGCACCAGACCATGATGTCACAAACTAGGGTTGATGACTTTGGCTCCAGATCCTACCTGGGCTGGAAAATAACAGCAAAGGACATACTGTAGATCCAGGAATCATGACGTATCCTGTTAATAGCAAAGAAAATAATTGCTCTCAATTCAAAACCATTTGAAATGTTTTGTCCTAGTCACTTTTAAATGCTACGCACTGCATTGATAACATGACTGTGTGTGTGTGTGTGTGTGTGTGTGTGTGTGTGTGTGTGTGTGTATTAGTTTGCTACACAGATCCTGAGCCACTTCAATGTCAGAATGCTATTCGGTGACTCGGGGGTAACCCCAGAAACAACAGCCTTTGTCTAGTTTTAAGTCATTTTGAAAGATTTGTAGATTGTCTACAAGAAGAGATAAACCCAAATCAAATCAGTCTTCACTGCTGCTGGTAATATATAACCGAATCAGCTTTGCTTTTTTTTTGTATTTAGTCAGAATGACTCTAGTATACCTGGTGCCATCTCTTTGTCAGTGTTCAGAAAGAGCATTAGATTTTACTTAAGTCCAGTATAGGTGACTTAAGGACTCTGTGAGTGCTTTAAAACATCCTTGATGCTAAAGAGAAGGAAAGCATGCATCATGGAGACAAAGGGAAGTAAGGAACCATTATAGGAATGGTAAACATGATCAATCTTAGCTGAGGAGCATACAGTTTACTGCAGTAGTATATTGTTTTGTTTACAGGAAGCTTGATGCACCAGACTTGGAAAAAGGGCCATTTTCTACTTCCTCAGCAAACAATATCACTGACAAACTAAAATATACTACTGTCACTGGGTAATAAATCACCCTCTCAGGTTCTTGGTGGAACAGCACAAAAGGAAGAGACAATGGACAAGTGGTACTCATGTAATAAATGAAATGTATTATAGATAAGTAATACAAGCTTACTATCAATACAGTGTGAACACTGGGAGAACACCAGTTTTCCTTACCTAGGTAATGCAGTCTCTCTTCACAGAGATGCTACGTGTTACAAAGGGTCTTATACCCTGATAATTACTATAGCAACGGCTAAGGAAGATACATAAAATGTATATAATTGGACAAAAACAGATGGTCTAAGCAACTGTCCTAACTAGTGTAAAAAGTTGCATAGTTGGCAATAGATAATAATACAATGGAACCACTATGATCCAAGGTCAGTTGTAATGATGTACAATTACTAAAGATGGCACTGTTGCCTTACATATGAAAATACAGTAAGACTAGAGCAAAAAGCATTTCTCATGGCTAATATATATCAGTGAAACATAATGGAGCATAATAGAAAACAGATCCTGACACTTATGGTTATATGATAAGTGTCTTTGCCCTAAGGTTAGTACATATACCTACATAAGTTGCTGCCCATGAGGTGGGGGCATCATTGGGGTGCTGGACCATAGATAACATTCCACCCCTTGTTGCCTTCAAAAGAAAAGGCAACAACCACAGGAACGTAGTGGGATAGAGCTACAAAAGCTGTCACTTACAAGCCTGAGGCATGAGCCTTGAAAAAGATTTGAGTTGTTCGCGATGTTGTCTAAGCGTATGTCATAAACAACAAAGGGTTAGTATCAGAAAAACAATAAAAAAATGAAAAAGCTTTAAAAGTTAATTCCAACCATGTATTGGAAAGAGCAGTACTTAAATCACCATCATTAATAAGAATATTAAGAACATCACCAGCTTTAGAAATATTGTTGCTAATTGTAAATAAGAAGTGAATCATTTCTAGCTAAGAGATTTCAAAGAAAGTGTCAAAGAATCAATATGTATATTAAATACAGGCAAATATTGAGACAAGGCAAGCAAATATTGCAGATCAGTATCAATAACATCTATTTCAGGGAGAGGAACAGGAGTAATAACTGTGTGAACAATGACATTTTTCTGTTGTGGCATAAAACAGAAGTTAGGAAAAGTAATAGCACAAGTTTTGGCACTATAAGCAAAGGAATTATGATTTGTCACTACACGGTACTACCCATCAGAATTGTAGGTAACTCTTACAGTTGGACCCTTCCATTGTTGTAGACATATAGGACAAGTGAATGACTGGTTGGTGAGCCGTGATGTGAAGCGATGTACCTCCTCCAGGTAGCTTCAGGATGCAACCATTTTGGTGACAGGTGCCGAAGATGCAGCTTGCGAAGATTGTTCAGTCAGATTAGACAGTAGATCATCACCCAAGGAACAGGACCAGTCCAAGTGTTCTGGAGAGTAGCCGCATACAGGTTTAACAATGTCAAATATGTCACAGCAGCACAGGTAATAATATCCCTTCTTGGTGCAGCAGTTGGTATGCGGTGTGACCCAAACTTGTAGAACAGGATAGTAAACAAGCAAAGTAGGCAAATCAAGTTTGTTTTCGGTAAATGTTGTCATCAAGATGTCCGAAGGAATTTACAGCAGCCAGTTTGTCAAAAACAGAAGTTTGTGGATCAAAGCAAGGTAGTGACACAGTAAAAGTAATGAACATGTCATGAATTGTGCAACATTTAGCAAAGTAGCACGGTGCTTGGTTTAGATAACAAGAAACACACCCAAGATTTCTAGCAGTAGACATAGAAATGTTGACAGAATTCGACATACACAATGTAATGTATGCAGTAGATTTGCAGTAAGGGCAATACCATTTAGACATTCTCCTATCATGAATAATATCTGGAATGCATCTTGTTTCCAAGTCCCTGAAGAGATTGTTAACAGTGGCAATTATATAAGAACCTTAAGCAGAGCATAAAAATACACGGGCAATGTACTGCGTGTCTGCCTCCTTGTTATTTTGAAAAATCAATTAATTAATTTTGTTTCTAGTGTCATTGAACCCTTTACTGATTTCTTGCATGTTGTATACAGTAAAATGCTCTTCCTTACTTAAACCATCTACACCATGTAACAGTGGTAGCTTGCTGAAAGTTAAGCATTTGTGCTTTAATACCAGCTATATTTTCTCTATTCCAGATAAACATTCCAGAACAAAAAAGGCCAGAGACAGTGCCTGCTGCACCGGTAAAATCTGCAGTGTCATGCCTAGTGCATGGTTTACTCTTAACATTGGGTGCGGGTCTAAAAACTCCTAAGTGTTCAGTGGCATGAGGTCAACTAACTGGATCATTTGTGTAAGTTTGGTAAGCAGCTACAATGTCTAGATGCATCATCCTGAAAAATTTAGAAGTGTTGGTTGTGTGACAGAGACCAAACTTAGCCATATTCCAATGTGTAAGATTAAAAATAACTGGAACATGCATAACTTGTAGGTTATTAATCAAAGCTCCTGGAAGGGAAGTGGCGGGCAGACCACTAGGAGGACCAGGCTCCTGAGGAGGACATTCAGTCAGTTCTTTTTCAGTGGGTGGGACCATAGAAAGGAACATAGCTTCAGTAACCATATAGCTGTGAAGACAGAAAGCTTGTGACTCTCAGAGGTGAGATGGTCACAAAAGGTAGGATCTATTAAGGCAGTCAAGTTGTAGAGACCAGTGTGTCTATAAGTGGCTTGTCAAATAGAGAGTGTACTGTTTGATGCAATCCCTGTGTTGGGACAGCTGTGAAAAGTTCCTTTACATGCTACAGGAAGTGTGTAACCATTATAATCAGTTTCCCATTGTATCTGCAATGTGGATTTATCTGAAGCTACTACCATGGCTTTAAAATAGGCGTTTGAGCCTTCCTTAACAGTAATCAATTAGTTGGGGAAGTCAATACGTACTCCCTTGGGGCTGGAGATGGGTGTATTTCTAGCTGAATGTTCCAGTTTGTCAAGCAAATGTGCTATACATCATCAGTGTTCAATTGTAAGGGGTTTGTCTTGAGAGTAAGTCAAAGAAAGTAGAACCACCTGGATGAGGAGGTGCAAGATAATCATCTTGCCAGTTTAAAGAAACAAAAAAGGATTGTTAAGTGAGGGGTACTATTCTGCCCCGAGAGTGTTGGGAAAAGTAATTAGTCACCTTCATACAACTTGAGCTGATTAGCATGGAACCACTTGTCGATGGTCTGTTTCAGATGCTTAACTCTCACTCGATAAACAGCAGGGCTGAGTTTGTTGACAAGGGATATGGGCCTTCCCATTTGCTAGTAAATGAGTGAGCCAGTTTGCATAACATCTGTTTGATTCTTTTATTTGCTCTTCCTACCTGGCCTGAGTGTAGAATTATGACATTATATACAAATGTATTATATGCAAGCGCATTGTATGATTGAAAACAAAAGGTCAAGAAGATGGTACAAGAGGGAGAGGTGTAAAATAAGATTGTAAGCTTAAAAGGGTTGACAAATGTGGGTGTAGGTGGCTTAAAGACAAATGTTAAGTCTATGTAAAATGGTGATTGAGAGCAAAATGACAGTAGGCAGAGAGCTACATAAAAGTGGATGAAAAGGCATAAGCTGTGTTTAAAATAAATGTCCTAAGCAAAATAAATTTGCTGGACTTACCAGAAAATATTCTGTACAAAACATATTTTTCTCTGTAACTCAAAAGATCATAGTTAAAATAAGATATAGCCAGCCTAAGCAATTGTGTCAGCAAAAATGGAGATGTACATGAGTAGCTTAATATTCTGGTTCAATTCCCCATCTTGTGATTTATTTATTGCAATTATTTCACCAGGAAAGGCACAGTAAGCAACAAGATGCTCATCTCCTGGTGCAACCTGGGAGGGTACACATGAATATGATAAAACGCAGGTTATCAAGTGAACAGATAACAGAAGCAAATAAAAAGCAGCAGAAGGATACACGATTGCATGAATATACAAGCAGCGCACATTGAATGCTTAGGATATTATAGTATCAAACAACAATTTTTGTGACAAAAGCAGCAGACAAGGTAAATTAGCACAGTTGTAACAGCTGTAAACAACAGAGGACGTATATCACAGTTATACAGTTATACACAGTGTGACACGTAGACAGCCAGTTCTGAGTACACTATGATTTTTTGTAATATAAAAATGTGTTATGGACTGTCTCTCATGAGAGATGCTGAGACAGCATGTGAGATGACACACACACACACACCTCCCCCAGGTTTTAGATACAAGGTGTTACTTGGAAGGCCAGAAGCTAATTACAGACTAGAACTTGCCTTAATCAAGAATCTCCTGTTTATCCAAGTTAAATAGAGCTCTAACTGCTAAGAGAGAAATCAATATCCATTTTATGATGTTAGAGGAGGAAACCAGGGTATGGCACACTGGTGTGAAATCATAAATGCTTTGATGTCTGTGTGAGAGGGAATACTGCTCATAGATGAAAGGACATTTACAGACTTGATTGGGGAAGTCACATGGGGAAAGGAGTTTCTGCTGATGTAACCTTAATTATGATAAAATATCCTGGGTGTATGATTTTTCATAAACAGAGGAGGAGCTAGGTGATCTCACACAAAGGGGTTGGCAAAGACAGTTTTTTAAACAGATTCTGTTTTCCTTCAGACACTGTTATCTATACTCTGACAAAGAAACTTCTTTGAGCACTTTAAGCAAGTATACAGGTAGAGACAAAATCTAAGTACTGTAGTAGGAATTGCACTGTTAAAACCTTGTTCTTTTGAAAGATTGTATGGTTCTTGTGATATAATGGTTCTGTATTTTATGTTTTACATGCTTTTATCTATTTTAGTAAAACTCTAAATTTAGAGCCTACTTGATCTGTCTTTGAATTTCTTTTCTTTAACAAGTGAAGTATATATGGGTAAAGCAGACACTGTGCGTAAGCTTGAATGGTGATACTAAACTGGAAAAAGGTAAGAGTAATCTGAGGTCTTTTATTAGAGTTTTTAAGGGTTCATTTCTGTACACCTGGTAAGGTGCCCATAGGCAAAAAATATCTGGCCCCCGAAGACAGAATTATCTGAGCCTGTGCATTGGGTATGCTAGTTAGAGGTTCACAGTTTGAATCCCTCCAGAACTGAGAACAAAGTTTGATGCAAACCCACAAAACAAACAGGAGGATTACCCTGTTTCTGTTAACTGTTCACAAGACTGCGCTCTGAGGTTGGCCCTTTGGGAGTAGACAACTGACCTGCTGAGTGGGTTTGTGACAGATTGGTTGGCAGCAGTGTGAAAAATCTTGGTATTACAAGCTTGTATTGTTCAGTGTGTCATCTTGAGACCATCAGCTCAATTGCAAAGAAAGAAAAAGACAGTGATTTATTTTTTTAAAAAAGGAGACAGAACTGTATCACTTGGCGTACAGTCAAGTTCCTACCCGTTTTATTTTTTTTTCCTAAGGTGCAAGTCAGAATAGCAGTAGTTAGGGAAGATGGCTTCCAACTACAGCAGGCACACTGTAGACTTCTTAAAGCAGTTGTGCAGGGACAGAGGAGTCCTGTTCGAGGCGAAAGCCAGCAAACAGAACCTAGTGGATGTCCTGATGGTAGCACATACCCAGAGCACCGAGTCACAGACTGTGACTGGAAAGGACCAAACCTCGAGTGTGGCAGGGCTAGCAGCCAGTGCAGTGTCCAGATCTGATGAGGAGGGCAACAGGGTCACTGTTAGTGAAGGGCCGCAGCAGCAGGGGAAGGTCACCAGTATCCTGGATCCAGAAGTACTTAGGCTGCAAACTGAGTTGTGCAGGATGGAGCTGGAGTTCCAGGAGAAGAGAGAATGAGAGAGACGAGAGGCAGAGCAGGAACAGCAGGAGGCAGATCGTGAGGAGCGTGAGCACCAGCGAGTTGCAGAGGAGAAGAGAGAGCAAGAATGCTGTGAGGCAGAATGAGAATGCCAAGAGGCAGAGTGAGAACAGAGAGATGCTGATCATGAGGAGCAGGATCGCCAGAGGCAACACGAACTGGAGAAGCTACGACTTCTACCAGTGGCACCAGAGCAGACAAGTGGCTTGGGTTTAACTGGGACCGCAGGACTGGGTTACAAATTGAACTCCAACTTGATAGCCAAATTTAAAGAGGGGGAGGATATGGATGCCTTTTTAAATTCTTTTGAAAAAGTTTGTATTCAGACTAAAATTCCTAGAGAGTCCTGGAGCTTCCAGCTATCCCCGCTACTTACCAGGAAAGCTTGGGATGCATTGGGTCAGATGGACAATGAGGACAGTGATGATTACAGCAAACTTAAAGCTGCACTGTTAAAATAAATTTGAATTAACTGCTGAATCATACAGAGCTAAATTCTGTAAGCTCAGGAGAAGCCTTGACATGAGCTATGAGGAGCTAGCCACAAAACAACATCAGTTTTTAAAATGTTGGTGGGAAGGAATTGAGGCAAACTCTGCTGATAAAATTGAAAATGTGATTTTGTTAGAAAAGTTTTATTGGGCATGCCCAGCAGAGCTAAAAACCTGGCTGGAGGACCAAGATCCCAAAACAGTGCAAGAGGCTGCTGAAGTCTCAGACCACTATACCAAGAGCAGACCTGCTCTGAGAGTGAATGGGGTGGGTGTGGCAGTGCAGAAAGGGAAAAGCGTGTCTTCAGGACAGCTAAAACACTCACTGCCTCCACCAAAACCAGCTAGCCCCAGGTTTCAGAGAAAATATTTCTCTGAAAAGAGAAGTGAATGTTGGTTATGTAAAGAAACTGGGCATATTGCCAGATAGTGTCCCAAAAAATGAGCAATAATGCGCAGAATGGTACTAGAAAAGAAGTGGGTTGTTTGCGTGTCCCTGGAAGCATGCCTGTGAACATGAGGGAACACATGCACCCAGTCATGGTGAATGGTGTACAGACACAAGGGTTAAGGCACAGGGGCATCCTTGACCTTGGTAAAGGGGGCTCTAGTGGAGCCTGGTCAGCTTATACCCAAAAAATACATCACTGTACAGGGTTTTACTGGTGAGGCAAAAACATTGCCCCTCGCTAGTGTTCTCCTGGACTTGGGTGAAACAGGGGGAACTGTGCAATAGGTGGCTGTTGCCAAAACCTTAGCAGTGGATGTGATCCTGGGCAACAATCTAAAACAGGGGATGGTGTGTGCAGTTATCCATAGCCAAGTGACAAGGGAAAATTGTAGTTCCCTGAGCCCCACAGAAACCATTGTGGAAACCACTGAGAGGCTGGATCCCCAGACTGTGTCTCCAGATGGGGAGACTAATGAAAGGGGGGTAGAAATTTCCCCAGTAGCAAGTAACCACCCAGCTACAGAGGGTTACTCACAAGAGGGTGGGGTGATTCATTGCCAGAGGATTGGGATTGACAGTGATCTTGAGTGCCCTGAACTTAGTGCTAGGGACCCTAGTTTAGCGACTGAAGGGGGCCTGTCCCATGCCTTGGGAATGTGTGAGGGGTTCGCAGCTGCTCAGAGAAGTGACCCTAGTTTAGAGAAGCTGAGGGCTTGGGCAGACTCGGGCAGCACACAAGGAGGTGATGGCAGACATAAGGTTTATTGGGAAAATTGACTTATCTATACTCAGGCAGTACAGACAGAGGGAGGGGTGCTAGGCAGGCAGCTTGTCGTTTCCCAGGGGTATCATGAGCAGTTGCTCAAGATTGCAGATGATATTCCCTTGTCTAGTCATCTGGGAACTGCATGCACTATGCAGCGGTTGGCCCAGAATTTCCACTGGCCTAACTTCACCCAGCAGGTGAAGGAGTATTGCAGGTCTTGTCACCAGTGCCGAGAAATAGGGAAGGCGGGCAAGAAAACCCAAGCCACCCTGATTCCATTGCCCATAGTAGAGGAGCCATTCCAGAGGATGGGAATGGATATTGTGAGGCCTTTAAACACCCCCAGCTCCTCAGCGAAGAGATTCATCCTAACTGTGGTGGATTATGCCACCCGGTACCCAGAGGCAGTCGCCTTATCCTCACTGAGGACAAACAAAGTGGCAGATACCTTACTTGGGATTTTCTTCTCCCGTGTTGGCTTTCTGCAGGAAGTTATCACCAATCAAGGGGGTTCCTTCATGTTAGACCTGATGAAATGTTTATGGGAGAAGTGTGGGGTGGTGCAGAGATGCACAACACCGTATCACCCACAAGCCAATGGGCTTGTGGAAAGATTCAATGGTACCCTAAAGTCAATGCTCTGGGCATTTGCTGAACAACATGGGAGGGACTGGGAGAAATACCTTCCCCACCTGTTGTTTGCATACAGGGAGGTGCCCCAAGAGTCAACAGGATTTTCCTCCTTCGAACTCTTATATGGATGCCAGGTACATGGGCCCCTAGATTTGATCCGGGAGGACTGGGAAGGCAAGCACACCACCCAGGGAACTTCCATTGTGGATTACGTTCTTAGGTTTAGGGAAAGGCTGAAGGAGCTTATGGGGACAGCCCAGAGCAACCTGGCAGCTGTCCAACGCAAACAAAAAGTGTGGTACGACTGCAGAGCCAGAGCTCGCTCATACATGGTGGGTCAGGAAGTCATGGTCCTTATTCCAGTCCGGAAAGACAAGCTGCAGGCTGAGTGGGCAGGACTGTACAAAGTGGTTAGAAAGGTAAATGACGTGAACTATATTGTACAGTTACCTGACTGAAGACAGACAGAAAGGATGTACCATGTCAACATGATGAAGACATATGCAAATAGGTCTGACATGGTGTTTTCAGTGTGTAGTCCTTGGGAGGGGATGGACGCAGGAGACACCCTTCTAGATTTGCTGAAAGAAAGTAAGCGGGAGTCCTCTGTGGAGGCAGTAACATTGTCTCCCCAGCTGGCCCCGGACCAGATCCAGAAAGTAAGGAAAGTTTTACCAGACTTTGCCCCATTGTTTAGCGCCAGACCTGGACTAACCCCCTTAGTGACACATGATGTGGAGACAGGGACACAGATGCCCATATGGCGGACAGCATATCGGGTGTTAGAGGCTGTCCAAAAGGACATTAGGAGGGAAATGGAGGAGATACTGGATTTCGGGGTAATCCAGAGATCCCACAGCCCCTTGGATTCACCTGTAGTCCTTGTGCCTAAGCCAGATGGCTCTACTCATTTCTGTGTGGACTATCGTATACTGAATGCAATCACGAAGTCAGACACCCACCCGATGCCCCGGATGGACAAACTCCTGGACAAGTTGGGAGGGGCGACCTACCTTACGACCATTTACCTGACCAAGGGGTATTGGCAGGTAGAGTTGATAGACAGAGCTAGGGAGAGGTCGGCCTTCATCACTCTGATAGGCTTATTTGAGTTTAAAGTAATGCCTTTCAGAATGAAGAATGCCTCGGCCACTTTCCAAAGGTTGGTGAACCAGGTGTTAAATGGTGCTGAGGAGCACGCTGTGGCGTACCTGGATGACACTGCCATCTTTAGTACCAGCTGGGAGAAACACATTTCCAACCTTAGGGAA
The DNA here is from genome assembly GCA_016271365.2 of Neoceratodus forsteri. Taxonomy (NCBI): domain Eukaryota; kingdom Metazoa; phylum Chordata; order Ceratodontiformes; family Ceratodontidae; genus Neoceratodus; species Neoceratodus forsteri. The sequence goes on from CM057459.1 coordinate 320,724,200, forward strand.
GTGCTGGGCAGGATACAGAGGGCTGGGCTCACTGTCAAAGCCGAGAAGTGCCAGGTGGCCATGGGAGAGGTGGCATACCTCGAGCATGTGGTAGGCAAGAGACAGCTCTGTCCTAACCAAATAAAGAAATAAAGATAGAGGTAATCCAGGCAAGGCCCAGACCAGAAATGCAAAAGCAGGTCAGCAGTTTTCTAGGGACAGCAGGGTACTACAGAAAATTTGTACCCAATTACAGTGCCCTGGCTGCTCCCCTATGTGACCTGACAAAGAAAAGGATGCCCAAGAAAATTACCTGGGGCCCAGCCTGTGAAGAAGCCTTTTCCAAACTAAAGGAGGCACTGTGCAGTGCTCCTGTTTTGACAAGTCCTGACTATAGCAAAACCTTTATGGTTCAGACTGTTGCCTCAGACGTGGGTATTGGGGCAGTACTGAGTCAGACATCCAGCCAAGGGAGAGATCACCCAGTAGTGTACCTGAATAGGAAGTTACTTCCCAGGGAGCAGGCATACTCCACTGTGGATAAAGAGTGTTTTGTCATAGTGTGGGCCCTAAAGAAGAAGAAGAATCAGCATTTATATAGCGCTTTTCATACAACCAAAGCACTTTACAAGCAATGCTAGACTGGTAGTGAAGTGACTGAATGTGTGGTGGTGGCCATATCGCACATCATCACCCACACACAGCCTGGATAATTGCATGAACTGGTTTATGGGAAGGGGAATGTTGGCCAGGACACCGGGAATGTTCCCTACTCTTTGCGAAGAGTGCCCTGGGTTCTTTTACTTCCACTTGGACACCCACCAGGACAACACCAAGATGGGCAGATGGGACCTTGGTTTAACGTCTCATCCAAAGGACAGCACACCCCAGCAGTACAGTACCCCCCAATACTGCACTCGGATGCCAGTGATTTTTAGGTGCAAGTCCAATCCCGGTGTGGGACGAGAACCCATGACCTTCTGGTCCAGAGGCAGATGTGCTACCAACTGAGCCACGCTGACACCTAAGAAATTAGAGCCGTACTTATATGGGCAGCATTTTGTTGTGCAGACTGACCACAACCCCCTGGTTTGGCTGACGCAGATGGGAAAGAACAATGGTAGATTCCTAAGATGGAGTCTTGTTTTGCAAGGGTATGATATGACAATCGTACATAGAGCTGGAGCCAGAAACCAGAACTCAGATGGTCTGCTCACGTGTATGAGGAGTGAACTGATTTGAGAAGCTCATCCCATGCCGGGGATAGACCCCCCAAATTCAGTCTAGGTGGGGAGGATTGTGAAATGTGGACAGCCAGTTCTGAGTACACTATGATTTTTTGTAATATAAAAATGTGTCATGGATCGTCTCTCATGAGAGATGCTGAGACAGCATGTGAAATCATACACACACCCCCAGGTTTTAGATACAAGGTGTTGCCTGGAAGGCCAGAAGCTAATTACAGACTAGAACAGGCCTTAATCAAGAATCTCCTGTTTATCCAAGTTAAATATAGCTTTAACTGCTAAGAGGGAAATCAATATCCATTTTATGATGTTAGAGGAGGAAACCAGGTTACGGCACACTGGTGCAAAATCATAAATGCTTTGATGTCTGTGTGAGAGCGGATACTGCTAATAGATGAAAGGAAACTTATAGACTTGATTGAGGAAGTCACATGGGGAAAGGAGTTTCTGTTGATGTAACCTTAATTATCTAACCTTCTATGATAAAATATCCTGAGTGTATGATTTTTCATAAACAGAGGAGGAGCTAGGTGACCTCACACAAAGAAAGAGACAAAATCTAAGTACTGTAGTAGGAATTGCACTGTTAAAACCTTGTTCTTTTAAAAGATTACATGATTCTTGTGATATAACGGTTCTGTATTTTATGTTTTACATATTTTTATCTATTTTAGTAAAACTCTAATTTTAGAGCCTACTTGGTCTGTCTTTGAATGTATTTTCTTTAACAAGTGAAGTATACATGGTTAAAGCAGACACAGTGCATAAGCTTGAATGGTGATAAACTTATTTGAGTTTTTAAGGGTTCATTTCTGTACACCTGGTTAGGTGCCCATAGACAAAGATATCTGGCCCCCCAAAGACAGAATTATCTGAGCCTGTACATTGGGTATGCTAGCAAGAGGTTCACAGTTTGAATCCCTCCAGAACTGGGAACAAAGGTTGATTCAAACCCACAAAACAGACAAGAGGGTTACCCTGTTTCTGTTAACTGTTCACAAGACTGCGCTCGGAGGTTGGCCCTTTGGGAGTAGAGGGCTGACCTGCTGAGTGGGTTTGTGACACACCATACATAGGGCAATATAAATCTGCATAACATCTGTTTGATGTGATGACTTATGTTTAAAAATATGCAGTAAATGGCTGATAAGAAATAATCCATTATGCTTGCATTAGCATCTATTATGCAGTTGTTTTGTAATATGAGTTTTGCACTCCTAAGCAGGTTATTTTGGTAATGTAAAATTTCCCTTACAACTTGTTTTTCTATCCAAGATGAGGCTAAATGAAACTCCTTATTTCAACAAAATGACAGGTGTATCTTATGATCAATGTATTATGGACCCCTATCGCATGACTTATTTGATAACTTGTTGTTTTTGTTAGTAATAACCTTGGAAATTCCCAGTCATGCACTTTTGTTGTAAACAACTTGGGTATAAGTATGGGACCTAAATTGTACATCCAGTGTCTCTCCGGGAGGAAAAGAGCCCAAGACTAGGCCATCAATAGATGCTGGAGGACCCAAAGATAAAGGGGTAATATTGCTTAATTTTCTCTGAACGCCTATAGCCCTGTAATAATGTATTACTAGCTATTTAGACTTAATGTTAGAAACACCCCAGTGGTACTAAACCATTGACTGTTTAGATTTGAATTGTGCCAGGAACACTCGGATAGTAGTGGGCTATCTGATGCCTAGAAAATAATGTCAGGTTGCATTTTGATAATTAAATTCAAATGTTTCTGGTTCATCTTTTTAATAGTAATAAATAACATAAATAATTTGATACCAAGCTTTGGGTGTTGTGTGGTTTTATTGGGTTACTAGGGATCACCAACCACGAACCTCTGGTATGTATGACCTCACTGTTAGCAGTGAGAAATAACTGGATAATTTACATGAGGATTGAGGATGGTATGGGATATGCAATTTCTGATCTACTCTAAGTATTTGGAGTGTCTTCTTCATCAGCTGAGCTGTAAAACTGGTTCCCTTGTCTGAGTCTACCTTAAGGGGTAGGCCCCACCTGGAGAACAATCAATCCACTTGGATCTTGGCAGTTGTCTTTGCTGTGTTATTCCGAGTAGAGAATACCTCAACCCAATTGGAAAATAAATCTGTGAAAACAAGTGCATACTTGTTGTTCTTGCTGGAGTTAGTCATTGGGCCAATGAAATCAATTTGCATCACATTCTATGGTCCTGATTACCTTTGTGGTAGTAGTTTGGCATTTCTTTTCACCAAAATTGGATTGTTCTGGACACACACTATGCAGTTGTCCACATAGTGCTCCATGTCATTGGTCATACCAGGCCACCAGATGATGGATTTAAGTCTCTGGATGGTGTTATCTGCTCCCTGGTGACCACCAGTGGGGGTGTCATGAACCATATGGATAAACTCAGTTCGTAAGGATTGTGGTACAACCCACAATTTGTGACCTGTATCGTCCTTCCTATACCAGATCAGTTTTTGATTATGAGACAGATGCATGTTGGCAGAATGTCTTTTGCATGGACTACCAGTAGGTAGTTCCTGTTCAATTCCTTTGTCCGGTATTTGAACACATTTTTTAGTTCTGAGTCAGATTTCTGTGCAGGAGAAATGCCAGTAGAGTTTCTGGTTGTGGTTTCTGCCTGGTGTTGGCAGCTAAGAAGATGGCTGCCTCAGCTCCTTGGTGAGTCATTGACCATGTCTCCCCCCCAAGCACCTGCTTTGGCAAGCGAATCCACTTGATCATTGAATTCATGATAAGGGTCAGTTTTGCAGTAAGGCTTTACCTTGTGAATGTACAGTTTATGAGTAGACTGTTGAGTCAGGGCGTGTGTATATATAAACAAATCCTTATATTTGACAGGTGTGCCATCAGAGGATGTGAAGTTATTTCTCTCCCAGAATGGTAAAAATTCAGTATGAGTGGAGCAGACCCAGTTGGAGTCTGCAATGATGATTGCAGCCTTAGCACCATGGGGCATGAGTTGTAGAGCACAGGCCACAGCTGCCAATTTGGCATACGGTGAGGAAATGACAGTACATTTCCTAGCAATGCGCATGAAATCACCATCTGGATATACTATGAACTCACCAAATCCTGCTAACTGTTCCCCCTTCACATAGGAGGTGGAGCCATCTGTGAAGACGTGATACATGCTGGTATCCTTTAAACCATCTGGTGTAACTGGTAAGAATGGTCCCAGCTCAGGTATGTCAGGAGGTTGGAGTGCACAGTCATGGGGCTTAACTGTGTATAGTAGGCCATGAGTCAGGACAGATGGCATTTTTGCAGGTAGTACTTTAATGTCCCTGTCCTGTAAAAGCAAAGACCAGTGGGTGAGTCTGGCATTGGAAACTGAACCATTTTTCACTTTGTCTGAAAGTAAGAAGTTGGTTGGATGTGACAGGTATGCAAGATGATAGGTACATATCCAATAATGTACCTGAAATGTTTGACAGCCCAGTAGGTTGCCAAGAGTGTACTTTCACAGAGACTATATTTTCTCTCTACTGGGGACAGCATCTGAGAAGCGTAGGCAATGGGCCTGAAATGCCCATTGTACTTTTGTGCTAGCATTGCAGACATGGCCACATTAGAAGTGGCAGTTTCCAAATGGAATGGAAGATCTGGGTTAGGATTGATCAGTGCTGGGGCTGAGGCTAAGGCCTGTTTGAGTTGTGTCACAGCATCGGTGTGAGTAGGGCCCCATGTCCATGGGACATCCTTTTTCAGAAGTTTGTACAAGGGAGCAGCCTTCAAGGCAAAATCAGGGATAAAATCCCTTGAATAGTTTACCATTCCTAAGAAGCATCTGAGTATTGCCACGCTACTAGGGAGTGGCAAATCTTGCAAGCCCTGGATCTTCTTGACAGCTGGGCTTCTGCCTTGGTCTGTAATATGTAGGCCAAGGAAGATGACCGCCTTCTAACACAATTGTGCCTTGGAGGGGTTGCACTTGAGGCCTGCTCTCTTGAGGAGAGACAGAAGTTTGTCTAGAAGGGCCAAATAATTTTTCGTGGTGGTTGCCAGAAGCAAGTCATCCACGTACTGCAGGAGACACTGGAGTGTGGAGAACCCCTGTGGAGCATCCATCATGTGGAGAAAGAAGGGGGGGCTGTTGTGAAACCCCTTGGGAAGGCATGTCCAGGTGTATTAACATCCATCAAAGGTGAAAGCAAATTTATATTGGATTTTCTGCGCTAATGGGAGTGACCAGAACCCATTAGAAATGTCAAGAGCTGTGAACCACTTTTTGTCAGGTGTCACAGCTTGAGTACATCAGGTGCTGATGCTATGGTTGGTGTGCAGCTAGGAGTAACCAGATTGAGTTTTCTGTAGTTAATTGTAAGTCTCCAGGCTCCATTCAGTTTCTTAACGGGCCAAATAGGTGAATTAACAGAGGAGACACAGGTCCTAATCACTCCTTGTTGAAGCAGTGATTGGATGGTTTCCCTAAGTGATGGCAAGGCTTCAGCAGGAAATGAATACTGCTTCTGCCTCACAGGGTCAGGCCCTGTGATTTCAATGGTAGTTTGCATTCTACCACAGTTGTGTTTGTTGCTGGCAAATACGTCAAGGTGTTTTTGCAGCACAGATGCAAACTCAGAAAACAAGTCATGACTTTTGAACAAAGCCATGACGTCATACTCCTTGTTGTTATGGGAGATAGCTGCCACCATGTGTGAGTCTGGGTTGGTGACAGCATGACATTGTCCTATGATCTGAATGAGTAGCCTGTTGGCTAGATCCACTACACAGCCATGTAATGCTAAGAAATCAATTCTCAGAATGCTGGGGTGATGACGTAGAACCATGAGGTCAAAAGCAAAATCAGTCCTGAGGTGGCCTATCACTACAGGTAGAGGAATAGATCAGTAGGTGTGTAGCTGGGTACCATCTGCATCCTGTGCCCTGGTCTTCCAGTAGGTAGCCCAGTCAGATGAGTCTGGGTCCTCACCATGGAGGACTGATATGGCTGCTCCAGTGTCCAGAAGCATGGTAAGTTGCCGGCCCCCGACCGTGGCCTTTATGCAAGACCGTCCATTTGTGTCAACAATCAGGTTACTCAAAATCCAGACTGGGGCCTATAATTGTCAATCCATGCATTCAGAATCAGCATCATCTTCCTGTTCCTGAAATTGAAGGCCTACAGGATCTTCTCAGGCCTTCTGTGTGTCTTGCAATGGGTACAAGTGTACTTGTGACATCACAGGTGGAATGATGGCCTGCACGGGTGGTTCTGCCTTGGGTGTTGAGTCAGCCTGGACAGTAACTGATGGAACTTCTCCTCGGCTGCACGACTGTTCAACAGCCGGGGCTAGTGCAGCTATAGTTTGTGTAGCTGTAGCTCCCCTCTTGGCACAAATTTCCTCCAACAGCTTTCAGAGGATTTTGTTCTCTTTTCTGATTTGTCAATATCTAGGACCATTTTGGTATTGGTTCTGGCTATTTCATTGGGCGTTTGGAATTTTCCAACTGCCTCTGTTGTCCCTATTGTTCCAGTTGTTCCTGTAGTTCCGCCCCCCCCCACCTTGTGTGACTGTTTGTTATCAGAAGGGATATAATTTTTCTGGTTGTTTCACTCCACCGTATAGTGGGTGGGGGCATCAGGGGTATGCTGTACTGTAGCTACCTTGTTGGATTTTCCAGAAGAAAGGGTGCGGAGGTAAACCTGATAGGCCTGCTCCTTCTTAATGAGGATATCCTCAAACTTCTCAGTGTCCGGAAAAATATTGAGCTCAACCTTCTCCTGCAAGGCTGGGCACATGTTCTGGATGTACAAATCCTTGTGCTCAATTTGATCTATGTCAAATTGTTCATCTGCTAGGGCTTTGCCAGTTTTATACGCAAGCCATAACCTTTGGTGGTAGGCAGCTGGGCACTTTGCACCTTACTTGAATTTGTTGGCCAAGCAAGTTCCCACGATTTTCCCATATGAGTGCAGCAGCAATTTCATCAAAGGTGAGATTTTCAGCACTCTGTGCTGTCTCTGAGAGCTTAGCACACAGACTTGGTTCAACTGTTTATTGCAAGACTTGAACCTGGTACAGGGGTTGGAGAGAGAGCTTCTTCCAAAGGGACTGCACCTTCTCCAAGTGGCGATTGAGATGTCAGTTGGGCCCATCTGTCTGATACTCTGTGCAATCTGCTGGACAGAATGAGTGACTTGCAGGGGGTTTGAAGTATGCATATTCACACCCAGTCCAGTACTTAACATGGCTCCGTGAAGCGCAGCCTTCGCTGACGTATCAGTGATCGCCTTGTACATTTGATCCTGATTGACAGAATCTTTTAGCATTTTCTCAAGTTTGGTTCTGGATGGCATTCTTTTGATCCTCCAGGACAGTGATCCTACTGATCGCATCATTAATCATGCTGTGAATCTCTGACTCATCGCCCCAGTGAGGAGCGAATGAAGGTGCATCACGGAATACAGGCCCACCACCTGTGTCATGGGGCCACCATCTTGGCATTGTACATGGCGTCCGCCATGTTTGCATGGACATGGTGATGTCATGTGCGTAGCGATGTTGGTGCCATCTTGTGAATGGCAAGCGGAAGTTGCTACACCATGGGGGCTGGACTTGCATGTGACGTGGCATGCCTCATCATCAAAGTCAGAGTTGCCATTGCTGGATGACGTAATGTCAATGGGTGTATACTGAAACCCATTCATAGCCTTAACATGGCCAGCAAGAACCTCCTGTTGATGGCACAACTTCACCATCTTTTGTCTACATTTCTTGTGACAGACTTTTGCAGTGCCCTGCTCAATACCTCTCTCAACCTCTCTCTGCAACACTCTATACACAGCTCCCAATTTGACGTTTTCCCTATGCTTTTTATCCAACTCACAACTCATACGCTTATAATCTTCTTTCAGCTCAGCATTGTCATCTCTCAAAGTCTCATTCGTATCACTCAAAATATCATTCAAATGTGCTGTTTCTTATCACATTTCAAGCTGTCGCAATTGTCTCTTTACAAACATAACTCTTGCTCAGTGTCTTGAACAGTACAGTGCATCAGTCTGGAATTAGCATCATGGAGTGACTGTGTCTCCTCCGCTAGTCTCTTTTCCTTTTTCTAAAACTCTGATGCCTGCAAGCTCATCTCTTTTTTTAAGAGATGCATTTTGCAGTTCAAGGGAGGCACACCTTGCTGTGAGACTCTCAACAGTGGTATGTAGAGCTGCAACCAAAAGACCTTTAAAGTTGTACTTCTTGGTTGTTTGTTTGGACTCTAAGTAATGGTCAGATATTAGCAGCAATGTTTTTTCTGCAGATTTTACATCCAGTGTGAAATCTCTCCATCCGCTATGGGATGTGAGGTAGTTTGAGACATAAAGTCTCAGTTCTGTGCACAGATCAGACATGACAACTAAGGGGTAGACAACAAATAAGCAGTTGGAAAACTGGTACAAATACCCTGGTGCCATCACCAACCACTTTCCGGTCCCCAGTGGGTGAACAGTCATGCCAAGGGGGGGGCACTGTCACTCGCAAAGGGAGTGTAAGGGGGTCCAGTGTGGGTCTGCCGTGCCTGAGACTAAGATGGTGTGGGACTGCCACAACTCTACCACTATAAGCATAAGTAGGTCTAAGTAGGTGAACATCACACTAAATTACTCGACATTCAAAATAAATTGAATGTGAATCTCCCTTTGTACATTCCACCTATACGCAGTCACCAAAAGTCACTGGGTAATAAATCACCCTCTCAGGTTCTTGGTGGAACAGCACAAAAGGAAGAGACAACAGACAAGTGGTACTCATGTAATAAATGAAATTTGTTACAAATACTACCAATACAGTGTGAACACTGGGAGAACACTAGTTTTCCTCATCTAGGCAATACAGTCTCTCTTCTCAGAGAAGCTATATGTTACAAAAGGTCTTATACCCTGACAATTACTATAGCAACGGCTAAGGAAGATACATAAAATGCATATAACTGGACAAAAACAGGTGGTCTGAGCAACTGTCCTAACTGGTGTAAAAAGCTCATAGCTGGCAGTAGATAACAATGCAATGGGGCCACTATGATCCAAGGTCAGTTGTAATGATGTACCATTGCTAAAGATGGCACTGTTGCCTTACATATAAAAATACAGTAAGAATACAGCAAAAAGCATTTCTCATAACTAATATATATCAGTAAAGCATAATGGAGTATAATAGAACACAGATCCTGACACTTCTGCTTATATGATAAGTGTCTTCGTCCTAAGGTTAGTACACATACCTACATAAGTTGCTGCCTGCGAGGTGGGGGCACCATCAAGGGTGCTGGACCATGGATAACACTACTTACCCACCTTTTGAGTAAAAACACAAGTCTTTGCATTCATTGTTCTTCACTAAACACAGCATCATCTAAAACTGGTTCAGTGTTTGGGAGAGGGGAAGGCTGTGTCACTCAACAGGGCTTTAGACAAAGAACCAAAATTAGGACTACGCTTTTTAGATGGGTTGCTCTCTCTTTCACTGTCTCTGTCTTACTGTATGTTTTTCCTTCAAGAGCTGTTTCATTAGTTCATAGCACAGAGCAGCTGGAATACTAAACACACTCCATCAACACTCTCAGAGAAGTTCTGCATGTTGCCAGTAACTTTGTAAAGTTGTGAGGAAACATATTAATATCATATTTACCAGTCGCACATCAGGAGGTGAGTAACTGTATCCATCTGACAACAAGATATGTAGGCCCAGATATTCAAACTGCGCCAGTCTGAGGCGCAAGCCCCTGCGCTGCTCAAAATAGTTGCGCAGGGGTGTGGCCGGGGTGATATTCAAAGGAGTTGCGCTGTTGAGCAACCCTTTGAATATCACCCCGAGTCACAGCACTTACAAGATGGATGCAGTGGAACTGGCGCCACCGCAAGTTGCCAGAGTTGAGACATTAAACCTGGCGGTGGCGCAAGTACCATTACGTCATCGCCAAATTTCCGATATTCAAAGGTGACATGCAAATGGGGCCATAATTTATGCAAAGGTGCAGGGGCCATTTGCATCTATTATCGTCCATTTGCATGCCATTTGCATGTAGGTGCGCCCGATCCCGAGGAACTGCTCCTGGCCACCCTGCCAGGCAGCAGCCATCGAGGACCGGCGCCTAATGCAACCGATTGCGGGCATCACAGTTACATGACACCCCACACATCTCCCACAGCCCGATCGCGGGCAGAAGCTGTAGACCCCAGTGCCCGATCACGGGCAGGATGTAACCCTCCCCAACCGAATAACTCCTGGTGGTCCAGTGGACCGTAAAGCCCGATGCGGGCAGAATGTCAGCACAACCCCCAAACATCTCCCTGGTGTCTAGTGTCCCCCACCCACCCACAGAGCCCCTCCACCCGCTCCCCCGCGGCGGCGGGCGACAGCATCCACCGCCTGCCGCCCCCCGCCCGCCGACTGACTGTCCGGTAGGGCTGCCGCCATTGGTGCAGAGCTACAGCCAATGGGCGTGCAGCCCATACATGACAGTCAGATTTGAATGATCATTCCAATCTGGACTATCATGCTCGTATAGACTACACCCAGTAGCTGGCAATGGGCGTGCAGCCACAGACGATCAGTCGGCAGCAACGCTGAATGGGATATATCGCCCAGAAGGCGGTGGAAACAAACAGTGGTGGTGGCAAGGGTGTTGAAGTGTCTGTGTCTGCCAGCGATCACTTGCGATCACTGGTTCCCGGGCCTCGAGATGAAAATCACATTCTGCCCGGGATCAAAACTGAGACGTACCGAGTTCTGCCGGATCGAGCACTGAGGATTCATCAGGTTCTGCCAGTGATCGGGCTGTGGGTGATGTGTGGGCGACATGTCGTGTTCTGCCGCGATCGGGCTGTGGAAGTGATGTGGGCGACATGTCGTGTTCTGCCCGCGATCGGGCTGTGGGAGATGTGTGGGAGGGGACATGTACGTGTTCTGCCCACGATCGGGCTGGTGGGGGGCACAGGGACCGAGTTGGGGGCCAGCCAGGGTGGCAGCTGCTGTGATTGCGCCTGCAATGCAGCAGCTCACCTGTAGGTGGCCCTCAACTTAAGCCTTTTTGGCTCAAGCTTGTGCGAGGCAGGTTGGGTTGCGATGCAAAACTCTGCGCAACCCGACTGAATATCGGGTTGCGCAGGTTATGCATGGATCCTCCCCCTCCTGTTGAGCATGCATTCATTTGCATTGCTCTCTTGCACAACCTGTTGCCAGTGGCGTAACTGCCTCCTGCTGAATATCGCAGAATGGCGCATTTTGGACTTGCGCATGGCGCAACCCTGTTGCGCATGGCGCAACCCTTTTGAATATCTGGGCCATAATGTACACAATGATTCAAGGACCCACAGGCAACAGGAGCACTGTGGTAGAAATAAACGAAAGGGTTGGCTGTCATTTAGTAAACCACTTCCCTCCAATAGGTAAAATGTTTCATTTTCAGTCAGTTTACTGAGATGTTCCCTTATTTCATTTTGTTTGGGTCCAGTGACACATTTGACAACCTGTTATCTTTTAAATTATGCTCAGAATTATTGTTGGAAATCTATTTCCGAATACCTTATTTATTTTAAAATTGTTTACAAACCAGGCAAGAGTCACTGAGATAAGTAGCAACCCCCATTTCAAGGAGTATCCTGGAGGAGGGGGTAACATGTTATAGGCACAGATTTCTAATAATAATTAATGCTACTCAGAATAATATATCTGTAGTTGTTTGCCCACTCCATTTCTTTTCCTGTTTTCTGTCAGTTTTTATATCACAGAGACCACTTGTGAAAGACAAAATGACTGATAAAAGGAACGCTTATTGAGTGTTGAAGTCATTTACCTCTTGCGTCAGGTTTCAAACCAACAAGAGAAAAAACTTCTTTGAAGCCAGAGTGTACTGGCAGGAGGGCTGTGAGAATTACAATGGGTGGGGATCAACATTTCACAAGTTTTTGCAACTGGAGTATTACATGTACAAAAGGAGTGATGTCATGTTTTCTGTCCGTGGAACTGACTGAAGGTGTAAATAGTCTCCTCCACCTTACCCTCCTCCAAGAAATGTTTTCCGCCCTCAAATAAATACGCTTTCATGTTAGGCAATGGTTACAGGGTACTATTTTCTTTCTTAAATGGGTGGTACAAGAACTGGAACCTGAGTAGTGGGAGGCAGCACTGTTTTTTGGGGGGAAGTAAGATCCAACCTACCTCCACCAAGAAGCTCCTAAAAATCCAGCCCACCTTTTTTTTTATTCATGTGGGAGGGGCATGAGGTGGATCCTATCATTCTGAAAGAAGAGTCACTAGTTTGGTATCTGGCCAAGGAACAGAACAAATCTGTGCAGTCCCTGCATTTTGTTAAGGACAAGGAAAACAGATAATACTTAATGCATTCAAACCGAGTTAAAAACCCTTGGAACAAATGATTATCAGTCACCTGGTGTCTCAAAAGGAAAGACTCAGCTTTCAGGTATTTCTTAAACATTTATATACTACAAACAAAGTTCAGCTTTTGGGAATAACAATATTTGTTTACCATATTCTATAAATATATATATATATATATATATATATATATATATATATATATATATTATGGTAGCACAGTAGTGCTACCATAGTTAGGGTTGAGAAGCCATTTCTATATTAAACCAACATTTTGCACCTTAATAACTTTGTAACCGTTTGATGGATTTACCTGAAACTTGGAATACATGATTAAGAACCATAGGCCTTGGGATCTGCCAAGTTTTGTACCAGTCGGATATACGGCTGCGGAGTTATTAAGCGTGATCTGCGCGTGCGTTTACGCCTTTTCTGGAATTCTGCTGTTGCGCCTACAGGTCGCCAAAATCTTCAGAGAATGTGCGGCCAGGGTCCCCGATGTGTCTTTCAAAGATTTCATGAAAAAATATTAAACGGTTCAAAAGTTATTCAAAAAACAATTTCCCATTATAAGTCAATGAGAAAAGTTAACAAAAAGTTTGACAGTGTCGCAAATGCACTTTTTACTGTTGCAAATGGCCCTGTTACTGTCACAAATCTGCCACCTTGTTTTCAGTTAGTGATCAGAAAAATGCTTGGCATTTAAAATTTAGATCCTCTAGCAATCTAATTATTTTTGTATTCACCTAGTCGGACCCTGAGGATGCTAGCCATGTCTTTATTTTGGGGTAAAACACCCCAGAAATATGATTTTCAGATTTCTGGAAAAATTACTTTCACAAAGTGGTGTAGCACTCACGAAGATTATAGCAAATTTTCTTGAAACTTTCATAAATTATCACACTATACCCAAAATAACAGTAATTCTTTGGCACTCTGCTGCAAAAGAACTGTGACGTTTTGGGCTGAAATTTGGAGGAAACGCAGCCAACATCTCACAGATGTGCCTTTCAGTGTTGTATTGAAAAATATTACATGGCGGCAAAGTTACAGCACTCAAATATGACGTTTTTCCATAGGATAACATTACGGCACCGACACATTACAGGAATCCTTTGGCACCCTGCTGCAAAATAACGGTTTGGTCTTTTTTCCTGAAATTTGGAGGGAAGACAGCCAACAGCCCACAGATGTGCCTTTCAGTGGTTTGGTGAAAAAATATTACAGGGAGGCAAAGTTATGGCAGTCCGAACTTCTCTTTTTTTCCCATAGGATAACATTACGGCATTTGCCGCGCCTTTCAGGGCCCGTATCTCGGAAACGGTGCGATATACGGACTTTTCATCAGAAAAATACTTAGCCCCATAGCCAGGACAGTCGTAAATCATATGACTTTTAAATTTTTTTCTCGTAATACGGTTCCTGAGATATAACCTATTTAGTATTCCAAGTCCTCATTTTCGCTCCGATACCCATTATTATGCATACATTCTTTGTACTCACTGTCTTTCTCTGATGCAGCTTTTGGTGAAAACCAGCCTGTGCCCTTACATTACTGTTACCGTTGCCCTTACATGCGGTTCTGTACCGTTTCACTTACCGTTGGCGTCTCGCCACCATGCGCGTTATCCTTTGCGTTTTCATTTGCGCTTGTGTTTCTGTTATTTTTTGCCATTTGTGTCTACGGTACTGTTTCTCTTTCTGTTTCACTTTGTGTCACCATGCCCATTGACATTTCCATTTGCAGGCACCATGTTACTATGTGACAAATCACATGGCAGATGGTTCCCGTCTATGCCACTGTGTGTGTGTTACCCTTTCTGTTCTCATTTGCGCTTGCATTACCATGTGCGCCACTGTTAGCACTTCTGTTTGCATTGCTGTGCCTGTTACTATGCCACAAGGCATCCGTGAAGCGAGGCCTTGAGGCCCAAAGGGCCATGTGCTCCGAACCCAACGCTCCGCTGCTGCATTACATTCACTATTTCTTGTTATCATTCTCAAAAGAAGGAAATTAGAGGCAAAAACTCCATTTAATGCATTAGTCAAGGTTGTTCCACAGCGACAAAAGTGAGAAATTCGGTGTTAGGGTTGAAAACCCCCCTTGGACCCCGCCCACCCCCAACCAGCATTGGGATGCGCATTGGGATCATCGGTCCTAACTCTCACCCCATTCTCCTATACCTCTGCTGCTTTACACATGTCATGGGGTAGAGTTGGGGCTGACGATCTAATGCGCACTCAATGCCGGTTGAAGGGTGGTTGAGGAGTTTTCAAGCCCAACACTAATCTCTCTTTGTCGCCGTGAACAACCCTAACTAATGCATTAAATAGAGTTTTGCCTAATATATATATATATATATATATATATATATATAGTTTGTCTTTTTAGTAGTTTCAAACCTGAAAGCATTGGTTTTAGTACTGCATTTAGAAATACATTTTTAATTGTCTTTACAGATAAATTATGCAGGTTCATGTACTTGGTGTAAACAGTCTGTGATGAAATGTATTTTACTTTTTTTCCTGGCTCAGTTTCTATCAGTGAAAAGAAAGACTGGAACAACTATCAGAGCTGCCATCCCCCTAATATTCCTGCTGAGTTTATACTCCTTGGAACCTGTTATTCCAGTTTATGTGCCTGTGTGTAGTGTACAGGAAGCTTTAGAGCACTATTTTTCTTCTGGCTTGAGGAGTTAATTGAGACCACAGAAAGTTAAAGGAGTAGTCCACCCAGAATGTGCAAAAAACATATGTTATGTAGAGTTGTTTGATATGTATGTTAAATCCTAGTGTGTCCTTACCTCTGTCTGCTATTAGGAGTTTTTCCTAAATTAACTTGCTAGCTGTATGGTAGTTTTACAACCCCTGGGGATCTCCATAACAAATAGTTTTATTGGCTTTCTTTCTACTATGATGCCCCCTGTCTCATGTGACAGTGATGTAGCCATGCCCTTAGATTTAGCATGTGTACTGCTTTAAAATGAGTGTATGCAACAGCCTTCACATGAACACTCTGGGTTTCTGTTTGACTCCTGATGTCTATTTGCTTTAGCTATTATATATTGTTTGAACTGCTTTGGTCTTCTTAATGTGGTGCCTGTGTAAATGAATATCTGACTCAAAGGTTTGTAAATCTGATATTTTTTAAATAAATAACTAAATGTTTATGTTTAAGCCCATGAAACACACTTATCTAGTTAATGCATTCACAGTCGTAGTGGCTCTGCTAGAACTTGTTTTTTCAGGCACTGGCTTGAAACTTAACAAATGACCTCACTTTCTGTTTGTGGGGGTTTAATCAAATCAGAACGCTATTTTGGGGATCTTTGCTTATCATAATACACTGGCAATGCTGATCAGTATATATTTTGTCATGTAAATGTGTCTCCTAATATCTCAGGTGACAGGAAGGGAATGGTGGACACTTGGAATGTGCTGCCGGAAGAGGTCATCTTGTTGAAGACAGTGGGCAGCTTTAAGAGAGGCTGGGATAGGCATAGAGGAAGGTAAGGATCATGGGTAGGGAAGATGGGAGGAGTGGGAAGGGAGGTCAGGAACATTAACTCAAGCTGTGGACCTTGCAATACAAGCAGACTTAATAGACCAAATGGCTTTATTCTGCTGGCTTCTTCATATGTTTGTATGTAACATGGAACACTGATAAAAAAAGACAATTTAAGTATTATGTTTGGTAGGTTACTTATACCGGGTTGCACCTGAAAAAGGGACACAAGTCTCAGCCAGCCTACCCCATTACCAAAATCCAATAAACAATAAAGGTGTTTTACAATAAAACATGTACTGTGTGGCTGGGTCTGCCTGTACAATAATATAAAAGTATAGGTTGGTACATACAGGTTAAAGGCAGATATAATTATTCTTGGAAATCACAGACTTAGCTGTCTTGTTAGTGTCTTGCTATGGGCTGAATTTAAAGTTAAAGTCCATTGTATGCTCTGATCCTCACCTTTCTTAATCACAACAGAATAGTAACATAGTTTGAAGTTTATATGCCTGTATTGTTACTTTTGGAATTTGTAGTGCAATACCCAAACTGAGGAATGGGTCAGGGAAGTTTGAAAATGTTTTAAAAAAAGGTTTGTGTTTATGAGTTTAGCAATGTCATTTTTAAAGTACAAAGCAGACACAACTTCTGCACACAAACATGACTTTTGCACACAAGCTCGCATTTATGTCCAAGAGGCCTAGTGAAATTCTTTATGATTTGTGTTTTATTTTGACAGCAAAGAAAACTTTTCTTACTTAGACTTCCTGTTAAAACATACTCAAAGTGCAACACTTTGAACAATTTCATTTTAAATTAATATTTTCGTTAGAAAAAGGCAGAGTAGATACTGCTCTGCTGTGCTTTCTGTTACACCTGTGATATACCTTACTAGTGTGCTTCTGTATTATTAAGTAACTGAGCCCCATGAAATACGGGCAGAGGGACTACCTGTCCAAAAAAATCAAATATATTCTTGTAAATCTGTGTCTCCACTCTACGATAGGCGTGGGGGCTGTACTTTTAAACAATTTAGCTTACGGGGCTAAAGCAGGCTTGGAGCCTTCACTCCCACTTCTGGGTTGGGAGTTATATAAGTATATAGTGTTAGAGCTTGAGCAGAGGCGAAACACCGAAATTAAGTGGCTCCAATGACGTGAAGAACCGCGATGCAAAGACCTACCAGCGTCCTACGCTGCGTTTTTTGCGTGTTTAGCGTGTATAGCAGAAAATTTGCCAAACTTCATAAACTGAAACTGTGTTTATAGCGGAATAAGTTTATTCCTTTCCATCTACCAAGTAGATTAGAATTTGCTTTATCAAAAATAGATGTTCTGTATAAGCAATGTGTCCGTTGTAGGATGTTTGGCTTAGATATCTCGGAGATTGAACCTATTTGTAATAACTGTGTGTTGATATCTTCCCTTCAAGACCAAATCACTGTTCTTCTTAGTCAAAAACCAGTAGATTGTGACATAACTAGTTTAGAATCTTTTATTGACCAGGCAATTGAACTTTTTGTCCCTTGAAACTCCCAAGCGGCTGTTCCTGTGCCTGAACCCATAAGGTTAGAAAATAAAACCCCTCAAAATCAGTTTGATGGGGAAGAGTGGGCAATGATTCCCAAATCTAAAACAAAATGTAGAGGGGGCAAATATATAAATCTTTCCAAATTCCGTTACAAAATAGTTTTTCAGTACTAAATGATATTACACCTCAGGAAACAACTATTCTTCCAAACACTCTGGCAAATTATCCAAAATTAAAAACAAATAATCTTCTGAGACCTATACCTTTGGAAACCACCATGACAAAAAATATAATTCAGACAAGACAAAATGATCTAATACCAGCTGTTTCTTCTACTTTGGCTACTTCGCCTTCACATTTAGCAGTCTCCAAAACTTCTCCTGTAATGCCTAAATCAGTTGGGGCTTCAAATCTTGAAGATGTTCCAAAGCAGATATTTGTCCTTGGTGATTCCCTTGTTAAACACCTAGATAGGGCTATTTGCAACCCAGATAAATTAAATCGAACTTGCTCTAGTTTTAAGGGGGCAAAGATAAATGACATTACTACCAGAATCCCTATCATTCTAAAAGATGCAGGCCCAAATTCTTTTGTTATAATTCATGCAGGTGTAAACAATATTCAGAACAATTCCACTCTTAAAAAACTTAAACAGGACTTTGTGGCATTAAATAATTTGCTTGTAGATAGGGGTTGTACAGTTTGTTTTTCAGAAATTTTACCAGTTCCCAGAGCTACTCAGGATTTGACTGATAAAATTAAATCCATTAACAACTGGCTTAGAAAATGGTGTATTGAACAGAATATTCCATGTTTAACCCATTGGGTAAACTTTGTGGACAAATCCCCCTTGTATTGTTGGGATGGTCTACATTTGAGTAGAAGAGGCAGTACTATGTTGGGTAAATCATTTCTGAATATTATAAACAATTATTTAAACTAATAAAAAAGGGGGAGAATGGTAATCTACCCACGTCTCTAAAAAAATCCAAGAATGAGTCACCAACAACTTTTAAAATCCTGTCATTAAATGCTCGTTCTCTAAATATATCCAAACTTTCAGAGCTGGAAGCAAAAAGTAAATTACTGAATTTAGTGATAATTGCAGTGACTGAAACCTGGTGGGACTCCCATTCTCAGTGGAGTCAACATTTAATGGGTTATCGACTCTATTATAAAAACAGAGTCCAAAAGAAGGGAGGGGGGTGTGTCTATATATTAGAGATGATATCCCCTCCTATGACATACCAGACCCAAATGACTCAGAAAGTATCTGGGTGGTAATACAACCTCAGGGACTCCAAAAAATAACAATTGGAAATTGTTATAACCCCCATCAAGTGATTCAAACTTATGGAAAGCCCTAATGAATGACCTAATCCATTTTACATATTTAAAGGATGCAATAATATTGGGCGATTTTAATATGCCTCAAATTGATTGGACCACTAATTTAGGACATAACAATCATGACAATGAATTTTTATCGGTATTAACAGATAATGGACTAGCTCAACTAGTCTCGTCCGCTACTAGAGGTACTAATATTTTGGATCTCCTTATTACTAACATTAGTCACAAAATATCTAATATTCAAATTTTGGATCCCATAGGAAATAGTGGTCATTCTTCTATATTGTTCGATTTAATGGGAGCAAAATATAATCAGAACAACAAGTCAACATATAAAAACTATGATAGTGCAGACTTCAACAGTATAAATAGGGAAATCAAAAAAATGCAGTGGGATAAGGTTTTTCAGGCTCTTTCTTCAAATGAGGCCTGGATTATATTAAAAGATCTAATTTGTTTTTTGGAAAAAAAGTATGTTCCAATAAAAAACAAATACAATAGTAAGGGCAGAATACCTAGGTGGTTTAATAATTGTATTAGGTTACAAATAAAAAAAAAAGAAAATTGTTCAAAAAATTAAAAAACACCCTTAGTATTAATAATGAAGAAATATTTATTCAGTATAAAAAACTTTACAAAAGCTTAAACACACAATTAAACAAGCTAAATCTAAATTAGAACTTAAGTTGGCACATGCTAAGGATGGATACAAGTCCTTGTTTTCATATTTAAATAATAAAAAAGGTAATTTGCATAAGATAGGGCCATTAACTCATGACGGTAGTAGTATACAATCAGATGTAGATATAGCTAATCTCTTTAATACTTATTTTTGTTCAGTCT
Organism: Neoceratodus forsteri; assembly: GCA_016271365.2. NCBI lineage: Eukaryota > Metazoa > Chordata > Ceratodontiformes > Ceratodontidae > Neoceratodus > Neoceratodus forsteri. Next base: position 320,744,019 of record CM057459.1, read on the forward strand.
TTTCAAAAAAAGATTCTTTTTTTCCCCAAAAATCTACAAGTGCCAATACTAAACTATCTCACGTATATAATATTAAGGTATCAGACATATTGTCATTCATAACAAAATTAAAGAAAACTACAAGCCCAGGTCCGGATCAAATTAATGCCAGATTCCTAATCCAAACTGCTAAGGCTTTAGCATTTCCTTTAAAATTAATATTTAACAAATCTTTTCACAATGCAGAGATTCCTCTAGATTGGTTAACAGCTTTTGTTACGCCAATTTATAAAAAGGGTAATAGATCTGTAGTCCAAAACTATCATCCAATAAGTCTTACCTCTATAATCTGTAAAATAATGGAAAAATTAATTAAATCATTTCTGGAAAAAGAAATGATTGAATTAAAAATTACTGATCATACCCAACATGGATTTAAGACAAACCACTCTTGTACAACAAATCTGATCTCATTCTACAACAATATTAGCAAAGGCCTAGACAACAAAAATCAAATGGATGTTATCCTATTAGACTACAGCAAGGCCTTTGATAAAGTACCCGTAACATTTTGATCAATAAAATGTATTCATTAGGTTTTCAGATCAATTAATCAATTGGGTTTCTGCTTGGTTAACAAATAGAACCCAGAGAGTGGTAATTAACCATCAATCTCAATTAGGAGCAGTCACTAGTGGTGTGCCTCAGGGCTCAGTGTTGGAGTCCGGTTTGTTTCTTATTTACATAAGCGATATGCAGGTAACTAATAACAACTGGTTGTCTAAATTTGCTGACGACTTGAAGCTTGGGGGTCTAGTAAACAATTTGTCAGAATTTAATTCACTAAACTCTGATTTAAAGTCAATTGAAAAATGGGCTGTTGACAATCTAATGGAGTTTAATGTGGACAAGTGTGTTGTCCTGCATTTTTGGACTCCATAATCCACGAAATAAATATTACATTTATAGTTCATTATTGAAGTCATCATATGTGGAAAGGGATTTGGGAGTTTTAATTAACACTAAGCTGTCCTCAAAAAATCATTGCACAAAGATAGCAAATACTGCAAATGGCTTATTAAGACAAATCCATCGTTCTTTTGTAAATAAATCTGAGCAATGTATTATGACCCTTTACAGATCAAGTGTTCGATCTCTTATAGATTATGGGTCTCCTTTTTGGAACCCACATCTAAAAACAGATATTGATTGTTTAGAAAGAGTTCAGAGATGAGCAACTAGAATGATTCCCAGATTAGCTAAGCTACCTTACAAATCAAGACTATCACTGACTGGTTTACATTCTCTACAGATAAGAAGGGCTAGGGGGGATTTACTATTAATATATAAACTACTTAAAAACCCTGATTTGATGAATAAATGCGGATTAGCTCATGACACCCCGACGTATTGTCCCAAGATGCCATACTAAACAACTAATGGTACCTAAAGCTAAGACTAATTTAAGACTAAACTTTTTTTCATTAAGGGCACTGAAATTATGGAACAGGTTACCACAAGAAATAATGGATTCAGCTAACATTGAATCATTTAAAAAGGCTGTAGATAAATGGTTAGCAATGAGATTATAATTTCAAATGTTCCCACTGTACATGGGGAAAAAATCTAGATGGGCCTTGGCCTTCTTTTTTCTCAAAATAACCAAGTAAACCAAGTAATAAGCACAGCGGAAGGTTTTAGAAACAAAACAATACACGCTATGAAAATAAACTGCAGTTGTATTCCTTTTTTCACATGAAGCCATCCTTTTTCATATGGACCAATTCTTTTCTCATATGCCCATATGAAAAAAGAAAATCAGCTCATGAAAAAGGATTTTAAATGTTGAAAAATACAGTTCTGGGTCATTTGTTCCAGAAACTAAGTGCAGAATCCATTTAACTGGGTCCCGATTAGCAAGATACATGGGTTGGTGCGTTTGCAGGATGTCAATTTTGTAGGTTTTTAAATTTTTTTTAAATGGAAACAAGATGGTGGCCATATGGAAAAGTATTTTTTTCCTCTTGAAAAAGGATTAACCTCGTGTGAAAAAGGATCCTTTTTCATATAGACTAAATTCTTTTTTCATTGCAAGTAGCTAGCCAAAAGACTAAACTAAGCATGCTCAGAACTAACATTTTAAAATTTAATAACTTTGTAACGGATTAGGTTTAACACAGAAACTCCTGTTCAACCCTAACTATAATAGTGTTACTGTACCACTAGAATGTGAACAATACTTTCTAGTTAGAAGAAAAGCAGAAAAAATACTACAGATATTGAAAGGTGGTGCACAGACCAAGAGGAAGGAGTAAGTGACGACCAATCTGCTCAGTCGGATGCATCGGTTAGCAGCAGCAACAGTGGACTGGACTTGGGCAAGTGGCTGCTCCTGCCAGTACAACCCTCAGAATGTGACACCAGCTCTGGTACAGAAGATTTGCTTGTATGTATTCTTCCCCTGAAAGAAACCCATTCTGGGCCTGAAAATGTTACCTCACCCATTAGCCCCTCCAGGACTACCCAGAGGAAGAAGAAGCCTGAGTCAGTCTGTGTCGGCACCCAGCACTTGCCCAAAATTAAGGCATTGAATCTGGCACCAAGAACTTCGTACTCATGCCACCATCCAGTTTTCAGCCAAAGATCTTAGCCTTTGAAAGAGGGCAGGGAGAAGAGGCCCTGTACCCGAAGCATGCCAACACCAAGAAAGCTCCTGGAAGTACTGATGTGGGTGTTCAGACTGAGGACCCTCTGGCTCAGACACCAGATAAAGACACTGACTGTAAACTAGGGGCCTCTGGGGCAACCTCCCATATGGTGTTAGTAGGAGCCCATATGGACACTGAACTGCTTCTTGAATACCTTGCCCCTCCAAGGGGTACACTGTGCCCTATGGTACACAAATTGACTTTCTGAATGTTCCAGTGGAACTTCTGGAAGCAGCTGCCTCTGGTGCAGCAAACAATTCTGCAAGTGCTGTTGCTCTGGAAGCGACCACTGATGCCCCCACTGGCCAACCATCCCCTAAGGAAGTAGACTGAGATGAAGATAGTTGGAATGTCCAGCTACGGCTGGGCAGGTAAAGCAGCAAAGCTGAAAGATAATCCAACTCAAGGTGGAGCTAGAGTTCAGAAACAAGTATCCCTGCCTCCCTCACTGGGCATGGTACAAAACGGAGGAGTGTAGGGAGGAGTGGCTGATGGAACATGCTATGGACACTCTGGCAGCCCATCATGATCTGTCTGGCGAGAGTCCCAAAAATAGCCAGCCCTCTGGTCCAAGTTTGGAAGGTGAGGAGCATGCTGCATAAAGACGCTATCATTGTGACCGACCCTGATGGCAGGGAAACTATTCACACCCTGCCCATGAGGAGGCCAGATGGGGTAGTTGTCTATAGGCCCCATTGAGACTGGTATGCCTGAGGCACATTCTGAGCAATTCAGATGCCCCCCCCAAGGGAACCCCACATCCTGTTTATAGTTGCCACTGTTGGTGAGGAATAATAAGCTGTGGTCCACAGGCCACCTGCAGGACACTGGCCCAAAGAGACTAAAGAACTTCTGCACTGCCATTCTGAAGAAAGGGGCTGTCTGTCTGAGTCTGGAAGGTGGTTCCAGTTGGAATGTCAGATGAAAGATGGGATCCTGAGATCACCTAGAGCTCAGCAGTTCTGTCCACAACATAAAAATACAGAAACATAGTATTTGCTGTCAGATTAAGGACCACTTGGCCCACCTAGTATGCCCATTTTTTCCTGCCTGTAGTATCACAGCAGATTCTACCTCATCTCCTGCTCATTCACCCACCCCCACTTCCCCTTTCCTAAGATTCTGTTATGCTTATCCCATGCATTTTGAACTCCACCACTGTTTTTGCCCCAGTCACCTCTGCTGGAAAACTGTTCCAGGAGTCCGACACACTTTCTGTGAAGAAGTACTTCATTACATCTTATATATTACATATATATATATATATATATATATATATATATATATATATATATCAAGTGTTTTACCAGGAAAGGCATACTGAGCAGGGACTGCTTGTTTCCAGATGTGTCTTGGGGGAAGGAGACAAATAATAAGTAATGTGCACAGTAACAGTAGAAACTGCAGGAGAATAAGTTGGTTACATAGTTATGGTATCAAGTACATATAGCAAGTGAGCTTAACAGTTAAAAACATTCACTCAACATTAAAGGAAAGGAGAAGCATGGTAAAATCAGTTTCAAATAAGTGCATGGTTGAGTTCAGCAATTCTCCTAGGAGATGGAAGTGCATCAGCTGCAAAAGCAGGTTTACCACAAAGACATAGATGGAGGTCAGGGGGGAGCTGAGGGGGCAGAGTGGTGGGAGACAGAACAAAGAGAGTGATCAAAGTGGGGAGGGGTGGGAAGAAGAGGAAAAGGGGGGTTATGGGATAAGATAGGGAGAGGAATGGAGGAATTAAGCAGGAGGGTCAGCAGTAAGTGCAAGAGGGGGCAATATAGTCAAGAAGAAGGGCACAGAAGGCCCTAGGGGAGGACGTATGACAAATATGGAGTGGGAGGGCATTCCATAGTTTTGGAAAACTGTGGGAGCATGAAGCCTGTCTGGCCGAGGTAGACCTAGAAGGAATAACTAGAGAACGAGAATCAATACTATGAAGGGAGGTGGAGTGGGAGTGAGAGCGGAGGAGAGATAAGGAGGGAGAGACCCAGACCAGAATTTGCCTGTGAAACTGGCACAATGGGCCAGGCATCTGCTCTCAATGAAAGGGGAAAGAGAGAGACTGACAGAAGACACGATGATGGGTGCGAGGGGGGCAGCCAAGAATGAAGTGAGAGAAAGAGTTGAACAGCGTGTTTACTCTGGCCAGGGAAGTCTTCAGGGTGCACTGTAGACTGTACCACTGTAGTCAAGAACCGGGATGATCATTTTCTGGACAATGACATGGCAAGCCAGTAAGGGAATGCAACCATGAATTCTAAACAGGTCACCTAGCTTGGGGTGCAGCTTTTTGTGGATAGCAATAATGTGCCCAGAAAAGTCAAGGTGAGGATCAAGTCATACCCTGAGGTACCTGAAGGAGGAGAAATCCTCAAGCATAGACCCATCCAGAGAGTGGAAGGAGGGGAGGCAAGGAACCAAGAGAGTCTCTGCCTAGTGCTGCCTAGTGCTGAAGGTCATGGAGACAGTCTTCTTGGCATTAAGGAACAGTTGGTTTGAGTGTAGCCAGAGCTGAAGTTTGTTGAAATCTACCTGAAGTCTGGATGCCACATCAACAGGGGATGAGACAGAGGTATACAGGATGGTGTCATCTGCATACATATGGATAAAGGAGGACAAACATACCTTGGGGAGGTTGTTAAGAAATATGGAGAACTATAGTGGTCCAAGTACAGAGTCCTGAGGGATGCCAGTGCTGAAAGGCTGGGGGGAAGACAGAGTCATCAGTCCTCACAGATTGGGTTCACCCCAGCAGCTAGGATTGGAGCCAGGCTGTAGCAGTGGGAGAGAGCCCAGCAGCAGAAAGTTTGAAAAGGAGGAGGGGGTGAGAAACGGTGTCAAAAGCCTTTGCCAGGTCAACAAAAATGGCCATGGTGATGAGGCTCTGGTCCATGCTGGTGTGGATAGTCAGTGAGCCTAAGAAGGGAAATGGTACTGGAGTGATTCTTCCAAAAGCCAGACTGGAAGGGGATGAAGAAGGAGGAGGAGGAGTCAAGGGAGGGGGGGAATTGAGATAGAGCCAAGCATTCCTAAAGTTTGGTGAGGGTGGGTAGAAGAGAGATAGGCTGGTAGTTACCTGGAACAGAAGGGTCACCACCTTTAGGTAGAGGGATAACAGTGGCTTGCTTCCAGGTAACTGGGATAGAGGACAGGGAGAAGAAGTTCAGAAGAGATGCCAAGGGAGATGAGATAGCAGGGGCTGAGAGGAAGAGGAACTAGCAGTCACGGCCATCCTGGGACTTCCTTGACAGTGTCAGAGGGGGACACAGGAGAGAAAGGGAAGGAGGTAGAGGGGAAAGGGCTGTTTGCAAAGGCATGAAGTGGGGTAAGTGGGGAAGCAGGAGGGGAGGAGAGGAGGGAGGAGGCCCAAAAAGTGAAGAAATTGTTAAACTCTAAGACTACGATGGGGGGGGATTGGATATTGAGTTGTGGCCCAGATTTTATGTCATCCACAAAGAAGCAAACATTCCCTTCCAGCTCCTCTGCAATGTCACTTATAAAGACTATAAAGACATTAAAGAGTACTGCTCCCAGCACTGATCCCTGAAGCACCCCACTGGTCACCTTCCCTTCCTTGGAGTGAATTCCATTTACCACCACCCTCTGCCACTAATCTCCTAACCAACTGGAATGAACTCCATTTACCAGCACCCTCTCCCCCTATCCCTTAACCAATTTCTTGTCCAGTGTACCACCTTTGGACCCACTACTAAGCTACCCAGCTTGCTTATCAGCCTCCTGTGTGAAACAGTGTCAAAAGTCTTACTGAAATCTAGGTAGGTCATGCCCACTGCTCCACCCTGCTCTAATTCTTGGTCACCCAGTCAAAGAATTCTATCAGATTCATTTGACATGCCCTCCCCACTCCCCATGAATCCATACTGGAAAAATGAAGAACTAGAGTCACTGGCTGAGGGATGGAGAAGCAGAGTCCTGAGTGTCAACCCGCACTTCTGACAGGTGAGGCCAAGTTTCTCATCTTGTTATAGCTCTGGGTAATCAGTTCTGCATAACATTAAAGAGAACCAATTCTGTGAGTTGTTTCTAAATTTCTTTCTGTTTGTAGCCCTAAGCTCCATTTTACAAAATGCATGCATGCATGTATACACTGAAAGGAGTCGAGGCTCTGTTTCATTGAGTCATAATTTATATCTGGAGCCTACCTCTGTTCCTGAGTGCTGCTGGCATTGCACTGAAGATTGTACTGTTGAGTTCCGCCAGCCGATGGCCTTATTGTAGCACAGTCTGCAGCCAGCTGGAAAGTCAGTGCAGCGGCTTGACAGAATGGAATGAAGAGGAGCTGCCTGGGAGTCTTCTGTGAGAGGCAAAGTGTCAGTTTGAAAATAAGTGCTGCGATCTCTTGCAGCATCATAATTCCTAGGCAATGCCGCAAAATAAAAATTCTGCCTTCACTAATAAAACCCCAGTTATTGTACCTTACTGATACACTATGTACTGAGCCCAGTATACTCTCTTAGAAATAAAGCAGAGAGCTCAGACATGCTGAGAGCTGCTGCTAATATTATTACAGGTACAGTATTTCTGACTGCTTCATGTGTTCTTATATATAGATGTTAAAGAAATTACAAATTTAGTACTGGCCGGCCCGTCGGCACAGCGGTTGGATTTCCTTCTGCGACGCGGTGACCCAAGTTCGGGAACGGACTCGGGTCGCCGGAGGGCCAGCCGGGGGGAAAAGGATGGAGCATCTGGGGACAGCTCTCCTTCTCTGGGGGAGGGCAGGGGATGCACTCCGGCGTAGGCTGACTCCTGGCAGAGGCTGGGAGTGCAGCAGTACAGCCAGGACACAGTGTACAAGGGGGAGTGGCAGACGTCGGCATATGCCTTGATGTCAGGACGTCACTCCCCACAGAAAACAGAAAAGAGCTGCCTGGTCTGCTGGATGATGGCTGCCGACTCCCCGCCACCTCAGATGCCCCGACACCCCGGGAATCCATCTCAGCAGCGCCCAGGGACTGATTGTAGAGTGCGCTGGTATCCCCCTTCTGGCGCCTTCCCCCTCAGAGGAGAGGGACTCATCCGGCGAAGGGTTACGCCGGGCCACCCCTGGGTCGGCTGCGATTTGAGGTGAGTAGGAAGGGGGTCGGGGTGAGGAGGTGGGGGAGGGGGTCATGTGCAGCCGGAAGGAGTGGCAGGCCAGGGAGCAAAGAAGGCGGGAAAAAAAATAAAAAAATAAAGTATTATTGCACATAGTATGTGCCTGTTTTCTCTTCATTTCTGGTTATTATTTGTTGCACTGTACAACACAGTCCTATGTTTATTGTACAGTACATACAATGAGCACAATGCCTGGCCTCCAGGAAGTAGAAACAGAGTCAATGGCACAAAAATATATCTAAATATTTTTATTTATGTTATATGCATTCTTTTTAATTGTCTGTTTGCAGCAAACATCATTTCACAATAAAAAAATCATTTATGTATGTATTTAGGAGAGGGATCTGGGGATTATAATATCAAGCAACCTTAAAGAGCTGCTGGTGCCTCAAAGAAAATTTTGAAAAACATAATATTTGTGTACAATTCAACTTGCAATTCATATATAGTCTTTAGATTTCTACTCCCCATTATGTATAACTGAGGAAATTTGCATGAATACATGATTTTTATACCTTAGAGTTCATCGGCCTCTATATTTTATTCCCTACTGTAGGTTACAATCCTCTGTTGTGACATCACAATTTGTTGCCATGGGACTAACTGTGGTGTTACAAGCAGTGCATTATTTTTTTATTTAGTTTTTGTTTACCAGGTCAGTGCACTAGCCCACAATGTGACTATTTTCAGGCACGACCTGGAAGAGTATATAACATCATGAAAATAAGTACAGAATATTTCCAACAAAGAGAAACGAACCTTACATTTTTAGGGGACAAATCCTTGTACATAGATACAGAGAGTTTGATGGTGAAACATAATCAAGCAAGAAACATAGGGCCACATTACAATTAACAGGGTATTAACAACCGGTTCGTCATATGGAGAAAATTAGAGACATAGCAGTAGAACAGACACAGCTAGAGAAATAAGTTAAAAGATAGGTCATATAATATTACAAAGATAGAGCAGTAAAGGAAGATACAGGTGGCAACTAAACGGTTGAAGTTATAAAAAATAGGAAGGGAGGAGGAGAAGGAGCAGACAGGACATATGTAATGATGCGGTCCTCCAAAGTCCAAAATAAGTAGGGTTTTGGACAAGTGCCTGGGGCAGAGGAGCAGGGGACAGTGAGGTAGGGGGGCCTGACAGGAAAGTTAGGGTGGATCAAAACAAGTACAATGGTCAGTCTGCATAAGTTAGCGCCGGAACACAGTCTTGAAATGTAGGTGGGATCCAGTCTGTCTAAGCTCAAGGGGAAGTGTATTCCAGAACTGAGGAGCCACATGTCAGAAAGCACCGACACCTTTAGAGGTGTGACATCTGGGGACTTTAAGTAAGGATTTATCAAGTGACCTCAGCTCATGAGAGGAAGTGAGAGGAAGTAGCATCTCCGCCAGTGATGTTGGGGTTTCCAGCCTGATAATAGAGTCAACAAGAGAGGCAATGTAGTAATGTCTAGAAGCCGTAGGAGAGAGCCAGCCCACGTCATTGTAAAGTTGACAACGGTGCTTTAGTCGAGGGGAAGAGGACGCATAGTGGCATTTATGATTGTAAATAACATCCCACTTCTGGAGGGAGGTTTTTTGGGCAGCACCAAGGATGGGGGCACAATAGTTGAGAGTAGGTAGCAGAATGCCCCTTGCAATGGCCAGTTTAACTAATGGTGTTAGCATGTAGCTAGTCTTGTAAGCAGCACCCAGTTTATTATTTACTGCTTTGCAGGTTGTTTGAATGTGAAGGTTATTACCTCAGGTAGGAAGAAAGCAACATGACTAGATTAACTCTTCAGGAGCAAAGATCCTGTTTTCCTGCAGATTACCTCATTAATAAATAATGGGGAGGAGAAATACAGAACTAATGTGAAATACAAGCTGAACACTCTCTACATATTATTTATTGTTAAAGTTCTCTTGAAGGCATCAGCTGCACTTTAAGGTAGGTAGCCAATGCAGCAAAGCTGTGGGGAAGGCAAATGGCATTCATTGGGAGGAGCATAACTAGCAGAAGGAGGGAGGTATTGATGCCTCTTTACAAAGCCATGGTGAGGCCACACCTGGAGTATGGGGTCCAGTTCTGGAGACTGCACCTACGCAAGGACATAGATGGAAAAGAGAGCGTTCAGAGAAGGGAACCAAGATGGTGCAGGGTATGCAGGGAAGCCATATGAGCAGAGGTGGAAGGAATTGGATCTGTATTCATTGAAGACCAGAAGTGAGGGGGGGACATGATTGAAATTTGTAGGGTATCAATAACGTGAAAGAGGGGAGCTTATTTAAAAGTAAGGAGGGGGCTAAAACTAGAGGGTATAGCCTAAGATTGGAGGGAGGAAGATATAGAAGCAATGTGAGGGGACAATTCTTCATGGAGAGGGTGGTGGAGGCCTGGAACAAACTACCAGAGGAAGAGGTGGTGGGGGCTGAAACGGTGGAGGGATTCAAGAGGGCATGGGATGGACTTCTGGTGTGACTTCCTCCCTAATGGCAGCATAGCTCCATTGCTCTTCTACATCTCACTGCTTAAAAAACATAAAGCCGCCAAAACAACGAACTTCAACAGCTGGAAACCTGAAAATAATAATATGGCCAACAACAAGAACAAAGGAGGGAGTAACAGATTTCAGTTATTATCTCCAAATCAAGAAAAATCGGAACCAGAAATCTCGGACTCTGACACCTCGATGCAGTCGCACCAGGCCTCACAATCAACAACAGCTAAGAGCCGAAAGGGCAAAGCTGGGGAAATAAATAAAACCAATGCAAAGCTTGACAAAATCTTGGCCGAACTACATGAATTCAAGACAGATTTCCACTCTTTCAAGCAAACACAAGAAACTCTTCTACAAGAACTTACAGACACTTGGGAGAGAGTTCAGTCACTGGAACGGGCCTCCCCTGTCCCAGATAGAACTGTCTGAGCAAATTCAATCCACTGTTACGCAGATCACCCAACTCTGCCATCTGACAATGGAACGCCAAGAAGATGTCAAGAATAGACAAAGAAGAAACAATCTGAGCGTGTACAGGGTTCCAGAGAACAGTGAAGGGGGAGATATGCAACAATATATAGGAAACATGTTGTGTACTGTTCTGGCCTTAGATCCAGATTCCCCCCTAGAGACAGAACAAGTGCACTGAGCTTGCTCAAGGGCCTAAACCCCTCCAGCCTTCAGCCAGACCGACCCAGATCCATAATTATAAAATTTTTATGATACCAAACAAAGGAATTAATACTTAAAAAAGCATGGTCCCAGGGCAAAGTGATGCTTGGGAATGCAAGGCTCTTTTTTGACTATGACTATGCGCCTGCTACTATGCAGCGACACAGAGCCTACATCCCTCTCTTTCCCATATTGAGACAGGAAAAACTGAAGTTCCGAACACCTTACCCCAGCAAATTAGTGGTCCAGTTTTCCTCGGAATAGAAGACATATGAGTCAGCTGCAGAGGCGTTACAGGATTTCAAAACTAGAGGTCTTTCAATGCCGAAGAGAACCCCCACCAGCAGAAGAACCAGCCTCTCCGCACTGAACAATATCCCACTCATCAAGACCTTCAATCGCAACAAAAGACTCTAGACTCAATTAAGTCTCTTCTGGCACAATTCGCCCAACAGGATGCTTGAACTTAAACAATTCAGGAAGCTAAAGGTGATGAGTACACACTGGGCTTATTCTTCTAGCCTGCTCCCTGGGTGGCTTGGGGGGACTTTTGGGGGGGTGGCATTTATGGAGCTCGATGAAACTGCCTGCCAGCTGGCAGAGATGTTGGTGGAGGGACACTCGGCCTGAAGCCCAGGTCCAGAATGTGGAGTGGTCTGAACCCTCCCTCCTCTTATTTGGTCTGGAAGTCTTGGGGCCCGAACGTCTAACCACCGCATGGCGGGAGTGGCAGAAATCTGGGGACTCCCTTGCGGAGTGGAGACATAATGATGTGCAGAATCTGCTTCCCATTAAGTAGGGAATATGGCAGGGGACCTTAACACTAAGATACTGAGAACACCAGGGTTTTGATGCCAGGCCCCCTTACATTGGAGCAGGGTTGTCATCCCCACAAACATTAACCCACTAAATAGGGTAACATTTGGTTGTACTCTCACATCTCCCTGTGGTGGTCCTGAGATAAATAATACAGCCCAGATGGTCCCGTTAGATAGGAATGGGCTTGCCGCTAATGACTCCCAAGGGGAGGTGGTGGACTGAGGAGATCCAGAGACGATTATCCGGACCGGGGGGGGAGCAGATCGAACCGTAGATACCAAGACACTGGGGCTGAAGTGCTGTGCGCTCCTCTTGACCACCCAACACCAGACCTGAAGATAGGAATAAACAGCCAGACAAGCCAGAGACAAGGCAGAGAATGAGTAAGATTCTAAAGATATAGCCATTGCCAGTCTCCCTTCTTCGGCGGCCTCCCTGCCTCACGCTGACCTTGAAGGAGACGGGAGGGGGATGCCCAGGGAGCGTACCTCACACACATAGATCCAATTCTATGAGGCAGAATATTTAAACAAGAATGCAAAGATAACTTATTTGAATTACTTCCTGTTCTCATGATATAGAACCCGGGAGAGACTTTACAAAACTGTTAGGCTGGATAGTACTTATGAAAGCGGATTTATCTGCAACAGAAAAAAGACATGATTAATGAAAGACAGGGAGAATTTCCCCCTGGCCAGCACATAAAGGCAGAGATTACCCAGGAAAACTTGGGGACCTCAAACACAAAATACCAACTTCCTCTCAAGGTTTTGAGCATATATGGATTGGACATATATTATTAACGTTCCCTACTGAGCCATACTCATATTTGTTTTAGGGGCTCCTTTTATCTATACACAAAAAAGGTCACACTGCACTCTTTTTTCCCATACACCCATCACGCCCTCCTTATCAGCAGGAGCGGTGGGATGGGGAGAAATGTGTCTGACCTAATGGAGAGCAGGCAGCACCTTTTTTATCCCACCCACTTGTGGTTATTGCTAATCTGTATTAGTTTCTGTGCCCTTTTAATTTACTATAATTTGTTTAAAATACATCCCTACCCACTCCCTAGATTTTGGGGTATGAATCACCCCGGAGGTAAATCTCCCTGGAAGGGACTAATACCCACTTGGCAGTCTTTTTTACTCTGTCAGCCGGATTACCTAAATGGATATCTGGCTCTAGAAGTCACAATACTCATTCAAGTTAGTAGGCCCAGTTGGCCTAAATTATATATATCTATCTATCTATCTATCTATCTATCTATCTATCTATCTATCTATCTATCTATATATATATATAGCACTGTTTGCTTGGTTAGTTTTCTTCCCTTTCCCCTGCCCCAAACTGACAAACACACAGACACAAATGAGGAATGCTTTTATTATACAAAGATTGAGAGCAATATAAGAATATATGATGCATATGGTGATTTAACAAATACTGATAAAAGGAGTGATGGTGGGGGGACTCCAGTGCACCAAACAAACATTATGAGTATCCCTTTCAAAATAATATCTCATAATGTAAATGGGCTGAGTGGACCGATCAAGAGATACAGAACCATCCAAGCCCTAAAAAAAAAACCAAACCAGACCTATTGTTATTACAAGAAACCCATTTATCCTCGACAGAACACCAAAAACTACTGAAATTTGGATTTTCCCATTTAATAGAATCTACTTACCAAAAAGGAAGAAAAAGGGGGTGTGGTAATACTGGTTTCCAAGCTCATTTTCAACTTACAGACCAATACATGGACAGAGAGGGCAGACTAGCCCTAGCATGAGGTACACTAGATCGTCAAGTAATGACCATATGTAGTATCTATATCCCTCCGCATAGTGATGCATCTTCCATACAACAACTCATGGACAACATCCTTACACATAAAAAGGGAATTTTAATAATAGGCGGAGACTTGAATTGTCTACTAAACCCCGCCCTAGATACTTCAGCCCCTTGACTACCAGCGCAAACTAGTAGACAGAAATACATGCACCGTTTAATTAAAGACCTGGGCCTGATCGACGTCTGGCACTTTTTGCATCCCTCACAAAGAAAATTTGCATATTACTCTCATGCTCATAAACACTATTCAAGATTAGATTACTTCTGTATCAGTGAAGAACACAGGGAATTCATCCATGGATCTGACATCAAGAATATATATCTCTTGGATCATGCCCCATCACTCTTGAATTGGGGATTACTAGAGAACGGAAGAACTCCTTTTGGCATTTTAACCCCTCCCTACTTAGGGACCCCAAATTTAAAGACCTAATACAAAACAAATTCCCAGAAATTTTGTAAAATAATACCTCCCCACAATTGTTATGGGACATGCTGAAAGCGGTACTGAGGGGATAGATTCTCTCATATGCAGCAGGGATGAAGAGACAGAGATAAACTAAATTAAAAGAACTACAGTCTCGATTGAAAACTCTCCAAGAAAGACATATGGAGGGGGACACATCAATGATTGACAAACTAACACAAACACAGAAAGAGATCCAACAAATACTAACATATCATACAGAACAGGCACTGATATGGCAGCGTCAAAGATTCTACGAAGGAGGCACCCGCGCATCTAGAGTATTAGCATATAGATACGTAGACAGACCCAACAAGTTACTATTACTAAAATAAAAGACTCAACTTCTGGCCAGTTTAGGTGCTCCACATCACAAATCCTAGAAACCTTCAAAGAATACTACAGAAATTTATTATTCAGCTCCAACCCCTCCAGATGCCCAACAGATAGAGGAATTATTCTCTCAACTAAAATTACCTACTCTCAGTCCTACACAAAAGGAAACATTAATTGCACCTATCTCTATACAACAGTTACAAAACACAATAAAAAATTTAAAAAATGGAAAGAGTTCAGGCCCTGATGGATATGGAGTGGAGTTTTACAATGGACGATGGGAACTGATTAAGGACCCCTTGCTAGAAGTGTTACAAAGCAGCCACTCAACATCCATATCCCCCATCTCATGGAACCAAGCGGCCATTTCGGCAATCTTGAAACCGCAGAAACAAATGCAACTCTTTTTGACCCATCTCCGTATTAAATCAAGACTATAAAATATATACAAGTATTATAGCACATAGATTAGATGATATCCTCCCCGTACTAGTACAACCGGACCAATCTGGCTTCATAAAAACACGTCAAACCATGGATAATATCAAACAAACCATACACCTTATGAATCATGCCCAAATAAATCATAACCCCCCATTAATATTAAGCCTAGGCACCCAAAAAGCCTTTGACCAGGTACCATGGGACTTTTTACGTGCCTCCTTCGTCAAATTTGACTTTCCACAATGGTTTCCAGATAACATGGGGAATATATCAAAACTCTCAAGCAGTACTCAAAATGAATGGTTCCTACTCCCCTAGGTTTCAGTTATACAGAGGCACATGTCAGGGCTGCCCCATCCCCATATCCTTTTGCCCTGTATGTAGAACCAATAGCCTAACATTTAAGGCAAACCATCAAATTACAGGCTATAATATTGACCCATCCCAACATAAATTGGCATATTATGCAGACAATCTACTCTTATACATTACTAACCCTGAACTCTCACTTCCCTCCCTAAGTAGAACCATCTTAAAAATAGAACAATTATCAGGATATAAGATTAACCAAGATAAAACAGAGGTGTTGTCCATGAATTATTCCCCCCTCAAACATTACAAGACAAATTTCATTACAAGTGGCATCACCCCTATATAACTTACCTAGAAGTAAAACTTCCCCCTACCCTATCCAATCTCAGGACAATAAATTATGATACTCTTTTTGAGGAAGCAAAAAAAGATTCCTGATGTTGGTCTCATCTACCATTATCTACCATCATCACTTCTGCATAGAACGCAATCTATTCAAATGAACATATTACCAAAACTACTATATTTATTGCAATGCATTCCCCTGCCCCTACAAAAGCAAGAAATAACAAAATGGAATAGGGCAATAAACCACTATCACTGGAATGGAGGTAGACCCTGCATTTCATTGGCCAAATTACAATTACCTAAAGATAAAGGAGGACTTGCCTTACCAGATTTTTATAAATACTCACTGGTGACAACTTTAATGCATATAGCCAAATGGTTGTTTCTGCCGACTCAGCCCCCGTGGATAGCGGTGGAACAAGCCCTAACAGATTTACAATTAAATAGATATGCAGTGTTCCAGCCTAGATACCCCCCCCCAAACAAAACAAATGTCCTTCCTCACAAGAAATTTACTGGCGGAATGGAAATGATACTTACAAGCCCCTGAAAATCACTACATAGCAAAATGGCTCAGAATACCAGCATGTGATCCTACCTTTGCCCCGTCTAAAATAGACAACGTCTTTCAAAGTTGGCTTTCAAAAAACCTAATACACACTTTTCAATTCTATGAAAAGGGAATTTTTAAATCTTTTTCCCAGTTACAAACGGAATTTACGCTCCTACAGTTGGATTTTTTCTGTTATCTACAGATGAAACATTTTTTAGGAACGACATTGGCACAAGAAGGAGCAGATCATATCCCCCCCCCAATTAGGTCAATTTCTAACACAATTTAACAGTGAATTCACCCATCACCATCTTATTTCTAAAATATACAAAATAATAATTAACAATGCCTTCAATAACATGGACAACATAAGACATGCATGGGAATCAGAACTTAAAATTAATGTAACTATAAAAGATTGGACATGGATGTGGCATAGATAGCACAAAACTATTAACGCTTATACATGGCAAGAATATGCTTGGAAAAAAGTAGCAAAATACTTCTAAACCCCACAAATCACTGCAAAACACTCTTCCACAAGAGATTCTTCATGTTGGGGAAACTGTGGCAAAGAGGTGGCAACACACTTGCATATATTCTGGTTATGCCCAATCATAAATCAATTCTGGCAGGGGATAAACAATCAACTTCAGGCTCTTTTCCCTGAATTGGGAAACCTGACTCCGGAAATGGCCCTCCTGTTGCACCTCCCAAGGCACTTTAAAAGCCCCCAACAAATATACATCATAAGTATTCTTTTAGGAGCAGCCAAGAAAGTTCTAACCAGACTATGGTTGAAGACAGATCCACCTAGAATAATAGACTGGGAAAATACAATATACGATATATATATGAAATGGAGAGTCTTACAGCCAGATTCTAGAATACAACCAACAAGCTAATGAATAGATAGACCACTTGGTTCCTCCACATTTCTCACCATAGACCAGATACAATCCCCTAAATAATCTAAAAGTTAACCCTAAAATACTTCTAAATCATAATCACTCCTACTACCCCTCCCACATTTCTGTCCACTCAGCCTGAATATTAAAAGTTCACCATACTTACCAGAAATGACTTAAACCAAAACACATCTTAAATCTCATAATTATAACGGAATTAAAATCTGATTTTTTCCACTCTAGGGAAAAAGGAAAAAAAAAGAAAAAATTTTGAGAGCAAGGGGAGCTTCCCCCCTCCTCCCTCCTCAATAAATTGAATATCACATTCTAACAATGTCTCTGAAACAAAATGAGAATAATATAACATTTATTTATTTATTTACATTTTTGGTAACCGGGTAAGAGCGCTGATCCAGTGGACCATTTTCAGTCACGACCTGGGCCACAAGGTGGCAGTACACGGATCCAAGCAGTAGATATAATACACAATTTACATATACTGTACAAGCATCAGTAGACAACAACAGACAAAAGCTTACTTGTGTTAAACAAACAATGGTAAGTGAGGTACCATAGGGATACCTGCAGCAGTACAATGGGAGAAAAGTTACAGATTCACAAAGAGTAGTTTAACATAACAGACTTAACAATATCTAGTCTAGGTAACACACCTGTCCTGAGAAAGAGAGCAGGTTGACCTGAGAGCTTGTGGTAAAGTTAGGGCATGGCTTCCAGACAGTGCGCTGAGTCTAGGCACTGAGGGAGCATAATCTGAGTAAACCGGAGAGCAGGGTGATTTGTGTTAAGCCCCACTAAGTCTTGGTGTTACCTTGAGCCACGGCCTGCCTGGACCAGGTTCAGAGATGTGGGAGCAGGTCTCACAGGTAGGTTTGAGAGGCAGTAAGAGAGTCAAGTCAGTGGGTTAGTGCTTTAGGATAGTGGTGCAGTGGAGAGTTGGATGGGCAGAAAGCGCCTGTCCGTGGTAGGATTATGGTGGCTTTTGGTCTCCTGCGCTGCCCTGTGTGCATTTGCAGGTGAAGCCTATCATTAACCAGGCCTTTAGGTTAGATTTGAAAGATGCATGGGATGTAGATGTATGGCCAGACGCAGGAAAATTATTCAGAGGGAGGGGGCAGAGACAGAGAAGGTCTTACTGCCCATTACTGTAGAGACACGGGGAACTTCCAAGGATTGGATGAAGGATGCCTTAAGTGGCCTCGTGGACGCTCTGTGTATGAGTAGGGGGGCATATGGGGACAGCTGGTTACTTCTGAGGGCATTGTCAACTAGGCAGCCTGCGGTATAGTCAAAGTGTGCCTGGAGAGGGAGCCAACCAAGGGACTGGTAGAGTGTACAGTGATGAGTTAAGGAGGGAGCTTTGAGAGCAAAGCGACAGATGGCATTGTATGTCATGTTGATGCGGGAGTGCTGCTTTATGGACACTTGGGAGTAGATGGGGGAGCAGTAGTGAAGGAGTGGTAGGAGGTTTCCCTGTGCAATGGCGAGACGAGCTTCGGATGATAGCAGGTGGTTTGCTCGGTATGCCACTCCTATCTTCAGGTTTATCCTATTGATAGTCAGGGTTATGTGATCATTATAGGTGAGCGATGGGTCGAGGGTAACACCGAAATATTTGAAAGAGTTGACCTGTTCCAGTGGAAGTCCATCAGGTGTATATATGGTGAGGGAGGAGTTTAACTTATCTGACTTGTTTAGGAAAGGCTTTGATCCAAACAGTATGGCCTTTAGACATATGTACCACTATAAATAATCAAGCTAATTAACCAGCACTATGTATATTGTTACTTCTCTCACAGAATCTTCTAGAATACGTGATGCAGCTTCTTCCTTATGTCAAATAACATAAAATAAAAATAAAGTTTTTGAGAGCATGGGACAGACATATGGGGTCGGTAAGTGGGGGGAAGGGGAGGGTCTATGGAAAAGGAGATGAGTAGTGGGGAGGAAGAACAGACTTGATGGGCCATTGGGGTCCTTTCCTGCCATTGGATTTCTATGATTCTATGATATGTATGGTGGTATACAATTGCAATGTGTCTTGTACAGCATCTTTTTCTGTTATCAGTTCATGTATTTCTTTTATTGTTAATACCACAGACCCACTGCCAGCATCACCATCACCCCAGCATCCTATGTAGTTACTGCCTCTACTCCTCTCCCCTGTGGTGATGTGCATCCCAAGGTACGCAGAACATATCCTCAGTGGAAAGTGCTATCTGGCTGGGCATACAGGCTATGGATTTCTGGATCATCACCATTGCCCACAAACAGCTTTTTGTCCTGGTGTCTTAACAACCTGGTTCATTTACATTGCATGCAGTGTTTCAATACCTCCTAGTAGAACAGTAGCTTACTTTTTTTTTCTCTCTCCTAAAGCTGGTCTCCGGGCTCATCACTTCTGGGAGGTCCTTCCTGGAACCACGTGACAGGCAGGAGGTAGGCTGATTTCTATAGGCAGGAGACAACCTCCCATCTACTTCCTCTAGACACCAGTTTACTTTCTGCCTGTCTGATGGCAGGAGCTCTACAGAACCTCTGTCACAGAAGTGACAGTACAGGAGATCAGAGAGAGAAGAACTGTGAGTTTTTTATTTGCTATTTTTTGGACTCGAATTCTTAGCGCTCCAGAGCGCTAGCATAGGGACCTCAATCTCAGTCTTGCACACTGGACAGATGGGCTCCCTGTGCTCCCATACCCCACGTCTTTCCTGCACTTGAGTGATCGAAGAACCAGCACTTCCATGGCAGTACTGGACCCCCACTCCGGAGCTTCACCGAAGCCTGCAGTGCACCTGGGCCATGGACCTCAGCTAACCTCCCAGGCATCGCCAACGTTTCTCAGCCACGTTGATGAGTACAAGGAGAGAAGCAGCTCATCAACAGGCACCTGAAGCCTTGTTTTTTCATCAATGGCCACTGGACAAGCGGGCAGTCGACGCAACTGCCAGTCGGAGAGCAGTTTTAATTCTAGGCTCTCTGACATCATAGATTTAGCGTGCCCGGTGGTGCTGAGGGTTGAGGCGCTGGACACAACACACCTCGCACCATGTCGGCGACCCAGGTTTGGGAACAGACTCGGGCCACCAGGGGTTGTCAGGGAAGAGGAAGGATTAAGCATCCCATGACTGTTCTCCTTCCTCTGGGGAGGGTTAGGGCACTGCAGTGCACTGTAGCGACATCTGGCAAAGGCCGGCGGTGCAGCAGCGAGCAGCAGAATGAGAGAGAGTGCAGTGGGCATCGGCACGTTGTGCCTGGGTGCCATTGCATGTCCAGCTCTCGGGGAGAAAAAACAGGCAGAAAATGGTGGAGTGCGATCTCGGTGGCTGATGGCCGCGCCCGGTGCTCCCCAGGTACCCGAGATGATCCTGCATACAGGGTAGCATGAGCTATCAAAAGGCCGGCCCTGTGGGGGTGCCAGACTGTGCCCTGGAGGTGTGGTTGTCAGCTGCCGGGGGTTCTTGAGGTATCCAGTCTGCAGGAGGAGAAATAGAGATGATATAAAAAAAATAGACTTAGCACGCAAAAAGAAGCGCTTACATTCGGGGGCATAGGGGAGCACAGTCCCTCATCCTGTTGGTGATCAGCCTGGTCGCAGCTCCAGGAACATGACGAGAAACTTCAGGATTTTAGGGTTTCCCCAAACTCATTACTCTCGGGAGGTGTTTCTACAGCTCCTAAACAAGGAGCCAGAAGTTCAGAGCCTTGTCAGCAACTCTTAAAGGAGCAGGCTTTCACTAAGCCTAGGTGGCCAAGTGGTATTATCCTTTCCCCTTCAAGTTGGGTTACTAGGGGTTATGGCTCCCACTAAGGACAGGCCCACCCCAGGGGCAGAAAGTGCCACAAGTGCAGAACACCCATGCTGGCCACATTTGCAGGGTCGCTATGTGTGAAATGTGACAGTGCAGTCCCACCTGCTCAGGATGAAGCGGACAAAGCTTCCGCCTTAGAATATCAGGACACATAGGATCAGCCCAGGGGTTCAGGCCAGACCCCAACCCCAGAGGGACATCACCACTTGGCTGGGCCCCTTGCCTCAGATCTGATAGACAAACTGAATCGAGCCTTTGCCATCAACCCCTCATGTTTCGATGTCCTTCAGCAGCCTAGGGAATCCAGGACTCATAGGAAGGCCACACGTAAGTGCACCCCTTTCCCAACCTTGGACAAGGGCTCCCCTCACATCTCACGGTATGATAGGAGGAGGAAAGAACCTAGGCACAGATCCAGGAGTTCATCCAGGCACAGAGACACAGCCCATGGGAAGCACAAGTGGGACAGGTCTCCCACAGGGTCCGACTATACATCCTTAGAAGAAGGTGAACTCAGATTCAGACTCAGAGGCCTCACCAGCCAGAGACTTAGATCTGGAAGATCTAGATTTTTTCATTAAAAAGGTGTCCGAAGAAATCCACCTCAGCTCACCCACTTCTCCAGAGCCCAAGCGAGTGAAGCTGGCATTCTGGCTAGTGTCCGCATCGAAGCCTGTGATGGCCTTTCCTCTGCCTCCAGCTATTGAGGACCACTTAAAGGAAGAATGACAGAGACCCAAACTGTCCTTCCCTGTCCCTCGCTGGCTAACCAAACCCCTAAAGTTTGACAGGAAGCCTGCGGAGAAATGGCTAGACTGCCCTAGGATAGACCCTCTTATATCAAACCTCACAAAAAGGACGGTCGTCCCAGCAGAAGGAGGGGCCTCCCTACGAGATCCAGTAGACAGAAAAGTGGACACCTCTCTAAAGAAGGCTTTTCAGTCCACTGCAACTTTCCTCAAAGCAGCTATGGCTAGCCTCTACTCCACCAGAGCAGCGCTCTCCTGGACCACTGATCTGGCATTCCAGCTCGCTGATGAGCCAGACAAGAACCAGCCCATTTTACAGCAGTTACAGCTCTTGGGTCTAGCCTCTGCATATTCAGCTGACGTATCAGAAGAGGCAATCAGATGTGCAGCTCGGGCTATGATCTACCAGACCTCGGCTCGACGAAACTTGTGGCTTCGAGCTTGGCAGGTGGATGCCTCACCGAAGATGCATTTGGTCAATGCTCCTTATGAAGGAGGCCTTCTGTTCTGCTCAGCACTAAAAGAGGTGGTCAAGGAATCCGTGGAAATGGCAAAAGTGCGAATGCCACAAGCCTGAGGAAGGACTAGGCCCTAGAACTTAGGTTCAAGACAGAATTTTCGGGCCCAAAATTATTCCAGGGGACAGAACAAGATGACCTCAGGCAGACACCCTTGGTTCAACTTGCATAACCAACGCGACTTTTGAGGGGGGAGAGGAGGCACCTGGCATTTCGGGGGTGACTCCAAGAAATCACAATGAGGACTCAATGATCCATCCTTGTGTAGGGGGGCAGACTTTCAAACTTTCTCGAGGAATGGATCCACTCCACCATAGACAAGTGGGTATTAGAAGTGATCCACAAGGGTTACTTCATCGAGTTCGATTCCTGCCCTCCCCTGCCCACATAGTACCCTCGCCAATCTCAGGCAATCCAGTAAAGAGAGCGGTGACCCGGCAAGCCATTACAGATCTCATTCAGTCAGCAGTGATCGAACAAGTTCCTGTGCTGGAAAGGAACAGAGGGGTGTACTCACTATTCTTCATAGTGCCAAAATGCTCAAGTGGCTTCCAGCCAGTTTTAGATCTCAAGTTTCTAAATGGATATGCTCGTCACAGAACTTTCAAGATGGAAACCATGTCCTCCATCATTCGAGAAATCCATCAGGGGGACTTTTTAGCCTCAGTAGATTTACAGGATGCCTATCTGCACATTCCCATCAGGAAGGCACACTGTCAGTATTTGAGATTCAGAGTAGAAGGTCATCACTTTCACTTCAGCCTATCCACAGCCCCCAGAGTTTTTTTCCAAAGTCCTTGTGACAGTGGTCACTTGCCTCCGAATGCAAGGGATCCAACTCTTTCCATACCTAGATGGCATTCTCATCAAAGCCCCAGGCTACAATCAAGCAGTTTGGGCAGTGCCAGAGGTCACACGGTGTCTCTCCTCTCTGGGGTTCATGATAAATCGGAGGAAGAGTTCTCTACATCCGTCACAGTCTCTATCCCATCTTGGGGTGAACTTTGATATGACCCAAAACAGAGTATTCCCCACAGAACTGAAACTCAGAGAACTGAGGGCCCTCATTCTCAAATTCTGGGCAGCCTGTTCTCTGCCAGCCCACTCCTTCGTGCAGCTCATAGGAGCGATGGCCTCCCTGGCAGAATCAGTCCCCTGGGCACTAGTCCACATGTGGCCTCTCCAGTCTGCTCTTCTCCACTAATGGTTCCAATCAAGGGACACAATGGATCAGAGGATTCAAATATCCTACCAGACTAAGGAATCCCTGAAATGGTGGACTTAACAGGACAAAATCATGAAGGTCCTCAGTCTGGGGCACCCTCACCAGATCAGAGTGACCACCGATACCAGTCTCTGGGGCTGGGGAGCACATTCGAATCAGCATTTGACACAGGGCAAGTGGTCTCGGGCAGAGTCCCTCTACAGCATTAATTTTCTGGAGATGTGGGCAGTCCGCCTGGCACTACAGCAATTCAGGTCAAAACTCTCCCACCAGGATGTCCTCATATTCATGGACAATGGTACAACAATGGCATACATCAACTGCCAGGGTGGCACAAAGAGCTCCCGGATGCTGCGAGAAGCTCTTCTACTCTTCCAGTGGGTGGAAGTCAACCTGATAAGTCTATGGGCGGCATACATTCCAGGTCAAGAAAACATCACAGTAGATTGGCTAAGTTGAAAGGACATCCTACCAGGAGAATGGGAACTCAAGAACAGTGCCTTCCAGTTCACCATGGAGTGGTGGAGCTACCCACAGGTAGATCTTTTCACCTGCCGAAAAAATTGAAAGGTTCCAAGATTTTGCTTCCTCAGCAGGGACGACAAGGCCATAGCACAGCATACATTCTCCATCAACTGCGGTCGGTTCGATCTCCTGTATGCCTTCCCACCAATTCCAGTCGCATCAAGGGTATGGCACAAGATTGCCCAAGACCAAGCTGAGGTGATTCTGGTCTGCCCACACTGGCCCTGCAGACCGTGATTTCCACGATTAGTCCAAATGTCTCTTCAGTCCCCCCCCTACTGTTCCAAGTGAGCCCAGACCTACTACATCAGGGACTGGTGCAGCACCCAAGTCCTCACAATCTGTCCCTCTCGGTGTGCAGACTGAGCGGGAAACTCTCAGGGAGTTTGGTTTCTCGGAGCCTGTCATTGAAATGATGATTCAATCTAGGCGAGCCTCCTCCTCCAGGGTCTACTATAGGATTAGGAGGAAATTCCTATTCTGGTTGCGAGACTCCTCCTTACCAGATGACTCTGTGTCTCTCCCTACCATACTTCTGTTCCTTCAGGAGGGTTTCGACAAGGGCCACCAACCAGCTACTTTATGAGTACAGATGTCTGCTTTGGGGGAGCTGCTGTTAGCAGACTCAGGTGAATCCTTAGGAGCCCTTCCTCATGTCCGAAGATTTCTGAGGGCAGCAACCTTGAAATGTCCACCAATAAAACCAATAGTACCTCCCTGGAGGCTCAACCTAGTACTCAAAGCGCTCACCAAGTCACTGTTTGAACCCTTAAAGGAGGCATCCCTCCTTCATCTCACTATGAAGACCATCTTTCTCATTGCAATCACCTCAGACCGACGCATCAGTGAGATAGGAGCACTGTCATCAAAGGAACCTTATACAATTTTTCATCAAGACTCGGTAGTCATGTGGATGGATCCAGCACTCTTACCTAAAGTGTTGTGTCATTTTCACTGCAATCAGGTCTTGAACATTTCCTCTTTCTGCCCTCACCCCAAGAATGAGAAAGAGAGAGAATTTCATACATTGGATCCTTGGAGGACCCTCAAAATTTACATCAAGAGATCTGACTCAATCCATAAGACTTCAAGCCCATTCATCCTTACTTCAGGCCCGAACATGGGGAAGAAGGCGTCAAAGGACTCTGTTGCTAGGTGGATTCGTTCCACCATCATCATGGCCTACCAGAAGGCTGGGATTGGCCTACCAGGACCAGTAAGAGCACCCTGAACCCGAGCGATGGCTGCGTCCTGGGCGGACTTCCGAGAAGCTTCCCCTGCAGACTTATGTAGAGCAGCCACATGGTCATCCATCCATACACACGTTTGCAAAATTCTACAAGTTGGATGTCGCCACGTCTGCGGGGGCATCATTTGGCCGTAGGGTCCTCCAGGTAGTGGTGGACCATAGAAGACTATGATCTTTATTCCCACCCAGTGGAGGGATGTACTGCTTTAGCATATCCCAGAAGTGATGAGCCCGAAGACCAGCTTTAGGAGAGAGAAATGGAAATTTAAATACCTGTAAATTTTCTTTTTCCGACTGCTGGTCTCCGGGCTCCGTCCCTCCCAGAATGCTGAAAGTCAGCCTTGGGCTGCAATTTACACTAGCCTTTCTTGTGTTTGTTTCAAGTTATGTGTTTCCTCAGAAGGTGAAGGCTATAGAAGTACTGGTGTCTAGAAGAAGTAGATGGGAAGTTGTCTCCTGCCTGTAGAAATCAGCCTACCTCCTGCCTGTCACGTGGTTCCAGGAAGGACCTCCCAGAAGTGATGAGCCCAGAGACCAGCAGTCAGAAAAAGAAAATTTATAGGTATTTAAATTTCTTTTTTTTTTTTTCCATAATCTGCTTATACTCCCTGGCCAAGGAAGGCTAGGACTCTCATCTGTCCTGTCACACTGACCCCCACTGTCCAATACCTTCCCTGGGATTACCTGTCCAGCTGTAACCTGCATGGATTGTCCCCCCCATGGGGTCAGGAGAGGGAGGGCAGTCTCCCCCCTCCCCAAAATCTAGATCCAGTGTAGCTGGTGAATTTGCCCTGGTAGTGAGGTAGGTGAGGGCTCAGTGTGCAGCGCATCATAGACACCTGCCTCACCGTATTTTTCACTTACTTTTTCTCCCTGAACCCGTTGCAGGAGCACACACGTCAATGTGCATGTGTGGAGGCACATGAGCACTGCGTAGTCCCACAGCACCCTCCTTTCCTTGCTGCTCACAGACCCGCACTGCCACCAGTCCTCCACTTGGCGGCAGTCATTCACTCGAAGCAGCAAGCACCTCCACCCCAATAAAGGAGCGCAATCCATCGGATGCTTCATCATCTCCCAGCAGACCCCTGCAGCAGGCTGAGTGCATCACCAGCACCAACCAGTTTTGTTTACATTAGCTCATATGTCCCATCAGGATACATCAGGCCAGGAGGACTGCTTATCCCGACATACTAACATACTAAAATGCCAGCAGAATAGGCCTAACGGTCTTTCGTGTCTGCTCGTTTGGTCAGCCCCCACCCTGGGTGCTGACCTTGCTGTCCCCCTCGCCTTCTCTGGCTTCTCCCTTCCCAGTTCCGGATATTCTTGCTGCATTGGTTTTGCTTCCTGAACCCTTCCTGTACCTGTCCCACCCCTCTTGAACCCCTCCACTGTCTCTGCCTCCACCAGCCCCCTAGGTAGTGCATTCCATGGCTCCACCACCCTCTCAGTGAAGTAGCACCTCCTCCTTTCTCCCCTGAATCTTCCCCCCTCCAGCTTCCACCCATGCCCTCTAGTGGCCCCTTCCTCCTTCCTTCGAAGCACCCTGACTGTTCCTCCCCTATTTACCCTCTTCATGTACCTGAAGACCTCTATCATGTCCCCCCGGTCCCTTCTCTCTTCCAATGTGTACATATTTAGCTCTTCGAGCCTCTCCTCATAGGTCCTGCCCCCCAAGCCCCAAATCATTTTGGTTGCCCTCCTCTGGACCCTCTCCAGGAGGTTAATGTCCCTCTTTAAGTGTGGCCTCCAAAACTGCACGCAGTACTCCAGGTGCGGCCTCACCAAGCAGTTATACAGAGGGAGTATCACTTCCCTCCTTCTGGAGTCCAGGACCTAAGGAAATGGACCTGAAGAAACAAATTTTTCTAAACTGATTTCTCTCATTGTATTTCTACTAACAACCCAGCGCAGCCACAAGCACAAAACTGAAATACGTGAATGTTAGGTTAGAATCACACCAAAGCTAAGAGCACAGAACTGGGAAATCAGAAGAATCCCATTAAGGCATACCCAGAATTTTGGAAGGGGGGGTTTCCACCAAATAAATCTCATTATTTAGTCCTGGTGTACAAAAATACTTTTCATGAAAGCATAATGAAAGCATGGGGGGATGGGGGGGTCACCCAGGCCCCCCCAACGGCTACACCTATGTCCCAGGTTAGAATACCACAAGAACCAACAGCACAGAACAGTGAAATAAGCTGAATCACAGGTTTGAGTCACAACACAACCAACAGCACAAACAGTGAAATCAGCTGAATCACAGGTTTGAATCCCAACATAGCCAGAACTGTGAAATCAAGCTAATCCATGCTAGCATCTACTGCTGATGTCCTGGGCTCATGGCACAAAGTAGCCAGCTCCTCCCAGACAATGCATTTTTTCAGAGATTACTTTCAGGAAATCATGAGGACAGTGCCATAGCAGAGGCCTGCCAACTACATTGGCTGTGTTGCCAGAAGCACAACATCCCTGATGCAGGACATGCATGCCACTATGACTGGCCACAGACCTATGGCAGAATAATGTAACCATGTGAACTGTTGCTGACAACAGAAGAAGGCTAGAAAAAGAAGGAAGCAGTTCATTTCAGGGAAGTGACTGTTGATTTTTGCTGATTTTTTGCTGTTGTTATTGTTTCTTTTGCAGTTTATTGTTGCTTTCAGTTGCTACCAGGTTGCTTTCTGGATTCATTTCGAAAGTTACCTGTTTGGGGGAATTTGTAGGTGCAGCTGAGTGTTTCTGTGGGGGTTTGCTGGTGTTGCTGATTGTCTCTGGTGGTCAGGAGGGGCCCGTCCCCCCCACCTACCCTTAACACATTACTTTCTTTATACCGTTAACCTGTGACATCACACAGTACCAGCTGACTACATATACACACACTGTTAGCCTTCTTATTTCAGTACACAACATAGGCACACACCACAACCTGACAGTAATCTAGATTCCTTGATACATTATACCACTAAAGAGTATTGACAGCGCAAATAGATATAGCTGGGTGCTGGACAAGGTATAGAAGAAAAGAGCAGCAGAGGATACAGGACAATAAGGGGCATTTAGGGCAAGGATAGTAGAAAGAAGATGATGGGTGTGGTGCTTTGCAGCGGATATGGGGCAGCAGTGTTCAGAAAGACCTTCTGGACACTGCAGTGCTGCCTTATCTGCAGGCATCTGTCTGTGTATTGAGGGAGGAGGTAGCTGGACTCTAAGCAGAGTTGGCAAGGATACAGGTGAGCTTTCTCCCATACAGAGACCACCATGTCCACCACCTCTCCCTCAGAGGTTGCCAAGAAGGAGGGAAGGCTGGACTACAGTGGGCTCGGGGAGGGTTCGGGAGGCAGCATGGAAGCATATACCCCCAGCCGGTGGCACTTCACAACTCATATGCCATCCTGGCAGAGCATAGAAATTGCGCAGCATCTCTGGAAGTGAACACCATGGGGGTTGAGGGGTCATCCAGGATGGAACTCCAAGGGCAGATACAAGAAGAACACACAGGAGGAGGAAGCAAATCCTGGCTGGGGACTCCATTGTCCGGGGAATTGAGCTGGGGTCAGGTAGCAATGGTGAGAGGGAGATAATGTGCCTACCTGAAGGCACAGTTCAGAAGGAGGGCCAGCGAATCCTTAAGATTGCAAGGGTGGTAGCAAGGAGGGGGGAGCTGGATATCTTTATTCACTTGGGGACTAATGACCAGGCTAGAGAGGGGTAGATGTAAGAAGAGTATAGGAAGAGTTCGGGGAGCTGGGGAGGAGTCTTGGTCAAGTAGCACACTCTGTCACCTTCTTGGAGGTGCTACCTGTCCATGGCAAGGGGGAAGGGAAGGACATCTGCATCACTGAATTCAACAAATGGCTGAAGAAATGGTACGGAGAGGTGGGGTATGGCTTCATTAGGGACTAAAACCTCACCTGGAGGGATGAAGGACTATATTCTCCAGATGGCCTGCATCTATCTGGGGGGGCAAAGGTATCCTCTCTGAGAAGTTTAAGTGCATCCTTAATGATCATTTAAATTTGCCAAGGGGAGGAGGCATAGACA
This sequence comes from Neoceratodus forsteri, assembly GCA_016271365.2. Taxonomy (NCBI): domain Eukaryota; kingdom Metazoa; phylum Chordata; order Ceratodontiformes; family Ceratodontidae; genus Neoceratodus; species Neoceratodus forsteri. The sequence goes on from CM057459.1 coordinate 320,773,170, forward strand.
GTCGAGGGGATTGTCATAGCCTCCCCTACTGGACATAACTGAAAGCAGTGAGGACCTAATAACTAGCATAATAACTAATCGTAAAACTACCATGGTTACAATGGGGGAGAGAAGAGAATGTACATCACTAATGCGGTGCAGGGCAAAGACCAATAAACAAGGAACATTAAGAGGGTACACAGGGTGGAAAGTCATGTGCACAAATGCCCACAGTCTGGGAAATAAAATCCCAGACCTAATGGCACTGATGGCAGACACAAACCTGGACATTGTGGCTATTACGGAGACATGGTATGCAGGGAACCATGACTGGGATGCAGCCATACCAGGGTATACACTTTTTAGAAAGGCTATGGAAGGGGAGAGGGGAGGAGGGGTTGCTATGTATGTAAAGGAAGGGATTAAAGTGATGGAGGCTCAGGGATCCAGGAAAGAAGCAGAGGCATTGTGGGTCACTCTGAAGTCAGAGAACAAAATAACCATCCATGCTGGAGTACTTTACAGGCCTCTCATGCAGGGGGAGGATGTAGATCTAGTACTAGTGGAAGCCATCCATAATATGGCAGCCAAAGGGGATAGTGCTACTAATGGGTGACTTCAACATGCCAGATGCAGATTGGAATATCTAGACTGCAAGTACATCAAGGAGCAGGGACCTCATGTCTGCCATGTATGGGGCAAACCTAAGGCAGCTGGTGGTTGAGCCCACCAGGGAGGGGGGCTGTACTTAAAGCTACCATGACCCCCCCCCCGAGTCACTCCCATGGGCACTGCCGCAGATAACGCCTTACACAATCAATTAAATTTTGCTGCTTGCTCTGGCCATGTCGCCCCACAGTAACATCAGTAGCAAACATCCAGATTAAAAACAATACATCATTCTGATGCAGCAAGTTCCAAATCATGATGTACAGAAAGTTCATAGAAGCAAACCTGCGTTAAATTGTGATTAGACATTCGAACTGCATGTATTGCTCCTCTTGGCAGTCCCATCCAACCTGTTTACACTCACCTCATTTGCTGAGCAAACTTCACTTCAGTGACTCCCACCACCACACCAGAGTGTTTTCATATACTTCCCTACAGCTGATCAGGTTCAGGTACCTTAGTTCACTGCTGCCGGTCTCTTCTCTGTCTGGAGTCCCTCTCAGCTACTGGCAGGCAGATGTCCACATGCGCATGTTTGCCCTACTACCCAGTCTAATCTAACAGGAAGGAACATGCTTTACTGTGCCCCCACTGATGTGCTTGAGGTACAACACAGGTGCAAGGGTTGAAGTTTTAAACTGCTGTCCAGCCCGAGTAGCGCCGCAGTGGTGCTGAAATAACTGTCACTCATGGATTAGCACCTAGCAAATAAAAAGGGGCAAAACTGGGACACATAAGCAACAACCAGGACAAAAGTGACATTTTGCAAAACTTGTGGGGACACTGGGAAATGATGCCTAAAATAGGGACTGTCCTGGGAAAATAGGGACAGTTGGTAGCTTTAGCTGTACTGGATTTAGTGCTGAGAAACAGGGACAGAATCATGGATGTTGAGGTGGGCAGTCCCCTTGGTACCAGTGACCACAGAACTGTGTGGTTTAGAGTCAATACATTGGCAGAAGAAAGCCATTCAAAGATTAAGATCCTAGATTTCCAGAAGGCCAATTTCATGGAGATGGGGGAACAGCTCAAAATTGCCCTGGCAGCAGAAGATATGGGGGTAGAAGAACAGTGACTTAGGCACAAGAGATCCATAGCAGGAGTGACAAATCAATGTGTCAGATTGCTTAGCAAAAGCAAAAGAAAGAAGTGGCCACTGTGATTCTCTAAGTCAGTAGATGAAAAGTGTGAGAAAAAAGTTAGGCATTCAGGAAATACAAAGAGACCGTGGCCTGGATATTCAAACTGCGCCAGACAGGGGCGCAAGCCCAGGCGCAGCGCAACTGGGCTGCACCAGGGCATGGACCAGGCGATATTCAACAGTGTTGCGCCATAGCACAGCACCGTTGAATATGGCACTGATGGTGCATGCACTGCGCACGGTGCAGTGGCACTGCGCCAGCGCAAGTGGCAGAATGGAGCAGGGGCATGCGCCAGTGCAAGTGCAGTTGCGCTAGGCACATCAACTGTGATATTCAGCACTGGGCATGCAAATGAGGCCATTATGCATGCAAGGTACAAATGGGGCCATTTGCATGTCATAATGGCCTATTTGCGCAAGGGAAAATGATCCTGGTGACTTGGCGCCTGGCGCCTGCCTGGCTGCAGCCATCGGGACCATGCACTGCGGTCCCATGGCAGTTCTCCACTCCTATATGCCCAATCACGGGCAGAGGTCATGAAATAACCCTGGTGGTACAGTCGAAACCCCCCCAATGCCCGATCATGGGCATCAGCTTCATAACAGTCCCTGGTGGTCCAGTGGATACCCCCCCACACCACCCGATCGTGGACATGTAAAAATAAACCCTGGTGGCCAGTGGAATGCCCTCCAGTGCTCGATCATGGGCGTAGGTTGGAAAACACCCGGGTGGTCCAGTGGAAGGTCCCCGTCGTCTGATCGCAGGCATATTTGAAAGTAACATCCCTGGTGTTCCAGTGAACTCCCGGCTCATCGACTGATCACGGGCATACATACATCTAACATCCCTGGTAGCCCAGTGGAACCCCCCACTATCGCCCAATTGCGGGTGGACATAGCAAAGGAAGCGATGGGGGGGTTCCACTGGGCCACCAGGGATGTTAGATGTACGTATGCCTGCAATTGGGTGACGATCAGGGGGGATTCCACTGGACCACCTGGGATGTTACTTTCACATATGCCCATGATCAGGTGACAGGGGACCTTCTACTGGACCACCAGAGTTTATTATTACATATGCCCACAATCGGGCGATGGGAAGGGGCATCCACTGGACCACCAGGGTTTTAACTGTACAGTCGTCCATGATTGGGTGATGGGGCGGGGGGGCACAATGCTCCCAGGGCAGGCAGCTTGGGGTCAGTGTTCTGGGTGGGCGGGTGGCCACCCACGGCTGACAGCTGCTGTATTGCACCCTGTAATACGGCAGCTCACCTGTGGGTGGTCTGGACTTGTTTCTGGTTTTACCAGGCACATCTTTGCACTCCCTGAGTGCGCCAGGTGGAGTTTGTGCCAGCATATGCACGCCACATCCTGGACTGAATATCAGGATGCCGCGTATGGGCGCCCCTCGTGCCTTGCACCTTTGCACTACTGATGTGCCTCGGGGTTGCACATCGCAACTTGCCCTTTGAATATCGTGTCGGGCGACAGTGGCTGCGCATGGCAACCCGGCTTGAATATCCAGGCCACAGAAAGAAGACAGACTGAAATATCTGGAGAATAGAGAGAGCTGGGAAAGCTGTCAGAGGGTTAAGGCAAGAATGGAGGAAGGAACTGCACAGGCTATTAAGAAGGGGGACAAGACCTTCTTCTGTTATATTAGCGAGAGGAAGAAGACCAGAAATGGTATCTTTAGGTGAAAGAAGGGAGAGGTTGGGTGGGTGGGTGGAGGACGACCTTGAAAAAGCTGAGGTACTGAACAAATCCCTTAATTTATAGGTCACCCTGTCTGACATCACTTCCTGTCTGCTGTGTTACTAAGTCCCCACTTTTCCATTTGCAGGTTATACCTGCTGGCCACTAGAGGGACCAACCCACCCCCACCTCAAGCTCTGCTATCTGACTTCCTCCCCCACCACTTCCTAGAACCTCTCCCACTGCCTGTGCCACTTCCCCCTTCTAGAACCCATACCTACCTCTGCCCACACCTCTCCCAGCACCCAGCCCCACAGCTTGCCCTGCATCCTTACTCCTAACTACACCCCCAACCCTACACCCAGTGACCACTAGGAGTTGCTATTTCGCACCCTGTTTTCAGCCCTAACCCTGACTGCATCAGACCGACTAGAACATGGATCTCTGCTCCCACCCAGGCACTCCTCTAGCTGCCCTGAGAGAGACTTGAACCTGGTACCCTGTCCACCAGAGTCCGTGACACTACCACTAATCCAAAGTGGTATCCACGCTATTTGGAACTCAACCAAAATACTTCTACCTTCCTACCCTATGGCTGCTACTAGAGCCATGTTAGTCCGCCTCCTCCTAAAATGCCTCCCCTTCATCCTCCTTCTAGTACCCTTGTCCCACCAGCCAGTCACCCCTCCTGGCTCACTGGTACCAGCGCCAACAATTCGTGTTGAATTAGTTAGATCTCACCCCACACTGTGCATGTTTACTAGCCTACAGCACCCATCCCCTGGGTACCTCCCCGCTGCCTCCCCAGGCTCTCTTTGGCATTTAATCATTCTCGCCCTCCCCACCTGGCAAACCCTTCCCGTCCCCTGTTCATTTAGGGTCCCCTTCCCATCCACTCACACCCGTTGGAAGCCCACACATCATCGCCCCCTGGCTACAGCAGTTATCCTCCTTCTACTCCTTACAGGCAATATGCATCCTAACCCAGGCCCCACCCATACCAACCCACCAGGTGGGCCCCCTGGTCTCACCATTGCCTCCATGAACATATGCAGCATATTGAAAAAATATGATACCCTCCAATGCTGGGTCACGCTGCATAAACCAGATGTCATTGCACTGGTGGAAACCTGGCTTTCAAAGTCCACCCCCTGACTCCTCTGTCTCCCTCCTGGGCTACACCTTATACTGGGAGGATCATGCAGGCAAACATGGGGGTGGCTGTGCAATCTATGCCAGGGATACACTCATCGGCCAAGCACTCCCTGCTCCAGCCCTTGCTAGCGGGGCACAGGCCCTTACCCTTAAACTTATTCCAGACACCTCCAAGGCCCCCCTTTATCTCACCTCTGCCTACATTCCCCCAAAGAACCAAAACCCGGCATTATTATCCTTAACGGATTATCTTGCCACCCTCCCTCACAAGGCAGAACAAGTCCTTGTGGGGGACCTTAACGTGAACTGGCTCAGTGCCACCTTCGCCTCCACCCGGGACTCCTTCACAGCTATTGATTTGACACAGCTCATTTCCCAACCCACTAGAGTAAACCCTAAGAATGGCACCAGCACCCTCCTAGATGTAATCATCACCAACCACCCCAAAAAAATCCTGGACATCCAAGTCCTCCCCGACTCACTCAGCGACCACTTCCCTATCCTATTCCGCTGAGTAACCCTCTCACCCAGACCCACAGCTCTGCCCACACAGCGCCGGCGTTTCAGACCAGGTGGGCTGAGAAACCTCAAGGAACTTCTTGCTCAGATAAACTGGTCCCCCATTCGCCGGGCCCCTGACATAGATACTGCCCTTGCCTTCTTTTCCCAAATCTTTAACCGAGCCTGTGACCTCTTTGCACCCATCACGGCTGGCCGGACCAAAAAACACAATGTGCCCTGGATTACTCCTGCCCTATTACAATAGCTCAAGCTTAGGGATAACCTATGGCACCGTGCCGTAGAATCAGGCCGGATGGCTGACAGACAGGCCTATAATGCTGCACGGAATAAGTGCACCCGGGCCATCCAAAAAGCCAAAGCTGATCATTACCAGGCCACTCTCACCTCCTCCTGGGGATGTGCCAGTACTTTCTGGGACAATGTCAAACAATTAAATGGGAGTGCACGCTCCCCTTCCCCATCCCAGATCACCATTGACGGCACATCCATTACGGACCCAGAAAACATGCAAACTACCTCAACACAGCCTTACGGACCTGAGCTCTGTCCTCCCAGTAATTTTTGACCACCACCCTCCTACCTGCCCCAGCCCTCCTGCCCCTGCTTCCACCTGCATAGGGTAACTGCCCAGGAAGCCAGACCCACCTGGTCAGAGCACTAAAAGCAATAATCCGGGTGCAGACTCGCTGACCCCAGAATTCTCCGTCTGGTTCTGGATCAGGTTCTTGCCCACTTACTAGCCTTTCAACAAATCCTCTGTCTGGGGCAATTCCAACTGCATGGAAGGCTGCCATTGTCACCCCATTCACAAAGGTGGTGACAGGTCACTCAGGAACTACCGCTCAATCTCCATACCCCCTTTCCAAAACACTAGAGAAGCTGGTTGCCACACAAATCTCTGAATATCTGACCAAATACAACATCCTCTGCCCAGAATAGCATGGTTTCCATGCTGGTCACAGCACCGGCACTGCACTAGTTGAATTCTCAACCTTCCTACACTCCTCTCTGGACTCTGGCTCCCTAGCCGGAGCAGTGTTCATTGACCTCTCAAAGGCATTCGACACTGTCTCCCACCCCCTCCTGCTGGATGCCCTCTGCTGCATTGGCTTCTCCACTGGGCCTCTTGCATGGTGCACCAGCTACCTATCTGCCTGCTTCCAATGTGTCAGAATTAATGGGACACTTTCCAAAACTAGTCCCATCCATTCAGGAGTTCCTCAGGGATCCATCCTGGGACCTCTAATCTTCTCACTCTATCTTAATACCCTGCCCAGTGCATGCACTGGGAAAATTCTGCTGTATGCAGATGATGCCGTCATCTTTGCCGCCCACCGTAACCCTATCTCCCTCCAGGACTCTCTACAACTATTCTTTAATGATGTTGAAACCTGGTTTGAAGAGCACAGACTGGTCATTAATCTCAAAAAAACAAAGACAATGCTCTTTGCCCACCCCCAAAACAAAGCCAGCAACTTCCCACTCCATATTCTCCCCGGGTCCAAACAGCCTCTTGAGCAGGTCCACGCCTATAAGTACCTTGGGGTCTCTTTGATTCAGCACTCACCTACCACACCCATTGATGCACTTGCCTCAGCCACTAATGTGCGACTTGGCATCTTATACCGACATAAAACTTCTTCCCCCTGACTGCCCTCCATATAGCGGTCACTTCCTCTATACTATCCCTGGTCGACTATGGCCTCCCAGTATACAGGTGCTGCTGACACAAGTGCCTCAATAAAATTCGCCTCATCTTAAATAAAGCATGCAGGCTAATCACTGGGGCCCCCCAGGATGGCGCCTCATGCCAGCTCTGTGACATGTAAACTGCTGAATCTGGATGAACGCTTATGCTACCAAACCTGCCCTAATAACAAAAACCTTCTAGGACTTTCCCCACCTGGGCTGACAGCCTCGCTCCGACAAGCCCAACCCTTGGTCTGCACACGGTCCTCCTGCAAGGCTGCTCTTCTGGTCCCAAGATCCAGAACATCCCATGGACAGAGATCCTTTTGCTTTAGAGCTCCGTCCTGGTATAACTCGCTCCCTGCCCCCATCTCAGATGCCCCCACTATTTCCAAATTCAAACTCGCACTTCGCAGCCAACTATTTAACACGCGAAGCTGCACCTGTCTATAACTGAGGCACTGCACCCAGTGCCCTGACAATGCCTACTGGGCAGCATCCACTCCACATTGCACTAATCCTCATCCATTGCTGTTTATACTACTTTGACCTAGCTGCATCTTGCAAACTTGCTTATCTGCTGACCAGATGTAGTCACCGGTGCTTGCTACCATTAATCCAAATGCTGTAACCAAAATTCAGTTGTTTGTCTGCATCATATGTAAGTCTGTTATGTATTTGTCCTCACTGTGATGAGGTACCTTTGGAAATGAGCCTCTGGCTCAAAGGTTGTAAACCGATTTCTCAAATAAATAAATAAAGGGCAGGACCCAGAGGATGGAAGTAAATGGCATAAAATCAGAAGAGGGGGAGGTGACCAGCAGGGTTCCACAGGGATCGGTGCTGGGTCCAGTTCTATTCAATGGTTTCATAAGTGACATTACAGAGGGACTGGAGGGGAAAGTATGTCTGTTTGCAGATGACACTAAGATCTGTAACAGAGTCGACACACAGGAGGGGCTGGATAAAATGAGAAACGGCCTAAGACTACTTGAGGAATGGTCAAGGGTTTGACAATTGGGTTTCAGTGCTAAGAAGTGCAAGATAATGCACCTGGGGCACATAAATCCAGGAGAGGAATACAGGTTGTGGGGGCAGATTCTAGCCACCACAAGTCAGGAGAGAGACCTGGGGGTTATCATATCAGATGACCTGAAGTTAGCCAAACAATGAAAAAAAGCAGTGGGGAAGGCAAACAGAATGCTGGGGTTCATAGGAAAGGGCATAACCAGTAGGAGGAGTGAAGTGGTGATGCCACTGTATAGATCACTGGTGAGGCCTCATCTGGAATACTGTGTCCAATTCTGGAGACTGCATCTCAGGAAGAACATAGACAGAATGGAAGCAGTCCAGAGAAGAGCAACAAAAATGATACATGGGCTGCACCACAAATCTTATGAGGAAAGACTCAAGGAACTAAACATCTATTCACTGGAAGAGAGAAGGAAGAGAGGAGATATGATAGAGACTTTCAAATACTTTAGAGGAATAAACAGGATACAGGAGGGGAGCATATTTCAGAGACAAAAGTGCACAAGGACGAGGGAACATAACATGAGGCTGGAGGGAGGGAGACTTGGGGGAATGCTAGGAAGTCTTTTTTCACAGAGAGGATAGTGGATCCATGGAACAGACTACCAGCAGAGGTGGTGGAAGCGAAAACAGTACAGGGATTCAAAAGTGCATGGGATAAGCATAAAGGCACCCTGCTGTACAGTAGAGCAGGGGAAAGGCAGTCCAGATAAGAGTAGGGATTGCCAAACCAAGTAGGGAAATGGGCAGAGTATGTGGGCTGTATGGTCCTTATCTGCTGACAGATTCTATGTTTCTATGACAATTATACAATGGCAAGAATAATTCTGAGAACCTGATTGGCTACTGACCCCTAAACACATTGATGTTATTAGACAATAAGAAAAAATTACTCACCTTAGTAATGTTGTTTCTTCTAATGGAGTCTTGCTATATTATGACAATTGCAGTATGACCGCAGGTTAGAACTGCTCCGGAGGTGAAATAGTTAACTTTCCATGCAGGCATGGAACTTGGAGCGTGAGCTCGGTTGAAAACTCTGTCTGTTGTGCTTCAAACGTAAACTGTCAGACCTTTATGAGCTAAAACTCACTAAGGTTCTGTGTGGAAGCCGTAAACCTACACTAGCCAACTGGCTACTAACATAAACACTCATTTTTGGCCTAAAACAAAGACTCAAGTCAGGAGACCCAAAAATGCAAAAACACAACACCAATTCACCCAAAAAGGTAGGTGAAAAACAACAAGGTGGGCATCAAAAAAAAAAAAAGTGCCAACCCTGTACTGCCCACCCACATCCCCAAAACAGAGGTTCTGAGAGGGGCAGGCAGGAGGAGGTCATAATATAGCAAGACTCCATTAGAAGAAACAACATTACTAAGGTGAGTAATTTTTTCTTCAAACAACATGAAGTCTTGCTATATTATGACAAGTGCAGACTACACAGCAGTACCCCCATGGAGGAGGGACAGAACCTACCTAGGAATAGGCTCAAAGCACGGCTGTGCTAAAACCGAGCATCACTCCTAGCCTGGATGTCCAGGAGTAATGCTTGGTAAAAGTGTGAACTGTTTTCCAGGTAGCTGCTTGACATATTTCTAGAATAGGAATGTCTCTGGCAGCAGCCAGAGAAGCAGCTGTACCTCTGGTAGAGTGAGCCCTCAGGCCTGAGGGGAACTTACCCAACTTCTCATAGCAGAATTGGATACAAAGACAATCCACCTGGCAATGGATCTTTTAGTGGCTGGCTTCCTTTACCAGCTTTGCCATAGGTGAGGACAGTTGAGGAGTCAAACCTATGACCCTTGTACGCTCTATGTAGTAACTAAGGGCTCTCTCACATCTAGGCTGTGCAGCATCCTCTCCCCAGAGGAGGAGTGGTCAGTGAAGTACACTGAAGTGAAATAGATTGATTAAGGTGGAAATCTGAAACCACCTTAGGCAGGAACTTTCTGTTAGTCCGAAGGACCACCTTATCTCTGTGAAAAGAGATAAACTCCTGCTCCACTGACAACGCTTGTAATTCACTTATGCATCTGTCAGAGGTGATGGCTACCAAAAACACAGTTTTCCAAGTCAAGTACTTGAGCTCAGCTGAAGACAAGGGCTCAAAGTGAGGTTGCATAAGCTGAGCAATGCAAACATTAAGATCCCAGGCAGGGGCAGGATCCCTGAATGGAGGGTTGGTCTGAAACAACCCCTTAAAAAACTTGGAAAATACAGTATGAGCTGAAAGGGAAGAGGATTTACCTGCTGAAATAAAAGCAGACACAGCTGCCAAGTGCACCTTCAGGGTAGCTGGTGTCAGCCCCAAAGAATTCAGGTGGACCATATAATCCAGGACTGTGGGTAGATCAGCAGAGACTGGAAATATGCTTTTCAAGCACCATATGGAAAACCTTTTCCATTTGGAATTGTAAGTAGCCCTGGTGGAAGGCTTCCTTTGGCCTTCAATATATCCATTACACCTTGGGAAAGGTGTAAATCAGCAACTATAACTCTTCAAGAACCAAGCCTTGAGATTGAGAGATTTGAGATTGGGTACCAGACCCTTCCTGGGCACAGGTTAACAGATTGTGATTCCTGGAAGGACAGGGGAGGATGGACTGCTAAGGACAGGAGTGGATACCAGGGCTGTCTGGCCCAATCCGGAGCTATCAGAATGACTTTGCATGATTGGGATCTGATTTTGACTAGCACTTTGAACAGGAGAGGAAAGTGAGGGAAGGCATGAGAAACTTCCCTCCCAACTGAGGGCTAAGGCATCCAGTGGGAGTGAGCCCAACACTGGGGGCCTGCAGCAAAAAAGAGGAAGTTGGTGATTGTCTGGGGCTGCAAAAAGATCTATCTGCGGGGTGCCCCATCTGGCAAGTACTACTCCCAAGACCAGGGGATCCAGTGACCATACGTGGTGGCCCTGGGAAATCCTGCTGAGAGTATCTGCCAGGACATTGTCCTTGCCTGGGAGGTGAACTGCCGTAAGGGAGGTGTTCAGGGAGTAAGCCAGAGACCACAACTTCATCGCTTCGGTGCACAAGGCCATAGACCGAGTGCCCCCTTGCTTTTTGATGTACCACATTGTAGTGGTGTTGTCTGTTCTGACCTGAATACTCTTGTTCTGAACAGATTTGGAAAAAGCTTGAAGTGCTAGAAAAACTGCTCTGAGCTCCAACAGGTTGATGTGGAGCAGAGATTCCTGGGGAGACCACAGACCCTGGGTGGTGAGGTCGCCCATGTGAGCTCCCCAGCCCAAGAGGGACGCATCTGTAGTAAGGATTAGAGAATGAGACTGAGTGACAAAAGGAACCCCTTGTCTCAGGTTGCTCTGATCCTGCCACCACTGTAGGGCTTGGATCAGGGTTCGAGTTACTGGGATCAACTTGGTAAGAGGATCCTTTCTTTGAGACCAAAAAGCTCTCAAATGGAACTGGATGTCCCTCATCTGAAATCTTGCTCCTTGCACAACTGCTGTGGAAGCAGCCATGTGTCCTAGGAGCTGCAGAAAATGCCTTGCTGGCCAGGAGACCTGCAGGGTAAATGAGGAGGCCAGGGAGACTAGAGTCTTTGCCCTGTCCAGGGGGAGGAAGGCCCTGGCTTCCTGTATGTTCAGTTCTGTGCCTATGAAGGTAAGAAGCTGGACCGGCTCTAGAACTGACTTTGAGAGATTCAGAAGGAAACCTAGAGAGGTAAGCAGTTGCTGCGTTATCTGAAGGTGTAAATTGACCTGGTCTGGGGACTGGCCAACTAAGAGCCAATAGTCCAGGTAAGGAAAGATGGCAATCTTTTGCCTTCTTAGGTAGGCAACTGCTACAGCCAGGCATTTGGTGAATACCCTTGGGGCAGAAGTGAGGCCGAAAGGCATTGCTCTGAACTGGTAGTGGCCTGAGGGCAGCTCGAACCTGAGGTACTTTCGATGGGAGCTTCTGATGGGAATATGGAAGTAGGCATCCTTGAGGTCCAGGGAAGCTAGCCAGTCCCCTGGCCTTAAAGAGGGTAGGATAATTTCCAGAGTCACCATTTTGAACTTTGGCTTTAAAAGGTGCTTGTTTAAATATCTGAGATCCAGGATGGGCCGCCATTCTCCTGTCTTTTTTGGGGTAAGGAAGTACCTGGAGTACAAACCTTTGCCCTGGTGAGGGAGGAACCCTTTCCACAGCTCTGAGAGCCAGGAGGTGAGAGACCTCTGCCTCTAGGGTGAGTGCCTCTGATGGAGTTGCAGGTGGAAAAGATCTGGTTCTCAGCTTTGGAAATTTTTTAAAGCTGAGAACCAGTCCCTGGCTTACTACTTCCAGGACCCACTTGTCTGATGTTAAAGACTTCCAGTCCTGGACAAAGTAAGCCAGCCTGCCCCCTGCAGGTAGAGGAGAATCGGCCCTGGCAATCCCATCAAGGTGCCTGCTTGGCAGAGGCTTTGGGCTGAGGGGTGGAAGCAGACCTGCTTGTACCCCGTCTGCCTCTCCCTCTAAAGAACCCCCTCTGAGCATAGGCGGAGGAGGAAGCTTGGGCTTGGTAAAAAGGCCTATGAAAAGGCCTGCCCCTGCCTCTAGGAAGCTGCTTTTGAGGAGTGGCCTGCCTTTCCTTGGCCTGTGCACTCCTATAGGTGGTCCTATATTCATCCATTTTCTTCATGTAATTCTGTTTGCTCCCAAATAGAGAATTTCCACAACAGGAAAATCCATGGCCTTAGACTGGGTATCCTGAGACAGGGTAGTACATCTGAGCCAAGCCATCCCGTGAAGTGCCACAGATGTAGCCATGACTCTTGATGAAACATCATTAGAGTCCACTGCAGCATGAAATTGCACCTTGGATGAATCAATACCATCCATAGCCACCTGTTCCAGCTCCCTGGCAAGCTGGTCAGGGACTTGTTTCGCTAGGGCCAGCACAGTATCCCATCTGGATTTCTGGTACCTAGCAGCATAAGCCATATAATTTGCTTGTCTGAGTCCCAAAGATGCTGCCATGTACTGTTTCTTTGCCATAGCATCAATCTTCCTGGAGTCCTTCTCAGGGGGGTGTGAAGCTAGGGGAATATTAGCCTTGTCACAGGCTGCAGCCTGCACTACCCCACATGGCTGCATTGTTGAGTGAGGAAATCAGTGTCGGAGCCTGATAAGGTATACCTCTTGTCCATCCTTTTATCCACAGGAGGTATAGTGTGAGGAGTTTTAAAACTTTTACTGTTGGTTTCTAAAAGATTTATGCAAAGGAATAGACAGTCTCCTAGACTCTGGAATATCCATCATTTCTACATAGTCTGGCTCCTCTTGGTCATCAACAGCTTCCTCAACAGGGAGCTGGAGAGTTTCAGCAACTTTTTTATAAAACATGAAATGAGAAGGGGACTCAGAAAGCCTTGGAGGAGAAACCCCTAGGGGTCTATCTGGAGAGATGTCCAGATCAATGGGCACATCCAGATCTTCAAAACCATATTCACTCTCCTCATATTCCTCTTCCCCCTCCCCCGGTTCATAAAACTCCTCAAAATCATAATCTTGAACCGGTGGAACCGGCCGAACAGAACACTTACCTGAAGGTGTTGGTTCGGTCGGAACCGGAGAGAGAGACTGGACAATTTTACTTGCTTTAGCTATTTCCACTAGCTGACTTTCTAGTCCTTTTTGCTGGAACCGGCTCTTCGTTTGCCCGAGGAAGTATCGCCCTGGTCAGAGGGCACTCCCTCCGGTTCAGTTGGCACCGAACCGGCTGGTCATCCGGTCAGCGGACTTTTGGCCTCCTTTCCTGAGCCTACCAACTCTCTTATCTATGGTGGCAGCGGGAAATTGTGACAAATCTGGCAGTCTGAATTGAGGTGGTCAAACCCCAGACAATAGACACATGCGGTGTGTGGGTCAGCCTTAGCAAAGCTTCCCCACAAACACTACAGTGTTGAAACCCAGTGGGTCGGTTTTCTTTTGAGTTTCTCAGACATAATGCCAGCCTAACTAACTTGCCCGTTTATGGCAATCCACCAAACAAGACACCTTATCGGTTCCCAACCGTGTCACGGGTCGTGGAAAAAAACGTAATGAAATCCGTGTTTTTTAGAACCGATAAGAACCGGGAACCGCACTCTAAAAAAGGACTAGTAGATTTTAAATACAACCTGATCGGTTCAAACCGAACCGATAAAGAATTACAAGTTCCACACAGAAAAAATAAATGTAAAACCTATCTATTACTTACATTACCACAGACAGAGCTTGAACCGACCGGTTGCGGTTTAATTTCGGCTAAAAACCGAAAAATAATACTTTTAAACCGACAAAATGAACCGAGCAGAAGGAGAAATCTCCGGAGCGACTGTTCAGTGAGGCGGAGTAAAGAATCTGACAGTTTGCGTTTGAAGCACAACAGACAGAGTTTTCAACCGAGCTCGCGCTTTAAGTTCCATGCCTGCATGGAAAGTTAACTATTTCACCTCCGGAGCAGTTCTAACCTGCGGTCATACTGCAATTGTCATAATATAGCAAGACTTCATGTTGTTTGAACATCACTGTATCTAGGGTAGGTACAAAGATGACCGCAGTACAGTAAAAAAAGTTCCCTTCCTACTGGACTGCTCTGAAGAAGAGACGGCTTCACAGTCCCCGGCTAGCTACAGACACGGTGCACTCGCTGCCCTCTAACTGTTGTCCCATTTAACCCTTGTCACTGTGACACAAAAAAGAGGAGCTCAAAACCTTTCTTCTACTCTCCTCACTCCCAGCTCGTAAAATAAAATATAAACAAAGCCATGATAATGTTTTTTCAGCACCCCAAATTTGAGAAAGTGTGACCCAACAGCGCCGTGCTCACTTCACATACATGAACCTCACATCCCTGCATTCATCAGATCCAAAGTTGACAAAAATGACAGGTTTTTAAATAAAGCAAAATAACTTCAAATTAGAAGAAAGTCGTACCTGTAACTGGCTTTCACAGAACACCGCCAAAGTAGCTACACTTCTCCATTGGTTCCCGGCTGCACTCCCCGATCAGCTCACTCAATGCGCTCCTTGGCTGACATAACAAATAGCTGCACTAATAAGCCATAATTCACACACACACACACACACACACACACACACACGAAGAAACTTCAAATATAACTCAATTGAACAAACGGGCTGTCATGGGAGGAGGGGGACTGATGTCAGACACACAGCTCAGACAAAGATTTTCATGGGGAACTGTATAGTCAGCACCACCTACTGGTAGAAAATATAGTGGACTTTTTTTCCAAAACATATGCCTCCACACACCAAAAAATTGGGAAGAAAGCCAATAAATATTTTTTTTTCTTCTTTTTTTAATTAAAAAATAAGTCATTGTATAATACCAATAAGGCACTCCAGAGTGTGTGTTATTGTGTAATAATGTCACTCCTGGGGTGGTGTAAGCACTCGGCTTTGCCTTGTGCATCTACCCACCCCAATAGTGACATTATTACTCATTAGATAATGGGGAAAGTAAAACTGGCTTCCTGATTGGCTGAAACAGCCTCCCACCCAGGCTGTTATTTCTTAACAACTGCCCGCTAAAAAACAAGTTCCACTTGGCACTGCCCTATGACTAACGCTATCATTGGGCACCCTGAAATCGAAACCTGCCACCTGCCATTTTTCTCCCGCTCGCATACTCAAACTGACTTCTCTACATGCTGTCGCAGTGTCGCACTACACTCCAAAGGAAATGTACAGCAATACTAAACATTTTTTTTTCCCTTCTAAATAACTTAAATGTCCTTACTCAGTGCGGCCACGCTCCCTGTCAAGATACTTCTACAGTGAGTTCCAGAGTTGCACAGCACCACATTTCAAACCTCAGCAAAATGAAAAAAAAAAGGTGCCTAAATACCTGTAACCAGGCAATGCGAAATAAAATAAAATAAAGACGTTGCATCTCTTTCCGTGTCTGACTAATGAACACAAATCGAGACGACAAGCTCAAAAAGCAGCTCTCCTATCTCACTGTGTGTAAAAAGAAAGCAACCAGCAGAAGCTCATGGCACATATACAAACACAGCAGTGACCTCCTGTGGTCATTCCACTACTGCAGGGATTACTTTACTACGAGTTACTTTTTTTGTTGTTTTTTTATATTTCTATATGCAAATATTTATTGTTATATATTTTTCCAAAACATTACACCTATGGCACATTATCTAAGTGTAATAATACCCTCTAGGCTGGGCATTATGGGATATAACGGACCTTCCAGGGGCTATAAGGCCCTGGGTGGTCCGTTATATCCAAATAATACCCACCCTGTCGGGTATTATTACTTACATAACACAGACCCTGTCGTGCTTTATTGCTTAAGTAGCACTCTAGCATCCTATGAAATACTAAGTACAGCATCATAACATTTACTACCCACCAAGTGTACTGTTGCTGACAACAACCACACAAGTTGTCAAAAAAGTTACAAGTCTGTGAACTGTTACTGAACAGTAACAGACTTGCATCCTATTATATACTCTGGACAGCATCATAAGCTATATACACCTCCCTGCTGACTGTTGACTGTGACACTTGGACAGCTAGTTCTGATCACTGTATCATTTTTTGTAATATAAAATGGGTTATGGACTGTGTCTCTTGAGAAATGCTGAAACTGCATGTGAGTATCACACACACACACACACACACACAGGTTTTAGATACAAAGTGTTACCTGGAAGGCCTGATGCTAATTACAGACTTTAACTAAGTTAATTATAGCTGTAGTTGCTAAGAGGGAAAATCATAAACTTTGATAATGCTTAAAGGAAGAAAAGCAGGTTGTGACATTTTAGTGCGAAGTCATAAAAGATGCTTTCATGGCCTGGAAGGGGGAAGCTTATCCATAATATCAAAGAGAGTCATTTGAAGAACATGAGTCATGCTGAAGTTGCAGAATTTAATACTTGGAAAAGACATCCTGTTTTTATATTGATATATTATTTTATATATTCTGACAGGGAGGAACTAGGTGACCTCATGAAAAGAGGTGGGGAAAACCAGCTTTTAAACATTATTCCATTTACTTCAGTGACACTTTTATCTAGACTCTGACAAAGAAACATCTGTGAGCACTTTAAGCAGGTATTTAGAGAGAGAGAGAGAGAAATCTAAGTACTGTAGTAGGAATTGTACTGTTAAAGCCTTGTTTTTTTAATAGATTTGTATGTCTTGTGATATAATAGTTCTGTATTTTATGTGTTACATATTTTTTATCTATTTTAGTAAAACTCTATTTTTAGAGCCTACTTGGTCTGTCTTTGATTTCTTTCCTTTTACAAGTGGAGTATATATGGTTAAAGCAGACACTGTACATAAGCTTGAATGGTGGTACGAAACTGGAAAAAGGTAAGCGTTTTAAATCTGAGGTCTTTTATTTCAGTCTTTAAGGGTTCATTTCTGTACACCTGGTTAGGTGCCCATAGGCAAAGATATCTGGCCCCCCCAAGACAGAATTATCTGAGCCTGTACATTGGGTACGCTAACAAGAGGTTCACAGTTTGAATCCCTCCAAGACTTGAGATCAAAGGTTGATTCTAAACCCACAAAACAGACCAGGAGGGTTACCCTGTGTCTGTTAACTGTTCACAAGACTGCACTCGGAGGTTGGCACTTTGGGAGTAGAGGGCTGACCTGCTGAGTGGGTTTATGACAGATTGGTTGGCAGCGGTGGCATGAATGTTGATATTACAAGCTTTTATTGTTCAGAGTGTCAGCTTGAGACTGTAAGCTCACTTGCAAAGAAAGAAAAAGGCAGTGATTTATTTTAAAAAAAGGAAACAGAACTATATCACTTGGCATACAGTCAAGTTCCTACCCATTTCATTTTGTTTTCTAACGTGCAAGTCAGAGTAGCAGTAGTGAGGGAAGATGGCTTCCAACTACAGCAGTCACACTATAGACTACTTAAGGCACTTGTGCAGGGACAGAGGAGTCCCATTTGAGGTGAAAGCCAGCAAGCAGAACCTCATAGATGCCCTGATAGTAGCAGATACCCAGAGTAGCGAGTCATGGACCGTTACTGAAAAGGACCAAACCTCGAGTGTGGCAGGGCTAGTGGCCAGTGCAGTGTCCAGATCCAATGAGGAGGGCAACAGGGCCACTGTCATTGAAGGGCTATAGCAGCAGGGAAATATCACCAGTATTATGGATCTGGAAGTACTCAGGCTACAAACTGAGTTGTGCAGGATGCAGCTGGAGTTCCAGGAGAAGAGGGAGTGAGAGACGCGAGAGGCAGACCATGAGGCAGAGTGAGAACACTGAGAGGCAGAGCATGAGCAGTATGAGCATCAGCAAGCCACAGAGGAGAGGAGAGGAAAGAGCGAGAATGCTGAGAGGCAGAGCGAGAACAGAGAGACGCTGATCGTGCGGAGCAGGAGCGCCAGAGGCAACATGAACTGGAGAAGATACGACTCTGACCAGAGGCACCAGAGCAGGTAAGTAGTTTGGATTTAACTGGGACTGCAGGACTGGGTTACAAATTGAACTCCAAATTAATAGCTGAATTTAAAGAGGGGGGAGGATATGGATGCCTTTTTAAATTGTTTTGAAAAAGTTTGTATTCAGGCTAAAATTCCTAGAGAGTTCTGGAGCTTCCATCTATCCCCACTACTTACCGGAAAAGCTCAAGATGCATTAGGTCAAATGGACAATGAGGATGGTGATGATTACAGCAAACTTAAAGCTGCACTATTAACAAAATTTGAATTAACTGCTGAATCATACAGAGCTAAATTCCATAAGCTCAGGAGAAGCCCTGACATGAGTTATGAGAAGCTAGCCACGAAACAACGTCAGTTTTTAAAATGTTGGTGGGAAGGAATTGAGGCAAACTCTGTTGATAAAATTGAAAATGTGATTTTATTAGAACAGTTTTTCTGGGCATGCCCAGCAGAGCTGAAAACCTGGCTAGAGGACTGAGATCCAAAAACAGTACAAGAGGCTGCTGAACTCTCGGACTGCTATGCCATGAGCAAACCTGCTCTGAGAGCGAATGGGGTGGGTGTGGCAGTGCAGAAAGGGAAAAGCACACCTTCAGGGCAGCTAAAATGCTCACTGCCTCCACTGAAACCAGTTAGCCCAAGGTTTCAGAGAAAAGATTTCTCTGAGAGAAGAAATGAATGTTGGTTGTGTAAAGAAACTGGGCATATTGCCAGACAGTGTCCCAAAAAGGCAAGCAATAATACACAACCAGGTATTAGAAAGGAAGTAGGTTGTTTATGTGTCCCTGGAAGCATGCCAGTGAACATGAGGGAACACATGCACCCAGTCATGGTGAATGGTGTACAGATGCAGGGGTTAAGGGACACAGGGGCATCTCTGACCTTGGTAAAGGGGGTTCTGGTATAGCCTGGTTAGCTTATAGCCAATAAATACGTCACTGTACAGGACTTTGCAGGCAGGGAGAAAACATTACCCCTCGCTAGTGTTCTCCTAGACTGGGGTGAAATGGGGGAACTATGCAACAGGTGGCTGTAGCTAAAATGTTAGCAGTGGATGTGATCCTGGCCAACAATCTCAAACAAGGGATGGTATGTGCAGTTACCCATAGCCAAGTGGCAAGGGGAAAATTGCAGTTCCCTGAACCCCACAGAAGCCATTGTGGAAACCACTGAGAGGCTGGTTCCCCAGCCTGTGTCTTCTGATATGGAGATTAATGAAGAGGGGGTAGAAATGTCCCAAGTAGCAAGTAACCACACAGCTACAGAGGGTTACTCTGAATAGGGAGGGGTGACCCATTGTCAGAGGGTTGGGATTGACAGTGATCCTGAATGCCCTGATGCTAGTGCTAGGGACCCTAGTTTAGTGACTGAAGGGGAAACTGTCCCATGCCTTGGGAATGTGTGAGTGGTTTGCAGCTGCTCAGAGAAGTGACCCTAGTTTAGAGAAGCTGAGGGCTTGGGCAGACTCAGACGGTGCACAGGGAGGTGATGGCAGACATAAGGTTTATTGGGAAAATGGACTTATGTATACTCAGGCAGTACAGACAGAGGGAGGGATGCTAGGCAGGCAGCTTGTTGTTCCCCAGGGGTATTGTGAGCAGTTGCTCAAAACTGCACATGATATTCCCTTGTCTGGTCATCTGAGTCGTGTGCACTATGCAGCGGTTAGCCCAGAATTTCTACTGGCCTAACTTCACCCAGCAGGTGAAGGAGTATTGCATGTCTTGTCACCAGTGCCAAGAAATAGGGAAGGTGGACAAGAACGCAAGCCGCCCTGATTCCCTTACCCATAGTGGAGGAGCCATTCCAGAGGGTAGGAATGGATATTGTGGGGCCTTTAAATAACCCCAGCTCCTCAGGGAAGAGATTCATCCTGACTGTGGTGGATTATGCCATCCGGTACCTAGAGGCAGTTGCCCTATCCTCACTGAGGATGGACAAAGTGGCAGATGCCTTACTTGGGATTTTCTCCTGTTTTGGGTTTCTACAGGAGGTAATCAAAAAATTGAGGGGGTTCCTTCATGTCGGACCTGATGAAATGTTTATGAGAGAAGTGTGGGGTGGTGAAGAGATGCACAACACCGTATCACCCACAAGCCAATGGGCTTGTGGAAAGATTCAATGGTACCCTAAAGTCAATGCTCTGGGCATTTGCTAAACAGCATGGGAGAGACTGGAGAAATACCTTCCCCACCTCTTGTTTGCATAGAGGGAGGTGCCCCAAGAGTCGACAGGATTTTACCCCTTCAAACTCTTATATGGACACCGGGTACATGGCCACTAGACTTGATCCGGGAGGACTGGGAAGGCAAGCATGCCACCCAAGAAACTCCCATTGTGGATTACATCATTAGGTTTAGGGAAAGGCTGAAGGAGCTTATGGGGACAGCCCAGAGCAACCTGGCAGCTGCCCAACAGAAACTAAAAGCGTGGTACCACCGCAGAGCCAGAGCTCGCTCGTACATGGTGGGTCAGGAAGTCTTGGTCCTTATTCCGGTCCGGAAAGACAAGCTGCAGGCTGAGTGGGCAGGACCGTACAAAGTGGTTAGGAAGGTAAATGATGTGAACTACATTGTGGAGTTACCTGACAGAAGACAGACAGAAAGGATGTACCATGTCAGCATGATGAAGCCATATGCAAATAGGGCTGACATGGTGTTTGCAGTGTGTAGTCATGGGGAAGGGACAGACGAAGGAGACCCCCTTCTGGATTTGCTGGAAGAGAGTAAGTGGGAGTCCTCTGTGGAGGCAGTAAAATGGTCTCCCCAGCTGGCTCTGGACCAGATCCAGAAAGTAAGGGAGGTTTTATCAGACTTTGCCCCATTGTTTAGCACCAAGCCTGGACTAACCCCATTAGCAACACACAATGTGGAGACAGGGACACAGACGCCCATACGATGGACAGCATATCGGGTGTCAGAGGCTGTCCAAAAGGACATTAGGAGGGAAGTGTAGGAGATGCTGGATTTAGGGGTAATCCAGAGATTCCACAGCCCCTGGGCCTCACCCGTAATCCTTGTGCCTAAGCCACATGGCTCTACTCATTTCTGTGTGGACTATCATGGACTGAATGCAGTCACAAAGTCAGACGCCCACCCGATGCCCTGGATGGATGAACTCCTGGACAAGTTGGGGGGGGCAACCTACCTTACAACCATTGACCTGACAAAAGGGTATTGGCAGGTAGAGTTGACAGACAGAGCTAGGGAGAGGTCAGCCTTCATCACTCCGATAGGCTTGCTTGAGTTTAAAGTAATGCCTTTTGGAATGAAGAATACCCCAGCCACTTTCCAAAGGTTGGTGAACCAGGTGTTAAATGGTGCTGAGGAGTACGCCATGGTGTACCTGGATGACATTGCCATCTTTAGTATGAGCTGGGAGGAACACCTATCCCACCTTAGGGAAGTGCTGGGAAGGATACAGAGGGCTGGGCTCACTGCCAAAGCCGAGAAGTGCCAGGTGGCCTTGGGAGACGTGGCATACCTCAGGCATGTGGTAGGCCGGTAAAAGCTCCATCCTAACCAAATAATGATAGAGATAATCCAGGCATGGCCCAGACCAGAAATACAGAAGCAGGTCAGGAGTTTTCTAGGGACAGCAGTGTACTTCAGAAAATCTGTACCCAATTACAGTGCCCTGGCTGCTCCCCTATCTGACCTTACAAAGAAAAGGATGCCCAAGAAAATTACCTGGGGCCTAGCCTGTGAGGAAGCCTTTTCCAAACTAAAGGAGGCACTGTGCAGTGCTCCTGTTTTGACAAGTTCTGACTATAGCAAAACCTTTATAGTTCAGACTGACGCCTAAGATGTGGGTATTGGGGCTGTACTGAGTCAGACATCCAGCCAAGGGACAGACCACCCAGTAGTGTACCTAAGTAGGAAGCTACTTCCCAGGGAGCAAGCATACTCCACTGTGGAAAAAGAGTGTTTTGCCATAGTGTGGGTCCTAAAGAAATTAGAGCCATACTTATATGGGCAGCATTTTGTGGTGCAGACTGACCACAACCCCCTGGTTTGGCTGACACAGATGGGAAAGAACAATGGTAGATTGCTAAGATGGAGTCTTCCTTTGCAATGGTATGATATGACAATATTACATAGGGCTGGAGCCAAAAATAAGAACTCAGATGAGCTGTCTAGGGTCTATGAGGAGTGAACTGATTTGGGAAGCTCATCCCATGCAGGGGATAGAGACCCCAAATTCAGTCTAGGTGGGGAGGAATTGTGACACTTGGACAGCTGGTTCTGATCACTGTATCATTTTTTGTAATATAAAAATGGGTTATGGACTGTGTCTCTTGAGAAATGCTGAAACAGCATGTGAGTATCACACACACACACACAGGTTTTAGATACAAGGTGTTACCTGGAAGGCCTGAAGCTAATTATAGGCTTTAACTAAGTTAATTATAGCTGTAGTTGCTAAAAGGGAAAATCATAAACTTTGATAACGCTTAGAGGAAGAAGAGCAGGTTGTGACATTTTAGTGTGAAGTCATAAAAGATGCTTTCATGGCCTGGAAGGGGGAAGCTTATCCATAATATCAAAGAGAGTAATTTGAAGAACATGAGTCATGCTGAAGTTGCAGAATTTAATACTTGGAACAGACATCCTGTTTTTATATTGATATATTTTTTTATATATTCTGACAGGGAGGAACTAGGTGACCTCATGCAAAGAGGTGGGGAAAACTAGCTTTTAAACATTATTCTGTTTTTCTTCAGTGACACTTTTATCTAGACTCTGACAAAGAAACATCTGTGAGCACTTTAAGCAGGTATTTAGAGAGAGAGAGAGATAGAGAGAGACAAAATCTAAGTACTGTAGTAGGAATTGTACTGTTAAAGCTATGTTTGTTTTTGATAGATTTGTGTCTTGTGATATAATAGTTCTGTATTTTATGTGTTACATATTTTTTTTATCTATTTTAGTAAAACTCTATTTTTAGAGCCTACTTGGTCTGTCTTTGATTTCTTTCCTTTTACAAGTGGAGTATATATGGTTAAAGCAGACACTGTACATAAGCTTGAATGGTGATACCAAACTGGAAAAAGGTAAGCGTTTTAAATCTGAGGTCTTTTATTTCAGTCTTTAAGGGTTCATTTCTGTACACCTGGTTAGGTGCCCGTAGGCAAAGATATCTGGCCCCCCGAAGACAGAATTATCTGAGCCTGTACATTGGGTATGCTAACAAAAGGTTCACAGTTTGAATCCCTCCAAGACTTGAGACCAAAGGTTGATTCAGATCCCACAAAACAGACCAGGAGGGTTACCCTGTGTCTGTTAACTGTTCACAAGACTGCGCTCAGAGGTTGGCACTTTGGGAGTAGAGGGCTGACCTGCTGAGTGGGTTTGTGACATTGACTACCATTACACAGGCATCCTCTGGAATACTTTCTACAATATTATAACATATACAACATTATAACCTATTAAAAACAGCCTATATTTTACCAGAACTAAAAAGAAAAGGAAAAAAAAAGAAAGAAAAAAGGCCACAGGAATTAGAAACCGATAAAAAAAATACTTGCATAATAAAGGAGCCTACAAGATATCGCAGGTGGTGGGGCTTTGTCTGGGGGCAGGTATTGAGTGACACCTGGGTGGGCAAGTAGGGGGACGTAGCTTCCCACTAGGGCCAGGGAGGGGGGAGGTTCCCAAGGAGAAGGTGGGTTGAGACAAGGGGAGTAGCATAGCCCATAAGAAGGGCTGCAGAGGAGAGGCTTGCTCTCAATTTTCCTACCTCTAGGTTTGAAGGGGTCATAGAGAAAGAAGCAGCCAAGTCCTACAGTTGCCAGAAGCAGATTCAGGTTCAGCAGTGGTAAGCAGTGGCCTAAGGATAGGTGCGTGCAGCAAGCCATGGGTTCAGTTCCCGGAGGGTGCGGCAGACTGGTAGGGAAAAAAAATGTATGCAGCGTGTTGTATTATACAGTGGCGTGAAAAAGTATTTGCCCCCTTCCTGATTTTCTCTATTATTGCATATTTGTCACACTGGATCTTTTCAGGTCTTTAGAGAAAATGTAATATTAGATAAAGGGAACCTGAGTGAACAAATAACACTTGTTTTTTTTTTTAATTTCACTTATTTAATGAAAAAAAGTTAACCAACACCAACTGGCACTGTGTGAAAAAGTAATTGCCCCTTACACTTAATAACTGGTTATGCCACATTTAGCTGCAATGACTGCAACCAAACACTTCCTATAATTCAATATCAGTCTTTCACATCGCTGTGGAGGAATATTAACCCACTCTTCCTCAGGAACTGCTTTAATTCAGTAACATTTGATAGGTTTTCGAGCATGAACTGCTCGTTTCGAGATCCTACAGCATCTCTATTGGGTTTAAGTCTGGACTTTGACTAGGCCACTCCAAAACTTTAATTTTACTTCTTTTAGCCATTCTGATGTGGACTTGCTTTTGTGTTTTGGATCATTGTCTTGCTGCATACCCAACTACGCTTCAGCTTCAGCTGACGGAAGGATGACTGGACATTCTCCTTAAGATTTTTCTGGTACAGAGCAGAATTCATGGTTCCTTTAATTATGGCAAGTCATCCAGGTCCTTAGGCAGCAAGCATCCCACACATCACACTACCACCACCATGTTTGACTGTTGGTATGGTGTTCTTACTGTGGAATGTTGTGTTTGCTTTACGCGAGACATTATGGGATCCATGTTGTCCAAAAGTTCCGCTTTGGACTCATCTGTCCATAGAACATTTTCCCAAAAGGCTTGTGGATCATCCAGGTGCTTCTTGGCAAATGAGAGATGAGCATTTATGTTCTTCTTGGTTAGCAGTGGTTTCCCTTGCTACTCTCACATGAAGCCCATTTTGCCCAGTCTCTTTCTGATTGTGAGTCATGAACACTGACCTTAGCTGAGGCAAGAAGCCTGCAGTTCTTTGGATGTTGTTTTAGGATCCTTGAGACTTCTTGGATGATTTTACACTGCCCTTGGAGTAATTTTGGCAGGCCGCCTAATCCTGGGAAGGTTCACTACTGTTCCAAGTGTTCTCCATTTGAGATTATGGCTCTCACTGTGGTTCGATGGAGTCCCAGAGCCTTAGAAATAGCTTTGTAACCCTTTCCAGACTGATAGAGGGCAACAAATTTTTCTGATCTTTTCAGGAACTTCCTTTGATCATGGCATAATGTGCTTGTTGAATCTTTGTGCTGGCAGCGTGACTCTGATGGTAAGGGCCAAAATAAGTGAGGTTTATATTGAGCAGGGCTGGCTGTAATCAAGCCTGGCTGTGTTCAATCAGCTGACTCTAATTATCCCTTTAATTGGGTTGATTTAACTAGGGGGCAATTACTTTTTCACACAGTGCCAGTTGGTGTTGGTTAACTTTTTTCATTAAATAAATGAAATAAGTAAAAAAAAAAAGTGTTATTTGTTCACTCAGGTTCCCTTTATCTAATATTATATTTTGTCTAAAGACCTGAAAACATCCAGTGTGACAAATATGCAATAATAGAGAAAATCAGGAAGGGGGCAAATACTTTTTCACGCCACTGTATATATAAAGACAGATGTTATAATCAGGCCCATAGTTTGGAAACCAGCCAAATGGGGAATAGTAGGCAGAGGAATAGTGTTGTTGAGGGGGGGAGCAGAACGCCATGGACTACATGGCGTGGTGAAGCTACGGTGCCTCGTGGAAAAGCAATCTGCAGTGGTTTGCTTCTGCCCAGGGCTGTAGCCCTTTCAATGTATAAATGCATTTGTGTAAAAAAAAAAATCCTCATTGTTTGTGGTTGTGAGTGGTGGTAGTATGGCTGGGCATTTGAGATCCCCCCTGCAAGAATGGAGTTAAACAGTCTGGGATTAATGAGGAATGTGCGGGCTCGTACCAGAGAATCGGAGGCTCTAGGAGTGGTGAACCCATGAGTCCCCCTCTCCGGTACCTGATTGGGTTGGCCTGTTTATTGGATCTGAGAATAACCAAGGTTATGGTTCCCTGTTGATGTGCAGCAGAGCAGTTTTTGGTTGTGGGGGGAGTACGTGGGTGAAAAATGAAACAGCTGGGAGAATCACTGCAAGAATCCCAGTTGGCATGTAACTGGAACGCTGGTGCCACATGGTTGGGGGTGCACACATCCCCTCCCCCCAAGTTTTCAAATAAATAAAAACACAAAGTGCAGCTTGCTGGCTCTTAGCAGGGATGCAAGAGAGACAGCCAGGAGAGGAGTAACATGAGTCATCCTTTGTTCTCTTGTGCCAGAGATTAGTGGCCCCATTTCTGAATTAAAAGTAGGAGTGCAGTCATGGGAGGAACATTCTGTGTCCAGAGCTCACTGTGTGCTCTCAGCTTTGTGCGATAGGGCTGAGAAGCAGGGAGGCATCGCTTTTTTATGAGTAAAAAAAGGTATGCCAGAAGTGCCTTTGGGTTTGTCTCTATTCCAGAAGTTCTTATTGTGAAGCCGCTGGTTGTGCAGTTTCTGCCAGTGTGTTCTGTTTTCTTTTCTCTCCTAGGAGCAAGACCTACTATGATGGGATCCAGGGTTTTCTTCTGAAGTGGTGTGGGACCACAAGTGGAGCAGACAGCCTCTCGGAAGGGCTCAAACACTGAGTTACTGCAAATGTCTTCTAGAGAAAAAGAAGAAGAAAGAAGGCAGGAAAAAGGAATGGAAAAGAATCCTCAGACAGCAGTTGCATAAAACTGCACCAGACAAGAAACTTCTCTACTCATTCCTCCCTAATTTGTTATCTCTGCTACATTACTTGGATTTAGACATTTGATACACTACTTTTGATATTTGATGTATCTAATACTTTTACCCCTGCCCTCACTTACAAGTATGATATTATTGCTGTTAGTTAAACTTTTAACTTGGGGACCTTTTATCCATGGTAACTAGTTAGAAGTCAAAACGCCATATAGCAGCCCCTAACTTTCCCATAAGATTTTTTTTTTACAGTTTTATTCTCTTCCTAATATTACTTTTATATTTCTACTTTGCAGGCATTAGGTTTTTTGAAATATTTGCACCGTATGCTAATTTGGTACATATGATCATCCTTTAAAAAGCACATGCGTGATGTCCTGGCAAATCTTTTCTAGATGGCCTACAACAAGTGCAAGTGAAGGAGCATGTTGCAGTACAATTCTGCTTGACCCGGGCATAGTTTTTCTTATATCCTGTATACTTTTGGGATTTATTGGTGCCATCAGTTCATTCTTTGTGCGTATTACGAACACTCATAGCATTGGCACCTTCTCCTGCAAATCCCTGGTTGCCAGTTCAAATCTTTTTTGTTGGCCTTCCAGTCCAGGGGCCAAACCTGCAAAATACTGGTGTCATGGAAATTGCAGGCTGCTAGGTAGGCCATAAGCTGGAAGGAGTGCAAATTAAACTCTGCTGTGTCTTTTAAACTTTGGGAGTTTAACTTTTCACAAAAGAAACTGGAAAGTAAGTAACCTAATAATTGAATTTATAAAATATTATCAGTTTACATTGTTTTACTTCTTTCCCTTTGTATTTGGCATCCTTATGGACTAAACCATCTGGAGTACTGTGTGCAGTTCTGGAGACCCCATCTCCGCAAAGACATAGACAGAGTGGAGGCTGTCCAGAGGAGGGCAACCAAAATGGTGCAGGGTCTGCACCAGAAGACATACGAAGAAAGACTAAAGGAGCTTAATATGTATACCCTTGAGGAAAGAAGGGAGAAAGGGGACATGATAGAAACTTTCAAGTACCTCAAGGGAATTAACAAAGTCCAAGAGGGTAGCATCTTCCAGAAAAAGAGATGTGCAAGAACAAGGGGGCACAATTTGAAGATTGAGGGGGGATGGCTCAGAGGTAATGTGAAGAAGTATTTCTTTACTGAGAGGGTTGTGGATGCATGGAACAACCTCCCTGAGGAGGTCATGGAGTCAAGAACAGTGGGGGACTTCAAGAATGCATGGGACAGGCATAAAGCAGTCCTAGTGGGAGGTAGGAGGAGGTAAGCTGTTGGTTAACTAGGATCTGCAGCTTATCTGTTAGGTAGGAAAATGGGCAGACTAGGTGGGCCAAGCGGTCCTTATCTGCTGTCAAATTCTATGTTTCTATGTTAATAGTCTGGCATTAATGTTTTGGGAACTGTTCGCAGATTAATGCTCAGATCCTTTAAAATCTGCATCTAACTTAACTTAATCAGCATTTAAAAATTATCACTTTGTCAATAAAGTTAAGCTTCCTATTACTCCATATTAAAACCCATATTTTCTATATACCAACTTTATACGTAGATCATTGTGCCCATATAAGATATCCCAGGTCTTAAGATTTCGGCCACTGGCTATTGTTTTTTTCTCTGACTTTCCCCATAGCCCCTATTCAACACATATCTCTTTGTTTGTATCAGCAAGTACCCTGGGGACAATTGTCATAACCCTTCTATTTTCCTTATAGTGGATAAAGAACCCCAGGAGAAAGTCCTTTGCTCACTGATACCTAGTCCAAGATACTGTGGGACTTAATTTTACCTGGACACTCTAGTTACTGTATTCTTGGTCATTCTCGGTTACCCCTGATGACTTCTGAACCCTACTTTGGATTTATGGAACCAAATACAATTTATTTCATACTATATCACTTTATAACTCTGTTGGAAACTGGGAATATTGAACGTATCTTTATACTAAGGTGATAAGGCCCCTGAAGTTGGTGTGAAGGAGAATTTTTGTTTCCTGACTTGGAAGCCATTCTATTTCCAGATATATTGAGACTCTTTAAATATTGTTTTACCTTTTTGTGGGGTGATTTTATTTTGTGGTGGTGTTGCTATTAATTAGTGTTAGTGTTATACTGTTCAGTAAATAGTATGAATACTAAAAGTGGCAAAATTGAGGCCCCACAGCCAAAACAGCTAACTAAACAGTTAACACAGTCTAAACTATATAAAGGGTGCGTTTTTAATGGGAATTTATACATTTTACCATCCTCCAATCTCTCAACTTCTATGCCATTAGAGTCAAATAAAAAGTTAATTTATGCAGAAAAAGTTAGAAATGACCCTAATCCTGAAAAGAGGGGTGTTACGTGCTCTCAATCTAATAATATAGGGTGTACTGGTAAGAGAAAAGGAATACCAAATTTGAAAAAAAAGTTTCTCAAGAGGAGAAAAAAGACCTACAAGAGGAGAAAACAGAGAATTTTCCACTTATGGAGAATACGCAAGATAGCTCATTAACATTACTAAAAAGTCTAGTAAAAAGAAATAAAACTGAAATGAAGGTCAAGTCAGGGCCATAAAAGAATTCCCCTAAAAAATAAACAAGAAACAGCTCCTTAGATTGCATTAACAAGGAAAATAAAAAAAAATCATTGATTTTTATAAAAAGAAAGACTCCCGCTCTGTGACAAAAGCATCTAAACCAGATGAAGCAGCTGTGCATTAGATTATTGCTTCCCCGATGCTACTATCAAACCAATTGAGACAATACACACCCCCAAACAGATTGCAAAAAAAGGAGAGGATGCAAATTTGGAACTGTTCAGTCCTTTACATTTATCAGATACCTCATGTATTTTAATCTCCTCTGCTCAGACAGTGGATGATTATTCCATATTAGCTGGCTCCCCAATACAGTTTTTCAAAACTTAGAGAAGTTGAAAATATTGAACTGGAGCCAGAATTCTATGCAAAATGTCCACGCACCTTATCAAAATATACTGTTAAGGCTCTCGCTCACCCTATCATGACAAATATAGTCCTACCTGAAGCCCTAAATGAATAGTTCTGAATGGTTTGTCAACTTTATACAATTGAAACTTGTAGTACTGGATAAGAATGTTGAGGAGGCTGAAAAAATGGGTAATAACAAACTTTCTTTTTCTTCCATTATAATCCCAGATTACACCAAAGAAATGGGTCTATAAAAGGGCAACACACTAAGGGAAAGAAACAGAATAAAAAGGGAAAAAAAGCAATATCAAGAGATAGTCAATCAGGTAATCCAGTCAAACCCTCCTGATACCTTAGGAACAGTTCCTGTTTCTCCCAAAATTAACACAGTTAGACAAACGGGTATCACAGCTTTACCTGAACAAATTATGGACACCACCTTAGCTTTATACATGGGGACTAGAACCAAGGATAAAGTTGTGGATCAGGAATCCCCTTCCTTCCTCAATGAAAAGCATCCCCTTTCTGGGAATGAGGTTTGTATCAGAATAAAAGGTCTTTATTTAAAAGGTAATGAAACAAGATTACCTTTAAAAGAATTGATAACCCATTTATTCACTGCAGAATTGGGGATTCATTTTAGAAATGAAGAACTTATACGGGTACACCATGACCTGAGCTGAAAAGGTTCATAATAGCTTTGCTATCCTCAGTCTATGAAATTCAAATAGACAAGTGAGACATTCCAAAGGTAGAAAAGAGAATTTAAAGAGGGAGAAGGCAGTCAAATTAATCTTTACTTCTCCTCCTATGGACTCTTCAAAAAGCTTCTATTAGGGGCCAAGGAATTGGATACTGCTGGTATTCTTCTAATGGATATGGTTGTCCCTAAAAATTGGGATATAGAGGTAGTTGTTCAGTTTGATTGACTAAAGATGGATGCTTCTTTACTTGAAGCTTCCCTTGTTAATACCAAAAATTTGGAAAGAAATGCAAATTTAATAAGCTGTAACATTGCAGGCATAGTAAAAAAATTGGCGGATAATGACTGGGTAGAATTTATACCAAGTTTTGATGTTATTCTCCACAAGAAACATGGGCTGAAGAAATTGTCAACATTAATGGGTACCAAGCCTTTGACTCTCCTGCCACAAGAAAAAAGAAGTCTGGAAGATACATGGGAGGTTATTTCAAGATAAACAAGGATCTCTCAGAACCAGAAAATACTATTATAAACCCTGATCATATCATAATTGTTATAAGATGGAAAAAATACCTGTTTATGATTGTTAATGGGTAGATACCACCATTCAATCATACTGATGAACACCTGAAAATCTGGAAAAGTCTATCTAATGAGATAGATAGGGTTTATTTAAAATATCCCTTTAGTACTCTTATAATTGCAGGAGACTTTAATGCTATAATTGGAGATTATGACAATTTTCATACTTTGGGTTCATTTATTTATTTATGACTTTGATAACCTGGTGAGTACACTGATCCCAGGGACCATTTTCAGGCACAACCCGGGCCATAACACATGGCGCAGGGTGACAGTGGAGTACAAGGTAACAGTAATACACATGAAACAGATTTGGTACAAGCAACAATGGTAAGCACGATATACAGGTTTGATGCATAGGTCCATTTGAGAACAGTGACTACAAGGTTTCAATATCGGACATGAGGAGATTTGGTACAAAACAAACAAATCGTAGGCACAGTGTACAGTGTGTGACTGCATCGTCCAGTAAGCAAGTAACACACAGAATACTCAGTAAAAAATATATATACAATATGTACAGGCAAAGAAGTCAAATATTACTGTGCAAAATATGATATAACAGTTGTAGGCAGGGGAGTTAACTAGTGTGGGTAGGTGGGTAACCCCTGGGCTGGGGAGTTGACTAGTGTGGGTTGGTGTCAGACGCCATGGAGCAGCGGCAAGATGAGTTTGCCAGGAACCAGACTTTAAGGCGGGACTTGAAACTGGAGTGTGTATCACTGGAGTGGAGTTCAGCCGGTAGTTTGTTCCACTGCAAAGGGGCAGCTGCAGACCAAGCTCTGCTACCCATGTTGGTGGATACCCTAGGAACAGCTAGAGGGGGAGTACTATTAGAGCAGAGGTTGCAGATGAGCGTTCTGGTTTTCAGAAGGGAAGTTAGGGGGGATTCTGGAGCTGTGCGGATGACATTGTCTACCATGCAGCAGAGGGTCAGGTCAAAGTGACCTTGTAGTGGTATCCATCCAACGGTATTATAGAGCGTACAGTGGTGGGTGGAGAATGGGGCCAATAAAGCAAAGCAACAGGTGCTGTTGTAGGCAGCGGAGAGTTTAGCCATGGCAGTAGCTGAGGTCCTGGCATAAATAGGGGAGCAGTAGTCAAGAATAGGGAGAAGATTACCCTCGACAATGGCTAGTCTGGCTTCAGGGGCAAGGTATTGCCTGAATCTATAGGCGGCACCTAACTTTTGATGGAACCTTCTGACAAGGGAATTTGCATGCTCAGTGAAGGTGAGGGAGGGGTTGAGCAGTACTCCTAAGTATTTGTAGGTGTTGACATCCTCCAGGGCTGGGCAGTCCGGGGTGAGAATGCGTAAAGGGACATGGTTTTTAGTTTTGGCCAGAAAGGGCTTAGATCTGAACAGCATGGATTTCGTGTTTTTGGCATTTACTAAGAGGAGTTTTTTTTTAGAACCAGCTGTGGGCTGCAGCATAGTTGTGCGAGAGAACTGAGGAGACTGCGGTCGTGGATTTGTCACTGTGGAAGAGGACAAGGTCATCGGCATACAGGAGAGAGTGACAGTTGAGGCAGTCGAAGGGAAGTGCATTAACGAATAAGGAGAAAAGGAGGGGACCCAGGATTGAGCCTTGAGGGACTCCCACAGAGACAGGCATGGTGGGGGAGTAAGTTTGACCAATACACACAAATTGTGAACAATCAGTAAGGTAGTTAGTGAACCAGCTTGTGACTTCCTGAGAACAACCAAGGAGGCTAAGCTTGAAGGTAAGGAGAGCATGGTTAACCATGTCAAAAGCCTTTGAGAGGTTGACGAAGACAGCTCTGGTGGCTTTACTATTATCCATGTTAGATAGGATGTGGTCAGTCAGAAAGGCGAGGGCAGTGGCAGTGGAATGATTCTTGCGAAAGCCGTGCTGCTGGTTGCATAGGAGGGTGTATTTTCCTATGTAATCAGTGAGCTGATTGTGGACTGCTCTCTCGAGTAGTTCACTGAGATGAGGGAAGATAGATATCGGATGGTAATTGTTGGAGGATTTGGGGTCACCAGATTTAAGAATGGGGATAACCTTAGCTATCTTCCATGGGTCAGGCATGGAGGAGGTGGAAAGGGCAAGGTTAAAGATGAAGGTGAGTGCCTGGCAATTGCCGAAGAGATCAGCTTAAGAAAGACTGGAGATAGTCCATCAGATCCGGAGGAGCCATGGTTAGGTAGACTTTTGAGTAGCTTCACTGTGTCATGTATGGAGAGGGCTTTAAAATAGAATGGGGGTATATGCGGGTGAGTGGCACAGCTGGAGGAGGATGGCAGTGTATCAGGTATTAGGGCTGAGCTTTGAGGTTGGGCAGTTGGCAACTTATTTAAGTACATGGATAAGTTGGTGAACTTACAGTTGAAGGCACTGGCCACATCATGAGGGTCAGTCAGCAGCCCATCCTGGGAGTTGAGATGTGGTGCAGCGTAGCTGGGGTGGGGGTTTAGGAGGAAGCTGATTGAGTCCCAGAATTTTCTTGGGTCTCCAAGGTTGGCCTTTTGCAGATTGCAGAAGTGGGTCTGTTTCAAAAATTTGGCCTGCTGTTTACATTTGTTCCTCATGCACCTATAAGCATCCTAGAGGGCAGGAGAGGGGGTTGCTTTGAAAGTGGACCAGGTGCGGTCTCTGGCCTTCATAAGGGTTAGGAGGTCTTTAGAGACCCAGCGCGAGCACTCACTTCTGACCTGTCTAGTGGTGACAAGGAAAAAGCAGTCCTGGAGTGTTAGTAGAGTCTGGGTCAATGTGGAAACTGCGGTGGCTGTATTGGAAAGGGAAAAAAGCATGGACCAGTCCAAGAACTGGGCCTCCTCGAGGAGATTTGTGGAGACTGGGCAGCTGAAATTTCTGAGAGATAGGTATTTGGGTGGGGGGCACTTTAGTTTGGAAGACCGGAGGAGATAGGTTGGTGAGTGATCGCTTATAGTCAGCCATGGTGCCAGCGTGTAATGCTCAGTCCTCCCTGTTTATGAGGATCCAGTCTAGTAGAGTCTGGGTGGCCGAGCAATCTATTAAGTCTGGTGGGGAGAGTGATCGCCAGCACCAGGTTGTGCTGCTTTAACAGGGATACATAGTCAGGCTGGTGGCAGCTCAGCCAGTTTAGATTAAAGTCACCAAGAAGGATAAATTCCCTATGGGGAGTTAGAGAGCTCAGGCCTTGGAGGAAGCTGGTGAGTCCAATGGTTCTGGCTGCGGTGGGGTGGTTGTAGCAGCAGCCAATATAGAGTTTCTTGCAGGATCCCAGGGTCAATTTGGAGAGTAGCCATTCACTAGGTGAGGACGAGTCAGAATGCAGGCCAATGCTAGATGAGAGGGGTTCCCTTAGGAGCAGGGCCACACTGCCACCTTTTTTCCTGCCTGGCCTGTCAAGGTGTAGGTAGGAGTAGCCAGGTATTTTGAAGGTGTTTTCGGTGGGGTGTAGCTTTAGCCATGTTTCCGTGAGTCCCAGAATATGGGGCTTGGGTAGCTTAATCCAAGCCTCAAGGTCAGTGAATTTAGATGGAAGGCTGCAGACATTGATATGTGCGATTTTAAGACCAGGGGCATTTGTCCAGATGCTGGAGGAGGGGGTGATATGGGAGTTTGTTGGGCCAGGGTTGCACTCAATGTCCCCAGCAAGAGAAAGCAGTAATAGTAGGAGAATGTATGGGCAGGAGGGAATAGTACGAGACCAGGAGAGGTTAGCCAGGTAGTGGCCAAGGAGGCAGCATTCTCCTTTAGTGAGTAGGATGAGAGAGATGTACCCCAGAGTGGACTTATCCCTAGTAGTGAATGAAGTGGGTTGAGACAGGGGAGGAGGGGGATGAGAGGAAGGAGAGGCACTGTTGATCACAGGCCAGCACCGTAGCGCAGAAGTCGGTCAATACCAGTGCAGTAGTTAGGGAGATGGCCCATAATATAGGCAGTGCCAGCTTGATCTTTCTGAGGGAGAGTGGAGGACAAGGGGAAGTAGTATGAGAGAATTAGCATGGTCAGCCTTATGAAGGGGGAGAGGAGGGAGTGATGAGGCAACGGGCTGTTAGAAATGTAGTTCTGTAGGGCAGGACCGCATTCTAGGAGGTGTACTGCAGCTTTAAATTTGTGTAACGAACCTGAATGATTGTAACACCAGAGTTAGTAAGGACAAAAAACATAATAAGAATGGCCTTCAGATGCGGAAATTAATAGAATCAAATTCTTTTATAGCCCATAACTGAAGAATATCAGGGGACCTTGAAGGGAACACCACATATTATACACATAATGGCCAGAGTGTTATTGATTTTGTTCTTTGTGATTCGAATGATATTAAGATATTTAAAAATCTCTATATAGAGATGAGCTCCAAAAGTAATCATCATGCCCCTTTACAACTAACATTTGATGTTACATCAGAAAACAAAGATGAACCAATGGAATTAGATTTTTTTTTAAACAATATGAGAGAGATAATCAGAGGAGTTGCATAATGCACAACAGAGTTGCGCATGCGCAAACACAGACATGCACCCCGGAGCCATATTCAACAAACGCGAATGCTCTGCGCAAAACGCAATGTGCAGCAGTGCAACAGTAACGTATGCAGTGCAAGTACATGGGGGCGTATTCATGAATAAGTTGCGCAATGGCATATTCAGCGGAACAGCACAGCGCAAGTCAGGAGCAACACACGGAATGTGCCACACAGAACTGTGCCTATAAAAGGAGGCTCAAACACACACAGCAGATGCGTAAGGCACAGAAACAGAGAGATATGGATGCTGGGCCATTTATAATTGAGGCAGTAATGAGGGATGTGAGGAGGAGGAGGGAGGAACAGCAATGTGGCTGAGGAAGAGTCTGTCGGCGGTATGCCACACACTGACGGTACTGTGCCCACCTCACCTTTGAGGACTACGGCAAAGCAGAGATCATGGGCCAGTACCAGCTGAACAGGGCAATTCTGATGCAGCTCTGCAAGCTGTGCCATGATGAGTTGCAGGCACCCACCAGGAGGAGCCACACTATGACAGTGGAAACCAAGGTGACAGCAGCAATGTGCCAGCTTGCTACGGGCACCTTCCAAAAACCAACAGGGGCAACCACTGCAATCA
This sequence comes from Neoceratodus forsteri, assembly GCA_016271365.2. NCBI lineage: Eukaryota > Metazoa > Chordata > Ceratodontiformes > Ceratodontidae > Neoceratodus > Neoceratodus forsteri. Next base: position 320,809,449 of record CM057459.1, read on the forward strand.
CCCAGTTGGCCATGTCCCGCCTCCTCATACAGTTCCTCAACACTCTGCTGCCACACGCTCCAGAGTTCAATTCCCAAGCGCACAGGAAGAGCGTACAGCAGACATGCAGGACTTCCACAGGGTGGCACACATGCCAGACATGATCAGGGTGATAGACTGCACCCACATGACCATACACATACTAAATGGCCCAAAGGGTGCCACCTACATGAACAGAAAGGGGTACCCACCAGTCAACTGCTAGGTGGTGTGCAATGCCACAAGGTGCATCACCAATGTCCGTGCCACCCACCCTGGCAGTGCACATGACACGTTCATCTGGCACAGCTCCATCCTGTGCCAGAGGTTTGAGTGTGGGAAGATCCCCATGGGTCATCTTGTAGATGAGTATGGCACAAGGGGGGGGTGGGGGTGGCTGCGCAGGGGACAGAGACCCAGGCCACACGCAGCAGGAGCCGACAGGGTGGCCGAAGGGGGCAGGGGAGAGGAGAGGGTGACAAGCATAGCAACATGCTAACCTGTACATCTAACCCACACAGGTGACAGAGCATACCCCCAGCGACCCTGGCTGCTCACCCCCATCTGGCTCCCATCCAACCCTGCAGAGGACAGGTATAACGAGTTCCACATTGCAACATACAACATCATTGAGTGAGTCTTTGGCATGCTCAAGATGCATTCCTGTTGCCTAGACAGGTCCGGTGGTGCCCTACCTATAGCCCTCTGAAAACCTGTGGACTATTCCTGGCCTGCTACATGCTGCACAACATGGCCATTGACCGTGGGATAGCAATCCAGGTGAATGAGAGTGACAGCAGTGATGAGGATGGGGAGGATGGGCCATATGGGGGTCTGCAGCCACCCATGCAGAGGAGGGACCCCAGGATTGCTGCATGGGACAGGATGCACAGGGTAACAATCGTACAGGAGCAGTTTGGGAACCGCAGGTGAGTAATAGCCACGACAGCAGTACATGCCCGGAACAGACACCCACACACACACACACTGAGGTGCATGGCCACACAGGGAGGCATGCAGGGAAACTGGTATGCACACAGCTGGCACAGAGACAGCACAGACACACAGCCACACACCCACAGCACAGTGCACATGCATGCGTGCATGCACACACACATGTGGGCACTGTGCTGAACACAGGACTGGCTGTGACACACTTTGCACATGCAGCAACGGCAACATCACGAGGGGCACAGCTGGGCACAGTGGGCCATGTGGCTGGCACAGCCGGATGCAGCGGCCATGGTGGTATGCCACACTCACACACATACAGCTGCATGTGGCATGGATCAGACTGAAGGCACCGGCACACTGCAAGGCTGGCATAGTGTTGACCTCATCACACCCATGCCACAAGGCCCTGCAGCACAGCACGCACACATGGAAGCCACACCACACATACGTGCCACCACACGCACATGTGTGTGCACAGACAAGTGTGCATTAGGCAACATCAGTGGGCAGCTGGATAGGACAGCTCAACCAGCAGGCCTACCGCGTGGATGCACGGCAGCCATGGCCATGTGGGTGGCCATGCTCAGGCTGTGTGGCAGCCACAGGTTACTCAATGCCCACTGGAGGTGTACTCAACACACTCACAGGGGTAGAGGCATGGCAATGCAACCAGGTCCCTGCTGGCATGAACAGACCGGCAAACAGATTACTGCCGGGAGTGTCTGGGATGTCCATGTTGGAGCCCAGTGACAGCCATGCTGGGGTCACCAGACACCGGGTCCACAGTGTTGATGCTGCACTATGGGGAGTCCTATGCAACCTGCCATGCCCACTGGATGCCAACGATGCAAATCCGGCTCTGATGGCACTGGCGATGCATTCGTGGCCTCCTGCAGCTGCAGGATCTCACCCATCAGCTGTGCACATCCAATGTCTGCACGCTCAGACTGGTGGCGCAATCCCACCTGCAGTGTGTGTAACTGGGCCCCGAACATTGCCTGGTTGTCCACAGAGGCCTGCAGCAGCCTGCTGTGCTCGTCCATCCTGTCAGCACCATGCACATCCTGGGGAAGACGCTGACATGCTAGGGGTGTGGTGGCATGTCCAGCAGCATCCCCTGCTGGGGGATGCCACACAGGGGGTGGGGTATGTGGGGGTGTCCCTTTGGCGGACCCTGTAGTGTGCTGCATGGTGGCCACCGCTGCCCATCTCTGCTGCCCAGCTAGCTGCAGGACCGTCTCTGTGGCTCCTGTGTCCGCAGAACCGATCATCCTCATGGCTGGCATAGTCATCACTCACCACCATGTGGCCATAGGCAGGGAGCAGCTGCGCAGGTGTTGTACCGCCATCATTAGTGACTGCCACCAGTGTGCAGGCCTGTACCCTGGGAGGTGTGTCCAGTCCCATGCCACCCAGGATCAGTGACAGGTCATCATCTTTGTCAGATGACCCACTCACCTGTGTACCCAGTACAAGTACGGGTAGGTCCTCAGTGAGCAGTAGGTCCGACAGGGTCATCATCGCCATGGCCTAGGATGTCCAGCAGCCCCACACTGCTGCATTGCTGATGGTCACACAGGCAACAAACCTTTGTGTGAAGCAAATAAACAAATCAAAATGAAAGAAAAAGCCACTATGGTTCTCAAAAGAAGTGGCGGTGAAGGTTAGGGAGAAAAAGATAGCATTTAGGAAGTATAAGGAAATACAGAAGGAGCAGGACAGAGAATTGTACAAGTTAAGGCAGAAGGAAGCAGGGAGGATAGTCAGAATAGCAAATGCACAAACTGAGGAAAAGATAGCCAACTCGGTTAAGAAGGGGGATAAAACCTTTTATAAGTATATCAGGGAGCGTAGAAAGACAAAGGGAGGGATAGTGAGGCTGAATAGAATGGATAGTGGGTGGGCAGAGAGTGACAGTGAAAAAGCAGGGATACTGAATGAATACTTCTGTTCAGTATTCACAAAAGAGGAAGTGGGGGAGGTGCCTAATCCAATTAACAGAAGCACTCTGGAGAGGGGTTGATCCTAGTCCTTTCACAGAAGAAAGGGTTCTGAAAGAACTCCTAAAACTGAAGGTGGACAAAGCAATGGGGCCAGATGGAATTCACCCCAGAATTCTAAAAGAATTAAGCAGAGAACTAGTGACACCACTGACTACCCTTTTTAACAAATCATGGTAGGATGGTGTGGTACCTGAGGACTGGAAGAAGGCGGATGTGATTTCCCTTCACAAAAGTGGGAGCAAGACAGAGGCAGGAAACTACAGACCTGTCAGTTTGACCTCTGTGGTAGGGAAAGTGATGGAATCACTTCTGAAGGAAATAATTGATGAGTACCTAGAGGCCAGTGGGACACAGGCCCCAAGGCAGCATGGGTTCACAGCGGGAAGGTCATGTCAGATGAATCTAATTGATTTCTTTGATTGGGTGACCAAAGTAGTAGACCAGGGAGGGGCTGTGGACATGGCCTACCTAGACTTTAGCAAGGCATTTGACACAGTCCCACACAAAAGATTAGTAGTCAAATTAACCAGCCTTGGAGTGGGTCCCAGGGTGGTAACCTGGGTAAAACATTGGCTGAATAACAGGACACAGAAGGTAATTGTAAATGAAGTTCACTCTGAAGAAAGAGGGGTTACTAGTGGGGTACCACAGGGTTCAGTACTGGGTCCAGTCCTTTTTAATGTCTTTATAAGTGACATTGCAGAGGGACTGGAAGGAAAAGTATGCCTCTTTGCAGATGACACAAAGATCTGCAACAGGGTTGATACACAAGGAGGCGTGGAAAGGATGAGAAGGGACTTGGCAAGATTGGAGGAATGGTCAGAAGTATGGCAGCTTGGATTCAATGCTAAAGTGCAAAGTAATGCACCTGGGAAACAAAACCCACGGAAGATTACACAAGGGAGGTAGTAACAACAACAAAAATAGAAAGGGACCTGGGGGTATTCATATCAGATGACCTTAAGGTTGGCATGCAATGTGAAAGCGGTAGAGAGGGCTGGGGGTACTGGGATGTATAGGGAGAGGCATCACCAGCAGAAAACAAGAAGTTGTTATCCCCTGTACAGACAGTTGGTGAGACCCCATCTGAGTACTAGTGCCAGTTCTGGAGACCCCATCTCCAGCAGGACATAGACAGGATGGAGGCAGTTCAGAGGAGGGCAACTAAAATGGTGCAGGGTCTGCAAGAGAAGCTACAAGGAGAGGCTAAAGGAGCTTAATATGTATACCCTTGAGGAAAGGAGGGAGAGGGGGACATGATAGAAACATTTAGTACCTCAGTGGAATCAACAAAGTCCAAGAGGGTAGCATCTTTCAGAAGAGATGTGCAAGAACAAGGCACAATTTGAAGATAGAGGAGGACGGCTCGTGGGCAATGTGGAGGAAGTATTTTTCACAGAGAGGGTGGTGGACACATGGAACAGCCTTTCTGAGGAGGTTGTGGGGTCTATAACTGTGGGAGAATTCAAGAATGCATGGGACAGACATAAGGCAATTTTTGTGGGGGATAGGAAGAAATAGGCTGTTGGTTAAATAGGATCTGCAGCTTATCCTCTAGGTAGGGAAATGGGCAGACTAGGTGGGCCAAGCAGTCCTTATCTACTGTCAAAGTCTATGTTTCTATGTTTCTATGTCCATGGCCCTGATGCTGGTGGATGTAGATGGCTCATCCTCATTGGGTCCAGCATTGTCAGCCACGTCCTGCATCCCACCCCTGAGGCGTGATGGTGCTGGAAGACACAACAGTGGTATACATGATGAGGATGGCAGTGTACACACAGAGCTGCAACCATTGTGTGGGGGCATGCATGCCAACTCAGTGCCATCATGGAACAGGGTATGCATGTGCTGCACAACATAATATGCTGGACATGCCATGGATAGTGCACATGCTGGGCCAGCCATGTGTGGTGGGCACAGCACAGGATACTGCAGCACAGGATGGGTGGCATGCCCCAGTCACTCACCTCCAAGGGCCACACCACCAGTGGTGTGCCATGCAGATGCCTGCGCCCCTGTGGACCATGCCGTGCCCCATGTCCACTGGGCATGCAGCTCCATGGGGCTTGCCAGTGGTGCTGCACACCCTGGGGCCGGGGGCACAGTCGGGGTACAGTGCCCCTGCTGCCACAGCACCACACACAGGTGGTCACTGGCATGCACGTTGGCCCCATGTGTGCCCTGCGCTGCTGCATGCCACATATGCATGGGGCCCACAGCACAGCTGCTTCCACACCTGCACTCTGCCAGGCGGCACCAACCCCCATGGTTCCCAGTGACTCACAGTGCTGTGAGGGCCACCCTCTGGAAATCGCCTCCTGGTACACCCTCAATGGCAGTGCAGCTGATGGTCGCTGCCACCATCTCCTCCCCGGCTGTGAGCAGGATGTTCAAGTTCAAGTTCAAGTTTATTGCAGGAAAACTCCATTGAGCAAGCTAATTCACAAGGAGGTCCTGAAGACAGATATACAGACAAGTACACAATACATATGGAGAATAACGTAACAGTGCTTAATATACAGTAAAATTACCATGTGGTACATAATGCTCAGGATAAGAAATAACAGTGTTGGTATAAACAGCATGAGTCTATGAAGAGGCATAAGGAACAGGAGAAGTAGGGAGTACAGTACAGGTAAGAGGGGGGAGGATTGGGTGGTGCCAAAGTGGGGAAAACTAAGAAGGATAGGGAGTTTAGAAACAGTTACAAGTATCTTTTAATTTATCGGTAGCTATCCTTTTGAAGAGGTTAACAGGGACAATACTGGATAATTTCAGCGAGGATTGTATCCAGTTCCAAATGGTTGGAAGGGAACATGAGATGGCGCATTTACCAAAGGAGATACGAGTCCTGGGTACATCAAGGAGGATAAAGTCCATCTTTCTGCATGAGTAAACACTGCAGGAGATGTGGACAAGAGAAGTTAGGTAGCTAGGGAGTTTATTCAACAGAAGGTTTAGGGTCCAGATTCCAGTGTGGAGTGTACGTCTAATGGTAAGTGAAGTCCAGCCAATAGTTGCGTACAGATCACAGCGGTGAGTTCGGTACGGGGAGTTAGTGATAAATCATAGGGCGCGGTGGTAGAGGGTGTCTAGTTTATGGAGGTTGGTAATTGGAGAAGAGTTGTAAATTATGTTACCGTAATCAAGTAAGGGGAGGAATGTGGCCTGGACAAGCCTGATTCTGATCTCCAATGGAAAGAAAGACCTATTGCGGAAGAAAAAACCTAGCCTGGTTTTTAATCTCTTGGACAGATCATCGAGGTGATCATTAAAGGAGAGCTTGTTATTGAGCCAGATACCAAGATATTTGAATTTTGAGACAATTTCCAGCGGTTCTCCTAGTGAGGTGACGATGAAGTCTTTAGGTGAGTCAAGAATAGTAGTGGAGGAGGTGCATTGGGAGAAAATCATGGCTTTGGATTTCTTGGCATTTAGGAGTAGCTTGGCATTGATTAGACTGGTTTCTATTTGAGTGAAGTCAGCTTGGAGAAAGTCCCTGACTCCAGACAAATGCTGACTGTGTAGGTATATGCGGTCAGGCACAGTGCGGCAGTCAGCAGTCATGGCAGTGTCGGGACAGCATGTGCACCGGGCAGGGAACTGGTCAGATATCGACGTGGTGAATCTGGTGGCCCTTGTCCTGCCAGTGGAGGACCACCTATTTGGTGTGGCAGAGCTCCAGGAGCCCAGGTTCCAGGTGTGGGAGAGGGTGGCCCCTGGCCTAGAGTGGCGGCTGGGGTGCCACGCATTGTTGAGCAGTGCAGGCACAGATATGGAGACCTCCACAGGAGGGATACTGGCAGGCTCTGACGGCTGCAAGAGAGGGTGCGCTGGGGGTCTGTGCTGCAGCCAGGTAGGTGTCCCATTGCAATGTGCATGCTTCCATTATCCACATCCTGTGCTGTACTGTGCGCTGTATGTGCAGCTTCGGGAGAAGGGGCTGCGTTGGTGGCTGGTATGTGTCCTCCATTGCTGCACTGCATGCCTGTGCTGTGCACATTGACATTGGGCCGTGCACATGTTCATGCTGTGCCAGCGCTGGGCAATCTGTCGGTGTTGGGTGGGTCTGTGCATGGTATGCCACTCATGTCCATTATCTCTCTCTCTCTCTCTCTCTCTCTCTCGGTTCCATCCACAGGACCGGAGGACCGCAGGAGGGCCAGGTTGGCCACAGACCAGGATAGGCACCATGGTGATGGTGCTGGTGGGTGACTGTGTGCCGCATGGTGTACGGGCCGTCACCGTTCCTGGTAGGGTGGATGTATGTGCACATCCCATGGTGTGTGAATGCTGCAGGGGGTGTACTGTACTGCCTGGGGGGGCCCTTGCACCAGTACTGTGTGGTCCACTGCACGGGTATGGGGGCAGGACTGTCATAGACATCCATGCAGTCAGCCCACGGGGCACAGTGGTGTTGGCTGCTGTTGTCCACTGTGCACATGCCAGTTCAGGTTCTGTCCATCTGTGGGCGTGGCAGTTGTCCCATGCACACCTTTGGGTGGGCTGGGGCTACTTGTGGTCCATCACTCATTGCCTGTCTTGTTTCCCCTCTTGTAGGTCAGGCCAGGCCTTGGGCCAGATGACAACGGCAGGCCTTGGGTGGTGGGCTGCGTGTGCTCCACGGACTTGTGCAGCTGCACATCGTATGAACGAATGTCCTCATCCATGTCTGCAGGCGTCATCTTAGTGCTACCCAGGTGCTGATTGGGGAGGTGCGCCAGCTGAGAGAGTCGCAGCAGCATTGGTGACACTGTGCCCTGGTTGTCCTCTTCTCTCCTGATGTTTCCTGTTCTGTATGTTCCTGTGTCCTTGCTCCCGTTCCCATTCCCCTTGTTGGCAACCTTGCACCCCCTTCCTATTCTCTTACCGATGTTATTATTGTTTTGCCCTGTTGGCACACCACTGTTGTCTATTTTGTAGTAAAGACATTTGTTCATACACCTCTGTGCCCACATCTCCTTTGCCAGCGCAGTGCTGCACTGTGCCTACGTTGTTCTGTGATGCTCTTGGGTGTGCCCTTCGTGTTACACTGATGTGCCCTTTGTGGTGTGCTCCCATGTGCAGTGGCTGCTGTGTGTCATGTACCTCTGTGGCATGGGTCCTTGGGCTGTGGCTGTGCATCTGGCATGTGTGCAGTCCACTGCCTTGTGTCCCAGTTTGCCTGTGCTGGCCTGCCCTCCACCTGTACCGTTGCCCTTGCTGGTGTGCAGTGCGGAGCTGGGCCCTGTGTCCCTGCTTGGTGGTGTGGCTTGTGCACCCTGTTTCCCAGTGCCTGTGCATCTCTTGTACCCCTGCACACTGTATGGGCCTGGTACCCTCCCATTGTGCCTGTGGCTTTGTCCCATGCAGTGTTGCCTGCCAGGGTTGTGGTGGTGCAGTGTCATGGGCCTGTTGGATTCACTTTCATCTGGGTGAGTGGCTGGGTGTGTTTGCTGGCCTGTGTGCTTCTGTTATGCGGCCTATTGTCACTGTGTCCCTTTGGCTGTGTGCCTGTGCTGTGCACTGTGGCTATGCTCCCCTTGTGGCCTGGAACTGCCAGGGCTGGCCTGGCACTCTGCTCTTGTGCCGCCCTGCCTGTATGCACCTTTGCCTGTAGTGCTTGCTCAGCATGCTTGTTGCTGGCTACTGTCATGCTCCTGCACAATCCTGGTTGCTCCAGCGCATGTCTGGTTGTGCAGTGGTGCATCTTTGCTATATTCAGTGTGGTTTGCACCTGTGCATGTCTATGGCACATCTTTTGAATATGGTATTGGTTTCCTATGGCGCATTTGCATTGTGCGGTGCATTCCATTGAGTGTTTTGGGCACACATTTGAATATCTTTCCCTATGGGTATAATGGGGAAAAATAGACTTGTCAAAACAAAATTAGATGCAATAATAATAGCTGACATTCTTCCTCTTGACTTGTTATCAGCCGAGTATGGCTCTCCTCAAAATGTGGCACAAAAGACAGACATCATTAATGAAGATATAACAAATAAAATATATGCCAATCACAAAACAGTTACATTAAATAATTATGATTCTTGGTTTGACAAAGACTGTATACAAGCAAAAAGAGAATTAAATAAATTGATTAGATGGACCAAATTGCATCCATCCAAATCAGTGGGAGTGGCGCCAAGGCGGTCAGACTTTAAAAAGCCAGCCAGACCACAGGAGCGCAAAGCTGTGTTTGTTCCCACCTGCCATCCCCGGCCCGGCCTCTATTAAAAACGGAGGAGAGGAGGAGCCATATATGAAGTAGAGGAGCTGACAGGCTGGTCTGAAGGGGGAGTGGCCGAGTACATGGAAGGACAGAAAGTGGGAGCAAGGAGGGTCCTGAGCTAAAGGAAATCACTGCGAGGAGCTGGATTGCAGCAAAGGAACTGGGTCATGCTTTCCTCCGCAGAGGACTTGGACTTAAACCTTGGTGGCTATGGGTAATTAACACAAATACTATGAAATGCTTCACAAAGGAGCTAAAACTGCGGTGAACTGAACTGGGTCGAGCCTACTGACATTGGAGGTGCTGGGGACTTGGGCTTGGCCTTGAACTTTGTGACTTGGGCTTGAACCTTGGTGGCTATGGTTAATTAACACAGGTACTAAAATATTTCACAAAGGAGCTGAAATTGTGGTGAACAGAGCTGGGCCAAGACACTGGAAGTGCTGGGAACTTGGATTTGGACTTGAATTTGGTGATTATGGTTATTAATCATTCTTGATGTCTATGGTTTGCACATGGTTTATTATTTCTAAAAAATTCTTGCCTGTGGGTTTGGGCTAAGGAGGGGTTGAGGGTAGGGGGCCCAATTACTTAGAGGGGTGGGGTTCGAGGGCCCTTTCAGCCTGTACTGTATGCTGTCATTCACAACTTTGTGTAGTTGTGAAAGACAGCATACACTACAGTCTGCAAGCCCATTGGTCAACATGGTCCACCAAGGAGCTCCAGTAGTACAGTATGCTGTCAGTCGTAGACAGCACGGTCAGCGGGCAGCCATGGCAGTGTGCAGGTGAGTTGTGCTGCCCGCTGTACCAATACAAATACTACTTGGAAGTGGGAGCTGGCTGGAGGGGTTGCCTGAGTGGGTGGGGGGGGTAGTGGGACCACTGGACTACCAGGGTGCATTTCTCTTTGCAGTCAGGGCGGGGATAGGGGGATCCACTATGCCACCAGAGCACTGCCAGTTCACTTTAAGGGGGATTTCTGGCCACGGGTGGGGAGAGGGGTTCCACTATACCACCAGGGAATATTCCAGAGGTATTTCTGAGGATTTGGAGCTACAGGTGGGGAGGAGGATCCACAATGCCACTAGGGCACTAATGGTACACTTTACGGGTATATCTCAGTACAGGCGGGGGGGGGAGACACAAAACCACTGGTCGGGGTATTGGGCTCTGGCTGTCCCTACAGCCCTGCAGGGCACCCGGCACAATCTGCCAGGTGCATCCCTGCAGCATGCCTGCAAATGGGGTCATAATGACATGCAAACAGCCCCATTGCACCTTGCATGCCTAATGGCCCCATTTGCATGTTCATGGCTGTGAATGGCGATTTTGGGTGCAAGCGCGTCACAGAATACACTGCCTACTGGATTTCAGCCTGGCGTGAGAGATGTGCTGGCACAGCCAGGACTGGAGGCGCAACTGTGGTATTCACAGAGGGGATTTGCCAGGGGCATTCCCCAGTGCATTTTCTGTGAATACCACAGTTTGCGCTCGGCACATCTCCTCTGCACCGGGGCAGCCGAGATGCACTGAGCACATCTCCTTTGTGAATCCTGCCCCATATCTCTGAACTGCTTCCAGTTACAGGTATGCCCAATACCTCAATTAAAAGATATGTTCATGGCCTTTCAAACTATGTATGCCACAGTACATGAATGTGTCCCTTTAATAAGAAAATAGCTGTTTATTGAAACTAGGAAAGAAGATATGACAAAAATCCCAAAACAAAAAATGTGCTACATGGTATGAAGAAAATAAGATGGGGCATTACCTTGAGGAATACTTAACTTTACCGATAACCCCAGAACAGAGGAAAAATGTCACATGGGCCAGATTTGAATGAATTTAATTTAAACACACGTATTTCAATGAAATTACAATAAACTCTCATGGGGAAAAGAACATCGAATACAATGCCCATGTAATAAAGGACATAAAGATTCAGTTTCTCATATAATTACGAACTGCCCTCTTTATACTAAACCTCATTCCGACTATTTGTCAGAAATTCTAACAAAATACTCAAATGCACTCTATGACCCAAATTTCATCCTTCTGCGCCCTAGGACATCTGAAGAAGCTACACTGATAGCAAGTTTTATTGCCTCAGTAATCAAAATAAAAAAAAAGGAGATTCAGATCACTGAGAACAAAACAATAATATTTCCATTTTTTTCTATTTCATTTTGTTGTTGCTACAATTTTTAATAGATATGTCTGAGCAAACCTATGTATGTATAGACCTATTTATTCTGTGATTTTAAAATTGTCTGTCATTTTTACATTCTATGTTGTGTGTTGTAATGTTCATAATGTTAACAACATTGTGATCGAACAATAAAGGAATTTGAATTAAAAGTAAACCAATGACCCGCATGCCTGTTCTGGAGGTGGTTCCAGGTGACGCTGCAACAAAACGGGGATGGGTATCATGGAGAGCTGGTGGGGAACATGGTGTGTTTTCAGCAGGGTTGCAGGTTTGCAGCGGGCACTGGTACCATGTGGTCAGGGGGCTCCCCCTTTCCCCTGCAACCCTCACCACTACTGATCTCTGAGGGGCGGGCGTGCTGCTAAATCAGCCATAACGCAGGCAGGGCAGAAGCATCTATGCTGTCTCTCTCGCTCTCTCCCCACTCCCCACCCAAAGCATGCTGATCATCCTTTGGAGGGGAGATTCTGTGGGACCTGGCAGTGATTGGGATGCAGCCCAGACGTCGACTCCACATGGTTGGTGTTAAGGGCTGGCACAAAATAAAAAGAATGAAGGTGTGCTGGAAACTAAGAGCTTTAATAAAAAAACCAGAGGTTCAGAACCTTGCAGGGACTGAAACATTTGTCTGCACAGGAATTGGACTGCAGTGGTTGGAGTTGGGTAGGCTGAGAAATTTGGAAAGGTGGCCCCCTAATGGGAGGACACAGCAATGCCAGCTGCAGTAGAAAGGGAACTGTTAGCCAATTAAGTTTTTGGAGCACAGTAAGTGATATCTTTAGAAAAAAAAATATCTTTAAACAAGAGGATCTGTGTAGCAGTGCCTCTGGTGGTGCAGGGGTTGTGCCTTGGTCTTATAGGCAAAAAGTTGAAGGCTCAGTTCCTAGAGGGAGCTTTTATTATTTTGGCAACAGAGGAATGGAGGCTGCATCAGTAGTTTAAAGTTAGGCAGAGCAGGAGTTTGAGTTGGAAGGCTGGAGATTTAATCAAAGAGGCCCCCTAGTGCAAGGACACAGTAAATGCCAGTTCTGCAAAGTGAAATGTTTTGGAGCAGGGACTGGGATCCTTAATTAAAAGTTACCTCCTACACATGGCCACTGATTTAATAAAAAAAAAATTATTAAATATAATTTGAAGAAATAACATGGGCCACAGCATAGCCCTTGAAGCGGCTAGGCTCTGGTTGGGTAAGGATATTACAGTAGGCTATTCAATGGATCATAGCATAAGTGTGCCAACAAGGATAGTATTTGGCTCAGTGACTGTTATATATTATAACATAAAAAAATAAATAATTTTCAAGGAGGTTCAAGGAGATTAGGTGAATACCTCTGGTCAGTAGACCCATTGTTGTGGTGGCAGCAGAAGCTAAAACGACAGCAAGGGTTGCCTGGTGTGGTTGTGTTTATGTTTTCCAGAGCAGAAGTAAGAGAGACAAGGATGCAGGACAATGGATTTCAAAAACTAATTGGCCACTCTCATTTGGGGGAAAGGCAAGGCATGATGAGATGCTCTGTTTCGGGGGTAAGGTGAGGAGGAGGTGCCAGGTCCACCAGATCCAGTGCCTCAGCCAAAGCCAAGCAACCCAACGGGACCTGTCCTGAAACCAGATATCCAGCCACAGCTTGTTGAGCTGGTACCTTCATGAGAAGACCCAGTGGATCCAGAAAAGGAGCCTGAGAAAGGGGCACCAATGCCTGTCATGGACCTGAAACAGCCACCTCTACACAGGTAGGCCCGGGGCTGGAAGAGCAAGCAAGGGGTAGTGATCCCAAAGATGCAGCCAGATATGCCAGACCTAGACAAGCTCTTCACAGATGAGTTGTGGGCCCTGATTCATCAAGAAAGGCAGGTGCCTCTTGTGACAAAACAACGGCAGCTGAGAAAGCAGAGGGGGCCCCGCAAGGCAGGTGGAGCCAGGGGGGCAATTACCTAGGAGGCTACTGAAATATGAAGAGCCAAGCCTGGCTCACTTCGGGGATCCAGTAAGGGTAAACCCCAGACTAGCACCTTGGAGCTTGGGGGTGCCAGAAGCCTCAGCGCCAGTGCAGTTGGTCTCAGCCCAGGTGTCGGTTTCACCACCTGGGGCGTTAGCACAAATGCAAAAACTGATGATTGCGGTCCAGGTTAGACAGCTACAGGTGGAGCCTATGACAAGTCCCCACATCCTGGCCTTGCCTGGGCAAACTGAGGTGGGGTAACAAGCAATGCCTTACCTCATAGCTCAGACGGCACTGGAGCAGAAGCTCAACCATTTTCTAGCCTCTTTCCCTGTGAAGAAGCAAGCTCTGTTGGGCATGGGGCACCCAGCCCAAGCAACTGGTGGGACTCCAGGCATAGGGAGCAAGGCGATGAATCCAGTGCCACAGCAAGTTTCTGCACAACAAACACACATGAGTTTGGTGTCACTGGGAGAACCAGTCACCAGATACACTAACCAGATAAGGTAAGGCAGCAGATTACAAATGAGGAGCACATGGATGTATTTTTGCTCCTCAACTGGCCAAATGAGCCAAAAGAGGAAAAAGACAAAAAAGATAAGGATGATGGGGTGGAGAAGAAGTGCAAGGTGATGGTTCATTGCACTTGGGAAAACTGGGCAGCAGGTTTTGCTATATATGCAGGCATGCTGACCCAGGGGAACCCAGTGAAGGCTGAAGTGCTATGGGTATACTTTAGCTGGATTATGACAATGCACTTGAGCAAACTGGGGAGGGGGGTGGTTACAGTATGATAAGGAGTTTAGGAAGAAAAAGCAAAATGACGCTGGGAGATCTTGGGCAATGTTGGACCTGCCTTTGTTGTGGACCATAGACGTGAGAGGGGGGTCCAGCATATGGATAGTGGCTTTCCAGTCCAATGGCCCACCTCACCAAAAAGAGGGTTTCAAGGGAACAGCAATGGGAGGGGGGAAGGGGTGTTGTTTTAATTACAATCAAGGATTGTGCACTGCAGAGCAATGCTGATATAAGCGCGAATGCATGGCTTGCGGCAGACAACATCATTTCCAGCAATGCAATAAAAAGATGGAATTCTCGTCCCTTTCAAAAGACGGAGTTTTTGCACCTTTTGGAAGCGACACGCCAAGTCTTCCAATACCCATGGGGGGAAGCATCTTGAGAAGTGGCTGGTCAAGTATCCAGATAAGGAGGCCGCTCATTCCTTGGCTGATGGGTTTAGGTTTGGGTTTCATATTCCATATGAAGGACCCCACAGGGGTTATGAGGCAGACAACCTGAAATCAGCCAAGCAACGACCAAAGGTAGTGCAAAAAAAGCTCCAAAAAGAGGTAGTCTGGCAGGATCATTGGCCCCTTCACAGTACCCCAAGCCTCGGCTTAGGGTATCCCCAATTGAGTTGGTCCCCAAGAAAATGACAGGGGAATTCCAGATGATTAATCACCTATTATATCCAGAGGGGGACTCAGTTAATCATTACATGGACCCAACACATACGTTTGTGTCATATGCATCATTCAATAAGGTGGCGGAGGTGGTCTGAAAAGTGGGGCAGGGCACCATGTTGGAAAGATTAACATTGAGGCTGCCTTTCGACTATTGCCTGTCCACCTGGCAGAATGAGAATTGTTGGGAATGAAATTTGAGGGCCAGCACTATATGGATATCTGCATGCCAATAGTTTGTGCCGTGGCATGTGCTGTCTTTGAACAGTTTAGCACGTTTTTGCATTGGGCAATGGCACAAAAGGCACAGCGGGCACAGCTGGCACATTATTTGTTTGTGGGTAAGGTCAGGATGCAGCACTATGCTTAGCTTATAGGGACATTCTGTGAGATATGCCCAGAGCTGGGAGTAGCTTAAGCACAGGACAAAACAGAGGGGCCATGCACATGGCTGTCATTTCTAGGGATAGAAATTGACACGGTGGCGCAGGCCTTCCGGTTACCACAAGATAAGCTGGCAGCCCTTAAAGTACTTATAGAGAAGGTTGCCAAGGCATGCAAGGTCACTTCATGGGAATGGCAACAGCTGATAGGTGACGTGAAGTTCACCTGTTGGGCATTGCCTATGGGGAGGATGTTTATGAGACGGTTGGCTGGGGTAGGAGCTGAATGTTCAAAACCACACCACAGGATATGGGTGACTGAAGTGATGAGGGATGACTTGAGTATCTGGCACGCATTCTTATGTTGCTTCAATGGAGTGGCCATTTGGCCAGTCCCAGTGTCCAGTCAGGAGCTGGAGCTCTTTACAGATGCCTCAGGAGGATTGGGTTTTGGGGCATATTTCCAAGGAAAATGGTGTGCTGGCCAGTGGCCTGAGGCCTGGAAGGCATTAGGGGTGTTAAAACAGATCACAGTATTGGATTCTTTCCAGTAGTGGTGGCTTTGGTGGTGTGGCGCATGCACTTAATGGATAAATCAATCACATTTTGGTCAGACAATACTGGTGTAGTCAATGCCATTAATAGGCAGCTGGGAGGAAAGGGCCCCATGGGCATTCTCATGAGGGTATTTGTCCTGAAATGTCTCTTACTAAATATCCAGTTCAAAGCAGTGCATGTCCCAGGAGCTGATAATAGTATTGCTGATGCTCTTTCTCATTCACAGTGGTGGAGGTTTTGAGAATTGGCATTGGGAGCGGAAGGACATCCCAGAGAAGTCCCAGCATACCTTTGTGGTCTGGTAACTCAGAAGCCTGGGAATTGATCAGGAATGCACTAGCACTCAATATGCAGGCGGCATATCAGTGGGGGTTAGATAGTTTCCTGGGGGTGCAGCATGCACAAGGGTGGTTAAAAGCATGGCCTGTCCCAGTGGACCAGATATGCGCATATGTGCTGCACAAAAAGGGGGAGAGGGCTACACCGACCACGGTAGAGCAACACCTGGCAGCTGTAGCATGGTTTCAGAAGGCCAGGGGGTACACAGATACTACAAGGGCCTGTCCCCTCCAAAAGATGCTGCAAAGATGAGTGGGTCAGTCCCAAAGAGACCGGACCACCACCGACCCATCAGCCCCATACTGTTCAAGCAAATAAGGGGTGAGCTTCCAAGGGTCTGTTCGTCAACAGGGGAGATGCGCCTGTTCAGGATATCCTATTTGATAGCTTTCTGTGGGGCATTTCAGCTGTCTAAGCTGGTACAGCCAAGCAAGGCAGTGCATCAGCATCTGGCACTGGGAGATGAAGACATGATAGTGACCACAGTCGGGGTCTTCGTCCAATTACGGAAGAGTAAGATGGATCAGAGTGTTCAGGGTTGCTGGTGTAGCATGAGAGCTCCCCTGGGGTGCAGTGGGATATCCAGGCATGGATACAGGACTATATAACCAGGCAGTCAACAGATGGGTGACCTTTTTTAGACATGAGGACGGGACCCTGGTAACAGTGTATCAGTTCCTGCTCATTCTGCAGAAGACTTTGCTGCAGCTGAGGCAGGATACATAACAATTTAATATCCACTCATTTAGGATTGGGGCAACATTGCATACTAGGGCAGAAGGGTTAACTAATGCACAGATTCAGGCCCTAGGCTGGTGGAGGTCACTGGCCTTTGAAAGTTATGTCAGACCTCAGATGCTACAACTTTTTGTTTTGTCTTAACAGGTATGGCTTTCAGAAAGTGCAGATCTGGGTATGCAGACATCCGTTTATACACTGGGCTGCCATCTGGGTGAGGCAGCACTGTGGTGGCAAAAACCTGTTTCTGGACCCCAGGTGAGCAGAGGTTCAATGGATGGGGCAGTGGGGCATGATATGGTGTGAGCTGCTGCCAAAGTTGGTTGCTGAAGTCAGGTGGCAGGCCCCTCTGGAAGTTCTGGTGAGTCACCTGGGGGAAATGGGTAGGGGGGTTGACACCAGTCCATTCACAGAAGAAAGAGTCCTGAAAGAACTCTTAAAACTCAAGGTGGACAAAGCAATGGGGCCTGACGGGATTCACCCCAGAATCCTAAAAGAACTAAGGGAGGACCTAGTGACACCACTGACCACGCTTTTTAACAGATCATGGCAGGATGGGGCGGTACCTGAGGACTCTAGGAGGGCAGATGTGATTCACCTTCACAAAAGTGGGAGCAAGGCAGAAGCAGGAAACTACAGACCTGTAAGTTTGACCTCAGTGGTAGGGAAAATGATGGAATCACTTCTGAAAGAAAGAATTGTTGAGTACCTAGAGGCCAGCAGGGCACAGGACCTAAAGCAGCATGGATTTACAGCAGGAAGGTCATGTCAGACGAATCTAATTGATTTCTTTGACTGGTGACCAAAGTAGTAGACCAAGGACGGGCTGTGGATATGGCCTACCTAGACTTTAGCAAGGCATTTGACATAGTCCCGCACAAAAGATTAATAATCAAGTTAGCCAGCCTGGGAGTGGGTCCCTGGGTGGTAGCATGGGTAGCAAACTGGCTGCACAACAGGACACAGAAGGTAATAGTGAATGGAACACATTCCAAAGAAAGGGGGGTTACTAGTGGAGTACCTCAGGGGTCAGTACTGGGTCCAGTCCTCTTTAACATCTTTATAGGTGACATTGCAGAGGGTCTGGAGGGAAAGGTATGCCTCTTTGCAGATGACACAAAGATCTGTAACAGAGCTGATACACAAGGGGGGTAGAAAAGATGAGAAGGGACTTGGCAGGGTTGGAGGAATGGTCAGACATATGGCAACTTAGATTCAATGCTAAGAATTGCAAGTAATGCACCTGGGAAACAAAACCCAGGAGAAGAGTACACAATAGCAGGGGAGGTACTAACAACAACAAAAATGGAAAGGGACCTTGGGGTAGTCATATCAGATGACCTAAAGGTGGGTAAGCAATGTGAAAAGTCAGTAAGGAGAGCCAGGGGGATACTGGGATGCATAGGACGGGGCATCACAAGTAGAAAAAGGGAAGTGGTTATCCCTCTGTACAGACAGTTGGTGAGACCCCATCTGGAGCACTGTGTGCAGTTTTGGAGACCTCATCTACGCAAGGACATAGACAGGATGGAAGCAGTCCAGAGGAGGGCAACTAAAATGGTGAAAGGTCTGCAGCAGAAACCATATGAAGAGAGAGCTTAATATGTATACTCTTGATGAAAGGAGGGACAGGGGGACATGACAGAAACATCCAAGTACCTCAAGGGAATCAGCAAAGTCCAGGAGGGTAGCATCTTTCAGAAAAAGAGATGTGTAAGAACAAGGGGACACAATTTAAAAAGAGAGAGGGGGGATGGCTCAGGGGTAATGTGAGGAATTTTTTTTCATGGAGAGAGTGGTGGATACATGGAACAGCCTTCCTGAGGAGGTCGTTGGGTCTAAAACAGTGGGGGAATTCAAATATGCATGGGACAGACACAAGGCAATTATAGTGGGGGGTTGCAGGAAGTAGGCTGTTGGTTAACTAGAATCTGCAGCTTATCCAGTAGGTAGGTAAATGGGCAGACTGGGTGGGCCAAGTTGTCCTTATCTGCTGTCAAAGTCTATGTTTCTATGAAATGACCTAGGAACTGTAAAATTGCTGGATTTGCAGCAGAATGTTAAAAGTGACTTGGCATGCTTAAAAGAAAAGTGGCTGCAAGTATGCTTCATGTGGTCTGACATTATCCAACAGCAGCAATGACGGTATACCCGCAACCCCTGGGCAATCGAGAAGGTGCACAGGCTCCACAATGCAACTATGCATTCATTTATGCACAGTATTGCAGGGTCCGTAGTGAGGCATCCTGGGATTGGAATTAAGAAGAAGGATCTATATGGTAAGGATGGAGTTCACTTGTCAGAGATAGGGTTAGATATGTTTATAGAAGACATACAAAGAGCAGTGGGGAATGTGATTGTGTGATGAGATTGTTGGGGGGGGGGGTCAACAGGCCTGGAAGCTCACCCTGTGGCGGTTTGGTAGTCTTGGAAGGTCTATGCAGGGGGGTAATAGGGGATCATGAGTCTCATGCAGCCAGATTCCCTGAGGCTGACAGGTGGGTGTTGCCGGACGGCTGGAGTTTCCCCCATTACAGGGGGCAGTCAGGAAGGTAGCCTCTTCGAGCGTATGCTCGCGGCATGGCGGTGTCCTCTGACAGGAGAGGACATGTTCACAGCCAGTCCAGAGAGCCATCCCTCATGCACCGGAGCCTGTGCTCTCATGGGGTTTTCTGATTGGTAGGTGGCCCCCTGTAGAGAGGGGGGTCGGCCAAGGATTTGAATGAGATCAAGCTGAATGTGTTGAATAATTGGCTAATAAATAAAGATATGGCTGTGGCCATTTTCTGCAAAGCTTGTTGTCTGTCTCAGTTTGTCCAGGTGGAATGAAATTATGTGCTTATAAGACAATAAAGGAGCCTACAAAGTATCACAAGAGTCGGGGCTTTGTCTGAGGGCAAGTATTGAGTGACACTTAGGTGAGCAGGTAGGAGGAGGTAGCCGCCCACTAGGGATGGGAGGGGCAGGCAGGTGGGAGGTTCCCAAGAGGAAGGTGGGTTGAAACCAGGGGAGGAGCATAGCACATAAGAAGGGCTGCAGAGGAGAGGTTTGCTTTCAATTTTCCTGCCTCTGGGTTTGAACCCACCAAACCTCACCCTCATAAAAAGAAGGGCGAGCAGGGGGGGTAAGGAACTAACTGTCCCATTATGGGAGATTGTCTTAGGGGCTGAGAAGGAATTTCTAGTTTTTTCCCACAGGGTTTTCGGGTTTTTCAACATCTCCTGCAAGGGTGTGGGGGGGGGAGAACAGGTAACAGGTAAGTTACAATAAGATGTTGCAGTCTTGTATGTAACAGATGGTGGGCGGCTCGGTAGTCTTGGAAGGTCTGTGCAGAGGGGGTAACAGGGGATCATAAGTCTTGTGCAGCCAGATTCTCTGAGGCTGACAGGTGGGCAGTGCTGGATGGCTGGATTTTCCCCCCGTTAAACGGGGGCAATCAAGAAGGCAGCTCTTCAAGCGTACGCTCACGGCATGGCAGTGTCCTCTGATGGGGGGGGGACACGTTTGCAGCCGGCCCAGAGAGCCATCCCTCATGCCCTGGAGCAGGTGCCCTTGTGGGGTTTGTTGATTGGCAGATGGTCCCCTGTACAGAGGGGGTTGGCCAAGGTTCTAAATCAGATTAAGCTGATTGAGTTGATCATCCAAGACTATCTGGCTGTGCACATCATGTTGATTTTTGATGTACTGATTGAATAATTGGCTAATAAACAAATACATGGCTGTGGCCATTTTCTTCAAAGCTCATTGTCTGTCTCAGTCTGTCCAGGTGGAATGAAGGTATGTGCCCTATAAGAAAAAAACATAATTAGCAACACATGTACAAGTACACAAATTAAGCAGCAAAGATTATACCATAACATGGTTTCCTCTTTGCAAGTGACTGTAAGTTGCAGACTGAGAGAGTCAAGTGTTTCTTATATTAACTGTTATTTTTGACAGTCTGTTATTTTTGGACTGCTGTCTTATTTCACTGATGTACTCTGTTTTGGATTTTTCATGGCAAACTGTTTTCTCACAATGACACTATTGAATCATATGTATTCATAACCGTAATTCACCTTGTAAATTGCTGCCTTTTGTATTTCTGCACTTCTCTCCTCTCCTGTCCTCCCTTGCTCCATTACCCCCCAACCCTATTCTCCCCTAAACCCACTCCTTGCTATCTCTTATATTAACTGGTATTTTAACAAAGTCTGTTATTTCTGGACTGCAGTCCTATGTCACTTATGTACTCTGTCATTGGATTTTCATGTCAAACTGTTTTTTCACAAGACACTATTGTAACATATGTTTTCATAACCGCAATTCACCTTGTAAATTGTTGCCTGTTGATTTCTGCACTCTGTCTTAATTTATATAGTGTTATTTTCATTCCTTTCTTTGCCTATTTTGTCTTGGTCTGTTTACATCACTTGACGTGGAACCTTGTAAAAGAACCCCGGTTCAAAGGTAATTGTAATCCTAGTTATGAAATAAAATAAAATTAAAATAAATGCTTGCAGGAGGATCCATTTCAATCTCAAATTGGTAAAGTGGATTTCCAAAATGCTCCCTTCTTCCCTGTTACTATCTTCCTGTGAAACGCCATGATCTCACTGCACCAATTCTAAGGACAGTGCATCAGGGAAACAGGAAGGAAGGAAGAAGGGAGCAATGCTATCAGGAGTGATTGATAAAGCACCCATACACTGATTACAGCCAGAAAGCCTCCACAAATTGATGTCACGGAGGCAGGTCACATGACATCTTGGCAGTGCTTCAGAGAGACTTGAATTCAGCTGCAGCTGGGGAGAAACTGATTTACTTTTGATATGTAAAAACAGTACAAGTTAGAAAGAGGAAAGTTATCTAAGAAAAAGAGATGTGTAAGAACCAGGGGGCACAATTTAAAGATAGAGGAGGAACAGCTCAGGGGTAATGTGAGGAAATGTTTTTTCACGGAGAGAGTGGTGGATGCATGGAACCGCCTTCCTGGGGAGGTTGTTGGGTCTAAAACAGTGGGGGAATTCAAACATGCATGGGACAGACATAAGGCAATTGTAGTGGGCGGTTACAGGAAGTAGGCTGTTGGTTAACTAGAATCTGCAACTTATCCAATATGAAGGAAAATGCGTAGACTGGGTGGGCCAAGTGGTCCTTATCTGCCATCAAAGTCTATGTTTCTATGTTGATGCTTGACAAAGCTGCCTGAATTGGTCCTCTTTAAGGCAGCTCGAGAGTCAGCAGGACTGTGTTCCACCATCTAATCTTCAGAATACTGCTTGGAAATTTTCCTGCACATGTAGGCCCTTAAAGAGAATTTGAGACTTTGCCACCCTCTTCAAGACTTTGTATGTGAAGTCCCAGCTTCGAGGACTGCTACGGACATACAGTACAGTTCGCATTCAACTTATTGTGTAGCCAGTTTGCAACCTATTGTTTTTAAGTGACTGCAATGACTTGTCAACTACGGTATTGGTTTGTTTCTTGGCTTTAAACCGAAAGTATTCAGGCAACTCAATCAGAGCTCAGCAGAAACCAGCTAACAACCAGATATAAATAAATAAGAAATTTCCTGAGCACAAGCTCAAATGTTAGCTGGTGGTTGTTAATACGATGCACAAAACATTTAATGTGAACTGTACAGACTGTGGACCCTTTCCCTTTATTTTTGATGTTCCTGCATAAAAGCAAAAAAAAAGGAAAAATATAAAAAAGAAAACAAATGTTTTTATAAAACATTTTCAAGTCAAGTAGTATTCATGCATTTGCATGAGCTCTTTCAAGTGCAGCTAAAGAATAGGCTCTGAGGCTTTGTCCATAGCATTCAATGATATAGGAACTGTTTTAAAGTATTTCTGAAAAATATGGACAGCTATGAAAAAGTTTGCATTGTATTTAAAGGTTAATGCATTGCACTGTTGTCAATTTTTAGGAAAACGCATAGCTATGTGATAGTTGTTTTTCTAGTATAAAGGCCAAAGGTTTTACAGTACAGCTATCTGTTTAAAGGAGTGGTCCACCCAAAATTTGTAAAAACATATGTTGTGCAGAGTGTTTTGATTTATATGTAAAGATGTAGTGTATACTTTCCTCTGTCTGCTATCAGTATTTTTTCCTAAATTAGCCTGTTAGCTTAATGGTAGTTTTATGACCTCTGAGGATCTCCATCTGAGACAGTTTAATTGCATTCCTTGTTCCCACAATGCATCCTGTCTCATGTGACAGTGATGTAGCAGAGATCCAACATTTAGCACACACATGCCAAACAAACTAAATATCTTGGAAACTTTACTAGCTTCACAAAAATTATCTGGAACAAAGTTCTTCAGGACAGTAAGACCTTTACAGTGAGGGTTGTCACTAAGCTGAACTCTAAAGGTTTTAAAATATAGCCATCTCTACCGTTGTGAACTGATTTTAAAGCAGTGCTTTCTGCTGGATTTATGGTCTCTGCTTCATCACTGCCACATGAGAGAGGGTGCATTGTAGGACAAAGGAATACAATTAAGCTGTCTCAGATGGAGATCCCCAGGGGTCATAAAACTACCATAGAGCTAGCAGGCTAATTTAGAAAAAAACTCATAATAGCAGACAGAGTGAAGGACTCACTAGAACGTAATATACAAATCAAAACACTCTGCACAACATATGTTTTTTTGCAAATTTTGGGTGGACCACTCCTTTAACAAGGTCTTCTGGGTCACTGGGTCTTGGAACATGCATGGAATGTGACAAATGTATAATGTATTTTTGAACTATATAATGCCAAAAACAGAGGTTTCACTGGTGGGTGCCAGGAAGTGGTGCTGTCAGTTCTTAAGCAGTTGACTGGCCTGGTAAGACCTAACAAAAAGCAGAGGCTACAGGTCCTTCCCATCAGAATTCTATAGTAGTCAGGGGTGTTACAAGGTAATGGATCCCCTTAATGTGTTGTTCTAGCCATCCTCAGTTGTCTCCCCAAAGTCATAACTTCATGTGTCCTGTGATGTCCTGTCTGTGCTGGTTGCAGGTAGAGGGAGGTGCAGTGTGTCAAAGGGAGGAGGTTTGTTGCAGCCTGAAGTCTTTACTGAGAACAACAAGATTTATGGTGGCGGTGAGTGTAACCCTCGTGACCGATCCCATGGGGGTACTAGACCCCAGCATTTATTTTCTGGTCTTACAGTTTACCAATCTGGGCAGCAAAGTTTGTACTGTCAGGGCTTCCCTGGTCCCTCTGACAATGTCATGAGCCTCTGCCATGAAGGAATCCTGCAGTGGTTGTTCAGTTGTTCATTGAGACTGTCTTCGGTCCAACTGAGAAGTGCCTCAGACAAGCTCAGCCTGTCCTGCAAAAGGTACTCAAGTTCACAGAATGAGCAAGTCTGGAGGGTTGAGTCACGGTGGTGGCTGTCTCCTGGTGTGCCCTTTGGGTGACTTGATTTCTGAAGGGAATTTGGTTTGGGGAAACCATTAGTATCACTTGAGGGTGCCTACTCCATCTGTTTTAAAGACTTTGTTTTGGGGTTTGCTGCACAGTGACTGGATGGATCAGGATTTGCCTGAGGGAATGCTTGGATGCTTGTGGGTTATTGAACCCTCTTTTTGGAGGACCATTTTAAATTATCTACATGGTGCATCCATGGTGCTAAGCTTCCGAGAGAAAAGGATTGTGTCTAATTCTGTCCCAAAATGTCACACACCATGGAGGACATTTTCTGCCCTGTACAAATTACTGGAGGATAGAACAGCCTGTGTAACATTCCCAAATTGGGATTGAAATGTCTAGACCAGAGTAGTGACCCAACTGTAATGCAACATCTTTCTGCACCTGCAGCTCAAGACAGGCTTACTGTTTTAAAGAACTGTACAGAATAAAGAGCTATGCTGTTTGACTCTACATATTCTGAGGACAATGGTGTTTGGCTTAAGCATGTGTTTCTGGTGACCCATTGGTTTCTAGCATCCTACATAGCCTCAATGCCCAGATTCCCATGTAGAAATATAAATTTCATTGTAGCCTACCCCCAAGAACCAGAAGAAGTTGGGCCATGAAAACCCCTGGGGGGGAGGGTCTTACTTGTTTTGTAATAGGACACTGAAAACAGGGAGGAGGTTGGAAAGGGAAACATGCCAAATATTTGAGTCCTGAATATTGAAAATTTGGAAAAACATATTTACACACCCCTACTCCATCATTCAAAGTGCCAAAGTACCTTGTGTGGTTCTCTACCCTTGCTACATAAATATATTCTAAATTTTCAGGTACTGCAGTGTTTGTGAATCTTTTTACCTGCTAATTTTTCTTCTTCCCTGTCTACTTCTCAGTAGGGAAAGGGAATGGAAAAGGGAAATTGTTTAACCAGGAAAGGCACACTAAGCCAGACCTTGTTTCTAGGTGCAAGCTGGGAGCACAAGGAAGTTAAGTGACTTACTTAGGGTCACAGAGCCTGCAAGTGGGGGCTGATGAGATTCAAATCCAGGTCTCCAGGTTTGTAGCTCAGTGCCCTTTACTACCGTGCTATACTACCTCCCTACATCTTATTAAATCCCCTTTGCACTGTCTTGTCTACTGGCCAGAACCCCACTCCCCACTGGGGCAGCTGAAGCCCATCCCAGGCATAAAGGTACCCTTTGCCCCAGAGGGCCCCCTAGCTGGCCAGAAAAAAATGCTCTCTCTCTTACACCAGGCCCTTAGCCAAGCGTTAGACAAAAATAAGCAAACATCAGTGTACTCTGGGGTCAAAGCTGTTTATTCCAGATTATAAGTCTAAGTATTCATGAGCAAAGCGAGACTCCTGATTGGCTATTGGATCAGCCATTAACATCTTAGAAATTACCAATTTAGCTGCCAACTGATGCTGTGTGGCACACATGACTCAGTGCAATAACAACCTTAAAGCCAGTAATGTCCTTGGATCAATGACCAACTGGAGGGAGGTGGCCCTCAGCTGTGCCTCAGGCCACCCATTCCTTAACTAGTCATTAATTCCTTGGAAATGACTGGCTTGTCAGTCATTGTTGCTTAACTGGAAAATGGTGCACTAAAGTTGCTGAGCTATAAACGCTACTGATATATACTTTCTGGTAAGGACCTACACTGCAATGTTTTGCCCTGCCCCGAGTCTTCATATAGAGGACTTGGGTAAAGAATTGGCCTCCTTTATGGTCTGCTGATGCTCCTCACTAGTCCACAGGAGGAGACAGAAGGCAACACCAGGCATCACCTCACAAAGACACTGCCTGGAATGGAAGAAGGGGTAAGATCATGGGTTGTAAATATTACAGATGACACAAAGATTGCTAGGAAGGTAGTATCAGTGACAAATGTACCAGAATTGCAGATGGCCATAACATACTATAGGATTAGGCCGTGAAATGGGGAATGATGTTTTATACAAAGAAATGGAAAGTCATGAACTTTGGTTATCGAAACAACATATAACCCATACCCCAGCCAGGTGTAGACTGGGACCCCCCCCAACTCATGCCAAAGACAAGGCAGCAGGACACCAGATGGCAAAACAAAAGGCATCACCCTTAGCTCTGAGGTGACTACCCAGCTTGGCAGTGTAAAGGGGTTGGAGGTTTAGGGCACAAAATAACATTTATATTTATTTCAGGTTCTGGGGAGAGGTGTTAGGCATATGCTAGGTCTAAAACTATCAATAAAGGCCCCAATAACATTTCACTCAGGAAGCAGAGCTCTAATGTCCGAACAGAAAATGGGATTGTGAAGTATGGCTTTATTCTGACAAGCTGGCAACAAATGCAGAACAGGGTGGTCCCCCAAGTTTGTCACTGTATAGGTGAGGAATGCTGACACTTTTCTTAGAACAAACAAGGTAAATTTTACTTTCTTTTCTAGCACAACAATTTGAACACTGTTCCACCCTTATGTTCAAGGATATCTAGACATTTTACTCTTTCCAGCACTGGCACCATCCACCCCTCTTTCCTAGGGTTATACTGGACATTTCTTCTCTACAAGTGTATATTTACATGGTGGGTTGCCACACACTCAAAACATTTCCTGACTTTGATGGGCTTAGTTAACATCTGCAGGCTAAAACTTTGCACCCCTCCAAGACCAGTTAGCCCTGACTGGAGTTTCAAATGACATTCCTCCCACCCTAGCCCCAGCCAGCCTCTGCCATACCTTTGGGGTTATGCAAAAATGACCCTCCACCCTCACCAGGATGCTAGAGGCATCCACAGTAAATTAGAAAACATTCAGCAGATATCTGTGGTGAGGCTGGGGCTCTGCCTGGTGTACTCTAGCCTTAGTTGTGGCACATACAACCAGCAGACAGCAACCCAGAAATCCACATTCTATTTAGTCTCTGTCTCTGTACTTACAGCTTTGTTGAACTTTTCTGTTCAGACATCTGACTGAAACTCACACTTGCATCATAGCTCTCTATAGCTTTCAGACCTGAAAACACTCTGTCTCCTCTAGGGCAGCTGACTTTCTTTTTGATCATCAGGGGATTTGCTCCTTGGACACACTGAACTGCAGTCCCACTATCTTTTCTCACAGGAAAATGACACACAGGTGTCCTGGAATTGATGGTTTCCATCACTTCAGATGGCACTGCAGATGTCTCACTAACTAGGGTGAGAAATATTGCCGGCAGTCCTTCACCCAGTCTCCCACCAGGAGACCTAGAGGAACCACCACACTCAGAGCTCCTATCTGTACTGCTGCTCAACACTAACTCAACTATAGACTGACTGCACTACAGTCTGAACATTCTAAACCTCCCCAGAGTAGCTGATTCCAAAGTGGCTTTTGCTGCTGCGAGAATTCTAAATGACATAAAACATTCTCTGCTCAGCCTAGCTGAGTAAACAATGATGTCATTTACACAGAGCTCCTAATGAGCCCTCTACCTTCCTAGGGCTAACATGATGGAATTCTAGTAACCCCAGGGGACTGGGTGATTACACTCACTGCCAACCAGACAATTCTGCTGACCGCAGCAAGGCTATGGTCTGCCACACAGGCCCTCCAAACCTCTGGGCACCCTACAGAGTGAGTTAGCCAGGCTCACCCCTACATAGGCCGAAACCTACTGTAGGCAGGTTGCACCAGAGAACAGAGGCCTGCTGAAGCATTTCAGCTTCACCCAACAACTACCTTGGGACTATCAGTGACTCCAAGAGACTGCCTGAAGAATGCCCTGACAGAACAGCACTGAAGACCCATACTCGAGTTAAGACCTCCAGTCTGTCTTTCCCCCTAGCCCTCTAGGGAAAAGCTATCTGGCCTATGCTACCTACCAGGGGAAAACCTATCCCCAAACACTTTTCACAGCTTTTAAATTGTAGACTGCTTTGGAAACATACGTATAACATTGCTATGCATTTCCCAAACCCTAGAACTACATTTTCTAAACCTAAAAAGCAAAAAATGGTTAACAACTACTAGTTAAACACATTTCCCCAAATATATTCTAAAAGAGAACTCCGATGAGTTCTAAGCATCCTCTACTGGTCCTTTGTTTTTCTCTCAGGCACACCTGTAAAAGAAAACCTGCAAACAAGAAACAAGAAACAACTTACAAGAAAACAAGTGACCAAACCTCCCACCAAGCAAGATACTACACAATCCCAAAATGTATTTTGAAAAGGTTTTCTACAAAAAACAGTATACAAAAAAAAAACCATTTACAATACATTTGGGGGGGGGGGATGGAAGGGAATCCCTACAAAGTCCTAGTAACCTAAAGAAAATAATGTGCAGAGTGCACATGGCACGTCACACAAGAAGAGTCTCTCCTAGGCAGAAGCCTGTTGAAAACTGTTCTTGCACAGAACGAGGCCTGCATAACTGTAGTCCAGATCCAGAAGTGTCTCTTTAGGACCAACAGTTCCATGGACATCTTCACTAGGGTGACATATTCAATAAACATAAAAGACAAAGAGGAAAAAGTATGTCTTACTAGATTCTAGGCACAGGCTGAAATTCTGCATCACCTCTCTAGATCTGGGCTGGATCTCTTCTCCCATCTGGACTGATGAAAATCTTTGGATCAGACTCTTCCACTCCTCCTGCTGGACCTGAGCCAGATTTCTTATCCCATCTGGACTGATGAAAATTTTCAGATCAGACTCTTCCACGCCTCCTGCTGGACCCGGGCCGGATTTCGTCTTCCACCTGGACTGATGAAAACCTTTGGATGAAGCAATTCAATGCCTTCTGCTGGACTTGGGCTGGAATCAAACCGGGATGCTGCTGGACTCGAACCTGGATCACCAGTAGAGTTGCCTCCTCTTCAGTTGCTGCTGCGTTGGATAAGCAGGTTCCTACACTGGCATGCTGCATCACTTGGCTGTAGTTCTCTTGGCAATTTTCTCAAAGCTGGACTAGTGGGACAAACAGGGACAGTGTGATGGGGGTAACAGTGGGGGAGCACCTGGGAAACAGTGACCACCAGTCATTGTGGTTTGAAAACACAGAAAGAGCAGAACCAAACCACACAAAAACACGTATCCTGGATTTTAGGGGGGCAGACTTTGGGAAAATGGGGAGATACTTGAAAGAGGCATTAAGGGGAATGGGACAGGAATCAGGGGTTGAGGAACAGTGGGCAGTATTTAAAATGGGGATTACAAGAACAACAGAATTATGCATTAAGCAGGTTAGCAAGAGGAAAAGGAAGAGGAGACCATTATGGTTTTCCAAAGAGGTAGTAAAGAAAGTGAAAGCCAAAAAGATTGCATTCAGGCAATACAAAAGACACAGGCAGAAGGGATAGGGAGAAGTACCAGGAGAAGCAAAGGGAGGCAGGGAGGTCAGTAAGGAAGCCAAAGCTCAGACAGAAAGCACATTGCAAAATCAGTGGGTAGAGGACAAAACCTTTTACAGGTACATAAGGAAAAAAGAAAGACAAAGGGAGGATATGAGACTGAAGGGGAGGATGGGGCCCACGTGGAGGATGACAACAGTAAAGCTGACATATTGAACAGGTATTTCTGCTCAGTCTTTACTGAGGAAGAGGGAGGTAATGGGTCTGAAGGGAGTACAAGGGGTGAGAATGGTGCAGAAATGGACACAAGTCCCTTTACACGAAAGGGTCCTGAAGCAACTGGAAGTAATAAGAGTTGATAAAGCAATGGGGCCAGATGGGTGCACCCAGGGTCCTTAAAGAACTAAGAGAGGTGGTGGCTGAACCTCTGGCTATCCTGTTTAGCCGATCACTGGAAACAGGGAGGTACCCAAAGACTGGAGGACAGCAGATGTAGTCCCCTTATACAAAAGTGGGAACAAAGAGGAAGCAGGGAACTACAGACCAGTCAGCCTTACCTCGGTAGTGGGAAGATCATGGAAGCACTACTGAAGGAGAGATTGGTGGAACATCTGGTTGTCAGTGGACTACAGGACCCAAGGCAGCCATGGTTTCACCAGGGGAGGTCATGTCAGACCAACCTCGTTGAATTTTTGACTGGGTGACTAGGGAGGTGGATCAGGGGAGGCGGTGGACATGGCCTATCTGGACTTCAGCAAGGCCTTTGACACTGTGCCACATAGAGACTATTACAAACTGGGGAATATGGGTGTGGGCAGGACAGTAGTGTGGTGGGTAGGTAACTGGCTGGGTGGCAGGACACAGAGGGTGGTGGTAAATGGCTGTCACTCCACAGAGAGAAGAGTGACCAGTGGGGTACCACAGGGATCAGTGCTGGGACCGGTCCTATTCAACATCTTCATCAGTGACATTCGTGGGACCTAGAAGGCAAAATTTCACTGTTTGCTGATGACACAAAGCTCTGTAACAGAGTAGACACACCAGAGGGTGTAGACAGAATGAGAAGGGACCTGCAGAAACTTGAAGAATGGTCAGGGGTTTGGCAGTTGAAATTCAATGCAAAGAAGTGCAAGATAATGCATATGGGGCACAAAAACCCTGGCACAATATATCAGTTGGGGGTGAGGATATAGCATGCACCAAGCAGGAAAGGGATCTTGGGGTTATCATCTCTGATGACCTCAAGGTAGGGAAGCAGTGTGACAAGGCAGCAGGTAAAGCAAACAGGATGCTGGGATGTATAGGCAGGGGCATCACCAGCAGGAAAAGGGAGGTCATAATTCTGCTATACAAGACACTAGTGAGGCCCCACCTGAGTACAGTGTACAGTTCTGGAGACCATACCACGTAAGGACATAGACAGGGTAGAGAAGGTTCAGAGGAGGGCAACAAAGATGGTGCATGGATTGCATCACAAGTCCTATGAAGACAGGTTGAAGGAACTGAACATGTACTCCCTGGAGAGAGGAGGGAGAGAGGATATGATAGAGACATACAAGTATCTTACAGGGAGGAACAGGGTGCAGGAAAACACTACTTTTAAGCGAAAAAGATGTTCCAGGACTAGAGGCATGGGATGAAGTTGGAAGGAGGATGATTCAGAGGAAACATGAGAAAGAATTTCTTCACAGAACGGGTGGTGGACAAGTGGAACACCCTGCCAGAGGAAGTGGTGGGGGCTGAAACAATCACGGGATTTAAGAATGCATGGGATAGACATAAAGGAATTCTGGAGGTCAGGGGTAAGGGGCAACAGACTTCTAGGAAAACAAACTGAACTTACAGGCTCAAATGGGCAGACTGGGTGGGCCATAGGCCCTTATCTGCCGACACTGTCTATGTGTCTATGTAGTGGCACTCAGGGATAGTACCGCTCAGGATGGGGGCATAGACAGTGGTCCCATCTGGTTGAGTCATTTGCACATTGCGAACTGTCTCTCTGCCAGCTGTATCCACAATTTGGACAGAGTCTCTGTACAAAGTTCTGCCATGCTTCCAAAATTGCAGTCTCTCGTGACACAATTTTATTCGCACAAACATGTTCACTCTTGGATTGACATTGACACTGGCTTCTTCCCATAACCAGGCATGCCCATTTACTTCTATTTCCTCCCATATGCACCTTGGGAAAAATGGATAGGTCTGCCCAAATTCAGCCACAGCCCTACATCTGATTAACTATTCCTCTTTGCTGCTTTTTGGCAGGTCTAAACCGGTTGCCCGACTTGGGGGAAGCCAGACCTGGTCAAACCTGCTACTCTCACATGGATGCCACTGCCAATAATATATAAAAAAAAATTCCCCCAACAGCGCTCTCCGAGCCACACCCCCCACACCCACTCCTCCACCCTGGCTCTCCCTCCCGTCTGCTCCCTAGTCCCCACTCCCCTCTTAACCCCCCTCTCTCCTTTACATCTCTCCCCACTAACCTCCATCCTGTCTATTTACTCTGCACTTGCATTGGAACCAACTGTACCTGTTTTGATACTTGCTTGAACTTGTATTATCTGTTGTCTTCTGTGCCACTGTCTGTCCTTCATGTGACGAGGTACCTTTGTAAATGAGCCTCTGGCTCAAAGGTTGTTAAACTGATGTTCAAATAAATAAATAAATAAATAAAATAAGCCAGCTACTGATGTTCTGGACAGGGAAAAAGCAGTCCATCCCTGTCATTTCTACAACTTCTGAGCCCTGAACAGTCTTTTGTGGCTCACTTGCAATTGGGGCCACTGACAGACCAGTCTCATTGTCAGTTGCCTTACCAACTTGCTCCATCTCGATTTGCTCGACTTGCTCTGCCCAGGAGCTGATTATGCCTTCAGCCCCTGAAACTGTCCATTGCTCACTGCCTTCTGAGGTGGTTACCTCTCAATGCAGAGCATCTTCCATTTCATCCTCTTCTTTGAGGCTTGGACTTGGGCCTGCTGCCCACGGACTTACAGTCTCAATCTCTGAGGGGTCTCCTTCCACCTTTGCTGATGTGGAAAAGACCATTTCCTCCTGCTCTTGCAAGACATCCTTGGAAAGTCCCTCGAAGAACTCTCTGACTAGCTCTTCAGAATCTTCCTGCATGCACTCAGCCATTTGCTGCTTTGTACTGATGGGACCCTCTATCAGTGTCCATGTAGGAGCCAGACAAATTGCTTTCCCTTTTGCATGCACTGTGCCTCCTGTATCACACATACCATACTGCCTTCTGTAGTCCTTGCAGTGTGGTATCAAAAGGATGTCCTTTCCTGGCCTCAAACAAACAACAAAGACTTGTACTGGGAAGTTTGGGAGTGCTACATCTGCTGGGGCTCCTTCACAATGATATAAACATTCATACATGGCAAGATCTCTTTCCTGCTGGTTGACCCACACTCTCGCATGGAGGGGATACCTGGATTGACCAGTTGCCATGTTCTGTAAAAAAGCAAACACAAAAGTCCTAAATTACTGCTCTAAATTATTTTTCTAGAGTTTCAGTTTTAATATAGCTACTTAGTAACTATATTTATTTATGCTGCCATTTTTGTTGCTTTAGCTATATTAATTTATTTGTATTGTTAGTATGTTTTTATTGTACGGCACCCAGAGCCTCTGGGATTGGGCACCTGAAAATAAAATTTGCCTTGCCTCTACTCTTTGCATTTAGTACTGGCTCTGACTTGGTACATTCTGCACAGTTCTTATTTACTTTCTCTGTACTGCTGAAACATGCTACCTGACTCTGCACTCTGTTTCAAACACACTCTTTCTTGGTTTGCACACATTTTTTAGACTATTGCCTGACTTTGCAATAAGTTCAAACATTTTTTAACGCATTCTGCTGATGTTTTGCCACTACTGCACCCTTTGCCCAACATGGTGCCTATTGTTTTGTTTACTTTCATTCAGACTGCACCCCAACACGGCCACTGAAAACTTTTCTGCATCTTATACACTTTGCTTTAGCTTGCATTGGCTCTCTGACACAGCATTTTACTTTTCTTTTATGCACAACCTTGCAATGTTCACATTCAGCACAAATTCAGCACAGTCCTGTATTCTTTACTTTCTAGAACTTTGTTTAGTACTGCCAATGGTTAGACTTTTGCATTGTCATGCTTGCTACCGGCTACAGCTGCCACAACTCAGTCCATTTACATTCAAACATCTTGCTTTACTCAATCCTTGCTGTAATTAGCTTCCGATCTATTGCATTGCATACAGTTCTTTGTTATTTGCCTGTACTCACTCAGAAAAGTAGCTGGTTCCCTCCGTGAATGGTGTTGTGGCCTTGCTGCTGATTTGAGGGATTTTCTTCTGGTGGGTCGGGCCACTGAGCCCGTGGGTCGGTACTGCACTCACCGCGATCGCTGCTTAGCAGTTGGTTGTTGGGAGAAGCCCAAATTTAACTGTAAAAGTTCAAAAACAAAGTCTAAACACTTTCTCTCCTTTGTGATGATTCTCTGCTGCTTGTGCACTGCTCACATTCTCCACGCTCTCCTCCTCGAACACTCCCCTGACTCAGAGACTCCAGGCACTGAGCAGGACTTGGTTGTGTTTGACCAATCACACAATGCCATGCAAATCAGCTCTCTCTCTCTCTCTCTCTCTTCTCTTGCTCGCTCTACCTCATGATGATCATCGAGTAGGCAAATTTAAACTGCAAACTGTCACTTTTTTCTTGGCTTGGGATTTCAACTGCAAGAGCGCTTTTTGGGCATTTTGGCACAGTGTTTTTGTACATATCCACTAGTGACTCCCCCAATTTCCACAACAAGCACTTGAAACTTTCTGGGCACTTAAGAAACATTGTTCTTTAAGGCCACAAATACTTTTAAGTTTGGCATTTTGACTTTTTAACAGTTTTAAGCACTTATGAAAAGCAAGGGCACACATTGCTTGGTTCACAGTCTATTTTAAGCACAGTTTCTAAGCACATTCAGCACATTTTCACAGAAAACACAGGCAGCAAAATCCTTTCTGATGGCACTTTCCTTGGTACAAACTTTACTTTTCCTTGTCACAATTTAACTGTCCTTGGCAAAACTTTACTTTGGCAACTATTCCTGTTATGGTGCACCGCCACCAGACAGAAAAAGACCCTAGAAATACTCTCAGCATCCTCTCACCCAAGATCTTTGGATGAGCCCCCAATTTTGTAACCCATGCCCCGGCCAAGCACAGACTCCCCGAACTCATGCCACAGACAAGGCAACAGGCCACCAATTGTCAAAACAAAAGGCAGCACCCTAACTCTGAGGTGAATACCTGGCTCAGCAGCCTAAAGGGGTAGGGCACAAAATAACATTTATGTTTATTCCAGGTTCTGGGGAGAGGTGCTATGCATATGATAGGTCTAAAGCTATCAGTAGGGGCCCCAATATAATTTCACTCAGGAAGCAGAGATCGAATGTCCAAACAGAAAATGGGATTGTGAAAAATGGCTTTATTCTGACAACACATTGGCAACAAATGCAGAACAGGGTGGTCCCCCAAGTTTGTCATTGCACAGGTGAGGAATGCTGACACTCTTTTCTCAGAACACACAAGGAAAAATTGTACTTTCTTCTGTTAGCACAACAATTCAAATACTGTTCCACCCTTATGTTCAAGGATATCTAGACATTTTACTCTTTCCAACACTGGCACCATCCACCCCTCTTTCCTAGGGGGTATACTGGACATTTCTTCTCTATGAGTGTCTATTTATGTGGTGGGTTACCACACACTTAAAACATTTCCTGACTTTGATGGGCTTAGTTAACATCTGCAGGCTAAAACTTTGTACCTTCCAAGACCAGTTAGCCCTGGCTAACATTTTGAACGGCATTCCTCCCACCCTAGCCCCAGCCAGCCTCTGTCATCCCTTTGGGGTTACACAAAAATGACCCTCCACCCTCACCAGGGTGCTAGAGGCATCCACAGTAAATTAGAAAACATTCAGCACATATCTGTGGTGAGGCTGGGACTTTGCCTGGTGCACTCTAGCCTTAGGCCCTGTCCACACTAGCGTGATGTTTTTTAAAACATTATCAAAAACATTTTTAAGCCTACCGTGCCACAGCATCCACACTATAAGTAGTACTGTGCTCAAAAACGGTTTCTGCAGCAGTCTCCTGGCCACATTTGCAGTAGTTAGTCTGTGTTTTGGTGACCTGTGTCATGAGCGATGAATACCTGTATCCCATAATTCTTGGAATACTCCTAATGCATCTCTTTGTTTACAATTGCCCTGTGAGCTCCATGTCATTATCAGCGGCATTTTTGAGTTGTGAAACATGGGCGCTTGTTCAATGAGGTAATCAGAAGCTGCTTACCCAAGCATGTGGTGGCACAAACCATACAGGGATCCTTGGTTAAGGCTATTGCGGTTGCTTTTTATTGTTTAAATGGCCATGTCATGTCATACATATGTATTACTCCCTCTCACATGTTTGCAGACTAGGAACACCCCTATTGCCTCCCTGCACTCATAGTATTAGCCAGGTTATCAGTAATCTCAAGTGACCATGATCAGCATGTTTTGTATATGGCATTGTGTGCAACTTCCATCCTGATTCCAATTTTACTCCCTACATGGTCACAAATGAGTGTGTTGCTATTTATAAAGGCTAATGGCACAAACGTAGAAGTGACAGTAAGCAGTTGTTGCAACTATGTATTGGTGATCACTAGTGTCCACATAAAATTGGTCACCTTTGCATTAGTTTTTTTATTACCGATATAAATTGGTCACATAATGGCCTGGCTTGTAGTCTGGCACTTGACTTTGTTGTAAGAAAGATTTTCCATCACAGTTTCATAGATGCAATTCCTTCTCCTCTCTTTTTTTCTGGAGTTGGTTGGCATGTTCTCATTCTGCCCAAGACTCTTCTCCCAATCCCAAATTCGCTGGATCAGCATTGTCCTTTTTTTTAGATACAGGTCTGGACTCTATCTGTCTGGATTTTTCATGCTAACTTGATAGTATTATGATGGCAAATAATATTGGAGAATCTCCAACAGCCTGTTATGTACTCGATGCATAGCTTACCAATATTTCAGTAATATTGAACGCCGTTCATTTAAGTGTGTGTTGCACCTCTTTTTTTAGGCCAACTAATTTCTTGTTACAGATCAAGAACATACAACACAAGCTTCACATCTGATGATCTGCGCACCAACAGTGTAGCACAGCTTGCATCGTGGGACATCTACGTAGGCGTTGCTGTAGGAATAATGTTGAGCAGCACTGTGAGGCTGGCCTTAATCCTTGCTGCGTTTTGTTTCATTGTGCACCAAAGAATTGTCTGAAACAAGATTTGCATGATTCATCTAGCCAGCTTGAGGAGACAAAGGTTATTTGCACTGCTGAAATTAACCTTGCTGCAAAGCTTGTGCAATGTTCAGAATCTGATTGCAGCTGCAGACAAGGCAAGTTCAGTGCCTCGTTCAGTGTGGGTCATGGATAGAAATGACAAGTGGTTGGAAGAAATTGTTCTTACAACATTGAGCCCTGAGCAATGGCTATCAAATTTCCATATGTCAAAAGTAACATTCCTCTCCACCTGTAATGAAATAGACCCTATGATTGAACACAGAAATACCAGGCTCTGTCAAGCAATCAAGATAGAGAAAAGGGTAGCCATTGCACTGTGGCGGCTAGCTACAAACATAGAATATCGTACTCTAAGCCATCTGTTTGGAGTTGGCAGATCCACCATGGGTCTAATTGTGCTTGAAGTATGTACAGCAATAGTAAAAGTACTAATGCCCAGAATAATAACCATGCAACATATTGAAGATGTAATCTGTGGCTTTGACCAGGACTGGGGTTTCCTAACTGTGGTGGCACAGTGGATGGCATACATTTTCCTATAATCTGCCCATCATTTAATGCCACAGAATGTTACAACAGAAAATGTTCTTATTCAATTGTCATGCAGGCTTTGGTGGACCATAAATATCAATTTATGGACAACAGTGTTGGATGGCCGGGAAAGATCCGCAATGTACGCATATTTAAAAATAGTGCATTGTTTGACAGGGGGCAGAAAGGTGCCCTGTTTCCTGCAATAACAAGAGTTATTCAAAATGTTCACATTCTGGTTGTAATACTTGGTGACCCAGCATACCCTCTGTTACCCTGGCTCATGAAACCATACCCTGACTATGACAACACTATCAAACGTCAATTTAACTACCGACTTAGTAAGGCTTGCATGGTGGTGGAGTGTGCCTTTGGAAGGTTAAAGGGGAGATGGCGTTGCCTTCTAAAATGAAATTACTTCCAAATTGACAATGTGCCACTAGTGATATTGGCCTGCTGTATCCTCCACAATATATGTGAGAGAAAGGGTGAGCAATTTAACGAAACATGGATGGAGTTGGACGAGCATGACAACAACCATCAAGCGGACCAAGAAGTACTGTTCGCTGATGACATGACTGTTGCAGCACAAAATAGGCAAGCAACAGTGATCCGAGATGCACTTGCACAACATTTCACATCACAGAACTGATATTATGACATATGTGTTTTTGTAATGCTGCATACATGGCAGTAGCCATATCATGATGTCAGAATGTGATGTGAGGCTTAGCAGCAGCTGTAAGTACATTTGTTAACCATGCTGCTAACAGTGGTTCATGCTGCTTAATGATCATTCAGAAATATTTAGCTCCAAGGTGCCAGAGCTTGCTTTTGTGTGTGTGTGTGTGTGTGTATATATATATATATATATATATATGTATGTATGTGTGTGTATATATCTGAGTGTGTGTACACATACACATATATACACACACACACATATGCATTGTACATTAACCACGTACTGCATCCTTATGAGAATGTTTTCATAAAACAAGTAAAGACACGCATAATGCATTCACAACATTTACTGATCGCCAAACTGATACAGCACTGTACTGTTGAGTTGTCTGATAAATAGCAAGAAATATGCTCGTCACAGAAATCTGTGGTAATCCAGCAACCATAACTTTGCCTACGATTATTTCTTTGTTCAAAACATCTATCAACTGTTAAAAACTTTAAAATAGTTCAAAAAACATTTCATGTTGTTTAGAATATGTACATAACATGTAACTCATTAGTCTGCAGTACTGTTTTGCAGGTCTAAACATTCACTTTAAAAAGTATTGCAAATGCAGTTAAGCATTGTGCATGTTACATTAATAAATAGTTAACACAGAACTACTGAAAATGTCTGTACATTTCCATGTTTCAATAAAATCATGACATGCTGTCTACAGTTCAGTCCAAGTCATATTTTCAGATTGAAGTTCTTCAGTCATGCTTCTAGCTTGGCCTGAAACCACGTAACCAGTGTATTGTGTCGAGTTCCCACTCAGAACACTCATGATTGGTTGCTGCGTGCCAACATGGGATGACTGCTGATAAACTGTTTGCTGATTATGATGTTGAGTTGGTGTGGCACATTGCTGACTTAGCATCTGATGTGGCATTGGGGATACAGCATGCTGGACATTGGATTGAAGACCATGAATTTGAAGCAGGGTTTGGAAGAATGCAAGATTTTGTTCTGTCTCATGCTTACGCACTCTTTCCTCCATTTCCCTGTCAGCAGCTGCTCTCTCTCTCTCTCTCTCTCTCTCTCTCTCTCTCTGTCTCTCTCTAGCTGCAACAGCTTTTCATACTGCTCAAGAATAATCTTTTTGGTGGTTTCAAATGCACATTTGATTATTTCTTGCATCCTTGACCCTTTCTTTTTCTTTCAAAGATTTGTCAGGGGCTCTGTAGTGGTTCTTTTCTGTGTACGTTGCTGTTCAGTACCAGAAGGCTGTGAAGTAGATGGACCAGGCTACTCAACCTCAACATTATCCTTTGGTAATGGTTCTTCAGAATCAATCTGTGGCTGGTCAATACTGGCACTTGTATTTAAGGTGTCACTCTCTGTAAAGGCAAAAGTCCAGCTCGCTGTCAATTTCAGCAATATTGATTACAGATGCATTTATTACTGGTGTGAATTGATTAGAGGGTTAATGACATGGGACTACATGCTTCAATGCAGAGAAGCCTTATGCCAGAAACTGGACTCAGACGTGACACACTACATGCAGTAATATTCATAACAGTGTCAGATTCTGTATACATGTTGTTATTCAAGACAGTCATGTAAGCGGCCAATGTCTGCATTACACTGCATGCAGTGTGGTTCTTATATTCAGAATTTATGTGACCATGCTTCTAAAGCCTCAAGTATCCTGTGAC
Organism: Neoceratodus forsteri; assembly: GCA_016271365.2. NCBI lineage: Eukaryota > Metazoa > Chordata > Ceratodontiformes > Ceratodontidae > Neoceratodus > Neoceratodus forsteri. The sequence continues at coordinate 320,849,242 of CM057459.1, forward strand.
ATGGCAATGGGCAAATGCATTAGACTACCAATTACTACAGACCCTGTTGTCTGCGTCACAATTTTGCAGCCAGATGTACACTACTATTGCAAACTGAAATGAATTGACAAATGCATTACATTTATTTTTACAAACTACAGCATTTGTTGATAAACGAGCAGTATAATGTTATCAGTGTGGTAAAGGAAAATGTGCATATTATTTAATACAGGAATCAGTCACCATGTGCAGTGGAATGTCAGCAAAGCAGTCTGTGCGTGCAGAGGCAGTACACAGATAAATAGGGAAACAGGGCAAGCAGGGTAATGCGTGAACTTTGTTAAAACAAAAAAGGAGCACTGGAATTCAACAGATGTCTCCATGGTTGCACTTCTTTGCCATGATCACATCACTACATTGCCCACGGCAGAATGGATACCACGATGTAATGCAGTACATCTGATAGTGGTATGTTGAAGGTGGTGGGGGGAGGTGGGTACATAGCAGGCTGCTGCACAGCGATGCTGAAGCGTGCATGTATGGGAAACAATAATGCTGCAATGCGATTATCTTGGGACGAGATGAGCATTACATTTTGTGCTGCTTATATATACATTTTATATAACAATTTCCATCATTATATAGAACTCATATGTGATGTCCTCGTTTGCATCGGCATCACTATCATCTGCTTCTTCACTTTCCCCACTCTCAATGATGATTGGTGGGGCGGATGTCGGCCTAGTACCAAGAATATGATCTAATTCATCAAAAAATGGGCAAGTAACTCGCCCACCACCTGAATGACAATTTCTGTCTTTAACTTTGTGATCTCGGACTTTAAGCTGCTTAATTTTCTCGTGGCATTGTTTAGCCATCTGATCGTGACCCTTGGCCACCAGATGAGCAGATATTTGTTCATAAATTCTGCTATCCTGGCGATAGCTGTTCAATTCCTCTTGAACAGCCTCCATCGACCAGTACTCAATAAGTATTCTGGTTGCATCTTCAGACCAGCTGGCTGTTCTATCTGTCATCTTGCAGCACTTGATGACAGCTACACGAAATTGCTGCTTTTTTACTTCCGTGTTATGAACTGCAGTAGTGTTCTGGGATATCGGAGGACCAGACACAACTGGGCTATAACATGCTTTGCATCCACACCTACAAATAAACTGTGCTTATCTGAAAATGTTTTTTAAAACGGGTTCAAGACTACCTTGTCAGCAGGGTTATAGCACGGTTTTAGAAAACGTTTTCAAATCAACATAAATGTGGCCGCAAATCGTGTTAAGCAACTTTAACACAGTTTAACCGGGTAAAACCACTTTTAAGCACCCAAAATTTGTGAGTGTGGACAGAGCCTTAGTTGTGGCACATACAACCAGCAGACAGCAACCCAGAAAAACACATTTCATTTAGGCCCTGTCCACACTAGGGAGCTTAAAATGTTTTTTCTGCCTTAAACCTTTCAAGCTCCCGGAACATGGTTTGTGTCCCCACTATAACACAATTAAAACCGTGTTACAACCATGTTCTAAAACCATGCTAATACCCAGCTAGAGAGGTGGTCTTTAGCACAGTTTTAGCTAAAAATGGTTGCCTTAATCCGTGTTAACAGCAGTGTGTACACAAACAGTGCTGTAACATGGGTTTAGGCAACCCGTCCCATGAGACAATCCATTTTGTCAGCTGCAGAATTAAAAAAGGATACCCTTACAGGCAAGCACAGGAAAAATCCCTGATTTTGGCCATGTATTTTTAGTCTGAATCGGTTTTGTTGCCTGTTCACGGGTATCCCGTCATGCACTGCGGCACCAAGTGGCACCCATAATGCTTTGAGCTGGTGCCACAGTCATGCCTGGGAACCCACTCCAGCTAGCACAGTTGTCAGAATGCAATGTGGACACTCTGACAACAGTGCTAGGGACCAATTTATGAAACGTTTTTAATAACATTTTATAATCGATCGCTAGTGTGGACAGGACCTTAGTCTCTGTCTCTGTACTAACAGCTTTGTTGAACTTTTCTGTACAGATATCTGACTGAAAATCACACTTGCATCTTAGCTCTCCATAGCTTTCAGACCTGGAAACACTCTTTGTCTCCTCTAGGGCAGCCAACTTTCTTTTTGGTTATCAGGGGAATTGCTCCTTGGACACACTGAACTACAGTCCCACTCTCTCTTCTCACAGGAAAATGTCACATAGGTGTCTTGGAATTGTCAGTTTCCATCACTTCAGATGGCACTGTAGATGTCTCACTAACTAGGGTGAGAAATACTGCTGGAGGTCCTTCACCCAGTCTCCCACCAGGAGACCTACAGGAACCCCCACACTCAGAACTCCTCTTTGTACTGCTGCTCAACACTAACTCTACTACAGACGGACTGCACTATCATCTGAACATTCTAAACCTCCCCAGAGTAGCTGATTCCAAAGTGGCTTATGCTGCTGCCAGAATTCTAAATGACATAATCCATTCTCTGCTCAGCCTAGCTGAGTAAACAATTATGTCATTTACAAAGAGCTCCTAATGAGCCCTCTACCTTCCTAGAGCTAACATGATGGGATTCTAGTAACCCCAGAGGACTGTGTGGTTACAAACAGGTACCAATACACCCTGGACAGTGCAGTTCTGGAAAGGGTGGAGGAAGAAAGGGATTTCAGGGTGATGGCATCATTGGATCTGAAAAGTTTTCAGCAGTGTGCAAAGGCGGAGCAGCAACTGATATAGGGCCAGATATTCAGACTGCGCTGGGCAGTGGCGCAGCACAACTGGGCTGCGCTGGGGCCAGGACCAGGTGATATTCAACAGTGATGCACCATGGCTCAGCAACGTTGAATATGACAGGCAGGGCACACACACTGCACATGGCGCAGTGGCACTGCACCAGCGCAGACGCAGAAAGGGAGCACATGGATACGCCAGCGCAAGTGCAGTTGTGCTAGGCACATCACTCACGGTATTCAGCCAGGGCATGCAAATGAGGCCAAAATGCATGCAAGGTGCAAATGGGACCATTTGCATGTCATTATGGCTCCATTTGCATGTGATGTACTGATCCCCGGTGAATTGCACCTGGGCTGCCCCTCAGGTGGGCTATTGCAGCCCCCCTCCACTCCAGTATGTCCGATCATGAGCTGTAGTAAAAGTTAATATCCCCGGTGGTTTAGCGGTAACTCCCCCCCGTATGCCCGATCACGGGCTGTAGTAAAAGGTAAAATCCCTGGTGGTCTAGTGGTAACCCACCCCCTGGTATGCCCGATCGTGGGCTGTAGAAATGTGCAAACATACCTGGTGGTCTAGCAGTAACCCCCAGCCCCGGTATGCCCAATCATGGACCATTTTGGAAATAAAGTATTACCTGGTGGTCCAGTATATCCTCCCCACCCACCCATCCACAGAGGTTCCCCAGCCACCTAGTAGCCCCTTGTCATCGGCGGGCAGCAGCACCCTGCCTGCATTCTGCCCGGCCGCCTGCTGAATGACAGCTTACAGTATGATCTGTACATCTATTGGTCCACAGTGTGGACCAATGGGCTTGCAGACCATACTGTACTACACAGGACCAGAAATGTGAATGAATGCGTTCATTGATGATAATACTTTATTTCCAAAATGGCCCATGGTTGGGCGTACCGGTGGGGCTTGGGTTACAGCTAGACCACTAGGGATGTTTACACATTTCTACAGCCCACGATCGGGCATATTGGGGGGAGCGGGTTACCGCTAGACCACCAGGAATTTTAACTTTTACTACAGCCCGCGATCAGGCGTATGGGGGGGGTTACTGCTAGACCACCGGGGATACTGACTTTTCTTACAGCCCGCGATCGGGTGTACGGGGTGGGTGGGGGGTCCACTGGACCACCAGGAGGGTATGTATGCCTGGAAAGAGAGGGGTGGAGCCATTGGACATTAGGAAGAACCAATAGGAAGAGGATGGGCGTGTTACAGGACACCAGGGAGAAACATTATAGGGATGGGGAGAGGGAGGGTGTGGGACTGTACACCAGGAACAATATAGAGGGCCAAGGAGAGACAGAGAGAGAGAGAGAGAGAGAGAGAGAGAGAGAGAGAGACGCAGCACCACTATACACCATGGAGGAAATTAAGGAGACATGGGGAGCAGTGGACACCAGTAAGAACATATGGGGATGGACAGGAAAAGGGGGTGCCACTGGACCCTTGGGGAACTTTATAAGGATGAGTGTCACTGGACACCAAGAAGAACTTTAATGGAGATGGAAGAGGGAAGAGGATGCAATAGGACTACAAGGCGTGATTGGAAGGGGATGAGGAGAGGGTAGCAAATTCATACATAATAAACACTGCATAAAAAGCTGTTATAAATGCAGTAAATACAGTAAAGCAACTGTTTTTTATGGGCTGTGCTTGTTTTGCAATAGCTCTAGACTGATGAAAATGGGGGGACAGTACAAACTGATACTGCAATCATTATAAAGTTAAACACGAACCCTGTTACATACTACGATTTATCATGTGTTTTTAAAAACACTGGTAGTTAGTTTTAATGAAACCAGCAGTAACATTGAGAAACATCCAGGGTCACAAAGGTCTGGTGAGCTATAGATCAGGGTTAGATGTAGGAAGTATCATTGAATAGTTCCAAGTTTGACAAATAGCCAATACTCTGCATAACCAATAACACAGCCAAGCAGTTCTACCATTGATTAATTGACTGACTGATTTTATTTTATTTACAATTTATTTTACCCAGGATACCGCAAATGAAATGCAATATCTCAATTTCAGTGAGGTCCTGTTTTTACCCAACTTTACAACTGGATTGACTGAAACACAGGGAGGTTAAATGACTTGTTCAAGGCCTGTGGAAGCAGAACCTGGGTCTCCTAGTTCTCAGCGATGTGATCTAACCAGTGCACTATGCTGCCTCTCCCATACTTTGCTCTACTAAGTGTAACCCACTCCATGGTGGGGCTTACCTTCTGAGTCACCAGTCGCTTGAGGTGGGACCACCAGAGCTGCCTGTGTTTTCCAACAGGAACTGGTGCTGGAGGCCAGGTAGAGAAAAGCTCAGAATAATCCAGTGCTCTGTGTCACAGAGAAAAGGAGTGCAATTGAGGAGGACAGACTGAGTCACCACCATTGACATTGCTGACACAAAGCAGATTATGGTAGCAACAAGGCTTAGTCCAAAAATGAAAAGTATTGCAGTGTTTGGGCTTAAGAACTATGTGTACCTGCTACAGATCAACTTTAAGTGCCTATGTAAAGAACAAGGACATCGCTATCTTGCCATCCCCTGTCTCTAAGACCAGCCAACTGGAGTCTGAAGGTCACAGAGGACTTTTCTGAAGCACTCTGGGAAACAAAGGGACAGAGAGCTTGGGCCCCTTTTACAGCAATGAGAAAGCAGAGCTGTGATTGGCAGTCAAGTCAGCCAATCAGGAGCCAAGATGTCTAGGTCCTGGACTGGAACCTTCCCATCCTGTAGGAGGGGTTTCAGGCTGTCCTGCTCGGGCATTCAAAAGAGTCAGATGTGCTAAGCAGGAGAGAACTGAGGCCCTTGTTGGGCTCAGAGTTTAACGTAGTGTTTGTGCTGTAGAGAACGGCAGAAATTCAATCTGAACTGAACTGCTGTGTATCTTCCTGATGAGAGCGGCTGAGAAATGCTGCAAAAAGAGAGAGAGACAAAGCTGCAAAAGAGAATCCAGACTACTGCTGGAATCAGTGGTAGGAGATAGCCCCTGCTACCTCTGTGTGTCAGAGGGAAAGGTGAGGTCAGAAGCCTAGCTGAACCTACGTGAGGTCACTGGTGAGGCCACATCTGGAGTACTGTGCCCAGTTCTGAAGCCTCCACCTAAGAAAGAAGAGGGACAGGCTAGAGAAGGTACAACATTGTATGATAAAGATGATTCAGGGCCAGGAGGGTAGATCCTATGAAGGCGCGGAACATGTATTCTCTCAAAATCAGAACAGAAAGGGGGATATGACAGAGACCTTCTAGTTCCTGAAAGGAATTAACAAGGTGGAATATGAGGAGCTTTTTACCAGGAAGAGAAAATCTGACAAGGGGTCACTAGCGAAGGTTAATGAGGGGAAGCTTTAAAAAAGGATGTGAGGAAATATTATTTTACGGACAGAGGTGGTGGGTGCCAAAACCATAAATGGCTTCAAATATGGCTGGGATAGAGTTAAGGAGGTACTAGCTACTCAGCAGGAAATGGGGGGGGGGTGCAAAGGAGACATGGATAACAAAAGGGGGAATAGTGTAAATGAAGATGCCAGAGAAACATTAGATCCTAGGGTATATGATAGGGTAACATAGGCAGACTGGATGAACCACTGGTCTTTTTCTACCGTCATTGTCTATGTTTCCATATGTTTCTAGTCTCTGGGTACTCTAGTACCTCCAATCATGTGTGCACTCAGGGTACGGTGCAGAGCACCTCGGACTGGGCTTCGCTGGAACTCATTCACATCACATCACATCACATCACATCATATCACATCACATCACATCACTGCAAGAGCTGAAACAGAGGTCACTGTGAAGAGTGAGAGTGACCAGGTCCAAACCAAGGCCTGCTACATCTACCTATTGTTGCCTGATGCATGTTGTTGGTGCTAGCCAGCACCTAAGGCCTGCTGTGGATGACCGCTCCTGTCATCTTGCTCCATCCCAAGCTGCTCAATGGCATCAGACACGTGAGTACTAGTCTAGCCAGTTTCCCTGTTGGATTACAATTGTTTTTCTTTGTATTTCAACATTTCCTGTTGGAATGCAAGTTTGTCATTCAAACAGCGCTAGCCAGACGGACGTCAGTCGGTGGAGTATTGTTTGCAAGCTTGCTTGCACAACCACAAGACGCCGAGCACTGCGACATCAGGCCTACAATTATTTAATCTGGGTATCCAGTAGCTATAGACTGCAATAAAGATTTAGTACACAATTGCAGTTACTATGGGTAGCTGGGGGCCCAGCAGTACAGTTGGCCACCAGAATACTGTGAGTGTGGGTGCTGGCTTGGCCTGCAACACATTTTTTGGGCCTATAACATTGAGATATTGCTTGCCTGAGGTATCTTGCTGGCAGTCTGACAGCAACATGTTATTTTCTATGTGCATAACCCCTAGTCTGTTGACAGGGCCAGAATTCAGAAAAATAAATCCCTTTTATGTTTTACTAAAACTGAAGTGTGGGCACTGGTTGGTCTCAGGGTGGTGTCCCATAACCTGTGGGGAGGTGGGTTGGTACTGCATCCCAGGGGCAGTATTGTGCATTTGACCTGGCCCACTTATCTTTCTCTGTGTGGAGGCACCACACTATTCCCTTTTCCCCTTCTGAATCACCCCATCCCAAGTGAGGAGTTTAATGAGCCCAGACCCCTCAACCTTTTTGTGCCCCCATGGATGCAAGACAGGGGGTGTGATGTGGACAGCCAGTTTTGAGGGGCTGTATCATTTTTTTTTTATATATAAAATGTATTACTGACTGTCTCTGCTGAAAATCTGGTGCTTTAGGAGTGACCTCACCCCCCCCCAAGGTTTCAGCTGAAAGATGGAAAGCCATGAGAAAATGCTAAAACAGCATGTGAGATCACACACACACACGTTTTTAGATACAAGATGTTACATGGCAGGCCTGAATCTAATGACAGAGTAGAACAGACCTTGATCAAGGATATCCTGTTTTATCTAAAGTTAATTACAGGCTGGTAGAAGCTTGAGTTGAGCATATCCATTTTATGACAGTTCCAGAGGAAGAAAAACAGGTGGTGATGTATTAGTGTGAACATCATAAAGATGCTTTCATGTCCTGGAAGGGAGAAGAGTATCATGAGATCAAAGAATTGTTATTTGCAGAACATGAATCATGCTGAGGTTGCAGAATTTAATACTGAGAAAAGACATCCTGTTTTTATAGATATATGTTTTTTTATATATTCCAACAGAGGAGGAGCTAGATGACCTCACCCAAAAAGGGGTTGGCAAATACAGTTTGCTTTAAGGAATATTCTGTTTTACTTCACTGAGTTACTTTTACCTAGACTCTGGCAATGAAACATCTTGAGCACTTGTAAACAGGTATTTAGAAAGAGAGTCAAATCTAAGTACTGTAAGTAGGAATTTGCACTGTTTAAACCTTGTTCTTTTAAAAGATTTGTATGTCTTGTGATATGAGTTCTGTATTTTGTGTTTTACATATTTTTATCTATTGTAGCAAAACTTTTTTAGAGCATACTTGGTCTGTCTTTGACTTCTTTTTATTTGTAAGAAAAGTATATATGGTTATAGCAGACAGCAGGCATAAGCTTGAATGGTGGTACCAAATTGGAAAGAGAAGCGTTTTAAATCTGAGGTCTTTATTAAAGTTTTTAAGGGTTCATCTCTGTATACCTGGTTAGGTGCCCAAAGGCAATGATATCTGGCCCCCTGAAGACAGAAATATCTGAGCCTGTGCATTGGCTACACTAGCAAGAGGTTCACAGTTTGAGTCCCTCCAAGACTTGAGACCAAAGGTTGATCCAAACTTACAAAACAGACAAGAGGGTTATCTTGTTCTGTCAAACTGTTCACAAGACTGTGCTCAGAAGTTGGCACTTTGGGAGTAGAGGGCCTGACCTGCTGAGTGGGTTTGTGACAGATTGGTTGGCAGCAGTGGCATAATTTTGGTATTACAAGCTTGTATTGTTCTGTGTCAGCGGAGACCGTAAGCTCTCTTGCAAAGAAAGAAAAAAGGCAGAATTTTATTTTAAAAAGGAAACAGAACTATATATCGCTTGATGTACAGTCAAGTTTCAACCCGTTTTATTTTTTTTTCCTAAAGCGCAAGTCAGAGAAGCCGTAGTCAGGGAAGAAGAAGATGGCTTCTGACTACAGCAGGCACACTGTAGATTACTTGAAGCAGTTGTGCAGGAACAGAGGAGTCCTGTTCGAGGTGACAGCCAAAAAGCAGAACCTCATAGAGGCCCTGATGGTAACAGATACCCAGAGCAGCAAGTCACAGACTGTGACTTGAAAGGGACCAGACCTCGAGTGTGGCAGGACTAGCAGCCAGTGCTGTGTCCAGATCCAGTGAGGATGACAGCAGGGACACTTTCAGTGAAGGGCCACAACAGCAGGGGATGGTCACCAGTATGCTGAATCCAGAGGTACTCAGACTGCAAATTGAGTTGCGCAGGATGGAACTGGAGGCAGAGCTAGAACATGAGGAGTGTGAGTGCCAGCAAGCTGCAGAGGAGAAGAGAGAGGAGGCCAGAGGCAACATGAACTAGAGAAGATACAACTCCGACCAGCGGTACCAGAGCAGGTAAGTGGCTTGGGTTTAACTGGGACTGCAGGACTGGGTTAACAACTGAACTCCAAATTAATAGCCGAGTTTAAAGAGGATGAAGACATGGATGCCTTTTTAAATTCTTTTGAAAAAGTTTATATTCAGGCTAAAATTCCTAGAGAGTCCTGGAGCTTCCAGCTATCCCTGCTACTTACCGGGAAAGCTCGGGATGCATTGGGTCAAATGGACAATGAGGACAGCAATGATTACAGCAAACTAAAAGCTGCACTGTTAAAAAAGTTTGAATTAACTGCTGAATCATACAGAGCTAAATTCCGTAAGCTCAGGAGAAGCCCTGATATGAGCTACGAGGAGCTAGCCACAAAACAACATCAGTTTTTAAAACGTTTGTGGGAAGGAATTGAGGCAAACTCTGTTAATAAAACTGAAAATGTGATTTTATTAGTACAGTTTTATTGGGCATGCCCAGCAGAGCTGAAAACCTGGCTAGAGGACCAAGAACCCAAAACAGTGCAAGAGGCTGCTGAACTCTCGGATCGCTATGCCAAGAGCAAACCTGCTCTGAGAGCAAATGGGGCAGGCTTAGCAGTGCAGAAAGGGAAAAGCGCGCCTTCAGGGCAGCTAAAACCCTCACTGTCTCCACCAAAACCAGTTAGGCCCAGGTTTCAGAGAAAAGATTTCTCTGAGAGAAGAACTGAATGTTGGTTGTGTAAGGAAATTGGGCATATTGCCAGACAGTGTCCAAAAAAGGCAAGCCATAATACATAGCCAGGTACTAGAAAAGAAGTGGGTCGTTTGTGTGTCCCTGGAAGCATGCCAATGAACATGAGGGAACACATGCACTCAGTCATGGTCAGGGCCCCTACTTTTCTGCGGCACAGTGGGACCAAGTTCTGAGGCAAGACTACCATTTGCCGCAGAACTTCTGCGGCGGTGGTTTGTAATTTCTGCAGAAGTTCTGCGACACTAACAAACTACCACATCACAGTGTCAGCTTGTCATCCTGACTTCACTTTCATGGCAATGGTTATAGCAGTCAGGATGGTGGAAAACACATTAACACTAGTTCAAAAAATAACAGACTTATAAAAATAATTTTATGCCTAAAAAAGCAAAACAAATGTCTCTCCCTTAAGGTCCTAGCCTGTTGCATAAATGACATATGCAGAGGGGATCTTATGTGATAAATAGGGTATTTCTATATCCATGCTATCTATCCCAATAATTAGGTCTCCACTGTCTATCACTTATATATTTGTATGTGCTTTCTACACCACTCGTGAGGTTCCCACTGTGTATCACTTATATATTTATATGCAATCTGTAACATACATACAAATATATGTGTGTATGTGTGGTGAGAGAGACAGAGATACTGTATGCGTGTGTGTGTGTGTGTGTGTGTGTGTGTGTGTGTGTGTATATACATATTTTTTTTGATTCCATGAACTTGCATCCTCATTCTTACAGGTCCCATTGGAAATGGAATAGAGGAGTTATTGCTAAACTCATTTTTAATGTCAACCTGCTTTCCCTGACACACTGCATAACACCATCAGACCATGACATGTATGTGAACCGATTGTGAGATAGAGCTCTCCAGCCCATCACAATGTGTCCACCATGTGACAGAACACTGCACCATACCTTCCCAGGCTCCGAGCAGTGATGTGTTCCACCAATTCTTGTGCTGCCCAGCCAGCTCCCAGAGCTAATCTCTGAACCTGAGTTGCAGGCACGGAAACGCAGCATGCTACCCTCTGGCCCAACAGCTGTCCCTGCACACAACATTTCTCCATAACTTTTAGGTGATTCTATCAACCAATGACAATATGTAATCAATAACCCTGGCAAAATGCGTACGTGGTAATTATTTATTTAACAAGTCTATTCTTTCAACAGGTCTACACATAATTATATTCCACTTTTCGGGGCATAATTACTTTATTTTTCTTAAAAATGACAGTTAAATTAATTTTACCAGTTATTCATTTCAGATGGCGTCTCTATACTTTAAAGGCACAAATAGGTTTGTACAAAGTGAGGTATGGACTTAACAGGTCTGTGCTATGGACAAGGTTACAAGGTTTTGTTTAAGTTGGCCCTAGTGCAATAATGTAAGACTGAAAATTGTATTAGGCTGTAGTGCAGGTTGAGCAAATATCACCATGCATGATGTGCTGTGCCACCACCTCTGGCAGTGGGAGCTATGGTAGATAAGAGACTGTTCATTTCTGTTGCAGAATGCAGTCATTTCATTAGCTAATGTATGATGTTATAGCAATGATAACATCACATTCTGAGCATGTAGGGGGTTTGGATATAAAAAGAGGGGATGGGAACCAGATTATATGGATAAACAGAAATATTAATAAAAAATCACCGAGAAGAGTGAATTCTGCGGCACCGCAGAAGTTCTGCGGTAGATTGCAAGTTCTGAGCAAAATTCTGCAGCCGCAGAATTCTAGGGGCATTGGTCATGGTAAATGGTGTGCAGACACAAGGGTTAAGGGACACAGGGGCATCCCTGACGTTAGTAAAGGGGGATCTGGTACAGCCTGATCAGCTTATACCCAATAAATACGTCACTGCCCAAGGGTTCACTGGTGAAGAGAAAACATTGCGACTGGCTAGTGTTCTCCTGGACTGGGGTGAAACAGGGGGAACTGTGCAACAGGTGGTTATAGCCAAAACATTAGCAGTGCATGTGATCCTGGGTAACAATCTCCAACAGGGGATGGTATGTGCAGTTACCCGTAGCCAAGCGGCAAGGGAAAACTGTAGTTCCCAAAACCCCATGGAAGCCATTGTGGAAACCACTGGGAGGCTGGTTCCCCAGCCTGTGTCTCCTGATATGGAGACTGATAAAAAGGGGATAGAAATTTCCCTGATAGCAAGTGACCACACAGCTATTGAAGGTTACTCTGAAGATGGAGGGGTGACCCATTGTCAGAGGGTTGGGATTGACAGTGATCCTGAACACCCTGATGCTAGTGCTAGGGACCCTAGTTTAGCAACTGATGGGGACCTATCCCATGCCCTGGGAATGTGTGAGGGGTTTGCAACTGCTCACAGGAGTGACTCTAGTGTAGAGAAGCTGAGGGCTTGGGCAGACCCAGACAGTGCACAGGGAGGTGACGGCAAACATAAGGTTTATTGGGAAAATGGACTTTTGTATACTCAGGCAGTACAGACAGAGGGAGGAATACTAGGTAGGCAGCTTGTCATTCCCCAGGGGTATCATGAGCAGTTGCTCAAAATTGCACATGATATTCCCTTGTCTGGTCATCTGGGAATCGCACGCACTATGCAGCGGTTAGCCCAGAATTTCTACTGGCCTCACTTCACCCAGCAGGTGAAGGAGTATTGCAGGGCTTATCATCGGTGCCAAGAAATAGGGAAGGCGGGCAAGAAGACCCAAGCCGCCCTGATTCCCTTGCCCATAGTGGAGGAGCCATTCCAGAGGGTGGGAATGGATATTGTGGGGCCTTTAAATACCCCCAGCTCCTCAGGGAAGAGATTCATCCTGACTGTGGTGGATTATGCCACCTGGTACCCAGAGTCAGTCACCCTATCCTCACTGAGGACAGACAAAGTGGCAGATGCCTTACTTGGGATTTTCTCCCATGTTGGGTTTCCGCAGGAGGTTTTTACCGATCGAGGGGGTTCTTTCATGTTGGACCTGATGAAATGTTTATGGGAGAAGTGTGGAGTGGTGCAGAGATGCACAACACTGTATACTCCAAAAGCCAATGGACTTGTGGAACGATTCAATGGTACCCTAAAGGTAATGCTCTGGGCATTTGCTGAACAGCATGGGAGGGACTGGGAGAAATACCTTCACCACCTTTTGTTTGCATACAGGGAGGTGCCCCAAGAGTTGACAGGATTTTCCCCCTTCAAACTCTTATATGGGCGCCAGGTACACAGGCCCTTAGACTTGATCCAGGAGGACCGGGAAGGCAAGCACGCCACCCAGGGAACTCCCATTGTGAATTACATCCTTAGGTTTAGGGAAAGGCTGAAGGAGCTTATGGGGACAGTCCAGAGCAACCTGGCGGCTGCCCAACAGAAACAAAGAGTGTGGTACGACCACAGAGCCAGAGCTCACTCGTACATGGTGGGTCAGGAAGTCATGGTCCTTATTCCGGTCGGGAAAGACAAGCTGCAGGCTGAGTGGGCAGGACCATACAAAGTGATTAGGAAAGTAAATGATGTGAACTACATTGTGGAGTTACCTGACAGAAGACAGACAGAAAGGATGTACCATGTTAACATGATGAAGCCATATGCAAATAGGGCTGACATGGTGTTTGCAGTGTGTAGTCATGGGGAGGATGGGAAGAAGAGACCCCTTCTGGACTTACTGGAAGAAAGTCAGGGAGTCCTCTGTGGAGGCAGTAAATTGTCTCCCAGCTGGCCCCAGACCAGATCCAGAAAGTAAGGAGATTTTAGCAGACTTTGCCCCATTGTTTGGCGTAAGCCTGGACTAACCCCTTAGCGACACACAATGTGGAGACAGGGACACAGACGCCTATCACGGTGAACAGCATATCGGGTGTCAGAGGCTGTCCAAAAGGACATTAGGAGGGAAGTAGAGGAGATGCTGGATTTAGGGGTAATCCAGAGATCCCACAGCCCCTGGGCCTCACCCGTAGTCCTTGTACCTAAGCCAGATGGCTCAACTCATTTCTGTGTGGACTATCGTGGACTGAATGCAGTCACAAAGTCTGACGCCCACCCAATGCCCCAGATGGACGAACTCCTGGACAAGTTGGGAGGGGTGACCAACCTTAAGACCATTGACCTGACAAAGGGGTATTGGCAGGTAGAGTTGACAGACAGAGCTAGGGAGAGGTCAGCCTTCATCACTCCAATAGGCTTATTTGAGTTTAAAGTAATGCCTTTTGGAATGAAGAACGCCATGGCCACTTTCCAAAGGTTGGTGAATCAGGTGTTAAATGGTGCTGAGGAGTATGCCGTGGCACACCTGGATGGCATTGCCATCTTTAGTACCAGTTGGGAGGAACACCTATCCCACCATAGGGAAGTGCTGCACAGGATACAGAGGGCCGGGCTCACTGTCAAAGCCGAGAAACGCCAGGTGTCCACGGGGGAAGTGGCATACTTCAGGCATGTGGTAGGCTGGGGACAGCGCCATCCTAACCAAATAAAGATAGAGGTGATCCAGGCTTGGCCCAGACCAGAAACCCAGAAGCAGGTCAGGAGCTTTCTAGGGACAGCATGGTACTACAGGAAATTTGTACCCCATTACAGTGCCCTGGCTGCTCCCCTGTCTGACCTGGACAAAGAAAAAGATGCCAAAGAAATTACCTGGGGCTCAGCCTGTGAGGAAGCCTTTACCAGATTAAAGGAGGCACTGTGCAGTGGTCCTGTTTTGACAAGTCCTGACTATAGCAAAACCTTTATAGTTCAGACTGACGCCTCAGACGTGGGTATTGGGGCAGTACTGAGTCAGACGTCCAGCCAAGGGACAGATCACCCAATATTGTACCTGAGTAGGAAGTTACTTCCCAGGGAGCAAGCGTACTCCACGGTGGAAAAGGAGTGTCTTGCCATAGTGTGGGCCTTAAAGAAATTAGAGCCATACTTGTATGGGCAGCATTTTGTGGTGCAGACTGACCCCAGACCCCTGGTTTGGCTGACGCAGATGGGGAAGAACAATGGGAGATTGCTAAGATGGAGTCTTGCTTTGCAGGGTTATGATCTGACAATCGTACATAGGGGTGGGGCGAAGAACCAGAACTCAGATGGGCTGTCTAGGGTCTATGAGGAGTGAACTGATTTGGGAAGCTCATCCCATGTAGGGGATAGAACCCCCAAATTCAGTCTAGGTGGGGAGGAATTGTGATGTGGACAGCCAGTTCTGAGTGCTGCATCATTTTTTTTTAAATATAAAGGCTCAGATAATCAAAAGAGTTGAGCCATGCGCAATAAGGTTGCCCCTGTGCAAGTCCGAAATTGCGCCATTCTGCGATATTCGGCAGGAGGCAGTTGCGCCCTTGAAATCATGCTGAGCAACAGTGCAATGATAATGAAGGCATGCGCAACTGAAGGGGAGGAACCATGCATAACTGGTACAGTGCGATATTCAACAACTTGCGCCATGCGCAATAGGGGAGCAAGCAGAATTGTGCTATAGCGGAAATGAGCCAAAATAAAAAGGAGCAAGGGAGAGGTGCAAGAACGCTACAGGGAAGCCACATGAGGCAGAACTCTAGCCACACAGACAGGGCAGGAGGGACACACAGGGCAGGCCAGGGAAAGGGCACCCTGAACACACAGGCACAGGGAAGGTATGGGGAGCCACAACCAGTGCAGAAGGGGGAAGTGCCACACAGCACAGAGGCCACCACAGGCAGGTGCTCCCAGTGCAGGGGAAGTGGCAGGGAGGATAACGGGGGGAATACAGTAACAGCTGCTGGGGGTTGGCTGAACACAAGCCAGGGACATGGCCAGTGCCAACTTCCAGATGGAGGCCGTTATGAGGGGGGTGAGAAGGTGGGCGGCAGGGGAGCGTGGCCGTGGAAGGGCCCGTCGGTGGTATGCCCCCAACAGGCAGTACCGAGCCCGCACCAGCTTCGAGCTGTACAGTGATACTGAGATTGTGGGCCGGTACCACCTGATTAGGGCAATTCTGAGGTGGCTCTGTGAGCTGTGCAGTGATGTGATGCAGGCACCCACACGACAGAGCCATGCCCTGTCAGTGGAGACTAAAGTAACAGCTTGCATGTGCTTGCTTGCCACGGGTACCTTCCAGAGACCAACTGGGGACACCACAGGCATAACCCAGTTGGCCACGTCACACCACCTCACCCAATTCCTCAGCGCACTGCTGCCTCATGCTGTGGAGTACATCCATTTCCCCAGCACACCAGCGGAGCGCACAGCAAACATACAGGAGTTCCACAGGGTAGCATGTATGCTTGGCGTGCTAGGGGCAATAGACTGCACCCATGTGGCCATACGCACACCACCTGGCCCCGAGGGGGCCACATACATCAATCACAAGGGCTATGCCAGCATCAACTGCCAGGGGGTGTGCGATGCCAGGGGGCGCATAATCAATGTCTGTGCCATGCACCCTGGGGGAGCACACAATGCCTTCATCTGGCACCAGTCAGCACTGTGCCACAGATTCGAGAGTGGGGACATCCCCACTGGCCACCTAGTGGGTGAGTATGCAAACCACATGGACAGTCATAGGACCTGGGGGGGCATGGCCAGAGGTGACATGGGTAGTGGCCTACATGGCCCGGGGCAGGGCGATGCTGATCACCAAACTAACCTCCACCCTCTACACACAGGTGACAGTGGATACCCACTCCATCCCTGGCTGCTCACACCCTACCGGCGGCCCGTGACCCCATCGCAGCAACGCTACAATGAGGCACATGCCACCACACGTAATGTCATCGAGCGGGTGTTCAGGATGCTGAAGGCACGTTTCTGTTGCCTGGACACCTCCAGTGGTGCCCTACAGTACAGCCCCTCAAAGGCCTGTGGGCTATTCCTGGCCTTTTGCATCCTGCACAACATGGCCAGCGAATATGGGATAGCCGTACAGGTCGAAGAGGGGGACAGCGATGGGGACAATGAGGACGCCGGTGATGATGGTGATGGGCAGCCCCCCTTGGGCGACGGGACCACCGACTGATCCGGCTGGCACAGCTGCACCAGGACACCATCACGGAGGAGCACTTCAGCCAACCCAGGTAAGTCATGGGGCCATGTGCAGCCAACAGTGGCTAAGGCACAACCCACAAACACGCATGGACACACACCAGGGGTGCATGCCATCAAGGGAAGTGGCAGGGCACAGAAGCACACACGCAACCAGGGATGGGTGAAGATTAACATGCCACGCAGACAGACACACACACACACACGTATACACACACACAATGCACCAGACATGCACAGAGGGCAGGAGGCACACCAACCCAGAACACCAACCCTAGCCACACACATGTCCACAGGCCACCATGCCCACTGCCTGTCCATGTGCGTGTGTCAGATGCTGAGCACCATTGCACATTGGTGTACAGCGCAATGCAGGCATCATCATGCACATGCAACTGTGGACAGCAGCCGGGAAGGTGTGCAGGTGGACTGTGTGTCCATGTGTAGGTTCAGGTACCCACCCATGCACTGCCCACTGAAAGACACAATGCACACAGGGCAGCACCAGACAGTAGCCACGCTGGGAGACAGGTCAGTCACGCGACACAGTACCCCGGCCACCACAGATGCATGGGCGGCCCCACCGAGACCCGCCATCACTGACAGGCTGACCCCTGGCCTCATGGGGTGGCACCGATGGTCCCCCAGGTGTTCCACTGCGTGAACACGACCATGCTCGTGCAGGGGTCTGCAGCACACTGAACATGCCTGCTCCAGGTGTGCTCGGGATGCCCACAGCTGAACCCGAGGTCAACAGGGAGGGAGTTGCACTACGCCGGGAATGGGGGGTGGACAGTGCACTGCGTGGTGTCCACGACACATGGGCACCTGACTGTGTGCCCATTGTGGCCATGACAGCAGTGAATGCTTGTGCATGCCTGTCAATGGCAGCGGTCACATCCTCCCCGCAAACAGTCCATCCCTGCCAGGATCATAGCAGTGTCCCTGCTGCGATGCTCCTCTGCCCGCTCCAGAGCCACGCGCAGTGCATCCACTGACATCGCAAGCCGCATCTGCTGCTGGACTGATGCTTGCAGTAGGCGGGTGTGCTCGTCCAAGAGGTCATCTGCCTCCTCGGCATCCTGTCCTTCAGGGTGTGCACGGCCCTGATGCTCAGCACCCCTTGAGGGTGGGCGCTGTGCACCAGGACCAGGTCTGGGCATGTCCACAGGCGGTGTACAGACGCTGCCGTTGAACCCTGTACCCCAAGCCCATTGGCCGACTGCTGATGCTGCCCCTCTGGCTGCCGCTCCCCAGGGCTCAGTGGTACTGCCGCAGTTGCCGCAACAGTCCCACTGTCCTGAACAAACACCAGTGCTGCCCCATTGGTGCTGACAGGCACAGGCTGGGACTGTGATGACATGCAGGCCTCCAGGGCAGCACCACCCACAGCCATAGGCGCGATGTGTCCTGCTGTGTAGCCATCCCGTGGCACACACATGTCACTGCCCATGACATTAGCGACATCATCATCGGTGATGGACTCTGCACCGGCCCCAGTCACAGCATGCGCCGGCATGCTGGGACACAGGCAGGGCTTCCTCTGCACCTGTTACAACGACATCAGTGTGGACAGCCAGGCGGCCCCACTGTCGCACTGATCCACGTAACATAGAAACATAGATTTTGATGGCAGATAAGGACCGTTTGGCCCACCCAGTCTGCCCATTTCCCTACCTAATGGATAAGCTGCAGATCCTAGTTAACCAGCAGCCTACTTCTTCCTACCCCCACCACCTAGAATTGCCTTATGATTGTCCCATGCATGCTTGAATTCCACCACTGTTTTTGACTCCACAACTTCCTCCGAAGGCCGCTCCATGTATCCACAACCCTCTGTGAAAAATACTTCCTTAAATTACCTCTGAGCTGCCCCTCTATCTTCAAATTGTGCCCCTTGTTCTTACACACCTCTTTTTTTGAAAGATGCTACCCTCTTGGACTTTGTTGATTCCCTTGAGGTACTTGAAAGTTTCTATCATGTCCCCCTCTCCCTCCTTTCCTCGAGGCTATACATATTAAGCTCCTTAAGTCTCTCTTCATATGTCTTCCAGTGCAGACCCTGCACCATTTTAGTTGCCCTCCTCTGGACAGCTTCCATTCTGTCTATGTCTTTGCGGAGATTGGGTCTCCAGAACTGCACACAGTACTCCAGATGGGGTCTCACCAGCTGTCTGTACAGAGGCATAATAACTTCTTGTTTTCTACTGGTGATGCCTCTCCCTATGCATCCCAGTATCCCCCCAGCCCTCCTTGCTGCCCTCTCATGTTGCTTGCCCACCTTTAGGTCATCTGATATGACTTCCCCAGGTCCCTTTCCATTTTTGTTGTTGTTAGTATCTCACCCCCCATTGTGTACTCTTCCCCTGGGTTTTTGTTTCCCAGGTGCATTACCTTGCACTTCTTAGCATTGAATCTAAGCTGCCATACATTTGACCATTCTTCTAACCTTGCCAAGTCCCCACACGTATACCTGTGGAGGTGGATGGGCCCTCCTCCATCTCCAGCTGACTGTCCTCAGTGGACAGGCCCACCACCGCTGTCCCATGCAGATGCATAGGATCTGTAAGGGAAAGCAAAGTCGCGTTACTGCATGTGAGCTACCCTGCCCCCCCATAGACAGACCATGACTTACCATGCAGTGATGGGCCACCACCCATCTGGAAGCCACCACCCGGAACACCCTCAATGGCACTACGCTGCATGCTTCCAGCAAGCCTCTCCTTCTGTGGGGTCAGGTGTACCACCTCCGACTGTCCCCCACCTGTTGCAGCTCATGCTGCCCTGATGGCAGCCACCTTCTCCTTTATCCTCCTCCTGTCCATGCCCATCATTTTCTTACACTTCTTCATGGAGCGCTGGTGGCTGCCATGCAGGTTCACAGCACGTGCCACCTCCTCCCATGCAGCAGCATGGGCTTGAGGTGTTCCCCTTCCGTCCGCTGAGAAGCGGCTTCTCTGATCCAGGTAGGCCTCAAACAGGGCATCGGTCTCAGCCTTGATAAAGTTAAGCCTCCTCCTCCTCCTCCCACCACTGTGTTCCTCCTCTCCCACAACTTGCTCAGTCATTCTTTAGCCTGTAAGAATGGCAGTTGTTACCTGTGACTGTGCAGTCCCATGCATGCCCCCAAATCCACAGTCCACACTCCCAAACAGCATGCAACTCACCAATAGACTGCAGTAACTGACTGTGGCCACTGCAGCCCAATGTCGCACTTTTATAGTGCAACCCATGCAAATGAGGCGAGGCACAATTTTAAGTGGATGCAAATTGCAGTGCTGTGCCATTGAATGGCTGATTAGATGATTTGCATATGATGGCTGAATATCGCGCGTTTGTGCTTTGTGCAATTGTGTTGAACGTGCTGAGCCAATGGTGCAGTTCTGTGACATGCATAGTACACACCTCACTGCGCATGCCCAGGTTGCTGACGCAGGCATCTGTCACGCTGCTGACGTGCTGTGCACGGTAGGCAATGCAGGGCACGGCCACCATTGTGCCAGTGGCGCTATAGCGATGGTCACTACATAGCGTCGTGGCACTGGGCCATCATAGACGCACTGGGCCAACTGCTCAGTAGACCGCTAATGGCGGTAGCACACAGGCAGCTAATTGCGCTACACGCGTTGGGTTCCAATGGCGCTAGGCGTGTCCATGCGCCAGAGACCCTTGACCCTGTGCCCGACCTTTGGCCCCTAGGCGCCATGTGTCAGGCATGGGTGCACCTCTATCGCGCTGTTCAGTGACAGCACGATAGGGAATGGCAGCATTGTACCACACAGCATCTGCACGTGGGGAGCTGCCCTGCAGAGCGCCATATTGCCAAATCGAGCAGTGAGCATGGCACACAGGAGGGCAGCTCAGTGGTCGGCAATAAAACTGGCCAACCTAGTGGCCATTGTGGAGCCACTCCATGGGCCACTGTTCAGGGAGGCGCCCCTGGACAGGTCCAGGACCCAGGTGTGGGAGGAGGTGGCCACTGCACATGAGGAGGCCACAGGACAGGGGAGGAGTGCTGAGCAGTGCCACCACAGGTATGGAGACCTGTGGCGGAGGGAGCCAGAGCTGCTAGCATGCCTGTGGGCACGTGCCAGGAGGGGCAAGGTGCCATGGCCAGGTAGGTGTTACATCAACACACTTTCATCTTCCATATGGGTAACACTGTTGTATGTGTCCAGCACATGGGGGAGGGACCATCCAGGGTTGGTTGTGGTGCTGTTATCAGGGTGTGGGGTGGTTGGGTCTGGCTGGGTGGGAGGACACACACCTGGGGGCAGGGGGACTTTGGTATGGGATTGTACTGATGTTCCTCTCTCCATGTTTGCACCACAGGCCCAGAGGAATGCCGCCATGCCCGTGATCTTCGGCGGCAGGAGGAGCAGAGTGCAGCCAGGCGGGGTGAGGGCCCTCAATGCCCACTGAACCGGCCCGAGGAAGGTGAGTGCCATACCTCCATGATTACTATTGCATGCTGTGTAACAGGGTGGGAAGCGGGGCATGGCCACCTTCCATCGACACCACTGCCATGCACGTGACTTGTTACAGTCAGCACTGTCCAGTGGCAATGCATGTCTGGGAGTGCATCGACGGTGGTCCATGCATGCACCAGGTACATGGTTGTGCCACTGCCTTTGCACCACATAGCCATGTCACTAAACGGCCATGGTGGTGCTGTGCGTGACTTGGCCGGTGGGTGTGTGCAGCGTCCCGCATGGTTGTATGTGTCTGGATGGGCAGGTCATGTGGACGTGATCATTGTGGGTGGTCACTCACCATCACAGAGGTATATCCCACTGCCATATGCCATGCACAGTGGGCAGGCTGTATGGGGTTGTGCATTCACACCTATTGACTGTGCTCCCTTGTCCTAGGTACACGCCATCTCCGGGAAATAAGGGAGGTGCTGCAGGAGATACTCCAGGTGGTGAGGGCTTCGCTGGACATCCTCCGCAGGATTGATAACACTGGGGTCCTGCAGAGGCACACAGCACTATGGAGTTGGAGTGGGGAGAGGTGCTCCCGCTAGGGGTCCCTCAGTCCCTGTAATCCCCTACCCCCTGGACCCACCCTCACACCCCTATTTTCCCATCTCATTTGTCCACCCTGCCCCCTACCCACCCCACCTTGTTTGTGCTCCTCCCCCGATATATTTTGTACATAGTAGTGTAAATAGTTGAATTTTATATGTTTGTTCAATACAGTTATTTTGATATGAATACTGTGGAGGTCTCTAATTTGCAGCGGTTATAGGTACTCAGCTGCAATGGTGTGCATGGCGTCAGGGGTGGTGCGGTCATGGGTATGTGTGTGTGTGTCCATGTGGAGGTGACTATGGTGTGGGGGTAGCTATCAGTCAGTGTCTGTGGTGTGTGTATTGTGCCTTGTGCACTGGATGACTGTGTGCAGTGGTCCATGGTGCGTGCTCTGTGTCCATGGCGCCTCTATCAGCCCATCCATGGCCTGTGCAGCTGACACACATGTATGTCTGTGACCGGCACAGTCCGCTGGCATGTCAGTGGTGGC
Organism: Neoceratodus forsteri; assembly: GCA_016271365.2. Classification (NCBI taxonomy): domain Eukaryota; kingdom Metazoa; phylum Chordata; order Ceratodontiformes; family Ceratodontidae; genus Neoceratodus; species Neoceratodus forsteri. The sequence continues at coordinate 320,871,734 of CM057459.1, forward strand.
AGTCCTTGCAGGGCAGCCACTGTACCCGTCACATTGCTGGGTTGCCTCCTGTCACTGGTGTGGTGCATGTCTGCCTCAGGTGACACTGTGGCCTCCACAGTTGTTGTCCCACCTCCATGCTGTGCCTTGTGTGTGTTGAAGGGGATGTGCACCACTGTCTGTGACTTGTACTCCGGGCAAATGATGGTGGTGTATGGGTCCACAGTGCCTGCGCAGGGTGGCTGGCACTCCAGTGCCATGGAGGACTGTGGGTTGTGTAATACGAGTTTACATGGGCCCACACTGGGGCTTGGTTGCCCCACCACTGCGTCCCTGTGTTGTTGTGCCCTTGGTATGGGTGGGTGTCTGTCCATGCACTGTGTGGCATCCGTGTGGTGCATGCTTCCACACACCACTGTGGGTGTCTGTGCTGGCTGTTGTGGCCAGTGGTGGCTCGGAGTGTGTCACTGAAATACTGTGCAGGGTGCTGTACCACTGGTGGTGGTGTCTGGGGCAAGCCCTGTCCCGTGTGGGGTACCTCATGTGCCGACGCATGGTTGGTCTCTCAGCAGTACCTCGGGGGGATTGTGCATGGTGGCACTGTGTCTGCCATTGTTGCATTGCTGTGTGCTGCCACCTGCTGATGGGTGCTCATGGTGGGGCTGGCTTGCATGGTTCTGTGGTGCACAGGGTTGCACTGTCCCAGTGGAGGTGGTGGCATGCATGGGGTTTCCTGCAATGGTGGTCGCTGCTCCTGGGGGCGTGTCTGGGGGTCACGGTGCAGGGTGTGCTCTGCATTGGGGGGATGGTGTGGCATGGGGTGGTCAGCCCTCCTTGTGTGCCAGTCACAGCTTGCCGGGAGGTGTGATGGGGCACCATGGCCCGGCTGTGGGTTGTTTGCTTGTCTCCATGGACCGGTGGTTATTCCAGCCCTCCCCCAGTTGTGCAGTGCATGGGGTGTGGGGTGATGATGTCTGTTCTGCTGTGTGTTCCTGTGCCCATCTGTGGCATGGGTGGTGGGCCCCTACCTCCCTGGTTGTGCAGTTGCATTGCTCTGCTGCTGGGGGGCATCCCTGGTTGTGCTATGGCACCTCTGGACTGCTCAGCTGCACATCTCTTATTGCGCTATGGCGCATCAGATCTGCTCAGCTTCCCCTTCCTAGTTGAGCTATGGTGCAGGTGGTGTGATATTCAGTCGTCGGCTGTAGGCGCAGTTTGGCCTGCTCTGTTTTTGAATATCGCATCTCTTGCGCATGGGCGCAATGGACGTGTGCTTGCTCCTGCTATTGCGCACTTTTTGGGCGCAGTTTGAATATCTGGGCCAAAATGTATTACTGACTGTCTCTGCTGAAAATCTGGTGCTTTAGCATTGACCTCGCTCCCCCCACCGGTTTCAGCTGAAAGATGAAAAGCCATGAGAAAATGCTAAAACAGCATGTGAGATCACACACACACGTTTTTAGATACAAGATGTTAGATGGCAGGCCTGAACCTAATGACAGAGTAGAACAGACCTTGATCAAGGATATCCTGTTTTATCTAAAGTTAATTACAGGCTGGTAGAAGCTTGAGTTAAGCATATCCATTTTATGACAGTTCCAGAGGAAGAAAAACAGGTTGTGATGTATTAGTGTGAACATCATAAAGATGCTTTCATGTCCTGGAAGGGTGAAGCTTATCATGAGATCAAAGAATTGTTATTTGCAGAACATGAATCATGCTGAGGTTGCAGAATTTAATACTGGGAAAAGACATCCTGTTTTTATAGATACTGTATATGTTTTTTTATATATTCTGACAGAGGAGGAGCTAAATGACCTCACCCAAAAAGGGGTTGGCAAATACAGTTTGCTTTAAGGCATATTCTGTTTTACTTCACTGAGACACTTTTACCTAGATTTTGACAACGGAACATCTTGAGCACTTGTAAACAGGTATTTAGAAAGAGAGTCAAATCTAAGTACTGTAAGCAGAAATTTGCACTGTTTAAACCTTGTTCTTAAAAGATGTGTATGTCTTGTGATATAAGAGTTCTGTATTTTGTGTTTTACATATTTTTATCTATTGTAGTAAAGCTCTTTTTAGAGCATACTTGGTCTGTCTTTGACTTCTTTTTATTTGTAAGAAAAGTATATATGGTTACAGCAGACAGCAGGCAAAAGCTTGAATGGTGGTACCAAACTGGAAAGAGAAGCGTTTTAAAAGTTTTTAAGGGTTCATCTCTGTATGCCTGGTTAGATGCCTGTAGGCAAAGATATCTGGCCCACCCCCGAAGACAGAAATATCTGAGCCTGTGTATTGGGTATGCAAGCAAGAGGTTCACAGTTTGAGTCCCTCCAAGACTTGTGACCAAAGGTTGGTCCGAACTCACTAAACAGACAAGAGGGTTACCTTGTTCTGTTAAACTGTTCACAAGACTGTGCTCGGAGGTTGGCACTTTGGGAGTAGAGGCCTGACCTGCTGAGTGGGTTTGTGACAGGGGGCAGTAACTGTGAACAGCATCCAACATCTGCACAGTGACACAGTTACATTTGTATAAGTTGTTAATTCTTAGCTGGGTAGTGGCTGCTTTACAGCTTTGAGACTTTTTGTATTTTTTTTGTTTAGTTAACAACTGGAGAATATCCAATTAGCACACATTTATTTTATTTTATTGAGGTACTTATTTAAAAGTTGAGAACTGCAAAAGACACACTGAGCTAGAGTTAATTTCCAGCTGCAGCCCAGGGAAGGGGGTTATGGGGGGGTAACAACTTGCAAAACAAATGTAAGTATAGATGCAGCATTGCATAACAGAAATAGAGAATACTGGATGGGTAACCATGCAGAACCACTGTGTTCTGCCACAGAGGGGTTTGATTCCCAGTGACTTTGACAGCGAAGCTCGAGAGGTCTTTAAGAATCAGACCCCGAGGTGGCAGAACACACTAGTGTTACCTATCTAGTATTTTTTATAGTGTATGGTGCCCCTCGAATTATTTTTAAAACATTTTTAGGCTTTGAAAAATGTTCCACCATACACTATAAAAAAAATTGTTGTCCTCTCTAGCTAGTTGATGGAGTTGAGTGGTTGCTAGGGACTGGGCGTCCCTTACATAGCAGCACACATGCCCATTGGGTGCCGCTCTACTGTGGGCGGGATTTAAAAAAAAAAACATGGTGGACAGACGTCTCGCTTAGCGAGGAAAATACCTGTCACAGGGCTGAAAAATGTGAGTTTAAAACTTTTTACGGATCAGAATCTAGTTGATCCAGCTTTTCCGTTACCTCTTAGCTTGTCCAAAAACCGCTGCAGTCATTTTCTGTCTGTTTCAGTGATATTGGCCCACGGTGGTTTTCTGTTGATGCTGGCTCGAGCTTTCTACTCTAAACGAATAGAATGCTGTTCTGCACATACGGTCAGAACAGCATTCCATTCATTTAAGTGTGTGTGGATGAACAGCATTTTTGTAAGGCTGGATTTCGGTTGAGAACAACGTTCCACCATACACTATTAATGAGTACATACAGACATAGACTTGTGCATGGTGAATACAATGAGATATTAGAATAGCAGTGATTTCATTTTGTAACATTCCATGTATACAATGATCATATTTATGTCAGTATGCCATGGTTTATAACACTTTGAAATAGCACTCATACACTATGGAAGGCATTAAAGGCCTTCTTTTGACAATAATGTATTTTTCTATCTTCAATACATCAACCATCAGTTGAATCCACCTATAAGGGTCTGGGGGCATATTGTCTTTCCACCTCATCAGTAGAACTCTTTTTGGCATTAGCAATTCCTAGATGGATAAGCTAGGCTATGTGTTGCTCCATCCTGTGGTAGATATTAAAAGCATTATCATGGGGTCACTTTTCCTTAACACAATACTGGTTGCAGCTGTTAACTTACTGAGGATTTCAGTCAAAACTTTGTCCGGCTTGGGGCAGGTTACCAACATGTGAGACAGGGAGCCAACTTCTAACAAGGAACGGGAACAGTGTTCTGTAATATTAGGATTCATTTTATTGGGTTGAAAGAGTGCTTCCAAACTGAATTGGCATTTCTGTATTTTCCTGTAGATTACATTATTTCCTATGGAAGCTAAATGGCTCTGTTTTCCTGTATAACCAATGCAGGTCTACATGAATAATTTTCCAGTAAATCGCTCCATTTCTCTGTAAAATAAAGGACCCCTGTAGATCTGGGAGCCTTGTCTATGTAGACGACTGAACTGATTTGTTGCAATTTAGATACATAGAAAATTGCCTGCAGAAACAAATCCGTGATCTATTGTGTTTGCTCAGTTCCTACGGGAGCCACACCAGCCTGTCATTAGTCTGGAATAGGTCAGGTGCCCTAATTTTGTGGCTATAATAACAGATGATGGTGGGGTGGTGATGATACAAGACTATTTTTAATTTGTAAAGGGGCACTCTGTATCATTTCTCCCTAATAATACTAATTTTATTAGGATTAAGGAACAATATAAGAGGAAGTGGTGAGTGGATACGATATCTCAGTTTCTGGGTCCATTCCCTCCTCATAAGGAATACTCATGTCAACAAACTCATCAAAAGCCTAGGTGCAATGATTGGCTTCCTGTTCTAAAACAAATTCTTGCTATGTCAGGACTGCACAGAAAGAATAATCCAACGTATAATACGCCCCTCTATCAACTACGTGGACATCTTCCTCCATGGTGCCTCCAAGTACATATTGGCCAAATCAGACGTGTTCTACAACAGGCTAGCCAGGCTGATAGATGACTGCCCGTATGATACTCACCACTGCAAACTCTACAGTACCTTAAACTGGTTGTCTTTGGGTGACAGAAGGGTACTGCACGTCATTCTGTTCTCCCTGAAATGAGTCAAAGGCATTGTCCCCTCTTATGTGCACTCAAGGCTTACCCTGAACTCCAGTCCTAGAGCCCTGTGCTCCACTGGATCACGCAAGCTAATGCACTGACACATAAATATGACTCGCAGGTTCTTCACCTTCAGTCACTGATGCCGTCTGCGTGAAACTCCCAGCCAGAATCCCTACACCTGGTAAACCACTCTTTGCTCTCTAGTCTAAAAGTCATGGAATGGTTCTTTTCAGTCTCCTCCAGGAATAAACCTTGCTGCCATAATCTTGGGGCATAACTAAGTAGCAACACAGCTTTAAGTCTCTGCCCCTTCACCCCCTGCACTAGGCCTTACCTTGCATTTGAAACTTTGTTATGCCTATGTAAACATACAATGCATTGCAAGTTGCACACTATATCTAACCCTACTTATGTCTATAACAAGTTCGCTTGTCAACAGAAGTTTTGCCTTTACAGGGCACTATTGTACACAAGTTCTACTCAATGTTTTTTTTTTTTTATCCTAAGTAAAACTGAATTGAATTGAATAACTAATAACATCTGATGCTGAGAGACAAATCCTGTTCTTCTGATCTAGGTTTTATGCTATGGAGAACCAACCCAACAAAATAATGAGTTGGCACTTAAAATGTGTCCATGAGCTGTCCTGGTGGTGCTGAGGGTTGAGGTGCCAGACACCATATCTCGCGTCACACCGGCAACCGAGGTTCAGGAATGAGCTTGGGCCACCGGGGGTTGGCAGTAGCGAGAGATGATCGAGCATCCGGAGGACTGTTTTCCTCTCTCGGGGGTGGGAGATCTGTCATCCCGCTTGTTGACTGCCCTCTGGCAGTGGCTGGAGGGCAGTATGGGTAGGGAGACATGTACCAATGTCACCACGTCGGTGGGGAGGGGGGACGGGAGAAAAGTGGAAAACGGAGTCTGGCAGGTTCTGTGATGGCACCTGCATCCGTAAGGGTCGGCCCCGTTGTGTCTGGATTTGGTCTGGGGGGTGCCAGCACCCCCCTCCCTGGCCCCACCAGGGGGATAATCCATCAGGGATTGGCTGGGGTTGGCAATACGGGAACACAGGAAGAAGCTGGAGTGATTCTCCACGCAAGGAGAGATCACAGCCACTTGCCAGGGCTCCCAGGAGAAAAAACACCTATATATATATAAAAAATGTGCCCATGAAAAAAAAGCATATTCAGTATCTGGGTGCAAAATAAGTAGCTCATGGATCATCCAAGCAAGATCAGCAGTGTATTTAAACAATTCTACTTGATTTATATACAGCAGGTCAGAGCAATCGAACGCTCCTCATGCATTCAGAACAATTCATAAGTGACATAAAGTTCCTTGATATATATACCAAATTAAATGCTACTGTACCTGGAAGAGCCTTACATCAGAGAAAAGATTTGCCAAGCAATCAATGACCTCCCTACTGGTAAGGAGCTTTGGCTGGATAACCTGTCCACGAATTTCTAAGACACGTCTAAAAACAAGTTAATCTGGCCCACCAACACAGTGGTAGAGCTACCATCTGAGGCACCAATGACAGAAACAAGCCTGAAGCACTGGGGTGTCAACCAAGGGGAGGAGAAGGATCAAGTGTCCATGCCACAGCTCTCAAATGGAGGGGGGGGGGCTGGTATTAGCTTGACCTTTAGTGGTGGCTGGGGGTCAGGATGAGATGAGGTTGCTTGAGATCACCAGATCAGGGAATGGATGAGTACTGGATATTGAGGTGCTATGCACAGGAGCACGTGAGTGTTTTTATATTCAATCTGATTTTCAGAAGGAGCAATAGTACAGCAGCTTTGTTATTATTTTCCATTTTGAATGCAATGAAGAAATGCAATAATGACTAAGGGGCTAGAAAAACAAGACATATAAGGAGAGGCTGGAGCACTTGGGGTTGTTCTCCCTAGAAAAAGGCAAATGAGGGGAAATATGGCTGAGGTATTCAAAATCATGAAGTTATACACAAATAGACTAGGACAGACTGTGTAGCAGAATGCAGAGGACAACAAAACCAGGTAGACACAAGGGTTCAGGCACCATTAGGTATTGGCCAAAATGTGCATCAGCACATCTACATCCTAGACATCCGTCCATCATGCTAGTGTCCTTGGGTCAGAGTTTTGGGGCACAAGTAACGTAAAAGCCCCCACTGCTGCGCAGCATGATCTCAGACAGCTGGAAGGAGGAGGGAGCATGGACGATTGGTATAACCACCACAAAGCCCACCGGCAGTGGGTAATAAACTATGTTAGAAAAAAAGAAACAAACACTAACTTCCCCACTCCCATTTACATCCTTGTCTCTTCCAAGTACAAAGACTTGTTCAAATTTTAGTCTGTAGAAGTGGATGTCAAGAGCCCTATGTCGGCATACTTTCCTCTGTTTTTTGTTTTTTTTATGCTGTCTTGCATGTGCACAAGCAACATGTTATGGTAGTATGAGAAATGCAGAGGTGTGTCAGTGTTGGCGAATGCAGGACACGCTTTAGTAGGTGCGTCCCTCATTCGCCAGTTAGCCAGCATGCTAATGCTGACACAAGTTTATGCAAGGTGCCACCAACCTGAAACAAACGTGCCACTGCAATCGAAGAGAAGCTCGTCATGCAGTGGCGCAGATGACACGCCTCCCTATGTGCCTTTGCTGGTGAAACATTTCAATAAACATGGCTGCAGGTCCTGCCGACGCCACATAGTCTGAAAAGAAGGCCAACATTGGGGGTGCAATCCCTGTGTCAGCATGTTCGCCACCCAACCCACATTGTGTGGCACACTGGAAGCGCACCGCAGTGTGCTGCCACTAGGAGAAAGCCGACCATGTCGGCATGTTTCTCCCCCCAGCCCACTCCCATTGTGTGGCACACTGAGAGCCCACCCCAATGTTGCCAACATCAGGCCCCCCCAAAAGCTATGGGGCACACTGGGAACCCATCCCAGTGTGTCCAACATTTGTTTTAATTCACCTGTAAAGAAAGAAAGAAAACGGTCCCACGAGATCTGGTTGTTTTTGTGTGTGCCTGAAAAAAAGGAAATGGTCCATTGTCGGCGCCTCCTCCCCAACCCGCACCCACCCTCTGCATCCCACCTCCCAACACCACCCTAACCCCAGACTTACCTCCAGAGGTCCAGCGCTGCAAACTTCAGTGGAGCAGGAACACATCTGCACTCTTCAAAGCCAAACTGTAAAATGAAGAAATGCCGATAAGCTATATAATAGCATAATTGGGGAGGTTTCAACTTAGGTGGATATCTCAGCCATTGTTTTGAATTTTGGCTCCAAATTTTCAGCATGGGGTTCTTGGGACCCCTCCTCATGAACACATGCACTATGATCACGTTATTCCATTCTGAAAGGTAATTTTGAGGTCACTGCATGGAATCACCTTTTGGGAATGATTAACGAAACAACAGTGCCACTGTTCATGAGGTGGGGTCCCACAAAGCCTATGCTGCAAATTTGGTGAAAAAATTCCAAAAAAATGACTGTGTTACTAGCATGCATTGCGCAGTTTCCACACACGCTTGTAACTTCAAACATTTTTAATATTTTCACTCCAGATTTTCAACATTGCCATTTTTTCCCACCTCCTTATGAACAGTACAGCTGTCATTTTTCACATCCTGTCTGAAATGTGTTTTCGCACATGTGGCGCACAATGGCATGGTCGCTGTGGGAAATCAATGTTTGGGACAAATTAACAAAATCACAGTGACACTTTTCATGAGCAGAGGTCCCAAAATGCCTATATTAAAACATCTGGTTAAAAACATCCCCAAAATAATTGCATTGTGGGAATGCATTGCGCAGTTTCTATGCACACTCGTGACTTCACCAATTATTCATATTTTCACTCCAGATTTTTAACTTTGCCATTTTTTTACACCTCCTCATGAACAGTACAGCTGTTATTTTTCACATGCTGCCTGAAATGTGTTTTCGCACCTGTGGCACCAAATGGCACAGTCGCTGTGCAAAATCACCTTTCAGCTAACGAACTGATAGTGACGCTATTCATGAGGTGGGGTCAAAAAAAGCCCATGTTGAAAAGTGGAGTGAAAATACAAAAAAACACCCGTAGCATTAGGGTTTCCAACCATAACGCCCCACCCTGTAGAAACTGACAGGAGTCAGGGGTGTGACTTGGGATTGTCGGCTTATAATGCTCATGCCATTCCAACCCCACCCCACCCCACCCCATGACAGGCATCGAGGTGTGCCTTGGGCTCTTCAGCCCCAAAGTTCACCCCATTCTCCTATACTGTACCCATCTCAACGTATTTCCTTATGGAATAGTGTAAGTGTAAGGCCCGAAGACCCCAAGGCACAACGCAACACTTGTCGGTGTCTGCAGGGTAGGGAAAGGTGAAATGGCATGAGTGTTATGGCCGACGACCCAAAGGCACACCCCAATGCCTGTCAGTCTCTGCAGGGTGGGGGTGTGGTTGGTGTCAGTTCAATACTTCACTACCATTCCTATTATGCATCTCTCTAACTCCTGCACTACCAATGCCAATGCCAGCAAGACAACATTCAGCATTGACAAATGCTTGTTTGTTTATAAATTTATACAAAAACAGTTAATCTTAAGTGGGATTTTTAAGAGCTAACATTTTTCTTAAATTCTGTAGGAAATAGAGGATTATCAGTCTTTCTAATTTTTAATGTCTTCTCCTACATTTCCTCCACTTAGGAATGGATCTATAATATTTTATGTAGAATTTTAAGTGAGACCTATTCTTATAATGTAGTTTTTGTAATGTGTTTCCAATAATTGTCCCTGTGAGTTAAGGGTTTAAAAGAATTGAAGCAGAATAACTGGCTTTGTCCACCTTTTTTTATGTTGGTGCACTTGCGCAGCCAACATCTTGCGGTAGTGGAGATTTGGAGGCGTGGTCACTGTTGGGCAAATGCAGAACACACACCAGTAGGTGCGTCCCTCATTCCCCAATCAGCCTGCATGCCGGCGCCGCACCACCCAAGTGAGCACATCTAAGGAAAGGTCCACTGCAATGTGAGCAAAGCTCGTCACACGCAGCGGACCTTCCTACGTACTTCCCCAGCATCAAACATGGCAGCACAGTGGCCGATAAACTGCCGACTTTGGGGGTACCCCAATCCCGATTCGACTTACCCTGCCCTCTTGTATGTGCCGACGGGCAGCCTACCCCCGTCAGTATAAAGTGTCACCCCTCTCCTTTGTGGTTGCCGAGGGGGCCCAATCCCCTCGGCTCATCGTCCCCCGCATTCATTGTTTGTGAGACAGGGTGCTCAATCCCTGTCAGCATCTATCCCCACTCCCTATGTGCGATGGGGTGCCCAGTCCCCCATCGGCTACTCCCAAACAAAACACAAAAAGAAAACCGTCCATGATGTTTTTAACACCTGTAAACAGAAAACGGCCTCTCGTAGTCTCCCTACCACCCACACCCACCCACTGTGCACCCTGCCTCCCCACACCCCCCCTCATGCCATACTTACCTCCGGAGTCTGGCGCGATGATCTTCAGTGGACTGGGAACACGTCTGCACTCTTCAAAGCCGACTGTGAACTGAGGAAATGCCGGTAAGCTGTATAATGGAAGAAACAGATTTTTTTCAACTTTGATGCATATCTTGGGCATTTTTTGGAATTTTTGCACCAAATTTTCAACATGGGGTTTTTGGGACCCTCCTCATGAATTCTGTCACTGTTATGACGTTAATCGGTCCAGAAAGGTCACTGTGCGGAATCACTTTTTGGGACCAATTAAACCAAGGTCAGTGGCAGTGTTCATGAGGTGGGCTCTCAAAAAAAACTTATGTTGCAAATCCCAAAAATGGCTGTTTTACGAGTGTGTGTTGCGCGGTTGCTATGCATGCTCATAACCTCGCGAATTCACAATATTTTCACTCCAGATTCTCAACATTGTCATTTTTCTACACCTTCTTGTGAACAGTACAGCTGTCATTTTTCACATCCTGGCCGAAATGTGTTTCCGCAGTTCCGGCGCACAATAGCACGGGCGCTGTGGGAATCAGTGTTTGGGGCAGATTACAAAAATTACAGTGACACTGTTCATGAGCAGAGGTCCTAAAATACCTATGTTGAAAATTTGGTGACGATACTCCATAAAATGACTGTGTTATGAGCGTGCGTTGCGCAGTTTGCCCACACACTTGTAACATGCATTTCTAATATTTTCACTCTGAATTTTCACCATTGGCATTTTTCCACACCTCTTGATGAACAGTACAGCTATCATTTTACATATCCTGCCCAAAATGTGTTTTCGCACGTCCGGCGCAGAATAGAGCGGTCGCTGTGCGAAATCACTTTTTGGGACAGTTTGAGGAAATGACAGTGGCACTGTACATGAGCAGAGGTGCTAAAATGCCTATGTTGAAAATTTGGTGCCGAAAGTCCATAAAATGACTGTGTTACAAGCGTGCATTGTGCATTTCCCACGCACCCTTGTAACTTTGCAAATTTGCAATATTTACATGCCACATTTTCAACACCAACATGTTTGTACACCTCCTTATGAACAGTACAGCTGTAATTTTTCACATCCTGCTCAAAACGTGTTTCCGTACTGCACTACCAAAGCCAATGCCAGCGCGACAACATTCGGCATTGACAAATGCCTGTTTAGTCTCATTTAGCTCCTCATGTGTGATTAGCTTGTGGCTTGAGTTGCAAATGATATAGTCTGGCATCAGCTAAGGATTAGTATTTTTTGTCCTAGTGCAATTTCTGTTATTTGCACTTTTGCTATTTGTACATTTCCTCTGTAGTGGTGGATATCAAGAACCATCTGAATACTGAGTGGCTCTTTGTATACTTTAAAGGTATACTGTATTTGTAAGTAGGAACTATGATATATAGAGTACCTTAGTGCACAAGCACTGAGGCAAGGGTTACCCCAAAGGGCACTGGCCAGGAAGCCAAGCTTCAAAGAATTTTCTATCCCATCTGGCAACTGATGCAGGTTAGCCTATCTCTTTGTGGTCTAGCTTGCATCAATCCCGGGGACCGTTTTAATGGAGCTTGTGCCCGAGATTTGGCGCAAGCTGGCATAAAGTGGGAAAACTGCTGAAACTGTGTCTGTTCTTTGAAAATCTGGTGTAGTTACTGCAAACAGCATTGGCATAGCAGCAATTTCAAAGTGTTGTGGCACAGAGCTGGATGCAAGCCCTGCTCCACCCTTTGAAGACCCATGGTTGGTCAGGCTCATGATGTAGTAGGCAGACTGGAATGTGGGGGAGCTGGACTCAAAGGTGGTAAGGTTGCATGATTGGTGGGGGAGCTGGACTCAAAGGTGGTAAGGTTGCATGATTGGTGGGGGAGCTGGACTCAAAGGTGGTAAGGTTGCATGATTGGTGGGGGAGCTGTACTCAAAGGTGGTAAGGTTGCATGATTGGTGGGGGATCTGGACTCAAAGGTGGTAAGGTTCCATGACTGGTGGGGGAGCTGGACTCAAAGGTGGTAAGGTTGCATGATTGGTGGGGGAGCTGGACTCAAAGGTGGTAAGGTTGCATGGTTGGTGGGGGAGCTGGACTCAAAGGTGGTAAGGTTGCATGATTGGTGAGGGAGCTGGACTCAAAGGTGGTAAGGTTGCATGATTGGTGGGGGAGCTGGACTCAAAGGTGGTAAGGTTGCATGATTGGTGGGGGAGCGGGACTCAAAGGTGGTACGGTTGCATGATTAGTGGGGGAGCTGGACTCAAAGGTGGTAAGTTGCATGATTGGTGGGAGCTGGACTCAAAGGTGGTAAGGTTGCATGATTGGTGGGGGAGCTGTACTCAAAGGTGGTAAGGTTGCATGATGGATGGTGGAGCTGGACTCAAAGGTGGTAAGGTTGCATGATGGATGGGGGAGCTGGACTCAAAGGTGGTAAGGTTGCATGATTGGTGGGGGAGCTGGACTCAAAGGTGGTAGGTTGCATGATTGGTGGGGGAGCTGGACTCAAAGGTGGTAAGGTTGCATGATTGGTGAGGGAGCTGGACTCAAAGGTGGTAAGGTTGCATGATTGGTGAGGGAGCTGGACTCAAAGGTGGTAAGGTTGCATGATTGGTGGGGGAGCTGGACTCAAAGGTGGTAAGGTTGCATGATTGGTGGGGGAGCTGGACTCAAAGGTGGTAGGTTGCATGATTGGTGGGGAGCTGGACTCAAAGGTGGTAGGTTGCATGATTGGTGGGGGAGCTGGACTCAAAGGTGGTAAGGTTGCATGATTGGTGGGGGAGATGTACTCAAAGGTGGTAAGGTTGCATGATGGATGGTGGAGCTGGACTCAAAGGTGGTAAGGTTGCATGATGGATGGGGGAGCTGGACTCAAAGGTGGTAAGGTTGCATGATTGGTGGGGGAGCTGGACTCAAAGGTGGTAAGGTTGCATGATTGGTGGGGGAGCTGGACTCAAAGGTGGTAAGGTTGCATGATTGGTGGGGGAGCTGGACTCAAAGGTGGTAAGGTTGCATGATGGATGGGGGAGCTGGACTCAAAGGTGGTAAGGTTGCATGATTGGTGGGGGAGCTGTACTCAAAGGTGGTAAGGTTGCATGATTGGTGGGGGAGCTGGACTCAAAGGTGGTAAGGTTGCATGATTGGTGGGGGAGCTGGACTCAAAGGTGGTAAGGTTGCATGATTGGTGGGGGAGCTGGACTCAAAGGTGGTAAGGTTGCATGATTGGTGGGGGAGCTGTACTCAAAGGTGGTAAGGTTGCATGATGGATGGTGGAGCTGGACTCAAAGGTGGTAAGGTTGCATGATGGATGGGGGAGCTGGACTCAAAGGTGGTAAGGTTGCATGATTGGTGGGGGAGCTGGACTCAAAGGTGGTAAGGTTGCATGATGGATGGGGAGCTGGACTCAAAGGTGGTAAGGTTGCATGATTGGTGGGGGAGCTGGACTCAAAGGTGGTAAGGTTGCATGATTGGTGGGGAGCTGTACTCAAAGGTGGTAAGGTTGCATGATTGGTGGGGGAGCTGTACTCAAAGGTGGTAAGGTTGCATGATGGATGGGGGAGCTGGACTCAAAGGTGGTAAGGTTGCATGATTGGTTGGGGAGCTGGACTCAAAGATGGTAAGGTTGCATGATGGGTGGGGGAGCTGGAAGAGGTGGGATCAAAATTGGTAGCAGCCCTGCTGGATCTGCTCAGGTGCTCCTTAGAGACGGAAGTGGTTCCAGGAGAGTGGAGTTCTGTGACTGTGGTACCGCTACACAGGGGCAGTGAAAGGGAGGACACAGAAAACTACAGCTGGGTTAGCTTTATCTCAGTTGTTGGTAAGCTTCTAGAAACTATAGTTAAGGATCAAATTATCGGGTACTTAGAAGAAAATGGACTACAGGACAGTAAGCAGCATGGGTTTGTTGTGAGAAGATCATAATGCCAGACCAATCTCATAGTATTCTTTGACTGGATCACCAAGGCAGTGGACAAGCTATTGATGTGCTGTACCTCATCTTCAGAAAGGCCTTTGATTCTGTCCTGCACAGGAGAGTCTTAAAGAAACTATAGGATTTGGGGATGGGGAAAGGCCAACTGGTTGTAAAGGTAACTGGTTGGGGGAAGAACTAGGGTGGTAGTGAATGAGATTAATTCAGAAGCTAGGGATGTCACAAGTGGGGTGTTGCAGAGGTCTGTCCTGGTGCCTGTTCTTTTCAGCATGTTCATCACTGACACAGGGCAAGACTCTGCAGCAGGGTGGACAGTGAGGAGGTTGTCAGGGAATTGAAGAGTCTAGAAAGCAGGTCCAAAATATGACACTTAAAGGGGACATGGAATGTTATTGACCTCTTATTAAATCTGAACATGTTCAATTTGTTAATAAAACTACTTTTTTATCACTCAGTCGCCTATGACTTTTTTATTATGTGAGACATTTAATTAATTCACTGACCCATTGGTGCGCCAATTATCAGAATTCTTTTTCTTGCACGAGAGACGCTGGAGAAGATCTGAGTTCTAAATGATGTCCTTGTTTGAGAGCTTGAGGTACAGTATACAGTTGTGCTCAAAGTTTAATCTGGCTATTCTGCAGACAGTTTTGTGTATTGCCCATTATGTTATTTTTTTTAATATAGCTGTTGGCTGCTCTACTGTATTATCCCTGCTAAACATTCGACAAATGTTTTCAAGTAGTATAAAAATATTCCAGATGATTACTGGTGATTCTGGTATCAGGTTATAAGCATGAATTCTGATCTAGATGCTGGTTTTATTTTTTTTTCTTCACAGTGAAGTGCTTTACAAGGCTTGTTTTAGTGACTGAATTTTAACCAACCAAAAATGTAGTCTGTCAGCAGGTAAAAAAATGAAGCATGCCCCTGACTCCTCTATCAGTGTTTTACCCAAGAGGTGAGAGGAGGGACAATGCTGGTCACCATCAAGTGGTTGTTTGTAGTAGGTGGGGGGCTTGGGGTGGCAGTGGTGGGGACTAGGTATGCTGGACATGGTGGGGGGCCTCGTATATGCAAGGAGTGGTGGGGAACACTGGATACCAACAAAATTCACTTATCATACCAGTGGGTAGATTAGGGAATACCAGTGGGTAGATTAGGGAGTGAATGGGACCACTAGGCATCAGGGTTATTCATTTTCATAGCAGCTGGGAAATGGAGGGCAGATAGGATAAATGGAGACCAAGGTAATTCATTAATCATACAGGCTGGAAGATCTGGTGGGAGGTGGTGGAGAGGACCACTGGACACCAGGGAAACTCACTAGTTATTCTGGTGGGGAAATCATTGGTGGTGGGACAACTGGTCATCATACACAGCCGCTAAACGAAGGCCTGTATAATGTACAAAGAAAAGCAGGCTGTTAATGAATATACTGACTATCAGGAAAAAACTAGAGAATCTATGAGGGCAGCCAAGCTTGCAAAGGCAGACACAGAACTGTATACTGTTATTATTATTGTATTGTATCATATATTATTGCCGGTTACGAGAATGCACCTCCGTGGAGATATTTAAGAAGGAATTGAAAACTTATTTATGGAGAATGGCCTTCGTGGAAAGTTAATATGCCCTGTAAAATGCGTGAAATTTTATTGTAATTTATTATGTTTTTATGATATATTTTATAATGTTTATGGTTTGCTGTTTTGTATTGAATGTTGAAGTTTTAATCAATCTGTTCAGCGCCTTGATATAATGAAAGGCGCTTTATAAATAAAATTATTATTATTATTATTATTAGTGTGGGTTTGGGTGAGGTGGGCCAAGGGAGGGGAAGAATTTTTTAGATCTATGAGGGATAACAGAAAGATGGGAGGGTGATTGTCAAGCTGAAGGTGGGGGCACGTTAATAGAGGAAGATGGGCAGAAAGCAGCCACGCTGAACAAGTGCTTAGGCACAGTCTTCATGACGAAGAACAGTGGACCTACCAAGAAGTGGCATAAAGGCTGCAGATAGAGTAATCCCAGGAATGAGACTGCATAGCTATGCTGTACTAGCAAAAGAGTCAATAAAGGGTTAGCATCCCTAAATGTAAACAAGGCCCTGAGGCCAGATGGGATGTATCCAAGGGTACTAATGGAAACTGAATTTTTGTTAGCTGAATCCCTGACTGTGCTATTCAATAACTCTTCAACAAAAGGCAGTTCCCATGGACAGAGGATGGAGGACATTGTTCCACTACACAAAGAAGGGGACAAGAAGCAGCTCCTACCCAATATCTATGTTCCCGTACTGCTGAACATCCTTCGCGGGTCTTTGAGGGTGGGGTGCCGGTGTGGCAAATGGCCCACCTCGGCCCCACCATTGCCATCACTGCTGAAGTTGCTATCCGAATCACAGCTCTCACTCTTGTTTCTATTCCCCAAGCCTCAGTTACTGGCACCAAAATCATCTATTTATAACCCTTATGTGACAGGTCCCCCTCCTGGAAGCAGACAGGCAGCGTGTCCCAGACCTACAGGCACCAGTAGCTTTCCCTATCTAACTACTACCAGCTTCGGAAAAATATAAACATAGAAACATTGACTTTAATGGCAGAAAAGGACCACTTGGCCCACCCAGTCTGCCCATATCCATATCTATTGGATAAGCTGCAGATCCTACTTAAACAATAGCCTACTTTCTCCTACCCCCCATTAGAATTGCCTTATTTATGTCCCATGCATTCTTGAATTCCCCCACTGTTTTTGACCCCATGACCTCCTCAGGATGGCCGTTCCATGCGTCCACCACCTCACCATGAAAAAATACTTCATTATGTTGCCCTGAGCCATCCCTCTATCTCAAACTGTGCCCCTTGTTCTTGCACATCTTTTCAGAAAGACTCTTCCTCTTGGACTTTGTTGATTCCTTGAGGTACTTGAAAGTTTCAGTCATGCCCCCCCCTTTCCTCGAGGGTACACAAATTAAGCTTCTTTAGTCTTTATTTTTATGGTTTCTGGTGCAGTCCCTGTACCATTTTAGTTTCTCTCCTCTGGACTGCCACCATCCTTCATATGACCTTGTGTAAATGGGGTCTCCAGAACTGCACACAGTACTCCAGATGGGGTCTCACCAACTGTCTGTACAGAGTGATGACAGCTTCCTGTTTTCTACTGGTGGTGCCTCTCCCTATGCATCCCAGTATCCCCCAGTCCTCCTTGCTGCCTTCTCACATTGCCTGCCTACCTTTAGGTCATCTGATATGACTACCCCCAGGTCCCTTCCCATTTTTGTTGTTGTTAACCCCCTCCCCCCCATTGTGTACTCTTTCCCTGGAATTTTGTCTCCCAAGTGCATTACTTTGCACTTCTTCGCATTGAATCTAAGCTGCCATACATTTGACCATTCATCCAGCCTTGCCAAGTCCCTTCTCATCCTTTTCACCCCTTTCCTTGTGTATCAACCCTGTTACAGATCTTTGTGTCATCTGCAAAGAGGCATACTTTTCCTTCCAGTCCCTCTGCAATGTCACTTATAAAGACATTAAAGAGAAACAGTCCCAGTACTGAACCCTGTTGTACCCCACTAGTAACCCCCTTTCTTTGGAGTGGACTCCATTTACTATTACCCTCTGCATTCTGTTGTCCAGCCAATTTTTTACCCAGGCTACCACCATGGGACCCACTCCCAGTCTGACTAACTTGGTTAACAATCTTTTGTGTGGGACTTTGTCAAATGCCTTGTTAAAGTCAGGGTATGCCATGTTCACAGCCCTTCCCTGGCATACTACTTTGGTCATCCAGTCAAAGAAATCTATTGGATTTGTCTGACCTGGCCTTTCCACTGTGAATCCATGCTGCCTCGGGTCCTGTTCACGGCTGCCCTCTAGGTACTCAACAATTCTTTCTTTCAGGAGTGATTCCATCATTTTCCCTAACACTGAAGTCAAACTAACAGGTCTGTAGTTTCCTGCCTCTATCTTGCTCCCACTTTTGTGAAGTGGAATCACATCCGCCTTCCTCCAGTCCTCAGGTACCACACCATCCTCCCATGATTTGTTAAAAAAGATAGTGAGTGGTGTCACTAGTTCACCCCTTAATTCTTTTAGAATTCTGGGGTGAATCCCATCAGGCCCCACTGACTTGTCCACTTTCAGTTTTAGGAGTTCTTTCAGGACCCTTTCTTCTGTGAATGTGCAGTATTGACCTCCTTATCCAGGGTGCTTCTATTGATTGGTTTAGGTACGCCCCCTCCTCTTCTTTTGTAAATATTAAATAAAAGTATTCATTCAGTATCTCTGCCTTTTCACTGTCACCCTCTGCCAAAGCGCCCCCCCATTAAGCCTCACTATCCCTCTCTTGATCTATCTTCTCTCCCTAATGTACCTATGAAAGGTTTGATCCCCCTTCTTAACTGAGTTGTCTATCTTTTCCTCTGTTTGGACCTTTGCTATTTTGACTGCTTTCCCCACTTCCTTCTGCTTTAACTGATACAGTTTTCTACCCTGCTCCTTCTGTGATTCCTTATACTACCTGAATGCTATCTTTTTCTCCCTAACCTTCCCTGACAACTCTTTTGAGAACCGTAGTGGTTTAATTCCTTTGTGTAGATTTGTTTATTTGCATCACACAAAAAGCTTGTTGCCTCTGTGATGGGAGTTTTGATTTTTCCCCATTGTTCCTCCTCCCCTCCTTAATGCCCTTTTGCTAGTGAATTCCTTAGGCACTCTCCCATTCTGTCAAATTCAGCCATCCAAAAGTCCAGTACCCTTGCTCCCTCCCGGGTGGGTTCTAACACTAGCTACCTGAGGCATGCCCTCTGTATGGCATTGATAATGACTCTGCTCTTGGATGTGGTTGCAGCAAATGTGCTCCAGTTAACATCTGCTATATTCAGGTCCCATATCAACAATATTTCCCCTTTTTCTGCCATTCTAAGGATGCCTCCTATTGTTTCCTTGTTCATGTGCTCCCCCTGAGATGGGGGTCTATATACAACCCCCATGTGGATTGTGGTTCCATTTCCTGTCTCCAAGTTGACCCACAGTGCCTCCTCTCCTCCCTGTTTACCCATTAGTTCCATTGCTTTGATCTCTTCCCTGATGTAGAGAGATACTTCTCCTCCTCTTTTACTCTCCATGTCCCTCCTGTATATTGTGTACCCCAGTATGTTGACATCCCAGTCATGGTTCTCTGTGTACCATGTTTTTGTGACTGCCACAATATCCAGGCATCCCTCTTCCATCAAGTCCACTAGTTAAGGAAGCTTGTTACTCAGACTATGGGCATTGGTACTCATCGCCTTCCATTTTTTGATGGCCTTACCCCTTTTAGCCCCATCCTTGTACTTACTGCCTTTGGTTTTTTCTCCATTTACCCCTGATCTTCCCCTTATTGACCTCTCTACCTTGGTGTTAACCTCGCTAACTAACCTGTTTTGTGGGGGGAGGCTGGGAATTCCCTGCCCCTTTTCAGTGTCTCCCCCTTGGTTAGTTTAAAAAGCGTGCCAATTAAGCATTTAAACCTATCACCTAGTAACCTGGTTCCCCTCCTGGTCATATGCAGGCCATCGCACCAGTGTAGGCCTGTATCCCTTCAGGTGGACCCCAGTCCACAATGAAGCCAAAACTCTACTGGTCTGAACCAGTTTATCAACCATTCATTGAATTCAAGGGTGCGGAGTAAGCAAGTGCCCGAATGGGTGCTTACACAACATTAGCTTTACTAAGTAAAAATCTCTAATTGTTCATATATAATTCTCTAACAATTTACCAAAAAATATTGCTTCACAAAATAATTCTATATACAAACTGTGCTGTTTAGTCAATGTAGTAACAAGCGGCCATAAATTTGGTTTTCTCCTGCAAGCATACAACATGCTGACCCCCGTAAGCTTCAATATACATACAACGTAGATTTTAGTAAATCACCATTCCCACAAGCTTCACTGTACATACACAACAGAGTTTAGTTACTCACCAGACCATCACATTTAGGTTGACTCATCATTTATAATTATGTACCTGTTGATAGTGGTTGGTGTTTTGTTAACTAAAAATATAAAATAATTTGGAAAGAGAAAACCCACAAAAAAATGGAGTAAGCCTATTTGCTGTTAAGTCTGTTTATATACCCTATCTAACCTTTAGTTAATAGTACCCCATGTTCTAAGAAGGGTATTACTGATAACTGCAGCAGTACTGAGAGAATAGCATCTATACTTCTCATCCATAGCAAAGCATAGTACCTAACTGATATTTAATTTGAGTTAAGAACATTGTAAAAAAGTAAGTTTGAGTGGATACCTGTTGTGTTTCATAATACAGTGTCTGTTATGTATAGGGTGTATGGTTCTTGGGGATTAATCAACACTCCGGGTGTGTTGTGAGGCACAAGACCGCATGCCAAGAGTCCTCACAGCACCCAGAGTGTTGATTAATCCCCAATAACCGTACACCCTGGAGTGGGTTATTGCGCTTATAACATGGGTTTTCCCCTTTGTGAAAAAACATAAACAACGTCATGTTAAATTATGAAAAACAAAACATTTTGGGCATGTATCCTTCCTCCACCACACAAAGTAGTTCTCATCCTGCTACATCCAGCACAGTGTGCCTGTGTGGCCAGATGAGATTGGAAATCTCTGTAGAAAGAGCAAGAACAGAACTGAACAGAGAGTGACACACACACACACACATATACACCCCCCCAACAGGATACTATTGTTTGTCTTGCTCATGTCACTGTCTGTGTTACTCTTTATGTGTGCTGTGTCTCGTGATCACCAATATGCAAGTTGTTCCACAACTGCTGCAGCAGGAAATGTGCAGACACAAAGAGCAATGTTCCCATTGTATTATTCACTGCCTCTGTCTCTCCTTGCTATTTTCTTAGCCAACTGAAAACAAAAAAACTGATGCACGACATGTGGGGGGGGGGGAGAGAGAGAGATTCTGCTCCCATTGCTCTAAGTATCTCTCTCTCTGGTGGTCACTGCAGCTCACCTAACAAAGATGCATGTTACAGTGAGAGACACTGAGAGAGCTGACAGATAGGGAAAGGGAAAGGGGAAAATTGTTGAACTAGAAAAGGCACACTAAGCCGAAGTTTGTTTCCAGGTGCGACCTAGGAGCACAAGGAAGTAAAGTGACTTGCTCAGGGTCACACAGTATGCAGGTAGGGGCTATAGGATTCAAACCCAGGTCTCCAGATTTGCAGCTCAGAGCCTTAAACCACTGCGCTATATCGTCTTCTAATGACACTGTGCATCATGAAAGGAGGGCTCACTGTTCCGCACTGTCAGCTGCTCTGTCTCTGTCTCTCGGACCAAGGCTGTGTATGCTTCTTTCTCTCCTGGATGCAAGGAATGTATTTTACAGGTGGCTGCAGTGTGTGTGTGTGTGTGCATGCGTGTGTGTCTCTCTCTTACCTCTTTCGCATACTCCATTGCTGTACGTGTCTGCAAATCAGATTGCCCAGACTGATTGTCACTCTCACTGACTGGAGAGAGAGAGAGAGAGAGAGAGAGAGAGAGACACACACACACACACACACATATACACGTAAGCGGAAGATAGCCGTAAGTTTGACAACTCCGGGATCACATGAGGAGAACAGCTAATTTAGCCACTGATGCTGTCTATTACTCTGATGCTGCCTGTCTCTCTCTCTCTCTCTCCTCTCACTGTGTTGCCGGGAAGTGGAAGTCCAGGGCGGAGGTGGGTGGCAAGCGGGTCATGGCCTGACAGGAGGTGGTGGTAGTGGGTGGGGGGGGCGCAGAACACAGATGGTGCAGGTAACATTTGGATTAGGACATCTGATCTCTGTACGTTGGTCATGCGGGGTGGGGGACATTTGGTCCATGGCAAGAGCGATCGGTAAAGTTACGTGATGCTACTCTCCACCTGTTGTCACTTCGGTACTTAGGGCTGCATAGCAAGCACAGCAGTGCTGACAGGACTGGACCAGGGTGAGCAGTTTGTGGCACTTTCTCTCCACAATGGACACTACAGCCACAAGGCACAGCGTATATCAGGGATTCATCAACAGTCACCAGATGGCTATGCACCAACCAGGTACCTGTCTTTCTCTACCCCATGTTATAATATAAGTTTTATCACATGTATTTATTTCCTTGTATAAGCCCCCCCTGTAAGTGGGCTTACCTGATGCGTAGCCCCTGTGGCTCCGATGCTTTTCCGCGTGGCACCATTTCTCCTGGGGTTGTGGCGGGAGTCACACCTTGTGGCCCCCCCCCCACAGTGAGGCTTGCAGGGTGCAGCAGTTTTTTCCTGGTGTCTCAGCCCATTTTGATGGTCCTTGTCATCAGGTATGTGTGTGTGTGTGGGGGGGGGGTCCCAGGTCCAGTTTTGGGACAGATTGGGCTCGGAACAGCATTTCAATGTAAATAAATAATTTTATTTTAAAATGGCGGTCCCATGCGCAATGCGCATGCACGGATACCGCCTACTGCAGGAATTTAAAGGAGCAATGGCTCCCTTGCTGTTGAGTAGTTTTCAGTGCCAGCTGGCACTGTGGGGCACCAGTGTACATATTAGATTCAGGACTATAAGTTCTGTGGGGCATTAGCGGAGCAGGTTTAGCACCTGTCAGCATCGGTCCTTGATTGGACCACAGTTTTAGGCGTCAAACCAATGGGAGGAAATAAAAGGGACTGCCCTGAGGGAAAGAGAGATTCGAGAGGGAGCCAGAAGAGAGGAGGTAGGAGTGGGGTGTCTACCTGCTTGGCCATGCGGCCAGTCATTTACTGTTTAATTTTGCCGAACGAGTGAGATGGGGCAAGAACGTGGTAGCAGCCATTTGTAGAGAGAGCCCTGCTTAAGGCTAAACTTGCAGCCTGGTTCCTGAAAGGGAGGAAATGCTGTGTGCTGCCTGCAAGGGAGCACAGTGAGTGATCGAGCTATGAGGTAGGGGGTTATGTGTTGGATCTGAGAATGGGCAGCCCCAGAGTAAAACATGCCCCTGTGCCTCAATAGCAATTCTGGGCTTCGTGCCCAGCAGCTAGGAAGAAGCATGTGTTGGGGCAACCGAGGGTCAGGCAGTTGTTTCCCCAAGTGTGCATGCTCCTCGTTGGCAGTGTTCAGAGGGAGCCAGAAAGAGAACTGCAGTCTGTTTTTTTTCTGCCTGAAGATGGCCTGTTTGACCTCAAGTGTGCATCTGCCTTGGACTGTAAGTTGCCCAGTAATTTCAGGGTAGTTGTCTATGACTGTATGGAGTACTGTAGCAAGTTCTAAATTAGGACCCCTGGGTCCAAGGTAAAGTTTACCTTCTATCATTCGGCTAATAATGTGACCCCTGGTCCTTCTTTACTGCTCCATGGAGTAACTGTCTGTTCTATTGACTGTTTATTAAATGGGATCCCCTATTTTTGCAACTATGCTGCTTGCCTCTTGTGTTTTGAAAAAAAAAACTGTTTGCTGATGCTAAAAGAAGTTGCCTCCGCAGCCTTCCATCCAGTGTGTTCCGGGGTGGCATCCAGAACAACAGGGACCAGAGACCCACTGAAAAAGACATTGGCCTCCAGGTGAAGTGAGCAAGGCCAGGCAGGTGAAGATCTGCGTCACCCCTCCTGTGCACCAGCTCAGCGCCCTGGGGGTCCGGGGCACCCCGATGGAGTCCATCCATCACCATCATCACCTATGGACAATCAGGTACTGTTTTTCCTGTCTTATTTCTGGACTGTGCTTTCTTGGCTGTAAAATCTTTATTTTTTTGCAATGTGATGTCTGTTGATTTAATCTTATGCCACATTCCAACCTTGTGTATGGATTCCAGAACAGGGAGGTTTTGAAGTCAGTCTTCAGGTCATTCTTCAGTGAGTGAGTGGGAAGTTGGGAGCTTGCTGGTAAAGCAGCTCAGTGAAGGCTCTAGGAGCCTCAGCCCTGACAGAGGGCTACTTTTAAGTAGAAGGGTGTGTGTCTCCACCTTAAAGAGACACAGAGGATTACTGAAGTGGTGGAAACCGCTGTTTTCGTGTCTCAGTGCCCCTTCCTTCGGGGAGGGGGCAGGAGAAGATTTTCCTGCAGGTTCCTGGGGCAACCCCCTAGTTCTGCTTGTGAAGGAAAAGCTGCCTATGTGTTCCAGTGTTTATTTGGGAGAACAAGATTTGTGAGTCGCCTGTGGGGCACCTGCAACGTGAGGGTGAGTGTCTGCTCTTGCTAAAAGGGCCTATGTTTTTCACCCTGGGACTTGTGTGACAATGTGGGGATTGAACTACTAAATATTGGGAAGTCTAGAGTAATGGGCTAAGCAAGTTAAAAGTAGGTTCAAGTCCAGAGCTTGTTTGGGATGCAAATGATATGTAGAGGAGATGTGACAGACATCTACCCATAATCTACATTTGAAAGTTCAGTAAAGGAATTGTTCAGTTTCCAGAGAAATGGTTGGGTATGGGCTGTGGGAGCTGGAGGTGGGTGGCCCCCCATCTTTAGTGACCAGGTCCACCTCTACGGATTTCTTCTATGGATTTCTACTTTACCTCAGGCACTTGGCCAGTGATGAGGGAAGTACCCAGAAGTGGGATTGTAAGGAAAATTCTCTCTAGGAGTCGAAGACTCTAGTGTGGTTTGGGGAGACACAACAGGATAATTGGTTCATTCCTCAAATGGACCGCAAATTGATAATTGGTTCATTCCTCAAATGGACCCATGTGAATCAAAGTAGCCAGCGGGGGCAGGCCAGTGGGGAAAAAACAAGCAGTGTATAAGTCAGACTGTGTACCCAAAGCTGCGTGCAAGTCCGGGCTGTGTGCCTGGTGGAGTTTAGAAGTCTGAGAGCTGGAAATAGTGATAAAGTGTTCTGTTGTCTCTAATCTGCATTACAGGAAATGCAGCCCCATGGGGGTCCATCTATGCTTTGTTTGTTCCGCTTGGAAGTGAATAAAAGCCACACTGAAGAATCCCATTCCTGGTTCTGGACATTACAGTTATTGCTTCCTGTGTTCGGATTTACTTGGGTGCCCCTGTTCAGAGTAGCCAAACCTAGGTCCCCTGTGCCGAGTAACCTCATCCTCCCCAAACCCAGTCCCCACCAGGTACTGCTGTCAGCTTCAACAGCATGCCACCTGTCATTTGACTAAAAAGGCAGGGGTTAGGGGTTACACTTGGATCCTGTTATGTATTTGTTATAACTGCTACATGCATACTTGGATCCTGTTACGTATTTGTTATAACCGCTACATGCATACTTGGATCCTGTTACGTATTTGTTATAACTGCTACATGCATACTTGGATCCTGTTATGTATTTGTTATAACTGCTACATGCATACTTGAATCCTGTTGTGTATTTGTAATACTCGAGAGTGGTTTCATGACACTGCGAGTAACTGGCACACACTTAATACATATGAACAGACATATTCTAGCCATACAAGTGTAACCCCCCCCCCCCAGGTATGCCGTTTCCATCTGACAGCACTACCTGGTGGGCTGGGTTCAGGGAGGAATATGTCACTCGGCACATTGGCTAGGTTTGGCTACTCTGTAACAGGGGCACCCAAGTAACTCCAGACAAAGGAAGCAATAACTGTAATGTCCAATACCAGAAGTGGGATTCTAAAGTGTGACTTTTATTCACATCCAACAGAATAAACAAAGCATAGATGGACCCCCACGGTGCTACACTCCTGGTAATGCAGATTTATGAAGATCAGAACACATCCTCATTCACTTTAGCCCTCAGGCTCTGAAACACACTGGGCACACAGCCCAAACTTGTATGCAGCTCTGGGTTTTCCCTGGCTCGGCTCCCTTGCCAGCCCTTTGGACACTTTCCATATAGCATGGAAACATTTACTGGTGGCTCCCTAAACCACCTATGAGCACTTCTGCTCCATCAGGGAATCTTCCTCATCAATCCCACGTCTGAGTACTTTTCTCAGGCACAGGCCAAGTACCTGAGAGAAAGCAACAGGTGTCCCAAAGTAAACCCATAGAGGTGAATTTGGTTACTACTGATGGGGGATTCTCCCACCTCTCGCTCCCATAATTCATACCCGGCCATTTCTCTGGACTGTAACACCTCATCCTTTAACACACTTTGCTGTGTAGGTTCTTTTTAAATGTATTTCACATTCAGTCTACTGTCTTTACATCCCATTTGTGCTGAACTTGAACATACTTAAATAAGTGGCTGTGTCCATTACTCTAGACCCCCCACAGAGTTAAGCAGTCCACTCCCCATATCTTCCAAACTGTATTTGGCTGTCTTTTCCTGACCCCACAGTAACAGTCCCTTTAATTTCATTTTGTTTCAGATGAAAACACGTGGCCCTTTAGCAGAGCGAATGCATCCCTTGGTTGCAGGTGCCCCACAGGCGTTTTCTCCTCAAAGAAAATCTCATCCAGAACTTCTGGTGCCTCAGCATGAACTTAAATCAGGCAGCTTCTTTTCTCCCTAGCTGGACCATGGAGGGTTGCCCCTGAAAACAGGTTGATTCCCCCCCATCCCCACAGGGATGGGGCCCTGAACCACTGAAAGTGGTCTCCACCACTTCATTGTGCTCTTCTTGTGTTCCTCTTCGGGTGAGAACACACAACTGTACAACAAAAAATAGCTCTTTGACAGAGCTTAGAGCTCTAAGGGCCTGCTTACAGCAGAGCACCTCTTCTACTACAGACTGCAACAGAACTCTACTCACAGACTTCAAAATTCCCCAACGTTCTACTCTAATCTCCAACTGCAACATTCCAGTATGGCTTATGCAGCTGCAATAGTTCTAAAATGATGTCATCTCTCAGTCTCAGCTGATACTGAGAACAGAGTGAGACAGTGTGAACTCCATTTAACTGGAGTTTCACAAGCTGCCTTCCCTGCCTACCACTAGGTCTTACTGGGATTCTAGTAACCCTGGATAACAGGGGGGGTCACACAAGCTTGCCAATGAGCTCAGTAGATTTAAAAAAGGAAAAGGCCTGGTATAACAAACATGCACCTCACCACACTCTGGTACAACAAATGTGCTCAGACATTACACCTTTGGAGGTACCACTTGTGTGAATTTCTCATATTGCATCACAAAGACTGTTTGAGGCGGCATTAAATTGCTCAAATCATGTGTCTGATAGCTGAAAATAAGTACTCCAAGGTTCCTTATGGTGTGACATCAGTGTGTAATTGTTATATTCGAGTGTGGTGACATGACATTGTGAGTCACCAGCGTGCATATGATACGTAAAAACTGGTGTTCTCTAGTTGTACTAGCTCTCCAATGAGCATAGTAAATTGAAACAAAAAAAGTAAAAGTGTGGTCTACTGTACATGGGCTTCTCAACTTTCTTGTATAACAAAGGCAGTCCGACAGTCCCCCTGTCAGAGGTACCACTTGTGTGTAATTTTCACATCTCATCACACAGACTGAGTCTATAGTAAAATGCTAGTCTCATTTGACTGATTGCTTATCAAAAACTGCTCCAAGGTACCTAACTGTGTGATCTCAGTGCGTGATTGTTATACTCTAGTGTGGTGACATTATATTGCGTGTCACTAGCACACACATACTAAGTATAAACAGGCTTTCTGAAGTTGAACAATGTCTTCAATGAGTTTATAAAGTTAAAAAAAAATTATACTGTTGTAACGATCATGTGCCTCACCACTCTCTGGTATAACAAAGACCCTCATATGGTCCACCTTTTGATGTACCTCTCTGTGTTCGTTTTACACATTTTGTTGTCCATACTGTATGAGAATACATTAAATTGCTCATCTCATTTGCCTGACTGTTTAGCAAAAAAAAAGCTCTTAAGTGTTCATTTTTTTCACATTTCATCTTGCAAAATAGTGCCTTAGCACCTTACATGTCCAACGGGGTAATTCACGCTCTAGGACTGATTATGGATTGCAGGAGCACTTGAACTGTCTTGTTTTAGGCCACGCTATGTCCAGTGATCTTCTTACTGGCTTATAATGAGGTCACATCTATAGTTTATTAAAAGACAATGTTTACCATTATTCTGTTCATTACCCTGGGTGTTGGCACAGCATACCTCTGCCTGGCAACAACCCAGCCCCATTCCCCCACCACCTCTGACATTACATTTAGATTTTGAATACCTAATAACTTTAATGTGTGTTGATGTGTATAAGACTTGTTATGCAGCTTCTACAATGTGAACTGTATCTGATGATATCTATGCAATACATCAGCTTCATTTGCATAACTATGTAATGGTTGTTTTTGGTGTTTTGCAGGACTCAAGCTGAACCTGGAGATTGTAGTTACATGGTATTAGCAATAAACATACTGTATTTCTGGTTTCATCATCAATTTTAAATGATGCAGCCAGTCAATAAAAAATAAAAAAACCTTGGTCCATACTGCACCATTACAGGTTGCAATAACATTTACTCAAGAAATGGATAAGCGTATTACCTAATCAAAAATATAACTCAGCTGTTAGGAGATGCATATGCAGTGCTCATTTCTGTGACCAAGACTATGTTTGGAAGGGAGAATTTGACAGCAATGGTGTGCTGTCATTTGAAAGGACTAATAGACTACACACAAATGCTGTTCCATTTTTTAATAATCAAACTGACAGAAAAACAAGCAGCGATGCAACATCTGAACCATTTATATTGTCACCTAGCCAGTCCTGAAATGACCTACTGCAAGAAGATGCCCACTATGATGTAACGAATGAACAGCCTGCCTGACCAGATACGTTACTATATTGTTTTGATAATATAAAAATTTCTTCATGTTATGCATTTAGAAAATTTAATAATTGCTCTCATGTAATATGTTTTTCACTCACAATAGCTTTCAAAACACAGTTAGAAGTACATGGTAATAGACAGGCCCAGTGGCACTGAGGGTTGAAGCGCTGGGCATCACAATTCACACCATGCTGGCGAACCATGGTTGGGAGTGACCTCTGTTTGCCAGGAGTCAGCAGGGGAGGGAGATATCATGCATCTGAGGGTCTGCTCTCGTCTCCCAGGGAGGGGCAGGTTGGCATCCCGCTCCTTGGCTGCCCCCAGTAGAGACCGGAGGGCAGCACCAGAGGTCAGGAGACACAGAGGTGTGGTTACATGACATGCGCATACCTCCACACACGCACGTTCACGCCATGAGGGGAAGGGGGTGTACAGGTAGAAAAACGGATAACGTAATGGAAAAAAAAGCAATATGGAAAGAAGTACGTGGTAATAACTGATGTTGGCAATTTCTTCTATTTATTAGGATGCAGGGAGATCGATACCAACACAATCTGAATGAACAGTGACATTGAAGCCACCACCTTGAGTGAAAGTCATTTGCGTGATGAACTCGGTGCAACAATGAACATGCCAGAACTGGACATGGACATGGACACTGCAAGCAAAGCTGTAAATGAGGTAAGTTTTTACATTGCTCACATATTTGATTTTCAAAAAATCATGCAAAAAGACAGTATTTTCCTTTTATTTTAATTACACAAACTGAAGAGTGCTATTGTATAATTGCAATATACCGTTCCAGGGTGTGGGTCATGGCAGGATTCACCACATCTGGTAAATCCTGCCATAACCCACACTCTGCTGTGGTATATTGCTTAAATGCCAAGGTCAGGTGGCACCTCCTTGAAACCCAGAGTTGATTTTTCATTATAAAATGAGATACAGCAGTACTGTATTGTGACTGGTTGGATTTGGATATACCAGCACAACAGTACGGGTCAGAAATATTAATTTATTTATTGCCAAAATACAGAAAACATCATTTAATGCATGTTAATAAACATCTTGATATTTAATGGAGTGTGAGTGGATCATACTGAAGTGAGTCCCATGTGTGGTAGGTAGAGAACCTTAGAGGATGAGGGTGAAATAGAAAAAGCATTTATGCTGAATGAATACCTGAGTTATTGAGTGTAAATATTTGCTGTAGTCAAAGCAAAGCAGATCAACAGCGTGGCCATTGTTGAATTCCTTTGACATCCTTTCAAATGTAACTAACAGGTTACCCTGCAAAGATCATCCTGCCCAGAAACGATGCTGATTACTGACATTGAGACTAATGTAATCTTGTTCATCTATGTGGGGGGATGTATAGGGAGAGGCATCAGCAGTAGAAAACAGGAAGTTGTTATCCCTCTGTACAGACAGTTGGTGAGACCCCATCTGGAGTACTGTGTCCAGTTCTGGAGACCCAGTCTCTGCAAGAACATAGACAGGATAGAGGTAGTCCAGAGGGCGGCAACTAAAATGGTGCAGGGTCTGCAACAGAAGCCACATGAGGAGAGACTAAAGGAGCTTAATATGTATACCCTTGAGGAAAGAAGGGAGAGGGGGGACATGATAGAAACTTTTAAGCACCTCAGTGGAATCAACAAAGTCCAAGAGGGTAGCATCTTTCAGAAAGAGAGATGTGCAAGAACAAGGGGACACAATTTAAAGATAGAAGGAGGGCGGTTCAGGGGCAATGTGAGGAAGTATTATTTCACAGAGAGGGTGGTGGATGCATGGAACAGCCTTCCTGAGGAGGTTGTGGGGTCTAAAACTGTGGGAGAATTCAAGAATGCATGGGACAGACATAAGGCAATTCTTGTGGGGGGTAGGAAGAAATAGGCTGTTGGTTAACTAGGATCTGCGGCCTATCCTGTAGGTAGGGAAATGGGCAGACTAGATGGGCCAAGCGGTCCTTATCTGCCGTCAAAGTCTATGTTTCTATGGTCCTATTTCATCAGTGACTACATTACCTTACGTGCTGCAGAATCTAGGATGAATATACTGTAGTTTCATGTTTGCTGTTTAGTACCCAGTTTTTGAGGCGGTACAACGTCTGCCACCATCACATTCAATTGCACTTCCCAATCAGTTTGTTTGCTGATGATAACAAGATAGGGTCGATGGATGACATAGAAGGGTGGCAGGGGCTACAGGACAACTTGACTAAGCTGGAGGAGTGGTTGGTAGCATGGCAGTTGGGTTTACTGCTAAGAAATAGCATTTTGTACAATGCCATTTCCATCTCTCGCCAACTGCTAGTGGTAACTCTCACTATGCACCCAGCATGCCTCTGGCCCTCCCTGCAGCCTTTGTACCCTGCTTAGAAATTTTTAGCTCATCTGAAATGATAACCCCCCAGGTCCATTTCTTTCTTGGTGATATTTATTCCTTCACTTTCTGCTATAATCTTTCTTCATTCTGTGCCTTTGCTCTTATAACGGCATTATCTGCACCCCTTATATACCATAGATAAACTGCCCTTTTATGCTGCCTTTGAGTCTCCTTATATTTCCTGACACCTGCTATTTTGGCTCTTACCTTGTCTGCCTACTGTCTCGAGGACCACAGTGGTCACCTTACTTTTACAACACAGTAATCTAGCCACTCAGTGAGGACTGTAAATGCATTGTATCTACTATGTTTACTGCGAATGATATATGTGGTGGATGGGTGCATTAGGAATGTTTGGTCGATTATTACACAATTATGCAACCTGGATACACCAAAAGGAAGTACATATTGCAATTTTCATTCATGTTTATTTGTGAATTTATTTTAGAGATTCAATTAATCCTGATTATACCTATCCTGTCCAGTTTTATAATTGCAGGTGCCATAATTATCTTCTAGCACCGTTATGGAGAATAAGACCAAAGATAAGCAAACAAACAAATCATGAAAAAACAATGCAAAAAATGTAATTTCATTTATTTATTGAAATGTTTCGCCAGGAAGGCACACTGAACAACACGTGGCTCATCTCCTGGTGCGACCGGGGGAGAGGTACAATTGGATGAAGAATTAGACATTAAGTTTGACATTTAACATATCCGAGAAATTAAACATTCAATTGCATTTGTAACAAGACATAAAGTTAAAAAAATATCATAAATAATCATACAATCACATCTGTGACATAACACACAGTTGAATATATCATATCTGTGGGATATGCATTTAATTACAAGTGGCATATATGAGGAACATAGTACAGAAATTTAATGTAGCCTTGGAGCCAACTCCTTGCAGGAATGGATCACAGTTAAGAGGCAGATTATTTAGCAATGATTGAATGAATGAGGTGAAGTGGGGGAGGGACATCGAGGAGGGTAGAGGTGTAGACAGGGGAAACCAGCTGGGGGAAGGAGAGAATAAAGATTGGGGGAACATTACTGGAGAAAAGTGATAAAAAAAAAAAGTTGTGAGGGGCAAGTTAACACAGGACTAGTACAATGTGGGAGCATCTTAGACAGAACTAAAAGTGCAAATGATTAGCTCAAGTGAACTAATTCCTTTGATTAAGTGCAGGGGGTAGAGAGGGGCAGCGAGGGGGGTAAGGGACAGAGAAGGGAAGGACGAGTCATACCTGGAACTGGCCCCTTCAGAGTGTGGAGATCACTGCCAATGGTGGAATGAGGTGAGGACTAAAGATAAGGGGCGGGAGTAAGCAAGGACAAGTTGGGTAGAGATAGTAGAGGGGATGGTAAAGGGAAGGAGGAGAAGGGGTGGGAGAAACTTGCCTAAGACTTGGCTTCTTCAGGACGCTGAGAACCCTGCCAGAGAGCAGAGTCAGGCAAGGATGAGTTAGGTAGAGAGGATGAAGGGGAAAGGGGAGGGAAGGAAGAGTCATTTCCCAGTTTCATAGTTTCATATTTATGTATGGGTTCATAAGGCTGAGGCCCATAATGAACTCACCACCATTTACTTTAATGGTGGAAAAGATATTTTTTTATCCGTATAATAATCCAGATTTAATTTAAACTGTTCTATGGACTTACTCATAACTACACATCTAAGTAGTGTGTTCCAAATAGCTGGGTCTCTTTGTGTGTGAAGAATTTAGCTGGGGCTCTCTGTGTGAAGAATTTGTGCTGGATCCTTCCAGGATGCTGAAAACCCTGTCAGGGGGCAGTAGGTAAGGACAAGTTGGGAAGAGAGAAAAGAAAGGATGAAGTGAAAAGAGGGAAGAGGAGGGAAAGAAGAAACTCGCCCAAGACTAGGCCACTCCAGGATGCTGAGAACACTGCCAGAGCACAGAATCAGGTGAGGACTAGTTGGGTAGAAAGAATAAAGGGGGAGGGGAGTGAAGGAAGAGTAATTGCCCAGTGCTGGGCCCTTCCAGGATGCAGAGAACCCTGCCAGGGGATAGAATCAGGCAAGGACAAGTTGGGCAGAGGGAATAGGGTGGATAGAAGGAAAGGAAAAAAGAGGAGTGAGGGAAGAAACTTACCTGAGAGTGGACATCGTCAGGGTGCTAAGAATCCTGACAGAGGGCAGATTTAGGTGAGGACAAGTTGAGTAGAAAGGAGAGAGAGGGGGAAGGGAGGGGAAGGAGGAGGCTTGCCCAGCGCTAGACCCCTCCAGGATGCTGAGAACCCTGCCAGAGGTCAAAACTAAGCAGGGACAAGTTGGTAATGGAAAAAAAAGGTTGCGGTAGGAGTGAGGGGGTAAGTGGTGAAGGGAGAGGAGAGCGTGTTAAGAAGCAGGCTCAGGGGGGAGGAAGGTTTAAAAGGGGATGTGAATCATGGAAAGGAGCAGAGGTATAGGAGGACAGTTAAGGAGGGTTAACGCAGGAGCAGTTAGATGAGAAAAAGCTATGTAAGGCAGAGGCAAGGGAGTAGAAGGAATGTCATATTTGGTGGGGAGGGAGTTCCAGATTTGTGGGAAACGATGGGTAAAACCTGACCGATTGATGAGAGTGGTTCGACGGAGGACCAACAAAGTGCGAGTATCAGAGCATCTGAGGGAGTGGGGAGGGAGGGGAGAGAGTGAGCATGAGAGGTAGGAGGGAAGTCTTAACCAAAATTTAGAAGCGAGTTTGGCACAATGAGTGAGGTGCCTGTTGGCAAGCAGGGGAAGGGACAGGGCGTGGTAGAGGTCACGGTGATGAGTGCATGATGGAGCATCAAGGGAAGATCGACAGAAGGAGTTAGAGAGCGTCCAATCTCATTAGAGAGGATTTGGGAGTGGCACCATAGACTACATCACAGTAGTCGAAAATGGGGAGGATCATCCTCTAGACTAGTTCATGCCACACTGCAGGAGGGATGCAACTACAGTTCCTGAATAAGGCACCAAGCTTGGGGCAGAGTTTTTTCAGGATGGCATCAATGTGGCCAGAGAAGTTGAGGTGTTGGTCCAACCTAACCCCAAAGTATCTGAATGAGCAGGTGTCCTCTCTAGGATTGTCCCATCAAGGGTATGGCAAGATGGTAAAGGGTGGAGCCTAGAGAGTCTCTGCCTAGTGCCAAAGGTGATGGAGACAGTCTTTTTTGGCATTTAGGAATAGTTGATGTGAGGCAAACCATACCTGAACCTGGAAGTTATGCTGAAGGGTGGTTGCTACATCGGCAGGGCATTTGCCAGAGGAGAACAGGATGGTGTCATTGGCATATATATATATATATATATATATAGAGAGAGAGAGAGAGAGAGAGATAGATGAGGAAGAGGAGCATACTGAGGGCAAGTCATTTAGGAAGATGGAGAACAGAATGGGTCCAAGCACTGAGCCCTGTGCGACTCCTGTGGAAATAGGGAGAGGGATGAGATTGTATCCTGGATCTTGACTGATTGTATTCTGCCTGAGAGGTAAACTCTAAACCAGTTTTGTGCAGAAGTAGACAACCCGACAGTTGCAAGGGAGTCAAGAAGTAGGGCATGGGAGACTGTGCTGAAAGCCTTGGCGAGGTCAACAAAGATGGCAAAGGTAATGAGGTCGTTATGGAAGGAGGAGCAGGACAGAGAACTGTACCAGTTAAAGCAGAAGGAAGCAGGTAAGGCAGTCAGAATAGCAAAGGCCCAAACTGAGGAAAAGATAGCAAACTCAGTTAAGAAAGGGATAAAACCTTTTATAGGTACATTAGGGAGCAAAGAAAGACTAAGGCAGGGATACTGAGGCTGAACAAAGAGGAAGGTGGTTGGGCAGAGAGCGACAGTGAAAAAGCAGGGATACTGAACGAATACTTCTGCTCAGTATTCACAATGGAAAAGCAGGAAATACCTAATCCAGTCAATAGAAGCACTCTGGATAGGGGTTGATATAGTCCTTTCACAGAAAAAGGGTTCTGAAAGAACTCTTAAAACTGAAGGTGGATAAAGCAATGGGGCCTGATGGGATTCACCCTGGAATTTTAAAAGAACTAAGGGAAGAACTAGTAACACCACTAACTACCCTTTTTAATAAATCATGGGAGGATGGGGTGGTTCCTGAGGACTGGAGGAGTGCGGATGTGATTCCCCTTCACAAAAGTGGGAGCAAGACAGAGGCAGGAAACTACAGACCTGTCAGTTTGACCTCAGTGGTAGGGAAAATGATGAAATCACTTCTGAAGGAAAGAATTGTTGAGTACCTAGAAGCCAGTGGGGCACAGGACAAAAGGCAGCATGGATTCACAGCGGGAAGGTCATGTCAGACAAATCTAATTGATTTCTTTGACTGGGTGACCAAAGCAGTAGACCAGGGAGGGACTGTGGACATGGCCTACCTAGACTTTAGCCAGGCATTTGACACAGTCCCGCACAAAAGATTAATAAACAAATTAGCCAGACTGGGAGTGGGTCCTAGGGTGGTAGCCTGGGTAAAACACTGGTTGGACAACAGGACACAGCAGGTAATAGTAAATGGAGTCCACAGTGAAGAAAGGAGGGTTACTAGTGGGGTACCGCAGGGTTCAGTACTAGGGCTGGTTCTTTTTAATGTCTTTATAAGTGACATTGCAGAGGGACTGGAAGGGAAAGTATGTCTCTTTGCAGATGACACAAAGATCTACAACAGGGTTGATGCACAAGGTGGGGTGGAAAGGATGAAAAGGGACTTCGCAAGGTTGGAGAAATGGTCAAATGTATGGCAGCTTAGATTCAATGCAAAGAAGTGCAAAGAAATTCACCTGGGGAAAAAAAAAACCAGGGGAAGAGTACACAATGGGGGTGAGATACTGACAACAACAAAAATGGAAAGGGACCTGGGGGTAGTCATATCAGACAACCTAAAGATGGGCCAGAAATGTGAGAAGGCAGTAAGGAGGGCTGGGGGGATACTGCACGAATAGGAGAGGCATCACCAGTAGAAAACAGGAAGTTGTTGGCCCCTGTACAGACAGTTGGTAAGACCACATCTGGAGTACTGTGTACAGTTCTGGAGACCCCATCTCCAAAGACATAGACAGGGTGGAGGCTGTCCAGAGGAGGGCAACAAAATGATGCAGGGTCTGAGTCAGAAGACATACGAAGAAAGACTAAAGAAGTTAAATATGTATAGCCTCGAGGAAAGGAGGGAGAGGGGGACATGATAGAAACTTTCAAATACCTCAAGGGAATCAACAAAGTCCAAGAGGGTAGCATCTTTCAGAAAAAGAGATGTGCAAAAACAAGGGGGCACAATTTGAAGATAGAGGGGGGGATGGCTCAAAGGTAATGTGAGGAAGTATTTCTTCACAGAGAGGGTTGTGGATATATGGAACAGCCTTTCTGAGGAGGGCGTAGAGTCAAAAACAGTGGGGGAATTCAAGAATGCATGGGACAGACATAAGGCAATTCTAGTGGGGGGTAGGAGGAAGTAGGCTGTTGTTTAACTAGGATCTGCAGCTTATCCATTAGGTAGGGAAATGGGCAGACTAGGTGGGCCAAGTAGTCCTTATTTGCCATCAAATTCTATGTTTCTATTATCCATCTCAGTGAGGATGGAGTCAGTGAGCATGAGTAGGGAGGTGGTAGTGGAGTGGTAGTTCCAAAAACCAGATTGGAAAGGGGTGAAAAAGGAAGAGTCATTGAGGAAGGAGGTTAGTTAAGAGAGGACAAGGTGTTCTTGGAGTTTAGTAAGGGCAAAGAGGAGGGAGATCGGATGAAAATTTGGAGGGAGGAGGGGTCCCCACCCTTTGGGAGAGGGAGGACCACCACATGTTTCCAGTTTGAAGGGACAGATGAGAACGAGAAGGAAAGATTTAGGATTAAGAACAGAGGGTAAGCTATAGCAGAAGCTGAAAGGTAGAGGAGTTTTGGGTCAAGGCGATCTGGTGATGAGCCTTTGGAAAGATTAAGAGAGACAGAAGGGCCATTAGTCTGGGGAGACAGCAGAAAAGAAGAAGGAAGGTTGAGCGTGGAGGGGTTGGGTGCTGGGTGTGAGGGGATGAGGAAGGGGCAGATAGAGGGGAGGGACTTTAGAAGTGCTGTGGCGCAGGAGGTATAATAGGAGTTAAACTCTTGAGCCACTGGACATGGTTTGGAGACCAATGAGTTGTTTATTTTAAGCATGGGGGGAGGCAGATGTGAAGGGGGAGAATAGGGCATGGACCACTTTCCAGAATTTGAAGGGGAATTGATGTTTTTGAGAAAAGATGATTTAAAATATTCAGACTTGGCAAGTCTGGTAGCTTTTGTGCAGGAATCTTTTAACATGTGATACCTGGCATAGTCTGGGGGAAGCTGGGAGGCCTTATGTTTCCTCCAAGCTTTGTCTCGCTCCACGAGACAGGTCAGTAATCTGGGGGAGACCTAGGGATGATGGTTGCCATGAACTCTAGTGCATTTGAATGGAGCATAGGAGTTCCATGTAGTTAGAAATTTATCTTTAAAATAAGTAAAGGCTTGGTCAATGAAAGGGGCAAAGGCAATAGGGGACCAATTGGAGCTGGCCAGTTCATCAAGAAGGGGATTAAGGTTAAGGAGATAATTTTAAGACAAGAGGTTGTCAAACGTATTCTGAACATTACAAAGACGAGGTCAAATTCTATTTCTATTATGACTGATGACTTAATAGCATATCATGCTTTTAACAACGATCACATGTATCACACCAACATAGAGAAAGGATACATGAACACTGTAACTATGGACAAAGACTGTGATTCACAAACAGTAACGTCAGTCAAGAATGTATATGGTGAGGATGTAAATGGTAACAATGAAATGCTCATGTGTGATTCACTTTCCAATATCGCTGATGATTTTTCCTAATATTCTGACTCAGACGTTGAAACAGATGATAATATTGCAGACCTGGACTATGAACCGATGTCAGCAGACATTGACAGTAACACAGACTCAGACAGTGAAAGTGATGATGAGCCATCAATTAGAAATATTGTACTATGTTGTTTCAGGAACGCAGCTACTGAAACTGTTTAATACCTGACTCCATTGTGTAATGAACCAGTAGTTAATGCTCCTCACATGATGAAGAAAGGTGTAGGTATAACAGTAAAATGCAAATGTCTTGATGGTCACAAAACCAGTTGGGATTCCCAAGAATTAATCCGCGGTGTGCCATGTTTAAATGTGATGGCACCGGATGCAGTATTTAGCTGTGGTAATTTGTACATAGCAACATAGAAGTTGATGGCAGATAAGGTCCACAAGGCCCATCCAGTCTGCCCATTGTTCTACCTAGGTTTCTGGTCTGGGCCATGCCTGAATCACCTCTATCTTTATTTGGTTAGGACGGAGCTGTCCCCGGCCTACCACATGCCCGAGGTATGCCACTTCCTCCATGGCCACCTGGCACTTCTCGGCTTTGACAGTGAGCCCGGCCCTCTGTATCCTGCCCAGCCTTATGCTCACAGTACCATGCTATCTTTTTTTGTTTTAAAGTTATTCGCATTTGAATATGGTTAGTACTGCTACTGAGGCCGAACATTCTAAATGAGTTCCGGAGTGATGTTAACATAGCTACTATATGGATACATTTTATTATTCAATGGCTGTGAAGATGAATGGATTTATTCAATGAGTTTTGAGCCCACTCCTATTGCATAAAAATAAATAAATCCTGCTCAGCACTTCCCTAAGGTGTGAAGGGGGCAACCATGTCATAAAGCCACAAACCTGAAGGGAGAGTGGCTTTATGATACAGTTAGCACCTTGATGGGTTTATTTCTGAGTATAGCAGACTTACCCATCTTTTATTTTATATAATACTTTTAGATGGTTAATGTTAATTTTAAACATAATTGCCTAATAGCAGATATTCAATCTTTTGTGTTAAAATATATAGAATAATACACGAGTGGTGTGTACAATGAGAATTTTATACACACTCGAGGTGTGGGATGCTATATAAATCTTAAGAGTGAAGCTCGGTGGTTTATGAAAGCATCCCTCACCCAGGGTGTGTATAAAATTTGAGTTTTACACATCACCCCATGTCTCATTTTATATAGTTGTTGTCTGCTGTTTTTTTAACCTGAGGATTTGAGTTTGTTTTAAAAGTGGCCACTCTGGCCACCAGATGGTGTTGCTGTGCATGTGGCGATAGTTTTTATTTATTTTATTTATTTAGTTTTTGTTGATCGGGTAAGTGCACTAGACAAATCCTGCCTATTTTCAGGCATGACCCAGGGGAAGGGGATACAGATGAATGCCAACTGACCTTGAACCAGATTAAGCTGTTGGTGGTAATTTTAGTGAATGAGGGAAATTTGGCCAGGACACCGGGGAAATTCCCCTACTCTGTAGGTGGGTGTCGCTGTCCGTCTGTCTGCAGAGATGGAGGACCTCAGTCTGAAGGAGGTAGTGGAAGAGGACGGACGTGGACTTGGAGCTCAGGAGCTATCTGTAGTATCTGCTATGTCGGAAGGAGAAGGTCAGATTGCAAGTAGTAACCGAGTAATGGTTTTGGATGCATCTGACTGCATTGCTAATGGATACGGATATATCTGCAGAAGCACAACTACAGGAGGAATTGGATAGGAAGAAAACCCAATTACTGGACTTAATAAATACAGCGGAGAGAGACTTTCATACTTGCCAGCTGAAATTGGAAGCAGAACACAATAAACGGAAACATTCTCCAACTAGCCCGTTTAAAAACAGAGGGAAACGCTTTGAGCAGCAAGATGGAATCAATGTTAATAGTTCACAAAGCACTGCACAACTGGATGGAGATGGTACACAGGATAACACATCTGAACAATTATGTACATTGTCTGCATGGTCCCCAGGAGATGCATTAAGGCAAGCTGGATGGTTGTGGGTAATAGATAAATGGGTTCCTGACCCCTTGATCCCTGTACCTGGTGGTCCCATTTTAGATCTCGCTAGAATAGTTACATCTAATGTTGCATCTAGGCTAGCTGTGGCTAGTCAAAATTCTAAGTCCTCGGTTGGCTTTAATGCGAATGCGCAAAATCAGGGAGAGGCTACTGAATTTTTAGATACGCAAGACGCCGGTGGCAACCTGGAACTCTCATCTCCCTTGTTAGAACATAATCTTTTTATGGACATTTCTACAATCGTGACAGCTACTGAAGGAAATGGGAATGTAAATCACATAATAGATTTGGATGCGAATAAAGATTTACACAGGAATGTGAGGGCCGAGCAACCAGAAGGAATGGGTGCTAAATCTTATGCAGGCTTGTTTAAAAAACCAGCGGAGACAGCTAAACGTAGATTTTTGGTGCGATTGAGATACCGAGGCAAAGCCCCAATAGTACCAGACAGACTTTGGGTGGGGAAGACTTTACTAATTGATTCAATGGGTTTTTCTCCTGCTGAGGTATACGTCTTCATACACCCACGTGGTGAACATAATTACGATATCAGCTTTTGTTCTACCATTTCATTAGATCAATTTTGGAGACTTTATTATGACATAAAAGATCAAGAAGAATGGAGGGATTTCCAGGCTATCCCGATCATGAAACCTACAGTTAAAACTGTTACTATTCTTTTTCAAAATGAAGGGGTGAATATTGCTAATATTATTTTTTGGCTGGAAAAAAGATGCTTAATACAGGATAAACCACGTCCTATTATGGATGGAAATGGCTTTTGGACAGGAGGTTGGACAATACGAGTACAATTGAATCAGGATGATGATGGCATACAACATTTACCCAGTTCCTGTTTTGGGGGGAGGGACAGGGGTATTATTTTTTATGCTGGCCAGCCTAAAAGTTGTTTTAAGTGTGGGTCATTAACGCATTTGAATACCTCATGCGATCAGATAAAATGTTTCCAATGTGGTATGCTAGGGCATTCAGCAGCACAGTGTGTAGCCCCCTTGGTTTGTAATTTGTGTAGTGAAGTTAATCATTCTTTTTCAGATTGTCCATGGAGAAACACGGATACGGATTCCTCAGATCAGGGATATTTTTTAGCACAGGCAAAAA
The DNA here is from genome assembly GCA_016271365.2 of Neoceratodus forsteri. NCBI lineage: Eukaryota > Metazoa > Chordata > Ceratodontiformes > Ceratodontidae > Neoceratodus > Neoceratodus forsteri. The sequence goes on from CM057459.1 coordinate 320,913,003, forward strand.
AAACGCATCAAGATCAAGAAGGGAGATATACTGGAAATATATTTAGAGGTAGACGGAGGGTAGAGGTCGGGGAGGATTAAATGAAGATAGTAGGCAAGCTAAATCTCCTGTCCCTCATAACTTGTTAAGGCCCCATGAGTCTTTTACTGATGTATTTCAATCAGGGCAGATGGTAGCCCTAGCTTTAGACCTTCCTCAGGGGTTAAGTGGGGAAGAGGAACTCCGTTTGTGACTCCACATGGATCCCCACAAAGGTCATCTAAACTGATAGACAGTGATTCTTGCATTCTGACAAGCACTGCAGAACCTAGTAATAGAGGGGAACAAAGGGATTTACAAGGATCTAAAGATGGTATGCTGCTTTTTGTTAGAGAAGGGAGTGATAGTGGTAATATGCCCATTTCTCCTTTACCTTTAGGGAATAGATTTTCCGTCCTTTCATCATGGGGGAACAGGTAGATCAGGCCCATCCTATGATGGAATCCACACATGAAGTAGATATCTCAACAGTAACATCACCCAATCCAGAACGTGTATTAGTGAGCAAACCACCAGAAGCTAGCAAATGGGTGACTAGATCTAGTATAAAAATACCTAAACCCCCGCCCTGAAACCATTTACATTATCAATAGCTTTATTAAATGTGAACAGTTTAAAATATCATATAAAATGTCAAACGACGTTTGGAATACTTTCTCATCTAAAGCATGACGTATTGTTATTGCAGGCTACACGACTAAATACAGTTTTTGAGACTTCTAGAGCCACCAGAGAATGGTATTGGGGTATATCTTTTTGGTCCTTTGGGGAAGAAAGGTGTAGTGGGGTAGGAATTTGTTTTTCAACCTCTGATGTTAAGCTTTTAAGGTTGGTTGACATTGAACTTGGAAGGGCGTTGTTGGTGGATGTTACAGTTAAAGGCTTTTAGTGTAGGTTAATATCAGTTTATGGCCCACAGATGAAAGCTCTTAGAATTGAATTATTGCAAAAAATTCAACCTTATTTGTATACAAGTAGGCACTTATTTTTCTGTGGGGATTTCAATATAAATTTTCAGCAAAAGAACGAAATGGGGAAACAGTATTGTGATAAAACATGTTTAAAGTCTATTCTTTCTCTAGCAGGCCTGAGGGATTCTCATCAAACGGGACGGAACAAAGCTAAACCTACCTTTTTTAAAGGAGGTTTATCATCCCAAATTGAATGCATTTTTGTAAAAAAATTGTTGCTAATTTCTAGCTTAATTTACGTACCAATAGAATCTTCGGACCATATTCTGATTGGTATAAATATAGCTATTCCTCCATGTAGGATAAAAGGACCTGGGTTTTGGAAATTGAATGTTTCAATTTTAAGTACCTCAGATGTTCTAAAGGATTTAGGAATAATTATTAAAGATCAAATTACAATTATAGATTTGCATGAAAATATGGTTGGTTGGTGGGAAACTTTTAAATTATGTTTGATTGGATACTTTCAGGCAAAAGGTAGATTGAGAGCAAAAACAAAAATGAGGAATACTTGTCTCTTGACATTCTTTGCAAAAGTACTTTCAATACAAACAGAAAATGGGTAGATTTATCCTGTAAATATTGCACAGATAAAACAAGGTATGGTACAGTATCAATATGATAGATTGGATTCACTAATTAGGGAACAGTCCTTCGGGACGCAAGGCAAGGCTGCGCAGGTTAATCCTTTTTTAGCTTGTAAAAATCGGATAGACAAAAAGCTTTTTTCTAGCTTAAGAACTAAGGAAAATAAGGTCGTATCAGATAATGTTGGAATTATGGATTTTTTAGACCAACATGTTAGAAAGAGTTTTGGGGAAAAAAAACAGATTCTGGATTTACATCTCAATTTTTAGCAGCAGCAGATCTGCCTTGTTTAGCGCTAGATATACAAAAATTAATGGTAGAGGCATTTACGGAGGCAGAACTAGGAAGACTAATTGCATCTCTTAAAAATGAGGTTTCTCCTGGTTCTGATGGATTGCCAGGAGAATTATATAAAATTCTATGGAAATTGATGCCTAAAGAATTATTGGCAATGTATAATTTTCTAATTTCTGATATGATTTTACCGATGCAAATGTATGAGGGATTATTAATTTTTTTAATTTAAAAATGGGCATCACTCAGATATAGGAAATTGGAGGCCATTAACATTATTGAATGTAGACTTTAAGATTTTTTCTAAGCTTTTGGGGAACAGATTATCTATGGTGATGCCTGACTTAGTTAGCAATTTTCACTTTTGTGCAGTACCAGAGAGAAGGATATATGATGCATTGATTTATATTAGGGAAATTATGGCAATAGGGGTAGGGGATTTAGGAGTTTTGGAAGGTTATTTATTAAGTTTTGATCAAGCCAAAGCCTTCGACGAAGTATCGCAAGAATATTTATGGGAATACTTGAAGGCTTTTGGTATTCCGAATATATTTGTACAATGGGTGCAGATGTGTTATGCTTTAGCAAATGTGATTCCATTAGAAAATGGATGGAAAGGAGGGAAACATAGTTTATTGAAAGGAGTTAGGCAGGGGTGCCCGCTTAGCCCTCTTCTATACGTTTTGGCTCTTGACCCTTTATTACGGATAATTAATAGATCTTCCCAGATAAAAGGAATTATTTTGGATAATACGATTCAGATTAAAATTATTGCTTATGTGGATGATTTATGCCTCATCTTGCCTGATGAAGCTTCTATAAGGATAGCTTGCATGATTATTACAGAATTAGGGAAGATTATGGGAGCACGGATTAATAGATTAAAGACTAAATGCATAAGTATTGCAGGGTTTCCAGATCCCCCGACTAGAGTGGGGAGTTTTTGGATCGAACAACAACCATGTAAAATCTTAGGTATTTATTTTGGAGGTCGGGATAGTGCAACAGATAATTGGAAAGTGGCTCTACAGAAAGATAATTCTAAAATAACAAATTGGAATCAAAATAAACGTTCAAAAAAGAAAAGAGTTTACCTAATTAAAACATGTTTAATACCTGTTTTTTTATTTTTAAGTAACATTTTCATAATACCTAAAAACCTGGAGACCTCATTAATGAGATGGTTTTTTTGCGGTGTATGGGGTAGTTGGTTAAACCCGATTAAACGTAATATTTTGTATTTAGAAAATAAAGAAGGGGGTTTGGGAATTACTAATCTGGTTCTTTTTTCTTTTCGATTTTTCTATACTCTAATTTGATACCTGTAATCAGAGATAATTGTAAGATTTGGGGCTCATTAATTAATATACATTTAAAGGGTGTAATGTTAGAATGGAGAAATGCAAAATTTATGCATAAAAACAAAAGATGTCCCCAATTGGTGGAGAGATGGAGTGAGGTTTTTGATAAAATAAAATGTTGGAACATCAGTTGGGAAGCAGTTACGAGTATTTCCAGAAAGGAATTGTACAAAAATGTTTTGGTTCAATTTTTCACGAAAACACCTTTTTAAGGCTTTCTAAGACGGTATGCTTAGATATTTCCAAATATATAATCAACCCTCATACTCCACTACATATGTGGGACATTACATGGTTGAGGATCCATGGGAAAATAAATGTACGGAGTAATCAAAAACAAAAGTCTGTACAAGATCGTTACTGCCTGAGAGAAAAATGTATATTAGTCCTGGAGACTATGGATCATTTATATTTTAATTGTTATTATGCCATGGAATTTTGGGATATAGTAAAACACTGCTAGAAAAAAGGTTTGATAATCTCTCCTTCATGTGAGAGTTTATATTATGGTTCCTTTGCTAAGGATGTACCTGAGGGCACTTATAGCACTCTGAAAGTTATACATATTTTCTTTTTATACTGGATATGGATTAGTAGATGCAAGTTATTATTGCAGCAGCAGGAAATTCAACCAATTAATTTAATGTATATATTGGAAACAGAAATAGGAAAATTGAAATCTTTGGAGAAAGCTAAGCTTCCACAGAATTATTGGGAAAATTTATGGCACTCTTTTGATTATATTAAATAATATGTATGGAAATTAGAGCGTGAGGAGAGAGATGATTAAACCTCCTCTTGTAAGGGTTGTTAGTGAAATATGAGAAATGATTTTGTGTCTACTTTAAAGTTTAAAAAAAAAAGGGGAGGGAAAGGGGTAGTATTAAATATTGATTGACATGCAAAACTATTATTTAATCGTTTTGTTTGTTTTTTCATTATGTTTAAAGGGTTAAGATATGAAGAAATATCTTGTATCAGGATTTATTTTTGACATTTTGTATGAAGAGAAGCTATTTTGTATTGTTTATAAGATTCTTTGTGATATGAATAAAAAAATTCCCCTACTCTTTTCGGTAGGGGGATTTCCGGTGCACAGACATGGATGTTTCCATTCGGTGTCAGCATCACAATGGTGCTGCACCTCCTCAGGACACTACTGCGCTGCCTGCAATACCTTCGACCAAGCAACATTCTCCGGTTACCTCGCCTGATCTGACAATGCATACTCCTGATCTACTTTCTACATCTGACCACATTAACAGCAGAACTGGCCAGTTACCTTCAGGACATGTTCTTTTGGAGCCTTTGAATGAAACGATGGACTCTGCTTCAGTTTCTACTGCGGAACACATAGTTCTGTCAACACTGTGTACCACGCCGGATGTTCCCCCTTGTGTTTCCACTTCTGGAGATGTTGCGGCTTTGGAGTCGCTTTTGGGAGACCTGTCTATGCCTTCTCTCCCTCAACTATCCGCTCAGTTAGCTCCACAACCTAAGTCCTCCACGAAGGATCTTCTGCGTTCTCGATTCGGATTACCATCAGACCTCGACGTTACGGATAAACCCTGGACGACTACAGGAGCGCTTCAAAACGCAGGATGGACTAGAACTGCATCTGGTTCCTGGACCCCGGACCCTTCTTGGGATGTTGAATGCCACGGAGTTTTATTTTCCCCTTCCAGGCCTGCAACTGTTAAGAGCTCCAACGAGGTACCAATATCTAGGAGTGTTTCTCCTACATCAGACATAGTAGTAGTTGAAAATGTTATTCCTTTGCAGTCTACTGTTACTGGGGCAGCTTGGGGGGATATTATGGATTTACAGGATACTGTTTTGTCTACTTCCTCTATTCACTCTGCAGAGAAACCTCTTCCTATTGAACCTTCCCTTATTGCCTTACATCAGGACTCCGGGACTTCTACTCCTGTTCAGTCTGTTGTTGCTCCTGTTAATTTGGTTGATAGGGTATCACTACCTCTTTCAGGGTCCGTTTCTGTAACAGCTGCTCCACCATCCCTCCTAGATGATCCTGGGGAAGGGCACTCAACCATGGCACCTACCTTACAACCTTCCCCAGCAGAACCCCCTCCTACTTCTGACAGAGGTCCTGTCCTTTCTGACTTATTTAAAAACAAACTGGAACAAGCTCCCAGATGCAATGCTGTTCGTTTGCGTTATAGAGGTGGCCTTCCAGAATTCCCTGACAGATATTATGTGGCTCGAACCCTGTTAAAAGGTACTATGCATTTCCAAGCTTCTGACATCTATGCCTTGATTCATGTCTCTGGGGAAGAGACTTTTGATATCAGTTTTAAAACTGCTAGTGGTCTAGATAGATTCTGGCATAAATATGCTTCTTTAAAAAATACCTCCCCGTGGACTCCCTTTTATGTGGTTCCTCTCACTAAACCTTCTGTTCACACTGTGACCATAATGTTTCGAAATGAGGGTGTGAGTGTTAGTGACATCAATCATTGGCTACAGAATCGCTGTACAGTCTTATCCCCTCCTGAGGCCCTTTTAGTCGAGGAAGGCCTCTGGACGGGAGGGTGGAAATTCAGGGTGAAACTCTTTTTAGTTAACGCTGAAATAATTCACTTACCCAATAGTTTTTTCTTGGGTAAAGATCGGGATGTTTGTTTCTATGGGGGGCAACCCAGGGCTTGTTACAAATGTGGTGCTCAAACACACTTAAGCAGTATGTGTGATCTCTTGAAATGTAGCCTATGTGGGGGGGTATGGACACCCTAGTGTTTCATGCGAGAATGTTTTCCAATGTAATCTGTGTGATGAAAAAGGGCATGCCTACCACCAATGTCCCTGGGCAAGTAAAAACCGTCAGGAGGGATGGGATCCTGCTGTACTGGTACAAAAAGCACAGGATAAAATACAAGACAGGCCCCTTGCTCAGGTTGCTGTGTCCAATTCCATGGATATTGCACCCCCCCTTTACCCCTTCCCCTGGAGTGAGTTGAACCACCTGTTCTTTTTGCTTGCCCTATTGATCCTATACCTCCTACTGCTCCTTCATCCTGTCCTGACACACCTCTTGTGGTATCCCCTATGAATCTGGAGGGTTTTCAGCCCAGTAGAAGGGTCACCAGAGCTACTACTAGAAAAACAGTGAAAACAACTGACATTCCTCTCTCCAACCCTTTTGATTGTCTCAAAGGTAGCAGGGAGGAGTCGGATGGTGATTCTGATAATTCTGTCTTACCCTCAGATATGGATTTGACTACTGCTAAACCTCCTGATGTTTCCCGTAAAAAAATAACAAATCCCAAAAGGGAATTAAGAAGAGGGAAAATATGGCCTTCACAGATGGGAGCGGGTGAATGACTGTTTTGTCCTGCTTCCATCAAAGTAGCGTCTTTAAATGTCTGTAGCATAAAAAGCTACAAGAAGAGGCTGTTTTTTTTTTCATCTGGCTGCTTCCCTTCCCATTGACGTTCTTTTTTTGCAAGAAACTCGCATTTCCACACTGTTTGAGGTTCAGCACCTTAAACAAGGATGGATTAAAAGTCCCTCATATTGGACCTTTGGGGAGGATGTCGCAGATGGGATTGCTATTTTGTTCTTTTCCACGGCATTTTCTATTACACGCATTGTTGATGTTTGTCCTGGTCGGGCATTGATCCTAGATTGTACCTTTCACTGTCATAATTTTCATCTTATTAATATCTATGGTCCACAGACTAAGGCTACCCATATTTCTTTAATGGATCTAGTGAAACCTTATTTATGTACCACAAAACATGTTATTTGGGGAGGGGATTTCAATTGTTCGATAGATGTTGCCTGTAGGACAGCAGAGGGGAAGAAAATTTATTGTGACTCCATTGCTTTATCTGATCTTGTGAAAGATATGGGTCTTATTGATGCATACCGTTCATTGCATACTACTGCTGGTCACACATATTATAGATCTGTCTTCCACACTCGAATTGATTATTTTTTTTCCCCTCCCCATTGTGTAGCACGTACGGCTACACTCCAACCCACGGAAATCTCGGATCATCTTTTACTATCTTGCATGTTTCTCGTCACTACATCCCCGTTGTATCTTCTTTCTTCTTCTAATCAGTGGAAATTAAATAACTCTCTAGTTTTTTTCCTAGCTATGCAAGCTCGTGTTCGTCTCCTCTTTCGTGCCCGGATTTCGGTTCTCTGTTTTTATGATTCTATCTTGACATGATGGACAGATACTAAATTAGAACTCCATCATTTTTTTCAGACTATGGGAAAACGGATAAACTACTCTCTTTATCGGCTCATTCCCCTATTGATTATTCTTCCCAAATTTCTACGGTGAAGCATCATATGTTTGCATATCAATGTAACAGTGCTCGCATGCTAGACTTTTTCATGAGATTGGGAACTTCGACTTCCCCCTCTGCGAATCCTTTTTCTGCACATAAAGATAGGATTCGGACCACAGTTATGCATGGTTTATTAAATCAGCAAGGTACCACTGTTTCTGACATTCCTAGCATGATGTCTATTGTGAATTCTCATTTACATCATCAATTTTGTATACCATCACCTACGTTACCGGACTTATCCTCAGTCCTTTCTGCCCCATTCTCACAGTTCCCTGTACACCATATCCCAGACCTCATTGCACTTATTACACAGGAGGAAGTGGCATCTGCCATCTCTCACCTGGCATTACAGGTCTCCCCGGGCCCTGATGGCTTAACACATGAGTTTTATAAAACTTTTAAGGAAGATCTCCTTGAAATTCTGACTCAAGTTTTCAATTATATATTACTCTCTACAGAGGTCATCACTGATTTTGGTATGTCCTTCCTTAAATTTATATACAAGAAAGGAGATGCCTGCTCCCTACAAAATTGGAGACCTCTGCATCTCCTCAATACGGATTATAAACTTTTAGCCAGAATGCTAAGTATACGGTTATTACATGTTGCTTCTGACCTAATTGACCCTGCCCAATCATGTGCTGTTCCAGGATGCTCTATACAATCCAATCTATTTCTTCTCTGTGAGATTTTTGAGGCTAAAAGCCGCAATACTCTTTCAGGATTTGTACTTTCTCTGGATCAAGCAAAGGCTTTTGATTCAGTACAACACGCATACTTGTTATAGGTTATGGCATACTATGGTATTCCAACTACTTTTATTCAATGGCTTACCCGTCTATTTTCTATGGCCTATTTTGCACCCGTACTTAATGGTCATTTGGGGAATACATTTCTTCAGATGGTTGGTATTCGTCAAGGCTGTCCATTAAGCCCGTTGTTATACACCTTCGCATTAGACCCTGTTATTCGCCAAATTACATGGGACTCTTCTATTATAGGTCTTGCACCTCACCCAACATTACCCCAAGTTAAGATTTCTGCATATGCAGATGATGTTGTGTTATTTGTTCAGGATAAAGTTTCCGGAGACCGTGCTGTGGATGTCTTTCACACTTTTTCAATACTCTCTGGAGGCACTCTTAACCTTCAAAAGAGTGTCTCTATCCCCTTAGATGCTGACTCTGCCATAGTGTCGGAGATAGGTGGGATTAAGATATGTTTGTCTCCTCAATGTATCTTGGGAATTTGGTTAATGTCCAGGATACGGCCCTCTATAACTGGGAAAAACACGTGAGTATTGGAGAGCCTAAGGTCAATATTTGGAAGTCCTGGAAATTGGGTGAAAAAAAGAGGGGCTTAGTCATTAAGAAATTTATCATTCCCAATTTTTTGTACCTTAGTTATATATATGCTCCCCCCACACTCTAGAAACCAGAATCTTTAGTGTGTTCTTTTCAATGGTATGGGGTAGTCATCTCAATCCTGTTAAACGTGACATCACATATTTACCTATTCGACAGGGAGGACTTGCTATGGTTCGCCCTATTGCTTTTTTTCTTTCCTTTTTTCTTTTTCAGCTTTTCTTTAGAGTTAGATCCATAGCTCATGTTTGTGACACCTGGATAAGTTATAACATGCAAAATGTACTGGATAATTGGGTCATACTTCCTCCTATAATTACCCGCGTTCCTCATTTTCCAGCTTATGCTGTAGATAGTTTTAGAAGATTATGCAGTTGGAAACTTTCAAAAACATCCCTTATAACGCTCTCTAGAAAACAATTATATAATACTTTCGTTAATAACTCCAGACCAGTATTACAATTTCCATTGTGCCCCACTTCTAGACTAGACTGTGCTTTGTCCATGCTTAGAGATACACGAATCCCTGTACATATGTGGGATGTTACTTGGCTGTGTTGTCACGGACGATTACCTGTTCAGGGAAATTTGAAGCATAAATCTTCCCAGGATTGGTACTGCCCGAAAACTTCTTGTATACATAGTGAGGAAACCATGTCTCATTTTTTTCTTTGACTGCCCTGATGCTATTTTATTCTGGAAAACATTGGCCAATAAATGGAAATGGTCATTCCTTAGCAGAATTACTTATCACATTCTGATATTGGGAGATTTTTCCAATCCTTGGATGCAATTTCATCCCAGTACCCTCAGAGTAATTTTTTCAGTTTGTAAATATTATTTGTGGCAAGCTCATTGTCAATATGTATTGCAACAAGTTCAGACTTCTCCTCCTAATATAATAAAGCAAATGGAAAATGCTCTGTTGACTCTTATGGAATTAGAGCATAACCACCTTTCTACTGCTTGTTTTACTTCCTTTTCGAAGAATATTCATTTTTTGCATTAATTGTTATTGCACTATTGTTTGACACTTGCTATTCCTTTATGTTATCGTGTCATTTGTTTTACAATTGCAATGTTTTATTTTTCTTCTGTTTTTGACTTGTTAAAGTTGTTTCTTTCTGTATACACTTGATGTTATGTTTCTTTTGCTTAATAAAATTCCCCTACTCTTTTTGAGAAGTGCCATGAGCTCTTTAACATCCACCTGAACTACCACCAATCCAGGCAGATGGGACCTCGGTTTAACGTCTCATCTGAAAGATGGCACCTCAGAAGTGCAGCACCCCTCTCATGCTGCACTGCAGTGTCAGTACTGTGATATTAACCCAAGTGCCAGATGTGGGAACTGAACCCACAGCCCTGTGATCTCCCAACCTCAGAGGCGAGTATGCTACCTACTGAGCCACTGACATTAAGTTTTCTTTGATCCCTTGGGCTCACTTTCCTTTTCCTTAATTTTCCTTTAGTTATTATGGTTTTGTATTTATTTATTGGGGTCTTAGCAGCTGGTGAGTGTGGTGCAGCGTAGGGCAGAGCCACTCAGCAGCTCTACTTACAGTGAGTCATCGAGCTGAAGTATGGCAAAGCCGCAGATGCACTTTCGCTTTTTAGGTGGGTTTTGCAGTCCAGAAAGCAGGGAGTTTTATGGCAGTTTAGAAACTGTCTTTGTTTGGCAACATCGTTCAAGTGTGCAGGACTGAGGTGAGGAGTAAACTTTTTTTCAGTTTAAACTGTCTGGACACTCTTTGTGTGCAAGATCATTGTGGCAAAGTGCTGTACACATGCCTGCAGTCATGGAAACCCAGTGCATGTTTGCCATTATACCAATAATAATAACTATAATAATAAGGTCTTTCCGAAATACTAATTAAACAATAATAATATATTATATATATTATATAATACATATAATAATAATAATATAATTATAACTGGTTTTCCCCTATGCAAAACAACAACACCCACTTATTATATGCTATTTATTTCCATGAGTGAGGGGGCAGGATCACAGCTTATAAGTGTCAAAGATGATGTGGCCAGCAGTTCTTGTTAGTATAGTACTGTGCATTCCTGGAGAGACTTTTTTTTCTGGGTACCAGTATTACGTTGTCAAAGGCTGAGGTTCTACATTTCAGATGAGCAAACTTTGACCAGATGAGGGAATTAGTCCAGGATAAGTTTTGAATAGATCAAATCAGGGAGGTAGAAGAGAGATAGGGAGTAATTAAAGGGGTCATTCTCGAGGCAGCTAAATTGCACTTGAGAATGGTTACTAAAAGTTACAGCCACAAGAGACTAATTTGGTTTTCTAAAAACATCAGGGAGGCAGTGAGGCCAAAAAAGGGCCTTCATCAGATACAAAGAGAAACAGGGAGATAAGAATGCAGTGAATACCAAGCAAAGATGAGGGAAGCCAAGAAGACAGTGACACAAAAGTAGACACTAAACTGTATACTGCACAGTGGGTAGAGAGAGGGGAAAAAAGTTTCTTTAGATACATTAGTGAAAAAGGAAGATAAGAGGGGGAATTATAAGGCTGACAGAAGGGGACAGGGTAACTTAGAAAGATGAACAGAAGGCAGCTGTGCTTAATGACTACTTCTGCTCTTTATTTATTGTAGACGATAGCGGGCCCATGCCAGAAAGTAGCACAGAGACTGCTGCAAAGGGGATTTTAGAAATAGGGCAGGTGGTAATTACAAGATAAAGGTTCAGTAAAGTGCTTATGGTCCTGACAGTAGATAAGGTCACAAGGTTGGATTGTACCCGAGGGTGTTCAGGGAACTAATGCTGGAAATGGCTGAACCCCTAGCAGGGCTATTCAGTAACTCTCAACAGTTGGGTAGTTTCGAAAAGGTTGGAGGGTAGCAGATATAGTTCCACTACACAAGGGCAGTGAAAAGGAGCAACCAAGCAACTATAGGCCTGTCAGTCTTAACTCCATTGTGGCTAATCTAATGGAGGCACTGGCCAAAGAGGACCTAGTGGACTACCTGGAGAATGTAGTGGACTACCTGGAGAATAATGGGTTCCAGGACAGTAAACAGCATGGGGTTGTAGTAGGGAGGTCTTTTCATACCAACTTGATGATATTCTTTGACTGGATAACTAGGGCAGTAGATGATGGCAAGAAGTAGATTCAATCTACTTTGACTTCAACAAGGCATTCGACTCAGTGCCACACAGAAGGTTGCTGAAGAAATTAGAGGATCTAGGTGCAGCAATGGACCTAGTAAGATGGATGGGAGGTTGGTTGAGGGGGAGACAGCAGAGTGTGGTGGCAAATGATATCAAGTCGGGGGGGAGAGAGAGGAGATCACAAGAGGGTTGCTGCATGGTTAAGTACTGGGACCAGTCCTTTTCAGTACGCTTATCAGTGAAATAGGAGAAGGAATACAGGGGAGGATGTGTCTCTTCACAGATGACACTAAACTCTGGTGCAGGGTAGACAGTGAGTAGAAACATAGAAACACAGAATTAGGTGGCAGATAAGGACCACTCAACCCATCCAGTCTGCCCATTTCTCCATACCTACACCATTACCACAGACCGTGCCTGATCCACAGCTCTTTGTTTCCCTCTCCCCTTCCTTTCCACTATGATTCCCTTGTGTTTATCCCATGCATTCTTGACCCCCACCACTGTTTTCACCCCCACCACCTCCACCTTAAGGCTGTTTCAGGAATCCACCACTCTTTCTGTAAATAAATATTTCCTCACATCTCTCCTGAATCTACCCCTCCAGCATCATAGCATGTCCCCTTGTTCTTAAGCACCTTTTCTTCTGAAAAATACTCCCCTCCTATACCTTATTTACCACTGTGAAATATTTAAAGGTCTCTGTCATGTGATTGATTGGTAAAAAGTTTACTTTTATACAAGTTGATTTGTTGGGGAAAGGGAACCCCATTTACAACAAATGCCTGTGGATTTCTGAAAAAGGTTGCAACTTCTATAACAACAAGACAATACAAAATCATGAAAAATAAAATAAAAATAAATAAATGAATATAACATAGAACAGACATAATAACAAACTCTAAAAACAAAACAAATTATCTAAAACATTGACATCGTACCTTCAAAAAATTGTGCAACTTGAGTTTAAATTGGTGCAAATCAGCTATTTCAGTTATTTTGAGGGGTAATTTATTCCATTTTCTAGCCAGACTGTTCTGGATTGTCATATCCCCCATCCTAATCGTAATTCCATTCATAGGTACCTTTACAGATGATTTCCTTAACTTAAATGTATATAATTGATCTATGTCCAATTGTACCAGATATTATCAATGGATGCGGTTTGTTTTTTGGGTAAATTAGTTCGTGACTAACCACGGACCACAAATACTCCCTCCATGTCACTGGATGTAGCCAATCTAATTCTTGAAAAATTAGACAATGATGTACCCCATATCCTTTTCTTAATACATACTTCCCCATCCTGTAATACAGTTGGTCCATGCTGGCCAAAGATTTCTGATTTGAGTGCATGTAAAGTGGAGATCCATATTCCAGTATGGGCAATAATAATTGTTTTACCAGTCTAGTTCTAACATCTCTAGACAAACATCCAGATATCCTTCAGAGGGCTCCTAGTCTTTGACTAACTTTCTTAGTTTGTGACAAGATATGTTCTGAAAAAGTAAACCAGGAGTCAACAAGGACTCCTAAGTATTTAAAGGTAGTACATTCTGAACCATTGTTCCACCAGAAAATCTTATTTGTAAATTTAAAACATTCGTATTTATTTGAGTACCAATAGAAAATATCATACACTGTTTCTTTTTTACACTTATTCATAGACTAGAGTCCCTCACCCATGTCTCCATACAGGAGAAATCTGCCTGAGGCAGCAGTCTCACATCCTCGGGATTATTTGCAGATGCTGCAAGAACAGTGTCATCTGCATAGAGCCTGATCTCAGTTTGTGTCATCTTGGTTACAAGACTATTTACATAGATGTTAAATAACACAGGGCCCAATATGGAGCCCTGTGGTGCACCTCTATTTATATCCACCAGACCCAAGACAGTGGCTCCACACAGTACGTATTGCCTATGTTCTGAGAGGTAGGGCTCAAACCACATCAGGGTCTCTTGCTGGACCCCTATATCTAACAGCCTCTGTAGCAGAATCTTATGCTGTGCCAAATCAAAGGCCTTACTAAAGTCCACGAGCACCACCCCAGTGCTTCTACCCTGGTTTAAAGATGTTGCCACCAGATTGTTGAAGTCAATTAGGGTGGTGCCCTTGGACCTCCCCTCTCTAAACCCATGTTGGAATTTGGTTATAATCCCCTCTTGCTCAATCCACCCTCTCTTGCTCAATCCCACCTCTCCCTCCCTCCTCTGTTCCAGGGTGTACATAGAAACATAGAAACTGATGGCAGATGAGGACCACTTGGCCCACCTATTCTGCCCATTTTCCCTACCTACTTTAATTCCACAGACCCTACTTGATCTCTGGCTTCCCCCCTTTCCTTAACCCTAAGATTCCCTTATGCCTATCCCATGCCTTCTTGAATTCTACTACAGTTTTTCCCCCACCACCTCCACTGGGAGGCTGTTCCAGGCATCCACCACCCTTTCTGAGAAGAAGTACTTCCTTACATCTCCCCTGAGCCTACCCCCCCAACCGCATAGCATGGCCCCTTGTTATTGAGCATCTTTTTCTGTGAAAATGGCTTCCCCCTTGAACCTTATTTATACCAGTGATGTATTTCAAAGTCTCTGTCATACCACTACTTTCCCTTCTTTCTTCCAGGGTGTACATATTGAGGTCCATCAATCTCTCCTCATAGGGTTTTTGACGCAGACCCTGCACTATTTTAGTCACCCTCCTCTGGTCCGCCTCCACTCTGTCTATGTCCTTCCAGAGATGTGGTCTCCAGAACTGGACACAGTACTTTAGATATGGTCTTACCAGCGATCTTTACAGAGGTAATACCACCTCTCTCTGCTGGTGATACCCCTCCCTATGCACCCCAGCATCCCAGTCACCCTCCCCACTATCTTGTTGCACTGCCTGGCAACCTGTAGGTCATCCGATATGATTATCACCTGATCTCTTTTCCGCTTGGCTGTCATCAATATCACGCCACACATTTTATACTCCGCCCCTTGGTTTCTGTGCCCTAAGTACATTTTTTTGCTCTTTTTCGCATTGAAACCCAGCTACCATACCCTTGACCATTCCTCTACTTTTGTCAGGTCTCTGCTCATCCTTTTTAACCCCCACCAGAGTGTCCACCCTATTGCAGATGTTGGTGTCATCCGCAAAGAGGCAGACCTTTCCTTCCAGCTGCACTGCAATGTCACTTATACAGACATTAAAGAGGACTGGTCCCAGCACTGATTCCTGAGGCACTCTGCTGGTCACACTACCTTCCTTGGAGTGAACTCTGTTTGCCATCATCCTCTGTCACCTATCCCCTAACTAATTTCTTATCCAGTTTACCACCTTTACACCCACTCCTAACCTACCCAGCTTGCTTACTAGTCTCCTATGTGAAACTGTGTTGAACGCCTTACTGAAATCTAGGTAGGCCATATCCACTGCTCCACCCTGATCTAAATCCTTTGTCACAGAGTCAAAGAGATCTATCAGATTCATTTGACATGACCTCTCCCCCTGTGAAACCATGCTGCCTCGGGTCTTGTAACCCACTGGATACAAGATATTCCACAACCCTTTCCTTAAGCAGTGATTCTATTAACTTTCCCACCAAAGATGTCAGGCTGACTGACCTATAATTGCCAGCCTCCTCCCTGCTACTACTTTTGTGTAGTGGCATTGCATCTGCCCTCCTCCAATCCTACGGAACCACTCCTGCTTCCAGTGAGCTGTTAAATAGAACTCTTTGAGGTGCAGCCAGTATTTCCCTGAACTCCTTCAATATCCTCGGAATGCACCCTATCTGGCCCCATCATTGCTTTGTCCACCTTCAGATCAGCAAGTCCCTTAAGGACTCTTGCCTCCAAAAAAGGGCTAGTGTCCACCTCCCTCCCTCCCTCCAAAGCTTTTGCGATTTTTGTGGCCTCTAGCCTTCTCCTTCCTCTGTGAAGACTGAACAAAACCATTTTTTTTAATTCATGTTTATTCATTTTGACATAAACATTACAATCAGAGGTAACATAAATGTGCAGTTCACAAATAACATACTAAAATGCCAGCAGAATAGGCCTAACGGTTTCCATTGTATGTTAGCATCAGGATATAAAAAGGCCTCTAAGTTTTGATACCACATGTGTGGAGGTTCATGAGAACGCTACATAGCAAACTCTTACTAGAGGCTAGAAGGGCCAGCCACACTAAGACCTGTGGGAAAAGACTGGATAAAATAGGTAAATGATAGGGAGGTTTGGACACCATTCTAAAAAGCCATTATTCCACAATCCAAAAATTATTCATAGGTATATAATGGGTCTCAAACAGTACAGCCTAACTCTAACTTTTAAATAGCATAACATGCAAAGATAGCTCTTTTACCAGTATTGGCTAAAATGAAACAGATAAAGAAACAACATTAACCATTGTAATAGTGATGCAGCCAGTTCAGTGCCCTATTCAGGCATCAAGTCCATAAACAAATGGCATAAGAGTCTGATATGAAGTCCATTTTGTACACCTGTAGATACCCACACAGGTGAGTTGCAGTGCACAAGGTCACCGTATGGTAGGTGCTGTGTTTTGAACTAATAGGTAATGGGAAAAGCATGGATCCGATGATAATGTTTAAATGAGATAAAAAAACACAGAAATAAAACCCTGTTACAGCATTAACAAAAATGCACCAGAGCTAGAAATCGAACTTCAAAGTCCAGCAGCTCAGTAGCATAAACTTTTACCAGCTGTCCGTCAGACAGTGTGATGTATACACACACCATTCTCCCTCTTCAGATTCCATGTGCTGACCTTGGTCTCCAGAGGCTCCACTTCAAAATGTGGCCATTATTTTGTCCACTTTCTTTTTTGCCTCACCAGGGTCAGTGAACTGAAATGTTTTTCCACCATATGTTATCCGGGGTCATGCAGGCACCAATAACTAATGTGCTACTGCGAGGCCTTAGGGCTGCTGCCTAAGTGGGCCAAACATCTTGTAGCGGCTCCTGGTGGTGAAGGACCAATCAGGAAAAACTTTTATATCTCGCCTTTCTAGATGTAGGGGATAGTGGGATCAAGCCCAATTAAGTAGTAAGTCTCATACCTCAAGGTCGGCTGTGACCAGGAGAAGAGTCCAGCTTGCTTCACGATTCTCCTGTGCTCTTCTAAAGTTCACCTGGTAAGCTGTCTTGAGGGGAGTCAGTATCCAAACCAGAATCTTCTGGCATGGCAGACTGCAGCCACTGCTGTATAAAAATAAGTACATTTTTTCCCTCAGTCTCCTCACAGAGACCCACCAGTCACGCTCATGGCCCGATTTGCATTTTCTAAAGTTTCCAGGCATGCTCTAATATGAATCGTTTCATTGGTGACTTTAGCAACAGCTGCTTGCATCTGCTGCAATAGTTCTTCAGCGTCAGTGGCCAGTTTCATAGCCCCATCAGTTTTGACCTCTTGAGCACTGAGACGATTGAGGATTTTTTCAATTTTACAATCTGTCTCCTGAACCGCCCTCAGAATGGTATCTTCACTCAGTCCTGCAATAGTAGTACCATCCCCAGAGCCATGTGGACTCTGCTGTTGCTGCTAGGAGGATTTTAGTCCTGGGCCACCAGTTTGGATTTTCAGATGACCCATCATCAAGTTTGGTACCGATCGGCTCCAAATACAATAAGGAGAGTGAAAGCCTCAAAAAACTGGTAAAGTAACTTTACAATATAGATTTTAACTTTTTTTGTCAGAGCTAACTGAAGAGCTAATCTGAGACACGGCCTGTCACTAGCATGGATGTCTGGCACCCCTGAACAAAACTATTTGTTCAGGATGTCTGCCTTGATCCCCCTCTGTGCAGTACACCTCTTCCTTTTTTTTTTGGTTATTCTTTTTTCCACCCTTCTCGTGCTCACTGGCCCCCACGTCTTCAGGCTCCGCAAGTCTCCCACTAGCCCCACTGTCCTAACCCAGCCCTCATATTGCAGCTGATCCCTGGGATATCCCGGCATATCCCTTCACTGGGCGGGTTCCCCTCCTCCGAGGGGGAAGGCACCTGGGGAGAGGGATGACCCCAGCACACTCTCTTCTTAGGGCCCGGGGATGCTGCCATGGAGAGGAGGCCCTGGGAAGGCACTGGAGGCATTCGGGGACAGAGAGCCATCATCCGGCGGCCAGCGAGCAGTATTTCCTGGTTTCTAAGGTGCGTGACATCTGAACGTCAAGGCATTAGCCAACCTCTGTCACACACCACCCATCAGTGAACCCCAACGTGTTGCACTACCCCTGGCCTCCACCAGCGATCACCCAACACCAGGTTGCAGCCCTCCCTCCCTCTCTTCCTGGAGACAATGAGCAGCCATGGGATGCTCAAGTTGTCTCCCCCCCAGCCGGCCCTCCAGTGACCCAAGCTCGTTCCTGAACCCAGGACGCTGGTGTTGCAAGCATAAATCCAACCGCTGCGCTGGTGGGCCAGCTCCCTTCCCTTTTTAACATTGCAGTCCAACCCCTGGTCTTCCTCTTTTCACTTACATACCTAAAAATGTCTTCTCCCCTTTTGTTATCTCCTGGGCTATTCTCTCTTCAGTTTGTGCCTTTGTGATCCTTACTGCTTTGACTACTTCCCTCTTTTTCCCTGATACTCTTCAGGGAGGATAGACATCCTCCCACTGCATTTTCTTACACCTTCTGAATGCTACCCTTTTAGCCTTTACCTTTTCAGCCACCTCTTTTGAGAACCATAGTGGTCTCTTTTTCCCTCTTGCTTTTGCTCACATTTGATGCAGGGGTTTGTTGCTTTTACTATGCTCCATTTTATCATTTCCCACTATCCCTGCATCCCACCTAGTGTAGGTCATCCCTGAGGCATTCACCCATCTTTTTAAAATCTGCCCTTCTGAAGTCCAGGACCACCACCTTTACTGAGGTTCATACTAAGGTATAAGGAGCTAAGAAGGCGGTTGGCCCATGTGTGCTCCTGTCCGATTACCCATAATAGGAAATTATATTTCCCTTTAATATATGGGAATCTAATTTAGTCTTGAACTCATTTATAGCTTTGCTGGCTATGGTTTTTGCAGGCAGATTATTCCATGAGTTGATTATTCTTTGTGTATAGAAAGCTTTTCTGTTACTAGCTAGAAAATGCTTAGGTCTTAGCTGCAGTTGGTGTCCTCTCATTCCTTTCTGGTTATTTTTAAATTCCAAATTCAGTTCACTAAGCAGGTAGTCATCTTGTATTATATTATAGCAAAGTAATAGATCTTCCCTTATTCTGCTAGTCTCTAATGACATCAGATTCAGTTCCCTTAACCTATCCAGATAAGGTTTTGTTTTCATGCTGTATATCATTTTTGTGGCTTGTCTCTGTATTCTTTCAATTTTGTCTATAACCCCTGCAGTAATAGGGCTCCATACTGGGCTCCCATAGTCCATTATTGGCCTAACATAAGTTCTGTACAATAGCATGCTCACATTCACACTTCTACTTTCAACATTTCTTTTGATAGTCCACATCAGCTTTTTTGCTTTGGAAATTTACACCTCAGAGTGAGATGAACTTGTCAAATTATGGTTTATTGTTCCAAGATCTTTTTCTTCTAATGACTCTCTGAGAGGAAGTCCATTCAGAGTGTATGTGGTCTTTTGTGGTTGGTTACCTACAGTGAAGCCTGTGACGTAGACAGCCAGTTCTGAGTGCTGCATTATATTTTTTTAATATAAAATGTATTGATGTCTCTGCTGAAAATTCAAATGCTCTAGGAATGACCTCACTCATCCCCCCCAAGATTCCAGCTGAGAGATGAAAGCCATGGGAAACAGCTGACAGTATGTGAGTTCACATACACTCAGTGTTTTTAGAGACAATGTGTTACCTGGAAGACTTTTTATTAAGGACCCTGTTTCTCTGAGATAATTACAGACTTGTTTAAGTTAATTTTGTTAAGAGAGAAATCATAAACTAGGTTTATGATGTTAGAAAGGGAAGCTAGGATATTACACAGAGGTGAGAGGTCATAAATGCTCATATGAAGCCTGTGTGAGGAGGGTACAGTATGAGATCAAAGAAAGTGTCATTTGAAACTGAGTTATGTTAAGGTTGCAGAATTAATACTTTGAAATTACATCCTGTGGTTGTATAGAAATATATATATTTTAGATATTTTGACAGAGGAGGAGCTGGATGACGTCATCCAAAAGGGGTTGGAAAATACTGCTTGTAAAGATTATTCTTTTTCACTACAAAGACACTTTTTATCTGATACTGACCAAGAAAACATCTGAGCACTGAAAACAGGTATTTAGAAAGCTAGACAAAATCTAAATATAGCTGTAGGAATTGCATTGTTTTAAACCTTGTTTTGTTTAAAGATATGTATGTCTTGCCATATAAGAATTCTGTATTGTATGTTTGACATATTATATATTTTAGTAAAAACTCTAATTTTAGAGCAAACCTGGTCTGTCTTTGAATTGCTTTCTTTCGCTAAGAAATATTTATGGTTATAGCAGACAGCTGACATAAGCTTGTAGGGTGGTACCAAACTGGAAAGAGAAGCATTTTAAAATCTGAGGTCTTTATTAAAGTTTTAAAGGGTTCAACTCTGAATACCTAGTTAGGTGTCCGTAGGCAAAGATATCTGGCCCCCCGAAGACAGATATATCTGAGCCTGTGCATTGGGTATGCTAGCAAGAGGTTAACAGTTTGAATCCCTACAGAACTGGAGACCAAAGTTTGATCTGAACTCACAAAAACAGACAAGAGGGTTACCTTGTCTGTTACACTGTTCACAAGACTGCACTCAGAGGTTGGTACTTTGGGAGTACAGGGCCTGACCTGCTGAGTGAATCTGTGACAGACTGGTTGGCAGCGGTGGCATCATTTTGGTATCACAAGCTTTATTTTTCTGTCAGCTGAGACCATAAGCTCTCTTGCAAAGAAAGAAAGAAAAGACAGAGTTTTATTTTTAAAAGGAAACAGAACTATATATTACTTGGTGTACAGTCAAGTTCCTACCTATTTTTTTTTTCTAAAGTGCAAAGTCAGAGTAGCAGTAGTTAGGAAAGATGGCGTCCAACTACAGCATGCACACAGTAGAACAGTTAAAACAGTTGTGTGAGGACAGAGGAGTCCTGTTTGAGGTGGCAGCCAAAAAGTAGAACCTCATAGAGGCCCTGACGGTAGCAGATACCCAGAGCAGCAAGTCACCAACCATGACTGAAAGGGACCAGACCTCAAGTGTGGCAGAACTAGTGGCCAGTGAGGGGTCCCAAGCCGATGAGGTGGACAGCAGGGCCACTGTCAGTGAAGGGCCACAGCAGCAGAGGAAGGTCACCAGTATTCTGAATCCAGAGGTACTCAAGCTGCAAATTGAGTTGTAGAGGACAGAACTGGAGAAGAGCGACAATAGAGGGAGGCGGACTGTTAGGCACAGTGACAACAGAGGGAGGCAGACCGTGAGGAACGTGAGTGCCAGTGAGAGGCAGAGGAGAAGAGAGAGTGAGAATGCAGAGCTGCAGAGGAGAAGAGAGAGGAGCGCCAGTGGCAACACGAACTGGAGAAGCTACGACTCAACCAGCGGCACCAGGGCAGGTAAGTGGCTTGGGTTTAACTAGGACTGCAGGAATGAGTTAAAAATTGAACTCTAAATTAATAGCTGAGTTTAGGGACGGGGAGGACATGGATGCCTTTTTAAATTTTTTTTTTAAAAGTTTGTATTCAGGCTAAAATTCCTAGAGAGTCCTGGAGCTTCCAGCTGTCCGCACTACTTACCGGAAAAGCTTGGGATGCATTGGGTCAAATGGACAATAAAGACAGTGATTATTACAGCAAGTTAAAAGCTGCAATACTGAAAAATGTTTGAATTAACTGCTGAATCATACAGAGCTAAGTTTCGTAAGCTCAGGAGAAGCCCTGATATGAGCTATGAGGAGCTAGCCATGAAACAACGCCAGTTTTTAAAACATTGGTGGGAAGGAACTGAGGCAAACACTGTTGATAAAATTGAAAATGTGATTTTATTAGAACAGTTTTATTGGGCATGCCCAGCAGAGCTAAAAACCTGGCTAGAGAACTGAGATCCAAAAATAGTGCAAGAGCAGACCTGCTCTGAGAATGAATGGGGCGGGCGTGGCAGCACAGAAAGGGGAACGCGCACCTCAGGGCAGCTAAAACCCTCACTATCTCCACCGAAACCAGTTAGCCCCAGGTTTCAATGAAAAGATTTCTCTGAAGTAAGAAATGCTTGTTGGTTATGTAAAGAAATTGGGCACATTGCCAGACAGTGTAAAAGAAGGGCAAGCCATAATACTCAAAGTAGTACCAGAAAGGAAGTGGGTTGTTTGTGTGTCCCTGGCAGCATGTCAGTGAACATGAGGGAACACATGCACCCAGTCATGGTAAATGGCATACAGGCGTAGGGGTTAAGGGACACAGGGGCATCCCTGACATTGGTGAAAGGGGATCTAGTACAGCCTGGTCAGCTTATCCCAAACAAAAACGTCACTGTTCCAGGGTTTACTGGTGAAGGGAAAACATTGCCACTCGCTAGTGTTCTCCTGGACTGGGGTGATACAAGGGGAACTGTGCAACAGGTGGCTGTAGCCAACACCTTAGCAGTGGATGTGATTCTGGGTAACAATCTCCAACAGGGGATGGTATGTGCTGTTACCTGTAGTCAAGCGGCAAGGGAAAATAATAGTTCCCTGCACCCCACAGAAACCAGTGTGGAAACCATGGAGAGGCTGGTTCCCCAGCCTGTGTCTCTAGAGTGGGAGAGTGATAAAAAGGGGTAGAAATTTCCCCAGTAGCGAGTGACCACACAGTTATGGAAGGTTACTCTGAAGAGGGAAGGGTGACCAATTGTCAGAGGGTTAGAATTGACAGTGATCCTGAGGGCCCTGATGCTAGTGCTAGGGACCCTAGTTTAGTGACTGAAGGGGACTTGTCCCATGCTTTGGAAAGGTGTGAGGGGTTCGCAGCTGCTCAGAGAACGGACCCTAGTTTAGAGAAGCTGAGGGCTTGGGCAGACTCGAATGGAGCACAGGGAGGTGATGGCAGACATAGGGTTTATTGGGAAAATGGACTTATGTATACACAGGCAGTACAGACAGAGGGAGGGATGCTAGGCAGGCAGCTTGTCGTTCCCCAGGGATATCGTGAGCAGTTGCTCAAGGTTGTTCATGATATTCCCTTGTCTGGTCATCTGGGAATCATGCACACTATGCAGCAGTTGACCCAGAATTTCTACTGGCCTAACTTCACCCAGCAGATGAAGGAATATTGCAGGTCTTGTCACCGGTGTCAAGAAATAGGGAAGGTGGGCAAGAAAACCCAAGCTGCCCTGATCCTCTTGCCCATAGTGGAGGAACCATTCCAGATGGTGGGAATGGATATTGTAGGGCCTTTAATTACCCCCGGCTCCTCAGGGAAGAGAGTCATCCTGACTGTGGTGGATTATGCCACCCAGTACCCAGAAGCAGTCGCCCTTTCCTCACTGAGGACAGACAAAGTGGCAGATGTCTTACTTGGGATTTTCTCCCGTATTGGGTTCCTGCAGGAGGTAATCACTGATCAAAGGGGTTCCTTCATGTCGGACCTGATAAAATGTTTATGGGAGAAGTGTGGGGTGGCACAGAGATGCACGACACCATATCACCCACAAGCCAATGGACTTGTGGAATGCTTCAATGGTACCCTAAAGTCAATGTTCTTGGTGTTTGCTGAACAGCATGGGAGGGACTGGGAGAAATACCTTCCCCACCTGTTGTTTGCATACAGGGAGATGCCCCAAGAGTCAACAGGATTTTCCCCCTTCAAACTCTTATATGGACTCCGGGTACGTGGGTCCCTAGACTTGATCCTGGAGGACTGGGAAGGCAAGCACGCCACCCAGGGAACTCCCATTGTGGATTACGTCCTAAGGTTTAGGGAAAGGCTGAAGGAGCTTATGGGGACAGCCCAGAGGAATCTGGCAGCTGCCCAACAGAAACAAAAGGTATGGTATGACCGCAGAGGCAGAGCTCGCTCATACATGGTGGGTCAGGAAGTCATGGTCCTTATTCTGGTCTGGAAAGATAAGCTGCAAGCTGAGTGGGCAGGACCATACAAAGTGGTTAGGAAGGTAAATGACATGAACTACATTGTGGACTTAACTGACCGTAGACAGACTGAAAGGATGTAGCATGTCAACATGATGAAGCCATATGCAAATAGGGCTGACATGGTGTTTGCAGTGCGTAGTCACGGGGAAGGGACGGATGAAGGAGATCCCCTTCTGGACTTGCTGTAAGAGAATAAGAGGGAGTCCTCTGTGGAGGCAGTAAAATAGTCTCCCCAGCTGATCCCAGACCAGGTCCAGAAAGTAAGGGAGGTTTTAGCAGACTTTGCCCTATTGTTTAGCGCCAAGCCTGGACTAACCCCCCTTAGCAACACACGATGTAGAGACAGGGACACAGACGCCCATATGGTGGACAACATATCGGGTGTCAGGGGCTGTCCAAAATGAAATTAGGAGGGAAGTGGAGGAGATGCTGGGTTTAGGGGTAATTCAGAGATCCCACAGCCCCTGGGCCTCACCTGTAGTCCTTGTGCCCAAGCCAGATGGCTCAACTCATTTCTGTGTGGACTATTGTGGACTGAATGCAGTCATGAAGTCTGAGGCCCACCCGATGCCCCGGATGGATGAACTCCTGGACAAGTTGGGAGAGGCGACCTACCTTACGACTATTGA
Organism: Neoceratodus forsteri; assembly: GCA_016271365.2. Classification (NCBI taxonomy): domain Eukaryota; kingdom Metazoa; phylum Chordata; order Ceratodontiformes; family Ceratodontidae; genus Neoceratodus; species Neoceratodus forsteri. The sequence goes on from CM057459.1 coordinate 320,937,778, forward strand.
CCTGACCAAGGGGTAGTTGCAGGTAGAATTGACAGACAGAGCTAGGGAGAGGTTGGCCTTCATCACTCCAATAGGCTTGTCTGAGTTTAAAGTAATGGCTTTCAGAATGAAGAACGCGCCGGCCACTTTCCAAAGGTTGGTGAACCAGGTGTTGAATGGTGCTGAGGAGTACGCTGTAGCATACCTGCATGACATTGCCATCTTCAGTACCAGCGGGGACCCTAACATGGGGGTCTGTATACAACCCCTGTGTGGATTATAGTGCCATTTCTAGTCTCTAAGGTGACCCACAGTGCCTCCTCTCCTCCCTGTTTACTCTTTTGTTCAGTTGCTTTTATCCCTTCCCTTACATAGAGAGCTACTCCCCCTTCTGCCCTCCCTGTCTCTCCTGTAGGTTGTGTACCCTGGTCTGTTAACATCCCAGTCATGGTTATCTGTGTACCATGTTTCTGTGACTGCTACGATATCCAGGCATCCCTCTTCCGTCAAGGCCACCAGTTCAGGGAGCTTGTTGCCCAGACTATGGGTGTTGGTACTCATTACCCTCCATTTCTTGATGGCCTTACCCCTTTTTGCCCCATCCCTGTCCTTATTGCATTTGTCACTTTCTCCATTTACCCCAGCGCTTCTCCCTATTGACATCTCTATTACTACATTTCCAAGGAACATCCTATTTCTACATATCTTGCCATTGTGGCAAGGATGTAAGGGAAATTACATGAGGGGTGAGTTATTTCCACAGCAGATGAATAATGGAACAGAAGAACCAATGTTATATGCCAACAGTGTAGCAGTTAGCATCTATTGTAGTCATATGCACTCTTCTGTGCATTTTGTCAAGTTTAAGGTTACATTCAGTGTGAGTGATTCAGCTGCAACTGCACTGATGATGTCAGTGATAGGACTTTTCAGTCTAGGCATAGAATTTCAGACCCACACAAGCCTGGGTTTGATCCCCTGTATTGAACAGTTTTTTTTTTCTTTCTCACAACAACTTTTATTGTATGGGAGAAATTGTTAGATGTCATTGGTGATATAGTGAAGGGTTTCAGAGCAGGGCTAAATACCAGACTTTCAGATAATTGAACTTAGTTCTACAATACGCTGAAGTAAATTAAATTAGTCCCAGCTGAGGCTTGTCTAGGTTTGAATACAATTCAAATCACCTGTTTTGCAGATTGTAACATGACCGCTCCACCACAGGAACCACAACTCATACTGGCCCACCAGAGCAACAGTAGAGCCTGTGACACTGATGACCCAGATTCGGAAGCGAGCCTGAGTCACTGGAAGGCTGGCTGGGTGAGGTGTGATGAGCATCCCATAGGTCACTCTTCACCTTGGGGAGGGAAGAAGAATGGTCTCAATTCTGCTATTGCCACTTGGGTGATGATGTATGACAGTGCAAGTCAAGATGTGGGAAGTGGGGGGATGCCAATGATGTGAGATGCACATGGGGGTGTGCCTGCATGTCATGTGATTCTCAGCATCTCATGAGGGCTGGGAACAGAAAAACACCTCCAGTCACCACAGGGGGATGTCCACCCCACACTGCAGGCCCCCTACTGCCAATTGCTGCTCTCTTCTCCACAGGAGCATTAACCCAGTCTCCATAAATGGTACAGCCCCCCTCGCAATGGCCCTGTCTGGGGGAGGCAGGGTGTGCATCAGAGATGGAGGTAAGTCCCAGAGAAGGTAGGTGAGAGGGCTAGATGTGATAGTAGGACCAAGGAAACCTACCTGGAGGAGGGGCAAAACATACTAACTAAAAAATGAACTTACATAAAGCTCAGTGGCACACTGAATATGTGTTTAACAGGCAAAGAATCAGTGGTTCAAATCCTGGCAGGGACTCAGACATTCCTTTTGTGAGATGGAAACTCACTTGAGTTGTGATTCAAGGTGGTATGGAGTTGAAATAGTAAATTATATGAGAAAGAAATTTAGCTACAACAATTAGTGAAGGTAAATCACCAGCTGGGATTAGATCCTTGGTCTCCTGTTTAGCAGGCTGTGGCATGTCCTCTACACCATAGAAAATGCAACTCCCTTACCTGCAGCTCAGTGGCACACTAAATGTGTTTTTGCTTAGCAGGCAAAAGATCAGTGGCTTAAATTCTGGTATACATAGTTTGAATCCTGGAAAGGACTTCAACATTTTTTTCAACTTTTTTTTTTATAAGATGGAAACTAATTTAAGTCACAATTCATGGTGATGTGGAGAGGGATAGTAAATTATATGAGAAGTTAACTAAGAACAACAGTCTGTGAAGGCAAATCTGCTGAGATTCCTATTTCACAGGTGTGACATAACTTCTGTATCATATGAACTACAGCTCTCTAATCTGCAGGTCAGTGGCATACCAAATGTGTGTTTGCTTAGCAGGTGAAGGATCAGTGGCTCACATATGAATAGGAACGTAAGCATTTTTTTCAGTTTTTGTAGTGGAAATTTACTCGAGTGGCAATTCATGGTGGTGTGGAGTTAGAATAGTAAATTGCACAAGTACATTCAGCTAAGAACCATAATTTGTGAAAGTAAAACACTTGCTGGGATTAGATCCCCAGTCATGTGTTTTGCAGGCTGTGACATAACCTCTACATCATAGAAACTGCAAGTCCTCTATCAGCAACTCAGTGGCATAATGAATGTGTGTTTGTTTAGCATGCACGTTTAACCACCCAGTCCCCTGGGGTTACTAGAATCCCATCAGTGTCAGTGCTAGGTAGGGAAGGCAGCTGGTGAATAACTAGCTAAATGGGGTTTTCATTTACTCACTCTCTGTTTACTTGGTCTCAGCTGAGATGAGAGAGATTAGGTCATTTAGAACTCTCGCAGCAGCATAAGCCACAGCAACTGACTGTGAGTGGGAAGTTTTAGAATCTTGGGTTAGTGTGGAGAAAGCAGTTGAAGTGTGAGGAGTGAGAGCTGCTGTGGGCTCTGTGAGAAGAGTCAAATTTCTCACCCTAGTCCTGAAAGTCTTCAGCCTGCCAACAGAAGTGGTGGAAACCGGTGTCTACAGCAGGAGCTCCTGATTTTCATCCCTGGAGGGTTGGAAAGGATTGCTTGAGAATGGATCCTAGGGACAATCCCCTATTTGATCCAGGACTTTGAAGCTGCCTGTACATTCTGTGAGTAGATCTGATGATGTGCTTCCTGATGAAAGTACCTGTGCTTTGGTGTTTCTCTGACTAAAAGAGAAAAGGTACACTAGTTCTGTTCTAAGTTTGAGACTTTTCTCAAGTTTAAAGTTGGCTGACAATTGTGGGATCCAGAGGGAGACTAATGCACATTGTTCAGGACTTTAATTTCTACACTCAAGGAGTAGTGTTTTTCATATGCTGGATGTGAAAGTTCATTCCAAGATGCAGTTCCTAAGTGTTTTTAAGAAGTTTTAAGGTGTAACTCAGAAAGAATGGCCAGGTATGAATATGGAAGCGAAGGGTGGGCAGCCCCCCCCATCTGGAGTAACCATTTCAGCACTACAGGTTCTGTAAGGGCATCTGGGTTATTCAGGACATGTTGGCCAATGCCCGAAGAGAAGTTTATCCCCTTGGTGTGGGTTGTGCTAGTAATGAGCCCTGTATGCTCAGTTGTGGCCAGTGCCACTAGAAGAGATGGTTCAGTTGTGGCCAGTTGCCACCAGCAGAAGTGTTAAAGTCCTATACCATATGGGAAATGTGTGTGCTCAGTTGTGGTGAGTGCCACTAAAAGAAATTGTTCCGTTGAGGCCAGTTGCCAATTGTAGAAGTTTTAAAGTCCCATGCCATTTGGGAAATGTGTGTGTTCACTTAAGGCCATTGCCACTGAAGAGAATTCGGTGTCCTATGAAATACGGTAATACGTAGAGTTACTATCAGATACAGTCATTTTGTTGTTCTGCAATGCCTTGTGCCATGATGTGTAAACCTTGGGGATCCACCCTTGCTTTAGAGAACATCTTTTGGAATAAAGTCACACTCTAGAACCCCAACCTGGTTTGGACATTCATGTTACTGCTTCTTGTATGGAGTTACTGGGCACCCCTCCAGAAGTATAGATCTAGCATAGCCCTAACAAAAAGCCATCTTCTCAGGACCTGAGTTAGTTGGTCATATGTATTGCTTTTGTACACCCCCACCCCTTTTTCTGACCTGTAGAAGTAATGAGCCTGGTATACATTCCCAAAGCTAGGGATGGTACCAATATCTGAAGTCGCTTGTGTGCCCAGTCAAGGGTACCAAGGGGTAGCTAAGTGCATAAAGTAGTGGGGGAAGGGGTTACACAAGGGATGAGTGTTTGAAATCCTGACAGGCGCATAACTATTTTCTTTGTAAGATGGAAACTCATTTCAGTGGCGATTCATGGTGATGTGGAGTTTGAATAATAACTTACATTCAGTATACCACTGAACTGCAGTTAGAAGAGGAGTGAGTGGGGGAAGTGGAAGTAGAGGGAGGTCAAAAAATAAAAGGGGAAGGGGAACAGTTTCCTTTGTAAACAAATAGGGAGCTGACAATCGAATAGACTAGATAGACCATAAGTCTTTTATCTGCTGGCATGTTTGTATGAGAAGTAAATTTAGCTAAGAACAATTTGTGAATATAAATCAGCTACTGGGATTAGATCCCCAGTCACGGGTTTTGCAGGTTGTAACATAGCCTCTACATCATACGAACTACATATAACTTGCCTGCATTTCAGTGGCTCACTGAATATGTTTGCTTATCAGGCAAAGGCTGTCATTCAAAGTTGAGCAGGGACTGAAGCATTTGTTTTCAAATTTTTTTTAGATGGAAACTCACTTGAGTAACAATTCATGGTGGTGTGGAGGGGAATAGTAAATTATATAAGAAGTAAATGTAGCTCAGAACAACAATTTGTGAAGGTAAAGCAGCTGCTGAGATTAGGCCCCAGTACACCTGTTTTGCAGGTTGTGACATAACTTCTACACAATAGGAAATGCAACTCGCCTGCAGCTCAATGGCATACTGTATGTGTGTTTACTTAACAGGCAAAGAATCAGTGGTTGAAATTCAGGTAGAGTATATTGCATTTTAATACATAATCATTTCACACATTGCAGACCTTATTTGGCATCTTTAGTATCATTGGTACTTTGATTTATAGTGGATGGTGGAATGTTGTTAGAACCTGATTTCCATCTCAGCTGAAACACTGTTGTATCACAGTTCAAAGGTCACATAATGTGATTCCAGTCTTCTGTGATAAAACAGCATTCCAGCTGATTTGGAATGCGCAGGACCTGCAAAGTTTAAAAAAAACAACTGAGGGAACAGAAACTTCAGAATCAACTAGATAAAACATCCGGTGGCACGATCACGTGCATAAATCCCACAGATGCAGGATCAACCAGATACTTAAAAAAATGCAGGATCAACCAGAAAGTTTCATTTATACAAAAAAATACAATGCAGAATTAAAGAGATATTTAAAATTCCTCACAAAACACCAGCCTGGTGGGGCAGAATGTTGAGGCACCTATGCCTCACCTGCCATCATGCTGGTGACACAAGTTCGGGAACGAGCCTTGGTCACTCAGGGGTCAGCTGAGGAGGAGGATTGAGCACCCCAACAGACACTCTCCTCCTCCAGGGTGGGTAGGCTGCTTGCTCTGCCGTGATACTGCCACCTTTTTAACCTTAGGTTGCAGTGCAGGCAAGAGCAGCAGTTCCATGTGAGGGATGCTCCCTGCAGAAGATGTCAGCACGTCCATGCATCCTTCATGCCACCTCCTCCATGGATTGTTTGAGGGTTCAGGGACTAAGAAAAATAGAAAAATCCCTGGTCGGCAGGATGATGCCTGTCTCTCCTTGCAGGCTCTGCACTTACTCGTTGGGTTCCCCAACCCACATTCAAGCTAAACACTTCCTGGGCTTAGCAGCAGGTGCCGAAAGGCTCCGCCATGGGGGGTAATCCTTGCCTTGGAGCACTGCAATCGGTCAGTCGGGATAAGTCCCAGAGATGGCAAGGTGATGGGGTAGGAGGAGAGAAGGCAGACAGGGGCAGACTGGGAGTCCAGGGGACAAAAATAATTAATAAAAAGAAAAATATAAAATAAAATTCAGTTCCTCACAGTGAGCTTCTTCTCATAAAGTGAGAAATACAGCCACCATGTTTCTTTTTTTTTTTAAATCCCTCCCAAACACCATTGACAACCATTGGAAGTCAGCACTATAGACGTAGGGACATCTGATCCCTAATGACCATACCACTGACCCTAGCAACCAGCTTTGAACTCCAGAATAAGATGCAGCAGTGAACAATTTCTTTCTGTAGTAAAAAAATAAATGAATAAATAAGTAATAAACTGTATTTAGATTATTTTTAAGGGCACCATACACTATTAAAAATACTAGATATGCAATTCTATGCACAACCAGTCTGTTCTGCCACCTTGGGGTTCTGAGTCCCACTGACCTCTTGGGCTTTGCTTTCAAGGTCAGAGGAATCAGAACTTCTCTGTGGCAAAACACACTGATTGTGCAAAGTTGCCCATCCAGAATTCTCTATATTTTGCACTATTTGTCACTCCCATGATATAAGTCAATTTACATATAGATAAGCCTCCCAATGTGTGGCAACAAGCCATGTGTTTTTGCATCCAACTGTAATATTAGTATTTAAATGCAATTATGACATTGCTTCTTCCTTCCTGATGACCGTGAATCCTTTGTACGTGTTTTTTACATTTAAAACAAACTGAATAAAACCAAAATCATTAGAATCAGGGAGTAAACTATTCCTTTTTTTTTCCAAGATATTTTTTATTGTTGTACAGGTTATAACAGCTTGTTACCATTTATGCTATAAACAGTGATTATTTAGTAATGATATAGTGCATCATATTCACTGTTTTGAATCCCCCCATGCCCTTCAATTAACCCTCGCTCTAGCCGCCCTCCCTCCCATTCATGGTAGTACATTGCCTACATTTGGGAATTTAAACAAATCCAAACAAAAAAATTATACTGACTTGAATCACCATCAATATGTTAGTCTAAGAGAGGATGTTTCTTTGAGGGGTGGGATGTCCATCTTTCACACTCCCATAATTGGAGGTATATTATTTTGGATTTCCTTCCATGATGTTCCCTGCAGGTCATCCATATTTGGATCCATTGTATAAAATAATTCTTTGTATTTGAGTTTTCCTGTAAATTTATACCACCTTTTCTGGAATTCAAACCCAGGCAGTTTTTCAGATTTCCAATTTTCTAAAATTAATCGTTTATGTGCAATTGTAGCTAGAACAAAAATGTTTCTTGAGGATAATTCTTCAGTCTCAACATTAATATTATTAAACAGAAACTTGTCTATTTCAAAGGGTATATTGATTCCCATTTCAGATAATATAGTTTGCTTTAACTTTAACCACCACTCATTCATTTTTGGACATGTCCATAGGCAGTGGTGAGGGTCCCTTTTTCTCCACACCCATGCCAACAGTTGTATGAATAATCTGAATTTATTTTATTTATTTGCACTGGAATCATATAGGCTGTATTCATTATTTTAGTTTGAATTGACTTATTCTTGATTGATATATAGATTTTATTATTTAACTTCCTTAGTAGTTCCCGTTGCTAATAGCTTAGTCTGCGGTCCACCTCTGTTTTTTTTGTTTTTTTTTTTAAGTTTTGTTTGGGACTTTCTATCATTTTTTATAGGGTCTTGCTAATATTTTTTAGTACCTTTTTGTATAATTTCATGTTGTTGTTTTATTAACACCAAGAAGTTATTATTTCCAACTTTGCTGTATATTTTAATTTTTGAAATTCAGCTATTAGGGTAAAAAAGGAAAGCTGGTTCCATCACTGCCCTTTCCACTTTTTATTGCTTTCCAAGTATGTTGGAATAGCATCCTTTATTAATATGTCTTTCCAGATCCTTATATTGTTATTGCGGAGAAAGTTAAAATTAAAGTCAGTATAGTTACCCCGTATCTTTTTATTGTATTTAATTGGTAGATAAAGTAAATAAATTTGTAATTTATATGGAGTATTTATATACTTCCTGCTATATTACCTTCCTCTCACCCCGTCTTAATCTTCCCAACCCACCTCAATTACTTATTACTGTTTCCTTTGTTACCCTGCCTACTCAAACACTCCCCTCCTCTGCTGCCCCCTCCTGCCTCCACCTGATCCCCCACACCTGTTCACCCCCACACCAACTCTACTGGACTGTTAACTGACTCCTCTCTGTTTCATCCTTACCTTTCCCTCTCTCACCCACCCACTCTCTCTAACTTCCCTAGCCACCACCCCCTCCTTGACTCCCACTCCTCTCCTCCTGCCCACCCATGTCCTGCCAATCCATGCCACCTAACCCAACCCTCCAATCACATGCTCTCTACTCACTCTTCCTCCACCAACCTACTTCATATCTCTTGCTCCTTCTCCCTCTCCCTCTCCCCCCCTCTGTCTGCCTCTCCTGCTTGAACACCTCCCTTTCACTACCTCCCCCCTGGCTTGAGCACCTCCCTTTCCCTTCCTCTTCCTGTCCCCCTTCTTCCCCTGCCTTATCTCCCCCACACTAACTCTGCTGTCTACCCTCATCATTTCTACTCCGCTGCTGGCCCCTACCTACTGTACCTCAACAGCCCTTGTCACACTATTCCTATTATACCCTGACAACAAGACTGCTTTCCCTGAAACAATCCTGGCTTCTTTCAACCTTATTGTGAAATTATGTTTTTGATAACCAAATTGTTGACTTTGCACGGTCACCTATGTGTATTGTATATACTCTGCTCTGCTTACTGTCGTACTCCATGTGAAACTCTAGATGACTAAATTGTTTGTATTGTATTGTTTTTTGTTTTCTTGATGTAGAACCTCTGTAAACGAGTCTATGACTCAAAGGTATTTCCGAGATTGTAATAACTAAATAAATAAATATTGGAACCAAGTGGCCAAAATATGAGTCTTTTCTTTATGCAACTCAGTTAAAAAAATATATTTTGTATGTCTTTATTTTTATCTGTAGGGAATGACATAGCCTGATATAGATATTGATCGTCTTCAGGAAAAAAGTCCTTTGAAAATAAGTAGTAATAATATGTGCTTCCATATATTTAAGTGGGTATGAACATCCTATCCCTCTCATTTTCCTAGGGATAACCATAACTTTCCATGGAATATGGGGTTTCCCTCCTCTCCACAAAAGCTTACTAAAAATACATTTAATGTCTTGAAACCATTTCTTAATTGGTGCACACAGGATGTTTTTAAGGACAAATACAAAATGTGGCATTGCCAACATCTTAATTGTATCAATCTTTCCCCAAGCGAGAGTGTGAGGTTGTTCTAATTCTCTAATAGTGGGGAAATTGTTTCTTTAACTCTATCAAAGTTTATTTTGATATTTTGTTTTTGATCAGCTGTTAGGTGTATACCTAAATATTTTATATAGTTTTGCTTCTTGAATTGATTTTCAAAAACATTTGTTTTTGAATCGTTACCCTTAGATAGTTTCATGATTATGGGTTTACTTTCATTCAGTTGATATCCCAATATTTCTGAGTAAAGTTTAGTTATTGCTAAAAAGGCTTTTAGAGATATATTAATATTTTTAATGATCAGCAAAATATTGTCTGCAAATACACTTAGTTTAGTTGTTTCATTCCTGAAGCAGAACCCTTCAATAGAGTGTTCATTCCTTATAGCGGATAGGAAGGGTTCTAGCACTAGTATAAATAAAGTGGGTGACAATAAGCATCCTTGTCTTACCCCAGTCATCATTTTAAATTCTTCTGTTAAAACTTTATTGATTTGAAACCTTACCATGGTATTCTCATATAGCTTTTTGATTACTAAGATAATTTGTCTGGGTATACCCCATTTCTATAATATTTGATAGATGCATTGTCTATTTATTAAATGAAATACCTTACTGGCATCAATTGCTACTGCATAGAAAGTATCCAATTTAAATTGATCATCTGGGTTTAAAAGGTGGATAATAGTCTGAATGTTTTTGTTTGCTTGATACAATGTTCGCTCCTTCATAAATCCATATGATTCTTATTAACATAGCTGTTCAAGTGTATCTGAATTTTATTATTAACAATTGTGGCTATTAGTCTGTAATCAACATTGAGTAAAGCTATTGGTCTATAGCTCTCTGTAGAGTCTATAGGTTTCCCCTTTTTGTATATTAGTATTATGTTTGCTGTCTATAAAGACTGTGGAATCTGGTTATTTTTTTTATCTAATAATTCTTCAATCATTTGTTTTATCCATGGTGTCAATTCATCAGCAAAAACCTGATAACATTCGCTAGTGAGGCCATCTAGCCCTGGTGCCTTATTTCTTGAAAGTGCCTAAATTGTATCTTTTATTTCTTGATTTGTAAGAGGAATATAATCAAAAGATTTGACCATTGGTTTTGCTTTGTCCAAAAAAATATTCATCTGTTCTTTACTGGGAACAAAGTCATTGTGATATATTTTTTTATAAGTATTACAAAATGCCTTAATGATACCTTCATCAGATGTTTGTATGTTTCCATTTTCTTCTATAATTTTTAGTATTATATTTTTTGTTTTTCAGTTTTTAATAGGTTTGCTAATAACTTTCATGATTTCTCCATATATATATATTTATTTATTTAAATTGTTTCACCAGGAAAGGCACACTGAGCAAAATGATGCTCGTCTCCCGGTGCGACCTGGGGTAGGGGGTACACTGGGAGGATAACATGCAGGTTATCACAATAGAGATACATTAAACAGATGTACAGAGTAGCATATCACAATAGAGATATATTAAACAGATGTACTGAGTAGCATGGAAGTACTTGGTTACAGCATTGGATAAACAGTCAGCTTAAAGCGTGTATACAGTGTATACTTAAAACAGTGTATACTTACAACTTCGGACATACAACATACCTACATAGAGCACAGATTGGTGCTGTAGATAATAGTAGTGGCTAAGTCTAGGCAGGACAGAGAGGGGCAAGAAGTGCAAGAAAATGAGAAGTGCCTATATATATATATATATATATATATATATATATATATGCCAGCTTCCAGTATAGGACATGCCACCGGTCAGGCAATGGGAATTTGATGGGGGGGTCATTTATTTAAGGAGTGCAGGCACAGTTTACCATGAGGTAGTTAGCCAGTGCAGTTGATAGGGAATGGGTAGAGGAAGAGTGACAGATTTAAGGGGGGAGAGTATTCCAGAGTTTTGGGAAATGGTACGAGAAGGCTGTTAGTCCAGCAGAGGACTTATGTGTGGGAATATTTAGTAGTCGGGTGTCAAGGGATTGGAGTGTGTGAGGGGGAGTGGGAGCCGACAACAGTGTGGAGGAGAGGCTGAGGTCTTTCTCATTTTAGTAGTGGTTTTATAATTGCTTCTATATTTATTTTTTAATGAGATTGTGTTTTATTGTATGTTGATTTGTGCGGCGCCTTGGCTTTTGAAAGGCACCTTAAAATAAAGTTATATTATTATTATTAGGAAGGGAGGGCACCAAGCCAGAATTTTGAGACAAACTTGGAGTAGTGCAGTAGGTGTCAATTTTCGAGGGTAGGAAAGGCGGGGTAGGGTAGAGGTCACAGGAGTGGGAGTGGGGGGAAGCACTGAGGGTGAAGCGGCAGAAGGCATTGAAGAGGGGGTCTAGTTTAGATAAGGTGGCTTTAGGTTCAGCGCTGTAGACTATGTCACAGTAGTCTATGGAGTAAAGGATCATCTTCTGCACTAGTTCCCACCTAACCGAGAAAGGGAGGCAAGAGCCTGTTGTTGCCCTAATAGTTTATTGGTAGATAATTTTCTGTTTCTTTATTTTCATTTCATACTATTCAGTGTTATATTTATTATAATCAATTAATACTAATTTTTCCAACTGCTGAAGTCTTTTATTAATCTCCTCTATTTCTTTATTTTTGATCTTATTTATTTTAGTTTGGTAGGATACAATTACTTCTCAAATAGTTGCCTTAAAGGCATCCCATAAGGCCAGTATTGTGGTTTGTACTGAGTAGTTGTAGTACCAAACTTTCTGTATTGATTTATTTTATCACTTGAATAAATTTGGCATATTTAATAAGTTCATTATTCATTGACCAAGTCTTAGAGAATTTCCTTTCTTTGTTTGAAATATTGAGTTCTATTAATATCACTGCGTGGTCAGATAAGCATATAGATTCTATTTCTGCAGGTTTTATTAAATTACTTAATTCTTTAGAGACATAAAATAGTCAATTTTGGTAAAAACGTTCTCTTTTTTATCAAAGAGTATCAAATATTTATCCAAAGGGTTTTTATGTCTCCAAATATCCACCATTTGCTCTTGTTCTAATAATGTGTCACTTTGTTTGATATAATTATGTTACCCCTAGAAGGTATGGAAGATTCATCCTGTCTTGGATTAATCAGGGCATTGAAATATCCTGCTAATATAGTATTATTTCCATATAACTTCTGTAGACTCTCTGTTATTTTTGCCAGGAATTCCGGATATTTTCCAAAAGAGGCATATACAGAACCAATAATCATTGTTGTTCCTTGAATGTTGATTTTTATTAAAAGAATTCTGCCGTCACTGTCTTCAAACTGTTCTATTACTTTCATATTATTCCCTTTTCTAAGGATGATGGTTACCCCTCTACTTTTTCTAGTTCCAGTGGAGAAACATATCTTCTACCCAATTCCTTTTAAGTTTTTTTATTTATTTTTCATGCATGCGTGTTTCCTGGATACATATGATTTGTGCACCTGATTTTTTTAGAAATAATTAAGTAATCTTTATCTCTTTATAGGAGAGTTAATCCCATTCACATTCATAGATGTTATTTTCAACTTTGTTAAATCAGTCATTTCCCCTTTATTGAAACCCCTCTTCTTCTCTTAGTTAAGAAATTCTGCCTCCCCTCAATCTTATACATTTTAAACACCTTTTTACTAGAAACTTCTGATTCCCAGTCTTTACAGGCAAACATACTGAAATATGTATTTGCAATATCAACATACAATTATAGTTCCCTATTTGTGACAATCCCATTTCTTGGATGCAGCTGCAACCAACTCTCCATTCCCTCCCAGCACTCTGCTCAATATAAGAAAATTATTTATTATAAATGTCCTTCAAGCAGGCTTCCAAGCCATATATTATAGTTATAACAGGTTTGGGGTTCTGTTTTTCATGTCAGACCAAGCTTCTTGCAAGTCCTCATAGATAAATCTTCTGTCATCAGTAATAACTTTAAGTTTAGCAGGGTGAATCATGGTTGCTTTAAAGCCGAGATACCACAGTTTATTTCGTAATATATCAAACTTTTTCCTAGCTTGAATAATTTCCTGTGGTAAATCATTATGTATTGTTATATATTGTATTATACAATGACAAGAGAAAATCCTTGTCCCCGATTGGTCAGACTGGGACAGGAACCGGGATGTTATCCCAGCATAACATCCCGACTCTACTCCCAGTACACTGACGACCGCATTCCAAGTGAACAAAAGATCACTCCACTGTCGTCCCAAGCAGCAGCTACAGCAGTTCCTGTTGTGTGTGGAATCGACATTTCCCGGCCTGCTTGACAACTGTGCTCCCTGTCACACGTCACCCTGGTAACCATGCTGCCACAACCTTAACATTTCCAGCTCAGACACTTTAAAAATACATAAACAAATGCAAGCTCCGAAGTCCACTCACTCTGCAGATATGATAGTGCAAGCACATGCAATGTCGAAATATGCTGCGCTCGCTTGCTACCTCACCAAAAGCGCAATCCCCAACTCAGTAAATAGCAAACTGCCAACAGTCACTGACTGCCAGTTTTCCTCCAGCATTTCCTGACCCCAGCTCACCTCGTAATCTCCAAAAGTAAAACACATTCTTCGTCCTCCTCCCTACATCCTGCCATCTACCATCAGAGACTTCCGTTCACAGTGGTAACACCGGGAGTCTCGCAGAACAGTGACACGCTGGCAGCTCCGATCAAAATGTTATCCACAGTGATACTGTCCCGGTACATTAAGCAAACTGTACCGAGAGAACTGCAAACAAGATACAGTTGCTTGTGGGGGGGGGGGGTGGCAGCAAACAGATTCAAAAACACATCAGTTTATTTAGGAGCAGCACCACCTACTGGCCAAAACAGGACTACTTTTCTCTTCAGTACACCTCCACATTGAAAATCAAATACAAAATCTTTTAAAAATGTATTTTTTCCTCATCTTTCTGTCTTTTGTAATTAACGGGCCATTGTATAATAGGAATAATGCCCTCCAGGGTGGGTGTTATGCTGGGATAACATCCCTTCTCAGGTGTTGGATGCCCTCGGCTGGTGGCCTTGGGCCCAACCACCCGAGACGGGATGTTATCCCAGCATAACACCCACCCTGTCAGGCATTATTCCTTTAATATTGGCCCCCAGCAAGTCTATTATTTTTTTTGTAAACATTTCTCTTTATCTGCTGACTTCAAAAAACACAAGATTACTGGTCTTGCTGGGGATGTATCCTCATTTTTCTGCCTTAAACCACAATGTATTCTATCAATTTCGAGATTCACCATTGCCAGGTCTATTTCCATACATGCTACAGCAATTATTTTAAATATTTCTTGTAATGTTCTTGTATTGTCCCAAGCTTTAGGTATCCCAAAAATGTGTATATTATTTCTTTTGGCCCATGATTCTTGGTTTACCAGTTTCTCTTTTAATTCAGCATTGACTAACTCTTAAGATTTACTCTGTCATGCAAAAAGGGCTGTTTCATCTGAAAGGGCAGACAGTTGTTGCTTGATTTCAGATACATCCTGCTTTAAACATGTATTGTCCCTAATTAAATCTTGTGTTAGGGTAAAATAATGTTCTGTTTGATTTTGATGTTTAAACATCGACTCTGACGTTTCCTAAATTGCGTTTATTTTACCAAAGAGTCATTTGACCCATGGGGGGGTGCTCATCCCCATTATAAGTAGTTTCAGATGACTGCTCGTCCTCTTCTGAAAATTATTTTTCTGAACTACTTGATTATACAACATATTTCCCCATTTCAAAAAGTTTTTGAGTGATCTCAACCTTGTTTTCTGTAGTATATTCTGTGTTGCTTACTGACATATCTGGTGCTGGGGTCTGAGACACAATTTTTAACTTGCTTGAAAATGAATTAAAAGGTTGCCTTACCCCCTTCTCTTGGATCGATATGAGTCATTATTCTTATCAGTGGATCCTTGAGATATGTTTGCAATTGTTGTTTGTGAGTAGTGTAGCTTTAGTGATCCAACCGTTTCTGTATTGCTGCTAGCTGCTTCTTTAGCTGTCGTATAATTTAGAACAGGGTCAGTGTTAGCCTTGCCTTTATGGATATTTTCTGAAGTTCCATCTAGCTGGACTCAGGAGTCTGTTGAAAGATCTTCCTCGTCAAGTGGCAGTTTCTCCTGTTGGCCCATTGGAGACATTCCAGCACATATCATATCTGCATTTAGCTGGGCCCCATTAACATCAATCTGATTTCCCAGTGATATCTCCATAGCAGAATCCATTTGCTGCATTCACTCTCCCTTTTCTTCACTTGGCAAAGGCAGTGGCATAGGCATTGCAACGTATGCTTTATCTGTTACTTGCTGAGCGCTTTTAATGTCTATAGGCATCGTTGTCACAGAGGCATCTGCAGTTTCCCAGGGTGTTTCAGTGCAACCACTAGTTGCATCGGGCTGGGCCCCTGTTGAATCCAGAGAAGCTGCTTTTAAACCCCTTGCAGTTTCTGGAATACCAGCATTTTTCACCCCCTTTAGTTTTATCACTTGCCTGGAAAATCGGAAAAAGAGGTAAGGATCCTGTATTAACTGTGCTGATATCTGTAACTGCATTGTCTGGTCCACTGGTTGCTCCGCTGTCTTTTATTTTATTTGCATGTGCCTTCCTAGTCTTCATGTTAGGGAATTTAAAGTTCTTAGATTTTGTACCTGATAACGTTTTTTTTTTTTTTCATTTCTTTCCTGGTAGACATAATACCAAAGGCAGTATAGAGCTTGGAATTCTTTTTATGGCTGTGGGCGGAGCCTGCAGCCATCTTGTTGTCTGTAGCTTGAAAATGGAGTATCGTGGAACACAAGTTTTGGACTTCTCAATGTATTCTTCCACATCTATAAATCACTATGCCACCTAAAAAATACTCCCTCCTTTCTGATTAGAATGTTGGACACATAACTCTAAACTGCTTATCAGATGGCCATTAGGAAACTGAAACAGCTTGTTAAATATTGGTTGCCTATTAAACTGGAAATGTGTTTACCCCCCTTCAAAATGCAACAACTTGCACATTTAAATACCCAGCATTTACACATTTTTTGCAATTAACTTCAGTTGGTATGTATTAGCTTTCAAGAAAGATTCATATCTCATAAATATCAAACCTTTCCCAGCAAATGCATAATGATTTACACTGTTTTTTAACCTTTTAAGATAGTAGTGTCTCAGACATATACCAGGTCTTCAGTGAACTACCCAGACTAAATATATAGGTTTCCTGACAGCAAGGGCTGCCCCTGCCTTCCAAACATAACAGATAAGAGCCTGCCAAGTACTGAGGTAGGGGTGTGTGTGTGTGTGTGTGTGTGTGTGTGTGTATGGTGGAGAAACAGTCAAATTTCTGGCAAGTGAGACCTCATCTAGTGAATTAACTGCTAACAAACCAGAAGAGTGAGAAATTCATCTGTATAATTATTTGATTCCTTATGTTCCCATATAGAGTTATAAAAAAAGTTAGTCAAAACAACTGAGAAAGAAATTTATAGGGGACAACAGTTGAATTGTTCTTGTGTTCTGGACCTCCAACTCTAGGCTGTGGAACATAAATGTATTGTTTGTGGTTGGAATGAGAAATCTAAATGGTAAGAAGGTCTAAACAGTAATATTATATTTTACAGTATTAGTAATGTAATCAAGCGTAATTTCTATAAATAAATTTGAGGTTTGATAATAATGTAGCCAGGGTATGTGCTAACTTGCTTTGTTCTCTCACAACATGTACTAGTAGTAGTAGTAGTAAAAATTTTATTCTGAAAATTCAGAAAAGGATAGCCCTATTAGTAAGGATAAAGGATAGCCTGAATAAGTGCTGTCACCTTGTGACTGGTGCTGGTAAAAGAACCCACACCTGTGAGCTGTGCAAGCAGTCAAGCTGGCTTCACCTCCAAGGCAGGATGGCATACCAAACATGCCTCCTGGCCAAGAAAGTCAGTCACAGCCTAACTCCTCCGTGCACGTGTGGCCTCCTATCACCAACAATAGCCACATGTTCCACCCACAATTCTGAAAAATTCTCCTTCCAGATTCCTTTCTGTCGCACAACCCAAGCCCAGCGCACCTTTTTCACTAGGGCACCCACCCTAATAAACTGACTACCTCCTGAGGTCCTGTCCAAGTCTAGGCTTGGCCCTTTCAAATGAAACATAGACTTTGATGGCAGATAAGGACCATTTGGCCCACCCAGTCTGCCCATTTCCCTACCTAATGGATAAGCTGCAGATCCTAGCTAACCAACAGCCTACTTCTCCCACCCTCCCCGAGGAATTGCCTTATGTCTGTCCCATGCATTCTTGAATTCCACCACTGTTTTTGACTCCACAACCTCCTCAGGAAGGCTGTTCCATGCATCCACAACCCTCTCCATGAAAAAATACTTCCTCATATTACCTCTGAGCCGTCTCCCCTCTAGCTTCAGATTGTGCCCCCTTGTTCTTGCACACCTCTTTTTCTGAAAGATGCTACCCTCTTGGACTTTGTTGATTCCCTTGAGGTATTTGCAATCTTCACCAACACCATAGGAGTCTCAGTCACTGTGACTACTCTTAGTAGCCTCCCTCTGAGTGTCCAAACACTCTGTTCTCCTGTCACATCCCCCTGTCCACCCACTCAACCTCTACCTCTCTCCCACCCTTTCTCATCCTCTTCCCCTCATCTCTCCTACTACCTCCTATCACCCTCTATAATACCACATACCATTGTTTTGTCCACCCACTCAATCTCTCCACCACCCTTTCTCATCCTTTTTCCCTCACCTCTCCTTTACTACCTCCTGCCCCCTCTGTTTATACCATTTACCATTGTTTCCATGCCATAACCCTCTCCCCTGCTGCTATACCTCCACCATGTCCCCATCACCTCTGACCTCTGCTCCCGCTTACCCACCCCGCAAAACCTACTCTCCACTGTCACTATCAATCCCTCCTGGAGGTCTCATATCTCAACTTTTGGTGGTTTTGTGTAGGCTTGATATTATTCCTGAAATGTCAGAGATCTTCTTGGGGAACTTGCAAGATACTGGTATATAACTATTCTATTTGTAAAAGGTCCTGATCAGACAACTGGAAACAGAAGACTGTTTGTCGTCATTTTACAATATGATGTACTGAGCATGTATTTACTGAGTTGCTGGATCAGGGCCTTGAAGAAAATAATAACATTTACTTAACTCATTCAAGATTCTATCAGGTGGTCAGAAAAAAAAGGCTTTGAGAATTTTTCTGAAAACTAACAAACATAAGATGCAAAAAATAGCATCTGTGTATACTGTATGTATATGGGGAAATATCTCTAATTTATTTGTAATAAATTTGCTTACAGGTTTACAGGCATTACTAGTATCTTTTGAAAGATTAGCTGACTAGTTGAGATAATTAATTTTGAGTATAGTTCATGAAATAATGAGTGTGATATTTGTTATTTCATATTGTCCCATTATGCATTATGCATACCATTTAAAGGAGAAGTCTTGCATCAATTACAGTGTGAGTTTACTCACTTGCAGCTGGTGATCTGTTCATTAGCCTCCCCCAGTCTCCCGGCCATGTTTCCCATCGAAATCATGCTTTCTAAAGCTTTTTTTTTGTATAAAAATAGTTTGTTGGTAGTTTCACCTCTATTTTGCTGTCCTGAAGTGTTTCCTACGACGTCATCGCTGCAACAGCCAAGTCTGTGTGTTGCGGTCAACTCTGTCCCACGCACAACACACGTGCTGTACTATGGTTCCCCTCAGGCATGTGGGGAATGTTTTTATTGTCATGCACATACACCCGAGCACTATTCTGAGGCTAAGAACAAGTGTGCTTTGAAGCAATATGTAAATAATATCTGAACAGTAGCTGACAGTGTCTAATATCAATAAATAGATGTTTAAAGCATACTAAATGTCCCTGTCATTTTTTGAATAAAAAAATAATTTCAGACATACTGATTGTCACATTGCTGTATCATTTCCTACTGTCTGCATTTTGCTATTGGTCATATGTGTTTCTATAATTGTCTTGCATTGGTTGCTTATACATTTATTTTATTTCCTGCCATCACCTAATGCTCCCTCCAGAAGTTAATGAATGTTCTGGTGGATGCCACTGGCAAGATGGTAAAAAAGGCAGAGGTGATGCTGTTGGGGGCTGAAAATCTGCTGCATGTAGATTTTAGCCTCCCAGCTGCAGTTTCAGCTGAAACAGTGAAATCATGGATTCCCTACAGCATGTCATTCCAGAGGCAATTAGTATGTGAACCAACTTATGATGTGGCAATACTGGAGCTTGTACTCACTAGCAGGGACAGTGTTGCAGACGTCAAGATAAGAGGCCACCTGTGGACCAGTGAACACCGTGCAGTGTGGTTCGATATAAGGATGGCTGCTAAATAAAACCACAGAAGTGCGAGTGTGCTGGATCTCACAAGGGCAGATGTCAATGCCTCTGGATGACCTTGCAGGTGTGATGACATTGGTGTGGCGGACAAACAGTGATGACAGATAAAAGGGGACATAGTGAAGTTGACAAACAATTGAGCAAAAGCAGTAGCATAATAGTGTGAAATAAACTTGGTGAAATAATATTGGATTATCTACATGTACAGTACATAGAGATGGTTATCACCATATTGAAAGAGGTAAGTGGTGTTGCTCCTGTACAGACCATTGGTGAGAAATGACCTGTAGTGCGGTGTCCAGTCCTTGAGGCCACAGCTCTGGAAGGTCGTAGACATAGTGGAGGCAGTGCAAAGGATGATAATTAAAATTGTGCAGAGTATGCACAAAAGGGGTATGACAAGAGACCAAAGTGACTCAGTATGTGTACCCTTTAAGAGGGGAAGGAAGGAAAGGGAATATGACAGAGCCCTTTAAATGTATCACAGGGGCTGTCAGCTTCTACTCATGTCTCCATGTTTGTGAATGAACATTTCTGTTGAATATATTTTCATAGTATTTGCAAGGCCCCTAGAATTCTGAGGCCGCAGAATTTTGCACAGAACTTGCAATCTACCACAGAACTTCTGCGGTGCCGCAGAATTCACTCTTCTTGGTGATTTTTTATTAATATTTCTGTTTATACATAGAATCTGGTTCCCTTCCCTCTTTTTATATCCAAAACCCCCCTATATGTTCAGAATGTGATGTTATCACTGCTATAACATCATACATTAGCTAATGAAATGGCTGCATTCTGCAACAGAAATGAACAGTCACTTATCTACCATAGCTCCCACTGCCAGAGACGGTGGCACAGCACATCATGCATGGTGATATTTGCTCAACCCGCACTACAGCCTAATACAATTTTTAGTCTTACATTATTGCACTATGGCCAACTTAAAAAAAACCTTGTCAATAGCACAGACCTGTTAAGTGCATACCTCACTTTGTACAAACCTATTTGTGCCTTTAAGGTATAGAGATGCTATCTGAAATGAATAACTGGTAAAATTAATTTAACTGTCTAAATTTTTAAGAAAAATAAAGTAATTATGCTCAGAAAAGTGAAATATAATAATGTGTAGACTTGTTGAAAGAATAGACCTGTTAAATAAATAATTGCACTGTACGCATTTTTGCCAGGGTTATTGATTACATATTGTCATTGGTTGATAGAATCACCTAAAAGTTATTGAGAAATGCTGTGTGCAGGGACAGCTGTTGGGCCAGAGGGTAGCATGCTGTGTTTCCGTGCTGGCAACTCAGGTTCAGAGATTAGCTCTGGTTGCTGGTTGGGCATAACAAGGATTGGTGGAACACATCACTGCTTGGAGCCTGGGAAGGTATGGTGCAGTGTTCTGTCACACGGTGGACACATTGTGATGGGCCAGAGAGCTGTATCTCACAGTTGCTTCACATGCATGTCATGGCCTGATGGTGTTACGCAGTGTGTCAGGGAAAGCAGGTTGACATGAAAAATTAGTTTGCAATAACTCCTCTATTCCATTTCCAATGGGACCTGTATGAATGAGGATGCAAGTTCATGGAAATAAAAAAAAAAAAATATATATATATATATATATATATATATATATACACACACACACACACACACACACACACACAATATCTGTCTCTCTTACCACACACACACACACACACACACACAATATCTGTCTCTCTTACCACACACACATATGCATATTTGTATGTATGTTACAGATTGCATATAAATATGCAAGTGATACACAGTGGGAACCTCATGAGTGGTGTTGAAAGCACATACAAATATATAAGTGATAGTGGAAACATCATTAGTGGGATAGATAGCATGCATATAGAAATACCTTATTTATCACATAAGATCCCCTCTGCATATGTCATTTATGCAACAGGCTGGGACCTTAAGGGAGAGACACTTGTTTTGCTTTTTAGGCATAAAATTATTTTTATAAGTTTTATTTTTTGAACTAGTGTTACTGTGCTTTCCACCATCCTGATTGTTGTAACCACTGGCATGAAAATAAAGCCAGGATGACAAGCAGACACTGTGATGTGGTAGTTTGTTAGTGCCACAGAACTTCTGCAGAAATTACAAACCATCGCCGCAAAAGTTCTGCGACAAATGGTAGTCTTGCTGCAGAAATTGGTCCCACTGTGCCGCAGAAAAGTAGGGGCCCTGAGTATTTGTTGTTCATGCCTTTTGTTAGCCTGAACGTCTCTAGGAGGAAATACCCTCTGTTGACCCCTATGGGCCATGCAAGACACAGGAATGGGAGGTTGTGAGGCACAAGTGGGCAGTATTAAAGTACTTGGCAGAAATATTTAAAAAAAACAGAAAACCAAGACGTGGGGAACTGAGAGAGCATATAGTAGAAGTGGAGTCATCTGACATACTGCAACACCTGTGATACAGTCAGCTCCAGGGAAGTCCTCCAACTAAGATGTTTTTTCTGACTGTGCAGCATGTTTGTAACTATGGGGCTGTCCATAGTTAAGGCATAACTGAGCCTTCTACAAAGCATCACCCAGTGGTCATTATCTGCAGGCAGCAACCACGCCACTCCCCAAATGGACACTTACGTTCTGGACTGTGAAGCAGACTGTAGTAAGCAGGGTGGGAGGTGTAGGGGAAGGAGGTACCACACAGGGTGGAATATTGCTGTTGCAACATTGCACAGATGTACACCCCTGTGTTGGTCAGTTGCTTCAGTCTCCGTGGTGGAGAGTCTGAAGCCTGTCTTTCCTCTCTGTGAGACTAGTGTTGTCATGCAGAAGACACTATAGGTGTGATTCAAGTGCAGTTGTAGAGTGACACAAAGATGTTAAAAGATTTACATATTTACCTCATGGTCTGTAATATGGAGATTTCCTGAGAATAGGCATACAATCAGATAACCTAAAGTAACCCCTCTCCCCAAAAATCATGGTGTCAAAGAATGGCATGGATGCTCCAAAAACTAATACAATAAAAACATAGCACTACAAATCAGACATCCCCAACTACCCTCTGGTGTAACTGCATGGGGGGATGGAGGGGCACGGGTAAGGGTGGTAGGAGAAAGTGAAATAATGGGTGGAATGGGGGTACTGTGGCGGCAGGGTGGCAGGCATGGGGAGGATGGTGGGGTGCAAGGTTTACAGTGCAGCTGCATGGATGAATACAGTATGGAAATTGGGAGGTTGTCCAATTTGTTACAGACCAAGGAGACTGTATGAGAGATACAGGTGCTCTGGAGGGAGCTTGAGATGGTGAGGGAGGAAGAAGCAGGGGCATGGGAGACCCTGAAGAGAAGTAGCTGGGAGAAGCAGAGGATGAACAGCAGGAATAAATCCCTTGAGGATGTGGGGGGAGGGCAAGGAGAGCAGTGGGACAGTAGGTGGAGGAAAGGCCCAGGGTTTGAAGAAGGAGGAGCTGTGCATCACTGTGGGGGTAATAAGAACTAAGTGTGAAGTGTTGGCATTGCAAGAGAAAGTGGAGGTGTCAGAGATTGGGGAGAAAGGTAGCGTAGGCCCAGGAGCTTGGAATCAGACCACGAGAGGAAGCGGGTGGGGGACGGGAGAAGCCAGGTAGAAGCAGTGGGGATGTGACAACAGGAGGGGAGGTAGCGGGGGGAGATGCAGGAGCTCCTAAATGGTGTCGATAGAGGTAATAAGGAGCATGGCAGTGTGGACCGTGGACAGTGACAACATAAGGATGGGTGGGTGGGGGACATGAAATGGGAGTATTACATCTGGGGGAATTCAATACTGAATGTGGTCACATGGGTCAGAAGAGGAGAAAGTCATAGTCATATCTTGGTTGAGACTATTCCCCAGTTGACAGTGGCTAGGCACTTCTCAAGTGCGCAGAGGGGGATGAAGAAAACTCACATAGTGATGCACATGGGTACTAATGATTTGGTTGTAGAGATGGTAGAGGAGGTAAATGGGAGGTTTGAGGAATTGAGAAGGTAATGTGAGAAAGCGGGGGTGTCGGTGGCATTCTCTAAGGTGATTCTGGTACCCTGTGAGAGTACAGTGATGAAGAAGAGGACAGATGAGTTCAATGCATGGCTGAAGGATTGGTGCAATACCAGCGAGTATGGATTACTGTCAGGCTGGGGCAGGACCTGGGACAACAGTGACCTATACACTGGGGACAGGTTGCATTTGAGCCTGGAGTGGAAGGAAGTACTAAAACTGTGACTAGCAGAGTATTCAACAACACAGGTTGAAGTCCACCACTGTTTTCTCTCCCACCACCATTGCTGGTAGATTGTTCAAGCATCCACCATTCCTTTTGTGAAGAAGTACTTCTTCACATCCCTCCTAAAATCCCCGGCCCCACTTCCAGCTTCACTGCATCACATCTTCTTCTTGTTCACCTTTACCTCCAAAAAATACTCCCCTCTTGTACCTTGCTCCCCCCGTGAGGTGCTTATAGATTTCTTTCATGTCCATTCTCTCCTGCCTCTCTTCCAGGAACTCATTATGTACACCTTGGAAGAGGGGGTTATGATAGAGACCTTTAAATACGTTACGTGGGTAAATGAGGTACAGGAGGGAAGTGGGTTTTTTTTAGTAAAAAATAGAGCTAAAAAATGGGGACATGCTATGAAGTTGGAACAGTGTAGATTCAGGAGAGATGTGAGGAAGTACTTCTTAACATAATCTGTGGCTGAGTCCTAGTACAGCCGACCAGTTGAGGGGGTGATGGGGGTGAAAACAGTGGTGTAGTTGAAGAATGCATGTGATAGGCATAAAAGAATCTTAGTGGGAAGGAAAGGTAAAGGGAGAAAGAGGCAGAGATCAAGTATGGTCTTTGGCGATACTGTAGGGAGGCAAAAATGAGAACATTGTTTGGCTATCCTTAGGTCATCACATATGGTTACATCAAATCCCTTCCCTGTTTCATGACCATCATTTTCTCCCCATCACCCAAACATTCCCTGTTTTCTGGAGCTCCAAATGCAAGATTTTGTATCACAGCTTTATTGTTTTCGACATTTACTAATGTACCTATAAAGAATATTGTAAATAGGTATCATGCATGAAAGAATGGCTTCATGCTGAGGCAGCAGCTGGTATGCTTCTATCCAAATCTGATAGATTAAAATCACCTACCAGCCCCACCTCACCATTAGCTGTGATTGTGTGGATGTATTCCAGTAAAACTCTTGCCCACCATCTCCCCTGTGCTGGTGGTCTGCATATCATGACCCTGACAATAGCTAAAGGAGTACAGGAGGGTAATTAAGGCCAGATTATTACACTCTTGTACTTCTCTATCAGTCAATCACAATGCTTTGTTCTTTCTACATGTGTTATAAAGGACTGTAGGTAGCACATGACGTTGGAGCTATGGTGCTATGAATCCTGGGCCCAATTCTCATTGGCACTGTGAAAGTCCACAGCCTCCTTTTGCAAAGCCACATGTAGCAGCTACAGTATAAAAAAACTCTGGATTTGGGAAAAGGGGTGACCAGGGTTCGGGAGAAATCCTTGATCAACAAAGGATGATATGGGGGGTTAAGCATCGCAAAGAAAGTTCTACAGGGAATGAGGCAGTGCGATGTGGCTTCTACAGGTCCACCAGCCCCTATGCACTAAATCCCCAGGCCGAGTAGACAGAAACACACCAGGGCGGGCGTGGAGTGTGCCAGCACTACGTGCCATGAACAAAGGTGTGTAGTGCCCTACATGGGGGGGGCATAACAGTGGATAGGTTATGGCAGGGGGGACCCTTCTGTAACTGCCATACACACAGCCATGCACACAGACACCCACCTGGAGGACTGACCTGCTCCAGCATGGAGCAAAGTCCAGCAGCCATTAACTGTGTCTGTCCACTCACTCCAGCGCACCACCATGGCCGTCCCTGTCATAGCAGCCCCCCACACACACACACACAGGGGCTTGGCCCCAGGAACGCAGTTCCCCTCTACTGCAGGCTCCAACGCCCTGGCCCCATACATTGCTACACACTCCCCCCCGATCAGTACATGGTGCCCCTTCCAGTAGTGCACCCTACTTGTTAGACAATGGTCACACACACCAGGGCTGTCTTAGTATGGCCACCCCTTGCCATTGCCAACAGCCCACATGCCACTTATGGTGGGCACACATCGGCCGCCACTGTATACCTCCCCAACCCCCTGTCCCAACACCCTCTGGCCCTCACTGGAGTTCGGAGCCCTCATTCCCCATGGCACTGACATTCCCCCTGTACCTGCAGAGATGATGCCGCATCCCAGATGGCCAGTAGCACAGCCCTTCGCACACCTCCTCGGCCACCAGCCATCCAAGAGATGCTGGGAGCATGCAGCCTATTTATAGGGGCACATGCCCAGCATCACTTGGATGGCCAGTGGCTGAGGAGGTGTCCGGAGGGCTGTGCCACTGGCCGTCTGGGACATGACACCACCTCTGCGGGTACAGGGCTGTCAGTGCTGAGGGTTGATGGTGGGAGTCACTGACCAACACAGGTAGGGCAGGGGTATCAGGTCTCAGGTCTGGTGCGTGGGTCCTTGGCACTTGTGTGTCTGGGGGGGGGGTTCCTGTTGGGCTCCAGGACTTGGCCACCAGTGTGTGGTTGGGGGAGGGAGATCATGCATACCACTGTGAACTCGGCTAGCAATGGGGGGGTTGCTTCTGCCTTATGCAGATGGGGTACCATGCAAGTGGTGGGGCCTCATTACACTCGTGTTGGGGTGCTTTGAGTTGGTGGAGGTGGTGCAGTTTCGCGGCAGGTGGCTGCCGTGCCATGGCCGTGCGAGTCCAGGAGTTCAGGGCTGCCATTCATACACCCAGACCAGCACTGTGCCATGCAAGAGATCCACTATGGGACCCATGCTGGGCACCTGATTGGATGCCCGACTGGGTCAGCATCTTTGCCCATGTTCACCCTGCAGAGTCCTGCATGCCTGGGGCAGTGCAGGGGATAGGTGGCAGCCACTGGTGAATACAGCTTGTGTGCATCTGTCTGCAGATGCAGAGCTATGCAGGTGGGATACACACCTATCAGGTAACAAACACTGTCACACAGAGCTATCCACTGACTGACACTGCAGGCACACCTTGACTGGGGATTTCTGGATTTTGGTCACTCTTCCTAGACACACCCTCTAATGATGGTCTCAGAACTGGAAATGGATACACGTTCACACTGTCCATGACTTCTGATGGCAGTTACTGCCTTTCTTGAGAAAGTGGTGAGGATATGGCTGCTTCAGGCTGCAGGGAACAAAGGGGCTTCTTTGTATTCAGACCTGTCCCCGCAGACTCAAGACCGATAGAGGGTACTGCAAATTTCAAAGCAACCAATGCATAAAATGGAACTAACAGCACAATTTCTGTTATCTGCATGCTTGCAGGTCCCTTCAAGCATAAATAGTAGAAATACAGTTTCTGCGGTGGTCAGTCCTCTGAGGTCCTGTATTGCTGCTGAAACAAACTCGCAACCAGCACACTGGTATAGCAAACTGTCGCAAGAACAACAAGGATACATCAAATGGCTGTTAACAATTTATTGAATGCCAAAGATAAGCTAGAGAGCAGGACAAACACTATCCCTGCACTTCAGCTCTTCAAAAATGAGGCTTTTCCAAGGGGCAAGGAATATAATTTTGTAAAGGCTATATGGGTAAAATTGTTATATGGTATGTCGCATGATATGCAGAGTCTATTTTGAGGTCTTGTGCTGGAGTAGTTGTTTGTACGGCTCTTTTTTATGTTTCTTTGGCATTCAGTAAATTGTTGGCAGCCGTTTGCTATGTCCTTGTTGCTTTCGAGTGCACTGTACCTGTGTGTTTGTGGTATGAAGTGTTACCCGTAAAGAGGCAGTAGTAGAAATCTTATTTTTTTGGGGGGGGGTTGCCACCCCTCCCCAAAGGGAGCTCAGCCCTGTCCACATGCCGGCCACCACCCCATGCCCCTGGGCGGGGCCGCCAGGCAGGCACTCTCTAACCAGGTCCCTGGTATCATGCACGGGCTTACCCCCGAGGGTGGGGCCACAGAAGCAGGCCCCCCCATGGCAGAACCTGTTGGCAATGGGGCCAGTACAGACAATACTCGATCTCCAGTCCCCCCCACCCCGTCTTACTTCTAAGGTCCTCTTGTGTATGTTCCATGCTTGCTTGAATCCTGTTACAGTTTTAGCACCCACAATCTTTGACTGGAGGCTGTTCCAGGCATTAACTACCCTTTCTGTGAAGAAGTATTTCCTCACATCTCCCATGAGTCTCACCACCTCCAGCTTTCTAGCGTTACCCCTTGTCCTCCAGCATCATTTTCAATGTAAAATGCTACTTTCATGTAAAATGTTTGTTTAATAACTGAAGTAACATTCCTATCATATTCCCCTTTCCCTCCTTTCCTCTAGAGAGGACATATATAATTCCTTCAGTCTTTCCTCATAGGACCTTTGATGCAGGCCCTGTGCCATTTTGGTTGCCCTCTTCTCTACTGCCTCCACCCTATGTATGTTCTTCTCGAGATGGGGCCTCTATAAATTGCCACAGTACTCGAGGCAGGACCTCACCACTGATCTATGTAGGGGTAAAACTAGCTCCCTCTTGCTGCTGGTCATACCCCTCCCTATGCATCCGTGTATCCTGCTTGCTTTCCCCTTTGCATTATCACATTGCTGTGCCACCTTCAAGTCATCAGAGATTATTACCCCTTGTTTTGTGGTTGCCAGTTACTCCCCGCCCAATTGGAATGCTGCACTTGCGTTTATGTGCCCCAAGTGCATGATTTTGCACTTTTTTGCATTGAGACCCAGTTACCAAACCCTTCACCAGTCTTCCAGCTTTTTCAGATCATCCCTCTTCCATCCTCTCCCTGGTGTGTCCAATTTGTTGCAGAATTTTGTGTCATCCACAAAAAGGCATACTTTCCCTTCCAGCCCTCCTGCAACGTCACCAGTAAAGACATTGAAGAGGAAAAGGCCTAGTACTGACCCCTCTGGCACACTTCTGGTCACCTTCCCTTCTTCACAGTGAACAGTCAAACAACCCTGATATTGTACACACAGTCGATTTTATTTAATTTATTTATTAGGTAATCAGAATTATAACCCTTTGAGTCAAGGACTCGTTTGCAGTCTCCACGACAGGAATAAAAGAATACAAACAGTGCAGAAATACAAACAGTGTCAAAGCTTAGAAGGTACATACAGTTTGGGGCCAGTGACCCAGCATCCAGTAGTATCACAGTGCAATATTGCAGTAAAGCAATAAGAAGTATTTACATAAGTTTAGACATCAGAAGGATAGTTTCAGGAGAACTAATGTGCAGCCAGTTGCGCTCCATGGTGAGTGGTATTAGGCTAGCCAGGAAACAGGATATGGGGCAAAGCTGACATCATTATACACCTCATTACACTCTCACTCCATCCATAGGGCAATGGAATGCAATCAACAGAGGGCAGGGTGACCAACGGGGTGTCCCAGGACTCAGTGCTGGGACCTCTGCTGTTCAATGTTCTTATAGCAGGCATTGCTGACGGACTGGATGGGAAGGTGTGCCTGTTCACAGATGACACCAAGATATGTAACAGGGTAGACACCCCAGGAGTGAGCAAGAGGCAGTATAGCACTGTGGTTTAAGGCTCTGAGCTGCAAATCTGGAGACCTGGGTTTGAATCCCACAGCCCCCAATTGCATATACTGTGTGACTCTGAGCAAGTCACTTAATTTCGCTGAGCTCCCAGGTCACACCTGTAAACAAGCTTTCAGCTTAGTGTGCTATTCCTGGTTAAACAATTGAGGAAAAAAAAAAAGATGGAAGCTGACCTCAAGAAACTAGAACAATGGTCTGGTGAGTGTGGCAGCTGAGATTTAATGCCAAAAAGTGCAAGGTCATGCACATAGGAAAGAGAAATCCAAGAAAGGAGTATTACCTAGGGGGCGAAAGACTGGCAGCTTCAAACCAAGAATGAGATCTGGGAATGATAATCTAAGATGCCTTGAAGGTTAGTAAGCAATGTGAGAAGGCAACATTGAAGGCCAACAGAATGCTGGGCTATATTGGGAGGGGAATCATGAGCAGGAGAAGAGAGGTGGTCGTACCACTGTATAGATCGCTGGTCAGGACTCACCTGGAATATGGAGTCCAGTTCTGGAGGCTTCACCTCAGGAAGGACATTGACCTGGTGGAAACAGTACAGAGAAAGGTGACAAAAAGGATTCAGGGTCTGCAGTACATGTCCTACAAGGAAAGGCTTAGGGAACTGAAAATGTACTCCCTGGAGCAGAGAAGAGAGAGAGAGAGAGAGAGAGGGACATAATTGAAACATTCAGGTACATGAAAGGCATTAACAAGGTACAAGCACAGGAACTTTTTCACTTCAAGAAGAGGTTCAGGACCAGGGGACATGACCTCAGGCTGCAAGGAGGGGGGTTCTCTACCAACACCAGGAAGTTCTTTTTCACAGAAAGACTGGTAGATTCCTGGAATAGCCTGCCCAAGAGGTTGTGGGGGCCAACACTGTGGGGGTATTCAAGCCTGCATGGTATAGACACAGGGGAGTTCTGACTACTACAAAGGGCAACTAGAGTGTCAAAATAGGTCTAAACCAAATGGGCAGACTAGATGGACCTAGCGGCCTCCTTCTGCCGTCAACTTCTAGGTTTCTGTGTTTTGATGAGAAGGCAGTAAGGAGGGCTGTGAGGATACTGGGATGCATAAGGAGAGGCTTCAGCAGTAAAAAATAGGAAGTTCTTCTCCCTCTGTACAGACAGTTGGTGAGACTCCAACTGAAGTACTGCTTGCAGTTTTGGAGACCCCATCTCTGCAAGGACATAGACAGGATGAGGCAGTCTGAAGGAGGGCAGCTAAAATGGTGCAGTGTCTGCACCAGAAGCCATACAAAGAGAGACTAAAGGAGCTTAATATGTATACCCTCCAGGAAAGGATGAGGGGGGGAGGGCATGATGAAACTTTCAAGTACCTCAAGGGAATCAACAAAGTACAAGAGGACTTTCAGAAACAGAGATGTGCAAGAACAAGTTGGCACAATTTGAAGATGGGGGAGCTGGCTCAGGGGCAATGTGAGGAAGTATTTTTTCATGGAGAGGGTCGTGGAAGGGAACGCCCTACCTGAGGGGGGTCATGGGACAAAAAACAGTGGTTGAATTTAAGAATGCATGTGACAAAGATATGGCAGTTCTAGAGAGGGTAGGAGGAAGTAGACTGTTGAGTGTGGTTACCATTTATGACACTCATAGAGGAACTGAAGGGGAGATCTATTTTATCACAAGAAGCAGGGGGTACTGCAGGTGGTTTTTAGCAATTACTTCACCTTTCAAACAAAGGGTGACTCCAGTTAACAAAATCACAGTGACACTGTTCATGAGTGGAGGTCCCAAAATACCTATGTTGAAACTTTTGTTACAAAAATTCCCCAAATAATTGTGTTATGGGCATGCGTTGCACAGTTGTACACATGCTTGTGACTTCACCAATGTTTCATATTTTCACTCCAGACTTTTTCACATTACCATTTTTTACACCTTCTCATGAACAGTACAGTTGTCATTTTTCACATCCTGCCCAAACTGTGTATTTGCACTTGTGGCACCAAATGGCACAGTCGCTGTGCAAAATCTCCTTTCGGCTAACAAACTAATAGTACCACTGTTCATGAAGTGGGGTCACAAAAGGCCCATGTTAAAAATTTGGAATGCAAATACCAACAAATGCCTGTTGCATTAGGGTTTCCAACCATAATGCCCCACCCTGTAGAGATTGATAGGCATCAGGGATGTGTTTTGGGATTGTTGCTGTAATGTTCGCGCCATTCAACACCGACACCTACCCTGCAGCCAATGACAGGCATCAAGGTGCACCTTGGGCTCTTCAGCCCCAAAGTTTGCCCCATTCTCCTATACAGCACCCATTTCAGTGTATTTCCTTATGGCCCGAAGACCCCCAAGGCACACTGCAACACTTGGTGTCTGCAGGGTAGGGTGAGGTGAAATGGCATGAGTGTTATGGCCAACAATCCAAAGGCACATCACAATGCCTGTCAGTCTCTGCAGGATGAGGGTGGGGTTGGCATCAGTTTCATACTACACTGCCATTCCTATTATGCATCTCTCTAACTCTTGCACTACCAATGCCAATGCCAGCAAGACAACATTTGGCATTGACAAATGCTTGTTTATTATTTATTTTTAGTTGACAGCATAAGTACAGTAAAAAAATTCCAGGGAGTGCATTATGGTGTGGTAATGGCCCTTCAGGGGTAGCAGAAGCACTCTGCTTTGCCTTGTACTTAAACACAACCACAGTGGTCCGTTATCACAACATAACACGCCCCCGTCATGCATCATTGCTCAATTAAGTTGTTGGTGCTATTTTTAGGGAAGGGGGGGACATTTGGAAACCATTATTGGAAACCATTATTCTTGGTGACCTGAACTATGATTGGCTATCAAGTGCATCAGCTCCCTTGAAATCCTTTTGTGACACTCTAGGGCTGGAGCAACTCATTGGCGAGCCTACTTGCCCAAATAAAAATAACCTTAAAAACAGCTTCCTCTTAGATGTAATTTGGTTATCAAGCTACACCTGTTCTCTCATGTCGGAACATTTTTCTCAGACATTAGCAATAATTGTATAATCACCACCATTAGATCCGTGCACAACCCACAGTTTGTGGCAAAGTTCTCTATCAAGAGGTGCAAATGCAACTTTGATTTGTTTGCTTACATCCACAACTTGAAACATTCACTGCAATGGCAGGAATTCTTCCTAGCCAAAACGGTTAACAGGGCATATACTATTTTTTACGATATTTTAAGTGAGGTTTTAAATAAGCATGCACCCTTGGTTAAGGTGCAGGTCAGGAGCGGCACCTGCCGTTGGTTCTCACCAGAGCTCAAAGCTTCCCTGTTAAAAAGGGATACTTTATAGAAAAAAGGCCGAAGAAGCAAGAACGACTTGGATTGGTGTCTTTTTAAGAGAGCACGTAACAAGTGCACCAAGTTGGTCAGAGCAGCCAAGGCCGCCTACTATCATTTGGAGCTAGCCTCTGCCTCAAGAAATCCTGCAAAGCTCTGGAAAACATTAAAAAACATGTCTGGACACGCACTTGGTATTTTCATTCCAGCAAAAATTAAGTCCAGTGGCAGCGTTATCGCTAACCAATTAGAGATATTGGAAGCCCTCAATAACCATTTTGCAATGGCAGGGCTAGCATTTGATACTTCTCCTGCCAATGACCTCCGCACAGCTCAGGGCCCACCAACCCACGAGTCCCCCTCTACCGAGGAGGCCTTCTCCCTCCTGCCTGTCTCTCTAAAAGAGGTGGAAGACCTACTGCTGCAACTGGACACCAGGAAGGGAGCAGGCTCCAACTTCATAGGGCCATACTATCAGAAATGTGCCTACCATGTGCTTGTGGCGCCAATCACCCACCTATTCAACATGTCACTCCCAGAGTAGCCTCCCCCCTCAATGGAAAATAGCCCATGTCATCCCTCTATTAAAAGCAGGTGACCCCTGCGATCTAAATAATTACAGACCGATCTCCCTCCTCCCCATTCTGTCTAAATTACTAGAAAAAATAGTGTGTGGCTAGCTAGGAGTATACTTAGAATCCAGAAGCCTATTAAACCCGGTTCAGTCTGGATTCAGAGCAAAGCACAGCACCATAACAGCCCTAGCTAAGGTGACCAATGATTGGCTCCTAGACCTTGACAACAAGAAGCATGTCTGTGTTGTTTTCTTGGATCTTAGTAAGGCATTCAACACAGTCGATCACAGCCTGCTTCTTTCCTCCCTAAGCACCTTAGGCCTGAACCATAAATCTATGTGCTGGTTTGCAGACTACCTCAGAGAACGGAAACAGCAGGTTAAAGCTGAAGGTGATCTTTCTCCATTAAAACCTATGCTGAGGGGGGGCGCTGTGGAGCCCGAGCAGGACGGCAGCAATTCGCAACAGCTCTTCGACTGAACATTAAAATCTTTAAAAATCCTCTATAATTACCAGAAACTGATTTTAGCAAATAGCACTATCCGAAAGAGGATCCCTCTAAACATAATAATGGGCAGTCCTCGCAAGGACAGAGGTGGAGGCACAACCGCTAAAGCAGCCAGCTCTTCTCAGCTTCCGAGACAGGCTAACAAGGTACAGGCCATGCCACAACAGGAGTCGGAAGAAACAATAGCGTCGATCGGCCTTAAATTGAATAGGCTGATTACATCAGTAGCGGACTTAAATGGCAAAATAGACTCCTTTGGGTACGAGAGTTGCAATTATCGAAAAGACGGTAGAGGAATTGCAAACTGAAGCTCGGGAAGTTAAGAAGCAGACAGAATCAGCGTCAGCTGCAACAACACTGCTCGTGAGGGAAAACACGCACCTGAAGGCCAGACTTGAGACTTTGGAGAATCAGGTCCGCTCTGCTCATATTAGAGTATTGGGCTTGCCGGAGGGCATTGAAGGGGACCACCCGGTGATGTTTTTGAAAGAATGGCTGGTGGAAAAATTGGTCCTAGAGGGGCAAGAAACTTCTTTTGACTTACAAAAAGCATACAGAATTACTCCCCGAGGTTACCGTGAAGACAGGGGAAACACCTCGTACATTGCTAATTGTAACAGATGGTATAGGCACCAGGGATAAGATCCTCCGTTATGCCCGTCAGGCAGGCCCCATCCTACAGGATGATCGAACTGTCTATTTATTCCCAGATATCAGTTATGCCACCCGTATCAAACGGAAAAGATTTGATGGAGTTAGAAAAAGGCTTAAACAAGCGAATATTTCCCACTCGATGGTATTTCCAGTTCAATTAAGAATAATTCACAGTGGGAAAGTGTGGGTTTTCTCGGACCCTACTGAGGCCGGCAAGTGGGCCATACGTTTTGCTGAATCCAGCCAGAATCGATGACGAGACCGTGGAGGGGAGAGTAGCGAGGCAGAAGACCTTGAAGACGACTGAGGAAAATATAGACAGGCCAGAAAACGAGTTTATTCTCCAAAAGACATTTTAAATTTTAGAATGACTGTGAATAAATAATTCTTCTAATAGCCCATTTTGTTGCAGCCACAGATTGTTTTCTAGGCATACTAGGCTTCAGATTGCCTGTATAATAACTTTATCTGATTAGGCGATTTATTTACTCTGTATATTGCCTATTTCAGTATTACTGAGCTGCTATAATTACTTAGTACAGTACATTTAATAATCGTAGGTGGTAATGTTCCCCCACCTGTTTTGAGGGGCGGTATTAGTTAAAAGTTCAGTTGAGGCTGGGGTAATTGCTGCCTATGTTGTTTTATTTTACCAGGACTTGTAGGTATATAGTGTGATACTAAATAGTCCCAGTACAGGGACACTTTATTGGATGGACTTTAAAATCCTAACCTTTAGTCTTCGAAATAGTCACACTGCTCATGGGCTTATAAAGGCAGCTTTAACATGCTATTATACTTGCTAGTAAAATGTTTAGATTACCCCTCTATGTGGTATCAAAATATTAGGGAATCACTAATCCTATGATTAATGTGGGAGGCTTTTCCCTCTCTCCGATATGTACCAATGTAACTGGTATGTCCTAAATATGGTAATATTGTCTGTATGATGATATATGATAAAATAAAAAAATAAAGTATAAAAAAAAAAAAAACTATGCTGAGGGGCGTGCCCCAGGGCTCTATCCTTGGTCCCCTCCTCTTTGCAGTCTACATTAACAACATCAATGACCCCATCAAAAAAGCCAACATCCACTTATTCACCGGATGACATTGTACTGTACTTGAGTCGTCCCACGCCGAAAGCAGCCTGTGAAGACCTCCAAGCTGAATTTAACCTTCTACAATACAGCTCATAAACAAAAAGCTTTTGCTCAATGCGAAAAAGACAAAAGCCATGCTCTTCTCCCCCTCCTTGCATGCGGCAATTCCTGCTGGGGGGGCTATCCCACAAATTACCACTGTTCTTGGAGAAACATTAGAGTATGTCGCTAAATTCAAATATCTAGGAGTTTGGCTCGATCATAAACTTTCCTTCGCCGACCATCTCGAAGAACTATAGAAGAAACTAAGGCAAAGATTAGGACTATTCTACAGAATTAACCACCTGCTCACAAAGGAGGCCAAGATTCAACTGGTTCAAGCTACCTTCCTATCTTTAATAAATTACGCGGACCTGCTCTACAGCAACTGCACTGCCTCTACACTGGCTAAGTTGGACACCCTCTACCACAGAGCTATCAGGTTCATTACTGGCCTTCCACTTTCCATACACCACTGCTCCCTGTACTCATTGTTAGGCTGGACTTCCCTTCACTACAGAAGGAATAGAAACGCCGCCCTAAGGGCCTTCAGAGTGGTGACCAACAAGCTCCCCTCATATGTCTCAGATTGTATTCCCCGGAGTGTGTTAGGCAACTATGTTCTAAGGAGTTATTCCCTAATTGTCCTCCAAGTTCCAAGGGTCAA
This sequence comes from Neoceratodus forsteri, assembly GCA_016271365.2. NCBI lineage: Eukaryota > Metazoa > Chordata > Ceratodontiformes > Ceratodontidae > Neoceratodus > Neoceratodus forsteri. Next base: position 320,973,906 of record CM057459.1, read on the forward strand.
AACTCGTTTCGGCAAAGCTGCTCTAAGCTTCTCTATACCCACATCATGGAACGGTTTACAAAGGAACCTGAAGCTGAGCTGCCCTGTTAGCATGAATATCTTCAAGGTGCTCTACGATCGCTACATGAAAGCACCTTGCAAAAGTTTTTCTTACCGCTAGCCCACTAAATCCGCAACTCCTCCTTTCCATCCGGATGCTTGCCATGTTTCTATCCCTGGCTCTCGCTCTTTCCCTATTAACTCTTCCTGCTGCACCAACCCTTCCCTGTCTACTCCAGCCTGGCTAAAGTCCCACCCCATCCATAGTAGTGTCCCAATTATCTACCCCTCCTCCATCATTATCATAATAAACAAGTACACTACAGCCATCTTCACTTTCTGTGGTTTTAGCTCAATTTTTCCCCCAGTCATCGGTAACATATCCCTCCTCTTCTTTACCTCTCTAACCTGCCACCCCATACACAGCCTCTTTCCCCTATATGTGTAGTTGCCAGCTGCCTCACTCAAAAGATCTCTGCTTATAACCCCTGTATGCCTATGGTTGATTGTACATCTGCTGACTTCTTCAGTTGTAAAATAATGCTGTTTTTTTTTTATTTATTTCAACCTTGTACTATACTGTATACGCTGTATATACTTTTTCTTCCTTGTATATAATTGCTTTTTGTATACCTGCTTCTGTACTGTACCTTGATGTATTCATGATCAAGTCCACCTTGCAAATGAGCCTTGCTCAATGGTGCCTGCCTGGATAAATAAAGATTTTGATTGATTGATTGATTTGCTTTGGTCAGGGCACCAGGGTTATTTCTGTATTATTTCTCAGAGGAGTGCCATGGGATTTTTAACAGCCACTGGACCTACCATCAGAAGAGGCAGATGGGACATCATTCGAAAGACGGCAACTTAGGAGTCAAGCACCACAATCATTGTGCACTACAACCTTTACCCAAGGTGCCTTGTGTGGGGATTATAATGCACAGCCTTCAGCTCTTCCAGCTTCAGAGTCCAGTATGCTACCTACTCAGCAACTTACACAGAACATTATAGAATATATGTAGATGTTGTACTATACCTACTAATGTGTAGAACAGTGTATGGAGGGCAGTGGTTACATTGGCATAACATTTCACGGCGTCTCTGTAGATTACCACCTTGCTATGTGCCAAGTTACTAAAATGCTTATGTATGCACATTACCAAAACAATAGCCATGGCTAAACCCATTGTCTCAGTGTGGCTTACTGGTCACTTGCTTCACAGCAACACAAGTACTTGGAAAGCAAGAGACCACAACGAAACACCAAGGTCATGGAGTGAGCCAGGGATAGTGTTTGTGAAATGGGCATACTTAACCGATTTTGTAACTTTGCACACAGAAAGGTGATACTACACAGAGCCGCCTAGAATGGTTTATGCTTATACCAAATGCTAACTGTTCGTGTAACCCCTCCACACCAAAACTGGTGCTACACATGCATAGGTATACTACAATTTATACCACAATGTGTTGTACTACATAATACATGACACACAATATCCCATCCAACACCCAAACAGTAATGTAGAATGTGAAACTGAGGTATGGTGCCCACCACCACCTCACACCTCTTGCTCATCTTTTGCATTCAATAAATTGTTTACAGCCATTTGATGTATCCTTGTTGCTCTTGAGACAGTTTGCTATACCAGTGTGCTGGTTGCGAGTTTGTTCCAGCAGCAATACAGGACCTCAGAGGACTGACCACCGCAGAAACTGTATTTCTACTATTTATGCTCAAAGGGACCAGTACACACATTTTATCAATTCATTCTTAGTCTAATTATTGAAATACTGTGCACACAAACATTTGAATCGTACACTGTCATGGGAAGAGGACGCACTAAGGTATTTAAATAAATTCAGTGAACAATGCTGTCACTACAATCTGGTTTAATAGATGCAGACTATTAACCTTCATTATCACTTTAGTGGATAAACAAAACATTACATCAGGGAAATGTGGCATGCGACGGAATGGGAATAGAGGCTAACAAACATGAACATGAAAAATGACAAGAACTAATTACAAACAGTAAGAAAACTGCATAAACACACTGACTAATGATGCAAGGCATAGGTACCATGCATGAATAACATAATTCAGCATGATAATTAACGAGAAATGAAATAAAGAAGTAAACAAACAACAAAAACAAACATCACGTGGCATTCGTCCAATCAGGGGACCAGACATTGCATTGCAGTGTTCCTCTTATCCAATATTAGGAGTTTAAACACAAGGACACATTCCGAGGGGCTACACAAATATAAGAACACCTGCCTGTGAAATAACACATTGCCAAATATTAGCTTTTCACTACTTTTATTAACTATTGGGAGCCACGTAATGTCTGAGACATGCAGCCAATTTCAACATACTGTACAGAACCATAGAGACAAGCGCTGTTGCAGCAATGACGTGTCTCATGACATTACCGGAACCCAAATGCACATGCGTGTCCTAAAGATGGCGCGGGCTTTAAAAAATAAGAAACGGGCACAGCATACTACGAGTGAAAATACTTCAGTTTAGAAAATGGAATCATCAGGGGAATAATAAAACACGACACAAAACACCACAAGGTAGAAAAGTAATACTTTATTACACAGAATGCTGTTTTAGAAAGATTTTCACGAGCCTTCTCCTTTAAATCCAAACCATTCCAAGGCCATCTTGACATATAACATTAATACAGAACAGCAAATCTGAGCTCTTTTTCTGATAAAAGGCTGCTGATATAATTAATAATGAACAAAGTCAGAAATAAGGAACCAGTGGCTTATGGAAAAATCTAAAGGATTTGATTCTGCCTTTGTGGGGAATATATTGGAAAAATGAGGGCTTCTTACAGGGAAATGGTTATTTGGATCTGGAAGCACTGAATATTTCTTATCCTATATTTTGTATCCTGGATAGCACAGGGGAGATACTACATCTCATTGTCACGGGGTGTTCATTTACACATTTTTGCACTGTATTTACTCAGGCTGTCCCAGATTAGATGCCATATCTTGTTTTCGGTGGGGTCAGGATGTTACCATTTTTATAATGTATTTATTCAGGATACCTAGTCCAGGGCCCCCCTTATTCAAAGGAGATGTGCTGCACATTCCGGGCAAAAGGGAGATGTGCCGAGTAACTCCAACAATGCGCCACAGCATGATATTCTAACATGCAGGATGCACCGGCTGCAAGGGAATGGGCCTGGGTGCACACAAATGGCATGCTGTGCAAGTCGAGGGGGCATTCCTATGCATATGCCGCACTGAGGCATATTCAGTGGGAATATACCCCTCACAGTCCAGAGCACCACAGCACACAGTTAGGCCATGAATAGCTGGTCTAACCCAGCCAGCCACCCATGAGTGGGCTGCAGAAGTGCACCCAGGTGCACAGCAGCCTGGTAGCCCTGGTGGACTAGAGGTACCCCCTTCCCATCCCCAATCAATCCAACTCCATCCCCAAAAAGCTCTATAGTGTAGGGCCCCCCCAGACCCGATCGCATCAAAGGAAACCATGGTCCATATCCATAGTGTAGAGGACCCCACCTACTGCTCCATTATACGGATATCTCTGCTCCTCCCATACTCAACCTGGTGCAGAGAATGGCACTGCCCTCCACAACCTGCCATGGTCAGCCACTGACTGTACTGGACCCAGGCTGTGGACCTGCACTCCAGAACAATCCAAGTGGCTGTATCATGTATTGGGGTACTATACAAGCTGTGGACCCACAAGTCTATGCAGCCATGTGTATGAACCATAAGAAGGAATTAATATACCTCCAATGCATGCCTTGTCAATGTGCATCTTCCTGCTGTCATACACCATTGCAAGTCCACACTCTCCCCTGTTCCCCTGTGTAACATGCCATCCTCTGGACTGCTGAGGTATCCCGGGTACCATGGAGTGCAGTATCCTGAAATGCCATTTGCAGTGTATGCTCCAGGTTATGGATAGTTCATCTGTGGTTCCTTAATTGTACAAACAAATGGGAGGTTGACTGTAACATGCCTGTTCTGGGACCTGTGTGAGTGGGTACAGCATCGGCCATCACCCGCACTGAGGAGTGCAATGGCACCAGGATTATGGATCCACATGCAAGCACCTGAGGTGTATGGCCACTGGGCATCGTCACCCGCACACAGCTCATGCCTATGTAGGACACATTCCAGCATCCTACTGCCAGTACTCCACCACCTACTGATACAGTGGTACGATCCCATCATAGTGCAATTTATCACAATGTGATGGGCTGGGAGGCAGAGAGGGGGTGTCTGTGCACCCTTGGGGGGGTGGGGACCACTACATTATGGACGTGGAATGTATGTGTATACTGGTGCGATCAAGAATAGGAGCAGGGTCCCTACAGTATGGAACCTATAGAGCCTGGATTCCAGCTTGATCAGGGCTGGTGGAATGGATGGGTGTGCCACTTTACCACCAGAGACTTCAGGGCATGTCCCACATGTCAGCAATCGGGCTTGGGGCTTGGGGGGGGCGAGAGCTGCTCTGGTGCATTCATCCCCGTGCCAACATGCAAATGGGGGGGTAACAAGCATGCATAAGGCCCCTTTGTTCAATTAACTCATTTGCATTCCAGGGCTGAATATCACCCATGGGGGCTGTGGCGCATACCAGTATGTGCCACGCATTCCCCCTTGGAGGTATTCAGTCGGGGGTGCCCTGGGTGCACCTGTCTTCACGGCTGCCTACATTGTGACTCCCATCCAGGGTCACATTTTCAACAGGTACAATGACGCCTGGCAGGATGAAGCACAGTGTCACAGGTTTACTGCATGACAGAAGGGATTGACTCCCACTGAAATTGCATTGTTTGCTACAGTAACTCTACCGCAGAATTCTGTAGTATTACACTTCATCCTGATATGCTTCACTGTATGAGCGCCCTGTACCAGTGGTGCATTCTCTTTGAATATTGTATCGGTGCTGACCCGCACACCCTCTTTGCACAACACATCTTTCTGCTTGTGCATCAGTCCAGCTCTTAATATGTCCCCCCAGATGCAAAATATTTTTAGCGTGTTTTGATTTTACACAATGAAGCATAATATTGTGCAGATGTAGAGCCCCACTGAAAATAACATACCATTTCTTCTGTGAACTATCCAGGCTAAATATATAGCAATCAGCAGGCATAGTTTAGTTTTCTTCTGTTTTGGCTTCAGTCATTCCTTTGTTGGCACAATAAGCTGAGAGTCGGGGAAGTGGAGGTCTCGGCAGAGAGTTTAGCAGTGTCTGCCTACATGGCCCACTGTGCTAGTGCTATGTTGCACCTCCCTCCTTGTGGGCATGTCAGGATCCAGAGTAAATGATTCCTTTGTCTAGCACTGCATTTCTACCATCTTAGTACTTATTTAGAGCCCTGTTAAAATCCCACAATTTGGTTGTTAAAGTTAGAAGATGTAATTAACAGGACGTTATATCCTGGAACACAGAGTTCTATAACCTGGAAGCCCTGCAAACTGCCTTGTGTCTGCAAAGGGGATGGGCAGCACAGAACTATAAACAAAGACTAGAATGGCAATGCATCATCACAGAACCTGTAAATCAGGGCACCATATTGTGGATGTCAAGACCCGAAAGCGGGCTCATTGATATCAACATGGTATAGGTGGTGCAGTGAGTTTCAGTGGTAATTTTAATCTTTAAACGTAATCTTGCTTTGAGTACTGAGTTTACTGTTGTTTTACAGTGGCGTCTGTGTTATCCAGGGGCTTTGTCTATTTACCGTATCTGTAGAATATGTTTTAAAAATGCAGGCTAATAGACTGATGGTGGACGAGACAACTGTACAGACATGAAAGAAATGGATCAGGACAATAAAGTGCTGACACTACAGATTACCAAATGGCAAGATGACGGTTGCTGCCTGGTTCTCGGTGGTCCACAGGGTGAGTGGGTGGGGAGACAGAGAGTGCCGAGGGCTGTTGTGTACCTATGACATGGGCAGGGAGACATCTGTTACAAGACTTAGAGAAGGCCACCACCTGAGTCGACCATTCATTAATCTGTATACAGAATGTCACGTCCATTGTGTTTAGGTGAGGATGTCTCTCTTGCTTAGAGGGGCCATTAATGGCTGCCTTGCAAACTGTGTAAGGCACAATAACAAGAATTGCCCACTGCTTGATCACTTTCCTGGGCTGCTTCACCACTTACTGTGCCGGTAACAGAGATTAATGAATGGTCAGGTGGTGGGCATCTGCCAATGAGCTCATAGATGTTGCCCTGCCTGTGTTATAAAAAGAAATTAGAATGGCAGTGACCCATGTGGAGTCACATGCAGTGCATCCAAGTTTGTGGATGTCAAAACAAGGATGTCTCAAAGGAGTTACCGACTTTTATGTATAATTTTATTTACTGTTGTTGGGGCAGAAGAGTGACTTTTTATATTAGTGTGGTTTTTGGTTTTACACATCTTGTCATGATGACAGCAAGTTCTTGCTCCACGGCAACATCTGGGTTGCAAGCAGTGCCTCCTCTGGTAATATGGCATCCATCAGCATCAACTGACAGTGCAAGTCTGCCCTCTAGTCTCCATAGTATAGATCTCTATGGAGTACACTCTCCTTCTCTGGGAAGGCGTGTAGCCACCACAGCAGTGCCACCTGGGTAAACACAAGATACTGGTATGCACATCATGAGAGGAATGGAAGACACTGGCTGATGCCAGCAAACAACATGCTTTGACATGCATGTCTATACGTGGCATTGTACGATTCCACATCTCGGGAAGGGGACAAAAATATGTGAAAACTGCCTCGGCAGCTGTAGATGATAGACTCTGGTACATCTGGGGCCCCTGCCCTGCTAATACTTAGCACCTGAGGAGCAACTGCTGTTGGGGATACATTCCCACCATTACCCTTCCAGGGTGTGTGTGAACCAAGGCTACATACAGGGCAGTTGATGGTGGGGCATGGGTCCAAGCGAGTACCTTGGGCTCCAGGAGTCAGTTGCTGGGAACAGGTAAGGGGAGGAAAAAACTTACAGATTAAAAAAATTATTCACTTTTCCGACTCAGTAACACTATTGGGCAGCCACTTGGATTGCCTCTGAGTAGGTTTCCTTCTCCAGTCTTTGGACACTGCCGATAGATTTCTTAGACTAGGTAACCAGGGAATTAGATCACAGTGGACCAGTGGATGTGGCTTATGTAGATTTCAGTAAGGCCTCCAACACCATTCCACATAGAAGACTCATAAACAAGATATGTAGCCTAGGAGTGGGGCCAAATGTAGTAAACTAGGTAAGGCATTATTTAGGGGACAGGAGACAGAGGTGGTGGTTAATGGAGTTCACTCTGAGGAAAGGTGGGTGACCAGCCCTTTGCCATGTGGATCAGTACTGGGACCGGTCCTCTTTGTAGTGCTATTGTGAAATGCTCGCTTGTGCTCTTCATTACTTTAGCCTGGCAGTATGTGGAAAAAACAAATTAATAAATAAAGGCAAATGACACAAATTAATTTTTTTGTAACATTTTAAGTTGTGCTCCTTAGTCAACATATTTTGTTATTTGTATGCTTTCCAAATTTGGTTTTACTCACCTTTTTCAAAACTGTGAAGTACAGTATTCACCATGAAAAATATCTGGAGCTCTTCGCAGCACATCATGATGTTGGCATCGCATGTGACACAGTGCAGTGTCTGCATTGCATGTGGCAAAGTGCGGTGTCCACATCACCATGGCACATCACAGTGTCAATATGCCACATGGCAGTGTTGTGCCAGCATTGCACGTGGCTCAGTAAAGTGTCAGTAGTGTACGTGACACAGCTCACTGATGGCATCACACAGTGCAATGTTGGCAGTGTGTGTAGGACAGCACAGTATATGCATGTCAGGTGGTACAACACAATGTCTGCACAGTATGTGGCACTGTGACTAGCGGCAGTGCATGTGGTACAGTGTTACAGGCAGTGCACATGGTACCACATGGTGTTGTCTGTGCACATGGCACTGGAAAGTGTCGGCCCTGCGCCTGGCACAGTGCTGTCTCTGCACTGGTTGTGGTACATTGTTGTGTCTGCAGTGCACGTGGCACAGCACAGTGTTTAAAGAGCACATACCACAGTGCGGCAACACCACTGTGTGTGGCACAATACAGTGCCACCACAGCACAATGCAACAGATATTGTTGCCACAGTGCAGTACCATGTGCACAGCAGACACCACAGTGTGCCACATGGTCTGCTGTCACTGTTCTGTACCATGTGGTTTGTCATCTGAGCTGCACTATGGCCAGCACTGCTCTAGGCCACGTGCACTGCTGTTACTGTGCTGTGCCACATGCACTGCCATCTCTGGCACCAAGAAGGTTGGAGCAAGCACTGCATAGGGAAATGCAGGCATCTGCATGGGAGGGAAGGCCCCTGCATAGGGAAGGGGCTGTAAGCATAGGGAGGGGGCATGGGAAGTAAGGTGCAGGCCCATAACTGGGGAGGTTTAGGAGGTTACATACCCTGTGTGAAGAGTATGGCTGTCACTGCACTGTGCCATGTGCATCACTGTTACTGTGCTTTGGACCCTCTCCTAAACTACCCAGATTGCTTACTAGGCTCCTATGTAGCACGGTGTCGATAGCCTTACTGAAATCTAGGTAGACCATGTCCACTGCTCTACCCAGATGCAAATCATTTGTCACTTGGTCAAATAAATATATCGGATGCATCTGACATGATCTCCCCCTGTAAAACCACACTATCATGATTCTTGTAACTCATTATAAAACTGTATAGTCCTTTTCTTCAGCAGTGATTCCATTAACTTTCCCACCAATGATGCCAGACTGAGTGACTTATAATTGTCACTTTTGCCAGGCTCCTCTCTCCTCCCACTTTTGTGTAGTGGGACTACATCCACTCTCCTCCAGTCCTACGGAATAACTCCTGTTTCCACTGAGCTGTCACAGTCATTGACATAGCCAGTATTCCCCTGAGCTCCCTCAATACCCTTGGATGCACCCCATCTGTCCCCATTACTTTGTCCACCTCCAGATTAGTGACTCACTTCAGGACTCTCTCCTCTGAAAATGGACTAGTGTCCACATTCATCCCCCCAAAGCTTCTGTTACTTTTAAATGTCCCCCTCCCTTCTGTGAACACTGAACAAAAGTATTTGTTTAGGATGTCTGTCTTTTCCTGATCCTCCTCAGCACAGTTCCTCCATTCCCTTTTTAACCTTATAATCGCACTCCCTGGTCTTCCTCTTTTTATTTACATGACTAAAAGAATATCTGGTCTCCTTTCATTATACCTCCTGGGCTAGTATCTGTGACGTGGACAGCCAGTTCTGAGTGCTGTATCATTTTTTTAATATAAAATGTATTACTGACTGTCTCTGCTGAGAAATCTGGTGCTTTAGGAGTGACCTCGCTCCCCCCCCCAAGGTTTCAGCTGAAAGATGAAAAGCCATGAGGAAATGCTAAAACAGCATGTGAGATCACCCACACACAGGTTTTTAGATACCAGGTGTTACATGGCAGGCCTGAAGCTAATGACAGATTAGAACAGACCTTGATCAAGGATATCCTGTTTTATCTAAAGTTAATTACAGGCTGGTAAAAGCTTGAGTTAAGCATATCCATTTTATGATGGTTCCAGAGGAATAAAAACAGGTTGTGATGTATTAGTGCGAAAACCATGAAGATGCTTTCATGTCCTGGAAGGAGGAAGCTTATCATGAGATCAACGAAGTGTCATTTGAAGGACATGAATTATGCTGAAGTTGCAGAATGTAATACTTTGAAAAGACACCCTGTTTTTGTATAAGATATATACATTTTTATATATATTCTGACAGAGGAGGAGCAAGTGACCTCACACAAAAAGGGGTTGGCAAATATAGTTTGTTTAAGGAATATTCTGTTTTACTTAGACACTTTTTATCTAGACTCTGACAAGGACACATCTGTGAGCACTTTAAGCAGGTATTTAGAGACTAAGTACTGTAGTAAGAATTGCACTGTTTAAATCTTGTTCTTTCAAAAGATTTGTATGTCTTGTGATATAACAGTTCTGTATTTTGCGTTTGACATATTTTTATCTATTTTTAGTAAAAACTCTTTTTAGAGCTTACCTGGTCTGCCTTTGTTTTTCCTTCACTTGTAAGAAGAGTATAAATGGTTATAGCAGGCATGAAGCATACGTTTGAATGGTGGTACCAAACTGGAAAGAAAAGAGAAGTGTTTTAAATCTGAGGTCTTTATTAAAGTTTTCAAGGGATCATCTCTGTATACCTGGTTAGGTGCCCATAGGCAAAGATAGCTGCCCCCCCGAAGACAGACATATCTGAGCCTGTGCATTGGGTATGCTAGCAAGAGGGTCACAGTTTGAATCCCTCTAAGACTTGAGATCAAAGGTTGATCCAAACTCACAAAACAGACAAGAGGGTTACCTTGTTCTGTTAAACTGTTCACATGACTGCGCTTGGAGGTTGGCACTTTGGGAGTAGAGGGCCTGACCTGCTGAGTGGGTTTGTGACAGATTGGTTGGCAGCGGTGGCATATTTTGGTATCACTAGCTTTTATTGTTCTGTGTCAGCTGAGACCGTAGCTCTCTTGGAAAGAAAGAAAAAGACAGAGTTTTATTTTAAAAGGAAACAGAACTATATATCACTGGCGTACAGTCAAGTTCCTACCCATTTTATTTTTTTTTCTAAAGTGCAGTCAGAGTAGCAGTAGTCTGGAAAGATGACTTCCAACTACAGCAGGCACACTGTAGATTATTTAAGGCAGTTGTGCGGGGACAGAGGAGTCCCATTCGGGGTGAAAGCAAGCAAGCAGAGCCTCATAGATGCCTTGATGGTAGCAGATACCTAGAGCAGCGAGTCACCACCCGTGACTGGAAAGGACCAAACCTCAAGTGTGGAAGGGCTAGCAGCCAGTGAAGGGTCCAGAGCTGATGAGGAGGACAGCAGGGCCACTGTCAGTGAAGGGCCACAGCAGCAGGGGAAGGTCACCAGTATCCTGAATCCAGAGGTACTCAGACTGCAAACTGAGTTGCGCAGGATGGAGCTGGAGTTCCAGGAGAAGAGACAGTGGGAACAACAAGAGAGAGAGCGAGAACGCCAAGAGGCAGAGTGAGAGAAGCGAGAGGCAGACTGTGAGGCAGAGCGAGAACGCCGTGATGCAGAGTGAGAATGCAGAGAAGAAGAGCGGGAACAGTGAGACGCAGACCGTGAGGAGCATGAGTGAGTTGCAGAGGAGAAGAGAGAGGAGTGCCAGAGGCAACATGAATTGGAGAAGCTACGACTCTGACCAGCAGCACAAGAGCAGGTAAGTGGCTTGGGTTTAACTGGGACTGCAGGACTGGGTTACAAATTGAACTCCAAATTAATAGCCAAATTTAAGGAGGGGGAGGATATGGATGCCTTTTTAAATTATTTTGAAAAAGTTTGTATTCAGGCTAAAATTCCTAGAGAGTCCTGGAGCTTCTAGCTATCCCCGCTACTTACCGGGAAAGCTCGGGATGCATTAGGTCAAATGGACAATGAGGACAGCAATGATTACAGCAAGCTAAAAGCTGCACTGTTTAAAAAGTTTGAATTAACTGCTGAATCATACAGAGCTAAATTCTGTAAGCTCAGAAGAAACCCTGATATGAGCTACGAGGAGCTAGCCACGAAACAACATCAGTTTTTAAAATGCTGGTGGGAAGGAATTGAGGCAAACTCTGTTAATAAAATTGAAAATGTGATTTTATTAGAACAGTTTTATTGGGCATGCCCAGCAGAGCTAAAAACCTGGCTAGAGGACTGAGATCCAAAAACAGTGCAAGAGGCTGCTGAACTCTCAGACTGCTATGCCAAGAGCAGACCTGTTCTGACAGTGAATAGGGCAGGCTTGGCAGTGCAGAAAGGGAAAAGCGCACCGTCAGGGCAGATAAAACCCTCACTGCCTCCACCGAAACCAGTTAGCCCCAGGTTTCAATGAAAAGATTTCTCTGAAGTAAGAAATGCCTGTTGGTTGTGTAAAGAAACTGGGCATATTGCCAGACAGTGTCCCAAAAAGGCGAGCAATAATACGCAACAGGGTGCTAGAAAAGAAGTGAGTTGTTTGTGTGTCCCTGGAAGCATGCCAGTGAACATGAGGGAACACATGCACCCAGTCATGGTAAATGGTGTGCAGATGCAAGGGTTAAGGGACACAGGTGCATCCCTGACATTAGTAAAGGGGGATCTGATACAATCTGGTCAGCTTATACCCAATAAATACATCACTGTACAAGGGTTTACTGGTGAAGCGAAAACATTGCCACTGGCTAGTGTTCTCCTAGACTGGGGTGAAACAGGGGGAACTGTGCAACAGGTAGCTGTAGCCAAAACATTAGCAGTGGATGTGATCCTGGGTAACAATCTCCAACAGGGGATGGTATGTGCAGTTACCCATAGCCAAGCGGCAAGGGAAAATTGTACTTCCCTGAACCCCACAGAAACCAGTGTGGAAACCACTGAGAGGCTGGTTCCCCAGCCTGTGTCTCCTGATATGGAGATTAATGAAGAAGGGGAAGAAATGTCCCCAGTAGCAAGTGACCACACAGCTATGGAAGGCTACTCTGAAGAGGGAAGGGTGACCCACTGTCAGAGGGTTGGGATTGACAGTGATCCTGAACACCCTGATGCTAGTGCTAGGGACCCTAGTTTAGCGACTGATGGGGACCTGTCCCATGCCTTGGGTATATGTGTGAGGGTTTCGCAGCTGCTCAGAGAAGTGACCCTAGTTTAGAGAAGCTGAGGGCTTGAGCAGACTCAGGCAGGCGCACAGGAGGTGGCGGCCGACATAAGGTTTATTGGGAAAATGGACTTATGTATACTCAGGCAGTACAGACGGGGGGATGCTAGGCAGGCAGCTTGTTGTTCCCCAGGCATATCGTGAGCAGTTGCTCAAAATTTCACACAATATTCCCTTGTCTGGTCATCTGGGAATCACGCGCACTATGCAGCGGTTAGCCCAGAATTTCTACTGGCCTAACTTCACCCAGCAGGTGAAGGAGTATTGCAGGTCTTGTCACCGATGCCAAGAAATAGAAAAGCGGGCAAGAAAACCCAAGCCGCCCTGATTCTCTTGCCCATAGTGGAGAAGCTATTCCAGAGGGTGGATATGGATATTGTGGGGCCTTTAAATACCCCCAGCTCCTCAGGGAAGAGATTCATCCTGACTGTGGTGGATTATGCCACCCGGTACTCAGAGGCCATCGCCCTATCCTTACTGAGGACAGACAAAGTGGCAGATGCCTTACTTGGGATTTTCTCCCATGTTGGGTTTCCGCAGGAGGTTATTACCAATCGAGGGCGTTCCTTCATGTCAGACCTGATGAAATGTTTATGGGTGAAGTGTGGGGTGGTGCAGAGATGCATAACACCATATTACCCACAAGCCAATGGACTTGTGGAATGATTCAATGGTACCCTATAGTCAATGCTCCGGGCGTTTGCTGAACAGCATGGGAGGGACTGGAAAAAATACCTTCCCCACCTGTTGTTTGCATACAGGGAGGTGCCCCAAGAGTCGACAGGATTTCCCCCCTTCAAACTCTTATATGGATGCCCCGAGACGTGGGTCCCTAGACTTGATCCAGGAGGACTGGGAAGGCAAGCACGCTACCCAAGGAACTCCCATTGTGGATTACATCCTCAAGTTTAGGGAAAGGCTGAAGGAGCTTATGGGGACAGCCCAGAGCAACCTGGCAGCTGCCCAACAGAAACAAAAAGTGTGGTATGAATGCAGAGCCAGAGCTCACTCATATATGGTAGGTCAGGAAATCATAGTCCTTATTCCGATCCGGAAAGACAAGCTGCAAGCTGAGTGGGCTGGACCATACAAAGTGGTTAGGAAGGTGAATGACGTGAACCACATTGTGGAGTTACCTGACACGAAGACAGACAGAAAGGATGTACCATGTCAACATGATGAAGCCATATGCCAATAGGGCTGAGATGGTGTTTGCAGTGTGTAGTCACAGGGAGGGGACGGACGAAGGAGACCCCCCTTCTAGACTTGCTGGAGGAAAGCAAGTGGAAGTCCTCTGTGGAGGCAGTAAAATTTGTCTCCCCAGCTGGCTCCAGACCAGATCCAGAAAGTAAGGGAGGTTTTAGCAGACTTTGCCCTATTGTTTAGCGCCAAGCCTGGACTAACCCCCTCAGCGACACACAATGTGGAGACAGGGACACAGACGTCCATACGGCGGACAGCATATCCAGTGTAAGAGGCTGTCCAAAAGGACATTAAGAGGGAAGTGGAGGAGATGCTGAATTTAGGGGTAATCCAGAGATCCCACAGCCCCTGGGCCTCACCCGTAGTTCTTGTACCCAAGCCAGATGGCTCAACTCATTTCTGTGTGGATTATTGTGGACTGAATGCAGTCACGAAGTCCGACGCCCATCTGATGCCCTGGACGGACGAACTCCTGGACAAGTTGGGAGGGGCGACCTACCTTACGACCATTGACCTGACAAAGGGGTATTGGCAGGTAGAGTTGACAGACAGAGCTAGGGAGAGGTCGGCCTTCATCACTCCGATAGGCTTATTTGAGTTTAAAGTAATGCCTTTCCGAACGAAGAACGCCCTGGCCACTTTCCAAAGGTTGGTGAACCAGGTGTTAAATGGTGCTGAGGAGTACGCTGTGGTGTACCTGGATGATATTGCTATCTTTAGTACCAGTTGGGAGGAACACCTATCCCACCTTAGGGAAGTGCTGGGCAGGATACAGAGGGCCGGGCTCACTGTCAAAGCCAAGAAGTGCCAGGTGGCCATGGGAGAGGTGGCATACCTGGGGCATGTGGTAGGCTGGGGACAGCTCTATTCTAACCAAATAAAGATAGAGGTGATCCAGGCATGGCCCAGACCAGAAACCCAGAAGCAGGTCAGGAGTTTTCTAGGGACAGCAGGGTACTACAGGAAATGTGTACCCAATTACGGTGCACTGGCTGCTCCCCTATCTGACCTGACAAAGAAAAGGATGCCCAAGAAAATTACCTGGGGCCCAGCCTGTGAGGAAGCCTTTACCAAACTAAAGCAGGCACTGTGCAGTGCTCCTGTTTTGACAAGTCCTGACTACAGCAAGACCTTTATAGTTCAAACTGACGCCTCAGACGTGGGTATTGGGGCAGTACTGAGTCAGACATGTAGCCAAGGGACAGATCACCCTGTAGTGTACCTGAGCAGGAAGTTACTGCCCAGGGAGCAAGCGTACTCCATGGTGGAAAAGGAGTGTCTTGCCATAGTGTAGGTCCTAAAGAAATTAGAGCCATACTTGTATGGGCAGCATTTTGTGGTGCAGACTGACCACAACCCCCTGGTTTGGCTGATGCAGAAGGGGAAAAACAATGGCAGATTGCTAAGATGGAGTCTTGCTTTGCAAGGTTATGATCTGACAATCATACATAGGGCTGGAACGAAGAACCAGAACTCAGATGGGCTGCCTAGGGTCTATGAGGAATGAACTGATTTGGGAAGCTCGTCCCATGTAGGGACAGAACCCCCAAATTCAGTCTAGGTGAAGAGGAACTGTGACGTGTACAGCCAGTTCTGAGTGCTGTATCATTTTTTTAATATAAAATGTATTACTAACTGTCTCTGCTGAGAAATCTGGTGCTTTAGGGGTGACCTCACTGCCCCCAGGTTTCAGCTGAAAGATGAAAAGCCATGAGGAAATGCTAAAACAGCATGTGAGATCACCCACACACAGGTTTTTAGATACAAGGTGTTACATGGCAGGCTTGAAGCTAATGACAGAGTAGAACAGACCTTGATCAAGGATATCCTGTTTTCTCTAAAGTTAATTACAGGCTGGTAGAAGCTTGAATTGAGTATATCCATTTTATGACAGTTGCAGAGGAAGAAAAACAGGTTGTGATGTATTAGTGTGAAAATCATAAAGATGCTTTCATGTCCTGGAAGGAGGAAGCTTATTATGAGATCAAAGAATTGTCATTTGAAGGACATGAATTATGCTGAAGTTGCAGAATGTAATACTTTGAAAAGACATCCTGTTTTTGTATAAGACATGTCTTTTTTATTTATGTTCTAATGGAGGAGGAGCTAGTGACCTCACACAAAAAGGGATTGGCAAATACAATTTGTTTAAGGAATATTCTGTTTTACTTAGACACTTTTTATTTAGACTCTGACAAGGACACATCTGTGAGCAATTTAAGCAGGTATTTAAAGACTAAGTACTGTAGTAGGAATTGCACTGTTGAAACCTTGTCCTTTTAAAAGATTTGTATGTCTTGTTATATAACAGTTCTGTATTTTGTGTTTGACATATTTTTATCTATTTTTAGTAAAAACTCTTTTTAGAGCTTACTTGGTCTGCCTTTGTTTTTCTTTCACTTGTAAGAAGAGGTTATATGGTTATAGCAGACACGAAGCATAAGTTTGAATGGTGGTACCAAACTGGTAAGAGAAGCATTTTAAATCTGAGGTCTTTATTAAAGTTTTCAAGGGTTCATCTCTGTACACCTGGTTAGGTGCCCGTAGGCAAAGATATCTGGCCCCCCCTGAAGACAGATATATCTGAGCCTGTGTATTGGGTATGCTAGCAAGAGGTTCACAGTTTGAGTCCCTCCAAGACTTGGGACCAAAAGTTGATCCAAACTCACAAAACAGACAAGAGGGTTACCTTGTTCTGTTAAACTATTCACAAGACTGCACTTGGAGGTTGGCACTTTGGGAGTAGAGGGCCTGACCTGCTGAATGGGTTTGTGACAGTATCTTTTCAGAGTGCCCCTTTACGCTCCTTACACCTATCTTTGCTTCCCTCCATTTTCCCTGATACACTTCCCTATTCTCTTCCCTCTGCGTCTCCTTATACCTTCTGAGAGCTGAAAATCTATTCACTCTGTAGTTGTCAGCATAAAATAGATAAGAGGTCCTCTTAACTACAAGAAATATTGTAAGAGTTGTATTTTAATTGCCATTGGCCGGCCACCATCTGTCTGATCCCACCGGCCAGCCCCATATCCCGCGACTTACCCACCACACCAGAGTGCACCCTGGCTTACCCTCCAGGGTGTGTTCTTCACTGAGGGGCTCTCCTCCCCTCCCCAAATGGAGACCTTGATCATGACCAGGGGGGAGTGCCTCAGTTGGCTGCAAGGAGTCCAGTGAAGGGCAGACGATGTCCTGCTAGGCAGATGATTCCATGGAGGTGTGGTGTGCAATAACGCAGTGGCATGCAGAGCACTGGCTGTCTGGCATGCCTCCTGGAGATCTCGATGACTGACTGCCAGACCCCTGGTCTCCACCAGGTGTTGGTCAAATGCCGGATGCCTGCCCCTCCAGAAAAGAGTAGTTCTTGGGACGCTCAATCCTCTTTCCCCCGGCTGGCCCTCTGAAATCCACGGCTCATTTCCAAACCCAGGATATTGGTGTCACAAGCAAAAGATCTACCACTGAACTGCTCGGCTGTGCTCTTCATTAATTTATCCCAGCAATATGTGACAAAAACAAAACAATAAATGAAGACAAATGGCACAAATAAATTTTTTGTAGCATTTTAATATATATACTCCTTACTCACCATATTTTGTTATATGTATGCATCCTAATTTTCTTTTACTCACCTCTGTTCAAAAGTGAGAAATACAGTACTCACTCTGACAAATATCTTATGGCCCAGTGGTACTGAAGGTTGAGGCACTGGACACCACACCTCACACTATGCTGGCAACCTGGGGTTCAGGAAACGGGAGCGGGTTGTCAGGGGTTGGTGGTGGGGGGAATGGATGGAGCAGAATTGAGCAGCCATAATGGCAGCTCTCCTCTCCTGGAGAGGATCTCCATTGCCCCCCCTTCCGTAGTTCCGCTGTCCTTGGGTGGAGGTCCAATGGGCAGCGCAGGTGGGTGGGGGCAGCAAAGCATCAGGAGGGTGCCTCGGAACAGTGGCGTGCATATACCTCCGCACACGCACATGACCGGGGTGAGGGCAAAATGGGGTGAAAATACATGTTATCTGGAGCCCAACGTTTTACAGCACTGCTGACACTCTACAGTGCCACATGCACTGCCGTCACTTTTCTGTGCTATGTGCACTGCCAACACTGCACTGTGCCAAGTGCAGTGCCATCACAATGCTGTACCACATGCATTGCAGACACTGGACTGTGCCCTTTGCACATGGTGTCAGCATCTCATTTGGCACAGAGAGGTGTTGGCAGTGTATGTGGCACAGCATGGTGTTAGTGGTGCACATGGCCTAAAGTGGCCTCACAGTGCACATGGCACAGTGTGGTGTTATTGGTGCACATGGCACAGTGTGGTGTTCGCACCATACACAGCATGGTGTCAGAGTACATGTAGCACAGCGTGGTGTCAGAATTGCATAGTGTACAGCTCTATGGTGAGGTATGTGCTTGGAAACACAGGACAACAGAAGCAACATTTGCACATGGATGACCTCCCAACCTTCCACTTAAGACTGAGTCCCCTCATGTTATGGTTGCCACTCAACTTAAATAGACCCTCCTTATCCACCTTATTTATTCATTTCAAGTACTTGATGGTAACAATCATTTCCCCTCTCTCCTGTCCTCCAGGGAGTACATGTTCAGAGCCCTCAACCTTTCCTCGTGTGCCTTACCCTGTTAACCCACTATCATCTTTGTAGTCCTCCTCTGGACCTTCTGCAGCAGGTTAATGCCCTTTTTGAGATGCGGGCACCAGTACTGAACTCCATACTCTAGATGTGGCCTTACCAGTGACCTGTACAAGGGCAGTATAACCTCCTATCACCTATTACTGATCCCCCTAGCTATGCATCCCAGCATCTTGTTTGCCCTTGCTGCGTTCTTGCACTAGACAAACCTCTGTCCAGGACTCCACAGACACCTGCTGCCTCCTAGCAGACATCTGCCGTCCTCCCCCGATACCCTTCCTGCCTAGGCCCCCCAAACATCTCAATGCCTGGCCTCTGGACACCATTTCCCTCCTGGACATCCCAGCCCCTCAATCTCCTTTTCTGGGCCCCCTGGACAGTTCCTCCTCCTTCCTGGGGCCCCTGGACAATCATCATACAACACTCCATACCCCCACTCACTGAGCTGCTGCAGCATCACCTCCTGGTCCACTACCCATCACAGCTGCGGGTGGTTGACCTCAGGAGTCTGCCTTCAAGGCTGGGAGTGGATGGCCCTGTAAGAGTGCCACAGCACACTGCCAGGAAGGAGTAGGCTATAGATCATGCTGCCATGGCTGAGCAGGGCCTCAGAGTCCAGGGCTGAGTGCCGGGGGGGGGCTAAAGAGCTACAGGCCAGTGATATGGGGGTGCAGGAGCATGCAACCGTGGCAGATTGGGGGTATGTCCTGGAACCCAGAGGCCAGGGATGGTGACAGATTGGGGGTATGTCCTGGAACCCAGATGCCAGGGATGGTGACACTCAGGACCCAGTGGACAAAGCTGGAGGAGGGCTCAGGGACCTGGACCATGGCTGAGGGTGGGTGGGTGGGTGGGACCAAGAGGCCAGGGATATAGAGCATGCTCTCATGACAATAAGCTCTCAGGAGCCTAAGGCATGGCTATGGAGTGGAATTTTGTATGATTGGGGTGGGCTGTGCTGGCCATTGTGTGGTTAGGGTAGGAGTACAGGCCTCTACATTGAGAAGGTGATGCAGGCTCCTCCGTGGGGAGTGCATAATAGACAACTCAGAGGTGTCTGTATCTGCACCCAGGAACTACACTGAGCCTCTGCTGGACAAACACCAGATTCTCTAAAGTTGAGTACGGTCTCTGGGGGTGTATCCCACCCCCACACCATTCCTCTCCAAGCAGATGGCTCACCATGCAGATGTTTGTGTGCTATCTTACATATGCTGGGGAGGGGGACCCGATGAAGCCATCTGCAAGGGCTGGGGAGTGAGATTGGAAGCCAGCAGCAGGGCGGATTGGAGCAGGAAGCGTGCCAGCAGGCAGTGGGGGGGGGGCTGGGGGACAAGAGGATGACACATTTGAGGGCTGACCATTTTCAATGACTGAGGTGGAGATTTCAAGCGTTTTACACATAATGAGACAACACAATCACTGAGATAGGAAAAGTCAGCACCCTTCCATGCACCAGAAAATGAAGAGTACCTGAAGGGAGCAGGGAAGGGGGCCATTAGAGGTCAGACAAGGGAACAGTGCATCTCATGTCTGTGCTTGTCAGCTCCACTGTCCTTCAAATCTTCTCATATTCATTCAGCCATAAGAGATATTGCAGTATATTTACAGCAAATCCACAGGGT
Organism: Neoceratodus forsteri; assembly: GCA_016271365.2. Lineage (NCBI taxonomy): Eukaryota > Metazoa > Chordata > Ceratodontiformes > Ceratodontidae > Neoceratodus > Neoceratodus forsteri. Next base: position 320,994,194 of record CM057459.1, read on the forward strand.
GCATTTATTACACTGTCAGGACCTATTTAGCATTCTGATCTGTAACTGTGGTATAATAACTGGTCAGCAATTTCTCTCAATGTACTGACCAGGTTGATATTTTCCATAACAACCGGCTGGTTGTTATGACATTCATGAGCCATGCCAATCAAACTATGCTGCCTCCTCATCGGCCAACATTCTGTATGTGGGCAGGGCCAAACAGTTTCACAAACTGCTGGAGAAAAATTGCTGGCCTGTTAGTATAAAAAATAAAAGATGGGGAGGGTATTTGATATGAGAATTTAATGCACACCCTCATTGTGGGATGCTTTGATAAACCCCTCGGGCTTTGCCCTAGGGATTTATGTAGCATCCCACAACTCGGGTGTGCATTAAATTCTCATATCAAACCCTTTCCCATCCATTATTCTCTATGTAGTATACTCCTCCACTGGCACAACACATCCTTCCTGGGTCTCAGAGTGTACTGTATACTCCCCTGGGGCTGAATGCTGTTCAGTTTTTACCTTCAATTTTTCACCGTAGATTTGAACAGTTCCTGGTATATAGGATCAGCCAATAAGAAAATGACATACTGGTAGGAGGAACAGTTTATAAATAACAAACAAATATTTCCCAGTTTAACTTAGCGTGACACCTAAAATCATATGGATGTCAATGGGCTGCTTCCAGGTCTTGACATCCACAATATGGCGGCATACTTCTTGTGCTCTGTGATTATGTGTTGCCTTTCCAGTCATTCACAGAACCAGAAGTAAAGACTAGAACGATAGCACCTATCAGGGTTGCCCATTGAGAGTACATGAAGCATGCCGCCATACTGTGATATGAAGACCCGAAGTGGCCCACTGACATTAACATGGTTTTGGTGGGATGCTCAGTCTCAGTGGCTTTAAGTTGCATAAAAAAAATATAAAACTACCATATTTGTGGCGCAGTGTTGGTGTGGCACTGTGCACTGCTGGCAATGCATGTGGCACAGCACAGTTTCAGCATCCCACGTGACACAGCAGTGTCAGCAGTACATATGGCTCAGTGCAGTGTCAGGACTGCACATGGCACAGTGCAGTGTCAGCAGTACACATAGCAGACAGCAGTGCTGGCACTGCCCATGGCACACAGCAATGTCTTCAGTGCAAATGGCATGTTGCCTGCAACACATGAGGCACAACAGTGTCAGCATTTCATGTGGCACACTGGTGAAGCACAGCACACTGTTGGCATTGCACATGGCACAAAAAGTGTCAGCAGTGCCCAAGGCACAATGTAGTGTTGGGACTGCATGTGGCACAGTACATTGTCAGAAATGCACACCGCCCAATGCTGCAATGCCTGTGTACATGGCAGTGTGGTTATGCCAGTGTGTGTGGCACCAAAGGATGCTAGTGCACATGGCACAGTGTAGTGTTCACAGTGCACATGGAACAACTCAGTGATATCAGTATCAGTGACTCACTGCAGTGTTGGCAGTGCACTGTGCAGTGTTCACAGTGCACATGGAACAACTCAGTGACAGTATCAGTGACTCACTGCAGTGTTGGTAGTGCACAGTGCAGTGTTCACAGTGCACATGGAACAAGTCAGTGACATCAGTATCAGTGACTCACTGTAGTGTTGGTAGTGCACAGTGCAGTGTTCACAGTGCACATGGAACAACTCAGTGACATCAGTATCAGTGACTCACTGCAGTGTTGGTAGTGCACAGTGCAGTGGCAACAGTACACATGGAACAACTCAGTGACATCCCAGTATCGAGCTCGCAGGTGTTGGTAGTGCACAGTGCAGTGGCAACAGTGCACATGGAACAACTCAGTGACTTCAGTATCAGTGACTCACTGCAGTGTTGGTAGTGCACAGTGCAGTGGCAACAGTACACATGGAACAACTCAGTGACATCAGTATCAGTGACTCACTGCAGTGTTGGTAGTGCACAGTGCAGTGGCAACAGTACACATGGCACAGCGCAATGACAGCAAACTTCGTGTCTCATTGTGTTCAGCACTGACTATGATACAGTGCCGTTGGCAGTGCATGTTTTACAGCAATGTGCTAGCATTGCACGTGACAGTGTAGTATCCACTGCTGGGGTACTTGAGTCTGTTAATGGGGGGGTTGGGGATCTGGAGCCTGCACTGAAAGGTGTCAGCATGGTATAGTTGATGGCGCTTCTGGCACCTGGCCTGAAGGTTATGGATACTGTTCCCACAGCTATGTCTCAGCTATTACCACAAATGCTGGCACTCTTGTGTAGTCCTCTGGTGGAGGGGGGACTGTACTGTTGGATTGAGCTGTCCTTTGTATACAAAGTTAAACTGAAGTACAATTCTGCTTCTGCAAGCCTCAGGTACCCACTTCCTCTGTCCCTTCTCATGACTTGCCCCAGCAATCAGTCTGCGTCATGCTCCTTCGGCACCCGCCACCCTCCCCCCCAACTCACAGTCCCGTGTTTCCCTGATAGTCACTACTAATGCAGGCTGCCTGACTATGCCCCCTCACACCCCACCACTTTACTGTAGCATATCCTCTCTGTTCAGCCTCCCCTCACCCCACCATTTCTCCCTATACCTTATCGTCCTTCTTCCCCACCCTTCACCTCCACTGCAGTACATACCTCTCTCTCGAACCTCCTTTCTTCACCCCACTGCCAGCTATCCCCATCCCTCTGAACTACTGACAAGGCACTTTGTGGCTGCTTATCCTCCCCCCCACCCTCATAAAGTGTCTTTCTTGTATTTAACTTGTACCTATATTTTGAGTTATTTTGTAAGTTCTGAATCCAAGCTGTATCGTTCATTGTGATGTACCTTTGCGTTCTCCTATTTTACTTTGTTTTGCAATCTATGACGTGGAACCTTTGTAAAAGAACTTGCGCTCAAAGGTCTTTTCCAAATCGCTAAATAAAAAATAAAAAAAATTCTATCCTGGTGAGTATCTAGGTGGAAGTACAAGAGCACAGTGAACTTTTTTCAGGAGTAGAGGATTTTTCACTGGTGTACTGATGAACATTCCCCTTCTCATAAAACAGGTTCAGATAATTGCCCATGGCTGTGTTTGGGTACTGATGTGTGAATGGCTGTAAATATACATTTACAGTTACTGTATACTGCCCTGTGTACTACTACTCTCTCACTGTTTGAAAAGCAATTTGGAATACAATGTGTTTTAAAAGCATGACGCAAGTGACATAGTTGGATAGAGAGCTAGAAGGCTGCATAGATGTATAGCTATGCACCAATTCTTCACATAAGGAAGGGAGGAGTGCCTCTGCTTACCCTACAACAAATTCGAATTGTAAGCAAGACTGCCAGATGTCAGAGGTTCATATTGGGTGCTGTCCCTGTTAGCATCCTGGTTAGTAAGTACAAATGAGGTTTTCCCATTACTCAACAGTTGTATAAATCCTTGTCACCAGCAATACAAATCCCTTCCCACTGGCACCAGATTTGTCTGCTGTCTGTATCCGTCTGTCCTCTACCTTTTCGTCTGCTTCTTAACCATATCTTATTTAATTCTGCAGGCTTCTGCATGAGGAGAAGAGGTGCAGACCACTTTGTGGGAAGGTGTGGTGCAGGCCCCTGTTTGGTGGAGATGGGTATGCAGGCCCCCTGCAGGGGGGGGAGGTGCAGCCCATTCTGAGGGAAGGTGGGGTGTAGGCCCATATATGGTAGAAACTGTGGTTGCAGGCCCCAGTGTGAATGGGGGGAGGGTGCATGCCATTTATTGGGAAGGGATGGTCCGTGTCTGATAGGGTACAGGGATCTGCATGGGGATGGGGGTACAGGACTCTGCCAATAGTGGGCAGTACAGGCCCATACTTATTACTGGCTAAAAAAAAAAAAGGTTTTGTTTGCTTTGTTCTTTACTAGATATTGCACTTGGCACGTCAGTGGCAGCAAGGAGTGAAATTCTCAAGCCCCTCAGTGAATGATGAGCTGTTTGTAAGCATAAGGCAAAACAGGGCTGGATTTGGAATCTTAGCTATTGTACAGTCATCTGCCATTCGCATTATCAAATGATGTTCAAGTCTGTCTGTAGTCCTTAATCCAGCAGTGGTCCAGCTGCGGGAGGGTGGTTAGTTGGAGTGGGTGGGGTGTTCCAGCAGCAGGTTGAGTAGTTGGCGACTGGTCCATGAGGCAGAAAAGGTGGTCCAGGATAGGGGGATCCAGCTGCAGAAAGGGTGGTCATCTGTCAGGAAAGGCTGTTCCTGGGGCAGGTGGGGGGGGAGAGTCCAGTTACAGTGAGGATGCTCAGTTTGGGGAAGCCTGTCGGGGGACTGGAACTTTGGTTCATCTGCAGAGAGGGTAGAGGAATTTCAACAGGTTATAGTGCCAGTCTGATGGGTTGGGGGTATTGCAGTAGAAAGAGGGGATTCAAATGGGTGGGGGAAGGGATTCTATCAGGTTGCAGGCATCCCAGAATGCAGGGGGAGACAGGCCATTCAGATGGGTGAGTGAAGAATTCCAGAAGGTTGATGCAAGCCCTACCTAAGGACACAGGATGCAGGCAAAGCTGGCGCACCAGACCATAGATTTTCCCTGCCAGACAAGCACTAGTCTCACACCAAGCTGAGCACCCTCTCTTCTGGAGCTGGACAAACACCTGCAGACCGCCCTCCCTGCAACTGCCCCCGTGAGTAACTGCAAGTCCAAAAATGAAAACAAGATGTCCGGGACTATAAAGACCTGAAAGGAACAACCTTCCATGCTGCCAGTAACTCCCAAATCCTCTCACCTGACCACACAAAGCTTTAGATGCCTCTTATTTCTGTGCCTCTAACACATCTCCAGTCACATATACAGTCTCTGTCACTCACATTATGTAGCCCCATCAAATGCTGCTGTGCCCACTGAAACAATGTAGCTATGTACCCCCTGCCAAGAACAGGCTGGCAGTGAGCACCCCCTCCCACACACACACAGCTGAGCACCCCCTCCTACACACACAGCTGAAATACCTCTTTCCAAACAGCAGCCACCAACCTGCAGCTGGAACTCCTCCTCTTCCTCTGAATAGACTATGTCCTGTCCCCACCCCACAGCCAGACCCCCCCAATCAACAAGCCAGCCACTGTAGCTGTCTTCTCCAGAACAGGCTGGCTGTGTCTCCCCACCCACCCAGGCACAGCTGGAAACCCCTTCCCACAGACCAACACCCCTTGCAGCAAACCCCCCCAATAGACTTGCTGAGATCCCCACTCCCACACACACACAGCAGGAATGCATCTTTCCACAGATCTGCCACCACTCTGCAGCTGGAGCCCCCCCCAAAGAACAGACAGACTGTGTACAGTCCCTACTCCACAGCCAGACCACCACCTCCCACAGACAAGCCACCCCCTGAATATGCCCTCCCCAGGAACAGAGTGGCTCTGTGCCCCTCTCCCCCACACAGCTGGAAACCCTCTCCCACCCCCAGACTGGCAGTAAGCCACCATGCAAGTGGATCCCCACTCTTCTGACCCCCCGCAAATAAACCATCCCTTGCAGCTGGCCTGCTCCCACAACAGACTGGCCATGCTGTCTTCCCCGCCCTGCTAGAAACCCTCTTCCTCCCATACAGCACAACTCTGCCATCCACAACTTGGCACTGCACTCATCGTACTCGCACCATAGAATTATTAGGACAAAGCATCAGAGGATCGGAGACAGAGGCAGACGCGCTCCCTGACATCAACAGGTCAGCTTCACCACATGTACGTTTGATCTTGTCTCACCACCGACCTCTGTCCTCCTACCATACTACGATCCATCCGGTAACTCCCCGCCTCCCACTGGTAAACCTGGCCCTAGAGTGCACCCTCCTGCTAGCGTACAACCTCGGTCCCTGTAGTCCTCATCTTACCCCTCCTCCTCCGTCCCGTACCTTGCCTCCATCCCGATCTCTCCAGCGCCCACCTCCCTCTGCACCCTCTCCAGTCCCTCCCGTTCCCACTAGCTGATCAATGCTCAGCTCACCCGACGGCAACGGTCTAGATTCGGACTTCCCTTTGGCTAGGATCCAGCAAAAGAAAGTTAGAAACAGCGGCAGCAGGAGATGGCTGCGTGTTTCCCAGCCAGGCAGGATACATTCTAAAAGCACTGTAAAATGCATAAACCATAGAACTAGAAGAAAAAGACTAGAATGGGAATGCCTCCTTCTGTGGCACGTAAAGCAGGGTGCCATATAGTGTACAGTGGAACATCGTTCTCCACCGAAATCCATCGCTTTCAAAATGTTGTTCTGCTGCACTAGTCACGTCTGCGGTGCAGCCGAATGGACTTTTGTTCCCGCTGCACCATGCACGCCACGACTGTGTCCTGAGCAGCATCTGACAGTTAGGGCTCACTCCATAGACAGGACACACACTCGAAGTAGCAATGTCGGCAGCAGTACTGTCAAAGCCACTATCCGGGGGATAGATTCATCTTGGATCAGGAAAACAAAAAAAAAATAGCAAAAAAAAACGGAGAATGACATACTTCTCTTCCCAGCAGATCGTGAATTGCTGTTCCGGGTGCTGCTGTATGTGAGTTTTTAAACAGTAAAAATGTTAAATGTTAAAACATTAAAAATGTTAAGTTCTTTTTACTTCTAGGACCTCAGTAAAAATGATTTGAAACAGAAACATGCTGTAGTGACTTTTTCCCCAGAAAACGACGTTCCACTATACACTATAAAGAAAAGTGCATGGGGAACAGTTAACAACAGGGCTAATCTTTCACCTCGTTGGCACTATGACGACGGATTACCTCTCGAGCTGCGCTCTCAAGGTAATCCATTGTCATAGTGCCAACTCGGTGAAAGAATAGCCCTGTTGTTAACTGTTCCCCATGCACTATCTTATATATTGTGGATGTCAAGCTGTCAGATTCCTGCTGTTGCACATAGCTTCTGACAGCTACAGTCACACATTCCACTTGTCTTAAAAACTCAGAAACATAGAAACATAGAATTTGACGGCAGATAAGGACTGCTTGGCCCACCCAGTCTGCCCATTTCCCTACCTAATGGATAAGCTGCAGATCCTAGTTAACCAGCAGCCTACTTCTTTCTACACCCACCCCCTAGAATTGCCTTATGACTGTCCCATGCATGCTTGAATTCCACCATTTTTGACTCCACAGCCTCCTCCGGAAGGCCGTTCCATGCATACACAACCCTCTCTGTGAAAAAAGACTTCCTTAAATTACCTCTGAGCCACCCCCCCATCTTCAAATTGTGCCTCTGTTCTTGCACACTCTTTTTTGAAAGATGCTACCTTTTGACTTTGTTGATTCCCTTGAGGTACTTGAGAGTTTCTATCATGTCCCTCCTCTCCCTCCTTTCCTCGAGGCTATACATGTTAAGCTCCTTAAGTCTCTCTTCATATGTCTTCTGGTGCAGACCCTGCACCATTTTAGTTGCCCTCCTCTGGACAGCTTCCATCCTGTCTAAGTCTTTAGGAAATTGGGTCTCCAGAACTGCACGCAGTACTCCAGATAGGGTCTCATCAGCTGTCTGTACAGAAGGATAATAACTTCTGTTTTCTACTGGTGATGCCTCTCCCTATGCATCCCAGTATCTCCCCAGCCCTCCTTGCTGCCCTCTCACATTGCTTGCCCACCTTTAGGTCATCTGATATGACTACCCCCAGGTCCCTTTCCATTTTTGTTGTTGTTAGTATCTCACCCCCCATTGTGTACTCTTCCTCGGGTTTTTGTTTCCCAGGTGCATTACCTTGCACTTCTTAGCATTGAATCTAAGCTGCCATACATTTGACCATTCCTCTAACCTTGCCAAGTCCCTTCTCATCCTTTCTACCCCACCTTGTGCATCAGCTCTGTTGCAGATCTTTGTGTCATCTGCAAAGAGACATACTTTTCCTTCCAGTCCCTCTGCAATGTCACTTATAAAGACATTAAAGAGGACCAGTCCAATACTGAAACCTGCGTGCACCCTGCTAGTAACCCCCTTTCTTCAGAGTGGACTCCATTTACTACTACCTCTGTGTCCTATTCTCCAGCCAATTTTACCCAGGCTGTCATCTTGGGACCCCCTCCCAGGCTGGTTAATTTGACTATTAATCTTTAGTGTGGGACTGTCAAATGCCTTGCTAATGTCTAGGTAGACCATGTCCACAGCCCCTCCCTGATCTACTACTTTGGTCACCCAGTCAAAGAAATCTGTCAGATTCGTCTGTCCTTCTGTATTTTTCATACTGAACTGCCATATTATCCTGTGGTTAGGTAACATAAGAACGTTGAGAGGTGGTATTCCTGTAATAATTTTAAAATTTTCATTCATGATTCTAATCGAAATCTGCCTGCAATGATCTCAGTATATAGGTCTGAGCACTCTAGCCGGTTCCTTTTAGTAGTACTTCGATTTATCTGTCCGAGGCTGTACTAATGTAATTTTTTTAATTACTGTTTTAAAATACATGGCAGCAATAATTGAAATGTCCTCGGGTTGAGTTATTTATTTCCGATTTAATATTTGTTGCAGTATGTTGCTTGATCTATGCCACGAGGTTGATACCCTCGCTTCGTCACGTTTTTTGTTTGTTTGTTTGTTCATTACTGGACCTGTTAATGTGTGCCTCTTCAAGTCCCACTGCTATGTGCTATAAATTAATTTTTATTATTCAGTTTTATTGTACTTAGCAGCTGCTTTTGAGGTTGAGGTTCTCTTTACAGTTTTACTGAGTGGTACTATATGCACCCATGCCACAAGCTGCTTACACGCCACAATGCTTATAATCTGTTTAAACTCCACATATTTTAGAGATATATTTATCTTTATTTAAAAAGCTTTTTTAAGTAACAGCATACTAATTTTTGTTTTTTTCAAGTTAGTATATATACAATTTACTACTTTTCTGCCACAAGCATAGTACTGTAGTTCTATGACATGTCATCTTTGTGTGCTTACATCGTCACTTTTGTTTGCCAACTACATTTCTTAGTTTATTAGTTACTGATTATTTATTCATGTACTGTGACTGTGGTATCCCTCAAAATTAACTGTTTTGATTTTTTCATGTAGTACTCTGTACATACTACGAAACCTGTTTTTGTGGCATAAATTGCATTCTCAAGTTTATTTAATATTTTATAATTTTATTATGTTATTTTAATTTCATTCTTTGTTGGTAACTTCAGTTACTGTATCTGCCACAGAACTAGAAGCGAATTATTTCTCTTACAGTTCTATGGTATCTTCGCTTCATGTTTTGTGCCTGTTACAATAATAAAAACAATTTCATCTCTCTCTAAACTGGCTTTGTTTTCTATTCTGTGTCCTTTTTTTTAAACCTCAGGTTCCTAATCCTTATCTATGTACAATGCTACTTAGATTTAGTAAAGAAAACAAGTGTACCATTAACTTAACATCATAATAAACAGAACTATATACAGAAGAATTGAGTGAAGCTATAGCATGTAAATGTGGCTGGTGCTTTGTTCTTAGTGGTGGTGCTACTTGACATCTGATGTTCGAGGCTGTGGCTGTGTGAGGGGGTGAGGAATACAGTGGTTGTGGGGTTATGTATATATGTGGATGGGTATCTGGTAGGGGGAGGGACCTGGTGTCTAATAGGTCCACCCAATCTCCGTTTCCATACATACGCAAGCCCCACACACCTGTGTCATGACACCCCCACACACATGGCCACAGCTTACACGCCACAGCAGTGTACCTCTGATGTCAAGTACCCCCTCCACCAACAACAAAGCCTCAGCCCAGTTTCCATGACATAGCTTTGCTTGCAGCCAAAGCCAACCCCACGTTGGCAGTAGTGGTTGATCCCCATCCACTAACACAGCTACCCATGGCTCTAGATGTCTGGGTCCTCGGTCAAGCAGGGCACATAATAAAGAACTCCCACTCCCTCAGACTGCACAGAATTCTGAGCCTGGTGGCCCTTAAGGAAATCATGGCCAACTGGCTAAGCATCACCCCACCATCATTTGATTTCTGGGTGAAAAGGGTTGAAAATGTAGAGAGAATGGAAGCCCTTACAGTGAAGCTCAGGCTTCAGTCGGATAAACATGTAGAAAGATGGGATAAATGGATTACTAGGAGGAATGCAAAGACCACCTGCACCTAGGATAAGGTGTTTTATATGCCCCGAGAGCTGGGTGGAAGACTCTCCCCACAATCTGGGGGGTTGGGGAGGCTAGGCTGCCCAGGTACAGAATCATAGGCATAAAATAATCCCCTCAGACAAAAATATAACATAAGAAAAGACAGACAAAAGTGTTAAGTTTATACAGGTTTATTGAAGTTGAGACACAGTTCTTTTATTTTGCTTCTGCCTCTTTAGGTCTCCCACAATGAGTTCAGTTTTGGGAGATACTGCATGAAATACATGTTCCATGGGTAACCTAGGAGCAGTCACACAATGTCTGTTTATTGTAAGGGAATGCGTGAAACATGCAATTAATTACAAAGACCCGTAAGCAGAACATGACTACAGCTTTGGGCATTAGGAGCATAATTGTACAGCCTACCTATATATCCTTGTTACAGTCTTGGATTGGTCGAGTTATGCTTTAAGACTTTCTGCTTACTGTTATATGAAGTATGGAAAGTGTCACCGATGTATGTCAAATGTTATACATTAAGACACTTTGGCATGACTTCCTATGGAAATGATTGTATGTTTGCTTATCCACAATAAAGATGAGTTTAAAAAAAAAAGAAAGGCAATGCCTTCTGAGTCACGTAAAGTGCATCACCATCTTCTAGACTGCCAAAATACACTGCCTCCGGGGGCTGCCACTGGTTTTGTATGCGGTTTCTGCTTAGCATTTGTAATGTTGTTTTTCCCCTGAATCAGCATACAGCCCATTTTTATGCTACACTGGCTTCAATCTGGCTCCCTCGAACTGTGAATCATGGTCAGAGAGCATTGGTACCAGCAGTGTTGCCCCAGGTATATTCTGTTCCCCATCCCAAACTCCAGACACAGGCTGGGGAGCACACGGGTAGTCTTTTTTTCCAGTTGTGCTCCAGCTGTTGGGGGCGTGGGACGTACAGCCGAAATGTGTGGGTAGTTCACTTACCTCTGCTGTGTCTCTGATTTCACTCAGCCCCTCAGAATTGCTATGTTCATCATGTAAAAGGTGCGGCTACACCTAGAATGTGCTGAGAACTCAATACATAAGAGCAGCGGGGGGTGAGTGGCTGTCTGTACCTGATGACAAGCTCCTGGAAAAGTCAGCATGGTGAGGGTGTGGGGTGGGGAGGCTGTTCCGTGAATGGAGATGGTAGTGGGGATGGGGGGCTAGCCAGGGAAGGGGCTCAGCTTGGGTAGGGATGATCCTTGCTCTGGAAAGATGATTCAGCCAAAGGGGGGGAGGGCAGCTACAGTGAGATTTACTGGATGCTGCTCTACTGCTCGTAAGCATTAGTTCCACTCCCAATGGGTGGAGGTCCATTGGACAGCATAGGCAGGAGGTGACAGCAATGTAGTGGGAGAGCACCCTAATGTTGGGCAATCGCATTTCTCCACATGCACGTGCATGCATGGGGATGGGAGGGCAAAAACAGTGGAAAAAATGCATCCATAAAATATGAAAAAACACATTCTGTGGTGTCATACCTCCCCACCAAAGGTCAGCAAGGGGGCATGGATGGTGGTAGTCGGTGCTACGAGTAGTGTGAGTAATACTACAACCAATGGATGTAGTTGGCAGGTGCTTTATTTTCATGTGTGTGGCTACTTGACATCAGGGGGATTATGGCCATGTATGTGTGGGTGTGGTGACACAGTGATGGGGGGTTACGTATGTATGGGTATAGGGATCTGGTGGGGGGTGGGCATCTGGTGTGTAATGGTCCCTCTCCCCACTCGATCCCCATACCTGTACATACACAAGCACCCCCACACTTGTGTCATGACAACCCCCCAAATCAGGTTATGGCTGACCCTCCAAAGCCATGTACCTCCGAGGTCAAGTATCCCACCCCTCAAGAACAAAGCCCCATCCCGGTTTCCCTGACACAGCTTTGCCTGAAGACCCCCCTTTGGTGTTAGTGGTTGACCCCCAACCACTGTACTGATGACCCAACACCCAGGCTCCCTTATCGTAAGTCTCCAAAGTCCTCTATTAGCATCCTTTTCAAATGACTTACAAAAACATTTTGTTTGAACTTTAAATAAGGCTCAGTATGTTGTTTGTTACAGCTATTCTAGAGCTCAAAAATGCACATGCTGATGCTCAAAGTACACTCCATTGAGAGCATGCTGTAACTTGGTAATAAATTACCTTCTCAGATTCTTGGTGGAATCGCACAAAAGCAAGAGACAACAGACAAGTGGTACTCATGTAATAAATGGGATTTACTACAGATCAATAATACAGGCTTACTACTAACAGTGCAATCACTGAGAGAACTACCAGTTTCCCTTACCTAGGTAATGCAGTCTCTCTTCTCAGAGAAGCTATGTGCTACAGAGGGTCTTATACCCTGATAATAACCATAGCAATGGCTAAAGAAGATACATAAAATGTATATAATTGGCCAAAAACAGATGGCCTAAGTAACTATCCTAACTAGTATAAGAAGTTGCATAGCTTGCAGAAGATAACACAATACAATGGGACCACTTATTATCCCAAGGTCAGTTGCACTTGTAATGATGCACAATTACTAAAGATAGCACTGTTGCCTTACTTATAGAGAATATAATAAAAATAGAGTAAAAAGCACCTCTCACAGCTAAAATATATCAGTAAAACATAATAAAGCATAATATGCATTAGCAGAACACAGATCCTGACACTTATGCTTATATGACGTGTCTTCACCAGGGTTTATTTAACTCCAAAAATTGATTAGCGTTTTGCTCATAAAAGTGCTAAAACATTGTGAAAATGCATAGCACTTGCCTCATTGTGTTTAACAAACATAACACTTCTAGAAAACCTATATAAATACGTTCTGTATAGTTAGCATTGTCCCAAGAAAAAACTGCTAATCAATTATTTAAAACCCTGCTTCATCCTAAGGTTAGTACATATACCAGGGATTTACTTAACTCTCAAAATTGATTAGCGTTTTGCTCATAAAAGTGTTAAATCTTTGTGAAAATGCAAAGCTCTTGCCTCACTGTGTTTAACAAACACAGCACTTCTAGAAAATCTATATAAATACTTCGGGCCGGATATTCAAAAGAGTTGCGCATCCGCAAGTCCGAAAGTGCGCCATTCTGCGATATTCAGCAGGAGGCAGTTGCGCCACCGAAAACAGGCTGAGCAACAGCGCAATGCAAATGAAGGCATGTGCAACCGAAGGGCGTGGATCCAGATAAAGAGCGCAATGCGATATTCAAAGACTTGTGCAATGCGCAAGAGCTGAACAGCCGGAAGTTGCGCCCCAGCGGAAATGAGCCAAAATAAAAAGGCTCAAGGAAGAGGCGCAAGAACGCGACAGGGAAGACACATGAGGCAGAGAGACAGAGAAGGCCAGAGTAACAAACAGTGCAGGCCAGGGAGTGCACAGGACAGAAGAGGGGCAAGGGAAGGTGTATGGGGCCACAGAGTGCAGAGGCCAGTAGGTGTACCAGGTGCAGTGGAGGTAGCAGTCAGGACAGCGGGGGTAACAGAGCAACATCAGCCAGGAGGGTCACAAGCAAGGGAGATGGACAGTGCCAGCTTTCACATGGAAGCTGTAATGAGGGGGGTGAGAATGCATGCTGCAGGGGGACGTGGCCGTGGAAGGGCCTGTCGGCAGTACGCCCCCAACAGGCAGTGCCGTGCCTGCATCAGCTTTGAGCTGTACACAGACGTAGAGATCGTGGGCCGGTACCGCCTGAACAGGGCAATACTGAGACGGCTCTGTGAGCTGTGCAGTGATGTGATGCAGGCACCCTCACGACGGAGTCACGCTCTGTCGGTGGAGACCAAGGTGACAGCCTGCATGTGCCTGCTCACCACAGGCACCTTCCAGAGGCTGACAGGGGACACCACAGGCATCACACAGTCGGCCACGTCACGCATCCTCACCCAATTCCTCAGCGCACTGCTGCCACATGCTGCAGAGCACATCCAGTTCCCCAGCACCACAGCAGAGCATACAGCAAACATGCAGGAGTTCCACAGGGTAGCACATATGCCTGGCATGCTAGGGGCCATAGACTGCACCCATGTGGCCATACGCACGCCACCTGGCCCTGATGGGGCTGCATATAGGAACAGGAAGGGCTATTCCAGTGTCAACTGCCAGGTGGTGTGTGATGCCACTGGGCGCATAATCAGTGTCTGTGCCACACACCCTGGCGGAGCACATGATGCCTTTATATGGTATCAGTCTGCACTGTGCCATCGATTTGAGAGTGGGGACATCCCCACAGGCCATCTAGTGGGTGAGTATGCATGTAGAAATTGCAAACGTGGGGCAGGGTGGAATGCCACAGGTGCTATGGTAGTAAGCACACTGGGATATTGCCAATATGGACCTGAACATGATACTCATCTCCACCATCTCCACACAGGTGACAGTGGATACCCACCCATCCCTGGCTGCTCACCATACCGTTACGCCTACACCCCATCGCAGCAATGCTATAATGGGGCGACAGCCGCCACACGCAACATCATCGAACGGGTGTTTGGGATGCTCAAGGCAAGCTTCCGATGCCTAGAACACCTCCAGTGGTGCCCTACAGTATAGCCCCTCAAAGGCCTGTGGGATATTCCTGGCCTGTTGTATCCTGCACAACATGGCCAAAGACTGTGGATAGCCATTCAGGTCGAGGAGGGGACAGCGATGGGGACGCCAGCGGCGCCGGTGATGACGGTGATAAGCAGCCCCTGACGGAAGGGACTTCCACTGATCCGGGCAGGTCCAGCTGTACCGGGACACCATCACGGATGAGCATTATGCACAACACAGGTAAGTCAAGGGGCCATGTGCAACCAACACTGTCCTGGCGCAACCCACAGGCACACAGAGTAACACACCAGGGTGCATGACGGCAAGGGAGTGGAAGGGACCAGGCACACAAACACACCATCAGGGAGGGCAACAGTCATATGGAGACACACACACACACACACACACACACACACACACACAGGCTACGCGTGCATGGGCAGGTGCACAGCAGAACGAACAGACATGACAAACACACAGATTCACAGACCCACCCACCACCTGTAGCTGTCCATGCACGTGTCAGATGCTGGGCACCCTTGCACCTTGGTGTACAGTACAATGGCATCATCATGCACACGCACCTGTGTACAGCAGTCGATGGTGTGTAGGTAGTCCAGATGTCAGCGTGATGCAGGCACCCACCAGGCACTGCCCACCTGCGACGCACAGTGCACACAGGCAGCACCAGACAGGGCCCGCACTGGGAGACAGGTCAGTCGTTGCACTGCTCCACGGCCACCGCGATGCGTGGGTGGCCTCCCGTGACCCAACAGCACTGGCAGGCTGAGCAGGGGCCACATGGGTGGTACCAATGGACCACCAGGGGTCCCACTCTGCGATCGCGATGTCCGCACTGGGGTCTGTAGTATGCCAAACATACCTGCACCAGGGGTGCTCGGGATGCCCATAGCAGAACCCGCGGCCGACAGGCTTGGTGTCACACGCACGCTGGGAATGGGGGAGGAGGAGCGACAGGTAAGGCGCGGTACAGGGCACCTGCTTGTGTGCCCAATGCAGCCACAACAGCGACTAATGCCTGGGTCTGCCTGTCAATGGCGGCAGTCACATCCATCCGCTATGGACCATCTCTGCAAGGTTCAGAGCACAGTCCCTGCTGTCAGCCCCACAGTCATGCACAGTGCCTCCATGGACGTGCAACCCGCCTTTGCTGCTGTACTTGATTCGCGCAGGCGGGTGTTCTCTTCAAATGGGTACTGCCACAACGGCATCCTGTCCCCCAGGGTATGGAAGGTCCTGATGCTCAACACCCTTGAGGGTGAGCGCCTTCACCAGGACCAGGAATGGGCATATCAAAGGGCGGTGGGCATGTGCCACCACTGGACACTGTACCCCCAGACCTGGTAGGTGACTGCTGCTGCTGCTGCCCCTCCAACCGCTGTGCCCCAGGGACCACTCGTTCCACTGCTGTGGCCACAACAGTGCCAGACACCTGCACAGCCACCGGTGCTGCCCCACCGTTGCTGACAGGCACAGTCTGGGACTGTGCCGACATGCTGGCACACATGTTGGAACCAGCTAGGCCCAGGGGCACGTGCTGGCCTGCTGTGTGTCCATCATGGGACACACACATGTCACTGCCCATTGCAGTCCTTGCATCATCAATGGTGCAGGTATCGCATATTAGCGACAGTCACAGCGTGCTGGCATGCTTGCATGCCAGACTGCTGAGACACAGGCTGTGCACCCTCACACCCACTCACCGACACCAGAGTTGGCAGCCCGCGCGCATGCTGGTGCAGTGCATGCTGACTGGTGACAGAGGTGGATGGACCTCCTCCATGTCCAGCAGGTCTTCCTCACTGCCTGGACCCACCACCACCATCCCCTGAAGATGAACAGGATCTGTAACAGAAAGTGAGGACATGTGAGTGCATGTGAACAACCTTCCCCCCCCCAACACCACCACCATGTCATATCGCGCAGTGATGGGCTTCCACCTGTCTGGAATCCACCTCCTGGTACGCCCTCAATAGCACTCCGCTGCATTGATGCAGCCAGTCGGTCCTCAGCTGGGGTCAGCTCCACCACTGCTGGCTGGCCCCCGCCTGTGCCAGCACGTGCCGCCCTGAGGGCTGCCACCTCTCCTTCACCCTCCCGGGTCTGTCCCCATCTTCTTTTGCATTCCTGCACGGAGTGTTGGTGGCTTCGCGCAGGTTCACTGCCCGAGCTAGCCCTCCCATGCAGCCACACGGGCCTGAGGGATGCCCCGCCCACCCAGTAGTGGCTCCTCCTCAGGTAGGCCTGGAAGAAGGCCTCTGTCTCCGCCTGCGGTGAAGTTGGGCCTCCTCCGCCCACCATCCTCACCCTCACCTGGCTCTGCTCGGTCATGTCGATCTGTATGGGTGGAAGTGGACACATGTCACTGTGCAGTCTACAGCGTTGTCCCATGACCATTGTCCAGAACATCACACAGCATGCAACCCACCTCTCACCTGCAGTAACCGAATCTGGCCAGCACAGCCCAATGTCGCATTTATAGCGCAATGCATGCAAATTAGGAGTGGAGCAACTGTATGAGATGCAATCGTGCCACCGCGCCTTTGAATGGCTGATCAGATGATTTGCATGTGTCGGCTGAATATCGCCGCTGCGCTTTGCGCAATATGGTTGAGCCAGCTGAGCCAATGGCGCATATCGTGACTGTGTGGTACACTGCATTGCGCGTGCCCAGGTAGCTTACGCAGGCGTCTGGCGCGCTGATGATGTGCTGTGTGCGATCGGCAATCCAGGCCATGGCCACCATTGTGCCAGTGGCGCTACAGCACTGGGCACCATATGGCGCTGTGGCACTACTGCGCAATAGTCCGCTCTGTTACGCGGTTTGGTGACAGCGCTATGTGAACCAACGGTGCTATACGAACAGCGCAATTGGAACCTATGGTGGTCTACTGCGCAACATTTCCATGTGGGGTTGACGCGCTGCGGGGCACCATATTGCCTGCTCTACTACCACAGTAATGGCACGCAGGAGAGCTCCCCAATGGAGTCATTTGGAGGTGGCCAACCTGGTGGCAGTGGTTGAGCCTCATTTTGGGGCACTGTTTGGGGATCAGCCCCTCACCATGGCCCACACCCATGTGTGGCTGCAGGTGGCCACTGAACTGGAGAGGGTCACAGGGCGGTGCCAGTCTGCTGAACAGTGCAGGCACAGGTATAGTGACCTCCACAGGAGGGAGCTGGACGTGCTGCAACGCCTCAGGTCACGTGCCAGGAGGGGCGTTGTGCCTAGGCCAGGTGGGTGTACCATCTCTGCACCTGTATTCTCCGTAGGGGTGTGACTGTGTTTTGGTGGTGGTGCATGGGGGATGGCTCTGCCATGGTTGGCTGGGTCAGTGTGTGCAGGTGTGAGATGCATGGATCTGGCTGTGTGGGCAGGCACACTCACTGGGGCAGGGGGCAGTCTGCTTTGGGGTCACACTGATGTTTTTCTCAACATTTGTCACCCACAGGCCTGGCAGAGAGGATGCAGGCCCAGGCTGAGAAGGGCCGTGGCGGGGCCCAGGTGGCAGCCGGAGGAGGCGTGATGGGTGGGCCACAGTGGCAGCAGCAGCAGCCACAGCTGCTTGATGAGTGTGAGTGTCATTACATCATGGATGCTATTGCATGCTGGAGGGGGTGGGCATGAACACCAGCCATGGACAACACAACCATGCACGACACAGGCGCGCAGTCATCACTGTCCAGTGTCACTGCACGCCTGTGTGTGCGCCACTGGTGGTCCATGCATGCACTGGGCACATGGCTGTGGAACTGGCATCCCACCACATTGCCACGCCACTTGACAGCCTTTGTTTGTGCTGTGATGGACATGGGCAGTGTGTGTGTGTGCAGTGGTGCACATAGCTGGTGCTGCCTGGTTGGGCGTGTCATGTGCATGGTCACTGTGGTGGGTGCATACCATCACAGGTGCGGGCACTAGGCTATATGCCTTGCAGGATGGGTGGTGTTCAGGGTTGTGGACAGTCACAGCCATTGACTGTGTTCCCTTTTCCTGGGTCTCAGCATCCTACGGCGGATGGACCCGTGCCCTCCAGCAGCTAGCGCGGGTGTCAGTCCCCACATGACCTCCTGACAGACATGCAGCGCCATGGGGTCAGGCGATGCCGGAGGAACCGGAAGATCAACAGGCAGCAGGGGACCAGCCCGGGCGCTGACTGCGCTCCCCTTCCCACTTCACCCAGCCCTCCCACCCTGCCTTCCCTCTCCCAGTTGTTCACCCTCACCCCTTACCCACCCCTACCTTGTACCCCTACCCCACCCTTGTCTTGTACATATGTATATAGATATTGTTGGTGTTGTACATATCTTTTTCAAATATATACATTTTGTTATGAATTCTGTGGTGGTCTCTGATTTGCAGCGGGCTATGGTTGCTCAGTTGCAGTGGTGTGCATGGCATCTGGGGTGGTAAGGTCCTGGGTATATGTGTGTGTGCATGGAAAGGTGTCTCCGGTGTGGGAGTGCCTTTCAGTTGGTCTTGCCATCTGCTGCCGCCCACTGCTGGGTGCCCAGGGTGGGTCTGGCTTGTATGGTTCTGTGCTACACGAGGTTGCAGTGTGCCGGGGTTGCATGGTGTTTACTGCAGTGACAGTCACTGCACACGGGTGGTGTCTTGGGGTCACAGTGCAGGGTGTGCTGTACAGAAGGGGGGGCTGATGTGCACTGTGATTGTCGACCCCCTGTGTGTGGCAGTCTCAGCCTGCCAGTGGGTGTGCTGGGGCGACATGGCCCTGCTGTGCTTTGCTGGCTTGTCCCCATGGGCCGGTGGATCATCCATCCCTCCCCCAGTGATGCTGTGCTTGGGGTGTGCGGGTGTATTGTTAGTTCTGCAGTGTGTTCCTGTGCCCATGTGTGGCATGGCTGGTGGAGGGCCCCAGCCTGCCTCCCTGGTTGTGCAGTTCCATTGCTCTGCTGGGAAGGGGCTCTGCTTGCGCTATGGCACCTCTGGACTGCTCAGCTGGGCTAGCCTTGTTGCGCCATGGCGCATCATTTCTGCACAGCTTCCCCTTCCTGGTTGCGCTATGGCACAGTTTGTGTGCTATTCAGACGTTGGCTGCTTGCGCAATTGACCTTGCTCCATGTTTGAATATCGCAACGATTGCGTCTGTGCGCAAGTGACTTGCGCTTGCTCCTGCTGTTGCGCACTTTTTGGGCGCAGTTTGAATATCCGGCCCTCCCTGTACAGTTAGTATCATACCAAGAAAAAAACTGCTAATCAATTATTTAAAACCCTGTCTACCTACATATAGGTTGCTGTCTGTGAGGTGGGAGTACAATCAGGGGTGCTGGACCATGGAAAACATCCCCCCCCCCGTTGCCTTCAGAAGAAAAGGCAACAACCACAGGAAAGTAGCAGGATGGAGCTACAAAATTAATTTACAAGCCCGACGCACTAGCCTTATAAAGGAATTAGAGTTGTTTATGATATTGTCTTAGAGTACGTCACAGACAGCAAAGAGTTAGTATCAGAAAAACAATCAAAAATGCTTGGATAATAACAAAAGCTTTAAAAGTCAATTCTAACCAAGTATTGGATAGAGCAATGCTTAAATCATCATCATGAATAAGATCATTAAGAGCATCACCAGCCTTAGAAATAGTATTGCTAATATAAATTATATACAAATCCTTTCTAGCTAAAAGAGATTGCAAAGATAGTGTCAAAGGGTCAATGTGCACATTAAACACAGGCAAATATTGAGACAAGGCAAGCAAGTATTGCGGATCAGTATCAATAACATCTGGTTCAGGGAGAGGAACAGGAGTGATCACAGTGTGACCAATAACTGTTTTCTGCTGTGGAGTAAAACAGAAGTTAGGAGCATTAATAGTGCAAGTTTTGACACCATAAGCAAAAGATTGCTGATTTGTCACTAACAGTACTGCCCATCGGAATTGTAGGTAACTCGTTCAGTTGGAATCCTCCATTTCTGTAGACATCTAGGACAGGCAAAAGACTGGTTGGTGAGCCGTGAAGTGAAGCAATGTACCTCTTCCAGGTAGCTTCGGGATGCAGCTGTTTGAGCATCAGGCACCGAAGATGCAGCTTGCGAAGATTCAGATTCATCAGTCAGGTTGGATGGCAGATCATCACTCAAAGTGTAAGACCAGTTGAGATATTCTGCGGAATATCCACATACAGGTTTAACAATGTCAAATATGTCACAGTGGTACGGGTAATAATATCCCTTCTTGGCACAGCAGTTGGTATGTGGTGTGACCCAAGGTTATAGAACAGAGTGGTATACATGTAAAGAGGGTAAATCAGTTCATTCTCGGCGAATGTTCTCATCAAGATGTCCAATGGAATGAATAGCAGCCAGTTTGTCAAAGACAGAAGTTTGTGGATCAAAGTGAAGAAGTGACACAGTAAAAGTAATAAACATGTTGTCATGGATTGAGCATTCGTAGTAAAGTAGCAGGGCGTCTGACTTGGATAATGTGAAACGTAGACAAGATTTCTATCAGCAGGCAGAGAAATATTTACATTGTTTGACATATACACAGTTATGCATGCAGTAGACTAGCAGTGAGGACAATACCATTTAAACATTCTCCTATCATGAATAAGATCTGGAATGTGACCTGTTCCCAAGTCCCTGAAGAGATTGTTAACAGTGGAAATTATGTAAGAATCATAGGTGGAGCATAAAAGTTTACAGGCAGTATATTGCTTGTCTGCCTCCTTATTATTTTGGAAAATCAATTCATTAATTTTGTTTTTAGTATCATTGAACCCTTTAGCAATTTCCTGCATATTATAAACAGTAAAGCATTCTTCTTTACTTAAACCATCTACACCATGTAACAGTGGTGGTAACACATCATTTTTAATAGCCTGTTGAAAATTAAGTGTTTGTGCTTTAATAGTAGCTATATCTGCTCTATTCCAGATAGACATGCCTGAACCAAAAAGGCCAGAGACGGTAACATCTGCAGTGTCACGTCTAGCATGGGATTTACTTTTAGCATTAGGTACAGGTCTAAAGACTCCTAAGTGATCAGTGGCATGAGGTCCACTCACTGGATAATTTGTGCGAGTTTAGTATGCAGCTACAATGTCTAGAAGCATCATACTGAAAAATTTAGAAGTGTTGGTCATGTGACAGAGACCAAACTCAGCCATATTCCAATGTGTAAGATTGAAAATAACTGGGACATGCATGAATTGTACATTATTAATCAAAGCTCCTTGAAGGGAAGTGGCAGTCTAACCACTAGGAGGACCAGGCTCCTGGGGAGGACATGCAGTCAGTTCTTCTTCGGTGGGTGGGACTACAGAAAGGAACATAGCTTCAGTAGCCACATAGTTATAGAGACAGAAAGCACGTGATTCCTCAGAGGTGAGGAAGTCACAAAAGGTAGGATCTGTTAAGGCAGTCAGGTTGTAGGGACCAGTATGTCTAGGAGAAGTTTGTTGAATAGAGAGTGTACCATTTGGTGCAATCCCTGTGTTGGGCCATCCGTGAAAAGTACCTTTGGATAAACAAGCTACAGGAAGTGTGTAACCATTATAATCAATTTCCCATTGTATCTGCAATGTGGATTTGTCTGGAGCTACAACCATGGCATTAAGATAGGTGTCTGCACCTTCCTTAACAGTAATCATTTTGTTGGGGACATCAATATGAACTCCCTGTGGGCCAGGCATATCTCTAGCTGAATGTTCAAGTTTATCAAACAAATGTGCTATACGTTCTCTGTGTTCAAGTCGAAAGGGGTTTGTCTTGAGAGTAAGTCAAAGAGAGTAGTCCCACCAGGATGAGGATGTGCAAGATAGCCATCTTGCCAGTGTATCTGAAAGAAACAGAAAAGGATTAAGTGAGGGGTACTATTCCGCCCTAAGAGGGTTGGGGAAAGTAATTAGCCACCTTTATACAACTTGAGCTGATTAGCAAGGAACCACTTGTTGGTGGTATGTTTTTGCTGTTGAACTCTGAACTGATAGACAGCAGGACTGAGTTTGTTGACAATGGGATATGTGCCTTCCCATTTGCTGGCAAATGAGTGAGCAGGTTGTCTAAATTGGAGGAGCATAACTTGGTCTCCAACTTACCAGACAACTTCTTTAACATGCTTATCAAAATGAGCTTTAGCTTGTTGTTGAGCTTTACCCATACGACTGGCAGCAAATAGGTATATCTCTAGCTGAATGTTCAAGTTTATCAAACAAATGTGCTATACGTTGTCTGTGTTCAGTCGAAAGGGGTTTGTCTTGAGAGTAAGTCAAAGAAAGTAGTCCCACCAGGATGAGGATGTGCAAGATAGCCATCTTGCCAGTGTATCTGAAAGAAACAGAAAAGTAGCAAACTGGCTGCACAACAGGACACAGAAGGTAATAGTAAATGGAACACATTCCGAAGAAAGGGGGGTTACTAGTGGAGTACCTCAGGGCTCAGTATTGGGTCCAGTCCTCTTTAACATCTTTATAGGTGACATTGCAGAGGGTCTGAAGGGAAAGATATGCCTCTTTGCAGATGACACAAAGATCTGTAACAGAGTTGATACACAAGAGGGGGTAGAAAAGATGAGAAGGGACCTGGCAAGGTTGGAGGAGTGGTCAGACACATGGCAACTTAGATTCAATGCAAAGAAGTGCAAAGTAATGCACCTGGGAAACAAAAACCCAGGAGAAAAGTACACAATAGCAGGGGAGGTGCTAAAACAACAAAATGGAAAGGGACCTGGGTAGTCATATCAGATGACCTAAAGGTGAGTAAGCAATGTGAAAGTCGGTAAGGAGAGCCAGGGGATACTGGGATGCATAGGAAGGCATCACAAGTAGAAAAAGGAAGTGGTTATCCCTCTGTACAGACAGTCGGTGAGACCCCATCTGAGTACTGTGTGCAGTTTTGGAGACCTCATCTCACGCAAGGACATAGACAGGATGGAAGTAGTCCAGAGAAGGGCAACTAAAATGGTGCTGGGTCTGCAGCAGAAGCCATATGAAGAGAGGCTGAGAGAGCTTAATATGTATACCTTGATGAAAGGGGACATGATAGAAACTTTCAAGTACCTCAAGGGAATCAACAAAGTCCAGGAGGGTAGCATCTTCAGAAAAGAGATGTGTAAGAACAAGGGGCACAATTTAAAGATAGAGGGGGACGGCTCAGGGTAATGTGAGGAAATTTTTTTCATGGAGAGAGTGGTGGAAACATGGAACCACCTTCCTGAGGAGGTCGTTGGGTCTAAAACAGTGGGGGAATTCAAACATGCATGGGACAGACATAAGGCAATTATAGTGGGGGATTGCAGGAAGTAGGCTGTTTAACTAGAATCTGCAGCTTATCCAGTAGGTAGGGAAATAGGCAGACTGGGTGGGCCAAGTGGTCCTTATCTGCCGTCAAAGTTTATGTTTCTATGTAGGTGTGTCTTCATGATGTCATCATGAAGCTTTTCCACATACTTGTCTACAGATACTCTGTCTGCAGTAGGGGTGTGGAGATCAATCAACAGGTGCTCAGGTAATCTCATGGCTCTACCAGTCATAACCTCATATGGCATGCACTAAGTAGTTGCTGCAGGAGTGCCCCTGATTGCCATCAGTAGTAGTGGCGAGAGGGAATCCCAAACCCTGGGATTGTCATTGATGAATCTGCATAACATCTGTTTAACTCTTCTGTTTTGCTATTTCTGCCTGGCCTGAGGATTGAGGATGGTATGGGATATGACATTTTTGATCTACTCTAAGCATTTGAAGTGTCTGCTTCATCAGCTCAGCTGTAAAACTGGTTCTCTGGTCTGAGTCTACCTTAAGGGGTAGGCCCCACCTGGAGTACAACTGATCCACCAGGATCTTGGCAGTTGTATTTGCCGTGTTATTCTTAGTGGGGAATACCTCCACTCACTTAGAAAACAAATCTGTAACAACAAGTGCATACTTGTTGTTCTTGCTTGAGTTAGTCAAGGGGCCAATGAAATCGATTTGTATCACCTTCCATGGTCCAGATTGCCTTTGTGGCAATAGTGTGGCATTTCTTTTCAACAAAACTGGGTTGTTCTGGGCACACACTATGTAGCTGTCCACATAGTGCTCCATGTCCTTGGTCATACCAGGCCACTAGATGACAGTTTTAAGTCTCTGGATGGTATTATGTGTCACAAACCCACTCAGCAGGTCAGCCCTCTACTCCCAAAGTGCCAACCTCCGAGCGCAGTCTTGTGAACAGTTAACAGATACAGGGTAACCCTCCTGTATGTTTTGTGGGTTCAAATCAATCTTTGGTCTCAGTTCTGGAAGGATTCAAACTGTGAATCTCTTGTAGCACACCCAATGCACAGGCTCAGATAATTCTGTCTTCGGGGTGGCCAGATATCTTTGCCTACGGGCACCTAACCAGGTGTACAGAAATAAACCCTTAAAAACTCTAATAAAGACCTTAGATTTCTCTTACCTTTTCCAGTTTGGTATCACCATTCAAGCTCATGCACAGTGTCTGCTTTAACCATATATACTTCACTTGTTAAAAAAAAGAAATTCAAGGACAGACCAGGCAGGCTATAAAAATAGAGTTTTACTAAAATAGATAAAAGTATATAAACCATAAAATACAGAACTTTGTATCACAAGAACCATACAATCTTTTAAAAGAACAAGGTTTTAACAGTGTAATTCCTACTACAGTACTTAGATTTTGTCTCTCTATACCTGTATACTTGCTTAAAGTGCTCAAAGATGTTTCTTTGTCAGAGTGCAGATAAAAGGCTCTGAAGAAAAACAGAATACTGTTTAAAAAACTGTCTTGGCCCACCCCTTTGCATGAGGTCACCTAGCTCCTCCTCTGTTTATGAAAAATCATACACCCAGGATATTTTATCATATTAGAAGGTAAGATAATTAAGGTTACATCAGCAGAAACTCCTTTCCCCATGTGACTTCCCCAATCAAGCCTGTAAATTTCCTTTCATTATAAGCAGTATCCTCTCTCACACAGACATCAAAACATTTATGATTTCGCACCAGTGTGCTATCACCCGGTTTCCTCCTCTAACGTCATAAAATGGACACTGATTTCCCTCTTATCAGTTAAAGCTATATTTAACTTAGAAAAACAGGAGATTCTTGATAAAGACTGGTTCTAGTCTGTAATTAGCTTCTGGCCTTCCAGGTAACACCTTGTATCTAAAACCTGGGTATGTGTGTGTCAACTCACATGCTGTCTCAGCATCTCTCATGACAGACAGTCCATAACATATTTTTATATTACAAAAATGATACAGTGATCAGAACCAGCTGTCCAAGTGTCACATTATGTACCCTCTGGTGTCCTCCAGTGGGGGTGTCATGAACCATATGAATGAATTTGGTTCACAAAAATTGTGGTGCAACCCACAATTTGCCACCTGTATTTTCCTTTCGATACCAGATGAGCTTCTGATCACTAGACAGGTGTATGTAGTCAGAGTGTCTCCTGTATGGACTACCAGTAGGTAGTTCCTGTTCAATTCCTTTGTCCAAGAATTTGAACACATCTTTTAGCTCTGGGTCAGATTTCTGAGCAGCAGAAAGGTCCAGTGGAAGTTATGCTTGTGGTTTCTGCCTAGTGTTGGCGGCTAAGAAAACAGCTGCCACAGCTACTGGGTGAGTCATTGACTATGTCCCCCCCCGAGTGCCGGCTTTGGCAAGCACGTCTGCTCGGTCATTGAAGTCATGGTAAGGGTCAGATTTACAGTGAGCCTTTACCTTGTGGATGTACAGTTTGTGAGTAAACTGTTGTGTCAGAGTGTGTATATTCACAAACAAATCGCTGTACTTGACAGGTGTGCCATCAGATGATGTAAAGTTATTTTTCTCCCAGAATGGTAGAAACTCAGTAAGGGAGGAACAGACCCAATTAGAGTCTGCAAAGATGACTGCATCTTTATCACCATGGGACATGAGTTCTAGAGAACAGGCCACAGCTGCCAATTCAGCATACTGTGAGGAGATGACAGTGCATTTCCTTGAAATGCACCTGAAATCACCATCTTGATCTAATATTAGCACACCAAATCTTGCTACCTGCTCTCCGTCTACATAAAAGGTGGAGCCGTCTATAAAGACACGATACATGCTGGTATCTTCTAAAACATCTGGTATAGCCAGTAAGAATGGTCCTGGTGCAGGCAAGTCAGGAGGCTGGAGTGCACAGTCATGGGGTTTACCTCTGTAGAGCAGGCCATGGGTCAAGATGAATAGCATTTTTGCAGGCAGTACTTTGATATCCCTGTCCTGCAAAAGCAAAGACCAGTGGCATTGGAAACTGAACCATCTCTTACTCTGTCTGAAAGCAAGAAGTTGGTTGGGGTGTGGCAGGTATGCAAGACAATAGGTGCATACCCAATGATATACATAAAATGTTTGACAGCCCAGTAGGTTGCCAAAAGTGTTCTTTCACATAGTCTATACTTTCTGTCTACTGGGGACAACATCTGAGAGGCACAGGCAATGGGCCTGAAGTACTTACGTGCCAGCACTACAAAAATGGCCACATTAGAGATGTGGCAGTTTCCAAATGGAATGGAAGGTTTGGGCTAGGATTGACCAATGCTGGGGCTGATGCTGCGGCCTGTTTGAGCAGTGTTACAGCTTCAGTATGAGTGGGGCTTCATGTCCATGGGACATCCTTTTTCAGAAGTTCACACAAGGGAGCTGCCTTCAAGGCAAAGTCAGGGATAAAATCCCTGGAGTAGTTTACCATTCCTAAAAAGTGTCTGAGCGTTGCCACACTAGTAGGAAGTGGCAGGTCTTGCACACCCTGGATCTTCTTGACAGTTGGGCTTCTGCCTTGGTCTGTAATGTGTAGGCCAAGGAAGATGACCTCTTTTTCACACAATTGTGCCTTAGAGGGGTTGCACTTGAGGCCTGCTCTCTTGAGGAGAGACAGAAGTTCATCTAGAAGGGCCAAATTATCTTCTTTCATGGTAGTTGCTAAGTCATCCATGTACTGCAGGAGACACTGGGGTGTGCAGAACCCTTGAAGAGCATCCATCATGTGTAGAAGGAAGAGGGAAGGGCTGTTGTGAAAGCCCTGAGGAAGACAGGTTCCGGTGCACTGATGCCGATCAAAGGCGAAAGAAAGTTTATACTGGCTTTCCTGTGTTAACGGGAGTGACCATAACCCATTAGAGATGTCAAGAGCTGTGAACCATTTTTTGTCAGGTGTCAACAGCTTGAGTACATCAGGTGCTGATGCTACTGTTGGGGCACAGCTGGGGGTAACTTGATTATGTCTCCTAACTCCATTTGGCTTTTTCACAGGCCAAATGGGTGAGTTAACAGTGGAGACAAAGGTCCTAATCACTCCTTATTGAAGCAGTGATGGGATGCTCTCTATCAATGATGGCAAGGCTTCAGCAGGGAATGGGTACTGCTTCTGCCTCACAGGGTTAGGCCCTGTGATTTCAATGATAGTGTGCATCCTACCACAGTCGTGCTTGTTGGCGGCAAACATGTCAAGGTGTTTTTGCAGCAATGGTGCAAGCTCAGAAAACAGGTCATGACTTTTGAACAAAGCCATGATGTCATACTCCTTGTTGTTATTGGAGATGGCTGCCACCATGTGTGAGTCTGGGATGGTGACAGCACGACATTGTCCTTTGATCTGAATGAGTAGCCTATTGGCTAAATCCACTACACAGCCGTATAATGCTAGGAAGTCGATCCCCAGGATGCTGGGGTGATGACATAGAATCATGAGGTCAAAAGCAAAATCAGTCCTGAGGTGGCCTACCACCGCAGATAGAGGAACAGATCAGTAAGTGTGTAGCTAGGTACCATCTATACCCTGCGCACTGGTCTTCCAGCTGATAGATCAGTCAGATGAGACTGGGTCCTCATCATGGAGAACTGACATGATTGCTCCAGTATCCAGAAGCATGGTAAGTTGGCGGCCCCTGACCGTGGCCTTTACACAAGGCCGTCCTTTTGTATCAATGATCAAATCACTCACAGTCTGGACTGGGGCCTGTAATTGTCAATCAGTATTTTCAGAATTAGCATCATCATCCTGTTCCTGAAACCAAAGGCCTGCAGGGTCTTCCAAGGCCTTCTGTATGTCTTGCAATGGGTACACATGTACCTGTGACATCACAGGCACTGCGACGGCCTGTATGGGTGATTCCTCCTTGGATGTCACATTGGCCTGGCCAGTAACTGGTGTAACAAAAGGATTCCCTCAGCTTTTCGAGCATTCAACAGCCGGGGTCAGGAAAGGATTTCCTCGGTCGCTTGTCCGTTCAGCGGTCGGGACTAGGGCTGTTATAGTTTGTGTAGCTTTAGCTTCCCTCTTGGCACGTATCTCCTCCAACAGCTTGTGGAGGGTCTTGTTTTCATCTTTGATCTGTCAATAGCTAGGACCATTATGGTTCTGGCTATTATGTTGGGCATTTGGATTTTTCCAATTGCCTCTGTCTCTGTTGTTTCTCTAGTTCCGGCCCCCCCCCGTGTGACTGCTTGTCATCAGAAGGGGTGTCATTTGTTTGGTTGTTTCCCTGTACTATATAATTCATAGAGGTGTCAGGGGCAGGCTGTACTGCAGCCACCTTGTTGGATTTGCCAGAAGTAAGGGCATGGAGGTAGACCTGATAGGCATGCTCCGGCTTAGTGAGGATAGCCGCAAATATGGGTACTCAGGTAAACATTGAGCTCAACCTTTTCCCACTAGCTGGAGTCATATTCCGGATGTACAAATCCTTGTACTCAATTTGGTCTCATCTGAGACTTTGTTTGCAAGGCCTTTACCAGTGCTGTATGCGAGCCATAACCATTGATGGTAGGCCGCAGGAGTTTCTTTTGTGCTTTGTTTAACCTTGTAGGCCAAGTGAGCTCCTATGACACCCAGGGAATTGGCGGATATAAGGGCTGCTGAAATGTCATCAAAAGCGAGGGTGTTGGGAGTTACGTACTATTTCTGAGAGCTTGGCCCAGAGGGCAGGTTTCGACTGTCTGCCGCAAGACTTGAACCTGGTACCCATGTTGGAGAGAGAACTTCTCACAAAGGGAGCGCACTTTCTCCAGGTGGCAACTGAGATTGTAAGTTGGGCCCATCTGTCCGATGTTCTGTGCAATTTGCTAGACAGAGTGAGTGAGTGACTTGTAGGGGGTTGGAGGTGTGCATAGTCGCATTTAGTTCAATATGTTCCCAAGCTCTGTGAAGTGCAGCTTTCGCTGCCGTATCAGCGATTGTCTTGTACGTGTGATCTTGAGTAACAGAATCTTTTAGCATTTTGTCAGTTTGGTCCTGGATGGCCTTTTTTTCATCTTCCAGGACAGTAATCCGACTAACCACATCCTTAATCACGTTGAGAATCTCCGGCTCTTCTCCCCTGGTGACAGGAGCAAGTGAAGGTGCACCACGGAATACAGGCCCTCCAACTGTGTCATGGGGGCTGCCATCTTGGCATTGTATGTGGCATCCGCTATGTTTGTGTAGATGTGGCGACGCAGTGTGTGTGCCGATGTTGGCGCCATCTTGTGGATGGCCGGTGGAAGTTGCTCCACCACAGGGGTTGGACTTGCATGTGATATGGCATGCTTCATCATCAAAGTCAGAGTCGTCATCACCGGATAATGCAATCTCAATGGGTGTATACTGAAACCCGTTCATGGCCTTAACAAGGCCGGCAAGAACCTCCCGTTGATGGAGCAACTTCGCCATCTTTTGTGTACATGTCTTGTGACAGACTTTTGCAGTGCCCTGCTCAATACCTCTCTCAACCTCTCTCTGTAACACTCTATACACTGCACCCAATTTGATGTTTTCTTTAAGCTCTTTATCTAACTCACAACTTATGCACTTGTAATCCTTTTTCAACTCAGTATTCTCCTCTCCTAAACCTTCATTCGTATCACTCAGAATATCATTCAAATATGCTAACTGTTTCTTATCACATTTCAACCTTTCACAGTCATCTCTTAATAAACATATCTCTCACTCAGTGTCTTGAGCAGTACAGTGCAGCAATCTGGAATTAGCATCACAGAGTGACTGTGTCTCCTCCATTAGTTTCTGTTCCTTTTTCTGTAACTCCAATGCCTGCAAGTCTATCTCTTTTTTTAGAGACGCATTTTGCAGTTCAAGGGAGGCACATCTTGCCATGAGATTCTCAGCAGTGGTATGTAGAGCCGCAACCATTAAACCTTTAAGGCTGTATTTCGTGGCTGTTTGTTTGGACTCTAGGTATTGGTCAGATATTAACAGCAATGGTTTTTCAGCAGATTGTGCATCCAGCATGAAATCTGTCCATCCGCCATGGGATGTGAGGTAGTTTGAGATGTCGAGTCTCAGTTCTGTGCACAGGTCCAATATAACAAAGAAGGGGTAAACAAACAAACAAATAAGCAGTTGAAAAAACTGGTCAAAATGCCTCTGTGTCATCACCAACCGCTTTCCCATCCCGGTGGGTGAACGGTGATGCCAAGGTGGTACACTGTCACTCACAGAGGGAGTGTAAGGGGGTGCGGTGTGGCTCTGCCACGTCCGAGACCAAGACGGTGTGGGTCCACCACAACCACTACCACTGTAAGCACAAGTAGGTCCAAGTAGGCGAAAGTCGCACTACACTACTCAACATTCAAAAATAAATTGAATGCGAATCTTCCTTTGTACCTTCCAACCTGCATACGGTTGCCAAATGTAACTTGGCAATAAATTACCTTCTCCGATTCTTGATGGAATGGCACAAAAAGAAGAGACAACAGACAAGTGGTACTCATGTAATAAATGGGATTTATTACAGATCAGTAATACAGGCTTACTACCAACAGTGTAATCACTGGGAGAACTACCAGTTTTCCTTACCTAGGTAATGCAGTCTCTCTTCTCAGAGAAGCTACGTGCTACAGAGGGTCTTATACCCTGATAATAACCATAGCAATGGCTAAAGAAGATGCATAAAATGTATATAACTGGCCAAAAACAGGTGGCCTGAGTAACTATCCTAACTAATATAAGAAGTTGCATAGCTTGCAGAAGATAACACAATACAATGGGACCACTTATTATTCTAAGGTCAGCTGCACTTGTAATGGTGCACAATTACTAAAGATAACACTGTTGCATTAATAGAGAATATAGAAAAAAATGAGTAAAAAGCATCTCTCATAGCTAAAATATATCAGTAAAACATAATAAAACATAATATGCATTAGTAGAACACAGATCCTGACACTTATGCTTATATGATAAGTGTCTTCACCCTAAGGTTAGTACATATACCTACATATAGGCTGCTGTCCGCGAGGTGGGGGAACAATCAGGAGTGCTGGACCATGGATAGCAATGCACGCCTGTGCCTTTTAGTAGAGTACTACTTGTATGAGGTTAGATAAAAAACATGTGAAATTGATTGTATGCCCTGGTAAAGGACAACTATACAAACTTCTGGAATGGTGCAGTTAGTGAAAATGAGTAATGCAGTGGTTAATACAGCTATTTTGAACTCAATAACATGAGCCCTCATCAGTAATGTGCACAGAAAGGCACTTACAGTAATGATTTTTAAATATCTGTAATAACCTTTGCAATGCTCATTGTTACTAACCACACTTTTCTAGAATTTCCTGTACTTGTCCACAATCAGGACACGCAAGTAACCCACACTGTTTTTGTGTCAGATCCCATTCAGGTATTACCATACCCTGACTACTGAAAGGAACAGATGTGTATGCTCACTGCGGAGTGCGCTGTGGGCATTTGCAAGTGCATTCCCAGTCTATGGGATAGCAGTAACAAACTGAGCATTATTAAACGTTAAAACCAGACGTTTTGATACCCCTTTTAAAAAGGATGCTACTGGAGAACACTGAACACTTACACATATATGTCCATGCGGTCCCCTGTTGCTGAGGCATGGATGTCATCAAAGGGTCCAAACTGTGTACAGTCTGCAACAGCACTCAGCAAAGATGGTGAATGCTTAAGGGTACTAAAGGGTTACAATTATTTACAAAATTATGCACTTAGGGACACTAGTCAAGGCAGTGACAATGACTATAAGGGCCCCCGCAAAACATTCTGTTGTGCCTGCTCGGTGGCACAAAGGGTTGAGGTGCTGTATGCCCTGCCTTGCTCCACACTGGCTACCAGGCTTCTGCAACAACCGCAGGCCGTCATGTAGCTGGCACGAAGGGGGGGGTGGAAGGAAGGAGGCATGATTGAGCCGCCGAAAGTCAGCTCTCCTCTCCTGGGGTGGGCGTCACCCCCCGACCATAGTTACGCTCCCACCAGGTGAGGTCCTGTGGGTAGACTAGGTAGGAGGGGGCTACAATGTCGTGGAGGTCACCCGAGGCATGGCATCTGCATTCCTCCACATGTGCGTATACTCTGAGGGGGCAGGAGGGAGAAAATCATGGAAAAGAACTATAAAATATAAAACAGACATGTTGTGGGGTGCCCTACATCCACACCAAAGGACAGCAAGGGAGCACGGAGGGTGGTTGTCAGTGCACTGGGTAGTATGGGTAATACTACCACCAATGTGTGTGGTTGGCAGGGGCCTTTATTTTGTGCGTGTGGCTACTTGACATCAGGGGTTCACAGCCATGGACATGGCCGTGTGGGTGGGGTGACATAGGGTATGTATGGGTACAGGGATCTGGTGTCTAATGGTCCCTCTACCCACTCGATCTCCATACCTGTACATAAGCAAGCCCCCCAGACCTGTGTCACGACACCTCCAACCCAATCATGCTACAGCTGACCTGCCAAAGCTATGTACCTCTGATGTCAAGTAGCCCACCCCTCAAAAACAAAGCCCCATCCTGGTTTCCCTGACATAACTTTGCCTGCAGCCTCAGCCCCCCCCCCGTTTTGTGGTAGTGGTTGAACACTACCCACAGCACCGATGACCCACTACTCATGCTCCATTATCTTAAGTCTCCAAAGTCCTCTAGTAGCATCCTTTTCAAATGACTTACAAAAACATTTTGTTTTAACTTTTAATATAAGGCTCAGTATGTTACAGCTATTCTAGAGCTCAGAAATGCACATGCCAATGCTGTAAGTACACTCCACTGAGAGCACACATGCCTGTGTCTTTTAGTAGGCAGTGTAGAGTACTACTTGTATGGGGTTAGATAAAAACCATGTGAAACTGCTGCATGCCCTGGTAAAGGACAACTACAGAGCTCTCTAGAATAGTGCAGTTAGTGAAAATGAGTAATGCAGTGGTTAATACAGCTATTTTGAACTCAATAACATGGGCCCATGTCAGTAATGTGCAGAGAAAGGCACTTACGGTAATGATTTTAAAATCTCTGTAATAACCTTTGCAATGCTCATTGTTACTAACCACACCATTCTAGAATTTCCTGTACTTGTCAGCAATCAGAACATGCAAGCATCCCACACTGTTTTTGTGTCAGACCCCATTCAAGTGTTACCATACACTGACTACTGAAAGGAACAGATGTGTATGCTTACTGCAGAGCATGCTGAGGGCATTTGCTCATGCATCCCCAGGCTATTGGACAGCAGTAACAAACTGAGCATTATTAAACGTTAAAACCAGACGTTTTGATACCCTTTTTAAAAAGGATGCTACTGGAGAACATTGAACACTTACACATATATGTCCATGCTGTCCCCTGTTGCTGAGGCATGGATGTCATCAAATGGACCAAATTGTGTACAATCTGCAACAGCACTTAGCAAAGATGGTGGATGCTTAGGGTACTAAGTAAGGATTAAGCCATGAGAAAGGATGGGTCTACTGTGGAATTAATCCAGGGTTGGGGGGGTTCGGCCGAATGCCTCCAACGACCCAACCACAGATTCATTCCACAGTAGACCTATCCTTCTGAGTGGCTTAATCTTCTTGTAACATGGCATTAAATATATCAATGTTTTTTCTTCAATAAATACAAACAGACACAGTTCATTTGGTTTTAAATGCTCAATGTTCAGCACTTGAACATGAAGAAGAAATAGTGCAAAACAAACATTTGTCAATGCAAATGTTCGTCATGTGCACCGTTGTCATTTTGGGGGGGGGGCGTTATGAGCCATCGTTGGTAAATTTTAACTCGGGTTCATAACTTCATTGTTTTTTTAATATTTTTACACCACATTTTCAACATTGTCATCTTATAACGCTACCTCATAAAGAAAGGAAGATTACAATTTCAACTCCTGCCCTAAAGGTAATTTCATGCTTTGGCTGCAAAATCACCTTTCGTGATGCAAAAAAAAAAAAACAGGATCTGAAAAATGTCAGCTGTCACATTCATGAGGTGCTGTGAAGAAATGGCTATGTTGAAAATTTGGTGTCAAAATATTGAAAAGTACCAAAGGTACGAGCCTGCGTTTGTTAATTTAAGTGCAGGCTTGTAATGTTATTGTTTGTTAATATTTTCACACAACATTTTCAATGTAGCATTCTTATGACCCCAGCTCATGAACAAAGGTGTAGAAAATGTTCAACTCCAGTTAACAAATTGGCTGCGAAATCAAAAAACACATTTTTGCCAGGATCTGGAAAATGACAGATGTCGTATTCATGAGGTGCTGTGAAGAAATTACTACACTGAACATTTTGTGTCAAAATATTGAAAATTGCCAAACTTATGAGCCTGCATTTCCAAATTTCTACGCAGGCTCAGAACTTCTTTATAGTGTACAGTAGAGTATTGTTCTGTATAGAATTCCATCCTTTTCAAAATGTGGTTGTAACTCAGTAAAAAGGTCAGGGAATATGATTCTACCCAATTGTGGTTGAACAGCGTTCTGAAACTTTTACAGACTGTATGAGTCACTTTCATTTTGAAAGCAAAAGAACTCACACACACATATTCTACACAATACTATACAATATAAAAAATACAGGATTCAATTCAATTCAATCTTTATTTTTATAGTGCCTTTCAAAACCAAAGCACTTCACAGATTATAAATACATAAAACAGAATATAAAAATTATTAAAATCAGTACAGTTCAATTCAATTAATCAATTATTTAATTAATGAGGGAAGGCCAATGAAAACAAATATGTTTTCAACATTGATTTAAAGTTTGTGATGGTCAGGCATTCTCTTAACCAACGAAGTAGAGAATTCCACAGGGTCGGTGCTGCAAATGAAAAAGCACATGCTCCAGATATTTTAAGATGAACCCTGGGAATCTCTAGCAATCCCTCGTTGGTGGATCGGAGTGGGCAATTAGGGGAGTAGGGAATCAGGAGGTCTTTAGAGTAGTCGGGTCCCTGTTTGTGTAGGGCTTTAAAGGTAAGCAAGACTACCTTATAGGTGATCCGCCACTGAACTGGCAGCCAGTGCAGTTCACGCAGAACAGGAGTAATATGACTGGACCTGGAGTACTAGTCAATAACCTGGCTGCAGCATTCTGATATCAACCCCAGACAGCCCTAGGTAGAGGGCGTTGCAGTAGTCAAGATGGGTAGTAATGAAGGCGTGGACCAGAGTTGGAAGGTCACCTGGGGGAATCAGGTGTTTCACCAGGGCAATGTTCCTCAGATGGTAAAATGAAGATTTGACCACAGCTGACACCTGAGACTTCAAGGTCAAGCCATCATTAAAAACAATGCCCAGGTTATGCACCCGATCAGAGGTAATAAGCTGGACACAGTTCTATGTGTTAATGGCGAGCGTCGAACGGCGACCCGCATTAGTGCGAAGTCAGGGCAGTGAAAACAATTTTGCCACCGTGACAACCTCAGTGCATGAACGGCACGGGGGGTCAGGCCCCCACCACCCCCATGTGAGGGGCTTCACCCCGCACCCCTCTACTTAAGGATTCTCAACTCCAGGGAGGGTGCATGTTGGGGGGGGAGCAAAAAAAACACAAGTTTTGGGCTGGGTGCAACAAAAACGCAGTAGTGCTCAGACCCAGAACCCCACGCACCGCAAGCAGAGGCCAACCCCTGACACCACAGCATAGCTCGGCAGCCGACTACAGCACCACCCCCTACATCCCCTCCCAGGCCATGCTCGCCATGCTCACCCCCCCGTGCGTGTACATACAGCGACATCCTGTCACTAGGGTCGCCCTCCCTGCCCCCTCACCTTTCAGGCTTTCGCCCACATCACGCCACCATTTCGGATGGTGCCTTGATTCAGGCGCCCACGTCACAGTCTACCGCTGGACACCATCAAGCCAAAACGCCCGACATGTACCCAGCACCAAAACCCACCCCTGGGCGGCCTGGTTCCACAACCAGCACCTCAGTCTTATCCAGATTCAATCTCAGTCAACTCAAGCTCATCCAGTCTTTGATCTCAGAAAGGCAGCTATTTAGCATGGAAACCACATCAACCTGTCCGGGCACAAAGGACATATACAGCTGAGTATCAGCTGAGCAACTCTGTGCACAACCAGTGTGTATAGGCAATTTCTTCAGTCATTTGCTAGCTGCCTAAAGAAATCTACCAAGATCAGCGCCTCGCATCTCGATATTGTGTTTACCACCACATTAATTAGATGGTCCTGGGATTATGGCAGATAAAATGATATTTCAGGCTCACCAACCAGTTCCGCGATTTCAGTTGTGCGCCGCTTCACTCCTGTTGTCAGGCTCATTATTATGACAAGATGCTATGGAGAGCATGGTGCGCCATTTATCATCGGTGGCGGCTTTACATTAACATTGGTCATCTTGGTGGTACGAAACGGGCACCGGTCGCATCAACAAGGGCCTTGTGTTGACCAGCGCCCACGCTTTCATTACCAAGCCGCCTATATAATGTTAAAAAGATTGTAAAGTCACCACCCATTGATTATAATGGAGTGTGCCCTTGTGCTCTCCCAGCATCTCGTCATAACATTAGTGAGTACGAGGGTGGAGTGTAGGCTGCTCTTACAACCGGGAAGTCCTTGAGACACAGTTTAATTAATTTTAAGAGGGATATTATTTTTTATCTGCGGCATAATTTTGGGACATCTGCACAATTTAGGAATGCTGTGGTGGTAAAGCACCTATATATCAGATGCAGGGGCAGTACAATATAGCTTGGTGGATCTCTTTAACTACTGGGTGCACAGTATGATTATCAATCCATATCTCTTTCTGGCCATAGCTTAATGTGTTCTTTTATATTGTTTTCCAGGTAGATTGTGTGTAGCGCTATAACTTCTAATTTTTTACACAATTTGCAGTTACAGGTAAGATGCCTTAACAGTTAGAATGGCAAATAAATTAGAATAATTTACTTGCAAATGTCATAAATAGGAACTTAATGAAAAACTGTCATATTCATATAAAGATGATGATGACTGCAGTCCTAGAGTGCAATGGCAGATATATCACATTCTACAAACTTTCAACATCAAAAGTAGCATAAATAACTAGTGTTGTTTTTTGAGTCCATGGCAATTTTGTCAAAATATTGTATTATGTCAGTGACTTCAATTCTAGCCTTTAAATGGAATACTTATATCATTCCAGGTGCAGTGATTTGAAGACTTCAAGGAAGGCCATTTTCATGAGAGGAATCGTTAACAACCTTCACCATACATTGCACCGGTTCATATATAGTACTTGGTTACCTGTTTCAACCTTCAGTTGGCAAACTATAGATATTTACTAGAATTATTGTCTTTACATATACATTTAATAGTTGCATTGTTTTGTTTTACAGGTTTTTACTGTCAGTAGGAGGTTGTGTATTTCTAAATACTGTGTGGAAGTATATACTGACACATATTTTTCTATAAGAAAAAATAAATCAGTTTTCAGTAAACTTGTTTACAACAGAGATTTCAGAATGCCAGTCACCTGTGCTAAATATGGATGCCATTCATGAAACACACTGGAGGCAAGGCAGTTGGAAATCACTTTCCACTGGTAAAACAACATTGGCAATATATGTTGTGTTATTTTCATTTGCATTTACAGTACCATTACTTTCTTAGAACAATCATCTCAAGTTAGAGCATTGCTGCATAACAACTTGCATTCCTTCTCCCTGCAATTTAGGACCACTGTTATATGAGTTTATCAAATAACACTAAAAATATATTTGTTTGATGTATGTTTCATTTCTTAAGGTTTCCCCTGTCGAACAACGATCTGCTTAATCAATGGTGAACTGCTATCAAAAGGGCAACACACAAGGGAAGACTATGGATGCCATCAACGTATCAGAGAATCTGCAGTCAACATTTTGAAGATAGTTGTTTCGATAAGACCGGACTAACAAGATGACTACGGAGCAATGCCACTCCCACCATATTCCAGTTCCCTTCACATGTGATTGTATGTTGTCATTCTTGTTTAGTTATCAAAGATGGATTTTTGTAACTGTGCACTGTCAATATTATATATGCAGTCTGGAGAGTTGTAACGATGTGAGGCTGGGTACCCATTTCTAATTACACCTCCAATGACAGTATATGAAACATATGAAGATAGAATCATAAACACTGTTTGGAGGTACACACTGGTTGTGCATAGTTGCCATCCATTATTATAGACAATACTCAAATATCTCAGCAATCCAGGTGTAGTGATCCAATTAACAGCAATCAGAGCCACATCTGATACAGTCTTAATCTGTTTTAGTGTAATTTGGTTTCCATCTGTATTCCACACTTGCATGTGATGTGCCTTGAACTTGATAGGAGTGTCCCCTTGCCCTGCACACCACACAACAAAATTGAAATAAAATATGACAAAAACAAGTTTTTTTTCCATTGCATACACAGAAAAAGACACATTAATGCAGCACCACTAAGAGAAAAGCAGCAGTAGCTGATCCAGAAGAGGCACAACCATGTTCATCAAAACAATGCAGAGAAATTGCTTCCAAGGAAGCAGCAGTTTTGGTACTATGACTATGTATATTAAAAATACTGTATTTAATAGCGCTATTACAAAACTAATTTTTTGCACCAAAAGACTGAATATAGGAGGTGTTTTATGGATATAAGTAATGAATACCCAACAACAGGGAATGGAGAAGTTATGATAATTGATGCATGGTCACCTATCTTTATTTCACAAATTATATTTTATTATGTTTCAAAACTATTTTCTAAATATGTCATCATGTCATAATCAGTTAATAAGCAATGCTGACAATTCATCATTAATGTCCATTATGCTAAATGATTGATAACGTTACTGATTAATAATGATTGATGAAGTTTACATATATAAGGAAACATTAAAATCATGTAATTCTTCATCCACAGGAGCACATATACGCTACTCCTGATATTGAAATTCTGAGAGAAAAGCTTTGTGCATTAGAGGAGGCAAGATTAAAGAAAGAGAAGGAGCTAAGAAACGCAAAGGATAGAGAGAAGCGTCTCTGAGAAACATGCACTAGTATCAGTTGAGCGCTAGCCAGAAAGGATTTAATAACAGAGCAGCTTATGGAAAAACTTCAGACGTATGGAGGTATCAAAACTTTTTTTATTGAAAACAGTGATATTAATGGAAGTATCTGCATAGGCGTTACTGTAATAAATGTAGGCAAATGTTAGACAGTTTTTATAATTCATGTATTTCTGATGTTGATCTTCTTATAACATATTACTTCATGTTCGTGTTATCACAGTATCCTTTGGAACTCTTCAAAAAACCATCAAATGAGTAATGCAGCAACAATCTTTTGCACTGACACTACATTTGTATGGTCCAAAGGCCTATGAGTAACTAAGAAAAGAAATAAAGCTTCCTCTTCCAAGCCCACGAACCTTAAGAAAGTAAGTTGCTGTGTAAAGTCATGTTTAAGTCAGTATACTGTACATTATTCATTTTTATGTACATTTTTAGTTGTCCCTTTTCAGATTGCAAGTCAGAACTAAGCCTAAGGGGTGTGAGGCAAAAGACTAGTCCAAGTGCATGCCTCCTCCACTGAAGCACTGTACTTTTATAAATTAATGATCAGCGTTGACTCTGTAACTGTGCTGCTAACAGTTTTTAAAGTTAAAAAAACAGCAAGGAACGATGCAACATTTTATACATGCAATGCATGCCTTTAGTGCAAGAGCTTGCGAACCTTGCAGACCAATGAGAATGATGAATTCAGGCCATTTTTATAAATGTAATTATTTCATGGATGAACTGGCATTGTATATAGTTACATGAAGTATAAAGATGTTATCTTTTTTCAGTCACAATATAGTGTGTGGTTTTCATAGCTATATTACCTTCTTTATATAGCTGGCTGAAAACAATTGACAATGGACCCGGATTAAATGCATCGGTATTACAGGCACTTAAAGAGCAACGTCAGGAAAATCCATTCACATACATGCGTGCTAATTTTGTTATTGATGCAATGTCAATTCAGCAGCATGTTTCCTATGATGCACATCAGAAAAAAATGGTTCGTTTTGTTGACATTGGTAATGGTGCAGATGCAAGTAGTAATGATGTGGCAACAGAAGCACTAGTTTTTATGCTATTATGTGTTGCCAGGCACTGGAAAACTCCCATTGCATATTTTTGAACTAAGACATTAACAGCACAGGCACAAAATTAACTGGTAGCACAAACGTTACAGGAACTGATTGACAATGGATTTGAAATCATATAAATTACAATGGATGGGCATCAGACAAATGTGCATATATGCACTTTATTAGGTTGCGATTTTAGTGATCCACATAACATGAAAACTGATTTCAC
Organism: Neoceratodus forsteri; assembly: GCA_016271365.2. Classification (NCBI taxonomy): domain Eukaryota; kingdom Metazoa; phylum Chordata; order Ceratodontiformes; family Ceratodontidae; genus Neoceratodus; species Neoceratodus forsteri. Next base: position 321,035,412 of record CM057459.1, read on the forward strand.
AATTCCAGGGAATTCCAGGTCATGTCATGTTATTTTTGATGTTTGCCATGAGATAAAGTTAATGCAGAATATGCTAGAGGTGTATGGACTTATAAAAAGCAATGATGGCAACATCAAATGGCAGTACATAACGGATCTTCAAGCTTCGCAAGCAAATGCTGGGCTAAGTGCTGGCAATAAATTAACACAGAGACACATTCATTTTTCCTCACAGATAATGAAAGTGTCACTAGCAGCACAGACTCTCAGTAATTCCATAGCTAATGCACTTTTAAAATGCTCCGTGATGTTGGATATGACAAATTTGCAGAATGTGACGCTACAGTGGCATTTATTAAGGCCAGCATAAATAATCAAGTTTCTAACTGCTATGAATCCATTTTTAATACATGGATAATGAATTTAATACAGTAGTACACTAGCATACAAAAATATTTTGGGAATAGTATCACTCCAGAAGTGATAATACCACATTTCGAGAGTGATAATATTATTGTTCACGTCCCGTAATACTATCATTCGGGACTCGAACGATAGTATTACCAGCCAAACTCAAGAGCGCAAGCCCACAACTCCCCAAATCAGTAAACCTCCCAAACGTCAATCAATTATTCACACTCACAATGCAGCTAATCATTGGCTGCTCTCTGTCTGTGGATGGCCAAAATGATTTCCAAAACATGGCGGTCATCTCTCGCTTAGCGAGACTACATAGTGTCCACGGCACTTCCCGTTTTTTGTTTTCAAATGGAGTTATTTGACTGATCCTGCTCTCCCCCCCACCCCAAGAAGAAAAGGTATGGCAAAAAAAAGGGTTTTCTTACTGTGCCATGTGTGCGAGCGTGTGGGGAAGAAACAGACGGAGCGAGGCAGTGCGGCAAAACGCATAGGCAGTCGGCTAGACCGACAGAATTCATCATGGCAGCAGATGACGCCTACCACAAAAATAATAGCAACAAAACCCCCAAACTTGATCGATAAGTTAAAAATAATAGATACATTAGTATATTATTTAAGGCAGTAATTCCATGTCAAGGTTCTAGTGACATGGGAACCTTTCCAGCTTCACTGTCAAGGTTCCCATGTCCCCATAACCTCTCGATGGAATTACTGTCTTATAATGCATACTAACCTATCTATTATTCTCTTTGTAATATATGGATAAGCCTCAATAATACTATACTAAGTTATGCAAAAATGTCCCAGTAATACATCACAACTCTCTATAACACTATACTGAAAAGTGATACTATTTTTTTTAATAATACTACAGTTCAAAGGTCATCCCCAAATGTAGTATTATCAATGGATCCATATATTACAAAAAATGACAGAAAGATAAGTGTTTTACAAGGCAGTAATACCATCTCAATGTTTTGGGGACTTTAGGACCTCTCGAACTTTGCTCTCTATGTTCCATGTCCCCAGATGGTATTACTGCCTTGTAATACACACTTGTCTATTATTCTATTTATTATTTTGCCATTTCATTTTTGATTTACATGTGCTGAGTGTACTCCTTGGTGTTGTAAGCTGGTGTTCTACCACTGTTAGTTTGGCATCTATATGTCCCCCAAAGAAAAAACACTGTCCGATGTGCGTGGCTCCCTGCTGACTGCAAAACACGGTCGACATGGAGCCTGCCGCTTTGATGCCGGTCGACGAAATAGCTGTCAAACTGACATCGCAGATCCCATTTTTTAAAGTGTATTACAATAATCAAAAAAATTGATAAAATATCTAGGTAAAGACCTTTCTTTCTCATCTTTTCAGACAATTGACAAACTATTTGACGTCCTAAACAACCAATGTCCTAGAGTTACAGGTTACAAAGGAGCAGTGAACAGCAGCAACTCACAGACTGTAAGTGATTTCTTAAAGGAGACAAAAACATAGCTACTTTCACTTACAATATCTGAAGGGAAGCCGCTATATGACAGTTCAAGGTAAGTAAATCATCATTGAGGTATAACCATTTTAAGTGAATGTGTTATCTGTTGATATGCAGTACACAAAAACAATAAAATGTCTGTGATTTATTTCAGAAAAATTTGCATAGTCGGATTCCTGGTCAACATTGCCACATTTTGTGCAATACTACCTGAACTGCTGAAGCATCAGAAATATTCTTTTTTTTTAACTTTATGTTTATTGTTTCAGGTAAAACATTGAGAATCATTATACAAACAGAGATATAACAGATATCATCTTACAAGACACAATGAGGTCACCACTCCTCTTAATATTAACATATAAAATCCATCTACTGCTTTAAGATAGGTCCATGGCCGGCCCAGTGGCACAGAGGGTTGAGGCACTGGTGCCTTACCTCGCACCACGCCGGCAACCTGGGTTCAGGAATGGACTCGGGGCACCAGGGGTCCGCAGGGGAAGGGGAGGATTGAGTGTCCGTAGGACTGCTCTCCTCTCCTGGGGTGGGTAACAGGGCCGCTTCGTTATGCAGCAGCCCCCAGTGGAGAACGGGAGCACTGCAGAAGGGTCGCAATGTGTGAAATACCAGAAAACGGAAACACACCGCTCTGGATTAGTCGGATGACAGCACCTGGTCCACTGGCACCCCGGAGACTTCCTGCAAGCTAGTCTGCCTCAGCGGCACCCCGAGGCAGAGGGAAAAAAGAGGGTGCTGGGCAGCCCCCACCAGTGCCTTCCCCCTCGGAAGGAGAGGGACCCACTCGGTAAAGAGTAACGCCAAGCTACCTCGGGGTCAGCTGCAATATGAGGTTAGGAGGGTTGGGGAGGTTCATGGGGGATGCCGGGGACCTTGGATGCCTGAAGGAGTGGCGGGTCAAGAGCATGGAGGGAGAAAATAGATTACACAACAAAAAAAAGATAGGTCCACGGGGGAAACAATTAGTTACAATACAATATGACTCCAAAGTAGCGGTTATAAACAGCCCATGAGCAGCATGGCATTGTTCTTCAGAATCTGACATTCTAGATCCCATTTAATCTCTTCCTCCTAAGAGGTAACAGAGAAAATCCCAATGCATTACTCTTTATTTTGTGCATCAAAAATGCATTCCTCCATAAGATAGCGCTTAGGCAAAACAAACGTATCACAGCTGTAATTTCCCTCTCGATGGTGTTTAATGCATCTCTAAGAATGGGGTGTTTCCAAAACTATGGAAGTTAGCCAATGTCACGCCTGTCTTTAAAGCTGGGGACAAAACTCTAACGTCCAACTACAGACCAATAGCCATTCTACCACTCCTCTCTAAAGCACCTGAAAGAATGGCCTCGAAGCAGCTTACAAAGTATCTTGATAAATACAACCTACTTTGCCCACAGCAGCATGGGTTCTGAAAAAAGCACTCCACACTTACTGCCCTTGTTGATTACTCTTCCCAGCTTTATGATGCCTTAGATAATGGGGAGGCAGTTGGCTCAGTCTTCATCAACCTTACGAAGGCCTTTGACTCTGTTAACCACAAACTACTCCTAAACTGCCTCCATTCAACAGGTCTATCCCCGGACACAGTACTGTGGTTCAGAAGCTACCTCACAAACAGGTCACAACGAGTCAAAATTGGAGACACCCTATCATCTGCTAGGGAAGTGTCCCTCGGGGTCCCACAGGGCTCTATTCTTGGCCCACTGCTTTTCAGCCTCTTCATCAACTCTGCACCATCTGCATGTACAGCATGCACTATTCTCTATGCTGATGATGCAGTGATATCGGTCGCTGGGAAAGATCACAGCTACATCACAACCGAACTCTAAGACAGCTTCCTCAAGCTTGAATCCTGGTTCACACAAAACAAACTACTACTGAACCATAAAAAAATAAAAAATCTACTCTTCGCTACCTCCCAAAGCAAGATGAAATACCAGCCTTTGCTCATCCAGAACCATAATGGTGAAATACTGGAACAAGTAACAAAGTTCAAATACTTGGGCATCACCTTTGATGATACACTAACCTTCTCCGGCAATATAGACTCAGTCGTCAAGTCAGCGAATACAAAACATGGGGTCCTCTACCGCCATGGGCAGTCTATGACACCAGATGCTCTGAAACTTGCAATCAGTAGTTCAGTGATGTCCTCCATAGATTATGGGCTGTCCATCTATGGGACAGGCACTAAAACTGCCCTAAACAGGGTCAGCACACTACTAAATAAGGCCTGTTGACTAGCCATAGGGGCTGCCCAGGACACCCACACCTGCATGCTCTACACCAAAACTGGGTGGCTCCTACTCCATCTTAAAGCACAATACCAAACCTGCCTACTTCTAAAAAAGTGCTTCTTGGGCTTTCTCCCCCTGCACTGGGCTGCCTCTTTACGTCGGAAGTTCCCACCAAATCAACAAGAAGCATGGATACATACAGGTTGGTGATTCCCCTTCAAAAGGACGAAACTCACCCAGAACTCCATCCTGTATCAAGGACCAAAATGGTACAATGAGTAACCTGCTAGCCTTACAGAATCGCCCAAGATTAGCACCTTCAAATCTGGGCTCAGATCCCTTCTTGATACAAAAAAGAATTGTGCTTGCTTGCACTAATATGGCAGAATTTCAGCCACCCAACCCTCTCCCTTTCACCCCCCCCTTTTATCTCATCAACCCCTCCATCCCCGAACGAGGCCAACTCGGCTGACAAACCACTTCCACCACGACGACACCATCCCTGGCTGACCCCCTACCCCCCCCTTAGGCTAGACTGACCAACTAAATAGTGAACCCTATTTACTCCTTCCTCTTCAACCTTTAGTTGGATATATAAGATTTCTTTGGTATTTGAAAGTCTGTGTAACTGTTTTCTGTTCTCTGTAAACACTGTTATATTTGTAATGTTTGTTCAACAATGACCTGAAACCTTTGAAAACGAGTCCTGGGACTCAAAGGTATTAATCCTAAACTGAAATAAATAAATAAAATAAATAAATAAAATTTGCTGTCACAGTTAAGACTAAAACAACAATTTTAAGTCACTATTAACTCAGTGAGAGATAATATAAACAAGTAATTTTTTTACAGGCTTTAACTCCAAAGCAGAGCTTATTAACCTCCAACCTAAACTGTAGGAATGTCAAATTAGTCCTGAAATGGGAGCCTTGCCCTGGTCCTTGTCTTTATTAATCTTAATAAAAAAGTACCTTAACAGTTACTAAAGGGCTATTGCTTCCAATCAGATATCTCTCCAAAATAGAGTAGAATTCAGCTTCCTTCACGGCTCTCGTCGTCTTCCGAAGAAACCTCTTCCAGCATTCCTGATTCTCCTAGGGATCTACTTCTGGGCCCATTTCATAGCATCTTTGGAGTCCAAAAATACAAAGACCTTGTCTTAATAGGCAATATGGAGACATGCCAGAAAATAAATTCCATGTGGTATACCTGCTTTTCTCAGCAGGGCTCTGGTACCGTCGAACTGCTTCCATCTCTGCCGAGTGGCATAACTAACATCCGGAAACAATCTCACAATCTGGCCATCACACAGAAGGGTTTTATGTTGTCTCACCAGTGCCACCAGATGATCTCTCATGTCCACTCCATCCACTACAGCCACCACCGTACGTGGAGCCTCCCGGGTTGTCAGGCCTGCCTCGTGGGGAGATTCTACAGGCCTTCTGGATCTTTTGGATGCATGCAGTGGCTTCCTGACCCAATTGCTGCTGTAACCACTCTTGCAGGAACAGAACTAAATGGTCCCCCTCGCATCCTTCTGGAAGACTCAACAGCCTAATGTCCATTGCCGTGTCTGATTTTCAAGGGCTTCGAGGTGGGTTCTGAGATGTCTGTTTTCTTTAATTACAGTCATAACAGTGCCCATGGCCACATCAGCCTGCTTAGTAGCCTCCACTGTTGCCATAGAGAGTGTTTCCAGCACCGACTCCACATTAGTTGCCCAATTGTTGAGGTTATCAAATTTGTCAGATAGCCCGGCTACTAAGGATATTAGCCTGTTAATTTTCAGACAAAGTGTTTGAAGAGTTTCCTCGCCAGCACTTTCCAATAGTTTGGGTTGAGTTTGAGAAGTAGAGTGCATGGCCAGAGCTCCGCTTGGATTTTTCCCTTTAGCTCCATCATTCTGGGTTCTGTCCATCCGTGGGTTCCCCACCTTAATATTCAACCTCTCCCATGTAAGTATTGCTGTTCCAAGATCACAGATGCCCTAAAAAAAATTACTTTTATTTGCTGCTAAAGTCTGTTAAATTACAGCGTACTAACTACTAGCTTCCATCTTGCTTGGGCTCCACAGTGCGCCCCCACCCCCCCCAGAAATATATTCTAACTTACAAATTCAGTCAAGACCACCTTGAATTGTTTTTCAATGCTGTCAGAAGATCAGGTAAAATCCATTGTTGTTGTGTTTGCATGTTTGTTTTGAATAAAGCTGCCAGACACATTTGTGATGGCAGTCAGGGATGTATGGTAACACTGATCTGAGTGTGCATAATATGATGTACCTTTTTACATTTGGATTGTGCTTCTGAGTCAGCACTGGGTTACGAGCTATGCAGCAAATTACGTTGCTGAATGTTTTATACAGATTTTATGACATAGTCTGCATAATGAGTAATACTCTTTTATGCAAACAGATACAACAAAACGGTACTAGATACCCATGTGTAAATGTTATTAATTTAATGCAAAACAATCATCAATAGTTAACATATTCTACTGTCAGCTATTTTGTCATGACTTCTTCAAAGCTGTGGGTTAATATGAATATACATTGTTACATTACACTTGTTTACAGTAGGTGGCTAGAACAATAACCCAACAGCTTCGCGATTTAAATATGCCAGAAGATGTTTGCTGACTCGATGTGAGGTAAAGGCTGGAATAACAGACAATGTAACTGCTCAGGACAATACTGGATTCATTCAGGTGGCAGAAGGCGGAAGTATGCCTATGAGTTTTCAACAGGAACTGCAGACTCCTTTTGACGACAGAAGCATGGAATTACGTGACCACGATTACACGTCACAGCAGTTAGATATGTTGATTCAAAATTCAGCAGTGTACATTGCTGGCTGGGTGGTCCGCAAAGCAATGGATAAGTTGTCATGCAATGAATGCCGATATGCACTTGTCAGCAGAAGTATCCCAGACGACTTTACCAATGCTTACCTTTTATTACAACTTAAGGACAATGGAGGACTAGTAATTCCATCTTCAGGAACTGTGAAGACTGTTTTGGTGGCAGAACGTAAGCTATGTCAGATGATGAATGTCCACAGTGCAAAGAACATCATAAGCCAGCTCCGACTAGAGCAGCAAGTGATAAAAGAAACTGGAAGCACAGATATTTTCAACCTCAGGGAACATGTTACGCTTACTGAGTCAGGAACTGACAATCATCATTAATACCTGTTACGTCTACTGGTGTCCATCTATTACACTTTTTGTCAGCACTACATAGCAAAAATACCAAAAACAAAAGTGCAATCAGGCAGAAACTCAATAAGACAATTCTGTTTAAGGGGCAGTGATATATTTAATCATATGTATTCTGAGTTGCCAAAAGGAAAAAAAAAATCATGCCGGACCAAAGATGTCATTTCATTGTGGCGGTGAGTATAGAATGCAATAAATGTGCTTCCAAGCACAAAATTCATATCACTAACAGTATATTTATCTCTTTTGTTTATGTTTCAATAGATTGCCAGTATATTCTGAAACACACAAAGAAAAAAAACTGATTCCTGATAGAAGAGAAGAATACATTGGGGCGGTGAGTATAGGACCCAATTAATGTTCTCCTATGCAATACATTCCTATCACTGACTGTATATTTTCCCCATGTTGTTCCTTCTTCCACAGATTGCCAGTATATTCAGAGATGCTTGAAGACAGACATAAACTGCTGCCTGACATACGGCAGGAATACATCGGGGCGGTGAGCATAGAACCGTAATAATTTTATCCCAGGCAGTACATTCCCATCACTAACAGTATATTTTCCCATTTTTCACCTTTTTTCACAGATTGCCAGTGTATTCAGAGATGCCACAAGAAAACAATGAACTGCTGCCTGACATTCGATGTGAATACATTGGGGCAGTGAGCACAGAACCCAATTAATGTTATCCAGGCAGTATATTCTTACACTAACAGTATATTTTCCCATGTTGTGTTTTCTTCCACAGATTGCCAGTGTATTCAGAGACACCACAAGAAAAAAATAAACTGCTGCCTGACATTCGATGTGAATACATTGGGGCCGTGAGTATAGCACCCAATTAATGTTATCCAATGCAGTACATTCCTATCACTAACAGTATATTTTCCATGTTGTTCCTTCTTCCACAGATTACCAGTGTATTCATAGATACCGCAAGACAAAAATAAACTGCTGACAGACCTATGATGAGAATGCATTGGGGCGGTGAGTATAGAACCCAATTACTGTTATCCCAGTCAGTACATTCCTACCACTAACAGTATATTTTCCCATGTTGTTCCTTCTTCCACAGATTGCCAGTGTATTGAGAGATGCCACCAGAAAAAAATGAACTGCTGCCTGACAGATGATGGGTGTATATATTTGGGTGGAGAGTATAGAACCCAATTAATGATATTTCAAGCAGTAAATTATGTGCAGTAACAATATATTGTTCCATATTGTTTGTTCTTCACATATTGCAAATATACTCAAAGATGTGTACAAGAAAAAAGAAACTGTTGGAGGATAGAAAAGGTGAAAACATTTTGACAGTAACTATAGCAGCATGTCGATGTTCTTCAAAATAGTACTGTCATGTGACCAACAATACCTTCTGCTATTTTTATTATTCTGTAAAAGCTTCCCACTGTAGGTGCAAATGTAAAAAACAATGTATGAAAGAAGATGGGTCATACAGTGGCGTGGTAAGTTTGTTATGCCCTACCATGATTCAATAAGTAATAGTGTCCAGTCACTCTTCATATTTCTTTGTTTGTAACAGTTTTCAGTTGCAATTTTTTTTTATGTTGTGCAAAGGATAATAGTACAGTAGGTGAGGTACATAGCAAACAGAAAAAATGAGAGCATTTGTGAGTACAGTTTGACGGTAAGTACTAACATACTAAAATGCCAGCAGAATAGGCCTAACGGTCTTTCATGTCTGCTCGTTTGGTCAGCCCCCACCCTGGGAGCTGAACTTGCTGCCCCCCTCTCTGTCTTCTCCCTTCCCCGTTCCTGATATTCTCGCTGCACTGGATTTTGCTTCCAGTATGTCGGTAGTTATTGTCTTACCAAAAATGTTTGTGTCTATAACTTTACATTATTTCTCTTTTTTTCTTAGCAAGAGTACCATTACTGAGCATGGATACAGAACGCGCTCAAAAAAGATAAGTACTAATAAATTATAATATATAAATGTAGCTTTATTTGTAAGTAAAGGTATGACAATTAACCAAATATGTATGCTAATTGAATTATACTAGACATCGAAAATATGTCGTGTGAAAAAGTTTTTTAAATAATTCTGTGCAACGACAGGGCATGATTGTTTAACAAAAGTATTTGTATTTTGTCTTAGAATGTGATTGTACAGCACTTTGATACATGATACTGCGCTTTATAAATAAACTTTACTTACTTACTTACATAAAGTGGTAACAGGAACAACAGTACATGCAAAACGTAGTACTTATCCAAAGTCCTGGGCAAGTCTCGGCACAGTAATGACACCTTGGATTTAAAGCTCCTGCGACTCACCCTTGATGAGGTTCTTCCCCCTAACCAAAATCCTTAACAAATCTCTCTACCTCAGCCAATTCAAGTCACTATGGAAACAGGCTGTTATCAACCCTATCCTGGAAAGTGGTGATCGTACTTCCCCCAGTAACTACAGGCCCATCTCCATCCTGTCTTCACTCTCCAAGGCATTAGAGAAAATTGTATCTGATTAACTCACCGACTACCTATCTGAGCACAATCTCCTATGCCCCGAGCAGCATGGCGTTAGGAGGGGCCATAGCACCACCACCACCACCACTGCCCTTCTAGAGTATGCCTCCTACATAAACCAGGCCCTAGACCATGGACATGTAGTCAGCGCTGTCTATACTGATCTCACAAAGGCATTCGACGTAGTCAGTCATGCCTTGCTCCTACACAACCTACCTGCTCTTTGCCGCTCCCAAGAGACAATATCCTGGCTCGCAGATTACCTTACTGGTAGAACCCAAGTCAAAATTGGTTCCACACAGTCTGACTGCCATCCCATCCTCTCTGGAGTCCTGCAAGGCTCTATACTCGTCCCCCTCCTCTTTAGCCTTTTCCTTAACTCCCTTCCCAACACCTGCTCTGGTAAGATTCTCTTATATGCTGATGACACTGTCATTTATAGTAGTCACCAGCACCCTCTCACCCTCCAGCACACGCTCTAGAACAACTTCTCTAAAGCCGAATCCTGGTTAGGGGACCACAGGCTTATACTTAACCATAAAAAAACCAAAACAATGATCTTTGCTCACCGGCGGAGTCCTCACTCTGGTACACTCCTGAGCATCCTCAACTCGTCGCGTGACCAGCTAAGCAGGTTACCACATTCAAATACTTGGGGATAATCCTAGACACATCCCTCACCTTCCACGTGCAGATTCAGATTTTATCCACCTCTCTCAACACCCAGCTAGGTCTCCTCTACTGCCTCCCCTCAGAAGCCATCTGCTTGGCAGTATCCTCCTCAGTACTCGCCCTAATGGACTATGGCACAGTAATATATGTTTCTGCGGATCTAACTGCCCTAAGCCATATCAATATCACCCTTAACAAAGCGTATTGTTTGATCTCGGGATGTGACAGATGCACCCATACTTGCCACCTATACAGGCTTACCCAATGGCTAAACTTCGACAGGAGACCTAAATATCACACCTGTCTCCTAGCCAAGAAAATCCTACTCAACCTTACCCTCCGGGGGCTTTACCCACTTGTCCAACAGGCCCCCTCCAACAGGCCCACTAGAAGTACTGCTAAGTTCCTCATAGCTGTCCCCCGCTGCAGGACCTCCCTGTGTCAAAGGGCTTTTTTATTTTGGGCCACTAAATTGCTCAATGAGCTTCCCACCTCCATCTCACTTGAACCCAAGCTAGGCCCCTTCAAAACCAACCTGACAAACCAGCTCCTTAAATACTCATCATGTGACTGTCCCTAGTCCCCCTTACCTCACCCCCCACCCCACTCACCACCTCCAAACTGTGACCCTCTGGGGACCTCCTTGTCCTCCAGTGTGTTGGTCACACTGTACTTTACATTGGGTCAGGCTACCTCACCCTAAACATTCTGCTGTTTTTTTTGTTGCTCTTTAACTCTGTGATGCTGGGCATGTTTGGCCCTGCACTGTGTTTCTAGTCGACTAATTACTACATACTTGTGTTATCATCTGTATCTCTGACGTGGAACCTTTGCAAAGGAGTCTTTGACTCAAAGGTTTATTTCTGATTGTTGTAATAAATAGACAAATAAATAAGTATATTAATATAGAACTTCTCTGGTTAGTTTTACAGAACTGCTGTTACAGAGATACTGAACAATGAAGAATACAAACGCAAGGGACAGCGAAATAAACGATCACAGCAGGACATCACAATTACTGATAACCCATTTCAGGACAAGTATTTAAGGACTTTATATCCAATAAAACCCTGTAACCATACTGTAGATCTTAACATAACTGTGCAAATAATGTTCCTCAAGGTCCCGCACAGGGAAAGTGGTGGCACAAAACAAAAGCATAAAGTAGGAAGGCATGTAAGTTGAGCACTCAACACTGGTCACACATAGGACACCAGTCTGTATGTTGATTAATATATTTTTTTTAAGCCACTGCCATGGCCGGAGCGATGCATTTCAGAACGTCCAAAATGCATCAGGCAGACCATGTCTTTGTGTTTTTAATTAAAGTATTTTGTTTCAATTGACATACAGCACGGTGTCCTGCAGAAGACAGTTGGTGAGTACTGAATTTCAGTGCCTTCCATAACTGGTAACATGAACGCCTGAAGTTTATCTTGATCTGCATTAGGGGTCAGAAGGGAATTTTTCAGAGATAAATTGTAAGATGATTATCTCTGTTTTTTCGCTCTTCCCAGGCAATAAACATTACTAATAAAGATAATAAATCTTACACCTGTACTGTATGGGCAGCGTTAAGTGACTTATCCCCGTGTGGCACTGACCCTTGATTCAGTGACATGACACTGGTGCGTTATTCAACTGCATGTAACATTTTGATGCATACAGGCAAAGGAAAAGAGCAGTGCAAATATGTGCACAACACTTTACACATGTTGGAATAACAGGCACAAAGTATGTCACAGATCAATTACAACTGGTATTAACAAGAGGTCACAGACTGGAGGATGGTAATGAAAGCTTCAAGACCTGAAGGATGAAACGACATGAGGAACATGTAATCACAGTAGTGGCCATAAGCCACCAGACCCTGCCAAAGTGTAAAAAGAATACCCGCCCTAATCTCAGATGCCATAAAGGTATATTGAAAGAACTTGATCATAAAAACATTGGCTTTTAAGTATTTAACCGAGCAGACCTGCAAATGCTTGACACAGATATATGGACCTACCAGCACCCAAAAATCATGAACATTTCTACATTTGAATCAATATGCTTTAAGCTTACTGAATGGACATTCTAAATGCCTATTGAACAGATTCATTAAACTCTGACATTGTGCAATGTACTTGCTGACAGTCCAAAAGTATTTTAAAATCAAACCTCAGCAGTTATTATATCACTGACCATACATAAGATGTTGCCACATGTCTAAAAAAGCTGGACCCTCCAACAAGGAACTGGCCCCTCTTAACAGGGAACCATCTGCTAGCAGACTATCGTACCATAAAACCACAATGAGATAAGTCTTCATTCTGAACATGCAGTGAACGGTCTTGTGGTTAAAAGTCTATTAATCACCACCTCATGGACCCCAGGTGAAGAGTACAACAGACAGTTTGACTAAATGTCTAATAAATATTAATACCTCCACACGTAGGCTGTAGACTTCCAAACAGATAAGCCTTTGTCCAAATATAGTTATAGCATCCCAAAAGCTCATAATACTTTTGGGGATGAATAAAATCGTATGCCACTTCTAAAGAAAGTATTTGGCTTATATAATTTGTTTCTCCAGACCAACAATTCATGATCATCAGCTAGTTGTCTTTTCAATCTACATTTCATCGCTGGAAGAGATCTCACATCTATTCTACTACTACTGACTCTGAATGAACTATTACTCTGTTGAAGAGTAAACAGGGAGTAGAGGAGGCACTGTGGGTCACCTTAGAGACTAGAAATGGCACCACAATCCGTACAGGGGGTTGTATACAGACCCCCATGTCAGGGGGAGGGAATGGACAAAGATATGATAGAAGGCATCCTTAGGATGGCAGAGAAAGGGGAAATACTGTTGATGGGGGGACCTGAATATGTCAGACTTCAGCACAGCTTTCGATACTGTTCCACATAAAAGATTGATTAATAAGCTGGGTAGGCTCAGGGTGGGTCAGAAGTTGGTCAACTGGGTGGCAAACTGGTTGACGGGCAGAAAATAGAGAGTGGTGGTAAGCGGTATACAGTCAGAAGAGATGCAAGTCACAAGTGGGGTACCTCAGGGATCAGTCCTGGGGCCAGTCCTCTTCAATATCTTCAGTGACATTGCTGATGGACTGGAGGGTAAGGTTTGTCTGTTTGCAGATGGCACCAAGATCTGCAACAGAGTAGATGATCCAGATGGGGTGGGTAGAATGAGAAGAGATCTGGATAAACTAGCAAAATGGCCAGAAGAGTGGGACTGGGGTTTAATGCAAAGAAGTGCAAGATCATGCACAAAGGGAAGAGAAACCCTGAAGCCACCTATAGACTGGGAGGGGAGTTGCTGGCAGTCACAAGGGAAGAAAGAGACTTGGGCATCATCATCACCGATGACCTGAAATCATCCAAACAGACCACTAAAGCAGTAGGTAAGGCTAGGGGGATGTTAGGGTGTATTAGTAGGGGTATCACAAGTCAGAAGAGGGAGGTAATAATCCCTATTTACAAGACACTGGTTAGGCCCCATCTGGAATACTGCGAGCAGTACTGGAGGCCACACCTTCACAAGGAGATTAACCAAATTGAGGCAGTCCAGAGAAGGGTAACCAAAATGGTGCAGGGACAGCTTCAGAAAACATATGAGGACAGATTAACAGAGCTCAATATGTATACCTTAGCGCAAAGGAGGGAGAGAGGGGATTTGATTGAAACATTCAAACACCTTAAGGGCATTAACAAGGTGAAAGAGTTTAACATGTTTCAATATAAGAAAAATAGCAGGACAAGAGGCCACAGCATGAGATTAGCAGGAGGCTGATTAAGAGGTAATGTGAGGAAGTTCTTTTTCACAGAAAGGGTGTTGGTTGCATCGAATGGTCTACCTCAGGAAGTGATAGATATGAATACAGTGCAGAGCTTCAAACAGGCATGGTATAGGCATAAGGGAGCAATACAGATGGGTATGAATAGATGGGCCATTGACAGAGCAAAGGCCGATGGCACATTTATAAGGTATAACAAGAAATGAGCAGACTGGATGGGTCTTGAGGTCCTTATCTGCCGTCAGCTTCTATGTTTCTATGTTAACTGGAGCACCTTTGCTGCAGCCACATCCAAGAGCAGGGCCATTCTCGGTGCCCTACAGGTGGCATGCCTTAGACAGCTAGTTTTGGAACCCACTCGTGAGGGAGCAATCTTAGACCTCATACTCTCAAATGGGGACAGTGAGAGGATCTCAGATCTAGAAGTGGGTAGCCATCTGGGAACAAGTGACCACCAAACAGTGTGGTTCATGATAAACTCAGCTACAGAGTCAAGCCATACAATAGTGAGGGTACTGGACTTCAGGACGGCTGACTTTAGCAAGACGGGAGAATGCCTTAGAAAAGCAATAGCAAACAGGCTAGAAGGAGGATTGGAGCAATAATAGGGAAACATCAAAACTGCCATCACAGAGGCAACAAGCCTTTGTGTGAAGCAAATAAACAAATCAAAATGAAAGAAAAAGCCACTATGGTTCTCAAAAGAGGTGGGGGGAGGTTAGGGAGAAAAAGATAGCATTTAGGAAGCATAAGGAAACACAGAAGAAGCAGGACAGAGAACTGTACCAGTTAAAGCAGAGGGAAGCAGGGAGGGAAGTCAGAATAGCAAAGACCCAAACTGAGGAAAAGATAGCCAACTAGGTTAAGAAGGGGGATAAAACCTTTTATAGGTACATCAGGGAGCGTAGAAAGACAAACGGAGGGATAGTGAGGCTGAATAAATGGACAGTGGGTGGGCAGAGAGGGACAGTGAAAAAGCAGGAATACTGAACGAATACTTTTGCTCAGTATTCACAAAAGAGGAGGAAAGGGAGGTGCCTAATTCAATTAGCAGACGCACTCTAGATAGGGGGGGACGATCCTAGAAGTCTTTACCAATCTAAAAATTGTGAACTACAACCTCTTATCCATTTTCATAATCTGGATATAATTTCTGTGACTGAAACATAGTGGGATGATACTGCATACTGCATCTGGAACTAGTGTCATCCCAAGTTTCACATTATTTCACAGAAACAGGGTAGGTAAAAGGGGGTGAGGTGTGTGCATCTATGTTAACGATCGACTAGATACATCTGAAATGTCCATTGATTCCGACCTCATAGAGGGTGCATGCATCTGTGTAAAAATTCCTAACAATGGCAATTTAATCCTAGGGAACTTCTATAGACCACCATCATCTAATATAACCTACGATCAGGAATTAAGACAAATTATTCAAACTATGGCAAAGTATAATAATGTAGTTAAACTAGGAGATTTTAATTTACCCGGTATTGATTGGGATGAACTTAAGACCACCAAACCCCAAGAAACACTTTACTGAGATACAATATTTTTTTTTTTTTTTTTTTTATTTAGTTGTTTAACCAGGTATCGCACACTAAGCTGAAAGCTTTTTTACAGGAGCGACCTGGGAGCACAAGGAGGTTAAGTGACTTGCTCAGGGTCACACAGTATGCAAGTGGAAGCTGTGGGATTCAAACCCAGGTCTGGCCTGCTGGATGTCACCAAATTTGCAGCTCAGAGCCTTAGACCACTGCGCTATACTGCCTCCAAATATTACAGCTGGGGTATGAACAAGAAATTACAGAAGCTACTAGGGGAAGTAATATTCTTGACATAGAGGTAACTAATATCCTGAACCTAATATATAACATCTCCCACCATCCACCACTTGGGAATAGTGACCATAATTGCATCATGCTTAATGTTAATAAGCAATACAAAAATACAAAGGAATCTAAAGCTCGATACTGCTATATTAGAGGTAACTACAACTACATTCATAGTATACTTAAATCTATAGATTGGAATGATGTCTTAAAACCAAGATCTGTAGAGGAATGCTGGGGGCTCATTAAAAACTTTATTTACAGCCTCGAGAATATATTTATCCCCAAGAGTAAATATTCTAATTCAAGGGGTAAAATTCCCCCATGGATGACCAAGAAAGTGAAAAAACACATAAAAAAAAGGAAAACGCATATAAGCTTCTAAGGAATAATCCTAATGACCTTAATAATAACAAGTATGAACAACAACTTAAGCTCTCAAAAAAATTATACAAGAAAGAGAAGAGTAAATTAGAACAAAAATTAACCACTAGCAAAGACCCAAAGGCTTTCTATGTTTACGTAAACAATAACACAAAGAGTAATTTTAGACTAGGTCCAATTATTGAGAACAACTGGGAACTAAATGATCCAGTAGATAAAGAAAATGCCTTTGATACTTTTTTTGGCTCAGTCTTCTCCAAACCAGACCCAATTGCTACCCCTAAGGTACCTCTAGGATGTAAGTTCAAAGTGTTTACTGAAAATGAAGTAAAATCAACACAAAAAGATATAAAAAAGAACTCTTCCCCGGGACCAGACTAGATTAATGCATATTTTATAGCAGAAACAGCAGACGAGTTATCCAATCCTTTTACCCTCCTTTTTAATAAATCTCTACACACTGGAGAGATTCCATCTGATTGGAGGCGGGCTACGGTAGTGCCTATATTTAAAAAGAGCAGCAAATCCGCAATCAACAACTACAGACCAATCAGTCTAACCTCTATAGTCTGTAAATGCATGGAGAGATTACTAAAGACCAGAACTGAGGAAGAAATATGGGATAAGCATCTTGTGGATCCTCAACAGCATGGCTTTACCAGAAGGAAATCATGTACTAGTAACCCCATCACCTTCTATGAATCTGTCAGTAATAGTTGCGACAATGGTTTACCAGTAGATATATTGCTGTTACACTTTAAAAAAGCATTTGATAAAGTTTATTATGCATAACTAATATCCAAAATGACAACACTGATCCTGAACTGTTATCTGGTACAATGGGTTACTAGTTGGTTAAGCCTTCAACAGGTGCGAGTATCTGACACATTATCTAGAGATATCAAAGTAACCAGCGGTGTGCCACCGGGGTCGGTATTGGGACCCCTGTTGTTTAGCATTTTTATTAGTGATATGAATGTAGGTACTCAGTGTCAAGTGTTAAAGTTTGCAGATGGCAGTAAACTCAGTAGTGAAGTGGACTGCCATCTAAAGTAAACTTCTACAACAGGATTTAAATAAAATTGCAGCATGGGCAAAGGTTAACATAATGGAATTTAATGTAGATAAATGTTCAGAAATACATCTTGGGAATCGAAATCCTAACACTGTATATTTCCTAAGTGGATGCACAATCAAATCATCCGAGTCTGAAAGAGAATTAGGTATAGTAGTGAATAAATCCCTGACTTCTACTAATCACTGCAGACAGATAGCACTAAGAGCCAATTGTATTATAATTCCCATCAAAAAATCTTTCATCAATAGAAGCAGTTCCTGCATGTTAAAACTGTATAGATCATATAGCAGGCCTCATTTGGACTATGTTGCCTCCTTCTGGTCTCCATACTTAAAAAAGGACACCATGTTAATTGAGTCAGTTCAAAGGAGAGCCACTAAATTGATCTCTGGTATTAGTCACCTGCCCTAGTCAGACAGACTAAGCGAATTAAAACTATACAATCTATCCAGCCGTAGAACTAGGGGGGACTTACTGCTTCTCTTTAACATCCTAAAGGATCCAAGCAGCATGAATGAAAATAACATTCAATGGGCCCCAAAACATGGGGGCTAAGGTGTCACAAAAAACAATTACTAATCCCCAAGTTCAATACTAACAAATGAAAGAACTATTTCAACATAAGAGTCTGTAAACTATGGAACTCTTTGCCTGACTACTTGGTGAGCATTACTTCTATGGGGATGTTTAAGAATAGTCTGGATAAATACCTCCTGTAAATAGAAGGATGAAGTCTCCCTGCCACTGCAGGGAAGGTGGTCTCGATGGGCTAAGGCCTTTTTCTACCTTTAACCACCGAGTATTACCGAGTATTCTGCATTTCAAGGTCATGAGCTTTCTCTATCTGATGAACTTAAGTGTCTTTTAGATACCAAGGACCTTCATGAAACTGAAATCAGTTTCTCTAAAACCGACCTGGTTATCTCTGATAAGCAGTTCAGTCCCGGTAATAAGGAACAAATTTGTATACCTGTACAGTGGCCTCTCATTATCGTATTCCTTTGTGTATTAAACATCACCTTGGTTCTTGCATTCCTGTGGATGTTATAATCCACCCGCAAGCAACTCCACGCCAACCATGTAAGAATTTAGGGTTTATATAACCATGCCTTGGGAATTGAAATGAGAGCTTGTCCCACACCTAGATCTATTAACAACCAGCCCAACACTCCAGACTTAGTCCTTATACATAAAGAAAAAAAAATGCCGATATGAAACCCCTTAGAAAAACACCGTAATGCTATGAACCATAGGATCTACCTTTAGAGAAAAGGAAAAAAGGGAAATACCCTATAAAAAAATTGCTATGGCATAGCTTAAGAAACAACAAATGCAAGGCTTAAACCTTAAAAAGCTCATTTTAGTATGTTTAGTTAAAGTAAACATGGCGGGCAATGCTTGCATGCACCACTACAGACCGTGTTATAACATAGGAATTGTGACCTTTACTTGCATTAATGACCAATATAATTAGTAATAGTCTTCCTGTATACTAAAAGGATGATATTAAGTATAGCTTAATAGCGATATATCTAATTATTTTCCAGATATTTGCTTAGGAAATATGTGTTAGCTTATTTAAAATAGTTGCTAAAAATAAATACTTTCAGATTCAATATTAAAATGTTGATTTAGAGAATAACAGCTTTATGAAGTCAAATATTGTAAAACCATGATTCTCATAAGTTCACATTATTGCACTTTGACAGGTCCTTATGCACCACTTCCTTTTGCGATGCACTAACGCTGTGGCGGCACTGCCTCACAAAAGGTGGGGATTGTAGACACAACAGCGGCCATGAGCCACCAGACCCTGCCAAAGTGTAAAAAGAATATCCACCTTAATCTCAGATGCCATAAAGGTATATTGAAAAAACTTGATCATAAAAACATTGGCTTTTAACTCTTTAACCGAGCAGACCTGCAAATGCTTGACACAGATATATGGACCTACCAGCACCCACAAATCATGAACATTTCTATATTTGAATCAATATGCTTTAAGCTTACTAAAAGGACATTATAAATGCCTATTGAACAGATTCATTAAACTCTGACATTGTGCAATGTACTTGCTGACAGTCCAAAAGTATTTTAAAATCAAAATTCAGCAGTTATTATGTCACTAACCATACATAAGATGTTGCCACACATCTATAAAAGCTGGACCCTTCAACAAGGAACTAGCCCCTCTTAACAGGGAGCCATCTGCTATCAGACTATCGTACCATAAAACCACAATGAGATAAGTCTTCATTTTGAACATGCAGCGAACGGTCTTGTGGTTAAACGTCTATTAATCACCACCTTGTGGACCCCAGGTCAAGAGTACAACAGACAGTTTGACTGAATGTCTAATAAATATTAATACCTCCACACATAGGCTATAGACTTCTGAACAGATAAGTCTTTGTCCAAATATGGTTGTACCATCCCAAAAGCTCATAATACTTTTGGGGAAGAATAAAATCGTATGACACTTCTAAAGGAAGTATTTGACTTATATAAGACATCTCTCCAGACCAACAATTCATGATCATCAACTAGCTGTCTTCTCAATCTACATTTCATCGCTGGAAGAGACCTTACATCTATTCTACTGCTACTGACTCTGAATGAACTATTACTCTGTTGCAGCTACAAAGACCTTTGGAGTCTGCCATAACGTAAGAGACATTGAAATGTGTACTGACTGTCATTTTCTAGTTTGCAAGCCACGATGAGAAAGAACTCAGAGAGTCAGGATGAAATCTTCTTCACACAGCCATCTAAGATCTAAGCCATCTCTCCCAATACCTAGATGCATCCTCCTTCTTCACCCCCTATCAGTCTGGTTTCCACAAATCACACACTACCATCACCTCCCTATTAAGGCTCACCGATGACATCCTCACAGGAATGGACAAAGGGCAGACCACCTTGACCATATTCATAGATCTGGCCAAGGCCTTCGATACCGTCTCTCACCCTATGCTACTAGACAAACTAAATGATGCCGGCCTCTCCAGCCATGCCACAAGATGGTTTCATGTCTAATTGGTAGGCAGACACCAATCAGTGAAAATCGGCTCCCACATCTCTAACCCTCTCCCAGTCACTATGGGGGTTCCCCAAGGCTTGGTCCTGGGCCCGCTACTTTTCTCAATATTCCTGAACAACCTCCTGTCGGCCTGCACACATTCATCTATCCATATGTATGCGGATGACACTGTACTGTACACCTCAGGTTCATCCACCGGTGTAGTGACCAGTGTGCTACAGCAGGACTTCAACGCAATACAGCACTGGTTTCGGTCCAACCAACTATTCCTAAACGCAAAAAAAAGGTCTCGCTAACCTTCGGTTCGCAGACAAGACTTTCCTGCCTAGCTGCTCGCCCCTCATTCCTAACCCTAGACGGGACCTGCTTGGAGTCCTGCACCTCATTCAGATACTTGGGGGTTTGGCTTGACCAAATCCTAGATTTCTCCACCCACATCGAATCCTTACACAAGAAGCTTCACCCTAAACTCGGGGCTCTTTATTGCAATAAAGGATGCATGTCCACACCGCTCCAGAAGGAGATAGTACAAAAGATGATTCTTCCACCACTTGACTATGGCGATGTTGTCTATGGTGCTGCACCCCCATCCACCCAGGCCAGCCTGGACACACTTTTCCACTCCTTCTGTCGCTTCATCCTGGATAGCCCACAAATGACCCACCATTGCGACCTATATAGCTCCCTAGCCATGCCCTCTCTCCTGGCCCATAGACAGATCCACTGTTCCAGAGTCATTGTCAAATTCTAGTCCCAGTCCTTACCCCTTTATCTCGATTCCTCCCTATCGGCTCTGCCTCCCCCCGCCTACTCCCTCAAAAGCACTGTCTCCAGGCTTCTCAAAGTCCCTTTCATGCACACATCCAAAGGACAATCCGCCTTCAAATACCATATGCCCAAATTATGGAATGGCTTGCCTGCAGACATCAGGTGTGCCACAAACCCCAGGCAACTCAACCCACTCCTCCACGCACACTTCGCTTCTAGTAACCGTAGTCCCAAAGCCCTATTGTCCTGGTGTGCTGGGTGTCCGTTACCCAATTTATGCTGCTGCTACCGCAGGCATCTCTATTTAAATTATGTTTGCTCTCAGTACAAGTATAGCCTGTACTGTATGCAAATTGTCATCTTGTGGTATCATATGCTGCTGTTGCTCCCCCTGGCAACTCTACTAATCTGTCTGCTCTCATTAACTGCATAACCTGTAGTGCATGTAAATGTCATCTGGGCGGTGCCCTACATCTGATAGTCAATGTATAATTTCCTGCCGCACTATTTAGAGTCATCGATGTTTAGAATTGTCTGTTATCTCTGCTGTATATACTGTACTATATGTAAATACCAGTCTCTGCTCACTGTACCCTAACCTCCCCCAGGCCGCATCTGGAAACGAGTATCTCTGCACTCAGTATGCCAGCCTGGTTAAACTCTTAAATAAATAAATAAATAAGATACTCCCAAAATCTCCAAGACAAAAGGGAGACAAGAGACTTTTTTTAAAAAGTTGGTGAAGTGTATATATATATATATATATATATATATATATATATATACCTGTATATATATCTATCTATAGGGATCCATATGAAATCCCGACACATTAAATCCCAGCAAATTCCCGTCACTGAAAGACTGACATGTCGTAATCCTGACAGCACAATTTACCGACGTGCAATATCCCGACATTTATGTTCACTTAATGTTTTAGAGTTTTTGAACTAGAACGAGTGGCCATACCAGCATTTGAACTCCCTTTCTACATATAGACTTACCTAAATTAGCAGTGCTTTCAAAATTTCTGACAAAGCCAGTCATGAAATCACAACACAAGGTAGCAAATTTAAAGCGATAATCCGACTACTACAAATCATGCTTATGCATTTTTAAAGCGATAATCCGACTACTGCATAGAAACAATCAGGTGCTGAATTTCGTGTCTGCCGCACTTGAGTACTGTTAATAAAGCGAAAGGGAAAGCTTTCAAATCAACACTTACGTCCTAGCTGATGAAGTCAGTTGTTCTTCCGCATTGTGTTTACAGACTGGACTTACAATTATATATACAGTTACATGGGGGAATGTAGCTATTGTCCTTCCCTTTTCTTTGAAGGGCATATGAACATACGAAAAGAAGAAGACCACCTGGTCCATCGCATCTGCTCGTGTTCGGAAAAAGATGCAGGGTCATGTACTTCATTAGAACGGCAATTGGTTTTAAAAGTTTACTGCTGCAGAAACATCATCTACTGTACCACCTAAAGTGTATTGTTTGTACAATTAATAAACGTTAGTACTTTAGTACTGAATACGATAATAAGTTGGGATTTCGGCTTTCGGTATTTTCTGCAGTCAGGCATTAGCGCAGTCAGGATATCGGTGCTGGGATTATGAATGTTGGTCATTTGTGTGTCGGGATTCAGTACCTAACTCTATGTGTGTGTGTGTATATATATATATATATATATATGGGATATGACATGGCCCGACTGAAGATATCATATTTATCTTCCACGGAGGCCAGTGATATCATGATATCTCACAGTGGCGAAGCCACGAAGTGAGATATCTTGATGTCACTGGCCTCGAGGAAGATAAATATGATATCTTCAGTCGGGCCATGTCATATTCGGTT
Source organism: Neoceratodus forsteri (assembly GCA_016271365.2). Taxonomy (NCBI): domain Eukaryota; kingdom Metazoa; phylum Chordata; order Ceratodontiformes; family Ceratodontidae; genus Neoceratodus; species Neoceratodus forsteri. The sequence continues at coordinate 321,058,718 of CM057459.1, forward strand.
TATACAACGTATGCTTTGGCCCTGCCCCCAGCACAACTCACTACGCTCCCTCTCAATGCAATGGGTGATATAAAGGTGATGGCCCTAGCAATACAACCCCCCTTTACAGAAACGCTGCCAAAACAGCAGATGTCATTTATTGCTTAAGAAATATTTGGTGGATTCTGCTATTTATGGTTAGTTTTAAGAAGCATTATCTGGTTTATCATGCCATGCCCCCCCCCACACACACATACACAGGGCTCCACATGCTTCCCCAACATAATAGATTATATAGGGTTTTTAAATATCTGGTTGATCCTGTCAGTTTAAAGTTAGTAAAAATATCTGGTTGATCCTACTTTTATTTTGGGAAAAAGTGACATTTATATGGTTATCTGGTTGATCCTGCCACTCAGAGCACTTTCACTTTCCCAGAAGTGTAGCGTGACCGAGCGCTATGAACACTGACGATTTGTACATTTGCAACAGACGCTCGCGCTTCATTTTACTGTTGAAAAGCCGCCGGCTCGGTCAATGCTGCACTCTGTGTGCAGTTTGAAGCTTTTTTACAACCAACTACAGAAAAATGACAGGAAATTCTAACTTACTGAACTCGGGGCACATTCTAAAAAACATTTACTAATGTACAAATCGTCAGTGTTCATAGCGCTCGGTCACGCTACACTTGTAGGGAAAGTGAAAGTGCTCTGAGTGGCAGGATCAACCAGATAAGTTTCGATATGACGTATAGGAACGTGGAGATAACATATGACGTATAGGAACATGAAGATAACAATGTTATCTTCACGGCCCATGTGAGATATGATGTTTTATACTCTCATTTATCTGACAACATACGTTGTATAAATATATATATATATGTATATATATATATACCTGTATATGTATGTACCTTTACTGGTTTAAAGGTGTTTATTGAAATACAGTGTCTTTTGAGAATCCTGGTTCTAGAAATAGATACATAAGATACTGCCGTAAAAGCAGTTTAAATACTAGCAAAAGCTTATTAGTACCAAAGAATTATGTACTGGATAGTAAAGGTTAACTCTAGAACGATATTACCTTGCAGTGCCTCCACAGAAGTAACACTAGGGGCCAGATATTCAAAACTTTGCCCCGTGGCAAAATTAGCACTGCCCAGTGGGCAAACTTAGCCCGGAGCACGAAGCAAGCCATATTCAAAAGGAATAGCCCTGGGCAAAAAGCCTCTGAATATAGCATGGGAATGAGGCTGAGCAAACTGGGCTGGGAGTGCAGGGCAAACTTAGCCCTGGAATAAGACAGCTCTGAATATGGCAACCAGGAAGTGCAAACTACAACAGCAACACAGTGCACAGCGGTGTGAAGGTAGGTAGAGGTGAACTATGTGGCCAATGTGTGTGCCAGCAAATGCGTGGACCCAGTACAGCTGCAGGCAGCAGCGTAGGTGGAGGTACAGTGTGCAAAACTGTAAAATATTCCCCAAACTGTTTGGCAGCACTAACACATTTGCGCGGGTTTAGCGCAGGGCTAAACCGTTAGCCCGGAGCAAACACATTTGCCCGGCGCTAAATTTTGCCACAATCAAAAATGACATGCAAATGTGCCTACTCAGGTAGTCTCTGGGCAAACATTCAGATTAGCATCTCATTATGCCCTGATTTGCATGCAGTTTGCACCGGGCTAACGGTTTAGCCCTGCGCTAAACCCGCGCAAAAGTGTTAGCACTGCGTAAACAGTTTGGGGAATATTATATAGTTTTGAACACTACTTCCACATGTGCTGCTGCCTGCAGCTGTACTGGGACAACACAGCATAGGCACATATGGTGGTGGTGCTGCATGCAACTGACACACTGTAGGTCATGCTACAGTACACAGCAGACACTACAGTAGCAAGGGGGCCAATAGTGTGTGGGCACAGCAATGCCTATGGTGTGTAAGGCAGTGATGCTGACTGCACTATACACAGTGAGAGGCCCAACCTGCAGGTGTTTACTGACAGTGGACATTACTGTTATGCTGTTGTGTGACCCACAGATGCTGCACCTCTGGCATGGGATGCTCACAGTGACATATACATGTCCAGCTTTGTGTGCTGTGGCAGTTGTATAGCTGTGCGGTATGTGGCTGGGGGGGGCATATATTATCAAAAAGACACACTTGTGTTGGGGTATGCTCAATAATGACCCATGTACACTGCATGATGTGTCCCAGCCTTGTGGACACACCTGGTCTGTGGCACAACCTGGCCACCCATACATTCTCCCCTCAACATCCTCCATGCCCACAGTGCTGCATGTGTGTGCTGGCATCTGTTGGTGTCCTCAGAAGAGTGGTCCTCAGGTGTGCTGTATGGCCACACTGCCATGCTGTCCACTGGTGGCAGGTCTCGCCACTTACTGACTGGCATGACTGGGACTGGTGGCAGATGATGGCATCATTGAGCAGCATGTTTCCTCTATGTTTGGCTTTGTCTATGTGTCATATTTGTTTGTTAGGGTCGTGCAAAGCTGCGCAAAAGCCGTGCAAACACCACGCAAAGCCAAAGTGTCATGCAAAGCTGATTGCCCATGGTTAAGACAAGCTTTTCCTGGGTGGTAATGTGCACTGCGCTAAGTGTCACGCAAAACCACTTTGCATGGTGCTAGTCACTGAATATAGCATTGTGCCTGTATTCATGTCAGTTTGCCCCTTGAATACATTGTGATTTTGCCCGGTGCTAATGCAGTTTGCTCGCGCTATTTGGCCTTTTTAATATAGCAGACCAGCACTAATCCCGCGTTAAACCTGCACAAACGGTTTTTGCCCAGCGCAAAGTTTTGAATATCTGGCCCTAGGCCTCATACCTACGTAGTAAGAACTGTATAAAGATTTACTGTGCACAAAGCAGACAAAGGTCTGGATGGGATTTCCTAACAAATGTTTTATAATGTTTAAATGTCAAAAATATGTTAAATATTAACAGGGTGTGTTGAAATAAACAGCTTTTAATGGTACTCCGTGTCTAAGTAAAATCTGTCGTCTCAGAAAATTACCACAAAAACAAGTAAGCACAATGTACTAAACACCTTTCATTTATAAACAGCCAGAGGTAAAGTGAGCAAAAGTAATTGTGCTTACAAATGCCTGCAGTTTTCAAGGAAATCACAAAGAACAAAAGTATTCAAGAAAATCAAATGAGAAAGAATTTTCAGGATGACAAGGGCATTTTTCCAAGCAAAATGACTAGAAAAAAGATATGATAAACATTGTTGTTGTGCGATCATGTGCTGAGATCCTGGCAGTCATTACTTGAGAAAAGTTATAATTTCTAAACGTAAATGATCAATGTATGGATTACAAATAATGTATATTAAAAATGCTGAGGGACAATTCTCAACTAAAAATACGTGTGAATAAAAAGCACCAAGTAGCAAGATGTCATATTTTATGTATGGTAACCGTGTAACTACAAAATGTGTATAATAAGTGCAGATTGATAAAGTTAATGTAATGACTAGGTTAGTTTTAAATTCTGCAGTAAAACATAATAATAATGAAACATATATTTGAATTTATTACTTTATTTCTTTATTTGAAACATGCTATGTTAAGTTGTCTGACATGATTAGTTAATTAATGGTGTCCACTGTGACCCTGAACTGAATACTGAATGCATGCTCCTTGACATCCCACACTGCAGTCTGCTGAGTAGATCACAGTTGAACAGTGCCGCGTGTATAAAGTATGGAGTGGGGTGGATGGATGATGTGCTTGGTGCAGGTATTGGTTTGGCTGGTTGAGTGGCACAGGGATGGGTGTCTAGCAGTACAGGGATCACATTACACAAAAGTAAATAGTTCAGCATTTCGGGCTTGGGAGTACGAGGGCAGAGGGCATCAATACACACATAGCCATCAGTACGACAGCACAGCACAGAGGTGGATCTAGACAAAGCAGAAATGCTGGCAAGATACTTATGCTAAGTATTCACTAAGGAGGGAGAGGCTCAAGGACCACAGTTGTGGAGCAGAGGCATGGGGGGGGGGAGAGAAGTGGACACCAGTACATTCACAGTGGAGAGAGTTCTGGAGGAACTCACAAAGCTGAAGGTGGATAAAGCCTTGGGGTTAGATGACATACATCCGAAGATATTATGGGAACTGTGAAGGGAAATAGCTGGTCCTCTGGCCGCTCTCTTCACATAGTCACTGAACACAGGTATGATTCCAGAGGACTTGAGGAGGGTGCATGTAGTCCCACTGCACACAATTATCAGTAGAGAGAAGCGGGGAACTACAGGCCAGTCAGCCTCACCTCAGTGGTGGGGACGATCATAGAGACACTACTGGAAAAAAGGATAATGGCACACCTGGAATCCAATGGTGCCCCTGATCTTAAGAAACATGGATTCACAGCAGGAAGGTCTCGTGAACAAATCAGGGATTAATGGTACACGTCACCTATTGAGCTTTCAACAAAGCCTTTGATACTGTCTCACACAGAAGGTAGGCTAACAAGATGAGTAGTTTGGGCATGGGGCATAGGGTGATACATTAGGTTAGAAACTGACCAATGGACAGAAGGCAGAGGTTGGTGGTAAATCAAATTGGGAGAGAGAGGGGTGATCAGTGTAGTACTACAGGAATTAGTACTGGGACCAGCCATGTTCGATGTCTTCATTAGTGACATTGCAGAGGTGCTGGAAGGAAATGCGTGCCTATTTGCAGATTACATCAATATTTGCAAAAGGATGGATACTCAGAAGGGGTGCAGAAAATAAAGGGGGACCTGGAGAAGCTTGAAAACAGTCGCTGTGGCAAACTGAGATTCAATGCAAAAAAAGTGCAAGACAATGCACCTGGAGAGGGGGAACCCTGGGGACAGCTACATGATGGTGGGGAGGGGGAGGTGCTGATTGTCACCAAAGAGGGAAGGGATGTAGGGGTTATCACATTTGACTACCTTAAGGTATAAAAGCAATGCACAAAGGCTGCAGGGAGGGTCAGTGGCATGCTAGGGTGTATAGGCAAAGGTATTGCTAGCAGGAGATGGGAAAGGGGTGATGCCATTGTATAAAACACAAATAATTTTCAGTAAAGATAGTTAGCAGTATAGGAAGCAGTATAGCGCAGTGGTTTAAGGCTCTGAGCTGCAAATCTGGAGACCTGGGTTTGAATCCCACAGCCCCCAGCTGCATACTATATGACCCTGGAGCAAGTCACTTTACTTCCTTGTGCTCCCAGGTCGCACCTGTAAACAAGCTCTCAGCTTAGTGCGTCTCTCCGGGTAAAACAAAACAAAACAAAACAAAAAAAACATTATTATGTCCTACAGAGACTGGTCCAAAAAAAGTAAGCATGGTTAATGCTTACAATAAAGTCTAATAATCTGAGGATCCCACCCACATACAGCCTTCACCCCCTAATTATGCTTTTAGCAAGTAACACAAGATTTTGAGTCATTTTCTTTATTTGCTGTACAGCCCAGGGCTATAGAAAATGGTGGATGCTGCATGTTTACATGTCATGTCAAAACTTAAATACAATGCAGATTCACTAATATTCATCTTGTGGTTGTCAAAATTAGGAAGTGTGCTCCTTCACATATACAAAATTCTCGCAAAGTGGTTAGTTTATGTTGATTTTTTAAAGGAAAACTGTCTAAATTCGCAGCCCCCCGCCCCCGAAAAACTTATCCACGATACAGCTTTTTTATGTAGAAAAGCACATTTTTTCCAGCTGCTACTTATTTTATTTTCATTGCAAAGTCCGTGGAACTGGATATGGCGGATGCTGAGGGCGCCATTTACTGCAAGCGCGCTACACTGCTCAGCTTCAATATATTCGAGCAGTGGCACTGCACCTTACAGTAAAATGAGCTTCCCAGCATCCACTATATTCCTGGTTCGCAGACTTCTGCAATAAAAATAAAGTAAGTAGCAGCGCAAGAAAACACGCTTTTACATAAAAGCTGGATCGATGTGGTAAGCTTTTAGGAAGTGAAATTTACATAGTTTTCCTTTAACATACAAAGTCACAATCGTGTGACTATGGGGTTTTCTGGTGTAGACTGGACTCGGTGGAGAGAACACTGCTGATAGTGTGCACTGTATTTAATATACCATGACCATATATTTTTTTATCCTCATCAACTGCACTTAAGGTATTAACTGCTTTTTCTATGCAGATAAACATGTATAAAAAAACAGAGGTATAGATTACTTACATTTAATGGAGAAGTCAGGGCGTGCTCGAGGTAAGAAGATAAGTTTCAAAAAAGACTATTTTGTGAACTTGGGAAGGTGGTGTTAAACATGCATGCCAAAACAGGGAAATTACACATCAGGACACAGTAATGAGAAGGTAGCCATTCACGCCAAGCACGTCACCTTGACTATATATATGCCCTATTGTCTGACTGGCCATTGTCATAATCACTTGGAATTTACCTGTTGCCCACAATCACACTCTTCCACACTTGACTGTCCTCTGCGACCAAGTCAGCGATTTTCACTGATGTCTACTGTCATCCAACCCCCTCTTATCACACAATGCCATATAAATACTGATTGATGTGGTGTCTAGTGGCAACACCCACCCTGTGATGCCTCGGCCATGACACTGTAGATGCAGTATTACTATGCTGTCGTGTGATAGTAGGGTGGGGAATGACATTAGACACCAGGGGAAACCGCTGACATGGTGGCACAGGACAGTCGAGGGCGGCAGAGGGACAGTGGACAATGGGGAAATCTAAGTGATTATGGCAATGTCAAATCAGAGTGTGCAGACAACAGGACAGCCATCGATTAAATGGATCAGGGTGAGGCTGGACAGATCCCGGCCCTAGATTATGAGTTATTTTTTGCAAGCATTTGTAACATCAAAGGCCCAAGTTCACAAACATGTAATTATCAAAACCTATCTTCTTAGTCAGAGCACTGCTCAATTAACTTAGCAGTGAAATACAATATTAAATAGCATATGCAAATTATTAATTACCTTCAATTAACTCCAGAAATGTTTATATTCACGTTAATTTCCATAGGCAGATATAGTTAATCCACTGAAAACAGTAGCTGCAGCAGTTCTGTTCAATAATATAATATATCCACGATAAGTAAAGACAGTGCAGGCTGTCAGCATCATTCTGTGCAAAAGAGTCCAGGCTACACAATAAATATCACATAAACAGAATATATTGTTAAAATATTTAAAAATTAAATGAAGCCGTCGTCAAAATTGTTGTGGATGTCAATGCTCGATGCTCTTGCTATGAATCCAATGGGCAGAGATGCTGCTGCATTTTAAAAAATATATCCTGCCACGATACCGTAATGACAGTTCATTTTCTTAGCATTATTGTTTATCACGTTGTCTGTGCGTCACAAGAAACCCAAAAAAATACACTGACACCGCTTTGGAACATTTAAAAATGAACTTAAACAAAGCGCTATGCTAAAATCATGTGGATGTGAATGAGTGGATTTGGAGATTTGACATCAACAAGATAACAAAAATAAAAATACTTTATTTATTTATTTACGAGATTTACCAGGAAGGCATACTGAGCTAAGAGCTCGATTCCAGTTGTGACCTGGGGGCCGAGACCCAAATACATACATGAAATAAATACATATGCAGTACATTTTGGGAAGCCAAGGCTTTCCTATAAGCATTTGGTTGAAAGAATACAGATGGGGTGGATACATACAGTGTAAAGAATGAGTGGGTAATATACATTATATATACATTTATAGTACAACAAGCATAGTAGTAAGTTGTTAGTTATAACAGGAGCAGCTGGAGGAGAAATGGGCTCTAAGTAGAAGGTTGCGATGGTACGGGTTCTGTGCATGTCTTATGGGGGCCGGCAAGGCATTCCAGATCTGTGGGATTCGGTAGTTAAAGGCAGCCTGGCCTTTGGTTGTCTGCATAAACGGGTCGTGTAGTAGTCTGAGGTCCGTGTTCCTGAGGGAGTATGCAGGTGGGGATTGTTGGGAGAGGGTAGAGGCCAGATAAGGGTGAGGGAGAGGGAGAGGGACCAGAATTTGACAGCGAACCTAGTGCAGTTTATTTGTCTGCGATCATGGAGGGACGGCAGAGTTAAGGAGCTGTATAGGTTGCAATGGTGAGTGGATTGCGGGCAGTCTAGAATGAAACGGCAGAAGGAGTGGAACAGGGTGTCTAGGCTGGCCAGAGCGGACGTGTGGGCAATCGAGTAAACTATGTCACTGTAATAGAGTACAGGAAGAATAATTTTTTGGACAATGGCGTGCCTAATTTGTGTGGGAAGGCAGTTTTTGTTGCGGAATAGAGCACCTAGTTTGGGGAGTAGCCTGTCGTGTAGTGAGTCAATCTGTGAGGCAAAATCTAGGTGCTGATCTAGCCAGACGCCTAGATATCTGAAGCTAGTATAATTGTCCAGAGGAGTCCTGTCCGAGGTTTTGAAAGGAGGGCTGGGGGCTTGTCGGGAGAGTCTTTGTTGGGAGCCAAATGTTTGTGATACTTTTTTTTAGGGTTTAGGAATAGCTGGTTTGTCCTGAACCAGCTCTGGATGGCATAGAAATCCTCCTGGAGGAGGGTTGCTAAGCTTTGTGTGGTGGGACCGGAGGCATATAGGACAGTGTTGTCCGCATATATTTGGATGAATGAATGGGAACATGCTGATGGGAGGTCGTTTAGAAAAAAGGAAAAAAGTAGTGGACCTAGGACAGATCCTTGGGGGACTCCGGCAGTGACTGGCAGGAGGTTTGAGGTGTGAGAGGCCAGTTTGACTATTTGTTTCCTGCCCACTAGGTAGTCATGGAACCACTCAGTGGCTGGATCTGAGAGCCCTGCTTCGGTGAGTTTAGAGAGGAGTAGGGAGTGTGAGACGGTATCAGGCCCTTGGCTAGGTCTATAAAGATGGCCGAGGTGACGTGTCCTTTGTCCATGCCGGTGAGAATGTCACCAGTGGCACGTAGCAGGGAGGTGGTGGTGGAGTGGGATTTACAGAAGCCCGATTGGAACGGAGTGAAGAAGGAGGAGGCATCTAGGTAAGGGGTGAGCTGGGACGTGACTAGACGTTCCTGTATTTTGGCCAAGATAGGGAGCAGGGAGATGGGTCTGTAATTTTCTGGGGTGGAAGGGTCTCCAGCTTTTGGCAGGGGTATAACTGTAGCCAACTTCCAGGCCGTGGGTAACTTGCCCAGAGAGAAAGAGAGGTTGAAAAGGGCTGCAAGAAGGGCTGCTGTGGCTGGGGCAGACAAAAAAAGCATCTTGGCGACCAGGGACATAGGGCATTTGCCTTTGTTTGGGTTCAAGGCCTGTAGGGCGTGAAAGACTTCTCCACGGGTTACTGGGCAGAATGAGAATGACAGGACTGGGGGGGCAGGTTTGGGGGCATGTGTGGGGATGGACCGGGGAGTGTATACAGAGAGAGGATAGGAGCTACAGCGAGCTGGAGAAAATGTGTATTAAAGGCTTCAGCTACGCAGATGGGGTCAGAGATGAGGGAGCCCTGAGCTGACAGTGTAGGGGGTGGGGGTAGAGTGGGGGGGAGTAGGGATTTGAGTGATTTCCAGAAATCAGTCGGGTAGTTAATGTTCTTGCTAAAAGCCGATAGGAAATAAGTCTTTTTGGCTTGGCAGATGGTGTTTGTGCATGCGTTTCAGAGGGTTCTATATCTGGTGAGGGATGCCCGTGTTCCCGTTTTCTTATTTTTTCCAGGCGTGGTCCCTGGAGTGGCATTTGCACCTTTCAAATACCAAGGCGCAGTACAGTTAAAACAGTTGACACAGTCAAAACAAAGATGGCAGTGTATTTTACATACAGGCATGTGGCAGTACTGATAGGTGCTGCCATTCTAGTCTTTTTCTTTTAGTGTTATGACAGAAACAATCAGCGTGACAGGAAATGGATGTTTGTCTGCCTGCATAATTTCAGCTCATCAGCCTTGTAATGTGACACCAACGTCAGCTGTCCTTGGTGATTACGGACTTCCATTCTAGTTCTTATAGTTCTATGTGCTTGAGTGTGATTTGTTTCCATAGCGTGGTTCTCGGGCAGCACCCTTTAGCTCCTCTTCCAGCTTATTCCTATTGGTGGATTTCGCCCACTGGCAGTGCTGCCACCAGGGCAGCACCGTCACGCGCAGCCTCCCACCTATCCATTTGGTGGATTTTGTCCCCTGCCACAGGGCAGCAACCTGTAGCTGTTACTTCTCACAAATCTGATTGTTGCAAGTCTGAGGAACTGAGGGTTTTAAGTGTAGATGACAATGTTATGGAAATGCTCCCCCCAGCAATGTGCACTGCTTCTCTTTGAATTTTGGTGGCTCAAGGTGTATGCCTGTCTGCATCCAAAAAAGCCAGATTTCAAGGGTTCAAGTCTTAACCATGGACCCTTTTTATGCTTTGTGTCAAACTCAGTTGTGAGCATTTAATCATATGTCACAAATCATTATCTTTTTTTTTGATATTGCTAAATTAAGACAGACATGAGAGAATATATTTTATTTATAAATTGTAATAAATGGGGCAGTGCCATGATGATTGGTTACTGGCGCTGCCCTGGGGCAGTGCCATGATGGTTGGTTCCCATGGGTTGCTCCTGGAACAGTGTCCTCGCTGCTTCTGGGGCAGTGCCTGTGGAATTGGTTCCGGTGAGCTTCCCCGGGGCAGTGTCCTCACTACCCCTGGGCAGGGTCTGTGTAACTGGTTACTGTGGGCTGCCCCTGGGGAAGCAGCTGTGTAGTTGGTTCCTACTGGCTGCCCCTGGGCCAGTGTTTGGGTATTTGTTCCTGTGCACTGTCCCAGGGGCAGGCACCAACTACACAGGCACTGCCCCAGGGGCACCCCATGGGAACCAATTACACATGCACTGCCCCAGGGGCAGTGAGGACACTGCTCCAGAGGCAGCCCACGGAACCAATTACACACGTGCTGCCCCAGGGGCAGCGAGGACACTGTCCCAGGGGCAGCCCACGGGAACCAATTACACAGGTGCTGCCCTAGGGGCAGTAAAGAGCACTGCCCCGTGGCAGCCAGCAGAAACCAACCATCATGGCACTGCCCCAGAGCAGCACCAGTAACCAATCATCATGGCACTGCCCCATTTATAACAATTTATAAATAAAATATATTCTCTCGCTTATGCCTGTCTTCATTTAGCAATATTAAAAAAAAGGTTATGATTCGTGACCCTTATATGATTAAATGCTCACAACTGGGTTTGACACAACATAGAAACAGAATTTGATGCAGAAAAGGACCGCTTGGCCCACCTAGTCTGCCCATTTCCCTACCTAACGGATAAGCTGCAGATCCTAGTTAACCAACAGCCTACTTCCTCCTGCCCCCTCACTAGAATTGCCTTATATCTGTCCCATGCATTCTTGAATTCCCCCATTTTTTGACTCTACGAACTCCTCAGGAAGGCTGTTCCATGTATCCACAACCCTCTGTGAAGAACATTTCCTCACGTTACCTCTGAGTCAGCTCTCTATCTTCAAATTGTGCCCCTTGTTTTTGCACATCTCTTTTTCTGAAAGATGCTACGCTCTTGGACTTTGTTGATTCCCTTGCGGTATTTGAAAGATTCTATCATGTCCCCACTCTCCCTCCTTTCCTTGAGGCTATACATATTTAGTTCCTTTAGTCTTTCTTCATGTGTCTTCTGATGCAGACCCTGCATCATTTTGGTTTCCTTCCTCTGGACAGCCTACACCCTGTCTATGTCTTTCCGGAGATGGGGTCTCCAGAACTGTACACAGTACTCCAGATGTGGTCTTACCAACTGTCTGTACAGAGGGCCAACAACTTCCTGTTTTCTACTGGTGATGCCTCTCCCTATGCATCCCAGTACCCCCCACTGCCTTCTCACATTGCTGGCCCACCTTTAGGTCCCTTTCCATTTTAGTTGTCAGTATCTCACCCCCTATTGTGTACTCTTCGCTTGGATTTTTGTTTTCCAGTTGCATTAGTTTGCACTTCTGTGCATTAAATCTAAGCTGCCATAGATTTGACCATTCCTCCAACCTTGCCAAGCCCCTTTTCATCCTTTGCACCCCACCTTGTGTATTAACCCTATTGCAGATCTTTGTGTCATCTGCAAAAGAACATACTTTCCCTTCCAGTCCCTCTGCAATGTCACTTATAACACATTAAAAAGCACACAAAAAATTGTCCCTGTTTAAGATTTGAAACTTTGAAGTCTGGCTCTTTTGGATGCAGACAGACATACCCATTGAGGCACCAAAATTCAAAGACAAACTGTGTACATTTGCAGAGGGGTGCATTTCCATAACATTCTCATCTACACTTAAAACCCTCAATTCCTCAGACTTGCAACAATCAGATTTGTGGAAAATACCTGCGCTGCGGGAGGGCATGAAATCCACCAATAGGGATAGGTGGGAGGCGGAACACGAGGGTGCTGTGTCGGAGGTGGGTTGGGGGGTTACTGCTGCTAGTGGGCAAAATCCACCAATAGGAGTAAGCTGGGGGAGCAGCCAATGGGTGCCTCCCCGAGAACCGGGCTATGGCAACAAATCACACGCGAGCGTTCTATGTGGCGGTGCACTTTACGTCCTCACGCGCAACAGCCCTGATCATAGAGTTCTACAGCTAGCTAGAGACACACACACACACACACACACACACACACACACACACACACTCTGGTCGTATTTTCTAGTTTTGTGGCGGGGAGCTTGCTTTACTCCTCCACTATCCCAGCATCCTCTGACTGGCGAATGATTATAGCGCGGAAACAAAAATGAAAATGGTAGATTAGCTGCCCGTTTGGAAAACCATAGCAGTTCTACAGCATTCTTTGATATTTATTCGTTTAGTCCCTCTCGATGATGCATCCCTTCCAGCACACCGCTTGAGCCAGAAGAGGCTGTTTTTCCCCGTTGTCAGGCATTTCTTATCCCTGATTCTGCTACCTGGAAAGGCCTCCACGTTGTTCCGTGTTCTGAACACGTTTATTTGCAGTTTACCTGCTTTGGTTGCCGACGAAGGAAAACCAGCGACTCGGTTTGGAAAGGAACTTCGTGCAAATGTCTACAGGCTTCAGTTTCGGGTCGGGTTTGGGCTCCACGGGAGCAACGACTGGAGCAGGAGGAGGCGGCGGCGGATTTTCGTTCGGCGCGCCAACCAGGTAATCCGTCTAAGAAGCTAGTGCTTCCCCGTCAGCATCACGCCCCCTGAAACACATGGGGCGCGGAGAGGAAGCCCGCAGCCCAGTTGTTGATGATAATGCAGCTGTACCGGCATACTTCTCAACTGACAAAAAGTTGAGGACACTGACCCCCAGAATGAGGAACACAGTTTCAAAACATGGAGATACAAGCTCAGAATTCTGTGCCCCATTGTGTATACCTGCACAACGTTTATTTTTGATTTAGCATCTTAGATTAATGTGTATTTTGGCTTAGAAGTCTGAATTTAGAGCACATTTCTCCGTGGCGGCAACATCTTTTCCATGAGGAATGGATGAGGGACAAAGCCGTTTTGAGGGGTAAAATGAGGGACAACCCTCATAATCATGGACAGTTGAGCGATAGGTGCACTGGGGTGGTGGGTAGGTAAAAAGATTAAAATCGTGCATACGACCTACAGCAGTGGTAACAGCATCAGCTACCTTAGCTAGCTGCCAGATCACATTTTTTTTTAGCATTTCTGTGTTTGTAATTTAACATTGTCCAGGTTTAGCCGGATCGCTACTGTATTCCGTGCTGAAGATCAGAATTCCAGGATTTTATTCCCAGGCTTGGCCAAGAGTTTTGTCAGTGGGCTAAAATGTGCATGTATCAATTATTTAAAAACCTGTAATTTCCTATGAATTACTGAACAGCTGAAGGATGGGTGGCCTATGGCCATCTCATTCCAGACTAAAGGTGGGCAAGCCAGCATTTTGTCACCTAGAGCTGAGCCAGGGGTCTGGCTTGACTCTAAACAGAAGCTGAGCCTTGGCTAGTGTAGGCTGTTTTCTACATAGGAGTTGAACATTTCAGACACTACACTAATTGCTTAAGCTGACAAAAACGCTTACTTTGACCATGATTGGTTTGACCTTGGCTCTTAAGTGCTCTTATAGAGGTTGAACCGAGCCTAGGCAGGCTCGAGCCTGCTCTAGCTTACCCAGCTCTGTTCCAGATGATTATTGTCAATTATACAACGGGGTTAATCCAAATGTCCAATCCCTGAAATCTGATTGATTGGCACCTTTTCAGTGTGATAAATCCTCCAGTGTAGCCACTGGAAAAAAAAAAAAAAGTGCAAGTCACCAGTAATCTGCCTCAGAAACCCCTGCAGGAATCACTCCGACTGCCACAAATGCTTAAACACCACCGGTCCTTCCCACTCTAAACCTGTCTAACATTGCGTTCTCTACGTCCTATCAAACCGGAACGGAAACACTGCCACAAGCCATACAAGGACCCAAACAGTATTTTATTTTTTCTTCAAACTACTTTCCCCGTAACCACTTCCTTACTGCTCACCTTTTTCACATTCCACTCTGTGCTCTGCAGCTTTCATATGTTCTCCAAATCATCATGGCTCAGTCACTGAACGCTCCTGCTGAGTAAATCAATCTATTTGATGTCCTCCATTAAATAAAAAAAACACATACCCACACCCTGTCGTGGTATATTGCTTAAAGGAATGCCATCCCCTGGATCTACCCCTTTAGCTTTTAAAAATAGGAGGCAGAGTTATGTGCAATCACTTATAGGAATGATTGCAGATAACTCTTAATTAAAAAAAAGTGCTTCAGTGTGCCTGTACTAATAGTGTACAGGCATGCCATTTTCAATTAGCCCTAGCAGCTTGTTTACATGGCTGCAGTGAATTGCCAGTCGCAGGAGGACACAGCTGACGACATACTGTTGTACCAGTCTCCCTGTATGTTGAATGGGGGAGAATTGATAGCATAGCTTCAGTTCAGCAAATTAAACTATTTCCCTACTTTTGAGCATTGACAGGTCTTTTCAAGGACAACTTGAAAGACTAGTCTATGCTCAGAAATAGGGAAATAATGTTTGGTTGCCAAGCTGAAGTAAGATTGCGTTTTCTGTCTGTTAAACATATAGGGAGACGAGGACGACTGCATGTCATTAGTTGTGCCCTCCTGTGGTGGGCAGTGCTTTGGGAACACGTAAGCAGGCCTCTGTAGCGGTGTGAAGATGGCATGCCTGTAAATATTACTGGACGCATTTTGAAGCCCTTTTTTTGGAACGGTAGCATTATTTGCAAATTACTGTTGGTGATTGCACATAACTCTGCCTCCTCGTTTAAAAAAAAAAAAAAAAAAGAGATGGGGGGCGGAGTAGTCCTTTAATCCTAGGACATGATTGGATTCTTGGTGGTGGTTGTGATTTTTAAGGCTAAGCGCAATAAACAACCTTGAATTTGGTCTTTTAAACTTTCTTTTGTTGCTGCTGCTAAGTGCAACACTCACTGGGCCACCAGGGGCCATTACATGGGGTTGGGGTGGGGGCTACTTTCAGGTGAGACCCTTATGTGCAAGAAGAAGCGATCGGGTCAGTGAGATATTCTGCCATGGGCCTCCAGCAGTGCCATACTGTGGCCTGGTCACAGGTCCCCTCCAGTTTGTAAGCAGGTGCAAACCTCATTTGTATCCTAAAACTGGGGTATTGCTATTTTGCATTGCATCTCTTATGCAGGCCTTCTCTGCAATATGTGTCTGTTTGTGTATAGCAGTTTCAGGTGGTGGCACAATAGTCATCTAGAATGCACCTGTTTTGTGTTGCTCTCTAGCAGCTGGAAAGGGGGTCTACTTCCAGCTATAAATTTAGTTTTGGGAACTTGATTAGTGGTGGTTGTATATCAAATACATTTAGATTAGTGACCAGTCAGTGCAATTTTGCAAAATGGTTAAATGGCTTTTTTTTTTTTTTTCTTTTCTTAATTGTAAGATATTGTGCAGTAAAGAGCAGTTGTGGTCACTTCCTGATGATATGCATGTGTGCAAGATGAAGTGATCAGGTTAACATGGTGTTGTGCTGTGACCCGTGCACAGTGCCGTACCACGACCTTGTCACAGGTACACAGCCGCCTAAGTTGGTGCAAAGCACATCTGTGTCTGCTAACAGCTGGATTGTCAGTTGCATTGTGCCTCTCTTTTTTTTTTTTTTTTGGTGGGGGGGTTTCTCAGCCCCCCCCCCGCAACATGTAACTGTGTTTGTATAAATCATTTTTAGGCGGCACAATAGTATAAAAAAGAAAATTACCACAGTGATGCTGTTTCTTTTAAAGGTCAGATAGTGAGTCCTACAACTTGGCATCATCTCGCACCTTAGTTGTTGCCCTGGAGATGGAATGTAATTCAGACTCTGCGTTGAGGTGATGCTTCTCCTGATGGCCCAACATAAATTTGTTGCTGAAGAGCAATGGGAGCAGTGACCACTTCTCTGAACTACTTACGTGTCTTAAATAAGGAGTGATTACGCCACTTTCTGAACATTGTGAAAATTGTAAAAGTTTTTAACAATGAATTCTCAAGCACATTTACAGTCAAATGGATTCTTAGGAAAACCCTTTTACTTAGGTTCTAGAAGGGCAAGTAAAGCAGGGATCGTATGACTCGCTGGACCTCTTAAAGCAATATACACTTCACCATTGTAAGACAGTAACACTTCAGTTATAGCTCCCTTCCGATTAATCACAGCCATGAGTTTGAGCCAAATGGTGCAGTCTGGATGCAGTGTTTCTTAAAACAGTTAATAAAAATAGAACAATGGGGTAAACTGCCCTAACCGTGTGTCTGTTAACTTGTGTCTGTGATGACCATGGAGGCAGGAGTGTATTTTGGGTATTGAAAACTTGCAGACATCACCCCCCCCCCCAAATGCTGTGTCTCTGATATATAGAGCTCCTATCCCTGCCACAGGGCTAGGTGCTTCTCAAGAGTGAAATGCAGTGTAGCTGTTATTGTTTTCATTGTGGAGAGCTCCCCCACCCTACCTTTCCAGGACTATGTGGAGGGTGGGATGGCCTGCAGTCATAACAATGTGATCCCTTTCAAAGCCATTGTAAAAAGTGGCCTGAATATCCGTTAAGTATGCTTCCACACCTGTGGAACTGGGACCCTCAAGACTAGGTTTAGTAATGTATGAGGAATGGCAGCATTCCAGAATTGTTGCAGGGCCCCCATAATCTGTGTCCAGTATGGCTGTAGGAAAGGGCAAACCTAGAATATATAAAAATGGGATTTCCCCCTTCAACACATATCTGAAGAACCCCCACTGAATTGGTGTGTTACAGTAGGTGTGTGTGGAAGAAGTGTGTAAACCAACAAAATCAGCGGCATCATAGTTCTAAAGAAGCACAGTTGCAATAAACGACATTAGAAACAAAAAAAAAGGCCTGCATGCAAAAACTACAAAATGTTTAACAGGTGCTCCCTGCTGCAGCAGGCGACCTAACCCCATGCACATTCAGAGACGTGTTCGTTTGTCAGGGGGTGGAGCCAAGAGTGGTCCCTGTAAAGTTCGGTCAACACTAACGTAAATACATGTGTATAAGAAGTGCACTGTTTCCTTGAAGACCCCATGCGTCCTCTGTAGTGCTATTTATTAAGCACGCTGTTGACCAGACTTGTTGGTACCACTCAGTACTGTGCAAAAGTGCAAAGAAAATACTGTACAGTGTTACAAAAATACAAAATAAAAGTTAATTGAGTCTTTTAAGCCTATAAATAGCAGATCAATGTTTAAAATATATCTATTACAGATTTGTAACTGTTAGAGCCTGTAAAGCTGCACAAACTACAGTCAAGTGTGAAGTCCCTCCAGTAAGACTACCAAAAATCGTGGCTCCTTACAGAAAACCCATAGCATAGCAAATGGGACACAGATATTGGAAACATACATGAGAAAATTTACACAGAAATATCCTTCAGTTCAAAGTTTTACAAAACGTTACTGCAGAGTTCAATTGAATGTCCATGGACGTGCTCTGTTATGATTAGTGCACTGTAAGAGAAAACCAGACATTTTTAATCCTCAACTTTTAGTTCACAGCTTTTGCACATAATAAATCATCCAGAAATTACCCTAAGATAATGTTATGGGTTGTTGCACATATTACAGACATGGGGCCCAATTCACAAAGCTGAATAGTTGACGCATGGTGCCTGCATCAGTTGGATCTGATGCAAGTGCACCTTGTGTCAAAAATTGTGGAGTTCCTAATGTAGGGATGGTGAGAACAGGTCCTGCGCCAGCATTGCAGCCAAAGAGTGGGTGCGCACGGAGTAAGGGGACATGCACCAGCACCCAGCTGCAACATCCCCTAAGGTGAGAACCATGAAGTTCCGCAGCCGGTGACGCTGGTGCCAGTGCTTAGACTGGCAAAAGGCTGGTCTGACGACCCATGTGCCACACCAGCCAGACACGGTGGCCATGTACCCTGGGCACTGGGACAGTGCCAGCCCACAAGGCATGGTCACCCCGTGCCATGCCCTCTGTGTGGACAGCCGAGATGTGGTGCCACACAGCAGCGGCACTTCCCTGCCTGTGCCCTACACCCTGGTGGCTGTCGGGATACTGTGGCCCATACTGGGACCCCGAGCCAAACAGGCACTTGTGGCACTCACCTGAGTGTCCCGCAGCCCCAGCACAGGACAGGGCCTGATGGAGCAGTGCCCACCCCAGGCATGCCCCCCCAGTTGCCCTCCCACATTGAACAGCCCCACTGTCATGCTGCTGACTAGTCGCTGATGTCCATGTGGTGGGGAGGCCTCACATACCGTAGGAAGTGTCCCCTGCCAGGCTTGACGGTCACAAGGTCAGGGCTGTCAGAAGCCTCCATCATTCCCCTTCCATGTGCCTTCTTTTTGGCGAAGGGGAGCGCATGCGGCTGCATCTCTGACAGTGGCGCCGGGTCCCTGGTGCACTGGAGATCAGTGCAAGCTGCTGTTTGACACAACTTGCACTGATCTTTGTGAACCTGGCCTATGGTGTGTAATCTATGATGTCATTCACTTCTATGGGGGAAAGACTTCTTAACAAAAACTAAATAATAAATAACTGAACTATCCACCATGTCTCTTTTTTTTTTTTAAAGCGTGTTTACTTGACGCCCCCTCACCCCAAAATGTAGGCATACAGTCTAGTGCAGCAAACTTGAGACTTTCTGGATTCTTTAAATGATGTTGCCCTAAATGTGTCCTCCTCTGTTGGAACCAGTTCCTATGTTTTGGATACCCACATTTTCACTTTAAGCTACCTGGTGGTCCTGCCGACAAAAAGAAATTCTGACAGGAAGGCCATACAACATAGATCACAGACCTAGACTGGTGACCCACTATTTCCCTTAACTCGGGGTCTATGAGTAAAAGTGTCTGTTTCTGTGGGATTTTTGCCCATTTATATGCTTTTTTGGAGCACCTTGTTTTAATAACCCCTGAATAATTTTTCAATTCCAGGGCCTTGGATTTGATCATTTCCTCAGTGGTACAGTTCCTCCTGATCTGTAGAACTGTCCCACTGGAATGCTGGCTATCTGTGCAGGGGGTGTGAGCTTTCAGAGCGCACCAAAGCATTCCCTTCCTTCACAGCTGTTTTACCTTTGACTGTACATTCTACGACAAGGTCCAAGGTACAGCAGTGGGGTACCCCAAAGTACAGGTTTCTAATCGAAAAAGAACCAGTTACGTTTTTAACAAAGTACAGTGCATTGGATGCGCAAGTTAAAGAAATGAACTTTGGGAATTGGGCAGTTTTACTCGCAGACCCTGAGTTAAAGGGTGACATAGTGGATCATGGGGTGCTGTCGGATTGCCTGAGGAACTATGTAGGCTTCACCGGTGCAGTTTTGTGTTGGTTTGGTGTCCTATGGAGTTCCGCAAGTCTTGCCCCATTTTGGTTTCTGTGTACATGCTGCTGTTTGGTGAGGTCATTAAACGGTACAGTGTGGTATTTAACTGCTGTGTAGATGATACCCAGTTGTGCCTGTCTTGTGCTCCTGATGATACATCTGCGTCTTTGGTGTTCAGCCCGCTGTTTGGCTGAAATTAGCAGTTCCGCATAGAAGATAGATAAGCTGGGTAGGCTCAGGGTGGGTCAGAAGTTGGTCAGCTGGGTGGCAAACTGGTTGACGGGCAGAAAACAGAGAGTGGTGGTAAATGGTATACAGTCAGAAGAGATGCATGTCACAAGTGGGGTACCTCTGGGGCCAGTCCTCTTCAATATCTTCATTAGTGACATTGCAGATGGACTAGAGGGTAAGGCTTGTCTGTTTGCAGATGACATCAAGATGTGCAACAGAGTAGATGATCCAGATGGGGTGGGCAGAATGAGAAGAGATCTGGATAAACTAGCAAAATGGCCGGAAGAGTGGCGACTGGAGTTCAATGCAAAGAAGTGCAAGATCATGCACATAGGGAAGAGAAACCCTGAAGCCACCTATAGGCTGGGAGGGGAGTTGCTGGCAGTCACAAAGGAAGAGAGAGACTTGGGCATAATCATCACCGATGACCTGAAATAATCCAAGCAGACCTCTAAAGCAGTAGGTAAGGCTAGGGGGATGTTAGGGTGTATTAGTAGGGGTATCACAAGTCGGTAGAGAGAGAGGTAATAATCCCTCTTTACAAGACACTGATTAGGCCCCATCTGGAGGATTGCGTGCAGAACTGGAGGCCACACCTTCACAAAGACATTAACCAAATTGAGGCAGTCCAGAGAAGGGCAACCAAAATGGTGCAGGGACTGCATCATAAGACATATGAGGACAGATTAACGGAGCTCAATATGTATACCCTTGAGCAAAGGAGGGAGAGAGGTGATATGATCGAGACTTTCAAACACCTTAAGGGCATTAACAAGGTGAAAGAGTTTAACATGTTTCAGTATAAGAAAATTAGCAGGACAAGAGGACACGGCATGAGATTAGAGGGAGGCCGATTAAGGGGGAATGTGAGGAAATTCTTTTTCACAGAATGGGTGGTGGATGCATGGAACAGCCTACCTCAGGAAGTGGTGGCTATGAATACAATGCAGGGCTTCAAACAGGCATGAGGGAGCAATACAGATGAGTATGTTTGCAAACTTTTGCATGAATATATACACTGGTGCTGTCAAGATCTGTTTTTTTAGATTTTAAATATACTTTCTGTGTGATATACCAGTTTGTTACTTGTTTGAGCCCTAGCAGTGACTATCACACTAGGTAGAGGAGCAGTAGTCCTGGGGCGTTTCTGTTGGGACTACAACTCGACTGAAAACAATCTTTCTTTGAGGCAAATAGCTCAGAAAGACAGAATTTTAGCATTACACAGTATTCCTAGCGTAAGGGAATCCTTTTAAACACTCTGGAATTAAAACTTAAAATCTGAAAGTAGCGAGGTACAGGAAGTGACCTCGTGCTACTTCCGGTTCCAGGGACCTATTTAAACAAGCCCTGCGGCGAGCAGGGCGATCGCATACTTGCGCGCGTCGCTGCGCGTGAAGACGTGCGCGTTTTGCGTGTTTTAGCGAGTTTTTTAGAGTTTATGTCCATTGTCCTGTTTCCTGAAGTAAGGTAAATCAAACTGTTAAACTACACTAGTACTTAAAAATCTTCTTTCCCTACCATTGCCTGAGTATAATTCTCAAATACAAATAATGACTTCCCTTCTGTTTACAAATGATGGGCAAATGGGACAAATGTGTTTAAATTGTCTTATGTATACAGTTTCACTTGAACTAGTCTCAGTAGAAAGTTATGTATGCTCAAAATGTATAAGGAATAAAGAACTTGAATTAGAAATTAATCAGTTCGATGAAAGACTTAAACTATTAGAAATCAGCCAACTTGAAACTAGAAAAAGGCTTCAAATGACAATTACCACTGACACTTTGCAAAATAAACACCTTTAAATACTAAGGAACCGACCAAGAGAAAAAGAAGTAGAAATGAATCTGATTTAATAGATAAAGATGATGAATGGTTTACTGTCCAGGCAGCAAAAATTTCAAAAAAGGGGAGGAAAGCAGGGGATTTTGTTTTGCCTCTAATAACTTTGATCCACTTGCTACACCTTTTGCTTCTCAAAATTGTGATGATTTATTAAATTTGACAACTACCCCACCTTCAGTGAATGGTAATCCAACTTTGTCTACTATACTGACTGCTTTGAATAATAGTCAGAATGACTTATTACATTTTGATCAGTGTACAAATATTGATCAGCAAGAAAATTTGATGGATTTTACTTCCATAAATCAGAAACAAATTTATGTCTTGGGAGACTCAATCATCTCTAACCTTGCTCGACAAATATGTAATGTGGATAAGACTACTCGTACACTTTGTAGTTTTAAGGGTGCTAAAATACAGGACGTTTCAAGGATGACTAAAAATATATTGCACAATTGTGGAACTAAGCCCTTAGTACTTATGCATTTGGGTACAAACAACATCAAATACCAGACTGTACAGCAGATTAAAGAAGCTTATGTTGGACTAACAAGTCTTCTAGCTGTAAAAGGAGCACAAATTATTTTTTCTGAAATTTTGCCTATTCTTGGAGCCAGTAACAGAATTACTGAAAAAATTAAGCATATCAATAATTGGCTTAGACAATGGTGTGTTAGGCAAAATTTAAAATGTCTAACAAACTGGGAAGTATTTATAAAGCATGAAGATTTTTTTTTGCATCCGATGGTTTACATCTCAATAGAAAAGGTTCAAATATGCTAGGAGAAATCTTTAATACAGCTATTTCAAACTGTTTAAACTACTAAATGGGTGGGAGGGGAACATTCTGCAAGTTTAAACCTAAATTATGTACCTGTTCCTTTAAAAAAAAAAAAAAAGTGACTTGGCAACTTCGGTGAAAAATGGAAAATCTTCCCTAACTGTAATATTATTGAATGCAAGAAGTCTTGCCAACAAAATTTCTGAGTTACAGATTTTATTACTGTCTAAAGATATTGATATCTGTGGTATCACTGAGACTTGGTTTTCGGACAATCGATGGGGTATTGAAATTCCTGGTTATCATCTTTATAAGAAAAATAGAGAATTTTCCAGAGGAGGTGGAGTAGCTTTTGATATAAAAGAATGTTATGATTGTTCTGAATTCAAATATGATACTCCAGAACCTTTGGGAGTTGAAATATTATGGTTAACTGTTAAACAAGAAATTGAGATTTTCACCGTTGGCATATGTTACAGACCTCCATCATTGGATAATGTTAAATTTGAATCTTTTCTGTCTTATTTTCATAGTATTAAATTACCAACAAATACAATATTATTGGGTGATTTCAACTTCCCAGGTATAGATTGGAGGTCCTTAAGTGGCATATGCCAAAATGAGAGAGACTTCTTGGAAACTATTTTTGTTTTAGGTTTGGACCAAATTGTTACACTTCCTACTAGACATAATAATATTCTTGATCTAATATTTACAAACACAAAACAATATTATAAAGATCCAATAATACTTGAACCTGTTGGTTTATCTGATCATAATACACTTTATTGGGAACTATCTGTTACATTCCTTGAAAATAGAGGAATCACTATAATGAAGAATTATAATAAAGCAAATTATGCTGAAATGAAAAACTGTTTAGTGAACTGGAAAAAAGAATTAGAACATCTTTCTGTTGAGGAAGTTTGGAAAAATATAAAATCTAATCTGCAACTTTGTATTAATACTTGGGTACCTGATCGAACTAAATACATAAATAAGAAACGTAATCCTGTTTGGTTCAACAACTCTATAAGGAAATCCATACTGAGAAAGAAAAAGGCCTTTAATAAATATAACAAAAATAGAACTGCAGAAAATTGGCAAAGGTTCAAACTTAAATCTAAAAAAACTAAGCTGATGATACAGATTGCCAAGAAAAATCTTGAAAAAAACCTTGTTAAACAAAAAGACAATAAAAAGTCCTTCTTTAATTACATTGGTTCATTAAAAAAGTCACAAACCAATGTGGGACCCCTTATAGTTGATGACGTACTGATATCCAATGAATTAGAAATGGCAAATGCCTTTAATAAACAATTCTCTAGTGTTTTCAAAATTCAGGAAAAACTAGATTTACCATTTACCTTTAACAACTCAGATATTATATTTTCATCTATGGAAGTCCTATCTACAATAAAAAGTTTCAAAACCTCTACTTCAGTTGGTGGTGTTAACATTCCTTTTATTTTCATAAAGAATTTGGCAGCTGAGTTGGTTGATATTCTTACCTTACTTTTTAACAAATCTTTACAGCAAGGTATCGTACCTATGGAATGGAAATCAGCTAGAGTTATACCCATTCATAAAAATGGGTCAAAATTTCTTGCCAAACAGTACAGACCTATTAGTCTGACTCCTAGCATTGGTAAAATTACGGAAAAACTCATTTTGCATAAACTTGAGCATTTTAAAGGTTCTGTGAATACTGATATTTTTCAGTATGGTTTTGCAAGGGACAATCATGTCAGGAAAATTTTAATACATTTTTTTGAACCAGTGAGCCAGGCTTTGGATGCTGGTTTCCCAGTTGATGTAATTTTCCTAGACTATGAAAAGGCATTTGATTCCGTCTCACATAAAACAATAATAGAATGCTTATATAATCAAGATATTTGCATAAATATAATCAAATGGATTGTATCATGGTTACTAGTAAGAAAACAAGAAGTCAGTAGCAGAGGTTATGTTTCCGATTGGAGTAGTGTGATGAGTGGAGTGCTACGGCTCCGTGCTTGGACCATTTTTGTTTAATCTAGTGGTTGCCAGCATGTCTACATCAAATAGTGTGTGGATTAATAAGTGTGCTGATGATGTTAAGCTTGGCTGCATTGTTAATGATGCAGCCTCGGTTTGTAACCTTCAGGCAAACCTAAATAATATATTAACCTGGGCTAGTGATAAGAATTTATCTTTAAACATAAATGCAAGGTTATGCACTTTGGTAGAAATAATCTTAAAGCGCTTTATATGTTAAAAAATGTATCATTGACTGCATTTTCATCCGAAAATGATCTAGGAGTAGTAATTACTGATAATATAAAATTTACTGACCATAATAACCTAATGGTTAAAAAATGCCGTCGCCTAATTAACTGTATACTTAAAAATCTTAAGAGTAGAGACCCTGAGGTATTAATTCCACTATACAGTAGTCTGATAAGATCAAAGTTTGACTATTGTTCACCATTCTGCGCACCTACGTTTGTAAAGGATAAGATTAAAAGAGAAAGGGTACAACGTAGATTCACCAAAAGTATAAAGGGCCTTAAACATACTCCATATCTCGAAAGACTAAAAAAGCTTAACCTCTATTCATTGGAATACAGGTCCATACAAGGGGATCTGTGTCTAATTTTTAGGGCTTTAAAAGATGTTTCCTTATTTGAAACTCTTTGTCTTGAATTCGGAAATAGCTTAAGTATTACCAGGTCTCATAATGTTAAAATTAAGACATTTAATATACAGACTACCAAAACGAAGAATTTTATAACCCAGAGAGTTGTTTCAGTTTGGAACTCCCTTCCTTCAAATGTAGTAAATAGCCCCAGTTTTAGTGTCTTCAAAATTAATCTGGATAATTATATGGGAAATAAAAAAAATACTATTTCCATCCTGGATAATGGATGGCAAAGTCATAATGGGCTCGTTCCCTCGACTTTGTATTTTTCCTATGAACCTATGAATAGATAGGCCACTGACAGCAAAGGCTGATGGCACATTTGTAAGGTAGAAAAAGAAATGAGCAGACTGGATGGGCCTTGCAGTCCTTATCTGCCGTCAACTTCTATGTTTCAGTGGTGGCCTTGAAGTGGTTATGTCTCAAGCCCAGGCAAGACGGAGGTTATGGTGATTGAACCTTGTCGCCAGGGCTTGTCTGTTGTGGATGGACGGGCTCTCCTTGTATGGGGTGGCCACTTTCTCGCGGCAGCTGGTACGGTTAGGGGCCTGGGGGTCATTTTGGACAATTGATTGACATTTGAACAACAGGGGTCTTGTGTTGTCAGAGCTGGCTTTTACCACCTGTGGAACATTGCCAGACTCGAACTGCATTTAGCCCAGGAGGACCTAGCGACAAGCCTCCATGCCTTCGTCACCTCTAGGTTGAACTATTGCAACATGTTTTACTTAGGGCTTTCTGGAGATTTGATGTGTCGACTGCAGCAGGTGCAGAATGCTGTGGCCCGGATGATAGTGGGCTCTTTGTGGAGTAATGACATCACGCTGGTTCTGCATGCTCTGCACTGGCTGCCTTTGTGTTCGTGCATCACCTTTAAGATTTGCTTGTTGGCATACAAGGCCTAAGTGGTCTGGGACCGGACTACTTAAGAGCTCCTGATTCCTTAGAAAATGGGCTTGAAAAATAAAGCATGCTGATGGGTTGAAAGCCATGGTTAGGCATGCATTTGTTTTTCAGTAGAGCCCAGTAAAAACAAGTGTTTAATTTAGGGTGCCCCATTACTTAGTGCATCTTTGAGCACTCTGAATTTTCAAACTGACCAGCTGACATTTCTTTCTCTCGCTTAGCGAGCAAGTTGGTGGCTGGCCAAGCACCCCCCAACCAATCTGTCTCTGTTTACTTTTCATAAATTAAAAAAAATAACATAACAGTTTTATTAGTAGCTGTATCTTGCTGGTCTGTCATTAGCAGCTGTAGTCTGTAAACTTCCTGTCTTGTCCTAGCACTGCACTCGCACTGTGAACAGAATGCGTGAGTCAGGTGTTAATTTTTTCAGGAGCCAGTGGGCAATATCTCTATCTGATGTTTGGGGGATTACCTTAATTTTCCTATCATCCCTACTGCTGTCCGTTTATTGAATTTTGTTGACCAGGTAGGCCCACTGAGAGTAGAAGTCCCTTTTTTCAGGGGCGACCCCGGGGGGGTGGAGATGCAGCTGAAGTTGAACCAGATTAAGCTGTTGGTGGTATTTTTAATAAATGAAGGAAGTTTGGCCAGGGCACGAGAGAAATTCCTTACTGTTTTCGAGAAGTGCCATGGGATCTTTAACATCCACCTGAACGACCACCAAGACAGGCAAATGGGACCTCGATTTAATGTCTCATCAGTTTGCAGTCAGCTTACTCTGTGGTGCCAACTGTCTTTCAGATGGGGACAGCCACTCTTCCCGACCGTGATCTCGCCACACAGTCGGCCACTCTGCTAACCGTATAGTCAGCAGTGCCAGCTGCCTCTCAAATGCAGTAAGCCACTGTCTTGACTGTGATCTCTGCACACACTTGGCCACTGTGACAACCACATAATCAGCATTGCCAGCTGCCATTCAACTGTGGTAAGCCACTGTTCTGACTGTGATCTCGCCTGCCACTCTGCCAACCGCATAGTCTGAGCTGTTGCTCCACTGTCATGATGTTCGGCACTTACCCCCACCTCACAACTGTTAAAGAAAAAAAGAAACAAATTTACTCACAAGTCCTCTTGTGTTTCAGTGACTGCGGTTCAAACATGGAAACAGCTTCAACCACACTCCCATTCCACTCCACAAGTACATTCCCATCCCACTCCACCTTGCGAAATGCTGCAGTCTTCAGTCCTAGTTACTGTTGCAAACTGCACATCATGCTGCAGTAATTCCATTACTGTTTTGCTGGTAGGAGGTGGGGCAGCCACTGTCCGCATAGAGAATAAGAATCACGGACAGTAGCCAAACAAGAATACACTGTCCTGGGAGACTACAGAACAAAAATAAATACTACCAAACACAGTGTCGTCCACTGCCACATGCAGCAGTGGAGGGACTATTTTACAACAGTGCTGTTTTAAGTTTTTTAATTACATTTCTTATACATATTTTATATATAGTGTAACAGCCTGTGACGTCGGGCCTCGTTACGCCCCTGGGTGGTCTGGTGTAGCCCAGTACCGCCCACTCTGTGGGGTATTAGTGCATACATATAACCCAGTCTGCCCTCTTTGCTCCACTGGTGCTGGACTGCTAGTCATCCCTCCTACCAGACTTGAATCTTCGGGCGACAGAGCCATTGGAGTAGCTGCTCCTGTGGTTTGGAACTCACTCCTTTCTGTATTCACTCTGCTAGCACGGTGGAGATCTTTAAAGCCTCGCTGAAAACTTTTTAATCAAGTATTCACGGTATAATTTTTTAATTGACTTTAGAATTTTATGTGTTGCTGGTTACTGCTTTTAATGTGATTCATGATGATTTTTGTCTAACTTTGTAAAGTGCTTAGAGACCATGGGGTTTGGGCACGATATAAGTACGTTTTGCCTTGCTTTGCCTAAAGGAAATAGTGGGCCAGCATCCTAGGGTCTCTTACTGTAGCAATCGGAATTTGAGTGACTTAATCATATGTAGCCACTGCAAGGAAGCACCAGCTGAGGAAGGGTTAATGAATTAATCTGAGATTTTTTAGCTTTGCAAAAAAATTCACTCTGTAAATATACTGCACATGGCAACTTATTCAGGCTTGGGATCAATGAGATCGGGGCAGACATTAGGCAGTTTGCAAGCTG
Organism: Neoceratodus forsteri; assembly: GCA_016271365.2. NCBI lineage: Eukaryota > Metazoa > Chordata > Ceratodontiformes > Ceratodontidae > Neoceratodus > Neoceratodus forsteri. Next base: position 321,087,146 of record CM057459.1, read on the forward strand.
TTGCACCGGTTATGTGATCTATGCTGCCTGGTGTTCCCGTCAGAAAGGTTTTGAACCACTAGGCAGCTTAAAGTGAGAATGCTGGAACATATGCAAGCCATAAGAACTGGCTTGGACAGAAACGTTTTGGGGCACATTTTGGGCAGTTTCGACAAAATAATCCATAAAGTCTCAAGTTTGTTGCACTGGAATATATGCCTACTTTTAACTAGAGGGGTGATGGTCAATATGCTTTTGAAAAGAGACACATGGTGGATATTTTGGTGGAAGTCTTTCTCCCGTGGGATTGAATAACATCGTTGATTACACACCATATCTGTATATACTTGCAACAGCTCTGAAAGTTATTCTTGGATTATTTTTGGATGATGTATTGGTGATTATGTTGTAGGTGCAAATGCTGTGAATTCAGGAAGTTTTGAGGATTAAAACATCTGGGGCCAGATATTCAAAAAAACTGCAAAAGCAGAGAGCAAAAGTTTGTGCTGTGCGTGTGCCCAACCCAGGGATTGCTGTATAAAGTCTGATAGCAGATTAGTACTGTCTGATGAATATCGGGCTGTGTTGGCGCTGCCCTGACGTAGACCTTGGTTATATTTGGCCTATAGGGAATTGAGCCCCTGAACAGATAGTGCCCAGAGCCATGACACGATTTTCATCCGCAGCTTGCAGGTGAGTGCATTGGGCTTGCAAGGTGCAAAGGGCCCATTTGGATGGGAAGTGGCAACCTGTTTCCACCTATTCTCTGGGCACCTGTCACGTTGGCCTCTGTGGCGAGTGGCACCCCCCCACCTCCCGAATGCATGTCCCAATATGGTAATATAGTCCCTGGTGTCTAGTGACACTGCCACCCCCCATCCTGTGACAACCACACGGTGTCCTGTGGTACCCCCACATCCACTGATTTCTCCTCCCCCAAAAAAAAAAATCCCTGTATTGTCCTGGTGTCTGGCAGCACCCCCAACCCTTCAACCACCCATCCTGTGAAGTCGCATATACCATTGTGTCTGGTGCCCCCACCACCGATCACCCATCCTCGTATGGCTACGGGAGTCCCTGGTGTCTGGTGGTGTGTCCTATCTGCCGAACACCCATCCCGGTGATTGTAACAAAGCCCCTGGTGTCCAGTGGCATCCCCCACCCTCAGTCACCCAACCAATGTCCTCTGTACAATCCCTGGCATCCAGTGGTACCCTCTCCCCCCCCTTTGAATGCCGGTTGACAGACACAGTGGTGCACATCACACTGGCCCAACGGCTTCCCACCTGCCCTGCATGCACACCCTGTCTAATGCTTTCTCAGCACCCATAGAAACTGCCAAGGTAAAGTCAGGGAAGTGTTGCTGTCCGGGTGGGATAGTTAACAGCCTCCTGATTTTATCATGCAACAACTGACTATTAAAGCTTGTCTTGTCAGGGTGAACCTGGGGTCTCACCCAGCACTGTAATCGTAGTGCCAGGGCTAATGTGAAAACCTTAAGGTCTACATTTAGGAGAGATGGGATGGTATGGACCACAAAGGGCCTCATGCTTTCCTGGCTCTGGAATAACTGTTATTTGTGTGTGCTGCCCAGAAATGGTGTGCCACCTACCCCTTCTGGACTGCCTGGTAGGTGTCAGTAAGGGTGGGCGTATTTCCCCAAAGGATTTTGATGCTGTCCCGTCTGTGCCTGAGCGTTTCCCGGATTTTAGGTGCTGTATTGCCTCTTGGATTTCTCTCAAAGATATTGGAGCATCCAGGGCCGTTTTTGCCCCTTTTGTTAGTTACCAAAGCTGCATGCTGCGGGCAAAGGCATTCCCAACTTGCTAGGATAGTCCTTTACCCTTTCCTGAGTGTACAGAGCCTTGTAAAAGTGCTCAGACTGATCAATGATCTCCCCTAGGGTTAGTATAAAATTGTTGTTGACTGCCTGCCTATGGAGTCTGATCACCACCCTGCCGACTGCTTCCTTGGTGAGAGTAACACACTGCCCCATCCATCTTTGCCTCCAGGAGCTTATTGGTGGTTTGCCTTGCAAGCCTCCAGTTGGCACTTGACCTCTTCTTTCTGGGCCATGTTGTGCTCTATCTCAGTTGTGTAACCTGGATTCCAAGTCAAGTTGCTCCCGCATTTTCTCCCTTTTTTTTTGGTTTGCACAAAGAAAAGTGGATGGTGTGGGCCGTTAGTACTGCCTTTAGACCATCCCACCAAGCAGCCTCTGATGTCTGCCCCTTGGGGTTCAGTACCTGATATTGTGCCACACAGGCTTTCACCATGTCTTTATAGTTTGTGTTTGACAGTAAAGATACGTTCAGTTGCCAGCTGGGCGTTTTGGTAGATGGGGCAAGTGCCAGGTGCAGCATTACTGGTGCATGGTAATGGATTCAGTGTTGCAGTTGGCCACTGTGTGGCCCCAGTTAGGGAACAGCAAAAAGAAGTCTACACAGGAGTAGGCCTGGTGTGGTGGGGACCAGCAAGTGTAGTTTCTAACGTTAGGGTGGAGGAACCGCCATATCGCCACCAAACCTAGTTCTTGGCTAGTCGCTTGATGCAGCCCTACTCCGGGATCCCCCTCCAGTACCTGATTACCTGATCTATCTAAGGTGAGCTTCATAACTGTTGTTAAAATTGCCCCTATCAGATATAGGTCACCCAGCCGGCCCGGTGGTGCTGAGGCGCTGGATGTCACACTTCGTGCCACTCCAGCGACTCAGGTTCGGGAATGGATTTGGGTTGTTCTGGGGTCGCCCGGGGAGGTAAGGATTGAGTGTCTGCACAACAAGAGGGGTTTGGCCCATGCCCAGGGTGCTTGGCTGCCTCTGTGGAGGTGGAGATGGCTCCTGCGGCCATTGCATTGGTGTGGGCGTGGGGGGAGAAAACAGGGAAAAAATACCGGGACCCGGCAGGACCTATGATGGCCACGATGGGCCGGAGGAAGTACCCCTCTGGGAGGGGGGGGGGTCGTAGCCCCTGCCAGGTCTGGCGGTGGACAAAATAATGTCGTGATAAAAAAAGATATAGGTCACCCGACCCTGGTGCATGTGCCAACTAGGTACTGTGCTGTGACGAGGTACCTTTGTAAATGAGCCTCTGGCTCAAAGGTTTCTAAACTGATGTTTAACTAAATAACTAAATAAACTATTGCTTCTTTAGGAAGAGTGGAGCTGTTCAAAAATGTGCATGGCTCTGACATCCAATGCCCTGTAAAGCATGCACACCCACACACTCTCTCTCTGTCTCTCTCACACACACCCACACACACGCTTACCCTTCTGGGTTTGTGTACAGTACCCATGACCTCTAAGGGGCATAATTTGTGTACCAGAATAACGGTCTTTCAGCATTGCAGATAAGCAGCATATGTGGAGGAATAAACTGCCCCAACCAAGGAGCACTTTAGTTTAGCATGCCCCACTGTCGAGATGTGGGTCTTCTCCACAAAGGCAACGATTGCTTTACAGCACTGCAGTTCTCGGAGGACCCGTGATCTCTTAACAGGGTTGTTCATGCTCCGCACATTGTAAGTCACCATCTTTCCTTCCATTTTGATGATTAAGTGGATGCCTGTCCCTTCCCACTGCAGTGCACTGACCCCTTTGCCCCTCCTGTCCACACATTTAGATAAAAGTATGGCAAACAAACCAAACAAACTTCAATAGGTCCATCCAGTCAGCATTTTAGATGGCAGTTGAGCTACTGGATGGTGCCGATTAACTGTTGACTTGGTGCATGCCAGACACCTAGGAGTCGCCCTCCTACCCATTGGCTTAGAGTACCTTTTATCCCATGTGAAACTGGTAACAAGCTCCCCACACACACACACACACAGACTGGCAGGTGAAGTGGTTGGGGAGTCATGGCCACGTAACCTATTCATTGTGCCAGTCTGACTGCCAGGAGAATATGTACACCAATTCTTTTGCCTCCATCTGAGTCTGTGGGAGAAGAGCATACATTGTGGTGGTCCTCCTAGTCCCATTCTGCGGCAGGATACCTCTGTTCTGGACCCCAACTTGTAAAAGTAAAACAAGCAAAAGGGGAATTGTCTTATGGTCTAGATTGTACAAGTTGGGATTGGGTGACGTCACTCTTCTCTCCCCCCCCCACCCCCAAGCTTGACTCTCCCATCACAAGGGTCATCATTATTAAACATGTTTTCCACTCTGTCCCCCGCAGCCGACCAAGGAGCAACCTCTGTGGAGGCCCCCGCCTGCTCACAGCCCCTTCCAGTGTGCCTTCTCTCCAAAAAGTCGTCATGCAGATGTACTGCTTTGAACTGTGGGACCCCATGAGGCCAAATGTTCTGGGAGATACTGCACCCGCCGTTCTGTGCCCCTGTCCTGATTCCTCCTCTGCCCACCTCCTCATGGTCTCATTCTAATATATTTGAACCAAGCTTATTGGGGCCTAGGTGTATATCAAAGGCCAAGCCCCAAGCCATCATGGCAAAAAAATGCATCAAACATGCTGCATTATATGATGAGACCCAGACAGTTTACATCTAACTAATGGGACACAGTGCCCCTTAGTATGTTTTTGGTTGTGGTAGCTGGCGCTTTGGCCATTCTCCCCCCTCTGGGGATGTCCCTGTACACCAAAGCAGCAAATGCAGTGGTCCATCTCCATCAAATGCCAGCAGGACCAACCACCTCACTGCATGCGACAGAGCTAGGCCGAGAATGTCCATGTCTGGACAGTGGGCATATTACAGGGGGAAAACTGATCTTGTGGTCAGGGCTGACACCGTTCCTCATCCATACCTCCCACCAGCACATATTAAATAACAATTTGATACGTAACAAAAAAGGATATAAAATGTAGTGGAGTTCCAAGTAATTGAGTCTCAGTTTTTTACTGACACCAAGCAGTTCGTGTCCAGCCCAAGTGTCTTTGTCTTGAGTACAAACAGGTGTCTCCCTCCAGGGCCTAATTTGTGTAAATAAATAAAAAATCTTACCAGGCCCTTGTGTCCTAAGTCCAGAGGGCAAAGTGGCACCAATAGCAGTTGTTGAGGCGTCTTGAGTCAATGCTGTGAGTTCAGCTAGCCTTACCCCTCTCCTGTTGGTGGCTGTTTGAGGGAGCCACCTGGGCCTGCTGTGCATGGTTTCTCTTCTGGAGCATGCATCTTTCTTTTGGGGCTGAAAATCTGGTAAGAAACAAGGCATGGGTCGAGGGAAGAGGAAAAACTTGGATGGGACTCCCAGTAAAGTGCGCAATTTCAGCAAAATTAAAGGAGTAAAATTATGTTAAAAATATCGATGGGTGTCTCCAGATGCCAGTTCTGTTTTTTCACCCATGCCATTTGAAGGATTTAGGACTGTGGATCGACAGCGGGCCTTTGGGTTAGAGGGTTTTGTGCCCAACACTCTGTGGACCTGAACAATATTAAAGAGCCCCTGACACCATTAGAAAAACTTGGCAAAATGTGAGATTTAGACAGTTCAGTTTACATTTCATGTATTTTCTATAATTAAACTTTTTTCTTTATTACCAAGGATAGCTGTATGAAAGAGGCTTACTGTCCCTTAGACCCTATCTGCTCTTTCTGCTATCCTACATATGACATCATAATCTGGGTTGCAGCTGGAAACGAGCTTCTGGTCATGGTGCTTTTCCAGGTTACCAACTTTTAAATAAATGAATAAGTAAAATAAATAATCCCCCATTTATGGCATCATAATTATTCCCATAGCAACAGACTATGATGTCATAAACTGAACTGTGATGTCATATGTAGGCAAGCAGCCAGAACAGATAGGGCAGTGATCCTGTTTACATGCAAATGTCCTAACTAATAAAGAAGAATGAGAAATACAGAAATAATATTAAAATATAAGCTCACTTATGCTAAACATTACATTTTCTCAAAGTTGTCACAATGGTGTCGGGGGCTCTTTAAGGGGTGCATCCTTCGGCCAACTCAAATTTCATGCTAAAGGATTCCAAAAAAGGTTCTGTTCTCTTTCCTAAGCTGGTCTCTGGGCTCATAACTAGTGGGAGGTCCTTCCTGGTACCATGTGACAGGCAGGAAAAAGATCTCTGCAGGGGAACCAGATCCTCCCCTCTGCATCCTGTACTCTCAGTTTACTTCCTGCCTGTCAAGAGGCAGGTTCTCTGACAACTGTTGTGGCAGAGCTGAAGACATCAAACTGTAAGTGCAGTTTACTTTTCTACAAGAAGAGGATTCTCCATGGGGGGAAGCTTAACCAGAGTTGCCTCTCAGATTCTGTAGGGTTCCCAGTCTCAGCCGTGCATGCTGAACAGACTGGCCCCCTTTCTCTCCTCCTCCTTCTTCCCACACTTTGAGGCACGCATTCCCCCCCCCAACCAATGGTCACCTTATTAGGGGGGAAGCACATGATAGCTTGACAGGATTCCTCTTTTTCAGAAAATCACAGACCTAGCACAGAGATCCCAGCCTTAGCCCTGCATGCTGTACAGACTGGCTCCTCATCTCTGCTCACAGATGTTCGCTGCCCCGCCAGCACCCTTAGTCTGGCAGGACGCAGGAATCTGGGTCCCTCGTGCTGCAAATTCATTTCCAGCTCCGGAGAGCCTTGCTTTATTCTCCTTGTCGACGGCCACTGCTGCTTAGGCTGTCAATGCTGTGCACTGTGAACGAGCTTGTCGACGATCATGGGAGAAGCCTCTAGGAGCGATCGAGCCTCGCAGCAGCAGGAGTCTTGCAAGCCTCTACGAGCGATCACGCCCCGTGGCACCTGGAATCTTCTTCAGCTCAGGAAGAGCCAAGCTTCTCCTCCTCGTTGACGCCACCGAAGCTGCTTTCCGTCGACGAGCCCCCGGTCCTCAGTCTTACCGACGATCGTTGGAGGAATACTCTCGGAGCGATAGTGCTCCACAGCAGCAGGAGCTTCATTTCGGCTCAGGAAGAGCTGCGCTACAGCCACTCATCTTTGGCCAGGAGGGCACAGGCAGTCAACTCTGTGGCCTATTTCCGAGATCCGTGCTCAAGTTCAAGTTTATTGCAGGAAGACTCGATTGAGCAAGCTCATTCACAAGGAGGGCCTGAAGGTAACACACATCCAATGGCACATTAAACAATACAGCACTTTGATAACCAAACAGAGTGTACACAATGCTTAATCAGGTAATTCATAGCGAGGTACAAGGTTACAGATATGTGTACAAATACGGGACAGACAATATCAGATAAGGTTAAACACTTTGTTGCTGTATGCAGCAATATATAATCAAAAAGTGGTGAAGAACTAGAAAAAAGAAACAAGGGTGAGCAGGGGAGGGGTAGGTTAGCAAAGGGTAAAGTAGGTTGAGAATTAAAGGACTCAGTACGGCAATGGTCATTAGAGACAATAGACAAAAAAACACGCATAGGGATAAAAGGGGGCTTAGTGGCAGTTACAAATATCTTTTATTTTAGATGCAATTAGCACTCTGAAGAAGTTGACCGAGACAGTGCTAGTTAGTTTTAGTATTGATTGGAGTTGGTTCCACATAGAAGGGAAGGCATACGAAATGGCACGTTTGCCAAAGGAGTCCTAGATGCATTGAGCAATGCGGATTAACGATGTTAAGTATCATGGTAATAACTGCAAGAGCAACTTAAGGATCCAAAGACCAGCGTGGAGCAGACGTCTAGTGGTGAGAGATGTCCAACAGCTGTATACAAGTTGCAGTGGCGGGTATGGTAGGGGCAGTTAGTAATGAATCGTAATACATGGTGGTAAAGGACGTCCAGTTTGCTTATGCTTGAAGCTGAAGCTGTAGTGTATATTAAGTTACCGTAATCGAGTAGGGGAAGGAATGTTGCCTGTATGAGCCTTGTACATATCTCGAGGGGGAATTAGACCTATTTCTAAAAAAGAATCCTAATCTTGCTTTGAGCCTCCTGGATAGTTCATCGATGTGGTCATTAAATGAGAGCTTATCTATCAAGATACCCAAGTATTTGAATTTGTAACGACTTCCAAAAATTCACCTAGTGCAGTAACTAAAAAATCATTTGGTTGGGGGGGGGGGGGACACGACCAGGGGAGGTACGAGTAAAAATCATTGCTTTCATTTTCTTAGCATTAAGGAGCAGCTTGGCTTTTATCAGATTATTTTTGAGCTGAGCGAAGTCGGCTTGTAATGCATCCCTGACCTGCGATACCGTGGATCCAGAAGTGTACAGAACAGTATTGTCCTCAAAGAAGTGCCCATCAGGCTCTTTGATGAACGACGGGGGAAACCGGTCAGAGCAATAGTGCTTCCCTTACGATCCAGCTCATTGTTGACTTCTGTCCTCAACAAGTCCCGCCAAGGGCCATTGAACAGGGGAAGGACGCAGCTCACAACTGAGATGACCCTGTACTAATTTCGGCTCGACAACATCTGTGAAGCCCATTTGGACAGATAGGCCCTGGCTCCAGGTGGCATTGCTAACAGGACTCAAAATAGGGTCTTATGCCACCCTCCTGTGCAAATGGTCTGCAAGGGCTGTCGAGAGCATAGCACAAATCCTTACAGGGCAGAAAGTGCCACGTACGTAGATTCCCCTTTAGGTCATCTTTTCCTGCTCGCTATGCCTAAGTGATGTGGCTACAAGGTCAGAGGAGGTCCGGAGACATCCACCATGCTCTCACAGGAGCACCAATCCTGGGCAGCGGAGACCCATCAGTCCTTCTCCTCCTCCAAGGGGCAGTGTTGTTTTGCCATCAGACTTGTCCCCTGACGTGGTTGGCAAGCCTAACGGGGCCTTCGCCCACAACCCATCATGCTGTGATTTCCTACATGGATCGTAGGGTCCACAGGAAGCCCACCCCAATGCCCATCTTCGAACCGGAGGGACATCACTCCTCTTGGCACCATAGGAGAGGAAGAGGTCACGAACAAGGAGCAGATTCGAGGATTTCCACAGTGGAAAGCGTCCAATGATACAGGCCCCCAAGTCCATCAGAGGTCAGTTAGTCCACCCAGAAGAATTTCTTCATTAGGCAGGTGATTGAGGAGTTTCACTTGGGGTCTCCCTTGTCAGTTCCTAAACCCCCAAAACCAGCGCTCAGACTTGCATCGGCTGCCAAGCAGAAGAGAGAAAGGAGATGGGAAAGAGAGACATATGTAATATAAATATATAATCTATATATCTCCCCCATCGGGGGTGGGGCTTCTCTGTGGGACCCAGGGGATGCGAAGGTGGATGCATCCCTCAAAAGGCGCTTAGTTCTCGCAACCTCCTTGAGCAGCTGGAGGCACCAAGTTTTCGTCGGCAAGAATGCCAACCACCCCCACAACAGCGACCTAATACCAGCCTTGGGTATTTTTTGCTGCCTCTTAAATAGGTGTTTTCTGCACATACCCATACGGGGGCTCTGCCTCCGCACCCCCAGACTTGATTCCAACTCCGGTGGGAGTTGGTCGGGGAGGGTGGAACACTGGGGAAGGCTAAACGGAAAAGGACCATTACCGTGAATGTCGCTGTAATGGTCTTTTTCCGTGTTTCGCCGTCGGGGTGTCGACGAAAAGGGGTGATACGAAAGCAGCTACAGCCAGCCTGTTCTCAGCATGAGCTGCACTACCATGGGCCACTGACCTGGCATTCCAGCGTGCTGACGCGCCATATATAAACAAGCCCACCCCGCAGCAACTACAGCTCGGGACTTATCTATGCATTCTCAGCTGACATCTCGAAGGAGGCTGCCAGATGCTCAGCAAGGGCCATGCTTTAACTTATCTGCCTTAACATACCTAAGGCTGCAGGCATGGCAAGTGGACAGGTCGTCAAGGCACACTTGGTGAATGCCCCCTATGAGGGAGATCTCCTATTTGGATTGGCTCTAAAGGAGGCAGTAAAAGAACCCAGGGAAATGACGAAAACTTAAGTACCACGATCCAGGAGCAGGTATAGACCCTGGTCGTTGGGATACAGACAGAATGTTCCAAGCCCATAACTACTCGGAGGAAAATTAAATCTGCCTTAGGCAGATGATTCTGGGTCATCTCTCGCATCCAGTGTGGATTCAGTGGAGGAAGAAGCAGTGTCTGAGATGCCAGAAAGGTCACAGTAAAGGCTCCGGACCCATCCTCGAGTAGGGGGCAAGCTGTCCAGTTTTCTCGATAAAAGGTTTGCACCTCTGCGATCAAGGGGGTGCCAGACATAGTGCGCAGGGGTCTCTTCCCCCCCCCCCCAGAGTTTGAAGCAGGGTCCTCCCACTTCATGGGGTACCCTCATACTTATTTGCATGGAATATGTTGACTCTCCAAGCATTCAGAGACCACATACAGGCTTGACAAGCGAGTAGGTGCCCAGCGCAGAAAGGAACTTGGACATTTACTGTCTAGTCTTCATAGTCCCAAATCGCTCTGAAGTTTTCAGGCCTGTATGGGTCCTAAAATGTTCTAATTCGTCCACCACACGACATTCTAGATAAGAACCCTAGCATCCATCTTCAGGGGAATTCCATCAGGGAGATTAGTTGGTCTCAGTAGATTTGCAGGTGCATTTTTGCATATCCTATCTGGGCGTCACTCTGGTCGGTGCCCTACAGTGTGAGCAAACAACTCTGACAGTGACTGAGGTGACCCAGTGCCTCTCCTCTGTAGGATTCCTGATCATCAAGAGCTCTCTTCTGCCATCCAAGAATCTGAATCATTGAGGAGTAATCTTCTGAACATCCCAAATCAAAGAGCTTCCCTATGGATTCTAAGTTCAGGGACCTCAGAGTTTTTTCAGCAAAGACCAAGTGGCCCAATGCCTTTCAGCCCACACCCTCGCGCAGCTTACGGGGACGACTGTCTCCCTGGCAGTCTCAGTTCCCTGGGCTCTGGTTCTCATGTGTCCCCTGCAGCTGAACCTACTACATCTAGGGTCCCAGTCAAAGGTCAGCCTGGCCAGCAGATTCAGGCATATGGCCAGTCAAACCTACTCCCATCAGGGGACCAGTCAAGGGTTGGTCTGAGCCAACAGATTCAAGGCTGTTGCCAGGGGGAAGCAGCCCTGCATTGGGGGACTCATTGCTCCAACTTCATGAAGAGTCTCAAGCGGAGGCACCCTCACCAGAGGAGAATTACTACAGATACCAGCCTTCGGGGCTTGGGAGCCCATCTGGATCAGCTCTCTGCACAGGGCAAGTGGTTGAGGGTAGAGACCCACTAAAACATCAACATACTGGAGATACCGCCTGACATTTCAAAGATTAGAAGTACAGATCTCCAACCAGGATGTCCTTAACCTCAGTCAATCGAACCGCATTGGCCTGCACCTATCACCAGGGAGGTACATGAACTCTCGGATGGTACAAGAAAACCCTATTGCTCTTGCAGTGGGCCGTGCATTGCCTGGTGACTATGGTGGCTGTATACATACCAGGTCAGGAGAACATCACTGAGGATTGGCTAAGTCAGGATATCCCTCCAGGAGAATGGGATCTAAAGGTCAATGCCTTCCTCCTCCTCCACTGCATGGTAGGGCATCCTGCAGGTAATTCTTCACTGGTTGGTGAAGCCGCAAAGTTCCCCAGTCCTGCTGTTTAATCAGGGTTGAGCTGACCATAGCACAGGATGCCTTCTCCCTAGACTGGGGACTCTGCAATCTCCTGTACAACTTTTCTCCAATTTCACTAATCTCAAGAATCCAGTTCTACTAATCCTAAAACGACCTGTACAAGATCACCCTGGATTAGGGGGAACTATTCCTAATATGTCCTTGCTGGCCACACCAGCCATGGTTCTCGAGGTGTGTCCAAATGTCCCTACATCTTCTTGGCTCTGGGTACTCTCCCAAGGGTGGACTCAGGGGAGCCTTTGGGTGCTCACCCTCCCATAAGTCGGTACTGTCATACAATAAAGCCCATCATGTCACATTGGAAAATCAACCTGGTCCTCAGAACCCTCACCAAGACCCCATTGGAATTCATTTAAGGAAACATCCATCGTCCTCACAATGAAGGTAGTCTTCTTGCAGCACTCTCTTCAGCCCACTGTATTAGCAGGTAGGAGCTCTGTTTTCCAAGGAACCATACACCGTGTTCTTTCAGAACTCTGTGTCTACGAACATAACACCTTCTGCAGAAAAGGAGGAGGATATCTCGCTTCCTCCGCAACCAGGAATTGCATCTCCCTGCCCTATATCCTGTCCCTAAGTGTGAGGAGGAGAGGGAAATTCTCCTTCTAGAGAAGAGCACTCAAGCTTTACATCAGGGCCGAATTTGGGCAAAAAAGCCTTAAAAGTCTCTTGGACCAAATTAATTTGTTCTCTTCTCCATTGCCTTCCAAAAGGTAGGGGTTTTCTCTGCTGGGCCCATTGAGGGCACCTTCAGCTTGTGCAGTGGCTACCTCCTGGGCAGAATTCAGAGAAGCCTTTCCAGCAGTCTTTCATAGAGTGACCACTTGGGCATCCGTCCATTCCTTGGCAAAGTTCTACAGATTGGATGTATCTACCTCCGCTGAGGCATCCTTTGGTTAAGTGGTCCTTCTCTTGGCGGGGGACCCATAAATGTCTAACATTCTTCCCACCTGGGAAGCAAAGGGATGTACTGCTTTAGTATATCCCACTAGTTATGAGCCCGGAGACCAGCTTAGGAGAGAGAAATAGAAATTTAAATATCCGTAATTTTTTTTTTCTCCGACTGCTGGTCTCCGGGCTCCTCCCCTTCCAGAATGTTGGACGTTGGCCATCTGGCCTGAGTATTTGAAGTTGGCTCTTCCAGACTGTAAGTGCAGATTAACATTTCTTCTTTTTTATTTCTCAGTGATGTATTACTCCAGGGGACACATGCTTTGGAACAAACTGAGAGCTACAGGATGCAGAGGGGAGGATCTGGTTCCCCTGCAGAGATCTTTTTCCTGTCTGTTACGTGGTACTATGAAGGACCTTCCACTAGTTATGAGCCCGGAGACCATCAGTCTGAGAAAGAAAATTTACAGGTATTTAAATTTCTATTTTGTCCCTGTTTTGGACCCTCTGGAAGTCCACGTAGCGTATATCATATCGCCTAGCACAGAGTTCCATATTGTTAGTGTTGCCAGTGAGCTCCCGCTTCCAATGATTCTGGTATCTCAGTACGGTGCTGTGCTGATTTATTGCAGTGGATGCGTCAGCCCGCTCTCCAGGCACTGCTGTGCCTTATGGAGCTGTTTATTTTCACCCATGGCTTACATAGTTAAGCCCAGTTTCTGGAGTTTGTAAAACAGTTTTTGGGATGTAATTGTAAATTGGTCATCTGGCCCCTTATTGCTGTGACTGTGTGTTCCAAAGACACCAAAGTGAACCTGCTGCGGTTGTGAGCCTGAGTGTCTGGATCGTTGGGCGGGCGAGTCGTATCTGCAGATGGGAGGACATCTTTCTGTTTGTTTTTAATTGGCATCTTGTAGATTGCCGAGAGCTATTTTTCCGAGTCCCAATTAGTAATTTGTTACTGTGGTTTCTGATTAATTGGGGTGGCGAGAGCCAGGACATGGATTAGCTTGGATGGGAGGTGGAACTGGAAGTCCCTGATATTCCTTCGTGACTGGATGTCCAGGCAGTATTGTCTTGTAAAGGTGTGCACTGTAGACCAGGTAGCTGCTTTACTGAAATCTTGAAGGGGGAATAACCCCTGTGACTTCCACTGAGGCTGAGGTAGCTCTTGTGGCATGTGCCCGTTGGCCTTTGGGTGGATGTTTATCAGTTTTACCATAACAGAACTGGACAAAGGACACTATCCAGAGAGAGAGAGTCTTCTTAGCTGCTCATTTCCCTTTGTCAACCTCTTCATAAGTGACGAACAGCTGAGTGCTGTCAGTACTGTTTCCTTGGTTCTATCAAGGTAGTAGCTCAATACCGTTTTAACTTCCAGGCAGTGCAGCTTCTGTTCACCTGTGCTAGAGTGATCATGGAAATGCACAGTCAGAGTAACAGAGTGATTCAAATGAAATTCTGACAACACCTTAGGAATGAATTTCCTGTGTATCCTAACTACTGCTTTGTGAGACAATGTAGTTAGGCTCTGTACAGAGAGGGATTGCAATTCACTGACCCTTCTGGCAGAAGTCATTGCTGTGAGGAACTGTTTTCCATGTAACATACTTGAGATCTGCTGAGATCAGTGGTTCGAAAGTAGACTCCACCCACTGTGCAAGGCATATTATCAAGTCTCTCTTGTGAGAACTGGTTCACTAATTGTGAGATGCGGGTGGCTCAGACCATGAAAAAAATCTTCTGAACACTGGCTGTGATGCAAATGATTACCTTCAGGGTGGAAGACCTTAGCTGGAGAGACTGCAAGTGCACCAAATAATCTAGAATTACAGACAAGTCTGCCCACAAAGTGGCGACTTCTTGTGCAGCACACTAGATGGAAAATCTTTTCCATTTCGGGGAATATGTTTTCTCGTAGCTGGTTTTCTGGCCTCTTTAAGAACCTCCCAAAACTTTGCTGGAGAGGTTCATTCTAGAATAATTTAGCTTTTCAAGAATCAAGGCTTCAGCAGCTGTATTCTGAGATCTGAAAGAGACACACTGCCCTGTGACAGGGTCAGCAGTTTGTGTCTTGAGCCTTGTTTACACTGCCGACTTTGCAGTGCATCAATCCATGCGCTTGGGTTGATGTGCTGCAGAGTGCCTTAGGTGACCTTTGGATCCTTTTTTGGATCTGACTCATATGTGGGTATCGCTATCGGAGCGAGTGTGTTAAGGGGTGGTGTGGACACTTTGCTGCGCTCACTCCGATGCAAGTACTTTGTTCCTGCTTCCTCAAGTGAATTTACAGCCCCTTCTTGGAGTGACCTGCATTGCTGTGGGGGCTCTGTAAATAGTTAATCGAAAGGGAAGCAGCCAGCAGAGCGGAAAGGGAGCGGCGCAGATTGCAGAGCGCTGCTGCCGTGTAAACACGGCTTTGGGGGCAGTGTGCTTGGGTTTCTGTGTGACGGGGACAGCAGCAGTGATGGAACTGTCAAAATGTTTGTTGCCGACTTCCGGTGGCGCTGTGGAGCCGTGAGCAGCACGGTGAAAGAGCTCTCCCCAGATTTGAAACTTTGCCAACTGAATCGCCTCAAAGAACATCATTAAATATTCCTAATTTAATAGAAAACTGAATTGGAACCACCTATTAAGAGGATCGCTCATTCTGTATGTCACTAGAGACATTTAACCGTTTTGCAGTTCTCATGCCCACTAACTGCCTAGGCGAGAGAGCCCAACCTGGGGAAACAGTGCAGATGGCCTCTGGGGAAGAAAATAAACGATCCAGGTCACAGCAACTACATAAAAATGCCAGTAGCAAAATCGCTAACTTTAATGAGCAGATTGTATTAGCAATTCAAGAGTTTAGATAAGAAATGAGAGGCAATATCAGACATCCGCTCTGACCTGGGAGCACTGCAGACTCTCCTCGATACTGCAGACACATAAATTTCAGCTAAAACCAGTCACCTTGAGATTTTAGAGAATGCTATACAAGAAGTGGCATTAAGCCAACTAAAAATAAACGGCAAGAAAATGCCGAAAATGGAGGAAAGAATAATACGAATATACGGGATCCCAGAAGATGAAGAATGCCCTAACATGCAGGCTTTCCTGGACCACTTCCTTCGTACAACCCTGGATTTAGGCCCAGGCTTCCCTATTGACATAGAGTGGGCCCACTGAGCTCTCTGTCCTAAACCACACTCTGAGGCTCGCCCCTGCTCAATTATAGCCTGGTTCTTAAACTTTTCAATCAAGGAGTCTGCACTTCAGAAAGCCTGGGCCCGCAAATCTTTAATTTATAACAGGCGGATCCTCTTCGACACCGACTACGCTCCCACCACCCAGAGACTGAGGGGGGAATATACCCCACTGTTTCCATGCTTACGTTCAAATAAATTTAAATTTAAAAACCCCAACCCTGCTAAACTGGTGGTGGCTTTCCGCTCGGGAACTCGAACATTTACATCGGCGGAGGAAGCTAGACAGGAGCTGCAGTCGAGAGGCCTGCTAAGCGAGCAAGACACCCAGCAGACAACGGGAAGGAATAGATCCTCTTGGAGAGACTTACAGCTTACAACAACGGCAGAGGGTCCTGCAACACTCTTGACCACTCCACCTCTGGGAGAGATCCTGAAAGAGATCCAGCAGCTTAGCTCTCAGACGGGACTTGGATGAAGAAAGAAAGAATTAAACCTGGGACAGGATGATCGCTGAGGGAACTTCTTGGGCGGACCTGTGGTAAGTGCCTATGGGGTGGGGGGGATGCTGCTCTGGGCTCATGGAGGCTTATGGGGACTACTGTGACTGCTGCCTATGCCCCATGGATATGCATAAAAAAGAATAAGGGAGAGAGCTTGCATAGAATAAAATAAATAAAAGCTCATCTCTCCTGTCAGAATTGGCTTCTCCAAGGACTTTCAATGGTGGGCCCACTTAGTTTTAACCAAAGGCGCTCAGCCTGGTCTATCATACATACATACATACATACTTTAGGGAACTTGGGGCTAATGTGTACATGGTCGCGGCTCCCCGCCCTTAATACCTCCTCTGGTGCTCCCCTAGGCTGCGGCCCTGAATCCTTCTATGCTTTCTCCCCATATACAGCTGCTTCCGAACTGGAAAAGAAAATGACCACCTTCCAGTTGGCAGTGGTCACCCTCTTAATTCAGCTTGGACTGAGATTTTTTGTACAGAGGAGCCTACAAGGACAGAGACAAGGAGACATACCTTGCTATCTTGTGAGACAGAAATGGAAGAACATTTGGGAACTTGAGACACATACTACAGTTTGGGAGGGAGTAATTACAAGGGAAAGGAATAAAGAAATATTGGAAAGAAAAGTATGGACAGATGAGATACATAAGGAAAAGGCGACTCAGCACAATACAAGATTTGTTTTAATAGGGGAGAGCCCTTCCCTCTTTTCTTTAGGTTCACTACTAAGGGATTTTCACCGAAAAGCATATTTAGCTGAAAAACAGCTCTATAACATGGTCACCATACTAATTGGGGACTTCGGTCTCCTGGGGAACTACCTCCTCACAGGAGTTGGAGAGGAAAAGCCCCTTCCCCCTGAGACCTGTTATTCAGGGTCTCGGGAGAGCATCCAGAGAGGGTCAAGAGATATCCTTTCCAAGTTGGAAGCCCAGTTACTTGTAAATAGTTCTGACTCCACAGTTAAAGGGAGCCTTAAGGGTGTTCGAGAGGAAGGGAAATTGGGCTGTTTTAAGCCCAGGTTGTGTTTGTTCTACTTAATTTGGGTAGGAATTCTACTCTATCTACACAACACCCATCATGAGATAGGAGGAGGGAAGGGGGGCACCTACAGTTGGGGTATTAAACACTAGAATTACCATTGATTCATTAGCCCAGTTTAGGCTTTGTGGATTAAGATTCTGATTTTACTTCTTAGTTAAAATAAGGAGACATGGAAGAATCACACTGAAAATACTATCCTTTTGCAATAATGACAAACAGCTTGGAGGGAGACCAGGGACCCAGAACTCCCCTTTTGATATGGCTGTAGGGCTAAAGTTCTTCCTGGACCCCCTCCTTTGCTTTCATTTTTCTTTGTTTCTCATTTGGCTTTATAAATAGCAGTAAATCCAGTTAAGATTTACTCAGTAAATATAAACTGACTACACAGTCCACCTAAACGATCACGTGTGATGCAACATTTGAAAAGGCAGGCGGCTGATATATATTTTCTCCAAGAAACACATTTGTCCGATCAGGAACACCAGAAGCTTAAAGGGAAACGTCCACGTACAGTCGGGCCCCACCTCCATGTGAAGTGGGGCCCGATTTAGCAGATGCAATAGAAAAAAGTTAAAATAGACTTACTCTCTTCACATTTATTTGAAATTATATCTGGTTGATCCTGCGCCCTCGTTGCCCCGGCATTTTAGGATGCAGAACCCTCCCTGTCGTGCCCACAAGCACCCGCGGCTGTCCCCGTGATGACGTTTCAGGCGGGGAGCAGCCGGGGGCATCTATATACTTAATATGAGACTCATTTTTTAAAATGGCTCCAGTTTGGAGCCTGGACATTCTTGGGCATGTTTCTTACAAGCAGTTGATGACCAGTACCCTGCCAGTTGATAATGCTGTCTCGGTGTAGCCCGGACACGCATAGATTCTAAACTGGAGCTATTTGAAGATTTGGCAGTACAAACTGGCAGGGTACTGGTCATCAACTGCTTGTAAGAAACATGGCCAAGAATGTCCAGGCTCCAAACTGGAGCCATTTTAAAAATGAGTCTCATTAAGTATATAGATGCCCCCGGCTGCTCCCCGCCTGAAACGTCATCACGGGGACAACCGCGGGTGCTTGTGTATGCGACGGGGAGGGTTCTGCATCCTAAAATGCCGGGGCAACGAGGGCGTAGGATCAACTAGATATAATTTCAAATAAATGAGAAGCGAGTAAGTTTATTTTAACGTTTTTCTATTGCGTCTGTTAATTGGGCCCCACTTCACATGGAGGTGGGGCCCGACTGTACGTGGACGTTTCCCTGTAAATGGGGAAACCGTTACGAGGTTTTTGCCTCGTCCCACTTGAGCGGTATAAGAAGGGGAGTGGCGACCCTGATCCCAGTCTCTGTTCCCTTCGAACTTCAAGATAAATACATTGACTCACAAGATATATTATCCTTACGGGGACCCTTTTTTCTCAAAAGGTGACGATGGTAGATGTGTATTTACACCCCCAGACCTCTCTTCCTGTAACTCGAACTTTTATAAATAAGGTCATGGATAATCTCCAGGGTATCTTAATTATGGGAGGGGACTTTAATATGGCACTAGCCCCACAGGTTGATTCTTCCTCCCCAAGGGACTACAGATCCTCTAAAGCGCTTAAATACCTTAGGGGGACCTTTGCACACTTGGGGGTAGAGGACATATGGTACCTGTTGGCTGAGCTGTAACTGCTCCTTGGCGGATTTGGGACACATTTTTTGGTATTGTCCAAGATTGAACCCATTTTGGTGTTCACTACTACTTGAGTGGGGAGACAATATTGAATTGACCCCAGAAATAATAATTATTTCGGTTTAACCATCAATTCCTACTTTAATGCCTCCTAACTGTTGGTCTGTCAACAAACGCTGTTACCTGGTTTGCAAGCTACCTTTCACACAGGACACAAAGAGTGAAGATCTGTGGTGTACTCTCCAAGTCCAATGAAGTAAGCCTAGGAGTCATGCAAGGATCAATACTGGGACCGCTTCTTTTTAGTCTCTTCATAAACACACTACCCTCCGAATGTCCGGCACACATGGTACTCTATGCTGATGATGCTGTCATCTATGTAATACCAGTCTCATTGTACCATCCCTTTGCTTGTTGTGCCGCATTTATCGGTCCTCTTACCCCTCCCCCCGCCTCCTTCCTTTCCCTACAGATTCCCTTATACTGGCTCCAAAATTTGTGCACTTACTATGCACTTGTATCTATTCTTCAATCATTCACACTTGCTTATACGAAGTTTTTGCCTCACTTCTGTAAAATGATTAACCTGTGTTGTACAAAGCTTCTACCTCGCTTACATAAAATGATTACTCTTTATAGTTGGTAGTCCTGCTCCAATATTATTGTATTATGTTGGTTTTTGTACCATTGTCCTTGTCCACTTTATGTCCAGGTCAGTCTTGTAAATGAGTTTTCACTCAATGATGTTTCGCCTAGTAAAATAAAGCTAGCTTGATTGAACACGGCACCAGGTAGGAACCTGGCTACAATCACCTCTGAGCTGCAGGCCAATTTCCAACAGCTTGAAACATGGTTTACCCAGAAAAAGCTATTACTCAACTACAAAAAACAAAAACAAAGTGCATGCTATTTACGATACCACAAAGCAAGAAAAAGCATGGCCCCCTGCTATTACTGAGCCACAAAGGTGACTTGCCCGAACAGGTCTACTCTATTTTAAATAGCTACGTGTACACCTAGATGAAGCACACACCTTCTCTACACATATTGATCAGGTCATTAAAGTAGCAAACACCAAGCTGGTGAGCTGTACCGACATAGACGTTCTATGTCCCCTGAAGCCCTGAAACTGGTCACTTGCAGCTCCTTGTTATCTACCATTGATTATGGGGGCTGGCGAGTAAGGAGCTGGCTCCAACACTGGTCTCGAGGGTCAAAAACCCTCCTCAGTAAGGCCTGTCGTCTAGTCCTTGGGGTCAACCACCCGACTCATACATGATACATGTGCTTTATATGCAGAGACCGGGTGGATCCACCTCCATCTCCGAATCAAATACCAGGTTTCTCTGTTGGGGGGAGGGGGGCAAGCTTGGGTCTTACACCTGAGTCCACCTCAATTTTATTTAAAAACAAAGAACATACCGTAGTCACTAGAAGCTCGGCCAAAGGGAGGTTTCTGGTGCCCTTTAAGTGTGCCACGCTCGCTCAACGGTCCCTGTCCTATCCGAGTCCTAGATGGCTCAATGACCTCCCTACTGACATAATTGAGAGTAGCAAATTGTCAGTTTAAATCTGGGCTCCGTTTTTATCTAGCCAGTGAAAAAGTCTGCGATTGTGTATATTAACCCTGTCCTTTCCCAGCTCAGCCTCTGACTCTGCTCCCTCCTATTTACGCCACGCACCCCCAGTCCCCGAACCCTACTCACCTCCTCTCTTACCCCTTGACAAAGCCACCCTGGCTGCTCACCTCCTCTCCTACCCTGTGACAATGCCACCTTGGCTGCTCATATTTCTACCTCTATAAGACTTAGCCTGGGATCTATCTCCTACCCCAAGGTTGTACATTGCGTGTTTCCACACTACTAAAAAATAGATGTTGTAATCCCTTGCACTTTCTAGAATTTACTGTAACTGAAACCATATCTATATTACCTGGTTCATGTATTTTTTGATGTCTCGCCTATTCAGTGTCTATTTGTAACCATTTTTTATTATAAAAAGGATCTAAGAAATCGAACTTTCTGATTGGTTGTAAACATTCTATCGGCTCTGTTAATCTTTGATTAACATACATGTGCAGTCTAACCATATGCTGAACAAGGTTTAACACTATTTAAAAAAAACATTTTTATTATAATAGCAATAAGGCACTCCAAGAGGTTGTTAATGGTCAGTTAATCACCCTCTAGGGGCATGTAGCACTCTGCTACGCCTCGTGCCACATTACACCCCTAGAAGATGATTAACAGACCATTAACATAACCTCTGGTCATGCCTTATTGCTTAATTGTCTTTATATTTTTTATCTGACTTGGAACCTTTGTAAATGACCCAGGCTCAAAGATATTTAATCCTAATCTGAAATAAAGATATGTGTGTGTGTACATATATATATATGTGTGTGTGTGTGTGTGTAATATATATATATATATATATATATATATATATATATATATATATATATATGTGTGTGTGTACACACACATATGTGTACGTATGTATGTATATAATGATATGATGTCACGTTCATGTGACCTGACTACTGGTGGGGGTGGGTGTGTGTGTGTGTGTGTGTGTGTGTATGTATGTGTAATAATTGCTGGTGTGGGGGCTGTGTAAGATTGGCAGTGTATTGCTGGTAGGGGGCCATATTGCTCACACCCAAAATGAGGGTGGACTTGGGGGCTGCCAAAGTGGGCATCTTCGGTAGGGTGATTGGGTGTACAGGGTGTGGGGCGACCATAATATTAAATTGGGCATGAGGTTTGGAGGGTGCCCAGTGTGTTTTCCTTTGGCGGGTTTTAGGGAGGAGATCAGGGGGATCAGATGGCAGCTGGGGATGGGAGGTAAGGGATATGGACCATATGAGATTAGATGCGGCCAAAATGGCATACCCAGGGAAAAGTGGACAAAGCCAAAGGGCATGCCTCAGGGATAGGTGGGCCATGGTCACTTGTAAAGTGTGCGGGGTGGAACAAGCAACGTACAGGAATCGCTCCATAGGGAGGGGCTGCTTAGAGGGAGGGGGTTGGAGACAACAAATG
This sequence comes from Neoceratodus forsteri, assembly GCA_016271365.2. Classification (NCBI taxonomy): domain Eukaryota; kingdom Metazoa; phylum Chordata; order Ceratodontiformes; family Ceratodontidae; genus Neoceratodus; species Neoceratodus forsteri. The sequence continues at coordinate 321,109,004 of CM057459.1, forward strand.
GGGGCAAGCATCACACTTACAAACCGATTCACCCTACTATATCTGGGAGATGAAGTGGAGGATGCTGGTGAGGGGGGAGCAGGTGGACAGAGAGGGTTTGGTGTAAGCTGAGGGGGCGATGGGACAGAGGAGGGAACCAGAACCAAAGGAAAGGACTGAGGGGGGAGGGACATGAGTCTAGGTTGGAGGGAGGTATGGTAGACGGGGGAGCACTGAGAGATGCCATGGTGGAAGGAGGCAGGATTGGAGTCAAGCCAGTGTCCAGACTGGGGAAGCCAACCAAAGGGGGGGGCAGTAGAGAGTTCTCTAGATAGGCCAGCTTCGAGACAGGAATCACTGGAAGAGGTAGAGAGTAGGGGAGAGGAGGAGGTGGGAGGGTAGGGAGAAATATAGCAGATGGGGTGGGAAGTGCAGGTCCAGACTGGGGTAGGGAAGCAGTGGGAGGATGATAGGGTGGGGGATCGGAGGATTATAGCTCAAGAAGGGAGATGGAGGTAGATGTAGGGGGGCAAACTCAGGCCACCCGGGAGATTGAGGGGGGAGGAAAACTGGCAGTCGCAGGGAGGAGTACGTGAGGGCACGCACATGAGGGTGACCCCAGGCTGTCGGGGGGGCTGGAGCAGTGGGGTCGACGATAGGAGGAGGAGCCTGGAAGGAACAAAACGGGCTAACAAAGACCCCCAGGCTGATGGGGGTGGGAGGAGCAAGCAGGGGGTCGTTGACAGGAGGAGGAGTCTGGAAGGAACAAAACGGGCTAACAAAGTGGGGGGGCAGGGTGAAGGTGATTGCTATTGGGGGACTCCATGACCAGTGGTGGGTGAGAGTAAAAGCAGCCCAGTCAAGGCTAAACGTATATCAGGACTATCTGTACACATGGCCAAATTCCAGCTATACTCGATAGCACTGGAATGCGGGGGATCCCCTGACTTCCTAGTACATCTGGGGACAAATTACTTGGAAAGGAACAGTGAACTAGAAATACAGGCTAGATTCTGGGAACTGGCCAGGGTTTGTCACTCTATAGGAAGTAAAATTTCCTTCTCTGAGATTCTACCGGTACCAAGGGCAACAGGGGATAACGAGCAAAAACTTAGAGGGGTGAACCAGTGGCTCAGGGACTGGTGCAAGGCAGAGGGGTTTGGTCTGGTGGGGGACTGGGGGGGATACATGGGAGGATAAGTGGCTATATGACAGGGATGGGATACACCTCAGTCTGGAGTGGAGGGAGATCTTGAAATTAAAACTTGCTGTATTTATAGGCGAGATGTGGGGTTTAAACTTGTAAAGGGGAGGGTCAAATAAAAGGAAGGCCCCAGGGGGGCTGCTTGAGGGTTCAGGTCTAGGGCACGAGAAGAGTGCGGGGGACTGCGTTGCAAATCCAAGGAAAAATTGGCAGAAAAGGGACTGGGCAGGGGGGAATGGAGAGAGGGGAGATGTCAGGGTGGAGGACAGTCCTGATCAATGCCTGGAGCATGGGCAATAAAATGCTCGAGCTCTAGGCTATGCTGGCTGAGGGATCAGCGGATGTGGCGGCAATTACGGAGACATGGGCCACCCAGAGAAATGATTGGGGCCTAAACTTGGAGGGCTACAAGATTTTCAGGAAAGTCAGGAGTGGGAAGAGGGGGAGGTGTTGCGCTGATGGTCAGGAATGAGACAGTGGTTAGTGGAGTGGAGGAGGCTGGAGGGGGTGTGGAGGCAATTTGGGTAACCCTGCAAATGAAAGGGGGGGGGAATTGAGGAGGCTCTGGAGGATAAACTAGTTGAGAACATCAAGGGTCACTGTGACCTTGGAAAGGGTAGGTTGGTGGTCATGGGTGACCGTTAATATGCCGAGGGCACACTGGAACACTATGACATCCTCTGTAACCAGGGAACAGAGACTGATGGATGTCTTTCTGGATGCCTTCCTGGTCCAACAGGTGGGGGAACCTACTAGAGGGGGGCGGATATTGGACGTTGTCCTAGCAGACAGTGACCAGATAAGGGACCTGGAAGTGTGCAGTCCACTGGTGGGTGGTGACCATGCCACAGTCTGGTTTCTGCTGTGTCGAGCGGGGGGAGGAAAACCGCGCTAGTACAGCAGTGGTAGACTTAAGGGTAGCGGAATTTGTGGGCATGGGTAGGATTCTACGGGAGAGGTTGGACATCATTAGGCTGGACATGGATGCTGGAAGCTTGTGGGAAACCATTAAAAAAGGGGTGCAAGAGGCCACTAGGTCCTGTTCAAAAGTAAGGTGCAAGCATGGTAGAACCAGCAAGTCATGTTGGAGGACCAGGGAGGTGCAGGAGGTGGTGAGGGAAAAAAAGGCTGCCTGTGCACGTTTTAAACGCTCAAGGGGGGACAAGGAGCGAGGAGAGTATGAACTGATGGCCAGGAGGGTCACCAGCATGGTGAGGGAGTCATGGCAGGGATGGAGCAAAACCTGGCTAGGGATATCGGGGAGAGAGGGGAGGATTCTATATACATAAGAGAGAAGAGAAAACGAGGATACAGATCAGCAGGATTAAGAAGGGGGGGGGTGATGGGCTTAGGAAGCAGGGGAACAGGCTGAGGTGCTAAACAAGTACTTTACCTCAATCTTTGCAGAGGGAGGCAGGGGATCCCTACAACCTGATGGGAGGGAAGAGGAGCCAACAAAAGTGAGAGGTCAGTCTGAGACCAGAGGACGGAAGGAGGCTAGGGTACAGGCTGGGACAGACCCAGAAGGGGTTGGGAGGTTGCGTGAGGGGGAGGACTGGGGGAGAGAAATCACAGTGGATAGGGTGAGGGAGGCCCTTTGGAAGCTTAAAACTGATAAGGCGCCGGGGCCGGATGGGCTACATTAGAGGGTTATAATATTTTATATCAATAGTTTTGAAAACATTTTTGATTATCCTGTTTACCTTGGAGAAAAGGAGGCCGAAAACATACCGAGAGAGGGGACATTATCAGTCTTCTGCATTCCCAAGGCTATCGATGAGATCAGAGGTGTTTGATCTGGTGTTCTCCAGCAGGACTTGTTCATGTGCCCAGAAGCTCAGAGGTGGTAAATTCAAACGTTAAGTGGCACGTCTCCTCCCAGATGGTGGCCACAGTGTGGAACTGCCTACCAGCAGAGACTATAGATATGAGATCGATACAGGCCTTCAAGGGAAGACAGCTACAAAAGAACCTCTAATGTTTCAACCAAAAGGTCTTTGACAGAGACCTTTTGGTTGAAACGTTAGAGGTTCTCTTGTAGCTGCTGATCTCCAGGCATGGTGTTTTATGCACTTTTTGTGGCAAATATTTATTTGGTTGAATAACCTTGGACTTTGGCTTCACCTTTTGGGGGTAAGGAGTAAGTTGTGCCATGATTTTCTTGTGTAACACTAAAACTGCATCACCGCTGCACAGCACACTCCCCACTTTCACTTAAACAGATCGGCTTCAGGACTGTAACATTGTTACCACAACATGGCATAACTTAAAAACTACAGAACCGAGAACAGTAGAACTTACACATCACACAATAAGCAGCAAAAACTTCATAACACAGTACTTTATTTTCAATAAAACAGCAATTTGCCAGTGATCTTTAACCCAGTAACATTTGACTCCGCTTGTGCTGCATTTGCAACTTGCAGTGGAGCATCAGTTAAAAATCTACAACCAGCTATTACATAAATTGTAGTAGTAGTAAGTTTTTTTTTTTTTTTTTTTATTTTTATACAGAAAAGGTAGTACAATAACACCATTGGGATTATTAATCCCATTTTCAGGGTTCTCCTGTTAACTTTTGCATTTGCAATAAAAAGCATATGAAAATCTATTAAATAAATAAAAAAAAAAAAAAAAAAAAAGGTGATTAGCTCTCTCCCCCCACAACCAATGTAGCTGCTCCCCAAGCCATCACCTGCTCCTTCCCGTGGCTCATCTGCGGTAACCTTCCAGCCCGTCTCTTGCTCCTGTTGTAGTCAGTGAGGATCCCCACTTTGTGGAGCCTTCCATTGCAGCCAGCGAGGATCCACTATTTGGGACCAGAGCACCAGTGACCTTCATTCCGAAGGCTTGTGGTGCATGGTTTTCTTCCCCGTTTTTCTCTTGTGTCCTTTCCTTCTCCCTTTGGTGTGGGCAGTAGCTAACTATTGACCTGTGCGTACACACAGCATCCTGGGGATGGAAGATGAACACTTGGATATTGTGGCAGTCACAGAAACATGGTACACGGGGAACCATGACTGGGATGTCAACATACTGGGGTACACAGTCTACAGAAGGGACAGGGAGGGGAAAAGAGGAGGTGGAGTAGCTCTATACATAAGGGAAGAGATCAAAGCTACAGAATTAAAAAGTAAAGGGGGAGGACAAGGGGCACTCTGGGTCACCTTGGAGACAGGGAATGGCATCACAATCCGCGCATGGGTTGTATACAGACCCCCATCTCAAGGGGAGGAAATGGACAAGAAAATGATAGAGGACATTTTTCAAAATGGCTGAAAAAGGGGAGATACTGTTGATGGGGGACACGAATATGCCAGATGTTAACTGGATGACATGTACTGCAGCCACATCCAAGAGCAGGGTCATTCTCGATGCCCTGCAGGGGGCAGGCCTTAGACAGCTAGTGTTGGAACCCACTCGGGAGGAAGCAATACTAGACCTGGTATTCTCCAATGGAGAGAGGATCACAAATTTAGAAGTCAGTAGACATCTGGGAACAAGCGACCACTGCACAGTGTGCTTCACAATAAGCACAACCATGGAGACGAGCCATACAAAAACAAGCATACTGGACTTTAGAAGGGCTGACTTGGCAAAATGGGTGAACACCTGAGGAATACACTAGCAAATGGCCAAAAAGGAGGGGTGGAAGAACAATGGAGAAAAATCAAAACTGCCATCATAGAGGCAACAAGCCTTTGTGTGAAACGGATAAAGAAAACAAAGCAGAGTAAAAATCCACTATGGTTCTCAAAAGAGGTGGCAGGGAAGGTTAAGGAGAAAAAGGCTGCATTCAAAAAGTATAAGGCATCACAGGAGGAGCACGACGGGAACTGTATCAATTAAAGCAGAAAGAAGTGGGAAGGCAGTCAGAATAGCAAAAGCCCAAACTGAGGGAAAAATAGCCAAGTCAGTTAAGGATAAAACTTTTATAGGTACATTAGGGAGCATAGAAAGGTTAAGGGAGGAATAGTGAAGATTAATAAGGAGAGGGAGGGGAGGGAGACAGTGAAAAGGCAGAGATTCTGAATGAATACTTTTGCTCAGTATTCACAAAAGAAGATGAGGAGGAGTTACCTAAACCAGACAATAGAAGCACTCTGTAGTGGGGTTGACACCACTCCATTTACAGAAGAAAGAGTCCTGAAGAACTCCTAAAACTCAAGGTGGACAAAGCAATGGGGCCTGATGGATTCACCCCAGAATCCTAAAAGAACTAAGGAGGACCTAGTGACACCACTGACGCGCTTTTTAACAAATCATGGGAGGATGGGGTGGTACCTGAGGACTGGAGGAGGGCAGATGTGATTCCCCTTACAAAAGTGGGAGCAAGGCAGAAGCAGGAAACTATAGACCTGTAAGTTTGACCTCAGTGGTAGGAAAATGATGGAATCACTTCTGAAAGAAAGAATTGTTGAATACCTAGAGGCCAGCGGGCACAGGACCCAAAGCAGCATGGATTTACAGCAGGAAGGTCATGTCAGACAGATCTAATAGATTTCTTTGACTGGGTGACCAAAGTAATAGACCAGGGAGGCTGTGGATATGGCCTACTTAGACTTTAGCAAGGCATTTGACACAGTCCCACACAGAAGATTAATAATCAAGTTAGCCAGCCTGGGGTGGGTCCCAGGGTGGTACCCTGAGTTGCAAACTGGCTGCACAACAGGACACAGAAGGTAATAGTGAGTGGAACACATCCAAGAAGGGGTCACTAGTGGAGTACCTCAGGACTCAGTACTGGGTCCAGTCCTCTTTAACATCTTTATAGGTGACATTGCAGAGGGTCTGGAGGGAAAGGTATGCCTCTTTGCAGATGATACAAAGATCTGTAACAGAGTTGATACACAAGGGGGTGTAGAAAGGGTGAGGAGGGACTTGGCAAGGTTGGAGGAATGGTCAGACATATGGCAACTTAGATTCAATGCAAAGAAGTGCAAAGTAATGCACCTGGGAAACAAAAACCCAGGAGAAGAGTACACAATAGCAGGGGAGGTACTAACAACAACAAAATGGAACGGACTTGGGGGTAGTCATATCAGATGATCTAAAGGTGGGTAAGCAATGTGAGAAGTCAGTAAGGAGAGCCAGGGGATACTGGGATGCATAGGAAGGGGCATCACAAGTAGAAAAAGGGAAGTGGTTATCCCTCTGTACAGACAGTTGGTGAGACCCCATCTGGAGTACTGTGTGCAGTTTTGGAGATCTCATCTACGCAAGGACATAGACAGGATGGAAGCAGTCCAGAGGAGGGCAACTAAAATGGTGCAGGGTCTGCATCAGAAATCATATGAAGAGAGACTGAGAAAGCTAATATGTATACCCTTGATGAAAGGAGGGACAGGGGAACATGATAGAAACGCTCACGACTCCCAAGGGAATCAACAAAGTCCAGGAGGGTGGCATCTTTCAGAAAAGAGATGTGTAAGAACAAGGGGACACAATTTAAAAGATAGAGAGGGACGGCTCAGGGTAATGTGAGAAATCTTTTTCACAGAGAGAGTGGTGGATGCATGGAACTGCCTTCCTGGGGAGGTTGTTGGGACTAAAACAGCGGGGGAATTCAAACATGCATGGGACAGACACAAGGCAGTTGTAGTGGGGAGTGGCAGGAAGTAGGCTGTTGGTTAACTAGAATCTGCAGCTTATCCAGTAGGTAGGGAAATGGGCAGACTGGGTGGGCCAAGTGATCCTTATCTGCCGTCAAAGTCTGTGTTTCTATGAGTAAGCTTCCTGGCCCATCCTGCAGATAGCCCTGTAGTTCTGAAACCCACAGTCAACCCTCCTCAGCTAAGACACATTGCCAGGCTGCAGCTGTTCAGGACATGGCCTGTCCCGGACTAGACTTCCAAAGTTTTCTCTCTCCTAAGCTGGTCTCTGGGCTTCCTTACTTACTCCTGGGCTGTACCTCCTGATACCGATAAGCAGGCAGGAATCGGACCTCTGCAGCAGGGGACATCCAGCCCTCCACTTCCTGTCTCCCTCAGTTTATTTCCTGCCTTCAGTCTGGCAGGTACTCTGCAAGCACGGCAGAGCTGAAGGCAGCAGACTGTAAGTTGAGCAGTTTTGGTTTAATGGGGATATTTGAAATAACAGCTGTATTTAAGAACTCCAGTGGGTGCCAGTCTTAGCCTTGCAAGCTGCACAGTCTGGGCCCATTTTCGCTGTGGTGTTTTACCCCTGCATTTTCAGCATTTAGCCTGGAGTGCTCTTGCAGTGCAGTGAAAGTGTGTTTTGGGGAATCAAAACGGGCACCAGAGTGCCTAAAAAGGATGACTGATCCCATTTCATCGTGTTGTTTTTTCTGGAGTACTTAGGATTATGGGGAAGATGTTATTCTCTGGCCCCATTTCATCGTGGTGCTTTTCTCCTGTGCTTTCTAACTCGATTCTGAAATGCTCAGGTCAGAATAAAGGGCAGCCACCATTTTCACTGCGGTGATGGTCTGGGCTAGGGGAGTGAAAACAGAAACAGAGAGCTTACGAAGGTTCCTCAGTCAAGTGAAAGTGGGATTCATTACTGGCCCCATTTCATCGCGATACCTTTCTCCGGTGCTTTCTGACTCGATTCTGAAATGCTCAGGTCAGAATAAGCGGCAGCCACCATTTTCTCTGCAGTAATGGTCTGGGCTTGCGGAGTGAAAACATCACTGGAGAGCTTCGAAGGACGCTATCCCTCAGTCAAGTGAAAGTCCTGGAGTAAAAACGGCACCTGAGGACTTTGGAGGGGGGGAGATACATCTCCCCTCAGACGGCAGCTCCATACTTTTTTCCATTGGTATCTTCTTGTATCAGCCGCTCGTTGACGGTGGGCTGGTAGCTTGACAATGTCAGCTCGTCGTAAGGGAGCTCTCGTTGACGAGCACTGCAGGGTATGAGGAGCCCTAATCGGGAACAAGGGAACTCTTCCTCAGCGAGAGTTAAGGGGCTTAAACAGTCTAAATCGGAGACAACTCGTCAATGGCTGGCAATCTGATTACCTTAGCTGCTCCTTGACGAGGGACCTGCAGCACGTCTTAGCGACTCGTCCTCGTTCAGGGAATTCCAGGGACAAGAGCTATAGCGCGGGAGGAGAGCTATTCCAGCAGCCTTTGCGCTCAGTGTTATGTGCGCCCCCCCCAATTTGTCATGAAGGGATGCCCAGAGGGTTATCTACGTAGGCTCACCAGAGGCTGGATCCCTGTATAGACTACTAGGAGTAAAATAAAAGTATGGAATTTGTCCCTTCTAGGACTAGCACAATTTTTAAAAGGCCAGCACATTAATCTCCGTTTCAGCTTTGTGGTGTTATCCTCACACAAGCCTTACAAGGGCAGAAAAGATCAGCGCTGCTAGTCCCCTACTGCTAATTCACTTTGGCTGGATCGCTGTACCTAAAATATACGGCAACGTCTGTGAATGGGGAAGACGTTATGGAAGCAGACCCTCCTCGACTCTGTCTGATAGCCCACAGGTCAAAATAAGCGGCGGCCACCAGAAGGACCCAGCAGTCCGCAGCCCACTCTGACACCAGACCTCATAAAACAGTGAAATAGGGCCTCGCTTGGATCCAGTATGCATTGACTGACAACCTGGGATCCCCAGATATGACACCTCACCATAGGATTCCGAAACAGGACCATCCATATTCTCACTCCAGGAGAGGCAGTTGCCCTAGGAGGATCAACATTCCTCACATCACAGGAAGATTTATTTATCGAAGTTTGATGACTGGGTAGGCCTACTGGGCCCCGGAGGTCCCTTTTTCAGGGGCGACCTGGAGTTAACAGGACAAGTAGGATAAACAAGTAGTAACAGATGTAGGTTATAGCGTGTACAGGTATTATATAGCAATGAACATATTACATTAACAGGTTACAGTGATTAGCAAGTGTGAACAATGGAGGAAAGCCAGAGCAACACCTAGGTTGCATTTTCCCGAGTAGAGTATGTTAGGAGGAGAGTCAGTAGAAAAGGATTGAGGATGAGGCAAGTGCTCAGGCTGGAGGGTAGGAGGGAAGTGTCAGGTAACATAGCATTGGCATTGACTCGTGGCGAGCATGTGTGCCTTGAGTCTTGTTCGGAAGCTCACAGGTGATGAAGCTTCTGTTACCTCCAGAGGAAGGTTGTTCCACAAGGAAGGGGCAGTGTGGGAAAAGGACATGCCCCCTGCCTTATTCCTTACTCTTGGAACTTCGAGGAGAGTTTGGCCTGAGGTCCGTAGTTTGTGAGGATTTCGCTTTGTGTTATGAGCCCTGAGAGGCTTGGGGTGGGGGGGGGGCTGGGCTAATTAGCTTATGTGCTAGGCAGAGCACTGGGTACCTGAGACGGGCTTCGAACAAGGCCAGCTGATAAGTGCTAGAGAGTCACAGTGGTGACTCCTAGGGTGGGACTGAGTGGCGAAGCGGACCACCTTGTTGTACAAGACCTGTAACTTACTGAACTCAAGCTTGGCCATTCCCTGAAGTATCGGGGCAGCATAGGTTGAGTGTTGGGAGGAGGACACATGAGGCAATGGCAGTCCTGGCTTCTGGGATCAGCTGATCTTTGAGGCGATAAAGGGTACCAAGTTTACCATGAATGATTTTGGCGACTTGGTCAACATGTTGTTTTAGTGAGTCCTTGGTCCAGAGTAAGGCCAAGGTATTTTGTGGAGGCAACCACTTCTAGTTTGTTACCCACCCTGGAAGTGAGTTGCAGGTGTTGTGTTCTGTTTAGGCCAAGGGATCTGGTTTTGGTGGTATTGAGGACCATTTTGTTCTTAATAAGACAGTCCTCCATAGTGTGTAGGTCCTCTTGGAGGGATGGACCTAGGTCCCCCAGGTTGTCCGCAGATCTATAAATCACGGCGTCATCAGCGTACTGAATAACAGCACTGCTCCCGCAGTGGTTGTGCAGATCATTTATAAACAGGGAGAAGAGAAGGGGACCAAGTATGGACCCTTGTGGTACCCCCTCCTTTAGGGGCCATGGATCAGAGATCTTGTCCTTCCACTTGACCCTCTGAGAGTGACTGGTAAGGTAGCTTTCAAACCACCTGAGAGCATGAGGGTCCAGGCCTATGTTACATAACTTGTGAAGTAGGAGTCGGTGGTCGGCCAAGTCGAAGGCCTTGGAGAGGTCGATGAAAACCGCTCCTGCGTCAAGTTCCCTAAGCACATCCTCAGTGAACTTAGAGCGGTGTCTGTCCCATGTTTAGCTCTGAACCCATGCTGGGCTGGGGAAAGAAGCCGGTGTGCCTCTAAGTATTCTCTGAGTTGACTTTACACCAGTTTTTTCCTGGATTTTTGCTAGGGTGTAGAGCAGGGAGATGGACCTGTAGTTCCCAGTGGGTTCCGTAGGCCCACCTTTGTGAATGGGAACCACATGAGCGTGTTTCCACAGCTCTGGGACAGTTCCTTCTAAAAGGGATCAGTTTATGAGCCAGGTGAGGGGCCTTGCGAGTGCTGGAGCACCGTCCTTGAGCAGTCTGGCTTGGATACTGTCAGGCCCTCCTGATCCTCTGGTTTTTAGGGACTTTAGGAGGGTGAGGACTTCTTTAACCTTCACTAACCTCAGGTGAAAGGATGGGTGGTCAAGGTTAGGAGGTTCCAGTGTGTAGGACTCATTGTTTGTCACTGGGAGCCCAGCCTTGTAATCATCAAGGTTAGTGAAGTGGTGATTGAAGGCCACAGCAGCGAGGGTCCCGTCATTCAGTAACTGCCCATTGGCCACAATGGGGCCTGGAGTGGCTTTGCTTTTTCCCTTTATCAGCTCATTGATGTGAGGCCAGAATAACCTCGGATTGCCTAGGTTAGTTTTCCTGAGGTGATTGACGTAGGCCTTTTTTGCCAGTTTGACTGCATGCTTACTTTGTTTTCTAAGAGCTTTGTACATTTCAAGGTCAGCTAGGAGTGAGGAGCACTTGAACTTTTTCCAAGCTTTGTCGCGGCGGATCATCAGGGCCTTTGGTTGGGGGGTGATCCACTTTCAGCAACTGCCTTTAACTTGATGGGATAACACACAGAAGGAAAGCTAAAGCCATTGCAGGGTGCATTTCTCGGACTCCTAAGACTCCAGTTTATCCTCTTCTGGAGGGGGAATGAGTGGGCAAGACCTTGTCCAAGGTGTCACAGTCGAAATTCCCTTGAATCTCACCTGGCAGCTCCCATCCAACAGAAGCAGGTTTCTCTACTCCCACACCGGCAACAACTTTTCCCACTCCTCCTACCATAAGGGAAATGGCTGAAGGAGGAGCGACAGCTCTCTAGGCTTCTGCCCTATCTAGTGCCCCAGCAGATCTTATGCTTTTCAGGCTTAGACGGAAGCAACCAGAAAAATGGTTAAACTACCATAAAAGCTACCCTCTGAGATGGTCCTTGGACAGGAATGGAGAAGCCGTCCCTCAGAGATGCTTTTAGTCCTCCACTCCTCCCTTAAAGCAGCTGCGAACAACCTGTTCTCAACACCACTGACGTGGCATTCCAGCGTGCTGATGAGCCACATAAAAGCAAGCTCAGCCAACCTGTTTTTCCGCATGAGCTGCAGTACCATGGGCCACTATCCTGGCATTCCAGTGTGCTGATGAGCCAGGTGTAGATAAGCCCACCCCACAACAGCCTCGGAGCGGGAATATTCTAAGCATTATCAGCAGATATCTCAAAGGAGGCTGCCAGTTGCGCAGCAAGGGCCATGCTTTAACTCGCCTCGCCTCTACATACTTAAGGCTGCAGGCATGTCAGGCGGACAGGTCGCCAAAGCTCGCTTGGCAAATTCCCCTGACTAGGGAGAGCTCCCGTGTGGATAGTCTTTAAAGGGGGTGGTAAGATTCCAGACAAGTGCCGAAAACTTAACTACCACAATTCAGGAGCACGTACAGACCCTGGACGTAGGGATCCAGTCTGAGTATTCAAGCCCATGCATACTCGCAGGACAAATTAAATCTGCCTTGGCAGACGATACTGGGTCATCTCTATCACCCAGCAGACACAAAAAGTATTTTTTCCTGGCATCCATATGTCTGCAAGATGCCTATTTACCCTTTCCATTCAGTAACTTCACGTGCATGATCTCGGGTTCAGAGTGGCACAGCAGTTCTGTCTACCATTGGGGGTCTTCTGCAAACCCACGGACAGAATTGAAGGTGCCAGTACCAGCCATAGTCCACATAAAGGCCCCACAGCTCAACCAAACATTTACAGTGGTGGCAGAGGTGGTCTGGTACCTGCCAGCACATGGTTTTCTCATCAGCTGGAGAAAGAGGTCCCTAATTTCAAACAAGACCTTGATCCTTCTGGGGGCAGACATCATGACACAAGGATTTTTTTTCCCCTTGAAAACTACATTTTGGATTCTGCTAAAGCTCATCAAGGAGTTTAACTCCTCATTTATTTATTTTTTCATACATCTCATTGAGACAGAGTGAACCATCCCTCCAGTGACAGTCTTGGAGGACAGAGGTCATGAAGGGTCGCAAGTTAGACCATCCTCACCAGATCTGAATCACAGCTGATGCAAGCCTTATGAGCTGGGGTTTGGCTCACCTGCTTCAGCTTTTGGCACCGAGCAGGTGGTTGCTGTTATAGGCACAAGGTACAGAATAAACGTTCCCGATGTGAGCAGTAGGCCATGCCCTGAGGCACTCTGAGCAGCATTTCCCCAATCAGGATAGTTTGGTTCCAACTGACAACCTATCAGCGTTGGCATATACTAACCATCAGGGTGGCACAAGAAGCTCAAAATGCTAAGGGAATCCCTTTTCTTTCAATGGGCCTCGCACCACTGCGCAAGGTATTTACCAGGGCAGGTAAACGACCCGGCAGACTAGCTTAGTCGCAAGGTTGGTCAACCATGGGAATGGGAGCTGAAGGATAGTGCCTCCTACATCTTGACTAATCAGTGGGGCAATCTTCAGACAGATCTTTTCGCCTGCTGGCAGAACTCCAAGGTAAGCAGTTTTGCTCCCTGGCCAGGGATGAACCAGCGGTGGCTCAGAACACCTTTTTCCCCTAAACTGGGATGAGTTTTGTTCTCCTTTATGCCTCTCCTTCAATACTGCCTCTATCAAGAGTCCTTCACAAAGTGTACAGGACAGTCATGATTCTAGTCTGCCCCTTATGACTTTTCTGCGTATAGTTCCCGATTATCATTCGTCTGTCAAGGCATTCACGTCTGACCTTCAAGTTCAGCCTGGGCATTCTCCATAATGGTCTGACCCGGCATCCCATTTAAACAACTTATCTATCTAGGCCTGGAGATTTAGAGGGAAAATTTTAAGGAGCTCTGCTACACAGCTCCTGTTTCTGACATGATGGGGAACTTATGTCTCTTCTTCCTCCAAAGTGTATTATTGAACCTTGGGGAGAAAAATGTTGGTTCTGGCTTCATTTAAAGCGCCTATAGAACTATCCAATATAATTACCTGTTCTACTGCAGTTCCTTTCAGATGGATGGACAAAGGACTGCAACCAGCCACCTTACAAGTTCAGGTTTTTGCACTGGGGGCACTCTTGTGGACAGGTTCAGGGGTATTGGATGCATATACTCATGTCTGTAGGTTGCTAAAGACCGCAACACTAGGTTGCCTTCCAACCCACCAAAGCTACCACCTTGGAGTCTTAATCTGGTTTTCAAGGCTGTGGCCAAGGCCCCCTTAGAGCCTGTCAAGAAGGTATCTATCACGCCTTTCCACATAAAGATCACCTTTTTTTCTCATAGCTATTGCTTCAGCCAGGAGAATCAGCAAACTATATAAGCATTGCTTACCCAAGCAGTATACACTGTTTTTTTTTTTTTTTAATCAGGCTCAAACAGTTCAAGGTGTTTTTTTTTTTTTTTTGCCAAAGTTATGCTTCCTCTCCATTACAATCAAGAGTTCATTCTTCCTTCCTTGTGCACACTCTCTAAAAGCAATAAGAAAGGGGAATTGCATCCTCGAGATCTGGGAGGTGTGATAGCAACATAGAGACATGGAGGTTGAGGACAGATGGGGACCTTACGGCCCATCAGTCTGCCCCTGATGAAAATGTATATTAAGAGAGAGGAAGCTATTTGCAAAACTTCAAATTTGTTCCTGCCAGCTATGGGCCAAAATTATGGGTAACAAGGATTCAGAAGGCTCTCTAGCTAGACGGGTTCTATCAGCCACATCCATGGCTTGTGATCAGGCCGGAGTAACTTGCCTGGCCCAGTGAGAGCCCATTCCAGCAGAGCTATGACCCCTTCGTGGGTGTACTTCAGAGAAGCTTCGATAGCACACTTATGCAAAGCAGTCACTTGATAATTCATTCACACATCTTCAGAATTTTAATTGCTGAAAGTGCTGCCCTTCGAGGCATCCTTGGCTGCAGAGTGCTTCAAGCGGTGGTGGATCCTTACGGGTTCCTGACATTCTTCCCACCCAGGACATCTGGGGACGTACTGCTTTTGTATATCCCAGGAGTAAGGAAGCCTGGAGACCAGCTTAGGAGAGAGAAATTGAAATTTAAATACCTGTAAATTTTCTTTCTCTGACGGCTGGTCTCCGGGCTTCGGATTCCCTCCCAGAACGTATATAGTTGGCTGGCCTCTAGGCCATATATGCCTTAAAATTCATATTCTGGTTTTCTGATTCCAAGTTCTAGTAGTATTGCCACATTGGACTGTTTTAGGAAGAACTGAGGGAGACAGGAAGTGGAGGGTTGGATGTCCCCTGCTGCAGAGGTCTGATTCCTGCCTGCCTGTCGGTATCAGGAGGTACAGCCCAGGAGTAAGGAAGCCTGGAGACCAGCAGTCGGAGAAAGAAAATTTACAGGTATTTAAATTTCGATTTTTTTTTTTTTTTCAAACTCCGGTTGCCAGCACTAGCTCTTACTTGCACTCCTCCCTCATACTTATTTGTGATTAAGCTGTTTTCTTTACCTTTCAGATTATAACAAAACCATAACTTGTATTCCTATTGCTCTCTCATTTTACGCTTCTGATTTGTTTTATCACAACAGTAATCCTGGTTCTACAGGAGGGTTCAGTTTTGGAAGCATTGGTGCCACGCCTTCCACACCAGCCACGCCAGCTGCAACCACCACGTCAACATCACTGGGCCTTGGAGGGGGACTCTTCGGACAGAAGCCAGCCACTGGATTCACATTAGGAGGTACCAGCACAGGTATCATGTAGCCCAGTGCTTAAGCTGCCACTGGCCAAATAGCATTTCACAAAGCATTTCCTTATTTTGGTACAAAGAGGAATTGTACGACCATGCTGGAGTAGAAATTTGGTACAAATAACCATTGTTCAAGTAGCCAATTTGTTGCCACTGTTCCACAGGCTGCAGATACAATTTCAGTGATTTGTAAAGGTTTTGCTAGTTATCTGGATAAAATGTTCAGGTGAAAATTAGCCAAATATTTTATAAGGTTTTACAGTTTCTGGCTTAAAGCAGCAGTATTTGCTAGTCATTTTTTTTTTTTTATTTAGTAGTACTATACTTCTATCAGAAACGTCAGAGAAGCAATTTTTCTTTTTTTAATTCCTGAAGTGAGAAAAGTGATTTCAAAGTTTATAAAATTTCTTGCTCCCCTGTGGTAACCACTATGGGGATAAGTCTCAACAGCCCAAGCACTTTAGTTCCCAGCCTCCTAATCGGGAGTCAGGTTATATGGACCGGGTGGGCAAGAAGGTGTACTCTGCATCCACCTGCTCCATACGATCCCTGAACTTCCTCACGCATATGGTCCAATACCAGAATGCATTATGGGAGAAGGGGCAAGAGATAGCCAGTGTCCTGCCAGACTCCAAGCAGAAAACAAAGCTCCTGGAGAGTCTGAAATTGGGCTCGGACGTAGCCACCCATGTTTTGCGTGCTTCATATGACACTGCAGATACGGCATTGAGGGCGGCAGCGTCTGGTGTCTGCCTAAGGCGCCATGCCTGGCTGCGAGTCTAAGGATTCTAACAGGATCTGCAGACCAGAATCAGAGACCTTCCCTTCCATGGTTCTGTGCTGTTTGGGTCAGAGACCGAGGGCCTTATCTCTCGTCTCCAGGAGTCAGGCAAATCAATCCGGTCTGTCTGACAAATGTACAAGGGGGGACCAGAAACTATTCCGAAAATGCCCATTTCGAAAGACCTCAGGCCAACCTGCCTGTGGCAAACAGCCCTGAGAGGTGGCTTTAAAAGGGAGGCCGGAAACCAGCAACCTGGAGGCACTCCTTTTCGAGGCCCAAAGTCCTCCCAAGCCTCTCTGTCAACTCCCGGCTCTGCCCAATGACTCCCTGTTGTGACCCCCCCCCCCTTTCTCCGGAGGAGGTACAGGGGGAAGGCAGTAGGGGGTCGCTTCTCCCTCTACCTGGAAGGATGGAGCAAAATCACTTTGGACCTTTGGGTCCTAGATGTCATAAGGAGGGGACATACACTGTAGTTCACTCAGATTCCTCCAGAGACACCACCAAGGTCCTCAAGGTATCCTCCTTCTCACGTACATCTCATAGAAGGAGAGATTCAGGCCCTCTTGAAAAAAAGGGCGATAGAGCCAGTCCCCCTGCAGCAGTGGGGAAAAAAAGGTATTACTCCCACTTCTTCCTAGTTCCAAAGAAAACTCAGGATCTTCAGCCCATCCTGGACCTCAGCTCCTTAAACAACTGTATAGAATACCAAAGATTCAGGAGGGTGATCCTTCCAGGTCTGATTCCTCTGCTACACCAAGGAGACTGGCTTTGTTCCCTGGACATGCAAGATGCATACATGGATATCAGGGTCTTTCCCCCTCACAGGAAGTACTTGAGGTTCCACTTCCAAGGGTGACACTACCAGTTCCAGGTTCTGCCATTCGGCCTCTCCTCCACTCCTCGAGTCTTTACCAAGTGCCTAGCAATGGTAGCTGTGGCTCTAAGGTGCAAGGGGCATTATGTCTTCCCTTACCTGGACGACTGGCTCTTGGTGACCTCGTCAAGAATGCGCCTCATTCAAACTGTCGGGGACATCTGTATGCTATTCCAAGAGTTGGGGATCACCCTGAACCTTCCAAGGTCATCCCCAGAGCCCAGCCAAAGACTCGTCTTTATAGGCGCGGTCCTGGACACGGCCTTCCTCCCACAGGAACGAGGAGATCGTCTGCGAGAAGTGGCCCAAACGGTCCTCGTAACCCCACAGGTCCAGGCCAGGACCTTCCTCAGGCTTCTGGGGCACATGGCATTGGCTATCCCTGTAACTCCTTTGGCTCGCCTCCACATGAGGGTCCCGCAATGGATGCTCAGGATGCAATGGGACCAAAGTTCTGACAGTCTTGACCATATAGTCAGGATATCCGGGCTAGTTAGAAGGACCCTTATTTGGTGGTTGGATCACCTGAATTTTGAAGAAAGGGGTCTTGTTTCGACAGGAGCCGCCGAGTTTGACATTGACGACAGGCGCCTCAGACTTCGGCTGGGGGGCTCACCTAGGGGACAGCCAGACTCTGGGCATTTGGTCCCCAGAGGAGCGTGTCCTCTACATCAATGTTCAGGAAATGCGAGCAGTCCTCGGCGCCCTTCGGGCTTTCCAAGAGGATCTAGTGCCAGGCTGTCTCTCGTCGTTCAGTCAGACAGCATGGTTGTTGTATTCTACATCAACAAGCAAGGGGGAACACACTCCTACCCCCTGTGCAGGGAGGTGATGAGAGTCTGGTACTGGGCGCTGGAACATTGAATCTCTCTGACCACAGTGCATGTTCCAGGTGTCCAAAACGCCTTGGCAGACAGCCTAAGCCGGTCTCGCTTCAAGGCGCATGAGTGGAAGCTACTCCAATCAGTAGCGGACCAGCTCTTTGACACTTGGGGTCTTCCAGCGCGGGACCGCTTTGTGTCTCCACGCAATGCCAAGCTGCCAAGTTTCTGCTCGCGAGAGCACATGCCTGGTGCTTTTTGGCCAGACATGTTGTCCCTTTGTTGGACAGGGAGGTTCCTTCACACCTTTCCTCCCTTCCCTCTAATTCAGAGGGTTCTGTTGAAGGTATAGGCCCGAGGGGGGCACGAATGATCCTAATCGCCTTGCTGTGGCCATGGCAGATTTGGTTCCCACTACTTCAGCGATTGCCATCGGAGCCTCTGATCCCGCTGCCAATATGCTTGCAGTTGCTATCCCAGGATCAGGGCAAGGTGGTACATCCAGATCTCAAGTTCCTGCACTTTCATAAATGGCTCCTGCAGACATAGTTAAAACAAGGTATGGGGTCTCCCAAGAGGTGGCAGATGTCCTCGTTTCGGCGAGAAAGCCTTCTACTTATTCCACTTACGCAATGAAGTGGAAGCGTTTTTGCCTTTGAGCTTCGTTGCATCATCTGGATCCCCTTACCTGTCCAGTGAACTCAGCACTACAGTACCTCCCCTCCTTATTACAAGAAGGCTTGAGCTACTTCTCCATTAAGGTGCATATGTGGGCCAGTTCTGCTTATCACGTCCTGGTTGAGGGCAGAACCCTAGCCCAGTTGGATGTGGCCTGCACCTTTTTACGGTGCATACTTCATATAAAGCCTCCCGCTACGGATCCAATTCCCCCCCCCCCCCCGATCTCCTTTTTGTTTTAGAGGCGCTTACTTTCCCTCTTTTTGAACCCGCAGCAGAGTGTGAGCTGCTTTATTTTTCCTGGAAGGTGTTCTCTTTAGTTGCTGTTATTTCAGCTCGAAGGGTTTCCGAGCTTCAGGCCCTGATGTACAAGGAGCCTTATTTGATTTTTTTTTTTTCCCCATAGGGAAAGGGTTTCCCTCAGGACAAATACTAAGTTTCTACCCAAAGTGGCTTCTGAATTGACCCTCAACCAGTCTGTTGACGTCCCAGTCTATTATTCAACCCCTTCCAACAGGGGAGAAGCCCTCTTACACATCTCGGATGTCCTCAGAGTGCTGAGGTACCTCTTCAAGTGTACAGCGGCACACCGCAAATCTGAGCAACTATTTGAGGCCTTTGCACCTCAACGCCTGGGCAAACTGGTGTCTAAACAGACTGCATCTCGGTGGCTAGTCCACTGCATAGTCTTCTGTTATAACAAGTACAACAAACCTCTACCGGGAGTGGTTAGAGGTCTTTCTACCAGAGAGATGTCTACCTCCTTCGCTTCTTTGAAAAAATGTCTATATCCGAGACATTTGTGTAGCAGCTGCTTGGAGTTCAGTACATACCTTTGTCAGGCATTACAGCCTAGACATTGCTTCTAGGCGCCAAGTCGGTTTCTGCCTGGTGGTCCTTCAAGGACTGTTGTCCTGATGTGCTGTCTCCCTGCCTGTTTAGGCAGTGCCGTCGTACTAGTTCCTGTCATCCTCTCCCGGGATTTGTCACCTCCGTAGGGCGGGACTGCTTGGGATTCAGTCCTAATGGTAATAGCCTGCTGCAAGCGCTCCCCCTCGAAGTAAAATAGTACAGTTATGTAAGAACTTGTTGTAACAGTAGATCATCGAGAGAAGCTCTTGCAGCAGGTGCTACTTTCCCACCCTTCTTCCGCCTGGAGAGTTTCAGCATGACTGGGGCACGCTTCTCCTGGTTCGCTTGCTGGGTTTCGCGGGTCCTCGGCGGGTGAACTGAGGAGGAGCTAAGGACCACCCCCTTTTATGTCATGACCGTCTGGGTGGAGCCGATTTATGTCGGGGGGCCTGCTGGGTACTGCCTAGCTAAGCTTTTTCCGGTGGGTCCTAAGGCCTGCGGCATTAGTCCTAATGGTAATAGACTGCTGCAAGAGCTCCTCTCGAAGATCTGCTGTTACGGTAAGTTCTTACGTCACTGTACTTTGTCATAGATGCATTTTTTCTGAAAAACTGTAAGAAAAAATTTTCTGTTAAATAACAAATACTGTGTCTTTAACTCATTATTAGTTGGGTGGCCATTTTGTGTCAGGTAAACAGTGGATAATTCGGACTTCATGTGAAGCTATTGGAAGTAGCAACAGTGCATGTTTTGAGGCCAACAATTATAAAATAAAATACCAGAAAATATTGAACCTATACCTTTTAAATCGTTTTAGGCTGCCATTTTTCTTGTCTTGTTAAATGCCTTTTTTTTATTTTTAGGCCGATCAGCATTTTTTTTTTTTTTTTTTTGCCTGAAACAAAAGTGCTTTTTTATCTAATATGGCTATCTCCAGATTTTCATCAATATTCTCATCTTTTCTAATAGTTGTAACATCATGTTTTACTGTGTTTGTTTTTGTCTGGTTAAACGGAGCTTATACAAAACCCATACTAAGAGTCTGCAGACCCTTGACGTTTGCTTTAGTCTCTTGATCTGAAAAGCATGGGGGCTGGCAATGACATGCTCTTTTTTCAAACTACCTTTCCATCATTTGGATATGAATAAAGGAATTTTCCCAGAATGAGACTCCTGCAGTGTCTCATTCTGAGGAAAAGATAACCAACTCTGTTAAGAAGGGGGATAAAACCTTTTATAGGTACATCAGGGAGCGTAGAAAGACAAAGGGAGGGATAGTGAGGCTGAATAGAATGGTCGGTGGGTGGGCTGAGAGGGACAGCGAGAAAGCATGGATACTGAACAAATATTTCTGCTCAGTATTCACAAAAGAGGAAGTGGGGGAGGTGCCTAATCCAATTAACAGAAGCACTCTTGATAGGGGGGTTGATCCCAGTCCTTTCACAGAAGAAAGGGTTCTGAAAAATTCCTAAAACTGAAGGTGGACAAAGCAATGAGGCCTGATGGAATTGACCCCAGAATTCTAAAAGAATTAAGGGGAGAATTAGTGAAATCACTGACTACCCTTTTTAACAAATCGTTGGAGGATGGTGTGGTACCCGAGGACTGGAGGAAGGCAGATGTGATTCCCCTTCACAAAAGTGGGACCAAGACAGGCAGGAAACTACAGACCTGTCAGTCTGACCTCTGTGGTAGGGAAAGTAATGGAATCACTTCTGAAGGAAAGACTTGTTGAGTACCTAGAGGCCAGTGGGGCACAGGACCCAAGGCAGCATGGGTTCACAGCAAGAAGGTCATGTCAGACGAATCTAATTTATTTCTTTGACTGGGTGACCAAAGTAGTAGACCAGGGAGGGGCTGTGGACATGGCCTACCTAGACTTTATCAAGACATTTGACACAGTCCCACACAAAAGATTAATTGTCAGATTAACCAGCCTGGGAGTCAATCCCATGGTGGTAGCCTGGGTGAAACATTGACTGGACAACAGGACACAGAAGGTAATTGTAAATGGAGTCCACTCTGAAGAAAGAGGGGTTACTAGCAGGGTACCGCAGGGTTCAGTACTGAGTCCAGTCCTTTTTAATGTCTTTATAAGTGACATTGCAGAGGGACTGGAAGGAAAAGTATGCCTCTTTGCAGATGACACAAAGATCTGCAACAGGGTTGATACACAAGGAGGCGTGGAAAGGAAGAAAAGGGACTTGGCAAGGCTGGAGGAAGGAGGAATGGTCAGAAGTATGGCAGCTTGGATTCAGTGCAAAGAAGTGCAAAATAATGCACCTGGGAAACAAAAACCCAGGGGAATATTACACAATTGGGGGGGTAGTAACAAAAATGGAAAGGGACCTGGGGGTAATCTTATCAGATGACCTTAAGGTTAGCAAGCAATGTGAGAAGGCAGTAGGGAGTGCTGGGGTATACTGGGATGTATAGGGAGAAGCATCACCAGCAGAAAACAGGAAGCTGTTATCCCTCTGCACAGACAGTTGGTGAGACTCCATCTGGAGTACTGCGTCCAGTTCTGGAGACCTCATCTTCACAAGGACATAGACAGGATAGAGGCAGTCCAGAGTAGGGCAACTAAAATGGTGCAGGGTCTGCAAGAGAAGCCATACGAGGAGAGACTAAAGAAGCTTAATATGTATACCCTTGAGGAAAGGAGGGAGATTGGGGGGGACATGATAGAAACTTAAGTACCTCAGTGGAATCAACAAAGTCCAAGAGTGTAGCATCTTTCAGAAAAAGAGATGTGCAAGAACAAGGGGACACAATTTAAAGATGGGGGAAGGGGCGGTTCAGGGGCAATGTGAGAAAGTGGACGCATGGAACAGCCTTCTTGAGGAGGATGTGTGGTCTAAAACTGTGGGAGAATTAATGAATACATGGGACAGACGTAAGGCAATTTTTGTTGGGGGTAAGAAGAAATAGGCTGTTGGTTAACTAGGATCTGCAGTTTATCCTGTAGGTAGGGAAATGGGCAGACTAGGTGGGCCAAGTGGTCCTTATCTGCCGTTAAAGTCTATGTTTCTATGAAATTATCTGCCAGAAATCTTATATTTCAAGTGAATGCTTCCCACTGTCAGAACAAAATCAAAGTAAAAAAGATTAGCAATTACCAAAAATTGATATTTTTGCTCAAACCACCATAAAATCTATTTATCTTGCTCTATTTTGATAATATACATTGCATACAGGTTTCTGAGACTGATACTGTTTTATTAAGGCATTGGGAGAATACGGCAATTGTGCAGCAGTACAAATACATTTTAAGAGCAGTGAAGGATGTCTGCCAAAGCAGACCGTGGAATTCGTGAAGCATGATTGTAAGTCGTGACAAATATAAATTTGAAATCCCTCCCCCCTAAGAACTATTCCACCTGGGATAGTGATTGACCATAAACTTCAACAAGGACTGTGTTGTTACTGTTCTCCACTAGGCATGTAGCCAGCTATTCTGGCCTGTTTTGGGGTGAGGGACCTGGGGGCGGTCCACCATCCTCGGCTGCCAAATCACCAGGACGTCTTGATTTAGCACTTAAAAAAAAAAAAAAAAAAAAAAAAAAAAGGCCAACAGCCCTGTCTGGGTTGAATTTGGGGGCCTGCTTTTAATGCGAATCGATGTTTCTGCAGCATCCTCTGCCAGACTTGTTTTTCAGTCAGTTTTCACCTTGTTCATAGTTGAAAAACACCTTTCTATTATTGCATTAGACACAGGAAATACTCTCAACACATTGGCAAGCTTCAACAGATTTGGATAAGAATTTTGGAAATCACATGCCAGCTTTGACCAGATAGCAGAGGCAGAAAGATTTATGAAATGAGTTTAACGAAAAATCTTAAACTCTTGCCAGTCTGTAAGTAGCAGGGTGTTGTCACAGTCGGGCTGCAAAAGTGCTGAAAAGTGGTCAGCTATTGCATTAATGTCACTGTTGCCATACAACTCCAGTTCCTTTCTGCCTGCTGGCCAGCGTCTGGTATCTAATGCTTTTGCACCATTGTAGATACTACTTTCATCAGTCAAACCGAACCTTTGTTCAGACAGTTCTCAATGTTGTTTGTAATGTATTTCTTAGTTTGCTGTTTAAAAGTTTTAACAACTTGGCCACTAAAATGTGTTAATTTCACACCCTTGTAAGAGACTTCAGCACATGCTCCTGAAAGAACATCAGACCCCTTTTTTTTTTTTTTTTTGAGAATGTCAGGTTCTAGGGACACGGATATGTTGTTAATCCACACTGTCTGGCAGGTTTCTTGCTGCTTTAAATCTTGCCGGAAGGTCTTCAAGCTGGCTCCTCCCACCCACCCAGGTGGTAAAACTCTCGGCTCCGCCCCATGACGCCAGATCTTCCTTACCGCTTGGAAGCTCAGGTTTCCTCCTTAACGCTCTGCTTATAGACTGGATCCTAACTCTTCGGTTCACCTGAAAATAATTTTAAAGTTTTCAAGACTTCGGTCAAATTCTTCCTTCGTGGCTGCGATGGACAAATCGACTCCCGGTTTTCGGCGGTGCCCATGCGGGCAGATGTCCAGGACGGATCCGCACTCCACGTGCGTCTACTGCCTCGGGCTTGACCACGATCCGCAGGCCTGCGAGTTGTGCAGGTCTTTCTCTGCCAACGTCCTTGAAGACCGCACTGCCCGGCTACAACTTGGGCACCCTGAGAAACAACATCCGCCGGTGAAGTCCAAGGAGGCCCGTTGGGCGGTGTCCGCGGCGGCTGGCTTGGCTGAGCAACTCTAGCAGATGATCGCCCTTGAGGAGGAGGCTGCCCAGGCCGCATCCTCATCTTCCTCGGTCGCGGCATTTATTCTGCTCTCTTTGGGATCCTCCATCACAGCTTCCTTTAAGGAGCTTTGCCAATCCCTCTCCACGAACGGTGAGGGGCCATCGGGACACTCTTCTCTGTCAAAAAAGGACTCGAAGGGTAAGTCCCACCGTCGATGTTCATGGGAGCGGGAGAGGTCCCCTTCCCCGGACAGTCGACACTCTACTCCGGTTGAGGTTGCGGCTAGGGCTGCTGGCTTCACCCGTCAGGCCAGCCGGCTGAGACCCCCGTCGATGCAGTCGAGATTTTTCTCGGCCCATCAGATGGGCTGTCGACTGGTGAAGCAGACAACCGTTCATCACCGGTTCCCCCGGTGGAAACCGAGGACTTGCCTGCACCTCCTGTGCCGGAGTCCCCGGTTAAGGCTCCAGAGCCGAGGGAGGAGTGGATGTCCCCCGCTCCCTCCCAGACCCACCCTCTGATACACAGAGGGTCTCTGTCTCGGACCTTGTCTCGGTCCAGCTGATCTCGCCGACACCAGCGGTCTCGGCGCGAGCGGTGGCGCGTAGTCCTCCTCCTCCTCCTCTCAGAAGAGGAGAAGCGGCGCAAATTGCGTCAACACTACGAGG
The DNA here is from genome assembly GCA_016271365.2 of Neoceratodus forsteri. Classification (NCBI taxonomy): domain Eukaryota; kingdom Metazoa; phylum Chordata; order Ceratodontiformes; family Ceratodontidae; genus Neoceratodus; species Neoceratodus forsteri. The sequence continues at coordinate 321,133,694 of CM057459.1, forward strand.
ACTTAATGTGGCAGCAGCTCCTTTTGTCCGGGAACAAGCAGACACCGTCACCTTCCCCAGCCATTAAGTGGCTGTCACCCGAAAGGCCGAAAAAAACCCTTGCGGTGGTCGAGGTGCCCAAGCTTGGGCCGGTTGTTCGGCCGAAACCAGCTGCCCCACCGATTGTGGTGGAACCTCCACAACCGTAATCGGGGGCTCCGACCAAGGATTCTCGGTCGGGTCAGGGTCTGCCCCACCGGTTGTCGGTCACCCTCACTCCTGACCGTCCTCTGCAGGTGGAGGGTGGCTCAGGCCCCAGGCAGCTCTTCGTAGACTCCTCGGAGTCTGACGACGGCGACTCCCTGTTTTCCAGGCCCCTTGACCTGGAGTCCTCCGGGGGGCAGTCGATGGATGAGAGCCCATCATCATTCATGGGTCTGGTTCGGCTCATCTAGGAGTCCACCGGGATGCAGCTCAAGCCTGTATCCAAGTGGTCCAAGTATACACTCACGGATATACTGGACCGAGGGGATTCTCCCAAGGAGGCCTTTCCGGTGGCTGAAGCCATTGTAGGCCCAGCCTTGGAGCTTTGGCAGCGGCCGGCTTCCTGTCCTGCGCCTTCGGCCAGGATGGCCAGGAAGTATTCGGTCCTTACTGGCTCTTTGTCTGTTTTGGAACACCCTCTGCAGAGGGTTGGTCACCGATGCGTTTCTCACGCTCCGGGAATGCTAGGGATGTGGATAAGCCCCGGACAAGGGTCCAAAAAAGCTGGACTAGGCGGGTGCAAGGTATACGCCGTCCTCCCTCAGCCTCCGTCAGGCCAGTTCAGCCGTACTTATGGCGCACTTCTCCTACACCCTCACTGGCTCCCTAGATGAGATGATCTCTCATCTCCCGGCTGACCTGTAGACTACGGTCAAGCAGGTGCGGGATCAGGGAAGGGCAGTGGTGAAACAGCAGCTCCAAACGGCTCTAGATATCGGAGACTCCTGTGCCCGGTCAGTAGCGGCCGCAGTGGCCATGCACCGCAGAGCCTGGCAGAGGATATCCACCTTTATGGCGGATACCCAGCACAAATTGGACGTCCCCTTCTTGGGGACTGACCTGTTCGGCCCTGGAGTGGAAGGCCACCTCCAGAGGATCGAAAAGTCTGTCACCTTGGACTCTGTCATGTCCGTTCAGAAGGACAAGGGCCGTCGTCGGCAACATAAGTCCTTTCTACCTTCTGTCCCTGTGGCACGTGCGGCCCAGCGACACCAGCATCAGGGCCAGCAGGCTCGCGCTTGGCACCTCAAAGCCAAGCCTGCAGCTTCCTCCAACAGGAAGCAGGGAGGAAAAGGCCCAGGAGGTCCCTCGGCCGGTCCTTCCTCCAAGCCTGCCCAGTGACTGGTTGAGGGGTGTCGCCCCCAGCCTCGTCGCCCCCCCCCCCGGTTCCCCCCATGGGGGGACGGCTCCGCCACTTCCTTTCTGCCTGGTCCTCTATGGCCACAGACCGCTGGGTGTTGGAGGTGGTAGGAAAGGGTCTGCCTCTGGAGTTAGAGTAGGCCCCGCCCTTCCGAGCCATCGCCCCACGGGGGGCTACGGGGTCCGCAGCCTCTCTGTCAGCTTGTTGAACCGACATTGCTCTGCTCCTCAAAAAGGAGGTGATCAGTAAGGTGGCGGATCCTCCACCAGACCCAGGGTTTATGTCCAGGTACTTCCTGGTCCCGAAACGGACGGGGGGTTGGTGCCCCATTCTAGACCTGCACTACCTGAACAGGTTCCTAAGGTCTCGAACCTTCAGGATGGTCGCTCTGGCTCAGATCATTCCATCCCTGGAACGAGGTGTGTGGTTCTGTTCTCTGGACCTCCAGGATGCGTTCTTTCACATCGCAATGCATCCGTCCCACCAGCGATTCCTCCACTTCAGAGCAGAGGGGTCCCTTTACGAGTTCCGGGCCATGCCCTTCAGCCTTTCTCTAGCTCCCAGGGTCTTCACCAAGTGCATGGCAGTGGTGACAGCATTCCTGCGGCGCCGAAGGGTCCGAGTGTACCCCTACCTGGAGGACTGGCTGATTGCGGTCTCCTCCAGAATGGAGGTGGAGTGGTCGAGGGATCTGGCCCTCCAGGTTTGCTCTCAAGTTGGCCTTCTTATCAACGAGGCCAAGTCGGAACTCATGCCAAAGCAGGTGATCCAATTCATCGGGGCAGAGCTCGACTCTCTTCGAGCCAGAGCACGGCTCCCGGCGGACAGGGCCGAGGTTCTTTCCTCCTTTGCCCAGTCATTTCAGGTTGGGCGGTTGCGCCCTGCCCGGGACTTCCTGGGCCTCATGGCGGCCTGCACCAGCGTGGACTGATTGGCCCGTTAGCACATGTGTCCCCTACAATGGGGACTGGCCAGCCAATGGTCACAGCGCTCCGGTCCTTTGGATCAGCCAGTGACAGTGACCCAGGAGTTGTGGAATGCCCTCCAGTGGTGGATCGTTCCAGCTCATCTGCAGGAGGGTATCCAGTTTGTCCGCCCCGAGCCGGCGGTCTCTCTATCGACCGATGACTCTCTGATGGGTTGGGGTGCCCATCTGGGGGAGCACAGAGCGCATGGCCTCTGATCCCCTCGGGAGTCCGATACCACATCAACCTGCTGGAGCTTCGAGCGGTTAGTCTAGCCCTCACCGCCTTCGCTCCGTTTGTACGGGGTCAAGTGGTCCAGGTCCAGATGGACAATACCACGACCATGTACTACCTAAACTGCCAGGGCAGGACGCGCTCCATGCCTCTGTGCAGGGAAGCTCTCCGCATTTGGTCCCTCGTGCGCAGCTTGGAGGCGGATCTTCTTGCCATCCATGTGGCAGGAGCCTCCAACATTCTGGCCGATGTCCTAAGCCGGATAGGAGCTGCGTCCCACGAGTAGTCTCTCCTGCCGGAGGTAGTACAAGATCTGTTCTCCCACTGAGGCATGCCTCAGGTGGACCTGTTTGCCTCCAGGGAGAATGTGAAGCTGAGACTGTTTCATGCCCGCCCCGCCTCAGCAGGGCTCGCTGCAGGGGGATGCCTTCTCGAGGCTGTGGACCCCGGGCCTCTTCTATGCCTTTTCCCCCATTTCCATTGATCCACAAGGTGTTTCTCAAGGCGAGGAGGGACAAGGCGCAGGTGATTTTGGTAGCCCCAGACTGGCCCCGCCAGTTCTGGTACCCAGATATTCTTAGTCTCAGCTCCAGGCTCCCGAGGCGGCTCCCAGCCGACCCGGACCTGATCTCAGTCAACCAGGGGAAGGTATTCCATCCGGACCTTCAATCCCTGCACCTGACGGCCTGGTTCCTGAGTGGCTAGAGTTCCAGGCCTTGGGTCTTTCTGACGAGGTCCTAAACATCGTTGAGGCTTCCCATAAGGAGTAGACCAGAAAATGCTACGCCTTTAAATGGAAGAGATTCTCCATTAGGTGTCAGGGCAAGGGCCTGGACCCTTCCTCCTGCTCCTTGGCAAGCATTCTGGACTACCTATGGTCCCGTTCTCAGCAAGGGCTTTGGTCGACGACCCTTAAGGTGCACCTGGCAGCCATCTCCGCTTACTGGGCGCGGGCCGGAAGCAGTCGGTGGCGCAGGAGAAGGTGGTCGGGCGCTTTTTAAAGGCCTTGATCACATCCCTTCCCGTGCGAAACCTCCACCTCTGTGGGATCTACTGCTGGTATTGGCTAAGCTCATGGGCAAGCCATTAGAACCGATGCACAGGTGTGACATCTCTCACCTGTCGTGGAAGACCACCTTCTTGGTGGCTATCACGTCAGCCAGAAGGATGGGAGAGCTCCAGGCGCTTTCCATCGAGTCTCCTTATCTGGTCTTCCACAGGGTCAAGGTTGTCCTGCGCCCCCACCTGAAATTCCTTCCGAAGGTGGTGTCGGAGTTTCACCTTAACCAGGTGTTGACTCTGCCAATGCTCTACCCCAATCACACCTCGGAGTGCGAATATAGGCTTCATACTTTGGACCCTAGAAGAGCGCTCGCTTACTACAAGGAGCGGACGGCTGAAGTTCGGGGAGAGGTTTGCCAGCTTTTTGTCACCTACGCTGAAGCCGCACCTGGCAGACCTGCAGCCAAGTGGACGATAGGCAGGTGGGTCACCTCCTGCATAGATCTCTGCTATAGGTTGGCGGGCATGGAGCCTCCTAGAGGGATAAGAGCTCATTCTACCCGCCATACTGCTGCATCGGTGGCTGCTTCCAGGGACATCCCTATCCAGGAAATCTGCAGGTCTGTTACCTGGAAGTCAGCACACACCTTCATTACCCACTACCACATCGACCTTGAGTCACGCCAGGATGCTGGTTTTGGGGCCTCGGTTCTCCAGTCATTATTCCCTAAGTAGGGGGTGTGCACCTTGCCTCCACCCTCCCAGAGAACTGCTAGGAGTCTGCCAGACAGTGTGGATGAACAATATATCCCTGTCCCTAGAAATACAGGTTACTCACCTGTAACAGGAGTTCTCGGAATGGTATATGTTGTTCATCCACACGACCCACCCGGATTCGACAACAACCTGGCTTCCAGCGGGCTAGATCTGGCGTCATGGGGCGGAGCTGAGAGTTTTACCACCTGGGTGGGTGGGAGGAGCCAGCTTGAAGACCTTCTGGCAAGATTTAAAGCGGCAAGGAACCTGCCAGACAGTGTGGATGAACAACATATACCATTCCTAGAACTCCTGTTACAGGTGAGTAACCTGTATTTCACTGCCACCTAAGGGACCACTCTGCTTAGTGTGATCAAGAGTGTTTCTCAAAGTTTCAACACAGCCAAGTAGCTCTGGCATTTCAGCTACTTCTTTTTGAAGTGCTAGTGAGAACATGGCAAGTGGCTGAAGCAGCTGTTCAAAATACAAGAGGTGTGCCACCATTTGGAATTTAGTCATAATTTTCAACACTCCCTTGGCTTTGGCCTGGTCATGAGCTGGGTCTGCAGCCATAGATTCTAAATGGGCAGTGATTACAGGGAATGATTTGGTAACGGCACGGGTGACAAGAAGTGTATGCTGCACCCAACATGTGCCATGGGCCTTGGGCTTTTCAGCTGACATCTCCATGGCGTGGGCAAGGGACCGTAACTTTCCGAGTCTCTTAGGACTTTTCTGATGGGGATAAAACAGTTGGGTCAGAAAGTCTGAAACATCATTGAAATAGTTGTTATCCAAAGCATCTTTTATGGCCAGTTTTAATCTATGTGAGAAACAATGAACACCAACTAACCACTGTATGTTTTCCTTTAAAACGGCAGCAAGACCCCATCTTACACCCATGTTGACAGATGCCCCATCAGCACCAAATCCAACCATGTTTTTTATATTAAGGCTACACTCCGTAAAAATGTGTAAAAGGAGATCTGTGAATCCCTGACTTGTGCCATCTGATACAGCTTTCATTTGTAAAAAGTTAGTCTCCATGTGACCATCGATGGGATTTACATAGATTACGTAAACCTGTTCCTTTTCAGTTACACCGCTGTCAGTACTACCGTCTATAAGCAGTGAAAAATAATTTGTATTTTTGACAGTTGCCAGCAGGTTTTCTTCTAGGTTCTTGCCAATATACATTGTGAGTTCTTGCTCACTAACAGCGTTAATGTATTTATTGCCCAAATTAAGTCCGTGGTGCTTCTCTTGTTCTATCGCTTCAGACTTTTTAATAGGGATGTCCTCTTTGGCCATCATATACAGGATCTCCATCAGCCTGCCTAGAATTGTTCTATGCTGTTCCTCTGCATTACTGAAAGCTCTCCCTGCAAATAAATTAAGTTTTAAGTCTGGGTCCAAACCCCTAACCCCCCCCTCACTATTTTAAACTTACCACTTGTGGTATAACGATATATCAAGTGGTGACATAGTTATGCCAAATTTCAAAATGTTAACAGCTTTCTTGTGCTGTTCTGTCAGAAGAGGTTTCTGGATGGTGTCAACTTTTATCTGGGGCCTGTAATCCCCTGCAATTAATGCCTCGCTGAAGTTTCTCAACCCACGTAGCTCATCTCTGTACCCACAGCTCAATTTGCAACTAACACGCACTGCACAGTCTCCCTCACTGCTAATCTGTAGTCAGTTTTTTTCTGGAGTATATTTTTGGCGCCATCCCTCTGCAGTTGCTAATTTAACTCCAGCCATGTCGGACTGTAATTATTAAAAAGTTTGAAGTTAGCAGAACAAGGTGACAGGGAGTGCAGCTACTTAAATTAACACATGAGGCTTTTCCTGACAAAAAGAAAATGGCAGCAGATGTGGTGGTGACCCCAGCCCCCGCCCAGTTGCTGGCGCTTGTCAGACCACCCTGTTCCTGTCTAAGTGGGGCAATCCCCTCCCATTGTGATTGTGCTGCAGGCAGCAAAGTAACTGCATAGCAGGGCACATTACTTAAGTTTTTGTGCGCTTGCTGCCACAATAAGACAAGTAGTGTGTCCAAATCAGAGAGCTAGGGCACAATTAGTTCCTTCCTCTAAAAAGCCGGGGCAACACAGCGAGTTCAAGTTAAAATCTCTACAGTTGCAGGGCATGTGACACCTTTTCATTTTCTGCCCAGAAAAAGGGCAGATAGGTAAAGTATAGTGTTTTTTTTTTTTTTTTTTCTCAACACTGCCAAAGCAGGGCACAAGTCTTAAGTTCTCCTCATGGACCTCTGCAAACAAGCAGGGCACATGGTCATATTCTGTGTTCCCAAGTTCACTGCAAAGAGCATGGCACACATGGACCACATAAGCTGGGCACAGTTCTTTAGTGCCTGGTTCCCCTCATCTCTGCAAAGCAGGGTGCATTACTTAGTCTTTATCTGTTCCAAAATTGTTCACTGTAGATGCAGGGCACATTAAATAGGTTCTCACCCCAGGAATACTCCAATATTCCTAACTCTTCTGCAGTATACTTTTAAGGTCAGATCTGCTTGGAGATGGAATGCCGTTCTAATGATGGAATCCTTGGCATGAGCCACTTTTCAAATGCTGCCACCTATCAACTGCCTACATTCTAACCCTCAGATTTCTCTCTCCGCCTGTCAAGACCAGACGCCTGGAGATTTCCTCATCATCATCTAGTCAAAGAAGCCTTTATTAATAACAAATACTTAAGTATTTTTCATTTGTCTGCATGTGGTGAAGCTTTTGCCAAGGCAGATAAGCACTCTGTTTGTGTTTTCTGCTTTGGACTTGACCATTTAAAAACTAGTTGTGACATTTGTAAATCTTTTCCAGAAAAGACATTGGCAAAATGTCTGGAGAGATTAAATAAGAGATTGAAGGGTCCCTCTGGCTCTGACCAGCCGAAACCCTCAGGGTCTGTGGGTGACTACACTAGCTTCTACAGTTTCTACCCCGTCTACGGGTAAAGGAGACCCTCTAGACCCGGCCCTGACTTTCTGGTTCCAGTAAAAAAGTAAAAACAAAAAAAAAAAAACGAAGCACACTGAACCCCCTGTGCAAAAGGGGACTTCTGTGATGCCTGCAACTGTACCTTCTCCTTCAGAGACTGCACAAGCAATAAAAATAATGCAAACCTTGCAGGGTCTGCTGCCTGTGGTTTCACAGTCCCCAGTCCAGACCCCTGCACCTTCCAACCCACCCTCCTGTCCTGAAGAGCGTGGTGAGAGGAAGAAGGTGGTGAGCATATAGAGTCTGAGGTCTCCGCTGAACAGGACTTTGGCTCCCCTTCCCGGACTATAGAAGATTATTATTCTCATTTTCCCTGTATCAGGAAAATTGCTGATGCCCTGGATTTGACTCTGCGCTGGTTTACTGACTATCTTACAGGGTGCCTTCAACAAGTTAAAGCCGAAGGAGGCCTGTTCCCCTTAAAAACTCTGCAAAGAGGGGTACCTCAAGGTTCTATATTAGGGCCCTTACTTTTTGCAATCTACATTAATAACATCGACTACTGTATAAAAGAAGCCAACATCCGTTTGCAGATGATACAGTTCTCTACGTGAGTCGCCCAACATCTGAAGCTGCCTGCAGTGACCGACAGTCAGAATTCAACCTTTTGCAAAACCAACTCCTCCAAAAAAAGCTACTCCTTAATGCCAAAAAAACTAAAGCAATGGTCCTCTCCCCTTTCATCCGTACAGCTAACCCTGTGTCCAGTGGGACAGTTCCCCAAATTACCACAGTTCTAGGTGAAAAACTAGAATTTGTTACAAAATTAAAGTATCTGGGAGTTTGAATAGACCAAAGACTCTTCTTCATTGAACATATCAAGGACTTGCTAAAACAACTTCGGCAAAGGCTTGGCCTGTTTTTTAGAATCAACCAATTTCTCACCAAAGATGCCAAGAAACAACTGGTCTAATCCATTTTCCTATTATTGGTTGATTACGCTGATTTCCTCTACAGCCAATGCTCCAACTCTTACATGGCTAAACTGGAGAGACACTACCATCGAGCACTGAGGTTTATAACAGGACTTCCCTTCGACACGCATCACTGCACCCTATATGCGGCAGTGGGGTGGACATCACTAAAGTTCAGGTGCCACAGAAACGCCGCTGTCTGGACCTATAGAGCCATCTCTAATAAGCTGCCTTACTATATCTCCTGCTATCTTCCCCTGAGTGTAATTGGGAAATACTTGTTAAGAAGTTACTCCGCTATTACACTTAAAGTACCCAAAGCAAAATCCCGCTTCGGCAGGGCAGCCATAAGCTTCGTGCTACCTACCTTATGGAATGATCTACAAAAACCCTCAAATTAAGCACTCTGATCAGTATAAATGCTTTCAAGACGCTTTATTTCCATACAGTCAGAGAAGTATGTAACTGCTTCACCCACTCAGACCCAGTACCGCTTTCTGCACTGGTAGATAGCCACGCCTAGACCCAATTTTAAGTACTGACCCCCGCCTAGCTTGCTCTTCACAAGCCTAATTGTTCTCTCTCTTATCCCCCTGTCTTATCAACACTAGGCCCGTCCATCCCCTTATCCTTACTTTCCCAACCTTGGATAGGAGCTCACTACCCCTGGGTTGTGACATCCTATCATGCCCCGTACTTTATAGCATTCAATCCCAGGGCCCACACATACTCCTTTTCTCCATCCACCTTCTATACATCCCGTTTTACCAACTCCTCTCTGTGCACCGTGCCCTCCTAGCCTTTCTCCCCCTTCTCCTCCCCCCCCACCTTTGCCTCTACCTGGTGTATATTTTTATTTTATTGTTTTTCTTCTTCCTGCAACCTTAGATAACCTGCTTTATCTTCCTATAGACACTTCTGTGTATGTAAATACCCTGTAATCTGTACAATATCTGTATAATTTTATGTACATATGAACTTCTTTTTCTTCCTCTCTATAAACAGTATTATCTGTATTGCCTTGTAAATACCTGTGTTGACCTGTATATACAATTTTTCATGCTCCACCCAGGTCCATCTTGCAAATGAGCTTCTGCTCAACGATGAATGCCTGGTTAAATAAAGACTTGATTGATTGATCGATCGATCCCTATCTCTGAAGCTGTAGAGGATGAGGAGGCGGCTGAATATCTGGAAATGATGGGGATGTCTCCTACTAAAACATTGTCTCGCCCCATAAATATGTTTTTTTAAGAGATGATTTAAAACTCCTCCAAGCTCCTGGGTCTGTCCCTCCTTTGGATAAAAGGTTGGATAAAAAGTATCAGCTTGACAGAACAGGGGCTGAATTCATATTTTCACACCCTGACCACCAAGGGGTGGTGCAAGCTGCAGCTTGTGACGAGGCAAAGGTCCCTCTGGCTTTCCACCCTCCAGAGAAGGACTCTCGAAAAATTGAAGGTATGGCCAAGAAAGATTACCTGGCAGCCTCTCTAGCCATTAGGCAAGCTAACTATCAGGCCTATGCAGCCCAGTACCAGTAGGCTCTCTGGCAGTCTGTCCTGGACATGGCTGAGAAAGCACCTTCTCCTTTTTCTGCAGACCTAGCTGAAACTGCTAGGTTTGGCCTGGAAGCTGCCAAATACCAGTTCTAGATGGCAGCAGACAGTAACTAGACTGCTACAAGGTAGATGGCAAATACCATCGCACAGAGAAGGTCTGCTTGGTTGAGAGCTACAAACCTCACGTAGGCTACCCAGAATAAGACTCTGGATTTTCCTGTGGAGGGCAGTTCCCTATTTTGCAGCCATACAGCGGCCTATATGAAGAAGGTGGATGAGTATAAAGCCACCTTCCATAGCAATTCTGCAAAAGAAAGACCCTCCATCTCCTCTAGACCTTTAAGTAGGGGAGGCAGGGGCAGACCGTTTCATTCCAGGCCTTTTTACCAGGCCATGGTACTTCCTCAGACACCCCAATACCTGCAGCAAGGGTATTTCAGGGGTAGGGGCAGAAAAGGTGCCAGGTGTAGTGCGCAGTCTCAGACCCAGTCTGAGCAGGACTCCTGACTTCACTGATCAGGCTGCCTCTCCTTTGCCAGTAGGGGGCAGGCTGACCCATTTTTTCCAGAATTGGAAAACCATCACCACAGACAAGTGGGTTCTGGAGATGGTGGGTCAGGGCCAGTCTTTAAGTTTCAAGTCCTTCCCTGTTGAGAAAATCAGAGTTTTCAGACCAGCTTCCAGAAGGCTGGAAACAGGTGAAACACCTTCTTTCGCTAAAAGCAGTGGAACCAGTGCCTTTGCTTCAAAGGGGAAAAGGTCTTTACTCAAGGTATTTTCTCACACCAAAGAAAAATGGAGAGCTGCGGCCTGTCTTGGATCTTCGGGTCCTCAACAGGTTCCTAGCAAAACCAAAGTTCAAAATGGTGACTTTGTCTCTGATTCTACCAGCACTCTGAAAAGGAGATTGGCTGGCATCATTGGATATAAAAGATGCCTATTTCCACATCCCCATAAGGGAGTCTCACAGAAAGTATCTCTGGTTCAGACTCCTGTCGAGTCATTATCAGTTCTCAGCTCTACCCTTTGGTCTCACTTCAACACCAAGGGTGTTCGCAAAGTGTCTGGCTGTGGTAGTGGCTCACCTGCACAGACAAGGTGTCCCAGTATTCCCTATCTAGATGACTGGCTGGTGGTGGGAAATTCACCACAACAGTTAGCAGAACACCTATAGCTCACTCAGCAGCTTCTGCAATCTCTGGGTTTCCTTTTAAATCTAGAAAAATCTGTTTATCTTCCTTCTCAGATTCTGCAGCTCATAGGAGCAGAATTGATTACCATAGTAGGCAGAGCCTTTCTACCCAGAGACGGGGTAAAAATCATCCTGCAATTGGCAAGTTCTCTCAGACTTTTGTTTCCCAAGACCTGCAAGGCATTTTCGTCAACTTCTGGGCCACATGGCAGCTGCAACAGGCACGGTGCTAGGCTCCAGGTTTCAGATGAGGGACATCAGTTTCACTTAAGAGCTCATTGGTGCCAACGAAAGAATTCCCTGTCAAAGCTTGTTCCTGTAACAAAAACATTTATCCGAAGCTCTTCGGTGGTGGAAAGAGGAAACCAACCTCAGAGTAGGGGTTCCTTTCCAAAAAGAACTTCCATCAATGATTCTCACAACAGATGCATCCCTCTTGGGCTGGGGGGCCTCATCTAGCAGAGCACACTACCCAGGGCACTTGGTCAAGTGCAGAGACTCTCTTACAGATAAACTTGTTAGAGCTCAGGGCAGTGATTCTGGCAGTGCAAGCTTTCAAACCACTGATACAGGGAAAGGTAGTGCAAGTCAGGACAGACAGCAATACCACCATGTACTACATAAACAAGCAAGGGGGAACAAGGTCAAGCCTCCTTTGCATGGAGGCTATAAGAATTTGGACCCTAGCTTAGTCACTGGGCTCCTCACTACAGGCCATTCATCTGCCAGGCAAGGATAATATTCTGGCAGATGCCCTGAGGCGAATCAGCCAGGACGATCATGAATGGTCCCTGAACAGGCAGGTGGTGCAGACCTTATTCAAGAGGTGGCGCACTCCAGAAATAGAACTCTTTGCCTCTCTTCAGAGTCGCCACTTGCCACAGTTCTGTTGTAGACCTCCAGTAGTGGGCACGGTTCCTTTGGATGCCCTTATTCTGGATTGATCAGGGAAATTCCTGTATGCATTTTCTGTGGTATACAGGGTGCTGTTGAAACTCTGGTCTCAGCCAGCAACAATGATTCTGCTAGCCCCAGGCTGGGCCAGGCAGCCATGGTACTCCCTATTACTGTCCATGTCAGTGGACAAACCAATACACTTTCCCAGGAGGCACAGTCTTCTGACCTCCAACCAATGGAGGTTCCTGTATCTGAACCTCAAGTCACTCAGGCTCAAAGCTTAGCTCTTGAGGACCTAGAGTATGCTGGTTTACATCTTTCTGAACCAGTTATGGATGTTATAAGAGGATATAGGCAATCCTCTACCAAGAAAACCTATGCTGCAAAGTGGAAGAGGTTTTCTGTTTGGTGCTCTAAAAGGAGTATAGTGCCAACGCAAGCAGGAGTGCCGTTGGTACGAGACTACCTGGTCTAGTTGCATTCCACAGGCTTACAGCCTTCTACACTAAATATTCATTTGGCTTCAGTCTCAGCCTATGCATCTGCAGGCAAGTCTGTTTCTTTGGCATCAAACCCCATATTTAAAAGGTTCTTCAAGGGCCTTTCTCATATGTTTCCACCAGTACCAGCTTGGGACCTTAATATCTGCATTGTTCAACGCATGTTCCCCCCCCCGAACCTATGTTTTCAGCACCTTTGAAGTATGTCACTTGGAAAAGAGTGTTTTTAGTGGCCATTACTTCGGCTAGAAGAATTAGTGAGCTCCAGGCTTTATGCATCGAGAAGGACTACATTTCCTTCCACAGGGAGAAGGTAGTCTTACAGACAAATAGGAAATTCCTTCCCAAAGTGCTTTCAGACTTCCACTTGAACCAGTCTATCACTTTGCCAGTGTTTTTCACTGACCATTCTTCTGGTGAACGCAGGCTACATTGCCTGGATGTCAAAAGAGCTCTGAGCTACTACATGACAGCCACTAAGTCCCATAGGCAGGACAGAACACAACTTTTCCTCACGGGGATGTAGGAAAGGGAAATCCAGCATCTAAAAGGTCCATTTCTCATTGGATTGTCCCGTGTATCCAATTTTGCTGTTCAAAGGTGGGCAAGGATGCTCCAGCAGGGCTTAGAGCCCATTCCACAAGGGGTACAGTTGCAACACTGGCAGCTGCAAGGGATGTACCCTTGGTAGATATCTGTAAAGCAACAACCTGGCGAACAGTACACACATTTGTCAAGCATTACAGCTTGGATATGCAGGCTAGGGTGACGGCAGGTTTGGTACAGCTGTCCTGCAGAGCCTGTTTCCCAAAATAGGTTCTTCCTGCCTCCTAAGGTACTGGTTTTTAGTCTGCAGAAGAGTTAGGAATATTGGAGTATTCCTGGGGTGAGAAGAAAAAGTTACTTATCATAGTAACCTTGTTTCTCCCTGGGGATACTCCAGTATTCATAACTCTGCCACCCTACCTCCCTGTTTAAGAACCAGTGGCCTCTGTATTCCATGCTGTACCTTAGTGTTTGCATGCCACATTCTACTTTTATTAGAACTTGTTCTTAGGTTTTCTCCTTGTCAGGTGATTCTGACATAGGAGTTTATGGGATTGTTTATGATAAGTTTATATTTCCTCCAGTTGGAGGTTTGGGTGGGGAATTTTTGAAGTTAAATGTTATATATTTTAAATTTTTGGCCCTGTCTTTACAAGTGTCCACGGAATCTGAGGGTTGGAATCTAGGCAGTTGATAGGTGGCAGCATTTGAAAAGTGGCTCATGCCAATGATTCCATCATTAGCATAGTATTCTGTCTCCAGGCAGATCTAACCTTAAAGGTATACTGCAGAAGAGTTATGAATATTGGAGTATCCCCTGGGAGAAACAAGGTTACTGTGG